>CAMTDV010000027.1:62624831-64041263 GCA_947069175.1 Scalesia atractyloides | reverse complement strand
TTACTTATTATTAACATTTGTCAACATATTTAATTGTAATTGAATTTGCATCTTAACATTTTTCTTAAAAAAAAAAACCCAAAAAAAGTTTAGTTAACACTTTTAGATTTACCACCAACTTTGTTCCCAAAAAAAAACTTTTACACCGAACAGGTAAACAGGTTTAAGATGTGGATTAAATTTGGGGATGGGCCTTAGAGAATAAACCAATTTGTGATGTTTGTTTAAATTTTTGGAGGATTTTTTGATATAATTGTATTGTGACAGGTTTTAATTTGGATAAAAATAATCTTTCAACTTTTAAATATATGTTATAAGCTGTGAACAATCAATCATGCCCCGACACATATTCCACTACGATTCGGGGGTGTGATGGTGTATTTTGTTTTCTTCAATAATATATAATTTATAGCACATGCCATTTTCCTTTTGTTCCTATTTTTACAATTTTAACAACTTCATTCTAATTCATATCATATAATTTGGTACAAACAATCTTGAGACAAGGGCCTTAATAAATTCGTAATATCTTGAACCCATTGGAAAATAATATTTTTGTGACTACTTAGCTCAATTAAAACATTTTTTTTAACTCAAGAACTAAAGATGCATGGATATATGGAATGGAAAATTTGAAATAACATAATACTTGGAATGGGTATTCTAGTGAAGGACCGAATAATTTTATAGCTAAGAAACACGGTACTACGTTACATCTACTCTTTTGGAGCTCTATCACACCCTGATTCCCAGTGGGGCCGAACTTGGGGTTTATGCATGACAATTGATAACAGTATGACAATTGCCAGCATAAGATAGAATAGAATAAAGTAATAAACGTAAATGTAGGATCGTCTTATCCATATAAGCACAGGACCAAATTTGATTAACTCGTAATAACATGTGCGGAATCCATTTTATGACAAGTGACAAAATCAAGATTACTTTCAAAGTTTATTGTTTCATTAATGTTTATATGTGTACAATCCTGAAACAAAAGGTGCATGGCTTCCCATACACTCTGTATAAACTATTACAGACTCAAGACATCACACACCTATTTATAGACCTGGTTACTTCGTGCGAGCTGAGTTTTGCCACTTCGTGCGAAGTGGACTTTGTACGAAGTGATCAACTTCACTTCGTACAAGGTGATTATCACGTTGTACGAAGTGGCTTTCATACATCCAAATGTAAATCTAACAATGTATAGTCGTATTACAATGACACGACATGATCCTAAGACGTAGGCGATAGACATATGGCACCAACAAACTCCCCCTTGGATATTGTTGTAGTCTTGGTCAATCTTCAAAAATCTTCATAACATTAACGTTCAATGTCCGAAGAAATGCTTCTTTGGCTTCCTACATTCTTCATATGGAATAGGTGTTTGATCAGTAACTAGAGCCCATTTGACAAACTGAAATCTTCTAAGACGCGCTTCCTTTGCCATTTCGTCAATCTTTTCTAATCTTCTTTGTTCTTTCATAAACTCTATCTTTTCAGCTCTCGCCACTTCGATTGCCACATCTTTCTAGAATTTATACCATGTGCATAGCAAACATTAATTACCCCTAGTATTGCATCGCTTGAGTCTTCTCTCGTGCTTCATAACATATCTTGTTAAAGAATAAGCACTCAACATCTTTCTCTAAGCAATTGACTAGCCACAGTGGGTCTAGTATGCGAATCATCCTCCAAATACTTTCATCTTTCAACACGTTCATTGCTTCACACGTCTCTATGTCATACTGCCACCATTTTAAGTAAGCATGAAAATCCTATTCAATCTTCAATAATGGCATGTTCTTCATGGCTCGTGGTCACTTGATAATTAAAGTCACATATTTTTCTTTAGTCACCAGATCAATCTTTATTCATTTCTTTGGAATATGCGGCTTCTAGTGATTGAATCCGTGATCAGCTTCATATTTGATCAGTTTCCATAAACGTTGATCGTGATATTTCATCTGAAGGTTATCATCTTCGTTTGTATAAACTCTCGGCATCCCAGTAAGGCAATGTTTGTATGTCACAGAGGTAGAGGTATCTGAAGTACTGCACATCAAACTCAGTCTTAATAGCATAAACATTTAACTCTCCAATCCAACCCAACTTAGGAGATCACTCGGTGATTTATCTTTATCTTGTGTAAAGAAAGCCAATGGTCTTTGGAATTTTCTTTCTTTTGGTAGCTCCTTAAACCACGTTTTCTTAGCTTTAGCAATTTCTTCTTTTGTTAAGCGATTAGGAACGTTTCGTTCTTTCACCATTTCCTCCACTCTTCATTTCAACAAATCATTTGAAGCTTCTTCAAACATTTCTTCAAAGGTTGGGAAGTCATCCATATTCACACCAGAATATTTAATATTTTCATCATCATCAGAATCATCCTCCACGACAACTCGATCATATCTGTCAGAATCTGCAACATACTTGTACTAATAGTCGTTAGGCTCAGATGCGCTGATATTGTTTCTCTTCTTCAAAATCAAATTCAAACTTATCTTCCTCAACCCCCAACATCTTTGCTATCTCTTCCTTTGTATAATTGTAAACATATTCACACTCTTCAACTCCATGCTCCAAGTAAAAGACTTTAGGTTTTGGAAAATCAAGAATAGTTGATATAGGTGCAGCTAGCTAGGAAGATTCCTGATTGCTCGGCATCATTCAAAGGGTCCTTCATCTCCCCCTATCTCTCAGCTTCTCTCTCTTCATTTACATTAGCTAACAAATAACTATCATACTCAAACAATTCATTCATCTTTGCATCAACCATTGTCACACCAGATCTACCTTGGTTATTATTATCACCATCACCTTATCATCATCATCATCATCATCATCCTTTTTATTGTTTTTATTACCCGCACCATCATCATCATCCTCTTCATCCTCGTTCTCATCAAATGCATCTATTTCAGCATCTCTCTTCTTTTTATTCAAATACTTTTGGTGCCTCTCAGATATTACAGTTACATCTATAGGTCCACCAATCATTACATAATTGATCGGCTCGGCTTCGTTTTCAACCTCAGGTCCGTTCACATTCTCAACCACTTATTCAACATTCTCTACAGTTTGGATTTCTGTTACTAGCGTAGATTCAGCTTCTAGCTCAGACTGTACAATCGCAGGAATCTCATTAACCTTTTCCTTTCCTTTTCCCAATGCTGCTGCTTCAGCTTCAGCTTTTCTTGCATGTTCTGCAGCCTTAACTTTTGCTTCTTCAATCTTTATTTCATCATATTCAGAGTTGAAATTTATACTGAATTTCTTCTCTAACACTTTGAATAACATAGCAAACTTTTCAGCATTAGCCATCTTCTCAATTTCAAGATCTTTGAAAACTCTATGTAATTTTTCATTTTCAGCCGTTACGCTTGTGAGCATTGACACTAACGTCATGTTTTTTTTTGTCTTAAGTTGTGTTATCTTGTTTTCGTGCTCTTTAATCTTCTGTTCCAGCTCATCAATTTTATTGTCATTAAACAAATTTGTATCGAAATTCCCAGCATCAAATCCTTAGTGAACGGTATTTCTCCACGATCAGTAGGAAAGTGATCAGATAACGATTATCTTGGAATAGTTTGTGGTGTAGAACGATGTTGAGGTGTTGTTTGTTTTGGTGTTGAATGAGTTTGTGGTGGTGTAACATGTTGAGTTTGTAATGATGGTGGAGGTTGTTGTGGTGAATTTAGTGGTGATGGTTGTGGTAGTAGTGATGTGATATATGGTGGGATAATTGGTGGTTGTTGTATATGTTGTGGATATGGTGGAACAACAGACTCAACATTCTCAGCTGTAGATACAATCACCTCAGGCATCTTCCTGGCTTTCTTATACTTTGGTCGAGACTTTCTAGCCACAGGAGACCCTGTCGTCTTCTTTTGCACATCAGTCGCTTTACTCTTTGCTCTCCTTGTTTTTCTCACTAGCCTTTTTGTTTCCTCTTCGTGCTCTGAAGGAACGTATGTAACATCATCATCACCAACTTCTTTGCGCTTACGTTTCAGTAATCGTTGTTCTTCACATTTCTTAGATGCAATGATTTCAAGATCAATGCTATCGTCAGAACTTTCTTCGTTATCCCCTTCTACCACCTCTTTTTCCACATCAGCTGCTATCTTTTCAACATTCACAACTTCTCTATCATTTTTAGATGTAGCAGAATATACCTCTTCGTGCACATTTTCAGCCACCGGTTCATTAACAGGCCCATTCCCTGGTGTTTCTTCTGGTTCATCAACTAATAATGTTTGAACTGTTGCACGTTGGCGAGATTGTGTAGACTTCTTCTTTGGAGTAGCCATTTTCCTTTTCTTTTCTTCTTTGGAGTAGCCCTTTTCCTTTTCGTTTTCTTCTTTCTCGAACCAACTGCTTCTCCTTGAAGAAAAAACAACTAACTTTCTTCTTCAACTCTTTCCGATCCACTCGTATCTTTCCTCCATTTGCCCTTTGAAGGTGCAATGTAATTCTTATCAAGAATGGCTCCAAACATTGGCTTTGCAACTTGCTCAGACTCTTGCTTCAAATACATATTCAACCTGACCAACGTATCTCTATCCATATGCTCCAAAACAAGCTCATCATCCTCTTTCTTTGCCAAGTTAGGGAATAAATCGTCTAACATCTTTTGTAGAAATCTTGGATATTGGAAAATTTTAGCTTTTGTAGTATTCGCCGCCATTTGTTCAAATATTAACTTTGTGAAGTTATAAGGCAGATTTAGTGTTAAAGCAGCAACCATACACATCTGATAATCCAAGATATCATCGAAACCGCCCTTCCTACGGCTGAAAGAATGTATGACAGAATGCACAAAGAACTTATATGGTCTTCTGAGATTTGCTTTCTTAAAATTCAGCATATTCACGTGAACTTTGTAGCCCATCCGATAAAAACAACCTTTAACCATCCTCCCTGGATAACCCGTCTGATCAATATCTTTATCTTTCAGATCCAAAACTCTTCGGATCAGCTCCTTAGTACTTTCAACTTCATATTATTTGTCATCGATCTTCACAACAGAATGAATTGCCCGAGGCTTCTCAACATATTTAGCAGAATTCCAAGAGTGCTCTATATGAGTTCTATAAACTTTGTGCTTATGTGTTAAAGCCTTTGTCACATATAATCGACCCATAAACTCAAGTACTCACTAAACGGAGCTATTTCCGGAATCTTATCATCAAGTATGCAGCAATCATTATAAGTTGGCTCGAAAAACGATTTCTTTTTCTACACATACACAAAGAATTCAACACTTAGGAAAATTTTGCCGAAAAATACACTAACACTTCGTGCAAAGTGTCATAAGTGCAAAGTGGATATTTGTCACTTCGTAGGAAGTGATTATCTAATAAAACATTATTGACCAAATACCACTTCGCGCAAAGTGTTTTTCAAAATTCATTATTGTTAAAAACTTCGTGTGAAGTTACATGGTCACTTCGTACGAAGTGCCACTTCATACCAAGCCTCTTTTAACATCATTTTTAAAACTTGATGTTTTTCACAAATTGATGATTCTAATGGACAACATACACACCGATAAGCCTATTGATATGTTCAATTTTTAATTTGGCCGGCTAGTTTTCCCTAGAACTACATTTAAAGATTTGGGTTACGAATTTAGTGTTTTAACTATAAATTCACGGTCCAATACCTTAACCATTGCAAGAGGTGTGCTAATCAACCTCCCCAATGTAAATTCTGGCATTCGCTGTAATTCACACTAAAACTTCAAATCACACAAGACGGTCTCTCAGTTTGTATGAAGCAAATATGTTCACTTCGTGCGAACTGAGGTCTATTTATAGACCAGGTGCACTTCATACGAAGTGACCTACTTCGTGCAAAGTAACATTCAATTTGTGCAAAGTGGATGCAATTTTTTCAAACATCCAACTTTTTTGAACATTTCAACATTTTTAACGACCCACTCAGTTGACCAAGTCCAAGTTAATGACCCTGGTTAACTAATTCGTCTACCAAGTCCAAGTTAATGACCTTGGTTGATCACTTTATAAACAAACTAACGTTTTTAAGCAATATTAAGTTTCAAATTAATGAACTTTTGATCTCTTCAAAAAAATTTCTCATTTTAGATAAGCTCCCAACCAGTTGTCTCAAGATTTTCCTCAGCAATCGGCATCTCGGGACTTTGAAGATCCGTTTTCCATCATCGACAGTCAAAACTAAGATAGAAAAAAATCTTTTTGATTTTTCCAAAGTGTATGCTAAAACACACTGAAAATCTGTTTGGGTTTTTATAAAAGGAAATATAATAGCTATGTACAAACATATTTACAGACATTTTTGTGAGTTTGTGTTAGAGGATCATACCTGTTTATGAGACAAATCACCAGTTTCGTTGACCTTGATTAGACTTTAAGTTTTAAACAAGTTCACTTAGATTGTCAGTATACTTATCCACTTAAACTTTCATATTTCTCAATTGTTCGTGGTACGTTAGGTAATATTAGGAACTTGACATAACAGTGTTTTTCACCTTAGAATATACTCCCATGTCAAGATTCCCTAGATTTCATCTTATAGCTGAATATATCTAATTGATATCTATATCTGGGTAATGCGAGACCTTGAGAGCTCAGGTTAGTACCACCGTACAGACAAAGAGATGAAGGATCGACTTTAAAAGTGGTGTCCAATTTGGAATCTTTTACTGCAATTGTTGGATTTTTTGGTACCTACAATATGCTGCATATCGGGTTTTTAAAGCAAAAGTATTCTACAAGTTCTAGGCCATTGCCGAAGCAAAATCAGAAGAACTTGTATAATACCCCAGATATCAATTATCTTGAAAGACCTATTATCTCAGAATCCGACAATCTCTCAAACGAAATTTCGGTGTACTAAGGCCATATATCCGAGAGATGTTAAACCACTAATTAAGAAGTTTTTCTTTACGTTTATATCTCAGAAACAATTTACTAGAATGTGTGAAGCCTACTGGCACATTATTAGTGAGACATATTTAAACATTTTGACACTACAAATTCTTAGCATACTGTAATAGTCCACTAATGTACTTTCATTTCCTCGTTTCACATGAAACTCATTTTTTTGTCTTTTTTATGTTTTTATACTTTTTTCAAATTTTTAAATGTTTTTGTATTTTCCAGCAACCGTAATTTGAATCGGAATATACAACAAGATCGAAGTTATCGTTTCCTGGAATACCACAAGTCGGTGCTTGGGCTTTCCAGCAACCGTAATTTGAATCGGAATATACAACAAGATCGAAGTTATCGTTTCTCGGAATACCACAAGTCGGTGCTTGGGCAACCCTTCAGATATATCTGAGAATCCGCTTGACGATCATCATGTGTGATACTCGAGGACCTGATTGATAACTGGCGCAAAGGCATGTTGGATACATGATATCTAGTGTAGATTTTGTAAGATGCATCAATGATCCAATCATTGATCTGTATAAGGTTTCATCTATCTTAACTCCGTGTTCATCTAGCAAATGCCATGATTGATTGCCAATAGGGTAGATAATGGTGACATTCCCGGCATTTCAAATTTCTCCAAGATATTGTGGACGTATTTCATCTGATGGATTAATATTCCATCAGGCAGCTGATGGACCTGAAGGCCCAAGAAGAACTTCATCTCTCCCATTGAAATCATTTCAAATTTCTTTTTCATGACTTCTTCAAATTCTTTACACAGCGCATCATTCTTTGACCCAAAGATGATGCCATCCACATAGATTTGTATGATCAGCAAGTGTCCTTTCACTTCCCGCGTGAAGAGCGATATCACCAGTGCCTCTGATAAAGTCATTGCTCAACAGGTGCTAAGATTTTGTCTCATACCAAGCTCTCGGGGCCTGGTGCAACCCATATAGCACTTTGTCCAGTAAGTAAATTTTGTATTTGTGCCCTGGATCGAAAAACCCTGGTGGTTTGCCGACATACTTCCTCTTTCACCTTTCCGTAAAGGAAAGCTGATTTAAAATCTAACTTGTACACTTTAAACCCTTTCCATGACGCAAAGGCCAGGAATATGCAGATTGCTTCTAGTCGTTCGACCGGAGCATAAACCTCTGTGTAATCAATGCCTTCTTGCTGATGAAAACCTTTGATAACCAGTCGAGCTTTGTTGTGCACCATTACCCCTCAATCTTCTCTTTTACACTTGAAGACCCATTTTGTAGCAATGGCTTTGTGATTAGCGAGTAGGTCAACAAGCTTCCAGACACCAAGCTTTTCAAATTGTTGCAACTCTTCCTGCATTGCGTTTACCTAGCTTTCGTCAGCATGCGCTTCTTTATTCGATTTTGGTTCAACCTGTGAAATAAAGTAACGATGTAAACATATTTCTTGAATAGGCGTACTTTTAGTGTAAAAACAACTTAGATCCTTGTTGATCTGACTGCGCGTTTTAACTCTAGCCTGCAACTCTCCAATTATATTCTCTGATGGGTGGTAGGACAAATTCCTTGGCATATCCCCATTAGAAACACTCACTTCATTCTCCAAATTTGTAATATTATGATCAGCAACCTGATTACTTGTTGAAACTTCATTCTGATTGCTAGGACCTGCAGATTAATTAAGAAGACTTGTGATCTGCTCAGAACCTTCATCGGAGCTGGATCCACATACGTCAGCCCAGCGTTAAAATCAGAATCATTAGACTGGTCGAAAGTGTTCACTTCTGGTTTGATGACTGGTTCTTTTTTAATATTGCTCGGACCTGCTTTAGAATCATTTATGCCAACAGGTGGTTGAGAAACCACTATTGGTCTTGGAACTTGCTCTTGATTAGACGCTTGTTGTTGTTGATATAACAACATAAGTTCTCATCAGTAGATTCTTCTGGCAGATCAAATGAATTTCATAAACTCTCATAGTTAAACAACCATGAATCACCTGGCTTTTATGTAGGAGATGTATATCTCTGACAATCTACATGTGGAGCTAGAATAACCCGGTTTAAGCTAGGCAGATATACTCGTCTCTGAGGACTAGCATATCCACGAAAAATCCCTCCAGATATTTGGCTCCAAATTTACCATCTGGGCCGATAACCGTACACGACGATCCAAACGGCTCCAAAAACTCTAAATTTGGTTTCATTGGTTAAGTAGCTCGAAGTATGTCTTCTTATAAGCCTTGACTGTTAAAACCCTATTTAACATGTAGCAAGCAGAGGCAACGGCTTCGCTCCAGAAACTTACTAGTAACTTTGAATAGGCGAGCATCGTGCGTGATATTTTGATGGGAGTACGATTCTTACGTTCAGCTACTTCATTTTGTTGTGGAGTATAGCAGGTGCTGAATTCGTAAGAATACCTTTGTCATTACAGAATTCGAGCATTCGATTATTCTTGAACTCCGTACCATTGTCTCTGCGTATTCTCTTGATTGGCAAATGATACAAGTTCTCTAGCTTTCTGAAGAGGATCATTAGAGTATCAACTGTCTCGTCTTTACTCTCGAGAAACATAACCCATGAGAATCTCGAGTAGTCGTCCTTCAAACAAGGCAGTACAGATCACCAGATATACTCTTAACATTAACTAGCCTAAACAAATCCATATGTAGCTTTTCTAGTGGTGTTTAATTGAGTTTAGGAGTTTTCTTGAATAAGATTTCTTGTGTTGCTTCCCCTTTTTACACCAGATACAATCATCATTCAAGTGGAAACTCTTAAGATTAACACCTTCCACTAGATTGTTGTGCACCATATAGTTCATCTTGCGTAAATTGATATGCCCCATCTTTCGATGCCATAAGATCGATTCCTTCTCTATCACCTTTGATACAAAACATTATGCCGATTTCGTTGTAGTGGATGCGACGCTCATGTCAAGGACATAGAGATCATTTTCTCGTGGAGCTCGCATGAGGATCCACTCCTCAGGAATTTTGAATCCCAGCTTCAGAATAAGGCATTCTTTTTCTATAAATGAGTTGTGAACTTCTTATCGCAGATCTGTGAAATACTTAGTAAGTTGTTCTTCAATTCGGTTATATAATTCACTTTGTCAAAAAAGACCACACCATTCATGAGTATTCCTTCACCGACTATTCTTCCACCTTGTGTACTCGCAAACTCTACATAGACTCTTCGTATTGATTTAACATCAAAAGCAAGGTTAGCATTCCTGTCATGTGACGAGAAGCTCCACTGTCCATTATCCATTTAGAAATTATTGACCTCGGGAGCCCCTTCACATGAAGTTAAACAATTACTTGAATAGAGAGACCCAAGCCTTCTCGGTCTTGGGTGGGTTTGGGATAACAAACTTTGGAACTTTAATTTCAGCATTCATTCAACCTTTGACTCGGTTGTAACAGATGTTTTGACATCATCAGAAAATGGTTTAGATTTTATCACCCAAGTTTGTTGCTTAGAAATTTCCTTTTTCGAATAAAATTTGAATCTTTTTTATCTTTCTTGATCAATGATTCACTGGTTTCTTTGTTTAAAACATTTGTAGTTACTGGATCTTCATTGTTGTTAGATTCAGTTTTTCTTTTCAAGATATTGTTGGAACAAACTTTGGGATTTGTTGTTCACATCTTCTGAGGGTTGTGCAATGTGTATGACTTCGTTACACTTGAAACATATCCTGCTGCCAGTGACAGAGGATTTCTGAACCTACTCACGATGCTTTTTCTCAGCGTAGAACTCATTATTCGATTGTTCTTTTGTTAACTTCTCTTTCTTATTTTCCGAAGTAGTTCCATAAACAAAGTTTACATTCTTTTGAAAATTTGGTTTTCGGAATCTATTGTTTGGCTTCTTTACATACCCCAACCCTTTCCTTTTGTTTTCAGGATAATTTTTACCTTTACGATTGTTATTGTAAGACCATTTTGGTTTAGAGTAGTAAGTTGCATTTAGATTTTCAAGCTGGGAAAGACTCATTTCAACCATTTTAAACACTTGTTTGACCTTTTCATAATTCACATTCTGAATCAGAATATAGTTTGTCTGATCCTTTCATTTTGTATGCAACTAAGTTAGGATCATCGTCCGAACTAGATTCCGATTTTCCAAGATAATTCTTATGAAAACATTCTTCATTTTCAGATGGTGAATTTGAACTAGTTTTCTTCAATTTTGACTCAGCACTTTCAAATTCAGTGCTATCACTCTCACTTTCTAGAACTTTTTCTACCACATTTTTCACCACACCAGATTCAAAATTTTCTGATTTAGTGTATGTTACATCGATGTTCTCGGGCAGCTCATTATTCTTTTTAGTTTCCAATTTTAAATTGAGCGCCTTTCCACCCTAGAAGGTTTCTTTCTTGCATAACTTTTCCACATAGGTAGTGGAACTCGATTGTAACTTACACTTTTGTTCTTACCGTTCTTATCATTTTCTTCCTTTTCTACCTTTTCAATTTTCGGAAGAATATGATCAGTGACATATGAACTGGTTGAATAACTGATTAACAATTTGTTAACCCTCTCAGTTTTAATTTTCATTTTCTCCAGTTCACTTTTTAGCTCGGCAATCGTATTCAAATGAATATTTATGGCCATCTACTTGTCCATTACGGTTGCCTTGAGCATAGAAAGTGTGGCTGAATTCTCTAAACTAGCTTGTTCATATTGTTTAATGGTTCTGCTTAATTTGTCATATGCTTCTTAAGTTTCTTTATAGTCACTTGAGAAATTATCAGTATGTTTTTTCAAAACTTTGTAATTTTCATCTTTTTTAAAACATTCAATGCAAGGTTCAGCACATTTCTTGCAAGGTTTTTCAATTTCAATAATTTGAACTTTTACTTCCTCCTTTACCAACTCCTCGATAGACTCTTTTTCCGACTTGACTTCTTTTTCTTCATCACAATCTACCTCTTTCAGATTAGCCATCATAGCTTTGTTGGCTACTTCGGTAAGATTCTCTACATTCATTTCTTTGTCCACATCTATCAATTCCACAACCTCAGGCTTTTATTCTTCCTCTGATTATACTTGGTAGCTTGAATCGAAATAACCTGCAAAAGTTGGAAACATATCAGGTGGAATTAGATGTCTGAAAGCACTACGTAACAAATTTTCTTCTTCAGAACATTGTTCCTGATAATATCCTTCAATTATTGCATCCTCAATCGCTTCGTCAAAGACTGCATCAGAACATTCTTCTTTAGGTTTGGGTTCTTCAATTATCTCTACTAACAGTGCAAGACTTTCATTTTTCATTATATATTTGTTCCAATTAAACCCTTCATCCTCTTGAGCGACCACTAAAGCTTTATCTTTTGAGTTCGAGGGACCATATTCTATCTGAATCATTCTTGTCATAGATTGATGTGGCACTGGTCGATGATATATTGCCTTCTTCTAGTAATCATCTCCAACTGGATTCTGATTACCACTCACCTCACGGTTTGGACATTCTCGTTTGAAATGCCCTTTCTCCCGGCATTTGAAGCACGTAACCTTCGATTTATCAAAGCTAAGTTTACCATCCAAACCTCCCAAACTATTTCTGCCTATGATTTCCATAAAGCGTTGAGCTCGTCTGACATTCGATGCCATACACCACTTTACATCGATCAGCTCCAATTCTTCTGAATTTATCTGATCATAATCTTTTTTGGTCCTATCTAGGTTTCCTATCTTTCTGGAAACCAAGCTTTCATAAGAATCAAGAACGAAAGTAAGCAATGCCATGTGCTGCTTAGCAGTGTGTTCATTGAAATCTTGTTCATTTTGTAGATTCTAAGCAATGTTGCACTGTAGAATCCTCTGGTTGAATTGGTATGTTTGTTTTGACCGCTCTGAGAGTTGTTTGAACCTTACAAAGATTGAGGTGTTTGAGGAGAATTTGGTTCATAAGACGGAAATGATTGAAAAACCACCCAATTGGTTTGAAGACGAACTTGTAGAATTGTTTGCGCTAAAGGCTGTCTGTATCTTGGGACTTTGTATATTTCCCACAGAACTACCAATTGTTGCATCTTTCAATACTTATAATATGCTGCAGTTTTGGTTGTTAAAGCAAAAGTATTCTACAATTTATAGGCCATTGCCGACACAAAATCAGAAGAACTTATATAATACCCCAGATATCAATTATCTATAAAGACCTAGTATCTAAGAATCCGACAATCCTCAAACAAAATTTCGGTGTACTAAGACCATATATCCGAGAGATGTTAGACCACTAACTAAGAAGTTTTTCTTTATGTTTATATCTCAGAAACAATCTACTGAATGTGCAAAGCCTACTAGCACATCATTAGTGAGACCTATTTAAACATTTTGACACTACATTTCTTTAGCATATTGTGATAGTCCACTGATGTATTATCATTTCCTCTTTATACACGAAAACTCTTTTTGTCTTTTTCATGTTTTTGTATGTTTTCCAAATGTTTATATTTTTCTTATTTTCCACAACATTTCTCCCCCTAAATCAAAAACATATTTTTTGGATTTTGTTTTTAAAGAAAGAAACATTAACCGACCGATGAGAATCACTTCAATTCGCCATCCATTACTGCTTCACATTTTTATTTTAAACTTTCGCCCCCTTGTTGATGCACTTTGTGTCCGTCACTGTATGAATAGGCTAGATAGACCGTGTGTTGAATATTGTCTATATTAGATACGAACACACGACCCAAGTACGAACGAGAGAGGTACATATATGTCACTCCGTACGAAGGTAATTGAATCTTCGTACGAACGTAAGCTAACTTCACACGAAGGTAATTCCCTCACTTCGCATGAGGGTAAAACGTGTCTATATATAGCGTCGTATGTTCATTGTTTTGTAAGTTTTGGATTCCCAAAGGGAAACGCTGAAATTTTGCCAGCTTGAAAGATGTATACTCTTTCAGTATGAATGAATGAAGCTTCCACCGATTCTGTTTCAACTCCTTTCTTAATAACATTCTACCGAATTAGTGATATTATGCCCAAACTTCCATCTAGAACCGCCGAATCCTGGACTTTCAGTTGGTATCAGAGCTACGGTTTTCTCCTACACTCATTAATTATGGACTTAGAAGGTTTTAGACGTAAAACATCAAATAAACGGACAATCCATGATCAAAAAGTAAAATTGAACTTATAGGATTGTTAGAAAATCATTTTCGACTAGATCTATGCTAGAATCATCTTGAAATTCACATAAATATAGATTTTGGATCTAAAAATGTGTTCATCATGGATTATCTTCGCACGAAGATGATTACCTTCGCACGAAGATAGGCGCCACTTTGCACGAAGATAGATTACCTTCGCACGAAGGTAGTTACCCTCGTATGAAGTAACCTGGAATGCCTTAAAGAAGGCATTTCTTGATCGTATTGACGAGACGAGTGTCTAGAAAAAATTTGGTAATTGCAAATTTTTTTGAGATTTCAACATCTAATTCGGGTTGTTCGGGGACACAGTCTAGAGCTTCAGAGTACAAATTTGATGATACGATCACAGTTGGTTGAAGATAACGGGGTAGTCACTGACACAGATGCAGAATGATGATCTTCTGCTATAATGACTATTAATGGGCCTTAACGTTAAATATGCTTTGATAAAAACTAATTTTTCCAAATCTGAGGAGGGAATTTTAGTGAAAAATTTGGTACGGTCAGAATTTGCAAAAATGAGGGGAAATAAAAATTTCACGTATATATGTAGATTCCGGCATTTTTGAAATTTGTGACCGTGCAACTATATTCGGGTGGTTACGATTGCAGATTATTTGTTGATACAATGTGTCTTGTGTGACATTTGTGCCTTTTCAATCATTGCACAATTACAAACAATTTCGTATTCAATGAAACCATGTGTTTTATTTCCAAATATTTTTTGTATTGAATAAAATCATGTATTTTATTGATGAGAATGAAAAAATGTCAATCGTTGCACAATTTCGATCATTTTCGTGTTCGTTAAAGCGTTTTACGCATTTTTGTGAAACACGTAACCGTACAACCGAATGAACTGACATCCACGGTATTTTCAGGCATAATCCAAGTTACACATGTCTTAACACCTTTATATAACTTAAATATTAGGTTAAAGGGTTAAAAATGGATAATAAGTGAAAATACAAGTCCAAAGGCCAAAAATGTCAAAAAAGTAATAAATATTTTTGCTTCTTCACCAAGTTTGCCACCTATCTCCAATTTTTGACACCTAGCACTCACTTTGCCACACTTAATATGGTGTTCACACATGTTAGGACACTAATCCACACTTGAGGACACTTGTCATCACCTCCTTAATCCTAAAATACTATAAATACCCCATGATTTTTCCATTTTTTCACACCACTTCAAAACACTTGAAAGAAAAGTGTGAAGTTCTTATTTCTATCCTTCTTGGAGCTTGTTTCCAGCTTTTGGAAGCCTTCTATCTTGAGTTCCGAAAGTGTTCTTCAACACGATTAAGTACTCTTCCTAGTTTCTCCAATTTTTTTAGCTATTTTGAGCTAAAAGTAGAACAGTTTGGCTTCGTGATTGACTTTTGGTTCCGACCATATTTGGTCAAGTAAAAGTTCAAAAGGACTTTGCAACATGATCATAATCATGAAAGTTATAGTCCCTAGTGATTTCACCTTCTAATTACCACGTTTACTAGTCGAAGAGACGAGTCAAAGTTTGGGTCAAAATGCGCATGATGTGCATTTTACAACGAAACTATTTTCGGGTATCAAAACACCAAGTTTTGATACCAAAACAGTTTTATAAACTTAGTTAGACACATTTTGACATGTCTAACTCGTCACTTCAAGTTTAGTGCTTATTTAAGGTCGTAAGTCGAGCAGTCTTGACCACCGCTTTGACTTTCGAATCCGACCCGTTTGGTCAGTCTTAGGATCCGACCAAACACATATTTGTGACCATAGTTGTATAGGGAACAACCTACTGAGGTTACACCTTATGGTCACGTCGTTTGGTTAGTGTTATGATAAGTTACTTCAATGTTATTAAAAAAATGATGACCAAAATGCCCTTTCGCGCATAAATCCATTTTAAACACATGTAACCAAATTTTTGTCATATAAACTAATGTTATAACGTTTTCAAACATGTTTCGGCATTTAAGACTTATCATAGGACATGTTTAACCATCTGATCATGCGTTTACGGTATGACCCGTTAAAGTAGCATAAACTACCTTAACGACTCATAATGGGTCAACAGCACTTAGAATCCTTTCCAAATCAGAATGTTAAGTTTTTTAAATTATATCACATGAGTTCCAACACTCGCTTGGTTTTTAAGACTTCATTCTATCCGATCTTCCGTTCGTAGTCCCGACACGCTAAAATATTTATCTGACACATTAGGACACGTTTGAGCTTTGTTTATTCCGTTGATCAAGAACACTTTCGCAACCCCAAGTGAGTACACATCCCCCTCTTTTACATTTTCTAAAATATTTTGGGGTGATTCATATGTGGCTATAATTATTTTCAAGATTTCAAAACAATATACATGGTTTATATATACAAAAAGATTTTCAATGTGAGTACATAGTTCCCCTCTTTTACGTTTTAAATGTTTTGGGTGATTCATATGTGCCTATAATTAGTTTCAAGATTTCAAAACAATATACATGGTTTATGTATACAAAATGATTTTCAAAGTGAGTGTATAGCCCCCCTCTTTTACGTTTTCAAATGTTTTGGGGTGATTCATATATGCCTATAATTATTTTCAAGATTTCAAAACAATATACATGGTTTATGTATACAAAAATTATTTTCAAAGTGAGTACATACCCCGCCCCCCCACTTTAACATTTTCAAAATGTTTTGGGGTGACTCACATGTGCTAAATTATTTTCAAGTTTTCAAAAACAATGTCTATGGTTTATATATAAAACAATATGATTTCAATAATGTGAACAGCTTGTTGATACGTTATCCGTAACACGAATGACATTCATTAGATTTGGTCGAGCCGACCAGTAGTATGTTATGGTACCATACGACTGACAATCCCATTATCGGACTTTTCATTTAGTTTGGGGGAAGTTTGGGTAATGACAGAAACTGTTTCTGACTAACAAATCATTTGTTGATTTTTTAGACTAGTTAAAGAGACCCTTTGGTGGTCTATTAAAGATACCCTTTGGTGGTATAGTCAATACAGGTTTGAATGTGTTCATTAAAGAACGATCAAAAGTTTTCATAATAAAAAACACAAACGATTTGTTTATAACATGGACAATTGGTTTATGACATGGACGATTGATTTATAACACGGACAAATGGTTTTGAATAATGTCACGCAATGATTTTCACTTAAAGATATAAACCATACGAGTTTTCTTTTGAATCAATCTATTACAAGGTTTTTACAAAGAAACGTTTTGGTCAAGATTCGTGGCTATAAGGTTTTCACAACTCTAACCAACTTGTTTTAGTTGGTTAATTGTACTGCAATATCAAACACTTTTGATACGAGGTTTTCACTTAACGACTCTTGTAGTCAGACGAGGTGTTGCAATATGTATACAAAGCCACAAATTTAACACACTCAGAAAACCTATGTACTCGCCGGCATTTTATGCTGACTCTCTTTTCACATATGTTTCAGGAGTCAATGCTTGATAATATGATGCATGCTTCACGTAGGATGGACGTGGGCCTTAGTGACTTAAAATATGAAAGACAGTTTATTTATGTGTTATTCTTGTTTATCCCAAGACAATGTAAACATTTAACTTAATAAAACAAAATTTTAAATTCCATGAGTTGTGAAACAATAGTTCTATGACATGACTCCCCGACATTTCTGCCGCGGTTCGTTGTTTTACGCAGTCGGGGTGTTACAGAAAGATTGGTATCAGAGCTTATGGTTATAGGGAATTAGGTTATTAGTAGTGCTTTGACCTAGACTATAACTTTCCTAGGACTCTAACACGAGTATCTTGCGTTTAGATTCTTAAAACAATACCATCACCTATCCTTAGGTGACTACCAAAACAAATACACAAGTTACAAATTCGTTTTGAAAATCAATCATCTATCCTTAGATGATTTGTTTTGGCTTAAAGCTGTGTAAGTTTCAAAATCCCGTCTAAGTTTGGTTATTATTAATGTGAATACGTGAATTTGGAAGGGTGGATGCCTGTACCGTGAGTTTTCTGTCTAAGGCTAGAGTGTTCGTACAAATCCGCATTATTGGACCAGTCACTCTTACCTGGGAACTCTTGGGGTGGGTGCCCACTTATTGGCTAAAGCATGTCTTCGCCGATACGTTATAAATACTCATTTACTTTGATTAGTCACCATGTGCCGCTTGTTTGTTTTTAAGTCACGAATGAATGACCACCATCCTTATCTCATATTTTTAACATCTCTCTTGATTATCCATTGTCAATCTCACATATTTTCCCTCATGTTTCTTCTAGAAGAACATATTATTGCATTATAAAAAAATAAATTTGGATTACGAAGTCATTAATGGTACGTTCCTTGTTAACAATCATCCTGCTTCTATTCTTTTCGATTCGGGTGACGTGAAGGCTTTGTATCACTAGCTTTTGAACCTTTGCTTTCGATGCCTAGAACTAAACTAGGAAAACCCTTAACGGTGGAAATAGCTGGTGGTGAACCCCTTGTGCCAAAGGAACTTGGATAACCACCTTTTTCTCATTGACATCACACCAATGCAACTCGGGAGTTTTGACATCATCATATGGATTGGTTAACCAAACACCATGCTGAGGTGATCTGTTTCGACAAGGTTGTTCGTATACCTCTTTTGTCTGGCGGAACCTTAGAAGTTCACGGAAAGAACCCTCAAGTAGCCTAAAACTCCTGAACTGTACCCAGGCTCAAAAATACCTACGAAAGAATTATGTAGCCTTCTTGGCACATATCGTAGAGGCAAAATGCAAGGACAAAACTGTTTAGGACATCCCCGTTGTTCAGGAATATCCTGATGTGTTTTCTGAAGAGCTACCTGGTTTACCCCCAATTCGTCAAGTTGAGTTTCGTATTGACGTTGTACCTGGTGCCAACCCAATTGCCAATCTCCTTACCGTCTTGCACCGTTTGAAATGCAAGAGTTGTCAAAGCAACTCCAAGAACTTTCAGACAAGGGATTCATTCGTCCGAGTTTTTCATCTTGGGGCGCTCCGTCCTATTCGTGAAAAAGAATGATGGATCCTTCCGTATGTGTATCGATTATCGTGAGTTCAACAAACTCACAATCAAAAATTGATATCCCCTACCTCGTGTTGATGATCTCTTTGATCAGCTACAAGGTGCGACCTGATTTTCAAAGATTGATATGCGTTCTGGGTATGATCAACTTCGTGTACTCGAAGAAGATATTCCCAAGACTGCTTTTTGCACTCGATACGGCCATTACGAGTTCACTATCATGCCTTTTGGTTTGACGAATGCTCCTGCCGTCTTCATGGACTTAATGAATAGGGTATGTAAACCTTATTAGACAAGTTTATCATTGTGTTCATTGACGACATCCTCATTTATTCTAAGTCTCGAGCCGATCACAAATAACATCTCCGTCTAACGATGAAACTCCTGAAGAAAGAACAACTTCACGCTAAATTCTCCAAGTGTGCATTTTGGCTAAAAGAAGTTCAATTTTTTGGGACACATTGTTAACGAACAAGGTACATGTAGATCCCGCCAAAATCAGTGCAATTAGGGATTGGAGTCACCTACTACTCCTACCGAAGTTCATTCATTTCTTGGTCTTGTTGGATACTATCGACAATTCATCACGAACTTTTCAAAGATCGCAGTTCCCCTCACCACTTTGACTCAGAAGAATAAACCTTTCGAGTGGGGACCCAAACAAGAGGAAGCCTTTCAAACACTGAAACAAAAACTTTGTGATGCTCCTGTTTTACCCGACGGCAACGACGATTTCGTTCTCTATTGTGACGCATCAAACCTAGGCCTTGGTTGTGTTCTCATGCAAAGAAACAAAGTCATAGCCTATGCGTCAAGACAATCTCCACACCTTATTGATGAATGAAGCTCATAAGTCTCGTTATTCAATCCATCCTAGTGTAGACATAATGTATAAGGATCTCTGTACCAAGTATTGGTAGCCAGGTATGAAGAAGGACATTGCCTTGTATGTGTCTAAATGCCTAACTTGTCTTAAAGTTAAGGCAGAACATCAATGCCCGTCTAGTTATTGGAGTACCAATAAATACCGGTATGGAAGTGGGAGAACATTGCGATGGATCTCATCACTAAACTACCATGCACACCTAGGGGTCATGATGCCATTTGGGTAATCATCGATCGTCTAACAAAGTCAGCACACTTTTTGGCAATTCATGAGGATCTATCTGCTGACAAACTCGCCAAGATCTACGTTGATGAGATTGTGTCTCATCATGGTGTTCCTTGGAACATCATATCCGATCAAGATGCTCGATTCTCATCTCACTTTTGGAAGACCATACAATCTACCATGGGAACCAAACTCAATCTAAGCACTTCTTATCATCCTCAAACGGATGGACAATCTGAAAGGACAATTCAAACACTGGAAAATATGCTTAGAGCATGTGTGATCGACTTTGGTGGTAGTTGGGATTCGTATCTACCATTGGTCGAATTCTCCTACAATAATAGTTATCACGCCAGCATCAATATGGCACCTTTCGAAGCTCTATACGGTCAAAAATGTCGTTCACATGTCTGTTGGAATGAGGTCGGTGAAGCTCAGCTCACTGGACCTGAACTCATTCACGACACAATAGACAAAGTCAAGAAAATTCACGATAACCTTTTACAGCTAGAAGCCGTCAAAAGAGTTATGCGGACAAACGACACAAGCCCTTGGAATTCCAAGTTGGTGATCACGTCCTTGTCAAGGTATCCCCTTGGAAAGGTGTGATTAGATTTGGAAAGAAAGGAAAACTTGCACCACAATAATTGGACCATTCAAGATTGTTGAGACAATCAGAAAGGTGGCCGACCGACTTGAGCTACCTCCTGAACTTGGGAATATTCACCCAACATTCCACGTGTCCAATTTGAAAAAGTGGTTTAGCTGATACAAACCTCCACATTCCCCTCGATGAAATTCACGTTAGTGACACTATGCACTTTGTTGAGAAACCTGTGGAGATATTGGACCGTGAAGTCAAGAAACTCAAGCGTAGACGTATACCGATAGTTAAAGTTCGCTGGGAATCCAAACGTGGCCTAAAATTTACTTGGGAATGAGAGGATCAGATAAAAGCAAAATATCCACATTTGTTTTCACAAAATTTCCTCTAATTAAATTTCGGGACGAAATTTCCAAAAGTAGGGGAGACTGTGACATTTGTGCCTTTTCAATCATTGCACAATGACAAACAATTTAGTATTCAATGAAACCCTACGTTTTATTTCCAAATATTTTTGTATTCAATAAAATCTTGTATTTTATTGATGAGAATGCAAAAATGTCAATCGTTGCACAATTTCGATCATTTCGTGTCCGTTAAAGCGTTTTACGCATTTTTGCGAAACACGTAACCGTACAACCAAACAAACCAACATCCATGACATTTTAGGGCATAATCCAAGTTACACATGTCTTAACACCTTTATATAACCTAAATAATAGGTTAAAGGGGTTAAAAATGGCAAACAAGTGATACAAGTCCAAGGGCCAAAAATGAGAGAAAAAATTAATAAATATTTTTGCTTCTTCACCAAGTTTGCCACCTATCTCCATTTTTGACACCTAGCACTCACTTTCCCACACTTAATATGGTGTTGACACATATTAGGACACTAATCCACACTTGAGGACACTTGTCATCACCTCTTTAATCCTAAAATACTATAAATACCCCATGATTCTTCCATTTTTTTCACACCACTTCAAAACACTTCAAAGCAAAGTGTGAAGTTCTTCTTTCTATCCTTCTTGGAGCTTGTTTCCAGCCTTTGGAAGCCTCCTTTCTCGAGTTCTGAAAGTGTTCTTCAACACGAGTAAGTACTCTTAGTTCTTTCATTTCTTAGCTATTTTGAGCTAAAAAGTCGAACAGTCTGGCTTCCTGATTGACTTTTGGTTCTGACCATATTTGGTCAAGTCAAAGTTCAATTGGACATTGCAACATGATCGTAATCACGAAGGTTATAGTCCCTAGCGATTTCACCTTCTGATTACCACGTTTACTAGTCGAAGTGACGAGTCAAAATTTCGGTTAAAATGCGGATGATGTGCATTTTATGACGAAACTATTTTCAGGTATCAAATCACCAAGTTTTGATACCAAATCAGTTTTATAAACTTAGTTAGACATATTTTTTACATGTCTAACTCGTCACTTCTAGTTTATTGCTTATTTAGGGTCGTAGGTCGAGCGGTCTTGACCACCGCTTTGACTTTCGAATCCGACCCGTTTGGTCAGTCTTAGGATCCAACCAAACACATATTTGTGACCATATTTGTATAGGGAATAGCCTACTGAGGTTATACCTTATGGTCACGTCGTTTGGTTATGTTCTTAAAAAATGATGAACAAAATGCCCTTTTTTGCATAAATCCATTTTAAACACATGTAACCAAATTTTTGACATATAAACTAATGTTGTAACATTTCAAACATGTTTAGGCATTTTGAGACTTATCATAGAACATGTTTAACCATCTAATCATTCGTTTACTCTAATGACCCGTTAAAGTAGCATAAACTACCTTAACGAGTCATAGTGGGTCAAAAACACTTAGGATCCTTTCCAAATTAGAATATCAAGTTTGTTAAACCATATCACATGAGTTCCAACACTCGCTTGGTTTTTAAAACTTCATTCTATCCGATCTTCCGTTCGTAGTCCCGACACGCTGAACTATTTATTTGACACATTAGGACACGTTTGAGCTTTGTTTATTCCGTTGATCAAGAACACTTTCGCAATCCCAAGTGAGTACACACCCCCTCTTTTACATTTTCTAAATTTTTGGGGTGATTCATATGTGCCTATATTTATTTTCAAGATTTCAAAACAATATACGTGGTTTATATATACAAAATGATTTTCAATGTGAGTACATAGTTCCCCTCTTTTACGTTTTAAATGTTTTGGGGTGATTCATATGTGCCTATAATTAGTTTCAAGATTTCAAAACAATATACATGGTTTATGTATACAAAATGATTTTCAAAGTGAGTGTATAGCCCTCCTCTTTTACGTTTTCAGATGTTTTGGGGTGATTCATATGTGCCTATAATTATTTTCAAGATTTCAAAACAATATACATGGTTTATGTATACAAAAAATATTTTCAAAGTGAGTACATACCCCCCTCCCTCTTTAACATTTTCAAAATATTTTGGGGTGACTCACATGTGCTAAATCATTTTCAAGTTTTCAAAAACAATGTCTATGGTTTATATATAAAACAATATGATTTCAATAATGTGAACAGCTTGTTGATGTGTTATCCATAACACGAATGACATTCATTAGATTTGGTCGAGTTGACCAGTGTATGTCATGGTACCATACGATTGACAATCCGATTATCGGACTATTCACTGGATTTGGTGGAAGTTTGGGTAATGACAGAAATTGTTTCTGATTAACAAATCATTTGTTGATTTTTTAGTCTAGTTAAAAAGACCCTTTGGTGGTCTATTAAAGATACCCTTTGGTGGTATAGTCAATACAGGTTTGAATGTGTTCATTAAAGAACGATCAAAAGTTTTCACAATTAAAAACACGGACGATTTTTTATGACATGGACAATTGGTTTATGACACGGATGATTTGTTTATGACACATGCAAATGGTTTATGACACAGACAAATGGTTTTGAACAATGTCACGCAATGATTTTCACTTAAAGATATAAACCATACGGAGTTTTCTTTTGAATCAATCTATTACAAGGTTTTTACAAAGAAACGTTTTGGTCAAGATTCATGGCTAAAAGGTTTTCATAACTCTAACCAACTTGTTTTAGTTAGTTAATTGTATTGCAATATCAAACACTTTTGATACGAGGTTTTCACTTAACGAATCTTGTAGTCAGACGAGGTGTTGCAATATGTATACAAAGCCACAAATTTAACACACTCAGAAAACCTATGTACTCGCCGGCATTTTATGTTGACTCTCTTTTCACATATGTTTCAGGAGTCAATGCTTGATAATATGATGCATGCTTCACATAGGAATGGACGTGGGCCTTAGTGACTTAAAACATGAAAGATAGTTTATTTATGTGTTGTTCTTGTTTATCCCAAGACAATGTAAACATATAACTTAATAAAACAAAATTTTAAATTCCATGAGTTGTGAAACAATAATTCTATGACATGACTCCCCGACATTTCCGCCGCGGTTCGTTGTTTTACGCAGCCGGGGTGTTATAGAAAGATTGGTATCAGAGCTTATGGTTATAGGGAATTAGGTTATTAGTAATGCTTTGACCTAGACTATAACCTTCCTAGGACGCTAACACGAGTTATCTTGCGTTTAGATTCTTAAAACAATACCATCACCTATCCTTAGGTGACTACCAAAACAAATACACAAGTTACAAATTCGTTTTGAAAATCAATCATCTATCCTTAGATGATTTGTTTTGGCTTAAAGCCATGTAAGTTTCAAATCCCGTCTAATTTTAGCTATTTTTAATGTGAACACGTGAATCTGGAAGGGTGGATGCCTGTACCGTGAGTTTTCTGTCTAAGGCTAGAGTGTTCGTACAAATCCGTGTTATTGGACCAGTCACTCTTACCGGGGAACTCTTGGGGTGAGTGTCCACTTATAGGCTAAAGCACGTCTTCGCCGATACATTATAAAGACCCATTTACTTTTATTAGTCACCATCTGTCGCTTGTTTGTTTTTAAGTAACGAACGAATGACCACCATCCTTATATTTCGTCCATATTTTTAACATCTCTCTTGATTATCCATAGTCAATCTCACATATTTTCCCTCATGTTTTCTTCTAGAACAATATATTATTGCATTATAAAAAAAATAAATTTGGATAACGAAGTCATTAATGGTACGTTCCTTGTTAACAATCATCCTGCTTCTATTCATTTCGATTCGGGTGCCGATGGTGGCTTTGTATCCCTAGCCTTATAACCTTTGCTTTCGATGCCTAGAACTAAACTAGGAAAACTCATAACGGTGGAAATAGCTAGTGGTGAACCCCTTGTGCTCGACTATGTCATTCTTAATTTCCAAATGAACTTGGATAACCACCTTTTTACCATTGACCTCACACCAATGCAACTTGGAAGTTTTGACATCATCACAGGAATGGATTGGTTAACCAAACACCGTGCTGAGGTGATCTGTTTCAACAAGGTTGTTCGTATACCTCTTTCGTCTGGCGGACAGGGGATTCATTCGTCCGAGTTTTTCATCTTGGGGCGCTCCTGTCCTATTCGTGAAAAAGAAGGATGGATCCTTCCGTATGTGTATCGATTATCATGAGCTCAACAAACTCACAATCAAAAAATCGATATCCCCTACCTCGTGTTGATGATCTCTTTGATCAGCTACAAGGTGCGACCTGATTTTCAAAAGATTGATCTGCGTTCAGGGTATGATCAACTTCGTGTACTCGAAGAAGATATTCCCAAGACTGCTTTTCGCACTCGATACGGCCATTACGAGTTCACTGTCATGCCTTTTGGTTTGACTAATGCTCCTACTGTCTTCATGGACTTACTGAATAGGGTCTGTAGACCTTATTTAGACATGTTCATCATTGTGTTCATCGACGACATCCTCATTTATTCTAAGTCTCGAGCCGATCACGATCAACATCTCCATCTAACGATGGAACTCCTGAAGAAAGAACAACTTCACGCCAAATTCTCCGTCTTGGGTGTAATTTCTTCAACTTTAATTTTCTCTACCCAAAAAGGTTTATTTGAAATTTTCTCATGTTTAGGAAATTCCTCTAAACTCTCAGTCGCTATTGACTGTTTAATTTCTTCTAAAATTTCCTTTTCTTTCATCACCCATGTTCTGTTTTTCTTTAAAGCTTTCTTGAAATGTAGAATTTTTTTTTTCATTCTTTTCGAGGATTAACCAGTGTCAAAATTTGTGAACGTAGTAATGACTGGTTTCACCTTGTTTGTAGATTCTGAACATTGTTCCCAAACCTGTGTTGGTACAAACATTAGTGATGATTTTTGTTTCAAATCTTCAGAATTTTTCTTAACATCATGAATAGACTTAGGATTATTTTGTGGACATTTTCGAGCAATGTGCCCAACATTTTTGCATTTAAAGCATGTCCTACTGTTTGTTACAAAAAAGGATTCCTCAACTTGTTTACTTTGTTCTTGTTGTTTGAAAAATTCTTGATTAGATTGTTTGAAAAATTGACTTTCTTTTGATGAACTTGTAGATACAAAAGTCAGTTTCTTGACAAATTTTGAGTTTTCTAACTTGTTATAATTCTTCTTACCCTATCCAGACCCATTCCAACCTTGATAATTTCTCTGCTGGTTGTTTGAATAAACATTTTTGAGTTTGTGTCACACCCCGGCTTTCACAGCCAATCCAAACACCGGTGGGCCCGGGAGGGAATATCGTGACGTAAGTTGATATCATCATAGTCAATTAAACACAACACAGCAGAAGTCTTGGAATAAAATTACTATTACAAACCAAATGTTCAAAACACAAAATAATATACAGACGGCTCGTAATTGAAGATCCACAAGCAGATCGTAATATGTACAAAGTGTATAACAGACTTTGGGCAGATCTAGGATTTACAAGATCCTCTTATCACTACCGAGCAGCTTCAAGCATATTTCGTATTGTATCTGCAAGCTTAGTCTTTTGAAAATACATCAAATACACCCAACTGACTCATTTTGAAAACATTTGAAAATGATTTTAAGTCACATGGCACAAAATCTTTTATAACTTGGAAAATTACTTTGTAACTTTGTTAACAGATTCACATGTTTGTCCATACATACAGGGCCCAATGCGAAAACCGATACATGATTAACGTACACGCCACTTAAGAACTCACAAAGGAGTTATCACCAACTTTGGGGGTAAGTTTTTAGCATGAGTGTCTGTCAGGTGTATGCCTACACCCCGCGCTTAGGTTGTGGCCATTATCTAATGTAATGAGCCGAGGATATCCAAGACACGGTAGTTAACCCCTGATGTTTAAGTTATCAAACAAAACTGATTAAAATGGAATATGCGGATTGATAATCAGGCATTTGATTGATCCCATTTCCGACCAAGCGGTAATAATTTACGTACCCAAGTCCGTATAGGGGAAATAAGTCGAGATTATTTACCTGAGCTAGTCTTCGCTTAAACGCAAGATTTAATAACTCAGCCATACACAAAATGAAATAAGTGCAGATAGCATTTACCGGAAGGCCCTAGTCTGGATTATGGCATAAACTAACCAATTAAATGCTAACGGTCTTATATAAGTCATCTACTTGGACCGACTAGCGTACATGATCAATAACGGTAAAATACGCTAGATTAAGCGATGACCGGATAGAATGTAGTTTAACCCCAACAAGTACTTTGACTTGTATAATATGGGAAAACCATAAACGTTCTGGATTTTGAGACTTAAATGACAAGGTTAAACCCGTTTCGGTTAATTTTCGTGAACTAGTTACATATACTTAACTGTATGCATATCAGCGATATCGGGTAACCGGATAAGACATGGAAAAGTCCTATATGCGATTATACTTTAAATAAATTGTAATATCAGTAGGATATCAACTTATACGCCCGTTAAGGTTTTAAAACGAATTATGCCTCATAAAGGCATTTTTGGTAATTTCATACCTTATAAAAGGAACTTGAATATATTTTAATGTTATAATGATAAGTATTCTAGAAAAGAATTCAATTTATGATATAATACCAGTAGGATATTAATTATATGTGTAACTAATCTTTTATGACCAAACTATGCATCGAAGGGGCATTTTTGTCATTTTACACATAGTATGATAGTTTATTTGGGATTCCGAGTGTATATATTATACTTTACTGTAAAAATACTTTAATAAGTTTTAAAATCAGTAGGTAACAAGCCTTGGTTGATAAATATTGTTTAATACCATACTTACGCCGAAACGACGCTTATATCGTAAAATGACGAATTATGCGATGTTTAATGAAAACTGGTGTTAAAATCAGGTTTGTATGTTTTAAATATGTTGTTTAATATAACATATCAGTATGTAAAATATTTGATATGAAAAGGTATGATTAAAACCATTTTACGTGCCATAAGGGCTTTATCATCATTGGTCGACATAATACAAGGGCTTGTTCATAAACTCAGTTTATAATCTGATTTGACATCCCGAAAAACCCTACTTATGATATTTTATCAGTAGATGGTTCATTTTCAAGTTCGTTATCATTTAAACCTTATTTTATTCAAAAAGGGCATTTTTGTCAAAATTTCATAATTATGGAACTTGTGCATAAACTCATATTCTAATTATGATCTTGTAATATAACCTCAGGGGGTTATGCTACATTATATTATGATCATAATGCAACCTTAGATCAGTAGCTAACTAATCTAAATCGGGTCACAATGGAAAGTCAAAGTAGAAGTCAAACTTTGCGACTTTCGGTTGCGAACCGACCCTAGAACTGAAATTGACGAGCCGAACATGTTCTTACATGTTCTAATAATTATTACCAACTTGTTTAAGTGTCAAAACATGTTTGGTAACATATATAAGCTCAAATTATAACATTTCCAAAAAATGGTCTGTTTGACTTTTTAATATTTAAACTTCCATCCGTCAATTGGTCTAGCAAATGTGATCTTTAGGAGGTGCCCTTAATAGGGACTAACATCTACCTTATTACGACCACTTAGCCATGTTCTTTACAAAAAATGGCTGGACCATAATGGTCTTAACCGAAAGTCAAAGCATTTTCTATAAAACGCTTGACTTTTGGCTATAAAAGCCTATAAACGAAAATTCAAGAGAATGGAGCACTTACAAGTGATTCCTAGGATGCAATAGAACTAAGTTGGATGCTCCTTTTAGTTAGGAACTTCCAGAGGAGGGAGATAGAGTGTTGAATGAGAAAGGTGTAAGTTCAAATGGTGAACCTTGGCACCTATTTATAGTTGGAGAGCTTAAAGGAGGTGATGCCAGGTGTTAAGGGGTGTAAGAGGGAGCTTACATGTGTCCTAAAACATGGCATAGCTGTTTGGAAGTCCCTAATTTTCGAATAAATGGTTTTTGGCAACATGTGTGGAGGCCAATCAATAATTCTGAAGATACAGCCTTCTAGCGGGCCGCGAGAGGCACAGGCCTGGCCTCTCGCGCCCCGCGAGGGCCCCAAGGCCACTTTCAACGTTTGTCATGTTTATCCCCTTAACTTATAAAACCTCCTAAAACAGCTTTATAGCATATTTAGCCCTCCGTAGCCAATATTTGGCGTACCCGGGGGTATACCCAGACATTGTCAAGCTCTCGGTCTGTTAAAAGGTCACTCATAGGTATAAATTAACATGTTGACACTTTTAACCCCTCCATTAACCAACTTTCACATATGTACAGAATTAACCTCTCTCGTCCAACAAGTGGCACGTATGAAAGTTAGGACTTCGTAAAGAATCACTTAGAGGCTCAGTATAAGAATGTTGACTCCAATGTCACTCAGAGGCTGGGCATGTTGACACAACGGTCACTCAGAGGCCAAATATAAGCATGTTGACACTAATGGTCACTCAGAGGCTATGTTTTAAGCATGTTGATACTAATGGTCAGTCAGAGGCTCGATTTATGCATGTTGACATCAGAAGGTCACTCAGAGGCTTCATTTAAGCATGTTGACACCTTTAGTCCTTATTAGTCCATAATGGACTTATTATAAAAGTAATGGCACGTGTCGCTATACTATTGGACACGAGGTGTTACATCCTCACCCCCTTAAAAGAAATCTCGACCTCGAGATTTTATTCAAAAAGATAGGGGTACTTTTGTCGCATAGTGGACTCAACCTCCCATGTATACTCGGGACCTCAAAGGGCATCCCACTTAACCTTTACTATAGGTATCAAATTTCTTTGGAGCTTCTTAACCTGTCGATCCTCGATCGAAATTGGTCTCTCAACGAACCTCAGGTTTTCATCAATTTGCACATCATGATGTGACATTGCTAGCGACTCATCGGCTAGAAATTTCTTAAGGTTACTGATGTGGAACACATCATGAATTTCACTAAGCTCCTCGGGCAGCTTAAGCTTATAAGCTACAATGCTGACACATTCGATTATCTCGAATGGTCCTATATATCTTGGGCTTAGCTTGCCCATCCTTCCAAATCTCATTATACCTTTCCAAGGTGATACTTTTAGTATGACTTTGTCCCCTACTTGGAACTTAAGAGGTTTACGCCTCTTGTTAGCATAGCTCTTCTACCTATCACGAGCAGTTTGAGACGATCACGGATTTGCATAATCTTACCCGTGGTCTCCAGGACAATCTCTGGTCCTGAAAGTTGGGCTTCCCCAACTTCTACCCAACACACGGGCCTCATATGGAGCAGCCTTGATGCTCGTATGATAACTATTATTATAGGAGAATTCTATTAGGGGTAAGTGGTCATCCCAACTTCCACCTAAATTAATCACACATGCTCTAAGCATGTCTTCCAAGGTTTAAATAGTACGCTCACTTTGTCCATTTGTTTGCGGGTGGTAAGCCGTACTAAAGTTTAATCTTGTGCCTAAGGATTATTGGAAGCTTTTCCAAAAATGAGATGTATATCTAGTATCTCTGTCAGTTACAATAGATATCGGCACACCATGTAGGGACACAATATTGTCCACATACAACTTAGCCAATTTGTCGGAGTTATGTGTCTCTTTAATTGGCAAGAAATGCGCTGACTTAGTCAGCCTATCTACAATGACCCAAATCGTGTCATTACCACGTTTGGTCTTTGGTAACTTGGTAATCAAGTCCGTAGTTACCATTTCCCATTTCCAAGTGGGAATCTCAAGTTGTTGTAGAAGTACTGACAGTTTCTGATGTTCGGCTTTAACTTGCGAATATGTCAGACACTTAGCTACATAAGTGGCTATGGATTTCTTTAAAACCATCCACCAATAATTCTTTTTCAGATCCCGATACATCTTGCCACCATCAGGGTGAACTGAGTATCTCGTATTATGTGCTTCCGGGAGGATTTAATCTCTAAGTCCTCCAAAGATTGAAACCTAGATTCTTCCATTAAATCTAAGGATTCCATCCTTTCCAGGCATTAACTGATCAACAGTTCTGCCTAATCCCTCATTAGGAATATTAGCCTCTAACACGGCTTGCTTTTGTGCATCTAATAGTTTCTCATTCAAGCTATTTCTGAGCTCAATGCTCTTGGCGTTAATCCTAATGGCTTAATCCTTTCCTTGCAACTCAAGGCGTCTGCAACAACATTTGCCTTGCCGGGATGGTAGTGAATTTCGCAATCATAATCACTAAGTGTTTCCATCCAACGGCGCTATCGCATGTTTAATTCCTTCTGATTGAACAGATGCTAGAGACTCTTATGGTCAGTGTATATAATACACTTTGTGCCATATAAGTAATGTCTCCACAACTTTAGTGCAAATACAATGGCACCCAATTCCAAATCATGGGTGGTGTAAATCCTTTCGTGCACCATTAATTGTCGTGATGCATAAGCAATAACTTTGCCTTATTGCATTAGCACACAGCCCATGCCAGTGTGCAAGGCATCACAGTAAACTACAAAATCATCAATAACCTCAGGTAGAGATAACACGAGAGCATTGCTCAACTTGTGTTTTAGAACTTCAAAAGATTCTTGTTGTTTTGGACCCCAGTCAAACTTGACATTCTTTCGGGTCAAGGTAGTTAAAGGAGTGGCTATCCTTGAAAAGTTCTCAATGAACCTCCTGTAATAACCAGCCAAACCTAGGAAGCTACGAATCTCTGATGGGGTTTTGGGTACTTCCCAATTCATTATGTCTTCTATCTTGGCGGGATCCACTTGGATACCACACTCACTTATAACATGTCCAAGATATTGGACGTCTCTAAGCCAAAATTCACACTTAGAAAAGTTAGCATAAAGCTTCTCTTGTCTTAGTAATTCTAAGATGCACCGAAGGAGTTTCTCGTGATCAACTTGATTACGAGAATAGATAAGTACGTCCTCTATGAAGAGTATGACAAACGTATCTAGATACGGCTTGCAAACTCTACTCATGAGATCCATGAATGTTGCAGGTGCACTTGTGAGCCCAAAAGGCATCACCAAAAATTCGTAATGACCGTATCGGGTCCTATAGGAAGTCTTAGGAACATCCTCGTTCTTAACCTTCAGCTGATGATATCCTGATCTCAAATCAATCATAGAGAAATAGCTAGCACCTTTAAGTTGATCGAATACGTCGTCGATCCTGGGCAAAGGATAACGATTTTTTATCGTTATTTTGTTTAGCTCACGGTAATCAATGCACATCCACATTGAGCCGTCATTTTTCTTAACGAAAAGAATAGGAGCTCCCCAAGGTGAGGAACTAGGTTGTATGAAACCTTTCTCTAAAAGCTCATCTAATTGCGTCCTTAATTCTTTCATTTCTATCGGTGCTAACCGATATGGAGCTTTGGCTACCATTGCTGATCCGGGTAGGATATCAATTCTAAACTCCACTTGCCTATCTGGAGGTAGGTCTGGTAATTCTTCAGGGAAAACATCAGAATATTCTGAGATGATTGGAAGGTCCTCAATATTTGTCTTAGGCTCGTTGATAGTTACTTGTGCCAAATAAATGACACAACCTTTCCTAAAACACTTGGATTCTTTAAGTAACGATAACTTGTCTGGCAATCCATAGTGTGAATCTCCTAGAATGGTGATCATTTCACCAAATGGGGTTTTAATCTCGATGAGTTTTTATCACAGGCAATGCGGGCTTGGTTATGGGATAACCAATCCATGCCTAAGACTACATCGAACCCTGCCAATTTTATTGGCAAAAGAGAGATAGGAATGAAATGATTCTTAATGGATATAGAACATCCATCAAGAATGGAAGATGTTGTTTCTAGAGTTCCATCAGCAAGTTCTACTTCATAGGTTATGTCTAGAGTTCTTATGGGCAAGTTTAATAGTTTACTGAACTTATGGTCTACAAAAGATTTATCTTCAACCGAATCAAAAAGAACTCTAGCATATATGTCACTGATGAGGAATGTACCTGTTATGATTGTTGTCATTAATGGCGTCCCTGGCATTCATCTGGAAGGTCCGAGCATTCCCTTTCTTAGCCTCTCCAGGCTTTGCATTGTTATTTCTGGGGTTCTTAGGGCATTTAAACTTAATATGCCCCTTTTTATTACAGCCGTAGCATACGGCATTCTTAAGATCTTTGCACTCAGGGTCTTATGCCCCTTTTTCTTACAGATACCACAAGGTCTAGCTTGTGGATCAATACTACACTGTCCCAATGCCTGCGGTTGCAATTTTTACATGTTGGCGTCACGCCCGACTTATCTTGGTTCTTTCTGAACCCAAATCTCCCCTTATTCTTCTTATTAAATCTTTGGGATTTATCATCCTCTCTCTTTCTTTTCCCGTTAATCTCATCTTTAACTGACTTTTGCCTCAGCAAATTTAGGGTGAGAGAGAGAGATAGGTCAACAGCAGACCTATAGGTACTAGGCTGAGCAGCCTTCACCCTGCCCTTTATTTCTGGCGCTAACCCATGAATGAAATGCGCAATGCGTTTGGGTTCTGGGGTGATTAAATAGGAAACTAACCTAGACAGGGAATTGAAGTCAGAAACATACTTTCGACAGTCTAGGTTCTTCATGGTAAGAGTCAGAAAGCATGACTCTATCTTCTCCACCTCATGAGGTGGGCAGTAAATCTTCTAAGCTAAATCAACAAACTTAGACCATCCTAAGTTGTACAGGAGTACCTTACCTGTAGATTGGATCATAGCCTTCCACCAAATCAGGGCATCACCCTTGAAGGACTGTGATACATACTTAACCACATCCTTATCAGCACAACCGCTGATATCTACTATCGTCTCCATTTCATCCAGCCATTTCAAGGCTTCTACTGCTCCTTTTTCCCCATTAAAATCTCGGGGCTTACAGGAGACGAAGTATTTATAGGTACATCCATCTTTAGCAGAACGGGACCTATCAGAAATTTCTAGTTTCTTTGGTTCACTCTTCGCATTTAAAGAGTGAACTGAGCTCTCCTTACGAGCTGAGGATGGTGGGATTGATAAAGGTCTGGAGCGAGTAGCGCTCCATTCTTTAAATTTTTCCATGGCCTTTTCCATGGCTTTTCCACAGCTACATCAATGCGAGCTTGGAAGTTATCATTATCGATGGCTATGTTTTCGGCGTTGTTAGAGTTAATATCCTGGTGGCTACTTTGTGCCTTGTCCGAGTTTGCCATTTGAAGCTTTGGTTCTAATTTCCAAATAAAACTTTTCTTAGCCATGGTATTAATAACCATATTCGGCTATAAAACTTAGATATACAAATCCATCGCTTAATCAACTATTGTGAATAACATCACAACTCTTAGGCTTATCATATCTATATTTGGCCTAGGTCTTAAAAATACCAAAAAAGGAAAATTACAATTTGAATGTAGTCCATATATTCTTAGACAGTGTGTGAATGGGGGATCGACTCCTCCGATGAGCACCGGACCGATCTGACTATACTAACAGAGGCGGAATTCATTGTTAGTGAGGTTGACAAAAAAAACAAGTGAGATCTACTTCTTAAATGCCTTTGATTGTATTGATATACTTGAACAAGTAAAGTGCAAGTAAACAGTTCAGTAGTGCTTCGCCACACCAACAGGATTACCAGTTCTGACACAACACTCCTCTATTTATAGGTCGGCATGACTCGCACAGAAGAGTGTGAAACTGGTTGTGACTCGTGCGAGTAGTTGCCTCGTATGAGTGACAAAGTGTCACTCGTACGAGTCATATGACTCACTCGTATGAGTAAGTTACAAAACAAATAAAATATACTATAACAAATACAAACTGACGTTCTAAGCCCCATATACATAATCAACATATCCTAGACGTAGGCAATAGACATTATGCACCAACACAGTGGATCGTAATGTCACAACTATCATTGTCATTTGACAATTATATGTAGCTCATAGGCTTGTCACCAATGGACATAATAATACGGCACGTTGGTCTATCACTAATGGACAAAATACGGCACTTTGGCATGTCACTAATGGACAAAATACGACACTTTGGCCTGTCATTAATGGACATAATATGGCACCTTGGCCTGTCACTAATAGACATAGCACGTTGGCCTGTCACTAATGGACATAAAATATGGCACGTTGGCCTGTCACTAACGGACATAAAATATAGCACGTTGGCCTGTCAATAATGGACATAAAATATGACACTTTGGCCTACATCACTATAGATGTAAATTATGGCTCGTTGGCCTACATCACTAATGGATGTAAATTATGGCTCGTTAGCCTATCAATCGTCATCACATTGATGACATTAGCTGGGATCGCCCGGATCACATGGGCTATATAATAGGTCAGCACGTAGTCCTTTTACCTAGACGGCTAGTGTGGTTCCTCAAGTCACACTACCAGGAGCATGAACATTCCTTAATGTTATCATAAGAGTACCTTAATGGTTGATTAATAGTCCCGGTCGCATTAATCTTATCGACTTGGAGGCTTGAACCTAATTCACCACCTCTGGATAGAAGGATAACTCTCCTTAACTATCATGATAGAAGGCCCTTTCATCCTTAACTATCATTTATAAGTTGGCCAAATATGTGGTCTGTGCCATTTGGCTAATCAAAACCATTAAGATCTTTTTGGAATTATATAGCAGAGCATAAATTTAGAGTAAAATCGAGACGTTCGCTTGAAGAGGATGAATACATATATATAATTCCAAAATAATTCATTAAATGCCAAATAAGGAAGTACAATACTAGAAATAAATAAATGAAACAAGTTGTCCATGCAAGGACTTAAAAGAAATAAAAATGTCCACGCAGGGACTAAAGAACCAACAATGTCCTTGCAAGGACTAAATATATAAATAGAAGAGACTTCACTCGTCCTTCTTTCCCTTAACCAACTTGGAGAGTTTCTTGAAGAACTTGTTCATCTTCTTCTCTGTTTTCTCTGCTTGTTGTTGCATCTCTTTCATTCGTTCCATGGCCTCAAGTGGTGGCGGGGTTGCGGTTATGGTTGTGGCATAACAGGATACTGGTACCCATAATTTGGATTCCAGTAGGTGGATAAGCAGGTGGTAAAGGAGATGGGTAAAGTGCGTTATGCATGACCGCTTACATGTAAGGGTCATGCGACAATGCTTGGTAATCTACTTGCGTAGATGGGTTAAAAGGATCATATCCACGTGTATCCGGATATGTCGGGATAGGGTTATTATAACCCGATGCTGGTGGTTGAACCACTGGTGATGGTGTTGGTTCCACCGTAGGTGACGCATTAGAGGGTCCACCCATTTGTGGGTCCTCGTTGATGGTTTGGTAAGTTTTGGGTAATGGTGGAAGCGAACACAACCGTTCACCTGCACGTACCGACATACGCGCTCATCATTTCCTCCTTGGTGGCTCATGTGGCGGCTGATGTTGTTCCACCGGTTCCATGTGAACATCTTCTTGTACAGGAGGTGCTGGGGAGTGATGGGAAGGAGTGTTAGCAAAGGTAAATTGGTTCCAATATTGGCCCCATTCATTAGGACCTTGATATGGCGATCCGACGTAAGAGTTCGAATCGCTTGAGATTTCGATGGGATAGATGTGTGATCTTGACGGCGGCATTTCTGGATGAGAGTCCTCATCCATTGGGTTGGGTTGATCCAACTGATTCTGATCAGCTGGGGGTGTGTTAAAGTAATGGTTTAGGTTAAAATCATCATGATAAGAATGATGAGAGTGTTGAGAGTGGTGTGATTGGTGCGAATGATATGAGTGGTACGAGCTTTGGGTATGAGTAGGTGAATGTCTTGATAGGGTCCAGGAATCCCCCGAATCCTCATAGGGATTCGAGTGATGGGGTTGAGAGGGAATGTGTCTAGATGGTCCTCCTCTCATTGGTCCTTTACCTCTTCCTCGTATCTTGGAGGCATTTTCCTGTTAAAAATCAAAACAAAAACAATACTAATAACTTAATAATGAGATGAGTAATCCTAGGTCAAAGCCTAGACTTGGAAGTCTAAGGAATGTGCTTGTGTAAGTTTGAGATTAAACACAAGAAGGCTAGTGTTTAATTCTCTCAAACGTTGGCTCTGATACCAGCCTGTCACACCCCGGCTTTCACAGCCAATCCAAACACCGGTGGGCCCGTGTGGGGAATATCGTGATGTAAGTTGATATCATCATAGTCGATTAAACACAGCACAACGGAAGTCTTGGAGTAAAATTACTATTACAAACCAAATGTTCAAAATACAAAATAATATACAAACGGCTCGTAATAGAAGATCCACATGCGGATTGTAAAATGTACAAAAGTGTATAACAGACTGTGGGCAGATATAGGATTTGCAAGATCCTCTTATCACTACCAAGCAGCTTCCAGCCTATTTCGTATTGTACCTTCAAGCTTAGTCTTTTGAAAATACGTTAGCTTTCGCTGGTAAATACACCCAACTGACTCACTTCGAAAACATTTGAAAATGATTTTAAGTGCACGTGGCACAAAATTCTTTTATACTTGGGAAAGTTACTTTGTAACCTTGTTAACATATTCACATGTTTGTCCATACATACAGGGCCCAGTGCGAAAAACGAAACATGATAACGTACACACCACTTAAGAACTCATGAAGAAGTTATCCCCAACTTTGTGGGTAAGTTTTTAGCATGAGCGTCTGTGAGGTGTATGCCTACACCCTGCTCTTAGGTCGTGGCCATTATCTAATGTAATGAGCCGAGGATATCCAGGACATGGTTAGTTAACCCCCGATGTTTAAGTTATCAAACAAAACTGATTAAAACAGAATATGCGGATTTACTAGCCACAATCCGGCATTCGATTGATCCCACCGTAACCCAAGCCCATATAGGGGAAATAAGTCGAGAGTATTTACCTAAGCTAGTCTTTGTTTAAACGTAAGATTTAATAACTCAGCTGTACATAAAATGAACCCAAGTGCAGATAGCATTTATCGGAAGACCCTAGTCTGGATTATGGCATAAGCTAACCAATTAAATGTAAACGGTCTTATATAAGCCATAGACTTGGACCGACTAGCGTACATGATCAATAACGGTAAATTACGCTAGGTTAAGCGATGACCGGATAAAATGTAGTTTAAACCCAACAAGTACTTTGACTTGTATAATATGGGTAAACCATAAACATTCTGGATTTTGAGACTAAATGACAAGGTTAACCCTGTTTCGGTTAATTTCCGTAAACTAGTTACATATACTTAACCGTACGCATATCAGCGATATCAGGTAACCGGATAAGTCATTTACAAGTTCTATATCCCATTATACTTTAAATAAGTTGTAATATCAGTAGGATATCAACTTATACGCCCGTTAAGGTTTTAAAACGAATTATGCCTCATAAAGGCATTTTTGGTAATTTCATACCTTATAAAAGGAACTTGAATATATTTTAATGTTATAATGATAAGTATTCTAGAAAAGTATTTAATTTATGATATAATATCAGTAGCATATTGATTGTATGTGTAATTTATCTTTTATGACCAAACTTTGCATCGAAGGGGCGTTTTGGTCATTTTACACATAGTATGATAGTTTATTTGGGATTCTGAGTTTATATATTATACCTTATTGTAAAAATACTTCAAATAAGTTTTAAACTTAGTAGGTAACAAGCCTTGGTTGATAAATATGGTTTAATACCATACTATGCGCCGAAACGACGCTTATATCGTAAAATGACGAATTGTGCGATGTTTAATGAAAACTGATGTTAAAATCAGGTTTATATGTTTTAGATATGTTGTTTAATATAACATATCAGTAGGTAAAATATTTGATATGAAAAGGTATGATTAAAACCATTTTACGCGCCATAAGGGCTTTATCATCATTGGTCGACATAATACAAGGGCTTGTTCATAAACTCAGTTTATAATCTGATTTGACATTCCGAAAAACCCTACTTATGATATTTTATCAGTAGATGGTTCATTTTCAAGTTCGTTATCATTTAAACCTTATTTTATATAAAAAGGGCATTTTTGTCAAAATGGAACTTGTGCATAAACTCAGATTCTGATTATGATCTTGTAATATAACCTCAGGGGGTTATGCTACATTATATTATGATCATGCAACCTTAGATTAGTAGCTAACTAATCTAAATCGGTCAGAATCGAAAGTCAAAGCAGAAGTCAAACTTTGCGACTTTCGGTTGCGAACCAACCCTAGAAATGAAATTGACGAGCCGAACATGTTCTTACATGTTCTAATAATTATTACCAACTTTTTTAGGTTTCAAAACATGTTTGATAACATATATAAGCTCAAATTATAACATTTCCAAAAAATGGCATGTTTGACTTTTTATATTTAAACTTTGACCCGTCAATTGGTCTAGCAAACGTGATCTTTAGGAGGTGCCCTTAATAGGGACTAACATCTACCTTATTACGATCACTTAGCCATGTTCATTACAAACAATGGCTTGACCATAATGGTCTTACCAAAAGTCAAAGCGTTTTTTGTAATACGATTGACTTTTGGCTATAAAAGCCTATAAACGAAAATGCAAGAGAAAGGAACACTTACAAGTGATTCCTAGGATGCAATAGAACTAAGTTGGATGCTCCTTTCAATTAGGAACTTCCAGAGGAGGGAGATAGGGTGTTGAATAAGAAAGGTGCAAGTTCAAATGGTGAACCTTGGCATCTATTTATAGTTGGAGAGCTTAAAGGAGGTAATGCCAGCTGTTAAGGGGTGTTAGAGGGAGCTTACAAGTGTGCTAAAACGTGGCATAGCTATTTGGAAGTACCTAATTTCGAATCAAATGGTTTTTGGCAACATGTGTGGAGGCCAAGCAAAAATTCTGCAGATACAACCTTCTAGCGGGCCACGAGAGGCACATGCCTGGCCTCTCGCGCCCCGCGAGCGCCCCAAGGCCACTTTCAAAGTTTGTCATGTTTATCCCCTTAACTTATAAAACCTCCTAAAACACCTTTTATAGCATATTTAACCCTCCGTAACCAATATTTGGCGTACCTGGGGGTATACCCGGACATTGTCGAGCTCTCGGTCCATTAAACGGTCACCTAGAGGTATAAATTAACATGTTGACACTTTTAACCCCTCCATTAACCAACTTTCACATATTCATAGAATTAACCTCTCTCGTCCAACAAGTGGCACGTATGAGAGTTAGGACTTCGTAAAGGATCACTTAGAGGCTCAGTATAGACATGTTGACTCCGATGTCACTCAGAGGCTAGGCATGTTGACACAACGATCACTCAGAGGCCAAATTTAAGCATGTTGACACTAATGGTCACTCAAAGGCTATGTTTTAAGCATGTTAACACTAATGCTCACTCAGAGGCTATGTTTTAAGCATGTTGACACTAATGCTCATTCAGAGGCTCGGTTTATGCATGTTGACATCAGAAGGTCACTCAGAGGCTTCATTTAAGCATGTTGACACCTTTAGTCCTTATTAGTCCATTATGGACTTATTATAAAAGTAATGGCATGTGCCGCTATAATATTGGACACGATTTTTACGAGGTGTTACATTTGGAATAGTAAGATTTATTTCTGTTAAAGTTTGAAACTTCTAATTCTTTTGTCAAACCTCAATTTCAGAAATTTCGATTTCAACAAGTTTGAAGACTTTTTTAACTCTGTTCGAATTCACATTCTGAATCGGAAATTCAAAATCAGAATGTAGTTAATCAGATCCAATCATTTTGTATATTAAAATATTCGGATCATCATTTGAACTACTCTCTGATGTTTTGAGATAAGCATCATGAAAATTTTCATCATTTTCAGGCTATGAACTCAAACTTCCTTTTTCAAATTTTGATTGAGTGTTTTCAAAATTTTATCTTTTCCTTCCAAAACATTCTCAACCACTTTTTTAACTACTTTTGACTCATCATCACCATCATCAGACTTTGAAAATGTCACATCAATGTTATCAGGCAACTGATCTTTCTGTTCAATCTTTGATGTTTTCGGCTTTAAGTTCAGTGCCCTCTCCACCCCACCTGGTTTTCTTCTCGAAAGATTATTACACATTGGGGGTGGACATTGATTATAACCTAAACCACGATCTTGATAACCATATATATCTTCCCTATTTTCATATTTTCCTGTCGGCTTGGGAAGAATGTGATCCAATATGAAAGATATCGTTTAATAGCTCTTCAACTTCTTATCAACTCGCTCCGTCTTTATCTTCATTGTTTCTAGCTCAATTTTAAGTTTGGCAATCGTGTCAAAGTGTGTATTTATAACTATTTGTTTATCCTTGATTGTTGCTTTGAGCATAAAAATCGTATACATATCTTTTATGCTTATAGTACGGAGTTCGTTAACAGATTTGCTCAAGTGTCATTGAAATCAGTAGATAGGTTATCAGTATGACATTTAAGCTCTCTGTACTTCTCATCTTTATCCAAACAAGACTTGCACGGTTCTAAACATTTTGTGCACTGTCTTTCTATCTCAACTATCTCAATTTTCTTCTCTCCTAGAACTCTTTCAACTTTAAATTTTTGATCAGTTTCAAAATTTTCTTCTTCTTCGCGATCCATCATAATCTTTTCAGCAATCATTGCTTCTTCACATTGCGTATTCTGGTGATCCCTTTGTTCATCGAAGAGACCTGTAAAAGTATCATAAACATTAGGACACATAAATGCTTCACAAGCGTTTTGTAAGAATTCTCTCTCATCAAAATGACACTGATGAGAATCTTCTGGGACTTCATCATAACAAACCTCATTATTCTAGTTCTCCATTTCATTAAAAAAACTTGATTTTCAAATGCTTTGTGCAAAATAAAATTTTCAAGTGCCTGTTTTGTTTTTAAATCACTTCGTGCGAAGTTGAAGTTTTACTTCGTGCGAAGTGGAGTTTAAGAATTCACGTTTTTTGTCGTTTTGATCAGAATTCGGTTGGTTTTAGGTCTGATTCTTTCAAAGATTTATTAAAGCATGATTTTTCTTAATCTTGAGAACATTGGGCCATTTTGTCTGTTAGACCTTTGAAAATGATCAAAAATAGGAAAAATGAGTAGAAGAGAAGTGTTTTGTTGTTGAATCTTGTAAAATGTATTCAAATCAGGTCTTCTAGCTCTGATACCACTTGTAGGTCTGTTCTAGGTCTGATAACTCAGGCACTAACTTGATTAACCTAGTATAAACATGCGAAATCCGATTTATAATTAGGCGACATTGTTAACAAAATTGAGTCACTTTATAACTATTGTTTATTAATCGTTCAAACATTATAGATCCGTAAACAACTGGACAGAGTTTTTCGCCGTCATGAACACCAAAAAACTCTAACTAACACTAACACCTCAAACCTATATATAGACTTGACCAGATCGCACAAGGCAAAGTGTTCACTTTGCACGAGGTGGCATCACTTCGTACGAAGTGACTTCACTTCGTACATAGTGGTCTCCACTCCGTGCGAAGTGATATTACAACAGACATATTCTATCATTATACTCCTATATACAGACTCGATGTTATTTAATGACGTAGACACCATACATATGCATCAACAAAATAAATAAAAAGGACTAAGGAGAACACTTACAAGAGTTAAGGAGAAAGATTAGAACTTGAAGGAGGAAGTTTCTATGGATAGCAGCTCCATAGTATATTAGAAAGAAATCGTGAAGGTGTGAAGAACAAAGTGCAACAAGGAGGCCTTTCTATACTTAATCAAGTGAAAAGAGAGCTTGCCAAGTGTCCCCAAGTGTTCTAAGAGTGTGATTAGTGGCATAGCAGGTGTTAAAAAAGGAGAAGGGTGGCAAGTTTCACAGATAGGTGGCAAGGAAGCAGTCAGGGAGGCTGCCAGCAACCTCCTTTCGGACCGCAAGGAGTAATGTCTTGCGGACCGTAAGGACTCCTGGCGCTGAAAGTTTTTGAACCCCTTGCAGAACGTAAGGGGTTATCCCTTGCGGCCCGTTAGGGACCTCAAGAAATAGAATTTGGTATTTTTACAACTTTGACCCCTCAACTTTAATCAATATTCCATATTTATGAATTTTCTCCCTCTCCTCCAACAAATCTGGATTATTTGTAGAGTTTCCGAACACGTGTTTTTTCATGATTCTAAAAATTTCCGAGGTGTTACAAGCTCCTCAACAAACCTCTTAATATAGTTTTTTCTTATCAAATATCAACCATATGATCGATAATTCTACGTCTAAGTGGTTCAAGTAAAACTAAAATTTAAATACTCGAGAACTAAAGACACATGGTCAATGCACGGGTTCTACCGGATCAACTATGACAAAAGTCCATCAAGATTTTTGAGATTCAACCAATAGAAGAATCATGTTTATCGAGGAATGATGGCACCATATTTAAGCAAATCATATTCGATTTCTTAAGTTAATTACAAGCTTACACATGTTTTGGTATATATGACAAGTTAATTTTCACAATACAATATACATATTGTGCGTTTAATATATAAGTTTATGATTACTAAAAATATACCCATAGTGGCATTACCTAAACACAACGACCAGAAAATTAATGAGAAGGTTGCTCTTGTCAAGAACACGGCCGATGCATAAATCTATTATAGATGACCATGTAATGTGTGTAAAAAATGCCCCTAGCATTAAGCAATCTTTTAGGCTTGTAGAAATCATATTTGACATACATGACATATAAGAGTTCATCGGATCAGTCTCTGGATTTTAAAAGTCAAACGAACTTAGATTTCAGAAATGTGGTATGATCCGATTCAAACTCAAAATTCGGTTTTTTTAATTGAGCCAACTCAAATAACTAAACAGCATTATATTAATACTTTTATTTATTTAATTATTTTATTTACTTCTCACAGTTCAACTTATTCGAATTAACCTTAACCTGAACTCGAACCAAATTCAAATCAGTTTCTCGTATTCTAAATTTATTCGGTTCAAAATCAAATTCACTTTCTTGAAATTACCCATTCTTGACGGTTGGCCCGGAGGCAGGGCGGAGTGGGCGACCGCACATGATCTAGACTCCTCGGGGGCTTGAACTTTTTTTATAACTCATATATATTAATTGTGTGTGTCTATAATATATATATAGTGTGTGAGATTCATTATGGAACACGAAAAAAGTGGGAAACCGGAGAACAATTTTAAAAATTCAACTTAACATGTCAAAAATCAATTTACTTAAAAAAAATCGACACTATTCCTTATAAATACATGTGGAAGCATTTTAAATAAAAAAACTAAAAATATAAAAAAATATTTAAAACAGTTAAAATATAAATATCTTATAAAATTAACTTAACATGTTATAAATCAATTTTTTCTTAAAAAATCAGTGTTTTTCCTTATAAAAATAGGTAGAAACTATTCCGATAAAAAAATTATAAAAAAATATTTTAGCTTATTTTGAACTGTTTTTTAAATATATTTTTTTATATTTGTTATTAAAAATGCTTCTATATGTATTTATAAGAAAAAGTGTCAAAATTTAAAAAAACTAATTTTAACAATATTAAGTTGAATTTTTAAATAAGTAACATTTGGTACAGTGATCTTTTAGTATCTAGACTAAAGTTTAGAAAAGTGGAGTGTTTATTAGGTTCTAAGCCCTCTCAAACCTTTTTTCCATCTTATTTCTTTTTTTTTCTTAATTGTTTTGTTATTGTCCTCTTGTTTTTTGTTTTTTTCTATTTCGTTTTTTTTTCAAATTAATACCTGAAAACGTTTATTATTTACTTTTTTTTGTTTGTCATTTAAATTAAATTTTACCAAACAATTTTTAATAAACTTTGAAATGTGTTTTTCCTTTTCTTATGCAAAAACAAAATTTTACCAAACAATTTTTAATAAACTTCGAAATGTGTTTTTCGTTTTCTTAAACAAAAACAAATGAAATCAATGTTGCTTTGGGCATACTACGGCTATATTTTTTTGTTTTCTTTTTTGTTTCTTATGGCAAGTGCGTCGAAATAGACAAAGGTTTTCCATCTATCGCAAGCCGCCAATTTGATCGTGCTTGTTTATATATAACTTTTTTTTAGTTTTCTTATGTATTTTTTTAAAAGTAACACTTTAATGGCTATTTTTTCATTTATTCTTATGTTTCCTTTCTTATATATAAGTATGTACTAATACAAATATATGTTTATCTTTTCTTTTCAAAATTGTTTTATCGACTTTATACTAAAGGGCCCGTTTTCTTTAGACGCCCGAGGCCCATATTTTTTGAGGATTTTCGAAGACGGCCTTGCTTGACCTATTCTTTACTACCCTTGCCTCTAATTACATAAAAAGATATAAAAGAACTTGAGGCCTTAAAAGCCAAATATCCACAAAACCAGTTTTCAAAAACTAGCAATACTCGGATCATATTGAATTTGTCAGCTTGTTTTGAAGATCATTGTTGTAGTACAAAAGTGAGATGATTCTCCAAATCTTGATGGCAGAAACCGCTAACATTGGACTACTTTCGACTAACTACCTGCACTTTCAGTTGAACATATTTGGAAGTGGTCTAACTGCCATGAACGCATCGACCATCTGCAACAAAAGAAAATATAACTTGTAATCTCATGAAAATCCTCTAGAAAAATGGTATGCAAAGATTTTGTTAAAAAAACAAGATTACTCAGTTTAAAAATTTAAAACCATCTTTTGTCAAAAGAAATTTAAGGAGGCGTTTGGATGAGTGTTTTAAAACGATAAACCAGAAAAGTAACACGAGTTCATGTACAATTACCTCATCAGTCACCACTGCCCTTGCTGCAAGGTGTCTTTCCACCAATACAGTTAAAACATCAATTAGTCTCTTCTTCACTTCACCTGTAAGCATGTGTCCCGAACCATACTCCTAAACAGTAAATAAAAATAACATTATACTTCACTGGAATTGAACAAATGTCAAATGTTGCATCTTTATAAAAAACTGAAGGTGTTGATAAATAAATCTCACCTTTCTAATATGTTCAAGTTCCGTGTCGTCCTCCAAGAAGAAATTAAGGTATTTGAAAGGTATATCCACCTACACAACATTCACAATATCAGATAAAGAAGGTATCGCGTATGCAAAATAATATAAATGGAGCGTGATTTCACTGTGTAGTCATTGTTAGAAAGTTATTAATATTGGTTACATAAATAAACAGAATGCTTAAAAACAATGTCTAAAAGAAACAAAATCTAACAGGTTAAAACTGAAGTAGCCCAGAAGTGTATTCACATGCATTTAATCTTTTAAAATCATTTTACACCAAAATCTATGTTATTATTGTAATAGTATAGTTTTTGTAATCACATTTAACACATTAACTTGCAAAATCACAATAATGGACAATAAAAAGTGTTTTTGGGTCAGCCTAACACAACATGCGTTTAAATAAATAGCCCATATTAACCGGAACTCATTCATATACCTCAAGATTTGCTCCGTACTTCCGATGATTCTCAACAGAATCTTGCCCGCCGGAGAAAGCATATTTGTTTACCTATAAAAATACATTTATATAAAACGTAAATAAAATAATATAACATACATCGCCTATATGCCAATTTATGCAAACATTCTAACGCAAAGTAAGATAAAGAGCAAGGAATTTCAAACACCTTGTTCTTAATCTCCTTTGGTGAGTCGGTCACATATATTGCAGAATTTGGATCACCAGCATTCATCTTGCCGGACACTCCCTGAAAGATTTAGCAAAAATAATCATATCAAAACATCACTAACAATTACCATCTTCGGTTGCAAACGTAAAAGCTACAATATGAACTAATTGTACCTGAAGGGCTGGAAAGAACGATGACTCGATTCAAGCAGGCTTTTTATAACCTAACCGAGGAGCAACATCGCGTGTCATCCTGAAATAAGGATCCTGAGGCAATCACCAGACTCAAATAAAGCGATTAAATTGATCGTGAAATTTAAAAAAAAAAAAAAGTTTTCCATCTTTTAAAACAATTTCTACTGATTTAATACTCAACCTGATCAATTGCACATGGAATCAAGCAGCGAAGTTTATCGTTGCCGGAAAACAAGTGCGGAAATGAACTGGGGAATGACGGAACAGCCTGCAGAAAAAGCATGTTAACAAACGTTTCTTTAAAAAAAAGAACACCTTAACCAACGCTCAAAAGAAAGAATGATTCTGACACGACACGAACCTAACACGAAATTCGCGGGTTTAGGTTTAGCTGTCATAATTCAAAAAATAACTTGGGTGTGTATTTTATGCCAAATTATAACTTAAAAAGAGAAATTGACATACGATTATATAATTAAATGCAATTGTATTATATACATTTGTGTTTTTTATCGTAAAATTTTAATTTTAATACATTAAAATGCAAAAAAAAATTAAAAAATCTGGTTGAACGGGTCGTATTTGGGTTCATATGTATGACACGTTTTTCAGGTTCGGGTTCATCTAAAATTTTTACAAAGCATCTAACTTGCAATGGAAATTGCCTTTTTCTTAGTTTTCGAGCGTGTGGATCATGTGCTACTGCTAAGTGCTAACATACCTGAACTGGTGGAAAACTAATCTTCCTGATATGATCTCCTGAACTGGTGGAAAACTAATCTTCCCGATATGATCTTCACCGGTGAAATCAAATATACCAACAGCCTGCATAATTCCAGCAAAGAACCTTCTTGAAATTAAAAGGCTCCAAAGATGGCATTTTAAATACAGTAATGGAAGGATTATAACAGTGTCACTAGTAATATAATAATCACCTTATTGTATGTGACACATTTTGCAACTCTCACCATGTTCTCATAGAAGGCACTGCACAAAAACTCCTCACATCATACGCATAACATAACTCAACAAGCTAATCTAGATGTGGCAGTTCCGACACGTTTAATTATAAACGAGTCGACTCAGGTTATGTTTTACTTACCCGCCAACATAATCGAAATCTGAGAAGATGAAGGTCCTTGAGACGTCAAATCCACAAGCAATAATATCTTTAGCATTCTCACGAGCAAGTCTTTTGCTCTCTTCTACTGTAAGATTTTTCCACATGCATTTTTCGTCATCTGTTAGTTGTATGACAAGAGGAACCTTAAAGGCCTCCTGCAAATATCTGCAAGCCAGTCTTAGAGCATGCTCGAAAGTATTACAATATGAACTCATTTACTTATGAATGGGTGCAATTTGAGTTGTGTTGTAACACCACGGGTCAAATCCATTCAATAAATAGCTAAAAGGGTAACGGGTCAAATGTGTTGAAAGTCACCCGAAGTCTACCTTTAATCATACAACCTCCTATATCGTTTTTATTTAAAGATTTAGACTATTGTTGTCATATTCTTCTATTGTTATTATAGTTAACACATTAAACATTTATTATTAAAAAAAAGCTAAAAATGGAAAAACCGTGTTTTCCACCACCATGACACTAAATTTAAAATTTAAAGAGAGGTTAGTGCCTAGTTAATTATGTGAAGGGTTTGTAAAGTAAAACAGGGTTAATGATCTTTGTACTTGAACTGAAAAAAATAGATACGAACTGAAAAGGCGAACTTGGTGAACATGAAAGGAATAAGATGGCCCAAATGCAATGCTTCAGAAGAGGGGCCTCTGCCTGTGTAAAGATAAAACTTCTCGCCACGTTCATAAGCATCCAGGAGCTCATTGAAGTCTCTGTAGTGTAATATACATACAAGAATAAAACCGAAGTGATATAATTTTCCGATCCATATATTATAGCTAGAGCATTCACATAATCATATCACATTTTATCAATTAGCAGCAAATATAGAAAAGGTTCACTACAACTATGACTTATGTATTCTTTAGTTTCAAGTCAATGTGATTATCACAAAGTAATAATCTCAAAAGTAAACTATTTGAACTCCTTTAACTGCTTCTGCATTTACAGATTCCCTTATCGCACAATCATTAAAACTAGCGCATCAAAAATGAATTTAAGAAGTACATTACCCTTAAGTATACATATTACAAACTCACTGCTACCTCTAATAAGACCGTTTTGAACTATCACTAGATCATTCAAACTTTCAGTATTATGACTGTCAAATCCACTCAAACCCACCCTTATAAAACTAAAAAAGATTTACTTAAGAAACATTTCAAAGGGTGGCGCAGCACTAAGCGCCTAATGCTAGCAAGGTGCGAATTACTACCTGATCTCATTGGTTAGCAACGGGGACGGGCCCATGATGGTTAACAAAAATGGATAATGTTATTCATCATCAGAATTTATTCTTCTTAAAAACACAGACCACTAATTCAAATACTTGGATTTTAAAAAATACTTGGATTTTAAAAGTCAAAACAAATAAACCGGTAAATGAGAACCACCTTGAGTTGTGAAAACCATAAGAACTATGCCTTCCAAAAAGATTTTCCAAAAACAAATTTCTCAAAAATCTTAAAAGAAAAACTTGTTACAGCAAATAAAAATAAAAAACAATCCTGTATGCACAAATTTACATGAGGTGTAAAAACAATTTTAATCATCGTAACAAAATTTACATCAACACATAAAAAAACTTACATCAGGCATGACTACCTTCTCGACAATTTTTTTTTGTTTTTTTACAGTTATATTTTTAATATTTTCATCTACGATTGTGCAAGAATTTGTGGCCCAACTCGTGCGGAAGCAAGAGTTCTCATAGTTCACAAGTTTTGTGATGGTTCTTAACTGAACCGAAGCCAATAAACCTATTCAATAAACATGCACTTTGAGAAAACATCAAACAGACTACATTTAAGATAAACTGGAATAATCTAAGGCAGTAAGGGTGAGAAGCTACCTGTGAGCGAAGAAAACGTTACGGCGGAGAAAGATATGAGAACGACCAGTTAGACGAAAACCACGATCAACAAAGGACTGATCCAGCCTTTGACAACCAAATTGGTCGATCAGTTTGTCGTAATCGATCTTGTTTTTGGAGGATACGTTCCATGGGTTCACCACTTGTTCTTCTTCTCTTTTTGTCCCGTTCTCCATTGTTGTAACCCTTTTTTTCTCCTGCTACGTCAAAGCTTTAAAATAATAAACACTTCCGTGTGGTAAAAAATAAACAATGCTAATACTATTAAGATTTAATATATATATATAAAGGTTAAGATTATTAAGAAGATAAGATAAATCCTAGTTGCTATCCATGTTAATCTAATAGAATCTTCCTTCATATTCGAATCGTAATGGGTTACCCAACCGACGTCCTTATTTCAATTTAAGTTGCATGATTTTATTTATAGTAATGCGTACATGTATATATTTATTTTATATTACTTTTATTATTTTTAGTTTATCTTTCCATAATGCGTGTGAATTTGAATCAATCCCAATGCAAATTTTCGAATTTGAAACATCTTTTAATTACTATATATATTTTATATTGCTGTTGAAGGCCATGAATAAAAATTTTATTTTTAAAACAATATATAGAAATTTTTAATATTCTGTTATTTTAATATATTAATATTTTATTGTTATATTTCTTTTTTTACTTATTTTTTATATTTTTTTTCTTTTTACATATATTGTTGTTGAAAGCCATGAACAGAAATTTTATTTTTAAAATAATATATAAATTTTTTATATTTTATTATTTTGATATTATAGTATTTTATTGTTACATTTATTTTTAATATGTTTCCTTGTTTTGTTTATTTTCTATTTTTCATATTTTTTTAAATGATATTAATTTTATCAATTAATTTAAATAGCAAATTTTACGTTTAAAATAATATGTAGTTTTTAATATTTATTATTATAATACTTTATTATTATATTTACTTTTTAACATATTTTCTTTTTTCTCCTTTTTCATTTACTTTCTATTTTTTTTAAATTTTTTCGATTACCTTTATCAATTAATTTAATATTGTTTTTCCTCCCTAGATTTTCGGATATAAACATTACAAACTAAAGTGTCATTTGGTATCGTTTTACGGTACGATAATAAACTAAACCAATTTTAATATTTGGCTTTCGAAATAACATGCTTCATTTTCAAATATCGTTTGTTTAACATTATCATTTGGTTCGTTTCACCGCAACTCGCGACGCTAATAAAACCTTGTTGTTATTTAATTTAGTGAAAATAAACATTTTTTATTAGATTTTGTACATGGTTACAATAATAAATTTCTAACTTGACAATATTGGGGTATGTAGGGTAACACCCTCATAGTCACTTTCATAATATTTGACTTAAACTTCTTTTTTTTTTATAAAATCAATCTGGATTCTAAATAGCTGTTATCGAATCACTTTTATTTTCGTAAAATATATATCCGATTAGTATTAATCACAACTCGTGTTTTTTTTTTCATAATTTTTTAAGTGATATTACCTTTATCAATTAATTTAATATTATTTATTTCCCCTTTGAGATTCCGATATAAGCAATATTAAAAATGAAGTCGTATTCAAACTAAAGTATATTTTTTGTTACGGTACGATAATAAACTAAACCGATTCTAATATTTAGCTTTCGAAATAACATGCTTCACTTTCAAAAATTGTTTTTTAACATTATCATTTGGTTCGTTTCACCGAAACTTGCGACGCTAATAAAACCTAGTTGTTATTTGATTTAGTGAAAATAAACATTTTTAATTAGATTTTGAACGTGGTTACAATAATAAATTTCTCACTTGACAATATTGGGGTACGTAGGGTAAACACCCTCACAGTCACTTTCATAATATTTGCCTTAAACTTCTTTTTTTATAAAATCAATCTGGATTCTAAATAGGTGTTATCAAATCACTTTATTTTTGTAAAATATATATACAACTAGTATTAAGCACAACTCGCGTTGCGATAGCACCATCAACACCGAACTTGCGGCGTGTTAATACGAATAACTTAGACCAAAACGTAAAACATAGAAAACAATAACTAAGTTGATCTAGGACCCGCATGTTGCGATAAACCCTGTCAAACGTGAAAAATAGAGCACGTAAAGACGTTGAACCACACACAGGTTCCGTTGTGTAAACTCGCAAAATTTAGAACGGAACTGAAAACGAAAATATTTGCGTAAGATGAAAAGTATAGAGAACCAAAGTTGAAAGTATAAAAGTTGTGAGGTAAATTGTAAAAAATGAAAGTTTTGGTGTTATAAGTAAAAAAGCAAATAGTTTTGGGTTAAAAGTCAAATATTTTTTTTTAAATCCTCCCATAGCATGAGTGATGTATTGAATAATACATCTATTTATGGTGTATAGTTTGTATTAGTTTAGTTTATTACTCATTTCAATTTTACAAGAATATATCTACTTTTAATCCAAATACGTTTCGCAGGTCTTGGTTCGTGGAAGTAGCTGAAAAGACGAGAAAATGAGCTAAAGTGTTGAAAGAAACTGAGCCGGATCGTAATTGGGAGCCGAGAGAAGAAACGAATCGCAAAATGAGGTAAACCACCCTCTGGCAGCCCGCGACCGCATTCACTCAGGCCTCTCGCGGGTGGCGAGAGGAGTATAAGTTACTGGAGAAATCTAACCCGGTCACGGGGCGCGACCGGCTGCATGAATCCTCTCGCGGCCAGCGAGAGGGCTGTTTGGTCAGATAGTTTCATAAATTTATCAGATTTGTGTTGAGAAAAGTTATCTAATTAGAGTTTAAACTCTAATTACAATTATTGGACGAAGTTGGGAGTTTTAGAGACAACATTCTGAAGATTTGGAGCCAAGTTTGGAGTTCAAGTTGCTGAAGAATCATCGGATTGAAGCTAGGAGCATAGAGATCGAAGTAATCACGAGTTTTATTACCGATTTTCTTAATATTTAGCTTCTTTGTTCCTTGTCTTGATGAATTCAATCTTTAACTTTGTTTTAATTATGTTTAAACCAATGATTGTTGGCTAGATTTACTTTTGCTACCTAGGTTATGATGAACTATTATGAAAGTTTGGATTTTTATTGATTATTTAATGTTTTATGAGATTTTTGATAAAGTAATGAACTTTGATTGTTTAATTTGGTGTATTTGCATGTTTGGATCTAATTGTTGATTATTTGATTGTTTTACATGAATCTAGTTGAAAGTCTTTCATAGAATAGGTTTATGTTGATTGTCGAGTCTTAACGGGGTCGGGTAATCGTTCGGTAAATTGGCCAATAAACCGTAGAAACAATTGAATGAAAATACAAATTAAAATCTTAACATTATACTAAATTTAATTATTGAGAAATAATAATTTATTAACTGAATTAAATAGGTAAATTGTTAGGATTAGGTTTTGAGAAAAACCGGTTTTAGTTTACTTGCCATATTTGAGTCGATTAAACCAAAGCAAGAACCTTCGTTAGTCCAGGATTCCTATTGAGAGATAGTTAGTTAATTTAGATACTTTATTGAATATTAATAACCGAAAGAAAATCTTGTCAACTGGTAAGCCTAATTACCTTTAGGATATCATAGGTGTCTTCCCGAGAAGGGTCGGGGGTCCTGTTCAGTATTCCTTAGGATTTAGTATTTTAAGATCCTGGTTCCCTGCCACATTATTAATCAATTAAAAAACCTATTCAATAGTAATAAAGAATCAAACCTAGGTAGCCATTCCACCATCCTTGAATTAAATCTCCGATTCCAAAGTCCGTCTTAATTCGCCTTAGTTAAGTTAATATTAGTTTAAATACAATTTTAGGATTTTTAGTAAACCCTCCCCCCCCCCCAAAAAAAAAACATAAAATAAATTAAGTGTGTCAATTTAATCTAGATAGAGTTGCTGACGTAATTAGAGAGTCTCGTGGGTTCGATATCCAGACTTACTTATGCTTTTCTACGATTGATCAGTCCACTTGCCAGTTAGTAGTTTAGTCGAGTTTAGGAGTCTAGAGTATTACTTTAAGTCTAGAATCAGGTTAATTTCAATTGTTTTTATTAGACTACTTTTAGGACATCAAGTTTTTGGCGCCGTTGCCGGGGACTCTCTTTGGCAATTGCTTTGATTACTTTGTTTACACTTAGTTGATTCATACATGTTTTCCATTTTGTTTGCATCGTAGGAGTATAAATAATTTAGTTAGTTAATTTTTTTCAGTTTAATATATATTTGTTAAGTATCTTTTCTGAGTGATCTTACTTGTCTCTTTTCCGGTTTTTAGTGGATGCCCCATACGCGTTCGCAAGGACCTCTGCCGAAGCCGCCACGGACACGTCTCTTTCTTCCGCACAAAAGGTTAGTAATTCTTCATCCTCATCTTCAGGTTTTTCTAATTCTTCCCGCCCGTTTATACCACCTAACTTTGATTTTACACCGAAGTCCTCACCGCACAGTTCCCCACCTCCTCGCATAATTCACCAAAACACAAGCCCACCAATTGTTTTCCACATGGCTCATAATCAAACCGTTTACCAACAAGCAACCACCGGTTTCACCGGTGCGAACTCGCTCATCTCTCTTCCCCCCAATGAACAATGACAAAGCTTGGCAAATCCCATCTTACATCATGACCGCTATAACCAACTCGTGCCAATTCCACGGACGTGATGACGAGGATGATTAACCGCCTTACCCGCCTCTGTCACACCTTTAACATGGAAGATGTGGGCAACGATGCATGTTTCCTTCAAGTATTTCCCTTCTCTCTTGGAGGTCGGGTCGCCGTCTGGCTTGACTCTCAACCGGCCGGTACCTTCACTACTTGGGCCACCCTACAGGATTCTTTCCTTAAGAATATTTTCCACCCGCCAAAGCATCTCGTCTTCGCGATCAGATCCATTCATTCCGGATGGAACCTGACGAGCCTTACCATTTAGCAGGGGAGCGTTTCCAAACCTTAGTGTCTTGTTGTTCTCAACACGATCTGTCTGATTGGGCACTTGTAGAGAAATTCTACAACGGTCTCACCCCTGAAACCCGAGCCCGATTTGACACTTCTGCTGGCGGGCACCTAATGGGCAAGAAGATGGTTGTTAAGTGTAATGACCTTTTTGAGAGTTTCGCGCATTCTGATATAGATTACAGCGCTATCGACAGGAATTCAATCCCTATTTCTCGTACCACTCCGGTCAACCGGGGTGTACACAAAGTTAGCTTGGAAACTACGGTAGCGGCTGCATTAGATAGCTTTAAGTGAGAAGTCACTAAGGAGATACAAGAGTTGAAAAAGAAGGTAGATAGATGTGAGGTGTGTAGAGGAGGTCATGGTACGATAGAGTGTCCTACGCTCACTGTGGAGCAAGTAAAGTTCATTACGGGTCAGAGTCGAGGCTAAATGAACCCCTATAATAATAATAATTTTAACTATAACCCTAACTGGTGTAAAAAAATAATAATTTCCGTTCTTGCGGTAACCCCCTGGTTTCCAATCAGGTCAATATCAGGGGGCAGGTTCATTACTTTAGTAGAGGTTCAGGTCATCCAGCTTAGTTTAGTGGTGGGAGTTCAAACCAAGAGGGTCAAAACAGGAGTGGAGGTTCGGGAGGTAGTTTGGATAGGATAGAGGAACTTCTATCTCAGCTAGTGGTTAAGGATCAAGCTACTCAGAAAACGTTAGTTGAACATGATCTTCTTTTAAAGAATCAACAATCCGCACTCTTAGATCTTCAAAGGTCCGTAGGTAGTTTCGCTAAGCAACTGTAAGAGCAGCCACTCGGTCGGTTCTTGGGTAACACTCAACCTAACCCGAGGAACTAACACGCAAAAGCGATAATCACCCGTAGCGGTAAGAGTCTAGGAGAAGTGGTTAGAGAGAGGGTAGAGATAGAGGATAAGGATGAAGAGGTAGATGAAGAAATAGAGATGGAGGCTCCACCTAGGGTGCACAATAGGCTAGACCCAGCAAGTACCGCACCGAACAGTGAGCCTTCAGTCGTGTGACAACTGTCACTTTTGGATAATTCTGTACATTTAAACAGTGAAATAGATGATATAATTATGTGTTTTGAATAAATAAAATGCGTGAATTGCATGGCATAGATCTAGAAAGCTCACGAAATACATTACATGATGCATATTATTTGTTCAGTGGTTATCATTCAAAAACAGTTTAAAACAGTGCGTCAGAAACAACTAGTAGACTAGTTGCGGCAGCATAGTGTCAGTACGCAGTTAAACAGCAGATTTAGGACTTAGATGGAAGTCCAACGTAAATTGTATATTAAACCCCATGTGGGAAAGCAAGGATTAATGCTAACACTTTCTAGAAACTATACATGCACTGAAAACTGTCCGAAATATACCCTAAACAGCAATTTAGCAAAATACAGCATCCACAAGCTTATGTAATATGCTGAAATAGTGTTAAACATCATACACTGCTTAAAAGATATTGGAGGTATTATTTGGCACCAAAACATATCAAACCATAAGTCTTGAAAGTTAACGTTTTAACAAACTAACAACGAAACGAACACACAAACACAATCTGATACATCATATGAACTAGTTAATAATATTTTCACATCATACAACTAGTTAAAATCATTAAACACATTGTTTTGCTTGAAAATCCCTAAAATCTCCACAAGTTACTTAAACCTCTATTTAAGGATCCGTTAACGAATCTAGCACTCGTTAATCAACCAAACACGAATTAGATATAAAATATAAACTAGTTAACATGGTGTAACAATATTAGACTAGTGTATGGCATCTTATCCCTCAAAATACATCAAAAACCCCTAATACACTAAACCCCTATAACTAACCCCGAACTTCCTAACTAAACACTTAACTAAGCAAACCAACCTAGTTAACCAACATCATCATCATCTTGGACGGCCAAGAGGGGGCCCACTAGCCACCCACAACTTTGTACACCTTGCCCCAACATGTTGGAAGTAACTTGACTTCGTATGGAGGGCCTTGTATCCTTGGTCAACATAAGTGATCCATTTAAACTAGAGATTATCCTTATCATTTTAACAAAAAAAATTCAAACACATCATCTTCCCTAAACCTCCATACCCCACGACCACTTTAACCTCCAAACCATCTCCATTTTCAAGTGTCTTGCAAACCATTCATGCATATCCTAAGGTGTCTCAAGGCTATTCAAGAAGGTGCTAAGCATTGGAAGCTCAAGGACCTCTCTGGAAGCTTTTATCCACCAACTTTGCTGTCACACCCTGACTCGCAGCGGATATGGTAGTCGAGGCATGATTGGGTTTTCATCAAAGCTCATAACATTTACTATTATAAAAGTTTCATATTTATTATCTCAAATTTAAAACATAACAATTCAATCAACACATAATTAATACAAACACAAAATGTTCCAAACAAAGTTTGCAAGTAACGTTTTATTTTTTTCTAAGGCCCAAGTCCTACGTGATCCATGCTTCACATCTGTTCACCTGTATCATGTGTAAAAATAAATTTTTTGGTCAACATAAGTTGGTGAGTGAATCCCGTTTAATCATTAGGTAAAATGGTATGTTAATTATTTTAGTAAAATGTGCATTATCCAAATACGAGCAACGTATATGTAGTTTAAACCACAAACCACACAATCATCTAGCAATGTACATGTGAGCATGATAAAAGATGTGCTGTGAGATCAAGTCTCAATCAAACGGAGCCGAACTAATATGTTAGGCAACGCGACGCTCTACCCGTAAGTAACGGGGGACAAATGGGCCTAATGTGAGAGCTCGACTTTAATGAGAAATATAAACACAAACAATAAAAATCAACATTATCACATAGCACGTTAGATCACATAAAGATAATAGCATGAGAATTGAGATAGTGAAATAAACAAAAGCGACACATGATACACCCAAAAACGTGAATAAAGGGGGAGTTGTAAGAATTCACTCACAGTGGGTGCGTTTAATATTTGAAGATTATTGCGCACGATCGAGATACCAAACGACGATAAGGCTAACATAAATATTCACACAATATTTTAGATAAATATATATTCTTTTGGTTAAAATTAATATTTTTTTCTTCATTTATTATTTACACAATTTCATTAGACATTTAAGATAATTTTTATTGTATTTATTACTATTTTTATTTGCTTAGAAAGAGATTATTTTATAATATATTATAGTTTTTATGGAAAAACAATTAAAAGTTTATTTAAAAAATGTGTTTTCCCCTTGGATTGAACCGGCCGGACATAGGCAGCGTGTGTGGATCAACTCGAGACCTCTCCCTTATCTGCACGCAGCTCGACCAACTGAGCTACGTGTGTAACTCGGAATATATCAGATTTTAATTAACTTTATACACTTATTGAACCTAACTATATTCTGATTTATTAAAAAGGTTTGTTAGGTTATAGGAATCGTGTGATGGAACCGGCTCGGACCCGCGTCTGTTGTTTCATGTGCACACAGACCGACCAATTGGGTTGTGTGTCTAACCCGTTGGATATCAAGTTTTAATTAATTTTATATACTTACAGTCACGTTTTATAATTTAGCTTTTAAAAAGATTTGATTTATTTCAGCGTAGCAGAACATGAACATAATTCGAACCCGGGCATGTGGTTTCATGCCCACACAGTCCTATCAACTGGACTATGTCTCTAACCCGGTTTAAACATAATTTTAAATTCTTATAAACACAAGCTCACTTTGTCTTCTTTGTTTCAAAAAAAAAAACATAAACTGTTTAACCCAATGTGTTTGGATTTGTTTAGCAAATCCTTCGTTAATTTCTACGATGTACTGTGAGATCAAGTCTCAATCAAACGGAGCCGATCTAATATGTTAGGCAATGTGACGCTCTACCCGTAAGTAACGGGAATAAATGGGCCTAATGTGAGAGCTCAACTTTAATGAGAAATATAAACACAAACAATAAAAATCAACATTGTAACATCCGTCAAAAACGGATTTACCAAACCCGCTCCGTTTATCAACCGAACAGTCAGTCAAAATTTTCGTTTCGAATTAAATGTCCAAAACATTTTTAAACGATCCGTAATCAATTATTATACGCGAATATATATTTAGTTTTTGAAAAACCGTCAAAAATCGCAAAATAAAAATAAAATACATCTGCCGGGTTTCGAACCCGGGTCTGTACCGAGTCACCTAGTGACTTAACATCTCACACACAAACCACTGCGCCGCTTGTTATGTTTGATGAATAACAGAATCATTTAATTGATATAGTGACTTTACAAATTCAAAACCGGCGCCCAAACGGTTCAGTCGTCGGAATCCCGGAATATTCGCGAGCCTTAACTACGATTTACGTTATAACGTAAACCTTTAATCACATATCGGTTATAACCGATGTTTGAAGTCCGCGACACTTTTCAAAACCGCCGGAAAACTTAAATTGATGAATACAGTTCAAAATCAGACCAAATACATTTCGATTATTCCCTATAAATTCAACCACAATCGTCTGCAAACCTTTTCGCTAAAAATCACATCTTTTCACGGCGTAATTTCTCTCGCCGGAATAAACCTGTTCGTCGCCGAAAAACCGGTTTCCCCATTGCCGAGCTTTTCTGAACCTCTGAAGCTGATACCGGTGATACCCTTACCTTTTCCAAACTTTTCGGAGACTAGCTGCTACAAGGAACACGTCGCCGGAGTTGAATTCAGTCGCCGGAGTTTCTGCCGGAAAACAGAGAGTTCAGTCGGTATATTCTCCGCTCAGTTTCTTTTCCTTTTCACTTCTATCTCACCAGTAATTAACCTAAAACACTATTGAAACTTGAATAAAAACTCGAACCAGTCAGACCCGATTTCTGGTTCAACTTTGTCGAAGAAGACGACGCACTTCCATATCATATAAGTATATTATAAATCATGATTTTAATCGGGTTAGACACACAGTCCAGCGGTGGACTGTGTGCACATAAGACGTTAATTATGCAAAGGTCTCGAGTTCGATTCCCGTCTCACACGCTGCCTTAATAAAATCTATTTTTTTTTTTTTATTACTGAACCGGAGTCGCCTTAGTTATATGTTAAGTACATTAATAACCGGAATAATAACCAAGTTATACACACAGTCCAGCGGTGGACTGTGTGTTTGTTTATATCACAGGTCACGAGTTCGAGTCCGGTCCTCAGCACCGACTCGGACAATTATCTTTTCTTTTAAATAAGGCAGAAAAGGAAATATCTATTTTGTATTTAAGTATAATAAAAACCGAATATTATAACATGTTGAACACACAGTCCAGCGGTGGACTGTGTGTTAGATTAACCCACAGGTCCCGGGTTCGAGACCTGTGGTGTGCATGACCGTTTCGCCTTAAACTGTTTTTAAAATAAAAATGATTTTCTGTTTAAATTCTAATTAATGTATATATATAATTAAAATCGGATATATAACGGGTTAGACACGTAGCTCAGTTGGTAGAGCTGCGTGCACGCGTACGGGAGGTCTCGGGTTCGAGCCTCACCGAGCGCACAACAATATTCCGCAAACCGGTCAACGACCAGTCAAAGTCAACTGGTCAAGGTCAACTGTAGCAGAAAAAAATAAATATTTTTATTATTTTTATTTAATTATTTTAATTAAAAATCAATTATAAATACTTAAAAATAACATTTTTAAGATTAGAAAATAGCTTCAAACTCACAAAAATACACCCAACAATACTACTAAAATAGTTTAATAAAATCCGTTTACTCACCAAACCATAATGCGATTTATCTAGGTTAAATCTCACTCGTGGTTAAAACCACTTCGCGTGCATTCATCATCATCAACCGAACGCACCCACTGTGAGTGAATCTTACAATTCCCCCTTTTTAATTACACGTTTTGGGGTGTGTCATGTGTTATGAATTAATTAATTTATTTATTTAAACTTGTGCCATACCACATCATGACTTAAACTTAGATTGATTTATTGTTGTGATTTATTTATATTCCGTTTGTCAAATTACATGAAACTCATACATTAAGCCCATCAGTTCCTCGTGGGAAACGAGTAGAACATCGCGTGCTTCAATTCAAATTCATTATTGTTCATGTGTGTTTTCATTGAGTTTATATTGTTTGTAGTTGTGTTATTCATATTATCATGTTTATGCAATTCATTCATCAGGCCCCTCAGTTCCTCGTGAGAGACGAGTTGAGCATCGCGTGCCTTTAATTGTTCCATTATTGTTCATGAGTGTTTTCATTTAACATCTTATGGTTATTGATCAAGTTACATCTAATTTTACTCATGTTTGGTTGTGCACATATTTCATAATCAATTTAAATAAATTGTTCAAATGTTTTTCCATAGGATTCACTCGCCAACATTATGTTGATCCAAAAACCTTTTTACACATGATACAGGTGAACAGGTTGAAGCAAGGATAACATAGGATATGCCTTAGAAGAGAACAAAGGAGTTAGATTGTTAGTTAGATCATGTTGTATCACCATTGTAAACTTTCATTTAATTTGTATTAATGAATATGAAACATTTAATAAATGTCATGAGCTTTGATGATAACCCAATCATGCCCCGATCACCTTATCCGCTGCGGGTCGGGGTGTGACAGATTGGTATCAGAGCCATGACTATAGGGATATAGGATAGGTTATTAGACCCTTAGAGCCTATACTATAGTCTGCCTAAATTTTAAATTGATTAGGTGGTTACATACAAACTTGTGATATTTATTTGTTTCATATTTGTTTACATTTCAGTCAAACATACATGCTCATATACATGTTCATTATACATATATACATATTCATTATACATATATCGATGTTCATGTATTCAATTTATTTTCATATTCTCATTATCCAAAGATTTTATGCAATTTTCAATTCTCATCAAAGTAAGTTCTGCGACGGGCATGTAGTAACTGGAAGGGTACAAGTACCGGTAGTCGGAACGTCCTGTCTAGGCTGGCATTCGTATAAATCCAATATAACGGACCAGTTTGCCTACCTAGGGACCAACGATGAGAGTACGAAGGACCTATTAGGCCAAAGCATGCCACACCAAACGTCGTTCGAACTAACCCTACTTTGAGGTGTCACCGTGTCTACACCTGGACACATTCCGAACATCACACGTTGTATACATATTTCTCGATTTTCACCGGGTTTTTGTGTACGCAACCAGGCAGAAACCGTGCGAACCATATGAAAAACCGGTAATTCATGGGGGCCCACATGATTACATAAGGTAAAGTATGGCGGCATGACGGGCCTAACAGCGAGCAAAGCCAAAGACATCCTATGGATGTAGTATTTTTGTATAATTATTTTATGAATGTTCATTCTTGAATGCGACCCACGATCTCAAAAGCATCCAACTCATACTCTTGTCATGTATTCATTGTAGATGTCTTCTAACCTCGCCCGTAGGAAGATGAGAGCAGGAAAAGCCCGCGAACGCATGGCTACCTTAATCGCTCAACAAATGGCTGCTGTAATACCCAACATTGTAATCCAAGTTCATCAAGCACTTACCAATAATCCTGTCTACCAAGCAAACCAAAACATTTTCAACTCTTCCCCAAACACCACTAAATGCACCTACAAGCATTTCAAATCATGCGACCCTCCGAAATATAAAGGGACTGAAGGTGTCACCGCACTCCTCCATTGGTTTGAAGAAATGGAGAATACTTTTCTAAATTGCGATTGCCCTGATGATCGCAAAGTGCGTTATGCTACCGGTCGACTATATGGGATAGCACTTACTTGGTGGAATACAGAGAAGGCCAAACGAGGTGTTGAAGATGCTATGTCCTTAACTTGGAACGAATTGAAGGAAATCATGACCAGACGATTTTGCCCAAGGAGCGAAATCAAGAAGCTAGAAGATGAATTTTACTCATTGAGGCAAGTGGAAGGAGACCACACCACCTACAACAAAAGGTTCCTCGAATTACATCAAATGGTTCCCAACATGTTTACTCCCCTCTACCGTTTGATCGAGCACTACATTCGTGGTCTTCCGTCAAAGATTCAAGACCCCGTGATAAGTACCAAGCCTGCAACTTTGGAAGCAGCAATGGAGCTAGCAATAGAGCTCACCGAGAACCGAATCCGAAACAAAGACTTCGAGGAAGAGAAGAAGAAGGATAAAGAATCAACTGAAACCTCCGAATCCCCTTCTCAAACCGAATCCCCTTCTCAACCCGAATCCCCTTCTCAACCCAAACCTAAGAGAAGAAGAGTCGGGCGACTTTTCGCTGCTACTCAACGAAATCAACCAGTTTTTCACGCTATACCCATCCGAGCTGTCCCAATCACCCAAGTGGCACCCAACTCAGCTTACCCAAATAAGAAACCATATCTTGGACCTCACCCTCAATGCAACCACTGTTTTTATCATCATCCCCTTACTTTACCTTGCCGGCTATGTACAACTTGTGGACGTTATGGTCATTTGAGCAATGTTTGTCGCACCTTTCAAGACCAAACCTTTTCCCCTACTCAAAACATGGCCCAAACTTATCACCAACCCCAACACCCCATGTTCCCATATGCTCGAGCTTGCTTCAATTGTGGCGACCCTACCCACTTTAGAAACACATGCCCTCAATTGGTAAACGTTATCAACACTCAAGCCCAATCAAACTCAGTTAACCAAGTAAACCAAGAAAACCCAACCACTATGACGCCAGCAAGAGGAAGAGTCTTCAATATCAACGCCAACCCTGTCGAAGATAATGACGGCCCAAACGAAGATACTCAGCTAGTCCTGTTCGCCGAAGATCCAGATTCAACTCCTATTGTTTAGTCTTTCTTTATCACATGTGTAGACTGTTAGAGTAATTATGGTATATTATATATTATATATTGTTTTCAGTATACGATTTTGCCGAGGCCGTGGCTCCCCATCCATCGAGGTTGAGTTGGATCCCCATTTTATTATGTGGTTGATCTTGGCGTGCCCGCACGATCGGCTCCGTTTGTTGAGCCTTGATCGGTTACGTAATATTTCATTTCAATACATGCAATACGCTCGGCTCCGTTTGATTGAGCCTTGAGTGCACAGTTCAATTTACATTTCAAGTTCATGCAATACGCTCGGCTCCGTTTGATTGAGCCTTGAGTGCACATTTCAATTTACATTTCAAGTTCATGCAATACGTTCGGCTCCGTTTGATTGAGCCTTGAGCGCACATACAATTTCATTATCAGTATCTTGTGGTTGTGGTGTTTGTAGTAGAGTCGCATTGAACTAACCATAACTTTCGGATAAAGTCAACGAAAATTTGACAAGGATATGGTGGATACGCCGATGGTACTTCCTATATATAAGTATTCTTGTCAAATAATCGGAGGCATTATCAGGCGGTTATGAGAGGTTCCATGCATAGGCTGTTTGTGTGGTTAAGTTATTCATATTCAGTACATGCAATATGTTCGGCTCCGTTTGATTGAGCCTTGAGCACACAATTTCAATTTCAGTACATTCAATATGTTCGGCTCCGTTTGATTGAGCCTTGAGCACACAATTTCAATTTCAGTACATTCAATACGTTCGGCTCCGTTTGATTGAGCCTTGAGCGCACATCCATTTTATTTTCAGTACATGCAATACGATCGGCTCCGTTCGATTGAGCCTTGATCGCACAGATATATTTCATTTCAGTATTTTATGTTTGTTGTATTGATTGTAGAGTTATAGGACTAATCATAATTCACTGATAAAACCAATGAAAATTTGACAAGAATATGGTGGATACGCCGCTGGTACTTCCTATATATAAGTATTCTTGTCAAAGGATCAGAGGCCTTATCGGACGGTTATGAGAAGTTCTATGTAGGATTTATTAGTTTCTTGGTAACCAATCATAACTTGTGGATAAAACTAATGAAAATTTGGCAAGAATATGGTGGATACGCCGCTGGTACTTCCTATATATAAGTATTCTTGCCAAAGGATCAGAGGCATTATCAGGCGGTTATGAGAAGTTCCAGGTAGGATTTATTATTGCCTTGGTTGGAATTTGTGTTACATTTATATCATCATGTTATTTAAAGAGACTGGATCGTGTTCCATTTTCTACATAAACTAACCTCTTCATCATAATAAACGAGAGAGAAACTTCCATCATTCAAACATATATGCTATCAGAATGTGGATTCAAATATTTGCTGTTGTGTTTATACATGTTCAAATATTTGCTGATGTGTTTATTCATGTTCAAATATTTGCTGATGTGTTTATTCATGTTCAAATATTTGCTGTTGTGTTTATTCATGTTCAAATATTTGCTGATGTGTTCATTCATGTTCGAATATTTGCTGTTATGTTTATTCATGTTCAAATATTTGCTGATGTGTTCATTCATGTTTGGATATCAGTTGTTGTGTTTTTATTTATGTTCCATGTAGATTGTAGTGTTAGAAGTTTTGCCTTAGGATATAACCATATTTTTCCCAAACGTATCTAAACTCTTATGCATGATATCATTTTTAGAGAATCATTCCTGTTTATCAATATTCATACAGTAGGCAACAAAAAGCGATTCCTAAATAAGGTACTTAACCTTTCCAAGGAACGTTACCGCCTCGAACAAAAACTTAAGCCCTCATTTTTATGAGCATACAACTGTCAAAACAAAACATCATCATTCTTATAGTCAAAATATATCATTAATTAAATTTCGGGACGAAATTTCTAAAAAGCAGGGGATACTGTAACATCCGTCAAAAACGGATTTACCAAACCCGCTCCGTTTATCAACCGAACAGTCAGTCAAAATTTTCGTTTCGAATTAAATGTCCAAAACATTTTTAAACGATCCGTAATCAATTATTATACGCGAATATATATTTAGTTTTTGAAAAACCGTCAAAAATCGCAAAATAAAAATAAAATACATCTGCCGGGTTTCGAACCCGGGTCTGTACCGAGTCACCTAGTGACTTAACATCTCACACACAAACCACTGCGCCGCTTGTTATGTTTGATGAATAACAGAATCATTTAATTGATATAGTGACTTTACAAATTCAAAACCGGCGCCCAAACGGTTCAGTCGTCGGAATCCCGGAATATTCGCGAGCCTTAACTACGATTTACGTTATAACGTAAACCTTTAATCACATATCGGTTATAACCGATGTTTGAAGTCCGCGACACTTTTCAAAACCGCCGGAAAACTTAAATTGATGAATACAGTTCAAAATCAGACCAAATACATTTCGATTATTCCCTATAAATTCAACCACAATCGTCTGCAAACCTTTTCGCTAAAAATCACATCTTTTCACGGCGTAATTTCTCTCGCCGGAATAAACCTGTTCGTCGCCGGAAAACCGGTTTCCCCATTGCCGAGCTTTTCTGAACCTCTGAAGCTGATACCGGTGATACCCTTACCTTTTCCAAACTTTTCGGAGACTAGCTGCTACAAGGAACACGTCGCCGGAGTTGAATTCAGTCGCCGGAGTTTCTGCCGGAAAACAGAGAGTTCAGTCGGTATATTCTCCGCTCAGTTTCTTTTCCTTTTCACTTCTATCTCACCAGTAATTAACCTAAAACACTATTGAAACTTGAATAAAAACTCGAACCAGTCAGACCCGATTTCTGGTTCAACTTTGTCGAAGAAGACGACGCACTTCCATATCATATAAGTATATTATAAATCATGATTTTAATCGGGTTAGACACACAGTCCAGCGGTGGACTGTGTGCACATAAGACGTTAATTATGCAAAGGTCTCGAGTTCGATTCCCGTCTCACACGCTGCCTTAATAAAATCTTTTTTTTTTTTTTATTACTGAACCGGAGTCGCCTTAGTTATATGTTAAGTACATTAATAACCGGAATAATAACCAAGTTATACACACAGTCCAGCGGTGGACTGTGTGTTTGTTTATATCACAGGTCACGAGTTCGAGTCCGGTCCTCAGCACCGACTCGGACAATTATCTTTTCTTTTAAATAAGGCAGAAAAGGAAATATCTATTTTGTATTTAAGTATAATAAAAACCGAATATTATAACATGTTGAACACACAGTCCAGCGGTGGACTGTGTGTTAGATTAACCCACAGGTCCCGGGTTCGAGACCTGTGGTGTGCATGACCGTTTCGCCTTAAACTGTTTTTAAAATAAAAATGATTTTCTGTTTAAATTCTAATTAATGTATATATATATAATTAAAATCGGATATATAACGGGTTAGACACGTAGCTCAGTTGGTAGAGCTGCGTGCACGCGTACGGGAGGTCTCGGGTTCGAGCCTCACCGAGCGCACAACAATATTCCGCAAACCGGTCAACGACCAGTCAAAGTCAACTGGTCAAGGTCAACTGTAGCAGAAAAAAATAAATATTTTTATTATTTTTATTTAATTATTTTAATTAAAAATCAATTATAAATACTTAAAAATAACATTTTTAAGATTAGAAAATAGCTTCAAACTCACAAAAATACACCCAACAATACTACTAAAATAGTTTAATAAAATCCGTTTACTCACCAAACCATAATGCGATTTATCTAGGTTAAATCTCACTCGTGGTTAAAACCACTTCGCGTGCATTCATCATCATCAACCGAACGCACCCACTGTGAGTGAATCTTACAATTCTCCCTTTTTAATTACACGTTTTGGGGTGTGTCATGTGTTATGAATTAATTAATTTATTTATTTAAACTTGTGCCATACCACATCATGACTTAAACTTAGATTGATTTATTGTTGTGATTTATTTATATTCCGTTTGTCAAATTACATGAAACTCATACATTAAGCCCATCAGTTCCTCGTGGGAAACGAGTAGAACATCGCGTGCTTCAATTCAAATTCATTATTGTTCATGTGTGTTTTCATTGAGTTTATATTGTTTGTAGTTGTGTTATTCATATTATCATGTTTATGCAATTCATTCATCAGGCCCCTCAGTTCCTCGTGAGAGACGAGTTGAGCATCGCGTGCCTTTAATTGTTCCATTATTGTTCATGAGTGTTTTCATTTAACATCTTATGGTTATTGATCAAGTTACATCTAATTTTACTCATGTTTGGTTGTGCACATATTTCATAATCAATTTAAATAAATTGTTCAAATGTTTTTCCATAGGATTCACTCGCCAACATTATGTTGATCCAAAAACCTTTTTACACATGATACAGGTGAACAGGTTGAAGCAAGGATAACATAGGATATGCCTTAGAAGAGAACAAAGGAGTTAGATTGTTAGTTAGATCATGTTGTAACACCATTGTAAACTTTCATTTAATTTGTATTAATGAATATGAAACATTTAATAAATGTCATGAGCTTTGATGATAACCCAATCATGCCCCGATCACCTTATCCGCTGCGGGTCGGGGTGTGACAAACATTATCACATAGCACGTTAGATCACATAAAGCTAATAGCATGAGAATTGAGATAGTGAAATAAACAAAAGCGACACATGATACACCCCAAAAACGTGAATAAAGGGGAGTTGTAAGAATTCACTCACAGTGGATGCGTTTAAGATTTGAAGATTATTGCGCACGATCGAGATACCAAACGACGATAAGGCTAACCTAAATATTCACACAATATTTTAGATAAATATATATTATTTGGTTAAAATTAATTTTTTTTCTTAATTTATTATTTACACAAGTTCATTAGACACTTAAGATAATTTTTATTTGCTTAGAAAGAGATTATTTTGTAATATATTATAGTTTTTATGGAAAAACAATTAAAAGTTTAATTAAAAAAATATGTTTTCCCCTTGGATTGAACCGGCCGGACATAGGCAGTGTGTGTGGATCGTACTCGAGACCTCTCCCTTATGTGCACGCAGCTCGACCAACTGAGCTACGTGTCTAACCCGGAATATATCAGATTTTAATTAACTTTATACACTTATTAAACCAAACTATATTCTGATTTATTAAAAAGGTTTGGTAGGTTATAGGAATCGTGTGATGGAACCGGCTCGAACCCGCGTCTGTTGTTTCTTGTGCACACAGCCCGACCAACTGGGCTGTGTGTCTAACCCGTTGGATATCAAGTTTTAATTAATTTTTTATACTTACAGTCACGTTTTATAATTTAGCTTTTAAAAAGATTTGATTTATTTCAGCGTAGCAGAACATGAACATGATTAGAACACGGGCATGTGGTTTCATGTGCACACAGTCCTATCAATTGGATTGTGTCTCTAACCCGGTTTAAACATAATTTTAAATTCTTATAAACACAAGCTCACTTTATCTTCTTTGTTTCAAAAAAAACATAAATTGTTTAACCCAATGTGTTTGGATTTTTTTAGCAAATCCTTCGTTAATTTCTACGATGTGTTGTGAGATCAAGTCTCAATCAAACGGAGCCGATCTAATACGTTAGGCAACGCGACGCTCTACCCGTATGTAACGGGGGACAAATGGGCCTAATGTGAGAGCTCGACTTTAATGAGAAATATAAACACAAACAATAAAAATCAACATTAACACATAGCACGTTAGATCACCTAAAGATAATAGCACGAGAATTGAGATAGTGAAATAAACAAAAGCGACACATGATACACCCAAAAAAACGTGAATAAAGGGGGAGTTGTAAGAATTCACTCACAGTGGATGCGTTTAAGATATGAATATTATTGTGCACGATCGAGATACCAAACGACGATAATGCTAACCTAAATATTCACACAATATTTTAGATAAATATATATTCTTTTGGTTAAAATTAATAATTTTTTCTTAATTTATTATTTACACAATTTCATTAGACATTTAAGATAATTTTTATTTGCTTAGAAAGAGATTATTTTGTAATATATTATAGTTTTTATGGAAAAACAATTAAAAATTTAATTAAAAAAATATGTTTTCCCTTTGGATTGAATCGGCCGGACATAGGCAGCGTGTGTGGATCGAACTAGAGACCTCTCCCTTATGTGCACGCAGCTCGACCAACTGAGCTACATGTCTAACCCGGAATATATATCAGATTTTAATTAACTTTATACACTTATTAAACCAAACTATATTCGGATTTATTAAAAAGGTTTGGTAGGTTATAGGAATCGTGTGATGGAACCGGCTCGAACCCGCGTCTGTTGTTTCATGTGCACACAGGCCGACCAATTGGGCTGTGTGTCTAACCCGTTGGATATCAACTTTTAATTAATTTTATATACTTACAGTCAGTTTTATAATTTAGCTTTTAAAAAGATTTGATTTATTTCAGCGTAGCAGAACATGAACATGATTCGAACCCGGGCATGTGGTTTCATGCGCACACAGTCCTATCAACTGGATTGTGTCTTTAACCCGGTTTAAACATAATTTTAAATTCTTATAAACACAAGCTCACTTTGTCTTCTTTGTTTCAAAAAAAAACATAAACTGTTTAACCCAATGTGTTTGGATTTGTTTAGCAAATCCTTCGTTAATTTCTACGATGTGCTGTGAGATCAAGTCTCAATCAAACGGAGCCGATCTAATATGTTAGGCAATGCGACGCTCTACCCGTAAGTAACGGGGGACAAATGGGCCTAATGTGAGAGCTCGACTTTAATGAGAAATATAAACACAAACAATAAAAATCAACATTATCACATAGTACATTAGATCACATAAAGATAATAGCACGAGAATTGAGATAGTGAAATAAACAAAAGCGACACATGATACACCCCAGAAACGTGAATAAAGGGGGAGTTGTAAGAATTCACTCATAGTGGGTGCGTTTAATATTTGAAGATGATTGTGCACTCGTAGATACCAAACGACGATAAGGCTAACCTAAATATTCACATAATATTTTAGATAAATATATATTCTTTTGGTTAAAACTAATATTTTTTTCTTAATTTATTATTTACACAATTTCATTAGACATTTAAGATAATTTTTATTGTATTTATTACTATTTTTATTTGCTTAGAAAGAGATTATTTTGTAATATATCATAGTTTTTATGGAAAAAAAATTTAAAGTTTAATTTAAAAAATATGTTTTCCCCTTGGATTGAACCGGCCGGACATAGCACCGTGTGTGGATCGAACTCGAGACCTCTCCCTTATGTGCACGCAGCTCGACCAACTGAGCTACGTGTCTAACCCGGAATATATCAGATTTTAATTAAATTTATACACTTATTGAACCAAACTATATTCTGATTTATTAAAAAGGTTTGGTAGGTTATAGGAATCGTGTGATGGAAGCGGCTCGAACCCGCGTCTGTTGTTTTCATGTGCACACAGCCCGACCAATTGGGCTGTGTGCCTAACCCGTTGTATATCAAGTTTTTATTAGTTTTATATACTTACAGTCATGTTTTATAATTTAGCTTTTAAAAATATTTGATTTATTTCAGCGTAGCAGAACATGAACATGATTCGAACCCGGGCATGTGGTTTCATGCGCACACAGTCCTATCAACTGGACTGTGTCTCTAACCCGGTTTATACATAATTTTAAATTCTTATAAACACAAGCTCACTTTGTCTTTTTTGTTTCAAAAAAAACATAAACTGTTTAACCCAATGTGTTTGGATTTGTTTAGCAAATCCTTCATTATTTGTGATGCGTTAGATCTCCGGCGGGAATCTGGCATTTTGAAAATTTCTTCGGCGAGGTTACTACGATGAACAGGAGCTTTGTAGAGAACTTTGGGAGTGTGTGAGTCCATTCTAAAGAACTCCCTAAGTTCCTATTTATAGCCAAAATTGATCACAAGAATTGAATTTTCGGTTTCGGTCGTTACGGTCAAAAGTAGTTATGGTAGCAATGATTGCAGCTCATAATTGGATGCATTTACTTGGTTTTGAGTCTAGATGCACAATTTAGAGACGTCTTCTTCAGTTAATTTGCAAAGAAACGGTAATTCTTAATGATTGCCTGGATTTAAGCTTGGCTGTTACAGGTGGGATGATTCAAGAAGAAGACGTGATTAAGAAAGTTTTAAAGATTTATTCATTGGATTTGTTCAGATGTTGTGCGTGTGATGTAGTGGTGTGTTGTGTGTGTGTGAATCTATGCGACCCGGGTTCGAGTCCCGCGGTCAGCATATATTTTTTTTTAATTTTTATTTACTACCTTTTAGAATTATTAAATATATATTACTTCTATTTATTATTATTTTTATTATTATTTATAATACACCAAAATCCATTAAATGATAAACATAAATTTCAAACAAAGGATAATATACTTGATTACAAAGTGGGCGGGTTTTAGGACCCGTTTTACGACATATGTCACAGTATCCCCTACTTTTAGAAATTTCGTCCCGAAATTTAAGTAGTAGTAGGTTTGTCTTGGAAGAGTTGGGGGGTATTTTTTGCGTATTGAGTCTTCATGTTCCCAAGTAAACTCGGGTCCTCGTTTCGACTCCCAACGTACCCTGACTATAGGAATTCCACTTCGTCTTAAACATTTCTCACCGAAGTCCATGATTTCTACAGGTCGCTCTACAAAATGCATCGACTCGTCAATTTGAATATCTTCTAGCGGTATATGAAGGTTTTTATCGGCAAGGCACTTTTTCAAGTTAGAGACATGGAACGTTGGATGAATCTTGTTGAATTCTTCAGGTAAGTCAAGCTTGTAAGCTACAGGACCAACTCTCTCAAGTATTTTGAAAGGTCCAACATAGCGAGGTGCTAACTTGCCTTTTTGTCCAAACCGAACAACTCCCTTCCATGGTGACACTTTCAAAAGTACTTGATCGCCAACACAAAACTCGAGCGGCTTTCGTCGTTTGTCTGCGTAACTTTTGTGACGATTCTGAGCTGCTAGAAGACTGTTGCGAATTTGGAGAATCTTATCGGTTGTTTCGTGGATTAATTCCGGTCCGGTGATTTATGTTTCACCGATTTCATGCCAACATACGGATGATTAGCACTTAAGACCGTATTATGCTTCAAAAGGATCCATACAGATGCTAGAGCGATAGCTGTTACTATATGAGAATTCGACTTATGGTAGACGAGTATCCCAATTGCCCTTGGAGTCGATAACACATGATCGTAACATGTTTTCAAGAGTTTGGATTGTGCGCTCAGATTGACCATCAGTGTAAAGATAAAAAAGCGGTGTTGTGGTCTAAGCGAGTGCCTAACGCTGATTGCACGGTTTGCCATGATTGTGAAGTAAAACGCCTATCTCGATCCGAGATGATGCTAAGGATATACATAACCAGGTGAGTGTAAATTTTGGATTTTTGATGGGGGCAGTAACGTTCCTAGTAAGGGTTGAATACCCTGCTACATGAATCATTTTTTGATGCCCGAGGTGTAGAAGTGAAAAGCGTTGTAACACGGAGATGACTAACTGGATATGATCTCATGTTAAGGGGTTTTTGAGAAAATCGAAGCGTCAAAATGATAAAGTTACATCACAAAACAAAGTCATCAACCACATCGTTATCCAAATTAATATTGACACTACCTACACGGAACTTCCCATGACCGTCTAACAATGCTTTTGATCACTTGACAAGAACACTTATATATAGGAAGTACCTGCGGCGTATCCACCATATCCTTGTCAAATTTTCATCGGCCTTGTTATTAAGTCATTTTTAGCTCTATGTGACTCGTCCTAAAATCTACCAAACATAAATAAACACAACTGCTAATTCTTTGAGTCTTGAATCCGAGGAAAGCGAGACTGAATGATAGCAATACCTCCCTCGTGTGTTATGAGGAAGTCGTCAGTCTATGAAAAAGTGAGATACGACCCAACTTCCCTAAATGATGAGACGGGGTTTGTCGTGATGTATGATAACATGAAATTTAATCGATGAATAGAGACATGTATGAAACAAATTGGCATAGCGTGATATAAATTGCGTTAATGGCATTAATATGAAATAATAAAATCTTGAAACATTAATACCCAAATTGTAAACAATGGTAACTTGAATAGTCAAAACAAGAAATGGAATTTATTTAAGCTTAGCTTGGGAATAAAATAAACAGATGGAGAATAGTCTTGAGTCTTCATGATGGGAGAAAGGCTAGTTAGGTTGTTCGTTCACACCATCGTTGACCTCAACTGGGTTTGCATTGATGTTGTAGGCTCTCCCTCTTGCTGGTGGAGTGTTGGGTTTGCCTGGTTTGCTTGGTTAACTGGGTTTGCTTGGGCTTGAGCGTTAATGATGTTAACTAGCCTAGGGCACGTGTTTTTGAAGTGGGTAGGATCTCCACAATTGAAACAAGCTCTAACATAAGGTACCATGGAATAGTTCGGCTGTTGGTAGGGTTGGGTCATGTTTTGGGCAAGAGGTGGAGCATGGTTTTGAGGAGCGCGGTAAGTATTACTCAAATGACCATAACGCCCACAATTGGCACACAATCGACAAGGTAAGGTGGGTTGGTGGTGATAATGACAGGTGTTGCATTGAGGGTGGGAACTAGTGTAAGGTTTCTTGTTTGGGTTTGCTAGGTTGGGTGCCACTTGAGTGATTGGAATGGCTTGGAGGGGTATGGCTTGTGGAGTTGGCTGACTGGTTTGGGTGACAACAAAATTTTTCCCGTTTCATTTTCTTTTGGCAATGAATCGAGATGAGGATTTGGCTTGAGTTAGGTTTGGGATTTCAGTCGGTGTTTTGCTACTTGCATCCTCCTTCTTCTCATCCTTGAAATCCCCATTCCTTATGTGATTTTCAATGAGCTCAGTGGCTAGCTCCATTGCTGCTTCCAGAGTTGTAGGCACGATATTCATTACAGAATCCTGAATCTTCGAAGGAAGACCCCGAATGTAGTGCTCAATAAGACGGTAGAGAGGGGTGCACAAATTTGGAACCATTTAGTTCAACTCGAGAAACCTCTTGTTGTAGGTTATATGATCTCCCTCTTTTTGCTTCATGAAATAGAACTCATCTTCCAACTTCTTAATTTCGCTTCTTGGGCAGAAACGTCTTGTCATGAGTTCCCTAAGTTGTTCCCAAGTTAGGGCTACTGTGGCTTCGGCGCCTCTTCTGCCCTTTTCGGCATTCCACCAAGTGAGTTCTATCCCATATAAACGACCAGTAGCATAACGAACCTTACGGTCGTTGGGACAGTCACAATTGAGAAAGGTACTCTCCATTTCTTCAAACCATCGAAGGAGAGCAATGACTCCTTCAGTTCCCTCGTATTTTGGAGGGTCACATGAGTTGAAGTGCTTGTAAGTTCACTTGGTGGTGTTTGGGGGCGAGTCGGCAGTATTTTGTTCTCCTTTGTTGATTGGGTTAGCAGGGTTAGCAGTGAGAGCTTGTTGAACTTGAATTACGATATACTGAATCACGACGGCCATTTGTTGGGCTATTTGAACAACCATGCGCTCGCCAGATCTTCCTGATCTCCTACCTCCACGGGAGTGCCTAGAAGACATCTTCAGGAAATACGTAAAAAGATTGTGAGTTTGGTGTATAGGTGTCATGTGTGTCACATAGGGTTTAAAATTAAACATCCATAAAACAAATGAGAAAAATAAATCCATTGCATCCATAGGATGTCTTGGGCTTTGCTCATGTTTGGGCCCCCATATGCCCCCATACTTGGCCTAGGTAGTCATGTGGGCCCCCATGACTACTGGGCTTTGTAGGGTTCATGTTGGTTTTGGCCTGTTAACACTCGCACCACCCGAATGAAAATCGTAAAACATGATTGCGAGGTGTAAGGTCGGGAGGTGTCCTGGTGTAGACATAGTGACAACTCAAAGTGGGGTTAGTTCTCACAACGTTTGGTGTGGCATGCTTTGGCCTAATAGGTCCTTCGTACTCTCATCATTAGGCCCCAGATAGGAAAACTGGTCCATTATTTTGGATTTATACGAATGCCAATCCTAGGCAGGACGTTTCAACTACTAGTACTTATACCCTTCCAGTTACTACATGCCCGTCGTAGAACCCACTTTGATGAGATTGAAAAATGAAAACATCACAAAGTTTTGAAAAGGAAAGCATGAAAATGTTTAAATATGTGAGAATTGAGACGTGCGTTATGATGGTAACATATGTGTATATATGTAAGCATGTTATGTTGGCAATATTTATAACACATTGAATGTCACACAAAATCATATAGTAGTTGGAGTGCTTGCATGTCTTTGTGTGTGCGAGAAATGTAAAACAAGTAAATATCATAAGTTTGCATGTAACCAACTTAACATGGAAGCAACTAAATTCTAATCAACTATAGTATAGGCTCTAAGGGTCTAATAACCTATCCTATATCCCTATAGTCAAAAGCTCTGATACCAATCGATCACACCCTAACCCGCAGCGGATATGGTAGTCGGGGCATGATTGGGTTTTTATCAAAGCTCATGACGTTTACTATTATAAAAAGTTTCGTATTTATAATCTCAAATTTAAAACATAACAATTCAATCAACACATAATTCATACAAACACAAAATGTTCCAAACAAAGTTTGCAAGTAACGTTTTATTTTCTTCTAAGGCCCAAGTCCTACGTGATCCATGCTTACATCTGTTCATATTATCATGTGTAAACATAAAGCTTTGGGTCAACATAAGTTGACGAATGAATCCCCTTTAATCATTAGATAAATGGTATGTTTATTATTTTAATAAAATGTGCATTATCCAAATATGAGCAACGTGTATGTAATTTAAACAACAAACCACACAATCATCTAGCAATGTACATGTGAGCACGGTAAGCGATGTGCTGTGAGATCAAGGCTCAATCAAACGAAGCCGATCTAATATGTCAGGCAACACGACGCTCTCTACCCGTAAGTAACGAGGAACAAATGGGCCTAATGTGAGAGCTCGACTTTAATGAGAAATATAAACACAAACAATAATAATCAACATTATCACATAGCATGTTAGATCACATAAAGATAATAGCACGAGAATTGAGATAGTGAAATAAACAAAAGCGACACATGATACACCCCAAGAACGTGAATAAAAGGGGAGTTGTAAGAATTAACTCACAGTGGGTGCGTTTAAGATTTGAAGATGATTGCGCACGATGGAGATACCAAACGACGATAAGGCTAACCTAAATATTCACATAATATTTTAGATAAATATATATTCTTTGGTTAAAATTAAAAAAAATTTCTTAATTTATTATTTACACAATTTCATTAGACATTTAAGATAATTTTTATTGTATTTTACTATTATTATTTGCTTAGAAAGAGATTATTTGGTTATATATTATAGTTTTTATGGAAAAATAGTTAAAAGTTTAATAAAAAAATATGTTTCCCCTTGGATTGAACCGGCCGGACATAGGCAGCGTGTGTGGATCGAACTCGAGACATCTCCCTTATGTGCACGCACCTCGACCAACTGAGCTACGTGTCTAACCCGGAATATATCAGATTTTAATTAACTTTATACACTTATTGAACCAAACTATATTCTGATTTATTAAAAAGGTTTGGTAGGTTATAGGAATCGTGTGTGATGGAACCGGCTCGAACCCGCGTCTGTTGTTTCATGTGCACACAGCCCGACCAATTGGGCTGTGTGTCTAACCCGTTGGATATCAAGTTTTAATTTATTTTATATACTTACAGTCACAATTTATAATTTAGCTTTTAAAAAGATTTGATTTATTTCAGCGTAGCAGAACATGAACATGATTCGAACCCGGGCATGTGGTTTCATGCGCACACAATCCTACCAACTGGACTGTGTCTCTAACCTGGTTTAATCTTAATTTTAAATTCTTATAAACACAAGCTCACTTCGTCTTCTTTGTTTCAAAAAAAAACATAAACTGTTTAACCCAGTGTGTTTGGATTTGTTTAGCAAATCCTTCGTTAATTTCTACTGACTACATATGCGATTGATAAGGATGAAAGAAAATAAAAGAAGGGTATACCGAATAGTGATGCATTAGATCTCCAGCGGGAATCCGGCATTTTGAAAATTTCTCTGGCGAGGTTACTACGATGAACAGGAGCTTTGTAGAGAACTTTGGGAGTGTGTGAGTCAATTCTAAAGAACTCCCTAAGTTCCTATTTATAGCCAAAATTGATCACAAGAATTGAATTTTCGGTTTCGGTCGTTACAGTCAAAAGTAGTTATGGTAGCAATGATTGCAGCTCATAATTGGATGCATTTACTTGGTTTTGAGTCTAGATGCACAATTTAGAGATGTCTTCTTCAGTTAATTTGCAAAGAAACGGTAATTCTTGATGATTGCCTGGATTTAAGCTTGGCTGTTACAGGTGGGATGATTCAAGAAGAAGACGTGATTAAGAAAGTTTAAAGATTTATTCATTGGATTTGTTCAGATGTTGTGCGTGTGATGTAGTGGTGTGTTATGTGTGTGTGAATCTATGCGACCCGGGTTCGAGTCCCGCGGTCAGCATATATTTTTTTTTAATTTTTATTTTCTACCTTTTAGAATTATTAAATATATATTACTTCTATTTATTATTATTTATAATAAACCAAAATCCATTAAACGATTAACATAAATTTTAAACAAAGGATCATATACTTGATTACAAAGTGGGGCGGGTTTTAGGACCCGTTGTATGACAGATGTTACATTTGCATCTTCTTCTTCAACTAGTTCATCTTGCCACTTCCCTAGCCACAAGAGCTAGTAGTGAACCTCATAAATTTTCATTTAATGTCTTATTATTAGTACATTGTTAATATATAAGTTACATCATATAAAAGTATCACCTTTAAAAGATGAACATATGAACAAGAAACTTGATCTAAAGATTATGAACATATATGAATGAATAGATGTAAATGTTTGTTTTGTACTATGGATGATATACATCATATGTATACTTGCTAGAAGTATAAATCTAACAAGTATACACATGGATCTTGAAAGATACATGATCAAGGAAATGATAAACTTGGTGTATATAATAAATGGACATTTTAAAGTGGACAAAATGATGTATCATGTTCTTAAAATATTGGATGATCAAGTGGTTAAAAATGACAAAAGTCTTGATGAACATGTTTTAACATAATGAATGAACTTGTAAATGGGATCAAAGTGATTTGTTATGTTTTCTAAAAATATTGGTAAACAAGTTGTTAAAGTGAGTTGTAACAAAGTTAGTAAGTCTTAGTAACCAAACTCATTTCTAAAGATGTATGAACATCTTAAACACAAAGTTAAAAGACTACATGTTTTGGTAAACTTTCAAGTTCATCATGACCTAAAAATGCATATATATGTATATAGAATACTTATTGAGATTATTGGGAATAAGTTGATGAGTTTTGAAGCTTAAACACATGTTTTAAAACATGGGAAATCTTCTAAATCTAGGGGAGACTATGGTGAATTTTTTATAAAATGTAAACACTTAGTAAAATATTTGTTTATAAAGTTCTTATAAGTAAACTTGTTTAAAATCCATAAACATAGAAATTCCCATATTTTTGTATAAAATATAAGTCCAAGAAGTCATGGTTTTTCTAAATATAAAAATGGATATAAATATATATATTTTTGGAAAAATATATATTTAGTGATCATAAGAATCACAAGTTACGTGTTTATCGTTTGTATTAAATATATATATAAAGTTATGAACTTGAAAATGATACACACCAACAAATACATAATAAGTGGCAAACAAAGAATAATAAAATATATATATACCTATCCATAACCATACATGGAGACTAATATGGACATAATGGACATTCGAACCATATAAGGAATTACGGACTAAAAAGATATAATATATCGAAGCTTGGTAAGTATTATTTTCAACAATCGTACAAGTGATAAAATATATATTTTAACAAGTATATAAACCATATCGTATTTCGGTGATACTAAAAACATATTATTTTCGAAGTGTATGAAAATATATATGACATAAACCTCCTAAAAATATATTGTTTTTGGTGGAAACTAAAATATATATTATTAGAACTAATCATAAAAATAAATATTATTTTGGGATACGTACACTTACAAGCATAATATACATACACTAATTTAGATAAATCTTAAAAAATTGTATATTTTAACTATACACAAAAGTGGGGGCAATAAATACCAGTATTATACACAACAATGGAAATACAAACATACAAGTATATCTATACTTGGGAAGAGTCATAAGTATAATACTTAACAATTTTAATATTTGATCACGGGAACCTTAAAACACTATGCACGTAAATAATTATATATCCATACATGTTAAAAATAGTTTATTTTTAACAAACCCGCAACTACAAAATGATAAATAAAGTGGTGCATACAAATAATACAAGTTCAAATATAATTACTAACACATCAAACTTGGGATTATATATAATTAAGAATAATTATATATGGAATATATCCGACGATGGTGTTGTCGAGGCAAACGGGTGGAACCCGTCTATGAGGAGCCATGAGACATATACGTTTTACTCGTGCAAGGCACGGAGTCTAGCGGGCTGGACCCGTACTAGCAACACATCCAATGCAAGGATACATATATACTTAATGAAGTATATCTATTGGCATCATACATCTAAATGTATATCTAAATGAAACAAAACACCGAACAAGTCTTAACAAATACTTAAGAAAAGAAACATGAACACGAATTGATATAAAGACCGAAGTGTCTAACAAAACCTAACGCGTTTTTAGGTTGTGATACGAACCCAAGGAAAGGTATTTGAGTTAATCAGTGAAAGCAGAAAGCAAAGCAATGAGTTCATGTCCCCCTTTTCATCTTAAATCTTTTACAGTTTTACAACTATCGGGGGTGAAATACATGTCTATGGTATGATAAGCTAGGGAATGAAATAACTAGATCATGTGCGAATAGGGTGGGCGTAAGCACCATTAATCTTGTTTAAGACTACGGTACAAAGGTTAGATCTAGCGAGTGTTGGCGAGCCCCACTCTTGGTCATGGACCCACACGGAAGAGTGCATTTGTTGTCCCAGTCGAGGTTAATCGACAAAAATCGTCTAGGTTTGGATGCTTCCTATGTCGTCACACATATTAATTTCCTTGCAAAACATTAATGATCATGATTTCATTGATGCTTTACATACCGGGTTTTTGTGATACAAAATACTACTTACATTTATGGATCCAACTCATACAGTTAAAACTCATGAACTCACCAACTTTGTTGATTTTCAACTTAACATATATTTCAGGTAATTAGTGGATCTAAGCAAGGAGTTTCAATCAAGAAAACAACTACCAAGTCTCCAACGCCGTCTTTTGAAGGGTTTGCCCGTTATATACAGCCTCCTTGCGGTGATATAAGGGTCAAAGCCTTATTACTTTAAAATTTTGCATTTTGGTTATGTAACACCTTGACAACTTAATGTTATCTCGGGGTTTGTAAAAATATACTTAACCTATGTTGCATTTTGAAAATTATATCAGTAATGGCATTTGGAGATTGTTTTATTCATTTAGTATGTTCACTTATGTTGTATGCAATGAGAATCAATCAGATCACATCGCGCGCTTCCGCTATGAGCGGGTGTGACAAGTCGAGAGTATAGCAGAAAAGAAACCAGTAGAGGTTAGGCCGTCACCATACGTAGATCCTTCACGCTTACTGTACCCCGCCCGCCTTAAGAAACAAAAATATGTTAAGAAATACGGGAACTTTCTAGATATGTTCACCCAACTTAAGATCAATCTCCCATTCATTAAGGCCCTCCAGCATATGCCAAAATATGCAAAGTTTTTGAAAGACCTTCTTAAATGCAAAGATAGGATGGGGGAGCTTTCAAATGTTCCTTTTACTGGAGGATGTTCCGCTGTAGTTCTAAATAAGTTACTGGAAAAACTCACTGATCCCGATATCTTCATTATTCATGTCTCTTCGGTGGTTCCATCGCTCCCGCTCATGCGTTAGCCGACTTAGGTGCTAGCATCAATTTGATGCCTTTCTCGCTCTATGAGAAATTAGGTTTAGGGGATCTTACTCCCACTCGTATGTCACTGTCTCTAGCTGATCGGTCAGTTAAGTATCCTCGTGGAATCATAGAGAACTTGCTAGTTAAAGTCGATAAATTTGTTTTCCCTTTGGATTTTGTTATCTTAGATATGGAGGCCGATGAGAAAGTGCCTATCATCCTAGGTCGTCCATTCCTCCGTACTGCAAAAGCAATTATCGACGTTCATGACGGTAAAATCACATTTCACGTTGGGGATGAGAATGTCACTTTCGAAATCGCTAGGTCAATGCAACACCCTAGCAGTGGATATACTGATAGTGGCCCATGTCATTCCGTCTACTTTGTCAATTCATTCATTTCATGCGTAGATCATTGTCTCGAGTATATTAGTGGAGCTGCTTTAGTGAATGAGGGGGTAGTAGACGAGGAGGGTGAGGAAGAGGACATAGAGGATGACCCACTTTAGGTCCCTGAGACATTAGACTTCTATGAGATTAGTGAGGAGAGTGAGAGCAAACCTGTAGACACTCTAGCCTCGATAGAGCTTAAGGTCCTTCCTTCCCATCTAGGGTATGCTTTCCTAGGTGAAAATTCGAGCTTACCCGTTATAATTTCTTCGAAATTATCGACAGCGGAGAAGGTGAAATTGATAGGTGTTCTGAAAGAGAATAGAGAGGCCATCGCGTGGAAACTATCTGATATCAAGGGAATAAGCCCAACTTGTACTCGCCGGATCCTCATGGATGATATTTATAATCCGGTGGTACAACCTCAACGACTCCTCAATCCGAATATGCAAGAAGTAGTCAAGAACGAGGTGCTCAAGTTGATGGAAGTTGGGCTAATCTATCCTATATCTGATTCTGCTTGGGTGAGTCCAACTCAAGTTGTTCCCACGAACAGGGGAATGACAGTGGTCATGAATGAGAAAAATGAACTCATCCCATCGCGTACGGTCACCGGTTGGCGTGTGTGCATCGGTTACCGAAAATTGAACGACGCCACCCGAAAAGACACTTCCCACTTCCATTCATTGATCAGATGCTAGAGCGTCTCACGGGTCAACAATTCTATTGTTTCCTCGACAGGTTTTCAGGTTACTTCCAGATCCCTATTGCTCCGGAGGATCAAGAGAAGACAACCTTTACATGTCCTTACGACACATACGCCTACCGCCGCATGCCTTTCGGATTATGTAATGTTCCAGCGACATTTCAGCGGTGCATGGTCGCCATTTTCCAAGATATGATCGAGAATTCTATGGAGGTTTTCAAGGATGACTTTTCTGTCTATGGAAATTCCTTCGATCAGTGCCTTCGTAATCTTGAAGCGATGATGAAGAGGTGTGTGGAGACTAGGTTGATGTTGAACTGGGAGAAGTGTCACTTCATGGTGAAAAAGGGGATCGTGTTAGGTCACAAGATATCTCAAGCCGGTATAGAGGTAGATAGAGCTAAAATCGATACTATTAGTAGACTTCCTCCGCCAATGAATGTGAAATCCATCCGTAGTTTCTTTGGTCATGCGCGTTTTTATAGGCGATTTATTAGGGATTTCTCTAAGATTAGACGACCCATGACCCAACTCCTTGAGAAGGATGTCCCTTTTGTCTTCGATGAAGAATGCCTTAAGGCCTTGCCAATCTTGAAAGAGAAACTCGTGAGTGCCCCCATTATCGTATCACCCGAATAGAGCTTGCCTTTTGAGCTCATGTGTGATGCGAGCGATTATGCAGTTGGTGCAGTTTTGGACCAAAGACGAGATAAAAATTCCACCCTATCTATTATGCTAGCAAAACCCTTAATGACGCCCAAGAGAATTATACCACTACCGAGAAGGAACTCCTAGCCGTAGTTTTCGCATTCGATAAGTTCAGTTTGTCACACCCCAACCGATGGCGGAAACATCGGAGTGAGACGAACGAGATTGCTCGAGACATCATAACACTAAATGTGACAATATTTAATTAAACAACCCATTTCATTTTATTCATCAAATTTTCAAATACAACATAATTCAAGTACAAAATAACAATATTGAGATAAGTTCAATCAAAACATAATAATTAACTTAACATTCTAAGCGAGTTTCTATGCCGATCCTACTAAGTTTCATCATACCAACTTCATCAACCTGCAACATGTTAAAAAGTATAGTTCAATAACAAAGTATTGGCGAGTACACAAGTTTGATATCATAGCATAGGTAGTAAAAACGTTTAAACAAATCCACATGATAAGCTAGTATACAAGAATAAAGTAAACATGGCATGTGAACTACAAGTCAATCCTCAAGTGTACTGCATATTCGATTAAAAGAATGCTGAACATTGACCTCGAGAATACGGGCGGTGCGTTACTCCTATAGCACTATACATGTTAAGGGAGGCTTGATCGAAGTTAATCACATTTAGTATCACATAAGAATGTACCAAGTAAACATTTCAAGTATCACATAACTATAGCATGTATGATGGATTGTTTGTGTGATTTTATAGAATAGAAGTGTGATTTGGTGTGTTTAAGATAAATTAACATATTGCACCCAAAAATGTAAAGCATAAAAAGGATGTTCGAGTGTACTCATGGTTTGCAAAGTTAATTCCGTGAAGGCGTTTAGGTTGATTAGGGGGACGAACACCAAGTTATCCTATACAAGGAAACGTAGGTGTGTGAGGTTTGGAATGACGGTGGGATTTGGTAATTTTTAGGAATTTAAAGTATGTATAGTCAAAAGTATTTATCTAGACATTAACGCTCATTTTTGACACTATAAGCCCGGAAGGGTGTTTGTGTTTTTATGGGTCATGCCCAATAGAATCGTAATGATGGTTAGGTCTTAGATAAAATAACCTAATATTAGGACAAGTAACCATATGGTCATCGTCAAAGGTTCGGGTATATTTATTGTTTACATATATAGTTTACATATATTATTACAAGTTTATCATATATTTTATATAAGTCATGGATATCATATAAGTCATAGAAGTCATGCATGGAGGTAGAAGGATACCGTCCTAAACCTCTTTCGTAAGATTCACAAATGCACAAATTGCCACAAGGACAATCCGGATGGTCAAGAATATGGTACTTCACTAAGCTACGCTTCGAACTGAATAAGCAAGCTAGGTGCTTGCATCCCGAACATGGCAACATCTGGGGACGTGTCGTAGCCTTGTTACTCTAGTGAAGGTGAACCGTAGCTTAATGGATGGAAATCATCAAGTGAGGGGTGGATTGAAATTTTGGATAGCCAAGGCCTCCATGTAATCACACCTACACCATACACAAGCTTGTAAGCTTGGATGGCTCAACACTTGTGGGTTGGAAACCCAAGTAAAAACCACAAGTTTAGAGTCATGTTATACCTCTTGATTTTGTATGAACAAGTCTAGCTAGCTCACTAACCATAAACTTGATTAGAGGCACAAGTAGCATAGAGTTGTTATGGTTAAAACAAGTTTAAGAAAAGTTTATAAGTTTAACTTCCAAAACAGAAAGTTTGGCCCTAAAAATGGTATTGTTCCACCTTATGGTAACATCCCATGGGGCGTAGCAAACATTGTTGCGGAAGAAAACCTAAAGAAAACTTTGAAACTTTTAAAGTTTGAAAAGATAAAAAGTGGGCAGAAAGTTTAACACACTTTTGGACCTCAAAATGGTGGAGTTTCACCTTAGTTTGCCCAAGAAAACTTGTGAGAACCTTCCTAGAGGTTATCCAAGAGTGTTAGAAGAAGAGACAAGGTTTAAAGGAAGAAGGAAGTGAGTTGAAACTCACTTGCAAGCTGAAGTGTTTCAGCAGAAAGTTCTGAACTTTGGAAGAATGTTTGGAGTGTTTGGAGGCTTGAAAAAGTGGGAAATGGATGGGGGAATGCTTGTTTATATAGAGGAGGGATTAGGGTTTGAATTAGGGTTGCATTAAATGAGTTTAGGTGAGTGCTTCAATTAAAACAAGAAGAGAACATGTGCTTGGCAGCTTGCGGCCGCAAGCTGCCATGTTTTCTTTTTTTTGCTATTTCATAAATATAAGTGTTGTTCTTTGTGTATAATTGTTAAATTGTGAGTATGTTACAAATGTAGGTTGTTTTGGAAGATTAGAATTAGAGTTAACGGTCCTTTATAATCCTTAAGAAAGGACTTGATTACGTAGAAGGTTACAATGTAAACCTGACAAATTGTATGATGTCGAAAGCTTAATTCTTTGTTGATACAAGTCTCTAATCATATTTCTTGACTTTGATATTAAGATTTACAACGTACAATAGGTATTCATGACTCATTTTGAATTGATTTATCGAGCAAAAACATAACGTACGTTCATAAGTTTAAGCAGGTATAAAGTTTTGTGAAATTCACATAATTGATCAATTTGATTACAATCAAAGCCTTGGATGTACAATGATTCAAAAGTGAAATTCGATTACAAGGTTTGGACTTTCCAAAAATAGGAACACGATGCAAACTTACTAAAAATAGAAAGTTACAAATGCGAAGCGTTACACCGTTCATATCTCGTGCTCTCCAAGACCATAGTCTTTACCGATCATACGGCTTTGCATTACCTCTTCCAAAAGAAGGACGCTAAACCTCGTCTTATTCGGTGGATTCTCCTACTCTCTGAATTTGATATAGAAATTAAGGATAAGAAGGGAGCGGAGAATGTAGCTTCCGACCATCTATCTCGACTAGAAGATCCGAGTAGAGAAGAAATTCGTGAGGAGGAAATAAGTGACAGTTTCCCTCATGAATCGGTAGAGTTTGTGGCGGCGGAGATGGAGGGTATGCCATGGTTCTCGGATTTTGCAAACTACCTCGCAAATAGATAGTTCTTAAGGGTATGACCACTCAGCAGAAGAAGAAATTCTGTAGGGATGTCAGGAGGTATATTTGGGAAGACCCATTTTTGTCTAGGGTAGGTGGAGATAGGATTCTTCGATGATGTGTGAGTCGAGAGGAGGGGATAGAGATCCTTAGGCATGTGCATGAGGGATTGACGGGAGGTCACCATGATCCACATGTTACCACCCAAAAAGTTTTCAATTGCGGTTTTTATTGGCCTTCGGTAGTTAAAGATGCTTTAGAGTTTGTTAGGAAATGAGATCGTTGCTAGCGTACCGACAATATCTCATCTAAGGATGAGATGCCCCAAAACCCGATCCAAATTCTTGAAATATTTGACGTTAATCGACTTCATGGGACCGTTTCCCGTCTCAAGCGGGAATCAGTACATCCTCGTGGCAATCGACTATCTCCAAGTGGGTGGAAGCTCAAGCTTTACCTACAAATGACGCCCGAGTGGTGGTGAGATTTCTAAAGAAGTTATTCACTCGATTCGATACACCCCGAGCCATCATTAGTGACCTGGCACTCACTTCTGTAATGTCGTTATGGAAAAGGCATTAGCACGCTACGGTGTCACTCATTGGTTTTCCACCGCGTATCATCCTCAAACAAGCGGTCAAGTTGAGAATGCGAACCGAGGGGTGCAGAGGATTTTAGAGAAGACGGTAGGCAAGAGCAGGAAGGATTAGTCCGATAAGCTTGACGATGCACTATGGGCGTTTAGGACCGCCTATATGACACCTTTAGGTAACACTCCATTCATGATTGTCTATGGCAAAGCTTGCCATCTTCTGGTAGAACTCGAGCACCGAGCACTATGGGCCCTTAAAACCGTAAACTTAGACCTAACCTAAGCGGCTAAGAAACAATACTTCCAAATTCTAAAGTTAGAAGCGCTTTGAGATGCAGCCTACGAGCGATCTTGGAGTATCAAAGAGAAGACAAAGGCATTGCATTATAGGAAGTTGAAGGGAATGAAAGAGTTTAAAGTCGGCGATAAAGTGCTTTTATACAATTCACGAATGAAGTTATTAGCCGGAAAGCTGAAGTCCAAGTGGACGGGTCCTTATGTGGTAAATGAAGTAATTCCGTATGGAACAGTAGAGTTGAGAGATGGAGTCGATGGAGGCACTTGGAAAGTAAACGACCATAGGTTGAAGCATTATCTAGGAGTGTCGATCGATTCTACCGAGACGGAGGAAACTCCTCTCGAAGTTCCACCTCACACCACTGCATAGGACCTTGAGTGAAAACTCAAGTGTAGAGTTTGTGGTATTTAGTAATAGTTTACGTTTCATGTAGTAGTAGTTTACGTTTCATGTTGTTATAGTGCTAATAATTGTTTCTCGTAGTTTGTGTTTGTGTGTTTTTTGTGTCGTTTAGTCATTTACAGGGATAAATCACCAACACTGAGCCACAGCCGACGAAGAATTGGCGTTGCAGGTAAGTTTTCAAAAACAATCGGGTGCCATGAGGGTGTTTCACAAAGTTGCATTGAATCAAAATATATTTTCTAAGGCAAAGAACTGCAAAATTTTAGAAACTTTCTATGAAACTAACCCTCTGGCGGGCCAAGAGAGGCATGCACCAAGGCTGTCACGGCCCGCGAGAGGCACATAACCGGACCTAATTCTACACGGTCACGGCCCGTGAGAGACACCAACATCAGATCTGCAGCTTATTATCCCCAATTTCTTCACTTTCTAACCTAATTTCTTCATTCTACATACACGGCCACCACTCAAACTATCACTATAATCCGCCTACAACCAACTCCATTCACCTTAATCTTCCACCACCGCTTCACCACATCATCCTTAACTGATTTCCCACTTAAAGTTTGCACCTTTTACCATTCAAACAAGCTTTTCAAAGGATTTTCACCTTACACACTATTTGCTTAGTTCTTCTTGTAGATCGATGTTGAGGTATGTGTTCTTGCAACTTTTGTACTTTAATTTAAGTATTTTAGTTAGTTGCTTCATATTTTTAGTTTCGGGTCTTGTTTAGGTTGCATGTTAGTTTCCTTGAGGGTTTGGAGTGAACTTGGTTTAGGTTGAGTTTTGGATGTAGGGGCTGAACACGGTTTTGGTTGGGATGGTTTGGGTGCTAACGGTTTGATTTTGCGGGTGGAGTGGTTTGAAATGGTTCAACATTGAGTGTGGGGATTCGGGTTAGTAATGGTTGTTATAAAAATCATATTTTTAACAGAAATTTTAACCCGTTTTTCTGCATTGACTTTAAAGTTTTATCTTATGTTTGGGACTCAATGTTGGGTTGTTTTTTTTCGGCACTTAGGTATTAATTGAGGACAACTAAAGTGCCGGGAGGAGGTAGTGTCGTGTTTTTAGGTATTTTTGGGTTATGGTTGGCAATTTGGGCATTCATGAATATAAGATCTCTCGCCCGTACTCAATCTCCATTCAGGCGAGATTCGGTCAAATAAATTGGTATTTTTGTTAACGATCACTCAAAATATATCTAATATTTGGTAAAGTATTTTTTCTGGTCATAACCGCGAATGTAATGCTATATGGTAGTTGCTCAAACATGGTTTATTTTTATGATAATCTACCTGTTTTTACTTGTGAATTGAACGTTTTTGAAGATGTCAGGTGAAGGCAGTTCGAGCAGACCAGGGAAAAAGAAGAGAGGGCCCGCAGCCCGGCCCAGAGGAGATCCAGTAGAAACCCAACCACTGCCCTCGAATTTTGGGCAGAGAAGGAGCGTTAGATACAGAGGGGGCGGTGTCCCCATGGGTAGAGTATGTGATTACAGATAGTCCTTTATTGCAGTTCGATTTAGACTCACACGAGAGTGAGAGACTGGCCAATCTGATTGTAGTAGACCTGTTGTCCTACCGACGGATAGACTGGGATATGTTGACCAAATGGGTCAGAGGGGCAGGATCAAGCAATTGTTGGGCGATAAATTCAGGAGGGTGCTAGATTGTGACGAGCGACAATACAAGGAATTCACTCTTGAATTCCATTCGACTTTCGAGTACCAACAAGGGAATTTTGCTGAAAGCGATGCTGTGTCTTTTGCCCTGGGAAGGCATGTCTATGAAATTACCATCCCTCCATTCACCGTGGCTACCCAGTTTTATACGATTGATAAGGTCCAATCGTCGGAGTTCATTACTAGTCTTAGGGGGTATTCAAGAGGAGGCACCCACACAACATTCAAACGGACGAGTCGGCTAGGTTTTGGGGTACAATTTCTTCTGCGCTGTACTCCAACAACATGGTTGCTAGCGACATTATCGATCCGGTTTACCGGCTTATACATAATATTTTGGCAGCCACACTAGTCGGTATGGGGTAGGGGGATAATAAAGTAAACCAGGTCAGCTTATTCTGTTTAATGTGTATGGTTGAGCAGCGACCCGCGAACTTGGCCAGTATTTTTGCATGGTCGATGAAGCGTTTATGGAGAGGAGGTCTGGGAGCTCGGATATACTGCGGGCCCTTAATTACTTGGTTTGCGGAAAGTCTCGGGGTATTCGATAGGTACCCACGAGACAAGATGCGAGAAGGGCTGTCTCCGTGCTTCATGGGTGTGCGGGATTTACAGGTTGCCGGAATTCTGATTTCTCATGAGCCTATCACGTGGGAGGCTATTAGGCACGGTCCGCAGGTTCAGCCTCCTCCTGATTCTGAGGCTGCTTCGTCAATGCAATCCGCGGTTCTTCCATGCTATCAGAGACCGATGACCCGTCAATAACTTCCGGGCAGGCAGTATCCTCTTAGACAGCCCCGTCCTAACCCACTTACGTTAGATTCTTTGTATGACAGGATGGAGACTAGGTTCGGAGACTTGAGGGGTTATGTGGATGAGCAGTTCGGTGGAGTCCGCCAGGTGATGATGGAAAGCTGGAGGATGCACGACGAGGGCCAACGTAGGTTGGAAGACGGAATGAGGTACATGATGGAGAGCCTGCACATGGGGGTTCCATCATACTTTCTCATCGAGGGCAGCCGGGTCAGTCAAGCGGTATGGAAGATGTGCAGCCATACCAGGTGTTTGAGCAATCAGAGGAAGAAGAGGAGGATGATTAGTCAGAAGCAACGGCTCTTAATGATTTCATTTTTTTGTTTTATGTTGTTTTCATCCTTCTATTGGTCTGTATGTGTATTCTAAACACTTTACATTTGGGATATTTGGGTTGGTTTGGGCATGGTTGTGGTAAACTTCTGTTGAACAATTTGTTTATTTACTATTTTATGTTTGGAAGTTATCTATGTTGATTGATAGGTTGGTGTGTATTTTGCCGCTTCCGTTCGCTTGTGAGAGATGAGAATTGTCTGTTGAGTGTGTCCGTACTAGAGGGCATGGGTGGAATTGACTGGCACATTGACAGTCTTGCATATCAGCTAAGTCGTTTTACTTGTATAGTTTGTATTTTATTTATTTAGTGTTTAGTTTTTATTATTTAGTTAGTATTGAGTCTTCTCATCCTTGCATCAAGGACAATGCAAAATTTAAGTGTGGGGATGGGATAGTTGAGTCGTAGAGTAGTTTTTTTTTATAAAAAAAATTAAAAAAGTCAGAAAATGTCTTTTAATAAGAAGTTTGCAAAAAATATAAATGAAAAACGATAGAAAAGTTGAGTTTTTTATTCGGTTTCAAATAATGATATATGAGCTAATAAAGGGTTGAGTTTGTGTCTAACTTGGGATATGCGAGTAGGCTCGATTCGGTTCTTAGTTTCTTTGAGATTAATATACCTTAAACATCGGTCTACTAGTGGGTACTCATCTAGGAAAAATGGGAAGCCGAAACCGCCAAATATAGTATCAGGAATGTCTTTATAAGCTAAAATCTTTAGAATTTTTGATCATGTAAATAGAGGGAAAAATAGAAAAAAAGTGAGCTTGATTGAAAAAAGTAGACGAGGCCTATGGAATCTCTCTTGGGGATGGTGACTCTAATCAAGAATCCCTCTAGGATAAGTTGAAAAATTGCTTAAATGCCGAAGTCCACGTTGTCGCTCTCGGGGATGGTGACTCTGGTTGAGACAGCTTCTAGGTTAGATATGCAAAAAGAAATCAAGTGCTCAAAAGAAAAAAAGAAAAAAAAGAGAGAAAAAAAAAAAGTTTACTTGGTTTTTAATTCTCTTGATTTTGGTATAAAACGGTTAGGAAATAGGACGAATGATTCGTTCCTTTTGTTCCATAAGCTTGAGGTGGGATAAGGTGTACTGTCTTTGTTAGTGTGAGACTTTAGTAGATTGACCGAACTTGCACTAAATTTACATGATAAGAACTTTGAACCGAGTTTTGAGTTTAAGTGGATACGTATACTTGCAATTGTAGTTAATACAAGTTTCAACCTTAATAAAATAATCTTATTTTTGAAATCAAATAATTACTTAGCTGTGATTCCGTTTGCATAATTCTTTTTCAGGGACGGAAAAAAAGTAAGTGTGGGGATATTTGATGTATTGAATAATACATCTATTTATCGTGTATAGTTGTATTAGTTTAGTTAATATTCGTTTTGGTTTTACAAGAATATATCTACTTTTAATTCAAATACGTTTTGCAGGTCGGTTCGTGGAAGTAGCTGAAAAGACGAGAAAATGAGCTGAAGTGTTGAAAGAAACCGAGCCGGGTGGTAATTGGGAGCCGAGAGAAAAAACGAATCACAAAATGGGGAAAACCACCCTCTGGCGGCACGCGACCGCATCCACTCAAGCCTCTCGCGGGTAGCGAGAGGAGTATAAGTTACCAAAGAAATCTAACCCGGTCGCGGGGCGCGACCAGCTTCATGAACCCTCTCATGGCCAGCGAGAGGGCTTGGTCAGATAGTTTCGTTAATTTATCATATTTGTGTTGAGAAAAGTTATATAATTAGAGTTTAACTCTAGTTACAATTATTGGACGAACTTGGGAGTTTTAGAGACAACATTCTGGAGATTTGGAGCCAAGTTTGGAGTTCAAGTTGCTGAAGAATCATCGGATTGAAGCTAGGAGCATAGAGATCGAAGCAATCATGGGTTTTATTACCGATTTTCTTAATCTTTAGCTTCTTTGTTCCTTGTCTTGATGAATTCAATCTTTAACTTTGTTTTAAATATGTTTAAACCAATGATTGTTGGCTAAATTTACTTTGGCTACCTAGGTTATGATGAACTATTATGAAAGTTTGGATTTTTATTGATTATTTAATGTTTTTATGGGGTTTTTGATAAAGTAATGAACTTTGGTTGTTTGATTTGGTGTATTTGCATGTTTTGATCTAATTATTGATTATTTGATTGTTTTACACGAATCTAGTTGAAAGTGTTTCATAGAATAGGTTTATGTTGATTGTCGAGTCTTAACGGGGTCGGGTAATCGTTCGCTAAATTGCCCAATAAACCGTAGAAACAATTGAATGAAACATATAAATTAAAATCTTAACATTATACTAAATTTAATTATTGAGAAATAATAATTTATTAACTGAATTAAATAGGTAAATTGTTTGGATTAGGTTTTGAGAAAAACCGGTTTTAGTTTACTTGCCATATTTGAGTCGGTTAAACCAAATCAAGAACCTTAGTTAGTCTAGGCTTCTTATTGAGAGATAGTTAGTTAATTTAGACACTTATTGAATATTAGATAACCGAAATGAAATCTTATAAACCGGTAAGCCCAACTACCTTTAGGATATCATAGGTGTCTTCCCGAGAAGGGTCGGGGGTCCTGTTCGGTATTCCTTAGAATTTAGTATTTTAAGATCCCGGTTCCCTGTCACATTATTAATCAATTAAAAAACCCATTCAATAGTAATAAAGAATAAAACCTAGGTAGCCATTCCACAATCCTTGAATTAAATCTCCGATTCAAAAGTCCGTCTTAATTCGCCTCTGTTAAGTTAATATTAGTTTAAATACAATTTTAGGGTTTTAAGTAACCCCCCCCCCCCCAAAAAAAACATAAAATAAATTAAGTTTGTCAATTTAGTCTAGATAGAGTCGCTAACGTAATTAGAGAGCCTCATAGGTTTGATATCCGGACTTACTAATCGGTCCACTTGCCGGTTAGTAGTTTAGTCGAGTCTAGAGTATTACTTTGAGTCTAGAATTAGGTTAATTTAAATTGTTTTTATTAGACTACTTTTAGGACATCAATGAGGTACACATCTCTATCTACATAAATGTTATAAACTTAGAGTAGGTAAATTTCTATATCTTTTTTCTTTTCCATCAGGATATAATTTATATAACTAAAAGATCAATATTTTGGAAATGGGCTCATATCTGTAAGGTCAATAACATTTAAAATCACTAGTTAGGCCATGTGTAATGGAACATTATAGAGGTATGAAAGGGCTTGATAACGTTCCTAATTCACATCACTTCTTATGGGTATTATATAGGCGTGAATAAGGAGGGACATTTTGAAAAAGATTAAGGGACGTTAACTATTACACATTTTTAGAGGGACATTTATATGCTGGTGTGACGAAAAATGACGTTTAAGAAGCATCAACTATTACAATGATCTTAGTGTTGGAAAAAGTTTTTAAGGTCAATAATTTGTGTTTCAGAAGCTATTGTTCAAATCAATTTGACGTATCTAACTTTATATAACTAAAAATCAATATTCTGGAAATGGGCTCATATCTATTAAGATCAACTACTAGGGTGCCCGCGCGATGCGGCGGGAGCGACACTGTACATTATGATACTTAAAATTTGTTAACACCTGGTTGCAGGTTCGTTAACAGATCTTGACGTTTGGGTTTTGTATAATGGTTTTAACAATCAATTTAAAAGCCATATCTCTTACCTTGAACTCAACGAAGCAAACTCGGCGATGAGGAGTCATGATGGTGCGCAACACTGGTGACGCTTATAAGCTATCGTGTAATGTGGAGTTGACGAACAAAATGGATCCAGAGGGCAGGCTACACTTCAATCGCTGATTACAACTATTACCATTTAAATGTTGATTTTGGTGGCTGTATATCGCAGTCGCTAACGTCAGAAAAAACAAAGAGAGAACAATAGGGATGAAGCGAATAATATGATGGATTTCAAAGATTTAAGCCAATGATTTCTTAAAATAACTCAAAAGGTTTCAAATCATTATGCTAACTGTATAGATCAGTAAAACTTGGATTTTTAGCATCTTTTGCAGAGATTTAGCAATTTGGTTTTTGTTAAACGAATCTTGTTCATTGACATGAGTTCTTTTAATGTTCTGGTTTTATATTTGGTTTATGAAGAATACCTATCAGCATATACATCCATCCTGCTTTGATTAGTCAGTTGATATATATTGAGCCAAATATAAAAACAAAAATATAATTTAAGCGGATAAAAATGACCCGTACACACTTTGTAAGGTTAAAATTATCAAAATACAATATAAATGAGCCAAAACGCTCTAACCCGTTAACACTTTAGATGCTGAACCGTAATATCAGAATTCGGTTTGTAGGCCTATAACAGTTTTCTAGAGAAATTGTTGCATACTTTTGAGTTGAAACAACCAGAAATGACCTATTGGATAAAAATTTGCCCTGGTGACGAATTAATAGCCAAAATAATATCTGTTGAGCATCAAAAAGTTGACCATTTCAAGGCATCGTCTGCAACAATTCAAGGCATTATCTGTAGTTGGGATTTAAGCTTGTAAAGCTTGTTAGTCTGGTGTTGTTTTCTACCGTGCTGGAAGAACTTTGCATGGTGGTGCTTCTGGGTTACTAAATGTACAAAGAAAATCAAAATTAAAGAGCTTGAAAGAGAAAAAGGAAAAAGAAAGTTCCGTACATAAGATGTTAGTACTCAAGTGGATTTTATGTAAAGGTCGTTTAAGGGGTTATTTTATATTAACGTTTAATGCGTTCAGGGCAACCCAACCAGCTCAATTCATACCAAGAGATTAACCGTTTGAAAGCATTACCCAAAACCACACAACCCCCCATTCTTTCATCTCTAGATATTATGCAAGCATAAAAACTTGCCAAGGCCTGTTACAATACATAGACAAGAGAAGTGAACCTTTATAAGGCTCACTTAACAACAAATCTTAAATTTATTAGCAAAACAAAGTGTTCTATAAAGTAAAAGTTACCATGAAAACTTAAAATTTAGCACACGTTCTGTTATTTCCGAATATAACTTCAGCTATTTTATTCACATCATACTGATATATCCAAAAAGTTAGAACACTGGACTATAAAAAGAGTAGAAAGAATTTAACGTAAATGAAATTGACTATACTTTCAGGTCATCGGCCTTTAGCCCTTTTCGTCTGCTCCTTCTAGCTAGCATGAACTGAAACAAAATTATTTACACTTTTAACAACTAAAACTAATACATATCCACCTTTGACCACTTATATCTTTACTCCGTTTCATCAAATAGTCAATTTGTTAATTTTTCAAGCAAAAATGCCTCAAGATATGCACGTATATGTATTTAGTTATAGAGATGATAAAGCATAAATGATCTTACTCGTTGTTGTCAATATCATACCAACAGTATTTAAATACAAAAGCTCCAAACAAGTTAGCTCCGCTTCCTCAAGAATCTGAAATATATTCAAAAATAAGTCTTGCATTGATGAAATTATGGCATTATAAAAAGAAAAATACAGTTTTCCCAGACAGCTAAAGCATATTTTAATTAGTTAGCATCCACTTAAAAGATATATCTTTCTTTTGCAATTTATTTATATTACTTCATGATAAACAATTCACCGGTCTTCATCAATATGTTTATACTTACTCTGAGGGGATCTTCGTCCATGAATAAAAAAACATAAAGATTATTGAAAGTTAACAACATATCGTGAGCACAGCTCCTTATTGAAGAAGTCAGTTCAGCTAACTAACAATAAATTTATCAAGGAAAATAATACTTACATGTCCTCAAAGTCAGAACATGGCATGTTAAAGAAACAGGACCCCAGCTTCTCCATCAATTTCCTTCAAAAAATATTGTTACAATTATAATATACAACGTTTAAAAGAAACTACCTAGAAAAAAAAGACAATCTAACAATAACATGCATATTTATTAGAAGAGTACATAAAGAAAGATGCAATTGTATAAAATGGGCACATAATTTGCAGATAAAAATATGCTCAGAAATCAAACTATGGAAGTCCAAAAGGGGATAAAATTACACTTAATAAAAACGGTTACAAGTAATGAGTTACCAGATGATCAAAGTGAATCAGACATTCTTTATGAATACTGCAAAATTAACATTATAGAAAAACTGACCTTGTAAACAAGACCACAAATTGTTAATCAATTCTAGTTAAAATACTTCTAAAAAGGACGTTCCCTACTCTTCTCTTCCCCAACCTAATGGAATTTCTTTACCACAAAATCCCATGGCGCCTAAGGATTTGTTTCTTCTTGCACCCAAAATCTCAGAAAACGAAATTGGACTTTCAGAGATTTAATACCGGTGATAACAGCCACCATCGTCACCGAGGGTGCTGCCGGAGACGTCACCAGAACTGGTCACCTCTACTGTCACAGTAACCCTGGATGGCCTAAACTCATCTGATGTCAAATAATAACAAACAACCAACCGTTGACGGAGTTAAGATATGCTATTAGATAAATGACCCAAGATGTTAGATCTTACCTCAGGGTTGCCAGAGTTTCACCAGAACCCTAATCTGACCGAGATTGCATCTGAAACTCCAACCACTGTCCGATCTAACCTAAAAACCCTTAAATAGCCGATGCTGATTCAATTGCATATGATGTCAGAGGTGCCTGTGGTCGCTACTCACAGTTGTTGTCGCTGCCCAACCGTTAGAAAACAGCATCATTATCTTCGCCGGCTACCACAACCTCGCCATCTTCATCTATAGCAGTCTGTTCCACCAGAACCACCACCGTCCGAGAGTCTCAGAGGGTGAACAGACAACAAAGAGAGAAGCGGTGAGATGCATCTCTTTCTCGCTCTAGATTTGTGGTGTGAAATAAGGGATGAGAGGATAGTTTTAGGGGGGATCCTTTTAAATTTTGAATTCTCTGAGCCCATTGAAGTCTCGCTCATTTAATATCGCAGCGTTTAAAGCTTTGATGGGTTGTACAATAAGCATAAAGATTTTACCCTTTAAAAATGTGTAAAATAATCAAACCTACTTTTCGAATATGCATATCATATATCGTATCATATAGATAATATGAGTTTATAGAGTAAAGCACTATACGTTTCAAATTTTAAAAATTATTTCTCACTTAGTTGTTTGTCATCTTTTTTTATATAAGGTTTGTTACAATATCTATACAAACAAACATGTGATGGAATAATAATTCTAAAGTGAGTGAAACTCTTGCTAATGAATAGCATATAATAATTCTAAAGTGGTATCAATAATCATTTTTTGACTTTGTCAAATAATATATATATAAAATCAAATATTCATTTTAAAGTGAGTCAAACTCATGCTAACAAATAGCATATATATAGTCACTTTTTACTTTGTCAAATGATATCGGTACAAAATCAAAATATTCAAATAAATTGTTGAAGTTTTATAATATAACTAATATTTAGTCATTGAATCTATACTATAATACTTTTATAATTTATAGTATAATCAAATACAAATATGACACAATTATTCGATAATAATAGAACTAATTAATTTAACTCTTAAAATGATTACATAAGTTTATTGATTTGCTTATTCTACTTCTTTGCAGTAATCACTTGTACATAAGGCTCATCTACTTGTACAATTTAATCCGCACGTCAAATTAGGCCAAAACAAAAATTGAAACATCGAAAAAAATAAGCAGGTCGTCACGATACCTTCGAATGTTTTTATAACTTCGTAGTTTAAAAGATGTGACAAATATACATAAAAGAATTATAGCGAAAGGGAAAAATGTAAGTACTACTTAACTATCCATATTTTTGTTAAAAATGAGGGATTAAAGTGTAATAAGATTAAGGGATTAAAATGTAATTAATGTTTAAAAGACTAATTTATCTTAATTTTAGGGTATATTTATAAATTAAGAAAGAAAAGTTCTTATTTTTTTAGTATCCTAAAATGACACTCTCTAGTACATTATAATATAGTATAGATAATGGCATTTAAAATCACCGGTTAGTGTTGGAACAAATTTTCACAGTCAATAATTTATGTTTTAGAAGCTACTGTTCAAATCAATTTGACGTATCGAACCGCTACACATTTATTTGAGAGTGACACTTCTAACCCAAAGCCAGCTCATGTATGATGTAAGCGTATTTTCATGTCAAAAAATGATTATTTTTTAAACGTATACTTTATTAGACAACACACTAAACCTGAAAGTGGGTTGGCCAGCAACCAGAATGAAACTACAAGAATATAAATTTAGATCAATCTGACCAGGTGATTGAATTGAACTTAGATCTATTTCTAAGCCAAATATAACCCAAGATTTGACTTTACTAAAAATGTCATCCACCTTAACTTGTTTACCAAAAAATCTAATGTCATTCCTCGCTTTCCACAGGAACCAACACGACACAATAACCACCCCTTGCAGCGCAGTCATTTCCGCATCTCGTTTGGATTCAAATTGGTTTGAATTGGAATTTTGTTTCAGAAACATCAAACCCAATTTGAATAACCGGTATAACCCAAACCCAATCTGATGAACAACCTTGTTTTTAGGGTCTGACAAAAGCGATACAATATTAAGCGCAAAGTAAATTTTCATTTTAGTCCCTTAGGTTTGTCGTAATTTATCACTCTAGTTCAAATAATTTTTTTTCTCCAAATAGTTTTTTCTCTCTTCTGAGTATCTAATTTCCATTATTTTAATAGTTTTCTTTCTCCTCTGAGTACCTGAGTTTTCCATCACTATAATCACATTGTCTAACTGCATCTAAAAATTTGGTTATAACCAGGGGTATTTTTGGCATTTCCGTTATAAACTCTTCAACTTGACATTTTAGTCCAAAACTTATTTTACATTAGAAAAATAAAAGAAAAAAATTAATGTTATAAAACACACACACACACACATATATATATATATACAATCTGATGAACAACCTTGGTTTTCAGGGTCTGACATAAGCGATACAATATTAAGTGCAAAGTAAATTTTCATTTTAGTCCCTTAGGTTTGTTGTAAATTATCACTTTAGTTCAAATAATTTTTTTTCTCCAAATAGTTTTTTTTTCTCTTCTGAGTCTCTAATTTTTATTATTTTAATAGTTGTTTTCTCCTCTGAGTACCTGAGTTTTCCATCACTATAATCACATTGTCTAACTCCATCTAAAAATTTGGTTATAACCAGGGGTATTTTTGGTATTTCTGTTATAAACTCTTCAACTTGACATTTTAGTCCAAAACTTATTTTACATTAGAAAAAATAAAAGAAAAAATTTAATGTTATAAAAAACACACACATATATTTATGTTTATATATATATATTTATATATATGTATATGTGTGTGTATGTTTAAAATAAATAATATATATATATATATATAAACACACATTACTAAACTCACAATTATAATTATTATTTTAATATTATTATTTATATATAATTACCTAAAAGTAAACAACTAAACCCATAATTTTCGAACCTAAATTCACCACACAACTCCGACTCCCACCAAGCCACCAATGCAACCTCCACCACACCATTTTAACCACCACTACACCATACACTACACTAACACTGCAACCACCACCAAACTCTGTACACCACCATCACCTTTCACCACCCACCTGAACTCCGACAACATCTTGTAAGTCTCAAAACGATATCACAATGATATCACACAAAGTTTGATTGGTGGTAGAATCACACAATCAAACTTGATTCAAACAAAAGAAACAAGATGAAATAGAAGATGATTTCAAAGGTTAACTTGCATACAATAATGATTCTCTAATACAAGTTGTGGCCAAAAACCAAGGTGCCACCAAAACCCTAAACATCATTAACTATTTATAGGTAGGTTTAGTCCACCACTCCCCTAAAACCCAAGCCCATTAGCCCCTAAGCCCATTCGAATACAAGCCTTCTTTAACAAACAAATAAACTAGCCCAACATTAATTAATAAACTAATGTATAAACCTTAAGGGCCTAACAATCTCCTCTAGGTTTATAACATTAGTGTCATATCAGCTTGACGTTCCACCAGCTGCACCACCTCCAAACAGTGGACTAGCATCCACATACAATCTTGAACTAATCACGTTAGCCACCGCACCAGTCCAAGATTTCGCACATATCTCATACTTTTCATTCGTACGAATCTAGTTCTTGCCCAAGACGAGATAGCCTCCTCATGAAAGCTTATTAGATCCAACGTGTCAGCTAAAAGATACACATATTCTTTTGTAAAAATCACTGCCTCACACATCTTCGGATCGTGTGCCCAAAATTGGAAGTTCTTCAACACACCTTTAGGAAATTTAGGAACATCAAGAATAACTTTCTCTTTATCAGTTGGTGGCTAAATCACTATTTTCATAGTCTTGCGAGTATGTGGGTCACAAACTCATCGATTCCTTTTAACATATGATTAAGCATACTTCATCGTTGGAAAGTTTTTTTTTCACTTCTCGTTCAAGTTTTGAATGAAATTCCCATCCTGGACCACGCTGATTTGGATCAGAGTCATGATAAGGAGCTTGTCACAGATTCTTCAAGTCAATATTTGTCTATGATTCGAACTGAGACTCCTTAGTGTAATACTCTATATGTCCATTTTCTCCGATCACAGCCACATCCTTCTTATTATGATCATACCTCCAACTCGCAGTTCCAGATTTGTTTCCAACTTTGTCATAATGGCTCGCACCCAATTCCATTATATAGCGATCAGAAGTTTTTGTTGGATCTTTCAGCTGAAAGTTTTCATTGAGAGGATTCACATCTTAGTTTTTCATGATAAGCATTTGCTTGTTTTTTGGATTCTTTGGTGGCAATTTCCTCCTTTTCTTTTGTTCAGCTGCCAAATAAGCATTCAAACCAGCTTCACGTTCAGCGTCAACAACAGCCTTTTCTCCAGCTATTCGTTCTCGTTGAGCAACGTTTATTGGATCATCATCTTGATCAGCAAACTCCCTTCCAAACTTTCTCTCTAGCTTTGCTTTCAAATCATAAACCACGGTCATTAATAAATTTACGTCACCTTGAAGTTGATTTATGGTTTGAACTTTACTGAGCATTGAGCTTGCAAGGACGATATCTAAGCATCTTACCTTGCAGAGTCTTGTTCTATTATAATCATTCTTCTTTGCAACTTCACAACATCGACTTTCATGATATCATCACTATCAGATTGTTTGATAGATTTCATCTTTTCTGATGCTAGTCTCATTGCTGCTTCATCATGTTCTGTCAAACCAACACTTGAACTGCCAGTATCATACCGAACGCCGCTAGAGCTTTCTGGTTGCAATCTAGCAGTTGTTTCTAGCATACCTAAGTTAAATAAGTCTAGAATGTTTGTATCTTGAACTGCAACAGTGATTTCCGGTTCAGCTTGCATAACGGACTTAGGCTCAACACTTGGGCTTACTTGTTTAGTATCTGGTTGAGGTTTGGTTCTCTGTTTCTTGCATGATTCTTGTTCAGCACCCTTAGTCATGTCATCTTCAGTATGTTCTTCTTGAGTAGGAATAACTACAGGAGGAGGGTTCTCGAGATTATCTTTTAGCGACGAAATCAACGCTTGAAGATTTTCAGAAGTCATCAACGTCAAATCTCTAACATATTCCTCAACTATCTCAGATTCCATCTGTTCCAACTCAAATTCAGTATCTTCATCGTCAATCACTAAATCTGCTGTTTCAATTACCGGCTTCTCTCTAATTCCTACAACCTGTACATCATGCTCCTCAGCCATTATAGCATTCAACGGTTTTGGTGCTGACACGATCGTTCCGAATTTTCCATGCTTTTCTAGTGGAATCCTTCCCAAAAATTGATGTTTCTTTGCAGTATCACGACTCTTCTTTACCGTATCAAAGCAACCCGGACCCATTGGCTTTAGATTCAATAAATTATCGCTTTTAACCAAATCAGGATACTTTTCATTAAGAATCATTTGAATGAACCTTGGGTATAGCATGAAAATCGTTTTCTTGGGATTCTCCAACATCTTTTTCATGTTGTCGAAATAAAGGCAAAGAAGTTGGGTTTAATTCAGTTGATCCAAACCGCCTTTGTTCTTTGAGATACACAATAAAAAGACATGCACTAACAATCTCCAATAAGGTGGAAATAGCTTCTTCAACATCGTTGGATAATCTCCTTCGTAGCTCATTCTTCTTAATGCCTTGATTACTCTGTCTCGTCTAAGAGTTGTTGGATGATTCGGTTGATCTTCAAATTTCAGAACCTCTCGGACTATCGCTTCTGTAATAATGATATCTTTTCCCTACACTTTTGCCTCAGTCGATCATGAACCATTTCCTCCACTTCGATTGACTTCGGCAAACAACCAAAAGTCTTGAATTGTGTCCTGGCATATAACTGGATTGGTCTTTAGCGCGTGTGTGATTTTATAGGAGTTCAACCTGACGATCATTGAGTGGAAATAGTCTTAATGCTCTATAGGCGGATCCGAGAGATATCTAGCCTGATTGTGAAAGGTTTCCACTACCAATTGCGCCGTTCAACCATTTTCTGAGCCATTGTTCTTCACAAAACTAACCAAGTTAGTTTTATCATTGTAACTCGGTTAACTTAGATAACAAGTTGACTGGTCAACAGGTTAACAAGTCAATAAGGTCAGTTCGAAAGGTCAAAGGTTCAAATACTAATCGAAGGGTCAAAGGGTCAAAAGCAATTCGAAAGGTCACAAGGGTCAAAAGATCAAAGGGCCAACTGCAATTCGGATGGTCAGAAGAACTGTTTCGAAAAACCCTTGTTAGTTTTTCAAAATAGTCTGACATTTCGGGTAGAATATGTTAGATTTTGGATGATTATCCGAAATGCATGTTAATTATCCGAAATACAAGTCGAATGATCTGAAATGCATGTCGGATGTTCTGAAATCCATCGGAAATGTTAGTTGATGATCAAAAGTCCATCCGAAATCCATCCGAAAAGCATAGGGAACCTGCAAACCTTGTAATTCGAATTAGTATTCTAGAGAATTCAAAAAGCTCAGATTAGTTAGAAATGTGACTCGAATGAGAGAAAGTTGACCTTTTATAGGGCCCAAGACCATTGGACTAGGCCCAATTTGGAATAGTGATTCGAAATCCAGTCGAATCCAGTGGCCTGGCCCACTCAGGCCCAATACGAAACAATAATTCGAGTTAAGTGGGCCTGATCCAAACAGTACCTTTTAAACACATCTTTCTCAAAATCAGCGATCCAACCAACCGAGCAACCTTTTCGAACACCAAATAATAATAATAATAAAATAAACAAAATTGTTATGAGATCAAATCGTTCTCGAACCGATTAAGGAACACTTTTAAGCACATGCGTAATCAGACTGGTCCACGCTATTGCTAATATATTTGTCCTCTTAAACCTAATGCCCACCCTTCAATTTTCAACCTCGTGATTTGATTAATGTAAATATATACTATGACACTAGTGTGTCCCATACCATGACACGCCCCCGCGATCAAGGTTAGCGCAACAATTCATCGTAGTGGGTAAGTATACTGAGTTCGTCCCTTTATTTTGACAACATCAGACTTATTGGTGACCAGGTCAGTACATTCGTACAGTAGAGTGACCAATAAAATGTTTGACGAGGGTTAGGCAAATTGTGACAACTCGTAATTTCGATGTTAGAACCGTCCGTTTTCGTATTTATAAATCAAGTCATATACTTAGTTTAGTCGACGAGCTAATTATACTTAAATAAAATATATTATAAGTCCATATTATGCAAGCGATTAACTAGAAACCGAATCCTTATTCTTATCCTTTTGAACCGACTTGAACCGTTTGAACCAGAGCCAATGTCTTGCTAGTCGACCCAATCTACTCGTGTAACCCGAAAATCATGAGGTCCGAACCATAGCATAAATCTTTTTGATTTATATTAGTTAGTTGTGTAAAAAACAAATTAAAGTCTTGATATTATTCTTAGTTGCATTATACTATGAATAATAATAATAATATGTATGTTTTGGCATACTTGGCCTGTACGTAAAAGAAAAAAAAAGGATAAGAAGTTTGTTATAAAAAAATAGATATGATATTAACTTAAACAACAATCGTTTACTACCCCACCCCTTTTAGTTTTTTTGTGTGCAGCCACATTAAATTCTTTGCACCTACAACTTACAAACCAATAACCAGCCCAAATACCCTTGGTTATAGCCCACTTCAGACTCAATTCTCCAAACCGCCTCATGCCCTATATCTCTAATATACGGTTGCATGATATCATTATAATTCCTAACCTAAATCTCAAACTTGTGAACTACGATCCCTCTTTTTCTTCTGTTGACGTAAGCGGCAGCCAAGAACAATAACAACATCGATTTCAAGTCCCTAGCAACTCCTCACAATCATATAACTCGGTAATTATATGTTATAGTTGATTCGTTTTATAAGATGTTAAGTAATTTTTGGCTGTAATTGTTTGGTGTGTATGATGATTCCATGTTATCTAAGGTGCTATAGGTTAGAGATTATGTAGATGTATATGTACTGGATCGCCTGAGTTTTGTGTAACTATATTGGTGGTTTTGGTGAGTCCTTGATTGTAACGGGTAACATGTGCGGGATCAGACGGATTTGATTATGCGTAGGAAGCGTTAGCACGTGACTAGGTTTGCAAAAAGTTACGTTTTCAATGATAGCTTAGCGTATGTGGTTGACTTCGTGACAAATCTGATTAACAATGGGTGTGGTCTGAAATAAATAATGTTAATAGGTGGCATGATTGCTGAACTCGATAACGGAACCACTCGAACTCGCGTTTAGGCATTGATAGCTGAAAACAGAAAGTTGTTCGGTATTTACAGCAGACTTTAATTGGCTGTAACCGAGTCATAACTTAACGAAAACTAGTTTTTCTTGAGTCTATAACGTACTATTTCAAAATACGGTTCTAATGGTGCTAGAATCATGATTTTGGGATGTCGTTTATTATTTTAAATAAATTATTTCGTTTCAGCAATCAAAGCTGCGTTTTTCTGTCGATTTTTCGTGTTATGTTTTGAGTCATAATTGTGTAAATATTTAGAGATAAACCATGAAATTTATACTGTAGATATTCTTTGATGTTTTAAGAATTTTGCCATTGGTTTCAATTCAATCGGATAAACGATTATTTTTAAGAAAATATTTAGTGGGAAGGGGTTAGCTTTCGACGAATCTGACCACTGTTCAGTGTTTGATTTTTCACGGAAAATCCTTAAGGAGTTTGGTCACCAAATTTTTACACAATAGTCGATGCTCCGATTGACACGCCCTGTAATTGTTTGGGAATCTTCTGGTACACGAACTATTCCGGATAATACTCCGAAAACTATCCGAAAATGCACTATATTGCTGAAATTTTATTGAAGAGTATTTTGAATCTTTCGTGACACTTGTGTGGTCGCTAAGTGATGTCGTGATAGATGCATGCATGTGAATTAGTATTTTATGATAAAATGTGCTACGTGCTAGATACGTGTAGGATTTGTGTTTCCGCGTAAGCACACACACTAACCCTTAAACAGTAATCATGCTAGGACGTGATTGACCGGTTCCATCTCGCGTACTTCTTTACAATCCTTAATCCGAGTATTCAAAGGTGAGTTCACTACTCTTTTACAGGCATGCGTCCCGAGGGGACAAACTACTATTCCTTGGAGGAATACTTTTATAAATGTTGTAGTTTAATTTCGATGTTAGTTAATAAACTCAAAATCTATCATGAAAGTCCCTACTTACTACTGAACTAGTTTCCTGGGAAGCAACGAGGTATTAGTTGATAGCGCTATTAGGCTTGACAAACCTCACACCGTGTTGGGAGCTGGGCGTGAACTAAGGACCTTAAACACATGGCCAATGTTGATAAGCATTGATGAGGGCAAACAAACATACGTCACCCGGTATCGAGTTATTAACGACATGTCTTTAAACTAAACACCAACCCGTTTTCGTTAAATAAAACTGTGAACTCGCCGGCTTAATCGCTGATACACTTTTCTGCATGCTTGTAGGTCGTTAGATAACCATTGCATGGGAACTTACAGTCTGAGGAGTCTGAAGTGTCATGGGGCGTGTTACTTGATTGCAAACAATAAAACTTTACGCTTTAAAACATTTTATTTTTTTATTGTTTGAGATATTTACATTTGCTTCCGCTAATTACATACTATGTTTGAAATGATTTAATTGGAATTCACTATTCATGTTGGACAGATGACCTTGTTTTTGAATATTTACTATTAGTTCGACATGATTAGCGGCTAGATTCTGGTACGTCGCATGCCTCGCGGTAAAACTCTGCAAGTGATAATTTGGGAGTGTGACACAAATACCTTTTACGGCACATATTTAACTTTAAACGTACACGAAATTCTCTCGTTATGATATTCCTTCCTTTTAAGGTTTTGGCCCTTTTATAGCTCTTTTAGGATATCCCGGCTATGCCTAGGTCTGCAAATAATCTGGATGCAACAGAAGGACAACCCTAATATCCCAAATGACTCACTAGTGTACAAACCCAGAACCTCAAACGTTGGCTATCTATCAACGCAAGATTTAAGACCATGAAATCATATGTCGATGATATGTTACCCACATGATGTATAACTTGTTATATTTATATCACTTGGTATCTTTTCGCTTTTTGAGCGATAGGCCTATCAACATATCGCAGTAGATCCTCGTCTTTTCAGCTTCGATACCTTACATGTGTTAATCAAATTCTTTAGCATGAATATTTATTTCATTTCCCGCAAATATTTCTCCCCCTAAATTTGTGTAAAGTAGAATACTTCATGCTTAAATTTAGTTATTTTATTATAAAACCACGTTATTAATTTTTTTAAAGATTGCTCAGCAGGTGAAATGCATCATTTTTAAAATATCCACAAGCACTTTGAATCTCGAGTTGCTGACAGGTTTTGTAAAATGATCCGCTGTATTTGCATCAATATGGATCTGTTCAAGTTTAATCAACCCTTTGCCATAGCAATCTCGAATAAAATGATCTCTGATATAAATGTGCTTGGTTTTTGAGTGAAAAACTGGGTTTTTAATAATATGGATAGCGGTATCATTATCACAATAAATGGTAATGTTTAGATAAGTCAAACCACAATCCTCAAGCTTATGTTACATCTAGATAACCTGGGAGCAGCAAGCAGATGCTGCAACATATTCTACTTCCGCAATCGATAAGGACATAGTATGTTGCTTCTTGCATTGCCAAGAGACGAGTCTGTCTCCCAAGAATTGGCATCCAATCGATGTAGATTTCATGTCTCTGTCTATGCCTCCAACGTTTCTGTCAGAAAAAGCAAACAAATCAAAGTTGGAATTTCTACGATACTAGAATCCAAGTTTTGGAGCTCCTTTTAGATATCTAAAAATTCTTTTAACGGCAGTAAGATGAGAAAGTTTAGGATTAGCCTGATAACGATCACATTGATAGAAGACACACATAATGTCTGGCCGGCTTGTAGTCAAGTACATCAATGAACCAATCATAGATCGGTACGGTGTCTGATTAACCGGGCTTCCTTTAGCATCCTCATTCAACAAAGGTCGTTCTGCAATGGGGGAGTCCATAGGCTTTGAATCTGTCATGTTAAGTTTTGCAAGAACGTCTTGAATATATTTGCCTTGATGAATCAAGATCCCTTGACTACTCTGACGAACTTGCAAACAGAAAAACATTGTCATTTCTCCAAACGAGCTCATCTCGAACTTCGTCTTCATCACTTTTCGAATTCCTTGCACAAATTTTCATTGGTTAACCCGAAAATAATGACGTCCATATAGATCTAAACAAGAATAAGATCCTTGTCAACGCGTTTGATGAACAACGTTTGATCTATCATCCCCCGAGTATATCCATGTGCAAGTAGATGCTCTTTTTTAAGGTTGCATACCATGCACGAGGTGCTTGGTGTAACCCATACCAAGCTTTATCCAACTTGTAGGCATTGCCTTGTTTCTCTGAATCAACGAACCCAGGGGGGTTGAGCGACATAAATTTCCTCCTTGACCTTCCCATACAGAAATGTTGTCTTGCCATCCATCTGGTAAACAGTAAATCCCATGTAAGATGCATATGCCAAGAAGATACAAATGGCCTCTTGTCGTGCCATTGGCGCATACACCTCGTCATAATCTAGACCTTCAATCTGCCTGAAACCCTAGACCACTAATCGTGCTTTGTTTCTCACAATCACTTTACTATCATCCTGTTTGATTCTAAACACCCATCACATTCTAAGAGCACGTTTTCCTTCAGACACCTTCACTAACTTCCAAACACCCAACTTCTCAAACTGATTAAGCTCTTCATGCATCGCATCAACCCATCCAAGTTCCTATAAAGCAACGTCAATGCTCTTAGGCTCAATTTGTGAAATGAAGCATGAATATAAACATGTGTTAATGTCACCTGATTTGCTCCAGGTTTGAACACCAACAGTCATAGGACTAATAACATTCTCAATTGGGTGACTTCTCTGAACACGTTGTGGAATTGCTATAGCAGGAGCCTGCAAGTTTGATTGGAGATTTGAAAAACTTCCGATACTATCCCAATTTGCTCCCCCTTATTTGATGCAATAGCAGTGTTAATCACGGGTGGATCTACAATGCAGCCAGATGGAATCGGTTCCGGAAATAGTGAATCTCTTTGGACATTTGGATCTGAGGGTCCCGCATTTGTCTGTTGTGTGGAGGCTTCAGTATTGTGAACTGCACCATCTAGAGCAATTGTTGTAGTGGGTTCAGAAATCGGCTCCTGAATCGATGAAGTATGATGCGATGTTGTAGTAGCTTTATGAAATCCTGGTGGATCCACTGTAAGTTTATTGAACGCATCTCGCAAAGGCCGACGCCATCTTCAACTACAATGGGAATTGGTATCACTATATTTGAGATACCTGCATTAACAACCACAACAGATAGAATATTAAACGACTTAAACAAAGATGAATAATCATATAAGCAATCTGATCCAATTCGTGCATCTTTGGGATTCTCTTCTAGCCAGCTCACGTAGTATGTCTCTACGATCTGCTTCTTGATTTTGTTTGTACACACGATATGAGGTGTTTTTAGCGTAGCCAATGAAGTAGCATGCATATGCTCTTGCTTCAAATTTTCTTTGGCATCCATAAGCAGGAGAACACAGGGACAACCAAAAGTGCGGAAATGTTGTACAAAGGGTTTTTGTCCTTCAACTATTTCATAAGGCGTCTTCATGTGATGTTTGTTGATCAAGGCATGATTTTAAACATAGCAGGTGGTGTTCACTGCTTCTGCCCAAAATATCAATGGAAGGCCAGATATTATCAGCATTGTTCGAGCAACTTCAATGAGAGTTCGATTACATCTTTTAGCAACTCCATTTTGTTGGGGGAGTTCGAGCTAACTATATTGACGATCAATTCCTCTTAAGGCACAGAAATCTTTCAGATCATCATTCTTAAACTTCGTACCAATGTCGCATCGAATAATTTTCACTCGCGCATTTGCCTGATTTTTCCATGAGAGTGACAAATTTCTTGATCAAACCTGTTGTCTCACTCTTTTGTTCCAAGAAAAACACCCAAGTGAAACGAGAGAAATCCTCAATGATGACCAAGCAGTAAGCCTTGCCTCCAATGCTCATCAATATTTGCGGGAAATGAAATAAATATTTGTGCTAAAGAATTTGATTAACACATGTAAGGTATTAAAGCTGAAAAGACTAGGATCTATTGTGATACGTCGATAGGCTTGACGCTCAAAGAGATAAAAGATACTAAGTGATGATGAAGGGTTTACTGCACTGAAAACCACGTTTTCATGCTGAGGGTGTTGTTGAGCTAAAGTGGGTGTGATAGAGGTGTTAACAATGGCTGGTGGTGTAGGTGCTGAGCTAAAGTGGGTGTGGCAGAGGTGTTAACAATGGCTTGTGGTGTAGGAAGTGACATGCCGTACACATAGTTGGTCTTTTGAGCTTGCAGCTGAGCTTATGTTATTGGACTGAAAACAACATTTGGATTGTTGTTTGACACTCCATGAATAGGACTAAAAACTATGTTGGGATGACTCTAAGACACTAAAGCATTGTTGGAACTGGTCAAACCGGCAGCAATCATTGTATTCTGTTGATTAAGCTCTCTTTGCTGATTATCAATCTCACACGACTTGATTGTAGCAATCATCTCAGTAAGTGTTATGTCATTCAGATTCTTTGTCATAGAAACATCAGCATCCCAACTTTTCGACAACGAATTCAGAAGCTTATGATTCATCCCACTATTTGTGAGGGTGATACTGGCACTTATCATTTACGAGACCAGTTTGACGAATCTTCTGATATGATTTTCTACAGTTTCACCGTAGATGTAGTTGAATGAACTAAACTACTGATACAACAAATTCACCCTGCTTGCCTTCATGTTTGGATTACCCTTATACAAATTTTTAAGCTCATCCCAAATTTCCATCGCTTTCGTGCAGTTCCTAACAGCGATTGAAATGTCTGGGCCAAGTGCCATGGTGAGATTTGCCATAGCTTTATCATCTTCTTCTTTAATTTTTCGATCATCATCTACGCATAAATTCTCAGGTTTAGGAATCTGAGTTAAAGGGTCATCTTTCGTAACATACATAATGGTACGAGGTCCATCTCTAATACACCACCAAACCCCAGGTTCCTTCACCTTACAATACTGCTCAAATCGAAATTTCCACTCATAGTAATCGTCTCCATACAACAGCCTAGGAACTTTGGTAGACGTGCCAATAACCTCATCGAGTTCCTGATGAAACGCCAGATGTTGAGTTTGGATGGCAGCCAAAGTAGCTGAAATGCATCAAATGCAACATATAAATTGTATTAAATACCGTATAAAATCAAATCTTTTCAGTACTAATATTGGAAAAGTGCGTTTCTTTGTATACTTTTGATTTTCAGGATAAAAAGAGCTTAAATGTACAAAAGGAACAAATTAACGACAAATCTAGCATAAATATGAAGGACAGAAGACAACATACTATACATGTAACATCCGTCAAAACCGGATGCACGAAACCCGACTCGTATTGAAAAACGTATCTTTATCAAAATAAATGTAATGAGAATTTTATTCCTATTTATGTTTCGCACTATTGACGGGTATAAATTTAACTAAATAATTGTTGGGCTAAAATATTAACATTAAATTTAGTTAATATCCTTTAAATAAAGAAAAATAAAAAATAAAAAAGAAAGAATACGTGAATGACTACTTATCATTTTCTTTAATTTAATTTTTTTTCTTTTGCTTTCTCTCAACAACTTTCCATTTTAATTGTTTGAATCATTATAATGAAATAATGGTTTTTCATACTCATATCAACTATCATTAATACATAATCAATCTATTAAAATCACTATTATTATCTTCATTAAAACCCTTTCACACTCTATATAACTTGTCATTTCCTTTCACACTCTATATAACTTGTCATTTTTTTTACTCATCTCTCATCTCTCTCAGACCCTAGTCACCTTTCACCATTCTTCATCATCCAAAATTGTTACAAGACTTTCAAGCTATCAAGTGGAAGAAAGGAATCTCATCATCCATCCTCGGTTGCAATTTATCTCTATCTCAACCTTGACCCTTTCTCCAAGGAAGGTACTTCTATAAATTGCTTTCTCACTTCATTGTCATTTTTTATTTTTTCAATATCTTTTTAGCACCGGTGGTTTTAGTATAGAATGTGTTTTGAGTATGGATATAGTTTGTATTTCGATTTTAAAATAGGCTTGATGTTGATCATAATAATAATAATAGATCTAAAAATAATGTCATAAGGAAATTTATGTCTCATCATTTTGTTACTTTTAGATTGGTCTCTAATTTTTGTCACAACAAAAATCTATACAAAGTTGGTTTCATTTTGATAGGTTAGGCGAGTTTTGGGTCTTTTTGAATATTAATATCATTTAACTTATTTTGAGACTGCATACAAAAATTGGATTCTATAAAAAATATATATTCATTTTACTTAAAAATATATGGACTACTTAAATAGGGAAATCTATAATCTTTTGTAATCTATAAAATGGTTATAGAGGAAATATGTAAAATATATAAAAAGATAGTTTTTGAGAAAAATGAAATATAAGTATATATAAAAAATCATGTTTATTAAAATGGAACTATAAAATAATATATTTTCTTGCTATCAAGTACACCTCTTAAAAATGTGTATATATATATATATATATATATATATATATATAATTTTCCTTAAATAATGTTAGATATATACAAATGTCATAAAACTAGCTAATAACATTACAAATAAATATTTAATATCAGTGAGACTATTTGATCACATAAAGACTACATATATTTATATATAGCATTTAATTACATAGTAATATCGTTAATGGCTTAATATTTATTTTTAGTATGAAAACCTCAAGTATTAGGTTGAAATATTTTTATATATTTTTTCTTGTGTTATTTTATTTAAGTATTTTGGTGTTATAATATTTAGGGTGATTGTTTCTTTTGATGTTATCTCTCTTTCGTTACTCGTGCGGATTAGCGAGTTTTAACGGAACGCAAAACTGTGAGTAAATCTTACTTTCCCTCCTTTGTCACTTTAACTTTTTGGGGTGTTTCATATGTCATATTTCGTATACTTTTTCAATAACATGCCAAGTTAAGTGTTATATGTTCTCTATGAGGATCTGCTCTCCCTTAGCTCAGGTCTTAATTTGTTTAACTAGTAATAAAATGCGCGAAATTCATTTTATTATAGCGACAATAGATCAAGATATACTTTTCAATGTTTCTGTTTCGTTAATAGTTACACTTGTACAAACTGAAACGATTTTCACAGGGCTTGGCCTTATCAGTCAACCAAAAACCGTTCTCAACAAATGAACGCACGAAGTTTATATATAGACATCTTACTTCGTGCGAACTAGACTATTTTCGTACGAAGTGACCACTTCGTACGAAGTGAACATACATACACAAATTTCTAACATTCAGGCCTATTACATGACACGGACTTGAGCCAAATACGTAGGCGGTAGACATTCTACATAAACAAACTCCCCCTTGGATATTGCAACAGCCTTGGTCAATCTTCAATCTACAAAATCATCACAACATTAATCTTTTATCTTCCAAAAAGGTTCTTCCTTGGCTTTCGACGTTCTTCGCTTGGAATTAGTGTTTGATCTATCACTGGAGCCCATTTCATAAATTGAAATCTTTTTATCGAAGCTTTCTTGATCTTTTCGTCAATCCTTTCTTCTTTATCCATCTGCTTCCTGAACTCCTTACCTTCCAATTCACGCCATTTCGACTTACATATCTTTCCTGAGTTAATATCATGTACATAGCATACGTTGATCACACATTGGTATTACATCGCCTGAATTTTTTCTTTCACTTCAAAACAAATTTTGTTGTAGAATAAGCACTCGATATCCTTTTATATAATTTATTAGCCACATTGGATCTAGAATCTTGATAGTTCGCCATATATCTTCATCTTTCAATACAGTCACCACTTTTCCCGTCTCTATATCGTACTGCCACCACCTGAAAAATTCATGAAAATCTTGTTCAGCTTTTAACAGTGGCATATTCTTCATAGTACGTGGTCGTTTCATAATCAATGTAACATCCTTTTCTTTAATGACCGGATCTATCTTGACAATCTTCTTAGGATAATGCGGTAGCCAGATATGAAACCATGAGTAGCTTCGTGCTTTATCAACTTCCACAGCCTTTGATCATTGAATTTCATTTGGTAGTTGATACATTTTTTCTGGCAAAGCTCTTCAACATCCCACCAAGGCAATGTTTGTATATCACATAAGAATCTGAAATACTGAACTCCAAACTCTCTTTTCACTACATACACAGTTCCGGTATCCAACCCCAGCTCAGTATATCTCCTAACGACTTGTCTTGATCTCTTGTGAAGAAAGCTAGTGTCGTCAGAATTTTCTTTCTTTTGGAAGCTCTTTAAACCAAGTCTTCTTTGCTTCAAGAATTTCTACTTTAGATAATCGTTTAGGAACATTACCATCTGTCACAGTCTCCTCGACTTTTCTCTTTAGTAAACCGTTTGTCTCTTCAAAAAACATTTCCTGGAATGTTAGGAAGTCATCTGTTCCATCACAAGTATATTTGACAGTTTCATCATTGGAATCATCCTCCATGACAACATTATCATATTCATTTGCATCTTCCACATAACGATACACATAGTCTTCTGGCTTCGAGATACTTATATTGTTCAGCTCCTCTTCAAAATCAAACTTGAATGAGCTTTCATCAACACCCAACATTTTTGCTATCTCTTCTTTTGTAGAGTTGTGTACAAACTCCCCTTCCTCTACACCGTGCTCTAGATAGAATACTTTAGATTGCATAACAGGAACAATCGTTATAGGAGTAACGTCTGTGAGGATTCTTGTATGCTCTGCATCGTGTACAGGATCCTTAGTCTCCCCCTTACTTTGAGAATCTTCTTGATTCGCTTCATCATTCAGAAATGCATCAGAGTCAAACGAATCGTTTATCTTAGCTTGAACCACCAGATCTATTCCACCATGTGTATCATCATTATCGTCACCTTTGTCATCATCATCTTTCTTTCCGCCACCACCAACATCATCATCATCATTTTAATCATCATTACCAACATCATCATCTTTTCTTCCTCGGTATTAACCACCACCAAATCTCTGATTGGTTTCTTAGTCTTTTCAGCATCATATGGTACATCAAAAACCGGCCCAATCAATACGTAGTTCACTAAAGGCTTTGGTTCTTTCTCTTGCTCAACAGGCGTAATAATTGGAACTTCATCAATTATTCCCTTAGTCTTGCCTGCAGCTGCAGCCTCAGCTTCAGCCTTTCGTGCCCTTTTGGCAACTCGCTCTTTGGCTTCTTCAATCTCTATTAGATCAAACTCAGCATCAAAATCTATGCCCAACTTCTTTTGCAACACCTTCTGAAATAAATCAAATTTTCTATCTTTCCTTACACTTTCAGCTTTGAACTCGTCTACCAATCTTCATAATCTTTCATTATCTGAGATAAGACTTTGAATCACAGCTTCCAAACCCTTTCTACCATTTTCCTGAAATTTGATTCGTGCTTCAAGATCCTTTATCTTCTGATCATTAAGATTGTCGAGAAATCAAGAGCTACATTGTCCATTGTTTCCATTCCCGGAAAGTTGAAATCACCAAATATATTTTTAGCTTCTCCTATATATTGACGTCTTGTTGAAGAACGAGGAGTAGACTGTTTCTTTTGAGGTGTTTGTTGCTTTGGTGATTGTTATGGTGTTGTTTGTTTTGGTGATGATAGTGGATGTGGCGGTGTTGTTTGTTGGACTTGTGGAGATGGTGGACGTTGTGGTGTTTGAATAATTACAGTTTTCGTAACAACTTCCACCTCAATGTCTCTTTATCTTGACCTACTGGAACAACCCCAGCAGTTGATGATTTCAAGTACTTTCTTCGCACTTTTTAACACCCGGAGACCCTGTTATCTTTTTGGAAACATTCGTTGGCTTACTCTTCCCCCTCCTTACTTTCTTCAATAGCACATACGGCTCGTCATCGTCATCGGTGTTCTTTTTCTTACGTTTTTCTGTTTGCTTCGGTTCGAGAATCCTCGGTGCGATCGGAACTATTCTTGAAGAAATATCTTCATCACTTGGTATAGGCGTCTTGTCAGAACTCGATTCAGCCTCTTTGTCATGATTAGAAGTAGCAGGAAAAATTTATGTTTCAACATTCGTATCAACTTCGACGTGCACCTCTTCTTCCTCATCCATATCTTCGTCTATTAACATTGTTGTTGCTTTCTTTGATGCTCTCTTTCTTTGTGTTGCTGGCTTCTTAGGAGTTGTCTTTTTGTTCTTTTCTTCCTTTTCGTACCAGAAACCCCTCTTAGGAACATAATCAGCCAAATGATCCTCTTCAGAATTTTCAGAATTACTTTCATCCTTCCTCCATTTGTCTTTGGGCGGTGCCACATAATTTTTATCTTTATTGGCCCGAAAAATTTCTTTCCAACCAGTTCATATGCTTGCTTCAAATACTGATTCAGACGTATTAATGATAAGCTCGACATATGTTCCAAATTCAACACATCTTTCTTATTCTTCTCAAGGTTTGGAAATTGGTCATCCAACATCATTTGAACAAATCTCGGGTACTGCAAGAATTTCTCCTTTGTAATATTACTCTTCATCTGCTCGAATGTAAAGTTGTATTGCAGATTCAGAGATAAAGCAGCTATCATACACATTTGATAATCCAACAGAACATCAAACCCTGCTTTGCGATGACTTAGGGCGTGAATTACTGAATGTACAAAGAACTTATACGACCTTGCCAAATAAGCTTTGTTGAAATTATGTTCATTCACAACCCCTTTATATCCCATTCGGTAAAAGCATCCTTTCGCCATTCTTTCTGAATATTTTGTTGGGGTATCATCTTTGTCTTTGATATCCAGTACTCTCCTTATTAGCGCTTCTGTAATAAGAACCTCCTTATCCCCGTTCCCTATTCTCACAAATGATTGTATCGTAGGTGGATTAGGAACGAACTTTGATTGATCCCAGAACCTTTGTACATGCGAATGATATGCCTTGTGTTGATCGGTGAGTGCTTTAGTGATTGGCAGACGTCCCATGAACTCGAGAATCTCCTTAAAAGGTTCTATCTCTGGTATTGTATCATCTAATACACGACAGATGTTGTATTTAGGCTCGAAGTTAGACGTTTTCTCTTGCAAAACAACAAATGACAAACACTTAGAACAAAAATTCAAAAAAAGTACCATAATACTTTGTACGAAGATGAGTTTGCACGAATTTACCATTTTCTCTTCGTACGAAGATAAAATTAAAGCATTTTGACCAATTACAGATTCACTTCGTGCGAAGAGAATTTCAACATTTTTGTCTTCGTGCGAAGGTAAAGATTTACCTTGTACGAAGATGAGTTTTACATTTTACAGACAGTTTACTTGGTGCGAAGGTAAGGTTTTACCTTCTTACGAAGTGAACTCACTTCGTTCAAAATAGGTTATGATCAAATTCTGATTTTGATGATTTTTGATGAAATTGCTGAGTGTTTCCAGACCTAAAAACGCCGATAAGCATGATGGTATGTTCAATTTTACATTGTCCATTAAATCATCCTAAATATTCGTTTTTTGGTTCACGTAGTTCAAATCGGTCAAATTAAGGTTCAATCTACATTAACCATTGTGAGTGGTGTGCAAATCAACCACTAGAATTGAAATTTTGGCAGCACTTCGTTGTTTGTTTTAAACTTTCTCAGTTCGTGCATAGATAAGTGCAAAATAGTAATGAGCCACTTCATACGAAGTTGATCTATTTATAGATCTCTAGTTTACCTTCGTACTAAGGTAGATGTTTTACCTTCGTGCGAAGTTGAAACATCTATCTTCGTGCGAAGTTGCCACTTCGTGCGAAGATAACTCATTTTTTCAAACTTTTTTCAATTTCTAGAACATTTTACCAGTTTTAACGACCCACTTAGTTGACCATGTCCAAGTTAATGACCCTGGTTAGCTTATTTGTCTACCAAGTCTAAGTTAATAACCTTGGTTGATCACTTTATGAACAAATTGATGTGTTCAGTCAAAGTTAAGTTTCAAATTAATGAACTTTTGATCATTTCAAACCATTTTATCATTTCAAATTAGCTCCTAACCCGTTGCTCTCCAGATTTCAGTAAGCATTCAGCAATTTTGGACTTTGAAAATCAGTTTTCCATCATTGGCTGTCGAAACTTAGATGAAAATAAAATCTTTTTTATTTTTAAAGTTTATGCTAAAACATACTGGAAAATCTTTTTGGGTTTTCTAAAATGAAATAACTATGAACAAACATATTTACAGTCATTATGTGCGAGTTTGTGTTAGAGGATCATATCAGTTTTTGAGACTTATCAGCAGTACAGTTGTTCTTGAAAACTTTAAGTTCCAAACAAATTCACTTAGATTGTCAGTCCACTTAAACCTATACAAATTATCAATTTTTTCAAGATATGATATTAGATGTCTTAAACTTGACTTAACAGTATTTCCCACCTCAGAATATACTCCTGTATCAAGATTCCCTGGATTTCATCTTACAGGTGAATATATCTAATTGATATTTGTATCTAGGTTGTGTGATACCTTGAGAGCTCAGGTTAGTACCGCCGTACAGACAAAGAGATGAAGGCTCGACTTAAAAGTGGTGTTCCATATTTGGAATCTTTTGACTGCAATTGTCAGATCTTTCGATACGTTCAATATGCTGCAGTTTTAGGCTTTTAAAGCAAAAGCATTCTACAAGTTCTGGGCCATTACTGACAAAAAATTAGAAGAACTTGTATAATACTCTAGATATCAATTATCTATAAAGATCTAGTATCTCAGAATCTGGCAATCTCTCAAACGAAAGTTCGGTGTACTAAGACCATATATCAGAGAGATGTTAACCCACTAATTAAAAAGTTTTTATTTATGTTTATATCTCAGAAACAATTTACTGAATGTGCGAATCCTATTGGCACATCATCAGTGAGACATGTTTAACACTTTTAAACACTACATTTCTTTAGCATACTGTGATAGTCCACTGATGTACTATCATTTCCTCTTTTTACACGAAAACTCTTTTTGTCTTTTTCATGTTTTTGTACATTTTCAAATTTTTATATGTTTTCGTATTTTCACAACATATTTCTCCCCCTAAAATTAAAAACACATTTTTTTATTTTTCTCCCCCTGAATCAAAATTTTTTCACAACATATTTCTCCCCCTGAAAACTTGACAAACCGATGAGTATTACGTGAAATTGTCATCCATCTCGGCTTCTATGTCCCCCCTGATGTCAGATCTTTCATTCTGTTTTATTTCAAGAGATATTTAAATTTTGCTCTATTATATGGTTTTGTATAAAAGTCTGCTTTTTGTTCATCAGTGTGGATCTTTTCAATACGAATCAACTTTTTCTGTAGTAGTCACGAATAAAGTGTTGTCGTATCTCAATATGTTTGGTTTTAGAGTGTTGAACCAGATTTTTCGTTATGTTAATGGCGGCCTCATTATCTACATATATAGGCGTATTAAGAAACTACAATCCATAGTCTCTCATTTGTTGTTGTATCCACAAGATTTAGGAACAACAACTGAAAGCTGAAAGGCATTCTACTTCGCAAGTAGAGAGAGAGTGACCGTGGTTTGCTTCTTGCATTGCCATGCAACTAATCGTGTGCTAAATCAGAGTTAAAGTATCCTGCGAGATTGAAGTCGTCTGATCATGGATACCACAAGCCGGTGCTTGGGAAACCTTTTAGGTATAGAAGAATCCTCTTGACAATCAACAAATGCGACACTTTGGGACTTGACTGATAGCGTGCGTAGAGGCATGTCAGATAGATAATATCCTACCTTGAAGCTGTCAGATACATTAACGATCCGATCATCGACAGATATAGAGTTTCATCTATCTTCACTCCGGTCGAATCTGGTCCTATGCTGTTATTGAGAGCTAATGGGTAGATACTGGTGATGTTTCAAACATCTTGAATTTCTCCAAAACGTCGTTCACATACTTCATTTTGATGTATGAAGATACCATTAGGGAATTGATCGACCTGAAGTCCCAAGAAGAACTTCATCTCCCCCATAGAACTCATCTCAAATTTCTTCTTCATGACTGTTTCAAAGTCTTTACACAGCTCATCGTTGGTCGAACCGAAAATGATATCATCCACATAGATTTGCACAATTATGATGTGTCCTGCAGCTTCCTGTGTGAAGAGGATATTGTATACTGTTCCTTTGGTAAACCCGTGTTATAGAAGATGTTGAGAAAGCGTTTCTTACCAGTCTCTCGGGGCCTGATGTAAACCATATAACGCCTTATCAAGTAGATAAATCTTGTCCTTGTGTATCGGATCGACGAAACCCAATGGTTGTCCGACATACACCTCCTCCTTCACTTTGCTGTATAGGAACGCGAACTTTACATTTAATTGGTACACCTTGAATCCTTTCCATGATGAGAATGCGAGGAAAATGCGGATAGCTTCAAATCTTACCACGGGAGCATAGACTTTAGTGTAGTCTATTCCCTCTTGCTGATGAAAATCTTGAACAAGAGTCGAGCTTTGTTTCGAACAATTACTCCTCTATGGTCTCTCTTACACTTGAAGACCCACTTTGTATTAATCTCCTTGTGGTCAACTGGTAAGTCAACAAGTTTCTAAGCTCCGAGTTTTTCAAACTGTAGCAGCTCTTCCTACATAGCGTTCACCCAGTTTTCTTCTGTAAGAGCTTCCTTGTACGTTTTCGGCTCAATCTGCGAAATAAAACATTCATATGAGACCTTTCTTGTACAGGTGCTATATTAGTATAACAACTAAGATCCTTATTGATCTGATTTCGCGTTTTAACTCCAGTCTGCAATTCTCCAAAGATATTCTATGATGGGTGATTCGACAATGTCCTTGATATAACTTCATTCGGAACGCTCACTTCGTGTTCAAGATTTGTGATGTTTTGATCAACGTCATGATTACTTATAGATGCTTCATTCTGAGCACTTGTTCCCTCAGCTTGATTATTGAGTAAACTTTCAACCTGATCCGCACCATCATCGGAAGTAGATTCATATTCATCATATGTCGGTTGAGCATCAGAATCAGAATCATCACTTTGATAGAACGTCAAAGCAGGTTCATTCAACTCTTGATTTGCAGTGGGATCACTTGTTCCAGCAGTCTATGATTCTGGATGTTGAGTGCTAAGACCATCTTCAGCATCATGAGTACCAACAGGTGTTTGAGTAATCGCAATAGGTCTAGGAACGTGTTCTTGCGATGAAGCTTGTTGTTGCTGATAAAGAATCAAAAGTTCCTCTTCTGTTGGTTCAGCTGGCACCTCGAAGTAATCCTAGAATTTTCATAGTTGAACAGCTAAACATCTCCTAGTCTTTATGTTGGAGACGTGTAGCATTGACAATATATGTTCTAAGCTTCAATGTACCAGTTTATGCTAGGAAGATAGACTCTCCTAAGTGGACTAGCATATCCCACGAAGAACCCCTCCATTGATTTAGCTCCAAATTTGCCATCAGCATCGATTACCGTGCAGGGTAACCCAAATGGTTCTAAATACTTCAGGTTTGGCTTTTGCTGATTAAGTAGCTCGAAACATGTTTTCTTATGTGGCTTGACTGTCAACACTTTGTTCAAAGTATAGCATGTAGAAGCCACGGCTTTGCTCCAAAAACTAACCGGAAGTTGAATCGGCGAGCATGTTCTTGCTTTCTCTATCGGAGTTCTTTTTTGCATTCAGCTACACTGTTTTGCTGTGGTGTATATGGTGTACTAAATTCATGCAAAACTCCCTTTGCAGTACAAAACTCTGCCATCTGATTGTTCTTAAACTCTTTACCGTTGCCACTTTTAATGCATCGAATTGGTAAGTGATTAAGTTCTCCAATTTTCGGAATAAGATCATCAGACTCTCAAGAGTTTCATCTTTGTTTTCCAAGAACATCACCCACGAAAATCTTGAATAATCGTCAGTCACAACGAGACAATATACATCTCTAGATATACTTCGAACATTGACTTATCCAAAGAGATCCGTGTGTAGTTTCTTTAGCGGGAGCTTTATTGAGTTCAAGAGCTTCCTTGGATGCGACTTTTTGCGCTGTTTGCCCTTTTTGCAACTTATGTAGTCGTCACTCAAGTGAAAACTCTTTAAGTTGACTCCTTCCACTAGGTTGTTATGTACTAAATAGTTCATCTTTCTGAGATGAATGTGCCACATCTTTCTATGCCTCATGATCGATTCTTTTTTCTGTTGCTTTAGACACGAAACATTGCACGGATTTTGTCGTTGTTATTGCAACACTCATGTCTAAGACATACAAGTCATTTTCTCGAGGAGCGCGCATCAGGATCCATTCCTCCGGTATGTAGAATCCCGGCTTCAGAATGAGATATTCTCGCTCTGTGAAGTGTGTCGTGAACTTTTTGTCACAAATCTGAGAGATACTCAGCAAGTTGTTCTCTAACTCTGCTATGTAGTTGTCTTTATCGAACCACACCACACCGTTTGTTAGAATTCCCTCGCCAACTATTTTCCCTCCTTGGTTACCCGCAAACCCAACGTAGCCTCCATGAATAGATTTAACATTGTATAATAATGCCAACATTCCCACCATGTGCAGAGAAGCTCCAGTATCCATTATCCACTTGGAAATTATTGATCTCAGGAGGCCCTTCACATGCAATTAAACAATTATTTGAATAGCGAGACCCAAGACTTGACGGTCTTGGGTGTCACACCCCGACCCACAATGTAATAGGTGATCGGGGCATGATTGGTTGATCCAAAGCTTATAACCTGCTATTAAATGTTTTAAATAATCATTAAGCTATATTAATGTTTCATATAACAAGTAATCCCAAATAAAGCAATTACATGTAAGACGTTGTTCATAACAATTAAACTTCATTAATTTGTTTCTTGATAACTAAGGCCCATCTTATGTCCAATCTTCTCTTCATGCTTGTTCACCTGTGTCATTTGTAAAAGTAGTTTTGGATCAATAAAGGTTGGTGAGTGAATCTCCTTATTGTTAGGAAAATAACATGTTTAAATTTGTTTATTAAGAAAGCATGCATTAACCAATGTAAGTAAACATGTTATATTTCATATGACAAACCACAATAAACAATCTCAAACAATAATCAAATCAACTGTATGCAAATGTGCACAATATTATGGTGTGCTGCAAGATCTAAGCTCAATCAAACGGAGCTGACCTCGTGTGCTGGCAACGTCAAGTTTGCTCATACGTAATGAGGAAGAGACGAGCCTATGATGATGTACTGTCCAAAATGAATGAAATGCACCAAATGATAAACAACAATTTACATGTAACACGTAAACTTCACAAGATGGTAATTGCACGTATTTGAATTTTGGTAAATGTAATAATGAAATGCGACACATTAAAACGTGTAATAAAAAGGGAAGTTGTAAGATTCACTTACAGTGTTTGCATTGAGAATCCCTTGGAGATAAGCACATGATGAAAAATAAGAGAAATCCACACGGGAAGACCTATCCAAAAAATAATAAAATGAAAAGTACTAAATATAACGTACACAATGTAATTAATTAAAGTTACTTTTTTTATTTAAGATTATTTATTTGCGGGTTATGTCTTTTGTCATTATGGTATCTTAGATCCCGAGGGATCCCGGTGAGATCAAAGGTACTACACCTTTTGAAGGTTAGGAGTTGTCCCGATTATATACCGTTGCAAATAGTTTATGAAACAATTATTTAGCAGGATTTATTTGATAACTATTGGGTTGTAAAACTTGGTTATTTAACTCACTTTTTTACCATTGTCGTTATATATGAACGTATTATATATATACATCGAAAACTGTTGATGACGAAATTGTAAAAAAGAATGATAATATGTGTTATAAAACAATTTAAAATTGGGGTTACCATGCATTCGATGATAACCCAACTCACTAAAAGAAAATATATGTAAAATTAAATATATTTTGAACTCCTTCACAACCACTGTAATAACCATGGCTTAATTAAGAGGCATGATGTTTTAATCATTTAATTTGAGCAAACTGTACGTAGTAGTTAATGGAATTATAAAACTTCATTAGAAAGTTATAATACCCAAAGTCATGGATTTATAGTTGCAGAAATACATAGTATAAAACTATTAAAAACATATAATTAATATAAATCTGGTATCATTAAGTTTTGATGAAAAGAGCATGTCCCCATTTTACTGCATTGAAACATCTCTTTCGCATGAAGATCGACAGTGACAGAAAATCTAGTTATGATCCAAAACCTTGTATTCTAGCATGAGTAGGTGTGTCTACAAAAACAATGCTTACGAGGAACAAATTATAATGGAGTTCCCAACAGCGGCATGGGTGTTTAATTAATCCCAATAGGACGGCTCGAATGGATCACGGATAATAAGCCGCTTCGAACGTGTCACGGATAATGCAACAAGTTTAAATATTAAGGTTGAGTTAACTAAATGTTTGTTTAAATTCTTTTATGGGTATACGTATTTGAATCTGCATGAAACTACTTCATATGCAAGTAATAGTTTGTCTATATAGGTTGCAGGATATTTTTATGAGTTTTGATTATAAAAAAAATAACAAGTTGTCCACAAAAACAAAACGTGTTCATATGAGTTTTTGATATTGATTGTTTTCTAAAAAAAATTGTATCAGAGACAACCGTTATTACTTTCGGTGTTCGAAAAAATGGTACAGAAAGGTGTTTAGTTGGTGAAATTCTTACGAAGACAAAAATTTATAAGAAATAATTTGCATTGTCTACCATCATTCATATACTATGCTCAAAGAATAGCGAGTTAGTTTAATTACCTTATGCCGAAAAAGAGACGGCGATGCGTGAAGCAGGTGAAATGAAGATGTTTAGACGACAAAGACGACTAGAAGAACCAGCAATGGCGGCACTTGCTCGATTAGTTGTGGTGGTGCGGTCCGATTTGTGTGTGCCAGGCGACCAAACAATAACCCTTTGGTAGTGTTGCGACGGTGTGTTTATGTGACCTCAAATCTCATTGTGCTTTATTGGGTTGCTCGGTAGTGAATAATGTGATTGAACACACAAGTTTGGAAATGATAACAAATAATTTGGTGATTTGAATATGAAAAGGAACTGTCGCGTAGTTGGAAGCGAGATTAGGAAAAGTGATAAAGACGATACCGATGAAATATGGTGCTCCATATTAATTCAACTATATTAACTTTTGTGGACATTTACAAGAATAAATTGCAATCGTAATTTTATGTAATACTAAATTATTAATAATTTCACAAACATATATTGTATTTTTTATATGTAGACATGTATATTTGTATATAGTTATTCATGTGTTTGTATAATGTTTATATATATATATATATATATATATATATTTATATATGTGTGTGTGTAAAGATATATGTAAGTATATATGTATACTTATGGAGCATAAACAATCATAACAAAGTCTTGTATTATTGATTATCTAAATAGTTGAATACATTGCGGAATATAAAAAGGTTTCTTTTTTTTTTTGGATCAGGTTTTCGGGGATCCGCTTTTGATAGATGTTACAGTCTTCCCTACTTTTAGAAATTTCGTTCCGAAATTAGAGGAAAGTACACTGTAATGGTTAGTATTCACACTAGGAGCCTACATTAAGATATAATCAATGTAGGGTTTATGTTTAATTGAGGCGGTAGCGTTCCATGTAAGGATTGCTTACCCTGCAACGGGAATCGCTGTTTGATGCCTGAAATGCGAGAGTGAAACGCATCATGGCATGGAGATGACTTGTTAATTGATGGGGGGTATGCTACTGAGTCGTAAAACGTACTAATGTTGCCTTACTGTAATTTGTATCACGACATGGGGTTTTGGGACGAATAAACGCCAAAACGATAAAGTTACCTACAAACCACAAAAACGAAATCACCAACCACAAAACCACACTACTTACACAGAACTCCCCATGACTAGGCTAACAATGCTTTTGATCGTTTGACAAGAACACTTGTATAAAGGAAGTACCAATGGTGTATCCACCATGTCCTTGTCAAATTTTCATTGGCTTTGTTATCAAGTCATGATTGGTTCTATGTGACTCGTCCTAAAATCTACCAAACATAAACAAACACAACAACCAATGCTTGAGCCTCGAGGCTGAAGAAGTGAGACTAATTGTTAGCAGTGACTCCATCTCATGCTATAAGGAAGGGGTCGGCCTATGAAAAGGTGAGGCGATACCTATTTTCCCTAAATTATGAGATGAGGTTTGCCGAGATGAAAATGACGTGAGATGTAAAATGAATTTTGCAAATGATAACAATAATAAGAAATGAGGATAACTTGAAATGTTGATACATAACTTCAAAATAAAGATACTTGAATTGTTGATACAAGAAATGAAAATGATAATACACTAGAAGGAAAAATAAGATATCATAAATAAACTGGAACAGGAGTCTTGGGTCTTCGTGGTGGAAAATGGCTAGTTGGGTTGTCCTTTCACATCGTCTTGGTTAGCCTCGACAGGGTTTGCATTGATGTCATAGGCTCTACCTCTTGCTAGAGGGGGTGCAGGTTTGCTGATTTCCCTGATTTGCCTGATTAACTGGATTGGCTTGAGCTTGCGCGTTGATAATGTTAACTAGTCTAGGGCACATGTTTCTAAAATGGGTAGGATCTCCACAATTGAAACAAGCTCTAACATAAGGTACCATGGGGTAGTTCGGCTGCTAGTAGGGTTGGGTCATGTTTTGGGCAGGAGGGGAAGCCTGGTTTTGAAGGGTGCGACAAGTGTTACTCAAATGACCATAACATCCACAATTAGCACATAGTCGGCAAGGAACACTGGGTTGATGATGATAGTGGCAGTTGTTGCATTGAGGGTGAGGATTAGTGTAGGGTTTCTTGTTTGGGTAAGCTGGGTTGGGTGCCACTTGGGTGATTGGGATGGCTTGGAGAGGTACGACTTGCGGGATTGGGTTAGTCGAGGCAACGATGTAGTTTTTACCATCACGCTTTCGTTTAGCATCGAAACGGGAGGATAATTCAGTCCTGGTTGTCTTTGGCTCTTCTACTAAGGACTTGTCAGTTGAGCCCTTCTTTTTCTCTTTGTCAAAGTCTCCATTTCGGATATGGTTTTCCGTGAGTTCGATGGCCAATTCCATTGCAGCCTCCAAAGTTGCGGGTACAGTGTTTATCACGGAATTGTGGATACCGGAAGGAAGACCCCTGGTATAATGTTCAATAAGTCGATAAAGAGGAGTGAATAAGTACGGGACCATGTGTTTCAGCTTAAGAAATCGCTTGTTATAAGTCATATGATCTCCATCATTCTGTTTTAAGAAATAAAATTCATCCTCTAACTTCTTGATCTCACTCCTTGGGCAAAACCATTTAGTCATAAGTTCCTTGAGCTGTTCCCAAGTTAAGGCCACAACAGCTTCAGTCCATCTTTGGTTCTTTTCGGTGTTCCACCAGGTTAAAGTTACCCTAAAGAGACGGCCGGTAGCATAACGAACCTTGCAGTCGTTAGGGCAGTCACAATTTAGGAAGGTGTTTTCCATTTCCTCGAACCATCGAAGGAGTGCGCTGACCCCTTCGGTTCCCTCATATTTTGGAGGGTCACAAGACTTGAAGTGCTTATAGGAGCACTTGGATGGGTTTGCAGGAGCACTGAAAGCATTTGGTTCGACTTGATTAACTTGGTTAGCAGCGAGGGCTTGTTGGACTTGGATCACAATGTTAGGAATCACGACAACCATTTGTTTGGTAATTTGGGCAGCCATGCGTTTACCGGAGTTTCCGGTTCTTTTTCCTCCATGAAAGTGCCTAGAAGACATCTACAGGAATCAACGCGAACGGGATTGTGAGATTTTTGATGGATTTGTTAGCAGATATGCGAAAAATAAACGTATGATGAAATGGAAACTTTTGGGATGTATTAGAAAACAAAAACCCATGAGAATACAACAGTTTTAAAGCGTTCTTGGGCTTTGCTCGTGATTGGGCCTTGCATGCCGCCATACTTCACCTTCGTAATCATGTGGGCCCCCATGATTATCGGGCTTTTATATAATTTGCATGTGTTAGCCTGGTAACGCACTAAAACCCGGAGAAAATCAAAAAATATGAATGTAACTTATGAAAGTCGGAGGGTATCCTTGTGTGGACACGGTGACAACTCAAAGTGAGATTAGCTCTCACGACGTTTGGTGTGGCATGCTTTGGCCTAATAGGTCTTTCGTACTCTCATCGTTAGTCCCTAGGTAGGCAAACTGATCTGTTAATTGGATTTGTACGAATGCCAATCCTAGACAGGACTCCCGACTACCGATACTAGAACCCTTACAATTACTACATGCCCATCACATGAACTTACTTTGATGAGAGTTAAAATAAAATCATCTAAAAAATTTTAATAATGAAAAGTAAATATTTTGAAATTGGAAGGAAAAGTGTTTTTGAAAACTTTGGAGGAATCGGAACTTATAATAAGGATACTATAAGTATTATATAGCGCATTGTGTGTAGTGAGAGATATACCAATAATATATATACGTTGCATAAATATATTTATAACACATTGTATGAAACACATAGTCACGTAACAGGTATGGTGCTTGCATACATTTGTGTGTGATATGAACAAAATTTAAATGTGTGAGCAATAGAAAATCATAAAACAAAACATGAAATCACATAAGCACCTAGGTCCTACTTAACTAAAGTATAGGTTCTAAGGGTCTAATAACCTACCTATATTCCTAAAGTCATTGGCTCTGATACCAATCTGTCACACCCCGACCCGGAGTAGAATAGGTAATCGGGGCATGATTGGTTGATCCAAAGCTTATGACTTGCTATTAAATGTTTTAAATAATCATTAAGCTAGATTAAATGTTTCATATAGCAAATAATCTCAAATAAAGCAATTACATATAAGACATTGTTCATACCAATTAAACTTCATTAATCTGCTTCTTGTTAACGAAGGCCCATCCTATGTCCAATATTCTCTTCATGCTTGTTCACCTGTATCATGTGTAAAATTAGTTTTTGGGTCAACAAAGGTTGGTGAGTGAATCTTCTTGTTGTTAGGAAAATAACATGTTTAAATTTGTTTATTGAGAAAGCATGCATTAACCAATGTAAGTAAACATGTTGTATTTCATATGACAAACCACAATAAACAATCTCAAACAATAATCAAATCAATTGTATGCAAATGTGCACAATATTATGGTGTACTACAAGATCAAAGCTCAATCAAACGGAGTTGACCTTGTTTGTTGGCAATGTCAAGTTTCGCTCATAGGTAATAAGGAACAGATGAGCCTATGATGATGTAATATCCAAAATAAATGAAGTGCACCAAATGATAAACAACAATTTACATATAACACATAAACTTCACAAGACGGTAATTGCACATATTTGAATTTTTATAAACGCAATAATAAAATGCGAGACATGATACACCCCAAAAACGTGTAATAAAAAGAGAAGTTGTAAGATTCACTCACAGTGGTTACATTGAGGATCCCTTGGAGATAAGTTCACAATGAAAATAAGAGAAATCCACACAAGAAGAACTATCCTAAAATAAAAAATGTGAAGTACTAAATATAATGTACATAATGTAATTAATTAAGGTTATTTTTTATTTAAGTTTATTTATTCGCGGGGTACGTCTTGTGTCACAATGGTATCCTAGATCCCAAGGGATCCGGGTGAGATCAAAGGTTAGGAGTTGTCCCGACTATATACCGTTGCGAATAGCTTATGAAACAACTATTACGCGGGATTTATTTAATAACTGTTGAGTTGTAAAACTAAGTTATTTAACTCATTTTTATACCTTTATCGTTATATATGAACCTATTATATACACACACATCGAAAACTGTTGATGATGAAATTGTAAAAAGAATGATAATATGTGTTATAAAACAATTTAAAATTGGGGTTACCATGCATTCAATGACAACCGAACTCACTAAAAGAAAATATATGTAAAATTAAATATATTTTGAACTCTTTCACAACCACTGTAATCACCATGGTTTAGTTAAGAGATATGATGTTTTGTAAGGGCATGTACTTATAGGTTTATGTTTGTGTTGTGTATGTTTGTCTGGGTTGGTTTAGTAGGTAATGGACTTGGTCGATGTGATGTATTTGGGCTTAGCCCGGTTGTAGTAGGTCATCCTATATATTATAAATAGGATGCACCTAGGTCTTTTGATTGTTGATTATTTTGCAAAAGCTTGTATTTGTGTACCAGACGATCCCTTTGAGATTGTGTGCACTTTTGATTCAATAAAATCGATTTCATCTTTGTTCTTCTACACTTTTCTTAGTTTTCCGCACTTTGATTAGTGTATTGTTATATCCGATTAGAGTTATTGGACTTACAATTGGTGTCAGAGCCTAAGAAGACTTTCAAAGGCTCGGCTTTTCATCGGATATAACTTGAAGAACGAAGACGGTTTGCAGTTTGCTGATTCGAAGAAACAGAAAAGAAAAGGTTAACTTTTCATTCTATTCGTCTATCTAATATATTCTTGATCTACTGATCTTTCTGTTTTTTGAAGTATATTAGCAGGTTAATTTAAAAGCAGTTCATAAAATTTATAAATTCAGAATTTTGTTTAAGAACATTCATAAACTTCTTGTGGATTTCACTAAAAAAATTGTTGTTTGATCTACTTTAGAGAAATTGCTAAAGTGTTTGCAGGTTATTCAGGATTTTTGGTGGAAAGAAATCAATTGAGGATTTGGTTTTGATCTTCTAAAATCTTGAAAAGTTTGTTACATCGAACTGATTTTGGTTTCCAAAATTAGTTTGGAAGTGAACGGGTTAACGTGTGCGGACAAGTGTGCGACGTGTAGTGTGCGGCGTGTTTGTTTGGTGGACTATTTGTTCGTGTACGGGCCCAATAACAAAGTGTGCGGCCAAATTTATATTAGTTTACGGTCCATCTCAGTGGTGTGTGGTCAAAAGCTCAGTGTGCGGTCACTCAATTGTTAAGTGACTTGGTTGAAGCCCAATTTAGTGTGCGGCCCAAAAATTAATTGGTGTGCGGTTAAAGAAGAAGTGTGTGACTGAAATTTTAGTGTGCGGACTGTTACATTTGGACTGAAATTTTGGACTATTAATAGTTTCAAACCCTTGGACTGTGCGGGTTCATACTGTGGACTTTCTGGACTTTGGACTATGCGACTTAATTCATTAAATTGAACTGGTTGATTTAAAAATTAAAATTTAGAAAAAACAATCATTTAAATTCACATGTAGAAGAAGTGATTGTTGAAGATTGGGTAGATGATGATGAGGTCAATGGTGTTGAATTGCTTGATTTAAAAAAAATTCAGAAAAACAATCGTTTAGTCTCTGGAAAGTCAAACAATGTTTCAATTTCTCATGATTTTTTGAATTGTGTGGGATCTGTTTTTAAGAGTGTTGGATGTTTAAATACTTGCTTTGATTTGGTTTATGGTTGCTTAAGTTCAGTTGTTTGGCCAAATAAATTTGATGTGTCTAAGAATTTGTTGGTAAAATAAACTAAACCGGGTGGAGAAACAAAATATATCCCACCTAAATCGAGGTTGAAAAATGTGTGTGATGATCATCTAAATACTAAAATTCGAAAGCACAAGAGGTAAATAAGCAATGTAGAAATCAAAGTAAGTCTGTTTGGTCAAGACCTCGGGATCCACATAGGTCTTCTAGTTCTAAAAAGGCTGATAGATCTTCGCTAAGCCTCATGTGAATGTCAAATATGTTACACATGTGGAATTGCTAGCACATTGCAAGAAATTGTCAGCATCATCCTAAAAATCTCAAGGAAGGAGAGCATCAGAAGGCTCCAAAATGGAACAACAAACGAACTAAACAGGGGAAGATTGAAAAATCTAAACCTGCTAAGAGTTTGGAATCCAAGGTGAAGCCTTCTGATTAAGATTGGAACAAGGCTAAGCAATTGAACTATAAAAGTCACTTGAAGTCTTCAAAGTCAAAATTGCAAAATATAAAAGTTTTAAAAAACAGCAAGAAAATTTGGAGACCTAAAAGCCCTGTTCAAACCACTCCTTCCAAGTTATCAAGTTCCACTAATGGACCTACCTATTCTAAAAACAATATGTTTTGGATGCAAGTCACTTATGTGAGTGAGAAGGGTTTACCCACCACCACGATGGCATGGGTTCCCAAATATAGCTAATCCCGCATAATGTGCAGGAACGACTATGGAGGGCTATCATTAGACTTTAGGTCATTGATAGTGGATGTTCCAGGCATATGCCTGGCGACTTATCCTAACTAAGTGATCTTGAAGAATTCAATGGTGGATTTGTTGCTTTTGCGGGAGGGGAGAAAAGACAGATCACCCAATGAGGCACTATAAGGAATGGTGATCTCCGTTTCAAGGAAATAAACTAGGTTCCTAAGTTGAAGTATAGCCTGTTGAGTGTTTCCTCAAATTTGTGAAACTCATTTCACCGAAAAACACTATCAATTTTAAACCCTTGAATCGTTCTTCCTGAGGACTGGATTTTACTAAAATATAACAGAAAAGGAAACGCTTATGTAATCGACATGAACAAACCGCATACTGAAAGCGTGACCTTTTTGTTTTAAAAAAAAACTCTAAACATAATGCCATGTTGTGGCACCCCGTCGTTTGGGACATTCGAATGTCAAAACCTGAACCGTCTTGCTAAATTGGGGTTTGTAAGGGATCTACCCATAAAAGACTGCATCACTTTTGAAAAATGTGTCTCTTGTGCTAAGGGTAAACAACATCGAAACCTCACTTTCCTATGTCTGTAAACACAATTAACAGTGAGATGTAGCTCCTTCACATGGATCTCTTTGGTCATGTGAACATGCTTAGCATCTCTAGAAAGTCTTATTGTTTAGTGATTACTAATGATTACTCACGTTTTACTTGGGTATTCTTCTTAGCTAACAAGAGTGAGACTATAGAGCTTGTTAAATGTTTTGTCATCTTTATGGAGAATCAGACTAACAAGAAGGTGAAAGGAATTTGAAGCGACAATGACACCGAGTTCAAGAATACAAAGCTGAATTTCTTTTGTGCTCAAAGGAAATAACTAGACAGTACAGTGCTGCTAGAACTCCACAGCGGAATGGGGTAGCGGAAAGAAGGAATGGAATCCTAATTGAAGCGGCTCGTACTATGCTGTGTGACTCCAAACTCCCAGTCTTTTTCTAGGATGAGGCGATAAATACACGTGTTATGTTCAAAACAAAGTTTTAATCAACAACGCACACATGAAGACGCCTCATGAAATATGTTTGGCAACAAACCTTCTGTCGGGCATTTTAGAGCTTTTAGTTGCTCATGTACCCTATTGCACTTAGATGCAATTTCGAAGTTTGATGTTATGGGAGATGAGTGTTTCTTTATCGGTTTTGCTGGCAAAGTTGCACATGAGAACAAGACAGCATATAAAGTGTACAGTAAGAAGACAAGATAGATTGCCAAGTCGTTTGACGTGCAATGGCTTGAGGAGAACCAAACAGATGCTGGAAACGAGCCATTCACTCTCTATAATTATGCTCATCTGTTAAATCTTTTGATATTCTTAATGACTTATCTCCTGTTATTTCTGTAGATAATGAAAGTCCTTCAGTTGTTGCTCCACGCCCCTCAATTGTTATGAACGATGTTGATGAAGAGGGAGATGTTGAAGTTGAGGGGGATGCTGCAGTTGTGGGGGATAACACAACTACAGCCTCATCTTCAACAACTGCACCTGAAATACAAGTAGTTCAGGATTATGCAGATTCTCTCAACGCAGAAGAGGAAGCTTCAAATTCGTTTGATGATGAAGATTCATCGAACAATCAGAATGATTTGTTTTCTGATGATCCAATTCCAGACGAGTATGTTGTGGACGAGTAAGTGGTGGAGTCTGTGACGGAACTCCTAGAACCTGCTGAAATTGAGAATTTGACAAATATGCCGCCAACAGGAACAACTCCCGAATTTGATGTCCCCACTAGTGTTAAGAGGAATTACCTAGTAGAGAACGTGATTGGACCCATTACGGTTGGGGTATTGACCAGAAGTCAAACAAGAGTCATCAATACATGTTTATACTCATGTTTCATCTCACAAATCAATTCTAAAACAATCTCTGTGGCTCTTCAAGAACCTAGTTGGGTGGAAGCTATGTAGGATGAATTGAATCAGTTTGAAAAACTGCAAGTATGGAAGCTGGATCAATTTCCTGCTGGAAAGCAATCAGTCAGAACTTGATGTGTTTATCGAAACAAACGAGTTGATAGTGGAGTGATTGTAAGGAACAAGGCAAGACTAGTAATGCAGGGGTTCAGACAGATAGAAGGTCTTGACTATGATGAAGTGTATGCTCCGGTGGCTAGACTGGAAGCAATTTGAATTTTTCTTGCCTATGCATCGTTTAAGGGGTTCAAGATCTATCAGATGGATGTTAAGACGGCGTTCTTGTATGGCAAAGTGAAATAAGAGATTTACGTATCTCAGCCGCCCGGTTTTGCTGATCCATGGTATCCAGCTCATGTGTATAAGTTTGACAAAGCACTGTATGGGTTGGATCAGGCACCTCATGCATGGTATGCTGCACTGACCGAACATCTGGTAGCAAATGGATACACTCGCGAAATCACCCATCAGACTCTGTTTATTCGTAAAGTGGGAGAATACCAAATCCTAGTGCAAATCTATGTGGACGACATCATCTTTGGGTCCACTAATGATGCACTATGCAAAGAGTTTGAAGAGGTCATGAAGAAACAGGTCGAAATGAGTGCTTTAGGATAAATGAATTTATTTCTGGGTTTGCAAGTTCGTCAAGACTCAATGGTGTCCTGATTCATCAGGGAAAGTAGGTTGACGATATTATTGCAAAATTCAAACTTCAAGATGCGAAGCCTGTAAACACTCCTATGGCAAAAAGACCAGTTCTGGCCGAAGACCTGGAAGGAGAAGCTGTTGACAAGACATTATACTGGTCCATGATTGGCCTGCTGATGTATTTGATGGCCAGTAGACCGGATATTATGTTTGTTCTGTGTCAGTGTGCCTGGTATCAGACCACTCCTAAACTTTCTCACCTAAATGTTGTCAAGAGAATCTTTCGATATCTTAAGGGCAAGCCTAGGCTTGGTCTTATGTATCGAAAAGATTCCAACATTTGATTTATATGCTTTCTCTGAAAGTAACTTTGAAGGTGTAGGTAGGGATATGAAGTCCACATCCGTTGGATGCCAGTTCTTGAGATAGGCTCATCTTCTGGCAATGCAAAAAGCAGCAGACTGTATCACTTTCAACTGCGGAAGCTGAGTATGTAGCTGCTTTAGCTTGTTGCTCCCAGGTGATATGGATCAAACACCAACTGTGGACTATGGTTTGAATATCTCTCACACTCCTATCTTTTGTGACAATGATGCAGCTATTCAAATAGTGAAAAATCCTGTGTATTTTCTAAAACTAAGCACATTGCCATCAAAATTCATTTTATTCATGACTCATTCAACCAGGGACTTATTTCAGTGGAACAGATTCATACTTGTGACAATGTCGCGGATCTGTTCACAAAACCGGTTGATTGAGCACGTTTCACTGCTCTTCTTGAACTGCTCAAAATGGTCCAATTCGAGGAAATAACTTGGTCACACAAAAGTATTTTTCTTTGTTTGTATATAAATTTGTTTCTTAAAATTGTTTTTCGTTTGTTCTTTTTATTTTCAATTTTACGAAAAATTTTAGGGGGATATAATCTCTCAGAAAAATATAAAAACATTCAAAAATATCAAAAATACAAAAACATTCAAAAATATCAAAGATACAAAAACATTCAAAAAAATTTCAAAATTACAAAAATAGTGTTTGCAAAGCCTTTCTGATATGACGCGGGAAATGAAATGAATTTTCACTATGTGAATTAAGGCTGACTAATGTACAACCAATATTGAAATGGTCTGAGTCTAGAGCGATATGTTGGTAGGCTTTATCCTGATGGCTTGAAACTTTGACTGGTTCTGTGCAGAACTAAAAAAATTACATTATGACCTCAAGAAAGAACGTCACTTGGAATTGGGACATTTCTGTTTGAGTGCTTGTGTCCCGATACATACAATTTTGTTTTAGTTCTAAAATCTTTTCTAACAAACTCGTGTATCTCCTCTGTTTTGCGTGAGGAAAGACTTGGAGGTGCTAGGAAACGTCAGCTTCTGCAGCATCCAGACACATGCTGACCTAGCTGTACGTTGTCTCGCTATAGATCAATCACACCCGAAAGAGGCCCTCTAGTGCCCAAAAGAAACCCGAAAAACCTATATCAAATTGAAAATTTGATTTGATCTGTATATTATATCCATCTCTCTGCAAATGATCTATTCTGTTCTTTCTCAACCAAGATCCAGTCAAGATTTCAGAATTTTTGAACAGACTTGTGAAAATATGTGGTAGGGAAACTACATGCATGAAAGAGTGTAGTGATTAGAATTCCATGATTTTATTGTGATTTGTTTGGGTGCTCATATTACATTAACCAAAACATGATATATTAGTTACGGGCTGTCATATGGAAAAGGTCTAAGGAGATAAGTTTAAGTGAACAAACGTACTGGCAACCGCTCGGATCACCCAAAGTAAATTAATGTTGATAATTGTAGTCTTGCCTGAAACACCGTGATTTGAACCCATGAGAAAAGTGCTTGCAAACAGATTTGTGTTTGTGTTTGTGTTTGATTATATTTATTAGTGTGTGTATTATTTCTTGTTATTAAAAATGTGGCCCTGTTTAAGATTTGAAAAAGACCGTGTTTTTATTCACACTCGTTTGCATAAATAAATTGAAGTTTGTTTTTCGGTCTTGGGATTCGAGTTGGGCCCACCGCACACTTGGTGGGCCCACCATCTTGAAAAGGGGGCACGAAGTATACAAGTCTATGATAGTGGGACTAAACAAATGCCGACTTGCTCACGCCTTTCGAGAAAGTTCAATTATCCATGAAGATTGGATACGCGATTTCTGGAACAACGTTACCGCAAATAAATGAGACACTGTGATTAGATGTACCATTCAAAACAAAGAGATCCTAATGGTGTTATTGTTTGGAGACGCTGATGACGATCCAGTGGAACATGAAAAGGAAAAGGTGATTCAAGGTCTCAACAAAATGAGCTATGAAGGATTGTATCCTCCGACTACAAAGAAGTTGTTGCACCCATATTGGAGATTCTTGGCGCACGTGTAACTAGTATGCATAAGTGGAAACAAGAGTGGTAAGGATTCCCTAACTATTAGACGAACTTCTAGAGTGGTGTCTTTAGTTGAGGGTTGGAAGTTCAACTATTTGAAGTGCGTGTTCGACGATATGATGCCAAATGTTAAGACATTGAAAAATAAATATTGGTTCAAGTTTTCGAGGTTCCTACAAATGATTCTTGAAGCTAAGTACCCTAAGCTATAAACGGCTGCGAGCATTTACGACACAAAGGTAATGAATCATATGGTCTTTTCGTTGCTCAATCAGAAGAGACAAGATGTGCAATTGATGTATCAAAATAAGAAAACTTTGAAGCAATTCGGTGCATTTCCTGAGATTACCGAACCAACTGCTGCAATGGTCAATGCTGTTGTGGCCAATGAACATGAGGTATAGATTATTGATGCTCCTTCTGGATCGAGTGAGCCGATTGAGAATGTGGATTTAGCTAGGGTTGAAAGTGAAGAAGAAAATGTGTTTGAGGAGATGTGGATGGATGACACGAAGTTTAATGCGACAATGGGTGAAATTGGAATAGAGACTAACACAGAAAGCTCACAGCAGACATGCCTATTGTTGATCAACCTTTGAGTGTGAATCCTCCTCACACTGAAACTTTTGAATTTGTATCTTCTAAACCTGAGAATGTGACTGAAGATCCCACGACTGATCTTCATCCTAGGAAACGAAGTAGAAGAGACCCTAAGATCAACCGAGAAAAAGTTAAGGTGACAAGCACAAATCTAGAACCGACCATCCCTGCAGTTACTAAACAACCATCTATTTGTGTTTCTAGAACACCTGTGAGTGATGCGTTTATCGGATTTCTAACTAATCCAAGGGTCGTTGAGTATATGCCTGCCGCTAAGACTAGGGAAGGATCAAGTAGTGCTCCTTCAGAAGCGGATGTGCTTAATGCAGCGTCACTGTTACAATAAGCAGCAAGAAATAGTGCTATTGCAGAAAAATCTACTCAAGAGGAAGTTCGTGGACCTGTTGGTAGTCTAGATAGTGAGAGCTTGTTTGGTGATATTGATGTTTGAGCGTTAATGAAGAGGGTTACTACTCTTGAAGAGGATAAAATTTTTAAAGACGTGCAGATTGCTAGCTTAATGGAAGAGATAACCCACAAGAATTAGCAGACTCATGAGCTTGAGACAAATCTTGGATCTCTTACAACAGTGGTTATGGATCTCAATCAAAAGTTGGAAGGAAAGTTTCTGAACGAGTTTGCTGAGCCTCCTAAAGAGTATACTGCTGCTGAAAAGGCACAAATGTACAAGGAACACAATGAAGCTATTGATAGATACTTTCAGAATCCTCCTCGTACAATTAGTCAGAAAAGGAAGCCGAAGGAGGTGATTATGAGGAATGTGGGTGCTGAAAAGAATTACGGATTTCAAGACATGCCGGGTCGATATGTGGTAACTACTTGAAGAGACAGATATGATAGATACGGAAACAAGTCAGGGATCAGAAGTTGGGTATACAATGATGAAAAGGGGATGTTTTTAGTGCTGAGAAAGAATGGAAAGTTGAATATTACAATTCATCAAGTTCATTTGAATCTTGGACATCTGTAGATCTTCGTGATTTGAGTAATGCACCATATCATGATCAGTGCAAGAATCCTAACTACAAAATTGGATGGAATTTCTATAACAAGCTGCAAAAACAAGCACGAACTTCAGGGATATGAACCAGCAACAATCATATGTTAAAGTTCATAAAGATGTACAGGATCCGAAGACTAATCAACCTCAAAAGACTGTGATGTGGCCTCCAACAAAGCAAGCAAAGACGATTTCTTTGCTCGATCTTCCTGATGATAGTTTATCTAGATTTAAATTCTGGATGTATGATCCGGTTATTGGGCAAGCTGTTATCACTTGTGAACACGAAGAGTATCGAGTCAATGATGTACGTGATCTAATGAGGTTTGGAGAAAGAGATATTCATCTGCTAGGAAGATCTCAAATTTAGAGCGATCCTTAGTATGAAGTATGTGCAAAGTCTTACACAAGTGGAGTAGCTCAGATTATTAAAATGAACTTGTGGCCAGGGGTTAGAGGCAGAGTTGAAACTCAGCTATTTTGACCATATGTTGGTAAGAAGATATCAGAAGCTGACTTGAAAAAGAAGCAGAAACGCAAGTAGAGCTTGAATTGCCAAAACAACATAAAGCTAGGGGGATATTGTAAGGGCATGTATTTATAGGTTTACGTTTGTCTTGTGTATGTTGGTCTGAGTTGGTTTAGTAGGTTATGGGTTTGGTCTATGTTATGTATGTGCGAATAGAGGTTTAGGCTTGGCCCGGTTGTATTAGGTCATCCTATATGTTATAAATAGGATGCATGATGTGCTAAATGTGGTCAAATAAACTATCTAATATTGACCTAAATTAGACACTCTAAGCTTTAAATTTATAAACTTAGACTCGATCTACACCTAAACCACACAACAGGCAAGTGTACCGATCAATGTAGTAAAGCTAAAGTAAGTCCGCATATCGAACCCATGAGACTTTCTAATTACACTAAATAAATTATCTAGACCTAGACTGACACGTACATGACACTAACCCTTTTATATTTAGGGGGGTTTCTAAATTTCCTAAAATTGCAAATCAAATTAACTAAAAATAACTAGCACGAATTAATTTGGATTTTAACTTAGATGATGGAAACGACTGCCTAGACTAGATTCCTGATTTAATATAGTAATGAATTTATTATGTTTATTAATTGTTATGGAACCGGGATCTGAAAATTCTAAACCTACCGAGATACCGAACAAGACCCTCGACCCTTCTCAAGGAGACACTTACGGAACTCTAAATAGGCTGTTATGATTACCGGTTGCTAGACTCCTCCACATGTTATCTAGGTTTTGAGAGTACCCTATTTCGATTCACTCCCTCACGGGTTATAAACCTAGGATAAGTTTGGAATTTCAGTTTAACTTGTTAGACAACTATCACTAAGGAAAATAGTTCAGACTCTTCAAAGATATCCTACCTAACAATAATTTCGCACTCACAACTATTGAAATTAGTAAAACACAAAATTATTAAATTACAAGATATTACTTCTGTACCGGCCGATTAACCCTAAAGATTATAAATCTATTTCGTGCTATAGACAGACACCAAGAACCACATGAAGCAACAAAAGCTAATGAAACAATTCAAAGCATATAGATACATTAAACCTAATAAACCAAACCGACTACTTTTGTAAACAATATATAAATAACTAATTAAACATAATAAAAATCAAAACTTATAAATCCATCATCACAGTCTAGGCAGTTAAAGAAGTCTAGCCCAAAACCATAGTCAAGAACGAAAATAATAAACAAGTCTCGCACGATAAACAAAACACAGTATCAAGTTTGAAATACACAAAGCAATTGAAACCGAATATTAACTGTTTGCGAACCGAACTCGAATCTTGATCTTTATCGTCCTCTTCTCCAATAATAATAACCACGGGCGTGGTCCCCCCTTTTTTTCCCAAATCGTCCCTTATGCCTCCACAGGAATAATAATATATGCCTCTCTCCTCTGTTCGTCCCATGTGTATATATGGATATTCCTTTTTATCATGTATATTATGCGGATGACGGATCCAATATCATAATTTGAGTTAAACTCAAATACTCACATTGTTGGGCTTCCATTAGCGGATCACAAAATAAGATGTTGGTGTAGTGGGCCTAGCCTCACCATCTCCACGACCCACTAGCACAAAACAAATATATGAAAAGTGGTCAACAACTCAACATTAATTTTTATTCGGTCAAACATTTCTCAAACTTTGTCAATGGTGGGATCCTCATAACACAAGTTACATTCTGGCTTCTTTTTTCTTCTTTTGTCGTGTAGCACAACTAATGTGCATACACATTGATTTAAGTTTCACTAATTCACTTTTTAACCGTTTAAGTTCTATAAAGTATTTTTAAATAGCTTTTCTTTATTTGCAATTCAGCCCTCCATCTTTTAGCTTTATTAATTTTGGACTCTCGTATCCTCATTTATTAACCGTGTTAGCTCGATTTAGCACTCGATCAAGTATCTCCAGTATTTCTTTGTTTTAGCTCCAAACTTCAAAAACACCTATAAAAATATAAATTTAGTAAAACTAAACAAAACTGACTCGAATAGTAATAAATATACATTAAAATAATATACAAAATACATAAGATAAATTGTATGGTTTACACCATATCAATGCACCTAGGTCTTGTTTTGGTTGTTGATTGTTTTGCAAAAGCTTGTATTCGTGTAGCAGACGATCCCTTTGAGATCGTGTGCACTTTTGATTTCATCTTTGTTCTTCTACACTTTTCTTAGTTTTCCCGCACTTTGATTAGTGTATTGTTATATCCGATTGGAGTTCTTGGACTTACATGTTTTAATCATTTAATTTGAGCAAAGTGTACGAAGTAGTTAATAGAATTATAAAACTTCATTAGAAGAAAGTTCTAATACCCAAAGTCATTGATTTATAGTTGAGGAAATACATAGTATAAAACTATTAATAAATATATAATTCATTTAAAGTAATATAAATCTAGTATCAATAAGTTTTGATGAAAAGAGCGTCTCCCCATTTTACTGCATTGAAAAATATGGAACTAATGTATTTCATCTCTTTCGCATGGAGATCGACAGTGACTGAAAAACTAGTTATGATCCAAAACCTTGTATTCTAGCGTGAGTAGGTGTGTCTACAAAAACAATGATTACGAGGAACGAATTATAATGGAGTTCCCAGCAACGGCATGGGTGTTGAATTAATCCCAATAGGACGGTTCAAATGGATCAAGGATAACAAGCTGCTTCGAACGGGTCACGGATAATGCAACAAGTTTAAATATTAAGGTTGAGTTAGCTAAATGTTTGTTTAAATTCTTTTATATGTATACGTATTTGAATCCACATGAAACTACTTCATATGCAAGTAATGGTTTGTCTATATAGGTTGGAGGATATTTTTATGAGTTTTGATTATAAAAAAATAAATAAAAAAGTGGTCCCACAGAAACAAAACGTGTTCATATGAGTATTTTGATATTGATTGTTTTCTTAAAAAATGTTTCGGAGACAACCCGTTATTACTTTTGGTGTTCGGAAAGAATGGTCCAGAAAGAGGTTTAGTTGGTGATGTTCCTACGAAGACAAAAAGTTATAAGGAACAATTTGCATTGTCTACCATCATTCATGTACTATGCTCAAATAATAGCGAGTTAGTGGCGATACCTTATGCCGAAAAAGAGATGGGGTGCGGTGAAGCAGGTGAAATTAAGATGTTTAGACGGCAGAAACGACTAGAAGAACCCAGAAGTGGCGGCACTTGCTTGTGGTGGTGCTGTCCGATTTGTGTGTGTCGGGCGACCAAACAATAACCCTTTGGCAGTGTTGCGGCGGTGAGTTTACGTGACCTCAAATCTCATTGCGGTTTATTAGGTTGCTCAGTAGTGAATAATGTGATTGAACACACAAGTTTGGAAAGATAACAAATGATATGGTGATTTGAATATGAAAAGGAAATGTCGCGTTAGTTGGAATCGAGATTAGGAAAAGTGATAAAGACGATATCGATGAAATATGGCGCTCCATATTAATTTGACCATTTTATTTTTGGTGGACATCTACAAGAATAAATTGTAATCGTAATTTTATGTAATACTAAATTATTAATTATTTCACAAACATATATTGTACTTTTTATACGTAGACATGTATATATAGTTATTTATATGTGTTTGTATAAATGATTATATATCTATATCTATATATATTTATATGCGTAAAGATATGTATAAGTATATATGTATAGTTATGAAGCATAAACAATCATAACAAAGTCTCGTATTATTGATTATTTAAAAAGTTGAATACATTACAGAAATATAAAAAGGTTTCTTTTTTTTGGGATCGGGTTTTCAGGGATCAGCTTTTGACGGATGTTACATTGGGTGAGTTTGGACTTTCCACTTTTGGTTCACAAACACTTCCTTCTTTAATTCAACATTCTGTTCAACCTCAATCTTTTTATCGGTTGAAATAGTTGTTTTGAATTCTTCAGATGATGTTTTTGTTTAATCACCCAAGTTTGATTCTTTGATAAAGAAGTTTTGGGATAGAATTTTGAATCTTTTTGTTCCTTTTTGCTTGATGATTGACTAGCCTTTTCAGTTGAAACATTAAGATTTGCTGGTTTCATATTGTTATTAGATTTATTGTTTCTTTTAAGAATATGTGTTGGAACAAACATTGGGGATTTTTGTTTCACATCCTCTAAAGATTTCTTGACACTGTAAACATGTTTAGAGACATTTTGTGAACAATTTCTTGCGATATGTCCAACTTGGTTGCATTTGAAGCATGTCCTACTGTCGTTTCCAACAGAGGATCTCATAACCTGTTCACGGTGTTTTTTCTCGGCATATTCATTGTTTGTTTGTTCTTTTGCCAATTTTTCTTTCTCACTTTCTGAGCTTGATCCAAAAACAAAGTTTATCTTCTTTGCAAAGTTTGGTTTTTGAAACCCGTTGTTATGTTTCTTAACATATCCCAAACCTTTTCTTTTATTTTCAGGATAATTCTTTCCTTTTTGATTGTTCGAAAAAGACCGTTTTGGTTTGGAATAGTAAAATGCATTCAGATTATCAAGCTCAGACAAACTCACTTCAATTAACTTGAAAACTTTATCAACTTCGTCAAGATTCATATTCTGAATCGGAAATTCTTCATCACAATACAACTTTTCAGATCCTTTCATTTTGTACACAACAAGATTAGGATCATCATTCAAATTATTTTCTAATTTTTTAATATAGTTCTTGTGAAAGCTTTCTTCATTTTCAGAAGGTGAACTTGAACTTGTTTTCTCAAGACTCGAATTAGCACTATCAAACTTAGTGCTTTAATTATCACTTCCCAAACCATTTTCAATCATATTTTTAACCACATCTGACTCACAAGGGTTTTCATATTTGGTGTAGGTTACGACAAGATTTTCAGGCAGCTCGTCTTTTGTTTAAGTTTTCAATTTCAAATTCAGCGCCTTTTCCACCCCTTTAGAGCCTAGAGTAACTATTCCACATCGGGGGTTGAACTCGATTATAACCTATACTCTTGTTTTGACACCCGTTATCATTTTCTTCCTTTTCATTTTTTCTGGTTGTTTAGGAAGAATATGACCAATCACATATGAAGTAGATGAATAACTGAGCAACAACTTATTAACTTGTTCCGTTTCAATTTTCATTGTTTCTAGCTCACTTTTTAGCTTAGCAATCGTGTTAATATGAATATTTATGGCCATTTATTTATCCATAACCATTGCTTTTAGCATTGAAAGTGTAGCATTGTCTTCATTACTTGCTTGTTGGAATTGGTTAATAGTTTTGCTCAGTTTATCATATGCTACTTTTGTGTCTTTATAATCACTTGACAGGTTATCAGTAAGCTTTTTCAGTTCTTTATATTTTTCATCTTTTTCAGAACATTCCTTGCATGGCTCCAAGCACTTCATGCAAAGTTTTTCGATTTCAATCATCTGAACCTTACCCTCTTCTTTGACCGACTCATTTACCCTTTCCTGAACCTTTTCAGAAACTACCCCTTTCAAGTTCGCCATCATTGCTTTGTTTGCAATCTCAGTGAGATTCTCAGTTGTCATCTCCTTGTTCACATCGATCATTTCTTTCACCTCTGGCTTAGACTCTACATCACAATGCACTTTATAGTTCGGTTCAAAGAAACCTGCAAAATATTTACACACGGCAGGTGGTATTAAAGTTTTAAATGCACTATGAAAAATGTCTTCCTCAGCAAAAGGATCATTTGTAGTATTCTTCGCTTGAGTTTCATCGAAAGTCGCCTCGGCATAATCTTCTTCAACTGGTTCAGGTTCATCTATAATCTCTACCAAAAGTGCCAGACTTTTATACCTTGAAATATACTTGTTCCAGTTGAATCATTCGTCCTCCTAAGAAACAACAAGAGCTTTATCTTTAGAATTCGACGAACCATCCTCAATTTGAATCATTCTTGATGTAGTCTGAGGTTGCGAGGTTTTGTGATAGATCACCTTTTTGTAGTAGTCGTCTCCAAATGGATTTTGGTTTCCATTTGCTTCGCAGTTCAGACATTCTCTCTTGAAGTGTCCATTCTTTAGACATTTAAAACAGGTGACTTTTGTTTTATCAAATCCTAGCTTTCCACCTGGACCACCCAAACTATTTCTTCCCGTAATCTCCATAAACCATTGTGCTCTACGAACAATGCTGGCTATGCACCATTTAATATATATGAGCTCCAACTCTTCTGGATCGATTTGGTCATAATCTTCCTTCGTCATATTAGGATTACCAATCTTTCCAGCTACCAGACTCTCATATGATTCTAAAACAGATGCAAGTAAGGCCATGTGCTGTTTGGTCGTATTCTCTGTATATCTTAAGCATTCTCTAAATTCACAACAATATTGCACTGTAAGATTCGTTGGTTCAAGTTGTTTTGGTTTCCCTAGCTGCTTTGATAATTGTTCGAATTTTTTAAAGATTGAGGTGTTTATGGTGAGTTAGGATCATAAGTTGGAAATGACTGAAAACCACCACCAGTGTTTGAATGGTTTAAAGAGGTACTCGAAGAATTGTCAGTGCTGAAAGAAGTATGTATTTTGGACTTTGAGTGTTGGCTGTTTAACTTCCTTTGTAATACAGATTCACATCTTGTTGAATGTGTGATCTTTTGGTTTTAGCCATCTTTTGCATATCGAGCTCGTGACCTTCCAGTTTTTCTATGAACCTTGACAAACTGATAGTATTGTATTCTGAGCTGTTTTTCAAGATTGTCAAATAGGTTGACCAATCTCCTTCAGGTAATGCATCAGCCATTTTGTCCACTAACTCTTTATTCTCTTTTTGAATAACCAATCTTTTCATCTCAACAACTAGGTGACAATACCTTTCGATTAACTACTTCATTGATTCACCTTTTAGAAGATTAAATATATCGAACTCTTTTCTTCAATAAAGCTTTCTTGCTTTTGATCATATGGGTGTTTCCCTGAAATTTCACCTTCAAGGCGTTCCAAACAAATTGAGCGTCACCATCATGTTGTAAAAGAGTAAATATATCTTCTTTAATGGCTTGCTGCAGGGTATTCATCATTTTCTTTTCTCTCACGAACTTATATTTCTCTGTTGTAGTAAACTGAGTCATTGTCTTTTCAAGCCCATTCTCACCAATAGGTGCAACATATTTCTCTTCAATAGCGTACCAACAATCAAAATAATTTGTTTGTACCCAGTTAACGAATCTCTCATTCCGTCTGTAAAAATCTTCCAAGCACATAAGCTTTGGGGGTTTAGTCATGATCCCCATTTCGTTTTCGAGATTTAGACCTTGGACTGCTGCTGTTGAAACTATTGTCGTTGCAAAAGCGTATAAAATTTGTTGTCCAAATTGTCGAAAAAATTGGTCAAAAACAGCTTGGTGCGAAGTTAACTTTGTACCAAGTTACCCTGGTGCGAAGTAAACACAAAAATTCAATTAAATCCCAGTTCATACGAAGATAAAACTACCAATTTTAGATTTATGTGCGAAGATAAAACTAATTTTTTTCAAGAGTTCACTTTGTATGGAGTTAACTTTTACTTCGTACGAAGTTAGTTTAAAACTTGATAAACTTTCACTTCTTGCGAAGATAAATCTTCGCACGAAGTGAATAGGTAGTTCGTGCGAAGGTGTTCAAAATTTCATGTTTTTCGATGATTTTATCATGATTCTGGCTGATTTTAGGTCTGAATCTTTGAAGGGTTTGTTAGAAGTGAATTTTACGTATTCCTTTGAAAAATCAGTCCATTTCGACCATTAAATCTTTGAAAAATGATAAAAAAAAGAGTGAAAAGATGAGTGGAAGAGAAGTAGAATCTTGATGATTGTCTTTAAATCAGGCCTCCAAGCTCTGATACCAATTGTGAGGATCTACTCTCCATTCGCTCAGGTCCTAATTTGTTTAACTAGTCATCAAATGCGCGGAATTCATTTTATTATAGCGACAATATATCAAGATATATTTTTCAATGTTTCTGTTTCATTAATTGTTAAACTTGTACAGCCTAAAATGATTCGGACAGGGCCTCGCCTTATTAGTCAACCAAAAACTGTACTAAACAAATGAACACACGAAGTCTATATATAGACATCTTACTTCGTGCAAACTAGACTACTTTTATACGAAGTGAATCAATTGCATACGAAGTTGACTACCATCTAAATTCGTACGAAGTGACCACTTCGTACGAAGTGAACAAACATACACAAATTTCTAACATTTCAAGTCTATTACATGACATGGACATGACCCAAAGACGTAGGCGATAGACATTCTGCATCAACATGCTCCTGTTTGTTTCGCATGTTGCTTACTTGTTTCATTCATACGCTATACGTGTTTACCGCTTTGTGTCATGGATTTCATAGTTTTGCTTTTCGCCTTTCGGGGCTTGAATCGAATCATTGTTTCATAGTACCGCTTTTCTCCTTTTGGGACTTGAGTCGCATCATTGTCTCATTTCTTATGTTTCGTTATCTCATGTTACAATATTTACTTATGGAATGGTTAATTTTCGGATTAATTGATTTATGTCACCTATTACACTTAATATTGCATGTTAAATAATTTTTATTAAATAAAATCAACTAAACTTTTAAAGTTAAATAAAAACAAATAAAGATCTATTCACCAACTTTTATTGACCCAAATTTCTTTTACTAATGAAACAGGTACACAAGGTTGATAGCTACTTGAGAAGACATATAGGATTGTGCCTTCGAATAATTAAATTAAGACGTATGTTATCTTTTATATTTTGAATATTGTATGTTTTTATTTGGATATGTGAGACAAAATAATACTCATGATAATTGTAACATTCGTTGTAAAACAGGTTTCAAAACTCGATTCGTTTAAATAATTCAAGTATTTAATTCGAAGTTTCGATACGCATTTATTAATCGTTCAAAGTCGCATTAATTAATTTTTGTGATTAATAAATAAATTATATAGTTAAAATATGAAATAAATAAAAAGTAAAAAAAATATTAATTAATGAAGTCAATAATATATATATATATATATATATATATATATGGGCAACGTGGTTCGAACCCGGGATCGAGTTCTGGGTTTTTGTTATGAAGAAGATGAAGTTTAAAATGTATATTAATATAACTAAAAACGGGTATTAAACCGTGATAGACACACAGTCCAGCGGTGGACTGTGTGCAATATTAACAAGCACATTCCGGGTTTGAGTCTCTCATGTTACCGACTTTCTGAAATAAAAACCAATCTTTTTAAACCTATTCAGATCACCCTTCAATAAGTATATATAATTAATATAATTCAATGTTTATACGGGTTAGACACACAGCCCAACTAGTTGGGCTGTGTGCACACGAACAGCGAAACGCGAGTTCGATCCGGCTTACTACAACCTGTTTGACCAATATAAAACCTTTTTAAATAAAAATAAAATATAATTAAACCTAGTTTGTATATATATGTAATTAAAATGGAGTTTATTTCGGGTTAGACACGTAGCTAGTTGGTAGAGCTGCGTGCACGTATACCGGAGGTCACGAGTTCGAACCTCACACGATACCTAGAAGTCCCAAGTCAACACGGTCCGACCGGAAAACCCTGTAAAAGGGTATATTTTTTAAAAACTATTTTCTTTATTATTTTTTTTAAAAATCATTTAAAATACTTAAAATAAGACTTTTTAAGTTTAAAAATTATAATAAATAGCACAAAAAGGGATCTAAAAATCTAACAAAAGGCATTAATTAGAAATATTAATTTCAAATAAAAGTTATGTATTTACCAAATTATTACATGATTATTTAGGTCAGTTTCTCTCATCGGTCCTAAATCGTGCGCGTTCGTCGTAATTCAAGAAAACGCACCCACTGTGAGTGAATCCTTACAAATTTCCCCTTTTTATTCATGTTTTGGGGTGTATCATGTGTCGTTTACATATTTCGTTTATTCAAACATTGGTGCTACTACCATAATATGACCTAACATGTTATGTAATGTTTGTTGTTGTTATATGTGATTACATTTTCTCATTTCAGTGCAATCATTCACATTAGGCTCATCAGTTCCTCGTTGGATACGAGTTGAGCATCGCGTGCCTCATTAGATCAGCTCCGTTTGATTGAGCCTTGATCTCACAGTTCATCATTTATCATGCTCATGTGTTCATTGCTTGATGTTATGTGGTTTGTGGATAGATTTACATATACGCATGCTCATATTTGGCTTATGCACATTTTTTTATTTAAATTAATCAATGTAACTAATTCTTTCAAATGTTTAAATGAGATTCACTTGCCAACTTATGTTGACCCAAATCTTTATTTTACACATGATACAAGTGGACAGGCTGAGGAGAGGAACACTTAGGATTTGGCTTTAGAAGAAGAATTAAACATTTCTTGTCTAGAACATTTTCTGGTGTTTGTATGTTTTTATGTGTTTGTTGGGATATTCTCTTTTAAATTTGATTTAATAAATTTGAAACTTAATTATAGTAAATGTCATGAGCTTTGATGAAAACCCAATCATACCACAACTTCTATTTCCGTTGCGGGTCAGGGTGTGACAATAATAAATATTCAAACTTTAAATAAAGGTCAAAAACTATGAAACAATCGTATCATACCCTGTGCCATATCTGCTGCGGTCGGGTGTGACCATAAATCCTCCAAGCTTCACCCCAAGACTAAAAACGACAAATCAGAAGTCTGTCACGGGGTTGTACCTAGTTGGCATGGGGTCGTGCCCCTTCAAGATTCCAGATCAGAAGAAGACAAACCTAAGCAGACAAGAGACACGGGGTCGTGTCCCTTGGACACGAACCGTGGTCAACTTCCAAATTTGCATATCTGTGATAGTACAACAAGTACATTGGCCACGGGGTCGTGTAGCAGACCGATCTGCCATGCGTATTAAATGAAGACAGAGAAGAAGGAAGACACGGGGCCGTGCCCTACGAGCACGGGGTCGTGTGAAGGGTCTGTTCCCAACTATAAATAGGGGTGCTTGGTTTCATTTCAACTCATCCCTTGGCAAACCATTTCTCTTACACCTGTCACCACTCCACCATCATCTTCCACCACAATCATTAGAGTTTAGAGTGTGTAGTAGTCTCGGGATCCAAGATTGATCGTAAGAGTCTTTGTCAAACTATGGCCATGCTTGGCTAATCTCTTACATTACTTGGTGAAGACGATATCTTTTATGTATTTACTTTTGATTTCCAATCTTTGGTTAGCTTTTTAATTGGGTTTGTATTAATGACTTTAATAATTAGTTTTTTATATTGAAAGTGAATTGCATTCTATCATTCCTTGATGTTTTGTTGTTTCACTCATTCGTGTAAAGTCTTTACGGTCTATATAAAGAACGTTAACTGCCTGGAAGGGGGTTAGAAGGGTGGTATGGGTAAAATTCTTGCCTCGTTCAGTGTATAGATCATGCGAGGACTTGGTTTAAGTTCATTAGGACTTCCTTTGAGGCAGATAGTATCAAATTGGGGGAAGTAAGAACGGTATGAATCCCATATAAATAAATTACTATTAAAACTTTAAACCGGCCTTGCAGGGCTGTATCCCTGCTGACTCAGACCAATATGGTCGAGGGTAGCGTTTCCTGGACATACCACCTTTTGCATTAATAACTTGCTTAATTATCTTTCAATATTCCGGCCTTACGGGACTGTATCCCTGCTGACTCAGACCAATATGGCTGAGGGTATTTTACCTAGAAAGAAGGACATGTCACTTCAACCAAGATAATCTCTTAAAAAACCCAAAGAGCGGAAACCATCAAAGGATACATAAATAACGAGTCAGAACCAAATGATTCTATCTTGTCTATTTGTTTCTTTAATTTTCTTTTGCTTATTATAATTTACTTGTCAAAAACCTTTTCTCAAAGTTTGGGTCGATTAGACGTTGACGATAATCTGGTACTAAAAGCTCTTGTGTCCTTGGATGACCTCGGTATCTTACCATCACTATACTACGCCAACGATGGGTGCACTTGCCCTAGCGTGTTGTAGAGAGTGATAATGCTATATCGTGTGTTATAAATATAAAGCTTGCATAAACGAATGAAAAGTACTTAAAATATATTAAAAATCATAAACACCCTCGCTCACGTCGGTAGCATTAGCAAGATCTGCAGCAGTCATTACACCGTTTGTGTTCATCATTTTTATCTTACCAAATACTTTTTTAATTAATTTTAATAATAAATATAAACAATCCAATTCGGAAAACAAAGGCCCGATCCGAAGAGATCAATACGGAACAGATAACTCGAAACAGTTGTCAATTCGGAACAGTTGTTCGACACTTTTCAATTCGTAACAGTTGTTCGAAACTGGTCAATTCGAAACAGTGATTATCCGAAATGCTTGAAGAATTATCCGAAACCCTTGAAGATTTATCCGAAACCCTTGAAGATTTATTCAAAAGTCTTGAAGATGATTCGAAATCAGGTAATCTTCAATAGCTGATGATCCGAAATCTAACAAGATGATCCGAAATGCTTAACTTCAACAACAAAAAACGTCACGGAACACGAACAACACCAAACAACAACAATCTGAACTAGCAAGAATCAGTGGGATATCAGATCTGAGCCTAGAAACAGGTTCAACAGTCTCTGATACCAATTGTAAGTACCAAAACGAGAACACAATAATATCAAACAAAGTTCGATTGGTGGCGGAATCACACAATGAAACTTGATTCAAGTAAAAGAAACAAGATGAAATAGAAGATGATTTCAAAGGTTAACTTGCATACAATAATGATTGTCTAATACAATTTGTTACCAAAAACTAAGGAACCACCAAAACCCTAAACATCATTAGCTATCTATAGGGAGGGTTTAGTCCACCACTCCCCTAAACCCTAAGCCCATTAGCCCCTACACCCATTCAAATACAAGCCTTCTTTAACACACAAATAAACTAGCCCAACATTAATTAATAAACTAATGTATAAACCTTAAGGGCCTAACACATCTAACCACCACGAAACCGTCGTCAACCTCCACCACCGTCACAAAGGCCACCACTACCAGCCACTATCTCAAACCACCATCACCACCATTGTTCACAACCATCACCACCATGATACCAACCGGAAAACACCAAAAATTGGAATTGGTTCTCATCCTTGTCATAGTAAGATTCGAGTCTCATCCTTTGTCAATGTCAGATTCGAACTTCGCCGTTAGAGCCATGGTGGTGTGGAACCGCTGGGAACGAAGGGTAACTCGATTAGGTATTTTTTAAGTGAGATAGTGGTGGTTTTTAGCTAGATCTGGCGATGGTGGAGATGATTTGGGGAACAACAGGAGGATGGTTGGTTTTGATTTGGGGAACGGTTGGGGTGTGCTGGTGGGTACTGGTGGTGCTAGCGGTTGGTGGAGATGATGGGGTGGGTGGCGGACGAAAGATTTGTGTGTTTGTGGGTTAGTAATATGTGTGTTTATATATATAATTATATTAATTGTTGTTATAATTATACTAATTGTTATTATAATTATAATAATTGTTATTATATATATATATATATATATGATAGAAAAAAATATAAAAACGGTTTTGGATGAAAATAGCAATTTAGAAACTTCATTTGTTAATGTCAAAAATGCCCCTGCTTATAACCAAGTTTTAAGATGAAGTTAGACAATGGGATCAAAATGACAAAAAAGTTGAAAACCTTAGGACCCAGAGGAGAAAAAAAAATTATTTAGACTAAAATGATAATTTGAAACAAACCTTAAGAACTAAAATGACAATTTACTCATTAAGTGTACCTCATAGTTTGAGTGAGTGGAAAACGAAACAATTCGAAGTTTCAAACAGATTAAAAAGACTATGAAATCAAACTTTAGGTGAAGATGTCGAGCTTGATGAAGCATGAAAAACGTACCGCTGACCCACAACCACTTTTTCCCAAATGAAAGAGTTATCAATTTTAATATGTTTTTGTATGTTTATGTTGCATTCACTTAGTGGAGAGATACACAACACTGTATATAGAGGAGATGAAGGCATAAAGTAAATAACAATGAAGTTCAAGGAGTAGCTCTTGTATCCAGTATGTTTCAACAATATCATTAGAAACCCGAAGATATTCAACTTTAGCACTGGAATGAGAGACCATGGATTGGCGCTGGAATAATAAGTTATAACCAAAAAAGCACATAATACCCGGAAGTGGGCCTACGAGTATTGAAACAACCTACTATATCAGTTTTACAATATGCTACGAGCAGGGGCGGAGGTAGTGTACAAACAAGGGTATTCCGTGCTACCCTGCAACTCCGTCTCCGTAGTGTAAAAATACCCTTCAACTCTCTCTACGTAGTGTAAAATTTTTATTTTTTTGTACAAAGGATATCTCTTATCCCAGAAAGAAAAAAAATTAGGATACCTCTAAATTTTTTGATAGATCCGCCCTGGTTGAAACTATAAAAAAGAGTATATAGTAAATAGTATTATAAAAGGTTAGAAAGGTGAAACTATAAAAAATATAGAATTATTAGAAGGGTAGTTTATTATTAGATAATTCAAGCTGGCTTTTTGGATGGGTTTAAGATCGAGCTTTTGGTAACGGGAATTATAGCCGATAATATTTAACAAGATACGCCTAGACATCAAAGGGGATACTTTTTAATCTCAAAAACAAGATACTCCTAGACATCTAACAGTTTCTATTACAATTTCCATGCTAATTATTCTATTATATCTTTTGAGGATTATTGCTGGTATTAACAAAAAGGGATACTTTTTAATCTCTAAACAAGATACGCCTAGACATTGTAGTTCATGCAAATACATTCAACTATAAGGTGGCCATTACACGTGTTGACACAAAAAGTTGGTCTTATAAGCCCCAAGTTGAGGACCCCTCTCGTTAGATCGATTTCTTGTTGGTGCTTTACATGTTTGTCAATATATATATGATTCGCGGGAACCATACTTAGGTAGGTACCCTAACTCTTAAGTATATTCTTCGTTACAATGAAGGTACACTAGACACATGTATCATCCACATCCTGTCTCATAACATATTATAAAATCGATATAGTAGGTTGTTTCAATACTCGTAGGTCCACTTATGGGTATTGTGTGTTTTTTTTTTGTTATAACTTATTATCCCAGCGCCAATAGATCATGGGCAACAACACAAGTATCATCCACATCTCGTCTCTTAGCTAGTGACAGATCTAGCGAAAAAATTCAGGGGTATCCTATTTTTTTTGGGATTAGGGATATCCTTTATATATAAATTTTTTTTTACACTACGTAGACGTAGTTAAAGGGTATTTTTACACTGCGGAGTTAAGAAGTAGCACTGGCTACCCCTGCTTGTATACTGCCTTCGCCCCTGGTTTCAACTTTCTAATCTTTTATAATACTATTTATTAGAATTCAATGTAAACAAAACCTGTGCGAAACTGATTTCGTGTCATCAACAGCGCATCACCTAACAACATATCCGTCCCAAACCCGGAAAAGAAATTATAACTATATTGATTATCATAAGACAAACAGAGACATGATGTGAGAAACAAGCAAAAGATTAAATGTTCAAGCACAAAGTATTAATTGAACAGTAACAACAAAACAAAGCAAGAAAAAGTACACTATTTATTTCATAGTCCCTGTTAATCAACTTTCAGACATGGAACAGATAACCCATATGCAGAAACACAAACCGAATCCAAATCAAACCAAAACCTGAGACTTGACTTCCTTCCAGATCTTAACCCATTCGGCCATATTACCAGCCGCAATAGCAAGCTCCGGATGCGACGACCCCATCCCCTTCTTTATAGCTACCGCCATTTCCATCACACAAGCCTCAGCCGTAACCGCATCTTGAGACAACTTCAACGTCTGGAAAAATGGGATCAATTCCTCCATCAACTTAACCCCCTCCCATTCTTTCTTCAAACTATCTATCGCGCTTCCTCTTTCGTTCCTCCAAACATACGGGATCCCCGTTTTCACACCCAACTGCAAGTGATCACACACCACTTTCACCACAAGCCCACACCACACATCTTCCATCGTCTCCCACCTAAACTTCCCTTCTTTCGCAAGCTTCAACGCTGGCAAAATCGCAGGACCCACAACCTCACGGTCAAACGCTATGTTGATACCGCTCATCGGCATCAATGAGTTCTTCGGTACAGTTAACACCGCATCAATGTAACGCGAGTTTCTCAGTTCGGGTTTTAAAGATTGGGTCGGTGCATCAAAGTCAGCTAAATTAAGCCAGAGTCCACACGACAGAACGCAAGGGACCCCGCTGCGTAAACTAAACGGGTACCCACGAACAAAATCGGATCCTTTCCTATACGGGTCGTAAAGTGTGTTGAAAAAGAGGGGAGTCGCGGGTGTTTTAAGGTTGGTGATGTGTTGTGTGACTATATCTACTACATCACCATTGTTGTCTTTAGCTGGACTGCAGTCGTCGTCAATCGATACTATATACTTTCTCTTGGATATAAGATAGCCAAAATAGCGACACGCGTATCCAGAAAACATCGAAGCATTAGGCAGAGATACTAATTTGTCTATGTCTGATTTGGTGTAGGCATCGAAGTCAAAGCCTTTCGGGATTTTGAGTTCATCTTTGAGGTCGGGATCTTGCACAATTATCAAATGGAATCGAGAAAATATGGGCCTCCATTCTTCCAAGAAAGACGTAAGGTCTGAACGGAAAGCGGCAATCACGATATCGACCTCGTTTCTATGAATGGTGACTTGAGACATGCTGTGATATATCCAGGAAGAGATGATTGAATCAAAAATCAAATACGGTTCTTTTTTACGTGCACTTGGATATTAATCAAGTCAAAGAAGAAGGTCAAACGGCATTTAGATTTAGAACTTGTCCGAGCATCCTGTCATACATGTTTCAAATGTCAACTATCTCTTACTAGGTAGCAAAGTGGATTAAAGTACAACTTACTAGTGGGGAGAACAGGGGTCGTAACAAGCTGGATATTAAGTGCTTGGATCATAGATATAATTTCGTCCTTCCCAGTTGCAATAAAGATCTTCAAAATCCTCTCAGTCAGTTTCCCAGCCTTGAGGGTTCTCTGGCAAATAATAAGTTTAACGGTACATAAGTTATATATCTGCTTTTGATTCTAATTCTAGGTCTTCAAATAGTAATTATCATTTTGAAATCACAGATAAATGCCCCTAGTTGTAAAATCAATTCTTAATTCATAAAACACAGTGCTTCCCTTGTTTTCTATTTATTTTTCCTAATTTAACTTCGCCTCAAATTTAACATCCACCATGTCTATACCTTAACTTTACATCCTCTACTCATCAAAAACCCTACCATTAACATGGATAAACACAATACCCAAAATAACAATCATGTAAACAAACGCCAACTAAAAATCCGTGTTCAAATATCAGATTCAGGACCAATTCATCTCCATTCTCAATTCACACAACAGAAATCCTCCTTTTATCCACATATTTTCTGATCAACTTTAATCTAAACCAACAATCCGACATTTCATAACAAAAAAACAGATCAGTATAACGAGCATAGCAAAATTCAGAGAATACACCATCCAAACTAATCAACTAACTTGATCAGAACTCAGAAGTAATATTAGGCGATGACTAAGAAATTCAAAAACCTAGAGCCATATTGTTTGAAAAGAACTGCAGATAGAATTTATACTAAAAAGAGAACAATGAGAATATGTTCATGAAGAAAAGAGAGATCTGAGATGTTGTGGAGGTGCAACAAGCATACAAACATTTAAAGAAAGGATGGTTAGATAATTGGGAACCGTCTTAGTGCCATCAGATCACTGAGATAACGGAGCGGATGAAAAGGAAGGGATTCACGGAGAATACATAATTGCCTCGGATCTCAACTGTCAATATGATCCAAAGGACAAAAGGTTAACGGTTTCTTGTAAATCTCCCACAAAGCAATACATACCAACATGCCAAGCTTATCAAATAGTCAATCAACAAAGTCCACGCACATCCGCCATGCACCAACCCAAAATCTAAATTCGTATAAGACAGGGATTGTTAAGACACATGTTTAAACTGATGATATAATCAAGTCTTAAGGAAAAAATTTCTATAATTATGATTCTAGTCAAATTTGGACAATCAAATTTCAAGAAAATATAAAATCATCCATCCATCTCTGAGTTTATGCACCAAATTAATTAATTATCTGATTCTGGTTCTTCAAATCGCAATTATCACTTTGAAAAACACAGATAGGATCATAGGAACGCCCTAGTTTTATGATCAATTCTCAAATCATAAAATACAATGCTTCCCTCTCTTTTCTATTTATTTTTCCTACTTCACCTTACACTTAACAATCTCTACTCATCAGAAACCCTACAATTTGTTGCATAAACACAATCTCCATAATAACAATCACGTAAACAAACACTAATTTAAACCCCATGAATTCATCTCCATTCTCGATTCACACAACATAAAATCCTCCCTCTATTATCCATATTTTCCGATCAATTTCAATTAAAACCAACAATCCGACACTTCATAACAAAAAAAAGATCAGTACAACATAACAATACGAGAAATCAAATTCAGAGAAAATAAGATACAACCTAAACAGTTAACTTAATCAGAACTCAGGTGCAATAATATCAGGTGATGATTAAGAAATCAGAAAACCTACGATCAAATTGTTTGAAAAGAAAAAGAAGAATGACTGAGTTATGTCTTTTAAAAAGAAAAGGTAAAACTTCCAGGGTACAGTTCCATTATTGTAATACTTTAAAAGTCAGTTGAAAACAGTAGCGTTGACAAGTAAGCATTTATTTCTTGGAAAATTTTTGTATATGTTTAATCACCATTAAAAATATTGATGGTAGTGTTTCAGTCAACCAGATTTTAAATACCGTATTTATTGAAAGGTATACTTGACAAACAGTTAAACAATGTCTATTAACTTATGTTTGAAAACAAAAGTTAATTTTGTTCATGAGATAATTTAAAGACAATGAAACGGATCGATACCACAAAGTAAAATGATGATGTTTGTAGCGACAAGCATACAAACATTCTACTATCAGATTTGACTTGTGATAGATTCAAACAGGAACAATCAGATAATTAGGAACCATCTTAGTGACATCGGATCTCTTAGATAATGGAGCGGATGAAAAGGAAGGGATGGTCGATATTCATGGAGGGTACATAATTGCCTCAGATATCAACCATCCAATGAAACATGATCCAAGGGGCAAAAGGTTATTCCTAAATATCTAACAGTTCCCATTTAAATCTCCCACCATACAATAAATACGAACATGCCACGCTTGTCAAATAGTCGATCAATGTATAAAGTTAAAGAGGCATAATCAAGGTATCAAAATAAACAGCAAACACATACACATCAGACCCGAACTCCAAATTCGTATCAGAGAGGGAATGTTAATATATGTGTTTAAACTGATAATATAATCAAGTGTCAAGGAAAAATCATTATAATTATATGATTCTAACACATTTGAAAAATCAAGTCTCAGTAATGTACAACAATCCATCCAGCTCTGAGTTTATGCACTAGATTATCTAATTGCCTAACTAATTATCTGATTCTTATCAATTTGGACAATCAAGTTCTTCAACTGCAAGTATCACTTACAAAACACCTAATAGAAATGCCACTAGTTTTATGATCAATTCTCAAATAATACAACACAAAACATCCTCCATGTCTATATTTCACATCCTCTACTTAACAGAAACCCTAAAATCCATATGCATAAACGCAATCCCCAAAATAATAATCACTAATCCAAAATCCTTATTCGTATATCAGTTTTAATGATCAATTCATCTCCGTAATCTATTCACACAACACAAAATCCTCTTTCTAGTTTCCCTATTTTCCGATCAGTTCCAATCAAAACCTACCAATCCGACACTTCATAACAAAATAAAAACAACAGATCAAAAAACGATAATATTAAAACCTAATCAGTTAACTCGATCAGAACTCAGAAGCAGTAAATTAAGCGATGATCATGAAATCGATAAAAAAAAACTAATCATTATATTATTATATGAAAAGGAAAAGAGGGATGGATGATATATAGATATACCAGAAAGAGATCGATGAGAATATGTTCAGGGAGAAAAGAGAGATCTGAGATGTTGTGGAGATTAAAAACAGCTGCATCAATGGACAGTAAAAGCAGGGAAGGTGGGCTGCTCATTCATTCACATTCATCGATCGATAGATGCTATTATTTCTCTCTTCTCAGTATTTGTCAATCTTCATTTTTGGGGTTTTTTTCTATGTTTTCCCAAAAATTCCTCACTTGCCGACTTTTGGATGACCGGCTCCTTTTAATATTATATATGTATTGTTTAGTTTAGATTTTATTTGAGCATTTAATTTACCCTATAATATAATTAAAAAAATATAATTTTTAAAAGTTTTTTTTTATTATTTTAATATCTTAGAATTCTGTGTGTACATGGATTGAATAAATCTATATGATCTATTTATATCTATATATCTTCTTATCAATAAAAGAAGAGATGTTGATAAAATCATAATGCTGACATGACAGTCATCTAGACTATTCAACAATGACTTTCTTATATCATTATTACATCATAATAATATTATTTCATTTACTTAAATTCAGAATTTTATAATAAATAAATAAATATATATATATATATATATAACGGGCGGTTTTTTGAGTTTGATTTTGAAATTTGAATTACTCGGTACATGTCTTAACATTCAAAATCAAGGAGAGATTTAAAATTTAAAATCAAATCTCCAAATTTTTGGAGTCACTCTCTCTCTCAAGAAACCCTACTCTCCTACTTCCACCGGTTCACTCATATTTTCTTAAAAAGAAACCCTTATATATGCTCTCTCTCTCTTAGGCTACGATACCCACGCTTCTTTTCCATACAGAATATCCTAAATCTCAAACACAAAATCTCTCATCATTAGCGGCCGACATAACCTTCATATTGTCCTGTTCTTCTCTCCTATCGCAATATGTCTCAGATTACAGCTAGGCTTCAGCAAAATTAGGGATCCGATCAGTGTTCTTCACCCCTGTGGCATATATGTCCGAGGCTTTTCTTTTAAGATTAGGGCTGATGCTTAGTGTTCTTCACCCCTATGACAGGTATGTCTGAGGCTTCTCTTTTAAGATTAGGGCTGATGCTTTTATTCTAATATTAGTGCTCCAACAAATTAGGGCTCCAATTTCAGTGTTCTTCACTTCGATTGTAGGTAGACTTGATGATTTTCGCCTGATATTAGGTCTCCAACATATACGCTTCAGCAATTAGGACTTCAAATTCAGTGTTTTTCACTCTGACGGCAGGTACGTTTGACGTTTTGCTTTCAGTTAGATACAAAAATGTGACTTATGTGACCACGGTAAAGATTTGATGGTGACGATTTAGACTAGATGATCTAGGTTCTAACTGATATGCATCTGTTTTTTTCTCTCAGAAAGTTATCAGTTTTTCTCCTCGATAACCTGAGGTTTTCTGTAGTAAACTTTGTAATGCTTCTAAATTATCCTTAGTTGGTTAAATGCAAATTGTATTTATAATTTGTGGAATTTGAAAATACTGCTAGGTTTATATAATTTCAATAGCTGTACGAACCACATAAATTCAAGTACTATGACATGAAGTTCTAATTTACAAGGTCTATACCTTCACTTCAAAGTTCAAATCATTTACTATTTACACAACAGATTATCACTAAATGGCAATTTGTTAATGCTTGACCATTTTCTAGAATATATCATCTTTTTACCTTTTTTAAATGTTCAGTTCATATATTGAATGGATGAAAATGAACAAACATATAGGGTTTACATATGTGTTGAAATTGCTTTTCAATTTGATAGTTGAATCAAGTTATAAAATGGTTTTTGTGGATTGATTTGTTTGTGATTGTTGAAGTTTTAATAGTTGGTTGTTTGTTGGTGTTGTAACATATATGCATCCTGTATATGGTGAGTATATGGATATCTGCTTAAAATGTTGGAGAAATAGATCCTGTTTACATTAGTGATTTAGTATGAGGTGGTTAATTGTAATTTACGTTGTTTTATATGGATTATATTTGATGAAATGCTGTTTTCTATGAGCAGGCAATGTTGGCAATAGTTGGTGAACAACATATGACATCAATGACACGTGGGCACGGTTCAAGCTTTCTTTGACAGTTTCTATGTGGTTAACTTAAGTTTTTGTTAACTTATAATTTTTCTTGTAGTGATGACCTCTATTGCTAACCTTAATGACAGATGTGCAGCCTGTATTATATAGGACCTAGTAGATGGAGTGGTAGGAAAAAACCTTCTAAAATATTCATCCATGCTCAAACAATAAATGAATTCAGATTATTTTTTTATTATTATTTACCAGTTTTTGTAGATTCGGATATGTAAGAAGTTGGCAATGGAGGCATGACTTATCTAAATTATCGGTAGCATTTTTTAGCATAAGGGCTGTAATGAAGGTAGTGTTTGTCTTTTAAGATAATGCAAAATTGTTGGAATTTGAATAACTTTTTATTTGATTTTTTTATTATTGGCGCAGGCTCCGCTTCTGATAGGTTATGATGTTCGAAATATAACTGCGGAAACATTTGAAGTCCTAAGCAGTAAGTAGGTCATTGCTGTAAACCAAGGTAATATGTTTTCTGTTCATAGATAAATAATAGACAAACTTAAATAGTGGCGACCCATTTTGGACCAGTTTAAGTTATAAGTTATTTGAAATGCCAGTTTGTTTGAGTAGCGGTGCAACACTGGAACAATTATACATGCAATCTCTTACAATCTAGCTTGAAGAAATGAGAGTTAAGAAACATGATTTAGGGTAGCGGGTGCACCACCAGCTACTTCCACAAGATCTTCATGAGCGTGTGAGACGGTACAATTAGTAAAAGTGGTTAGAAACCTACCGGATTTGTTACTTATTTGTCAAATAGAGAAAGGGATACATCAAGCAATCAGTCAAATAGATTTGTTACTCTTTGTGACATGCTCATTTGCTCAACTGATATGGGACTATATGTAACATGGTGGTGCAGACTGTACTGTTTGGCGTAAAGGATCTGGTGAATTATCATCTAATAGTGAAGGATCTAAAAAATGTAGGTATAAGCTGTAGTTTAGCTGTGTAAGTTGTTTAACTGTATGCTGGATTGAAATGATTTGAAGCGCTGCCATTTCCAATTCAAGTTTGATTGCAAATGGTATATGTTGTTCTAAAAGATTTATTTCGTTGAGTTGTAACATTGACTTGAAGTGTATTGTTGATTTATGTAGCATATGGAATTTGCACACAGGTAAGCAGTTGCAATAAGATGATAAGCGTTTTATGTTAGTTGCATTTTGGGGAAAGTTGTACTTGAGAATTTATCACGTAATATGGAATTGGCGAAGAGCAAGAAGTCAACTTCTTCTATGCCGTTGATTCCTGCGTATGTAAAATCGTCAAAAGCCTCAAGGATCTATACACAACAATTGTTCCGAACTAAACCCATTCTTCGACCAAGGTAACAATTTTAACTCTCCGTTAATTGTAGGGTTATGTACATCTGTAGATGTTTAAATTACCTGTATGGCTTATCTGATTTGATTTCTTTCCTTTGATTAGGATAAATTTTGTTACATGAAGGATAAGGTACATGATATCGCGTAAGGGGGGGACTTCATGATATCACGTAAGGATTTGAACCCACAACCTTACATTTGTAAGGGGGACACCATTACCTTCATTATTTCCCTCTACTTTTCAGTAAGCCCTTTGTTGGATGTGTGAAGAGGGAACTTCATGATATCACGTCTAAGGACATGTTAGTTTTTGATCATTAAGTTACCTTAATAAACTTCTTTTTTTTCCAATTGAAGAAACCATGTATTTAAAGTGTTCCCGTAGTTCCTTCAATTAAAAGCTTTCTTAGTAAGTTAAAGTGTTCCCGTAGTTCCTTCAATTAAAAGCTCCTTTGAAACGATTCTGGTCGATTTTGATTGAGCCAAAAACCCTTTGTCAGAAGTTCTTAAGCAAATTTAATAAAAAAAAATTGGTGTCGAAATAAGTGATAAAAAAGTTATATTATCTCCACAGTAATATGGTATCTTGAATAAAATGATTGGCGTTTAATACATTAAAAATACGCTTTGGGTAAGTTCTTAACTATGTTTTTTATATGTCAAGTGTGTTTTATATCATGTTTCTGGGTTTATTATTGATTAACAAGTAGAATATGGCATATTGATGTGTACGAATATTTATTATATATATTTTTATTTTGAACGCGTCGCATACGTGAAGCTCTCGCTTCGCGCTTGAAGCTTCGCTAAAAGCTTTTGGAACCAAAATGCTTTGGAGCGCCTCATGCTTATTTAAACCAAGATTCTTGTGTTTGAGCATCCATAAATGAAAACCAAGACTCTCAGGTCTTTTTTTCTATATTTTGAGAACTCTTATGAGGATCTGGATACAAGACTAATATAACTATTCCATCTAAAAATCTCACCAAACATGGCATAATTACTACATATTATTTTATTAACCCATGAGTTTGCGTCAATTTCTTAGCCATTAGAATTATCTTATTTAGTAATGAAACTGATTGATCAAAATAATTATTGTTTGGGATTTTTCAATGGGTTGATATTGATATGTATGTGTGGCATATGGGGTGGAGAACTTGAATTAACGGATGGTATGAACCCACTAGATGTTCAGATCCTTAACAATAAACTAAGCTCAATAATGTGATTGGTGGCCGTGTCACAGCGGTGAAAGGTGACGTAAATCTACAAAGTAAAAGGCTTAGCGAATGAGACGACAACGTCATGCTTTTTGGGCCGGTCGTGAGAACACAAATTTTCTTACATGCAAAAGACGGTCAAGAAGGCTTTTGGCCTTCAAATTTATGAACGTTTTTTTGATGATTTTGATAACGTCTGGTAGCTACTAGAAGTATTGCTCAAATTCATCGAGCTGTTTTAACTTTTGAGATATAATGATTATTTTGTGAACCCATTTGACTAGGCATGTGAACGAAACGAACGAACATGAACATACTGTGAGTCTCAAATCAGCTTCGAATCTTAGTGATGGTGATTAACAAACACCCAAACACCTATAGATTAGGGGTTTAAATGATAAAAGTAAGAAAACACAAAGAGACTAAGATAAAGGTGAAAAATCTTGTCCAAGATGTAATCCTATAATGATAGTAACAATCAAATATCATTGATGTATGATAATGACATGTAAATCAGTGACATAAACACAAAACAACAGTAAAATGACCTTGGTCCATCAATCTTGGAGCCAAAGAATTCATGACATTCATATTATATATATAGCATCTGACTACCCAGCGTATTTATTAAATACGTTGGGACATTAAGTACTCCGCTATAGATACTAGATCCCATAATTACACTTTTAGCCCTTCTAGTTTTACTAACTATTACAAACAAGCTACACACTATGAAACTCAAGTATCAACGGTCTCAAAACGTCCTAACAATATCCCCCTAGACCGTTGCGTACTTGAGAGTCTTCGTTCTTCGTTCTGAGCTTCAGGGCTTGCGGCAGCATCTTGATCATTTCTTGGTGGTGTAGTTTGGTTAAAAACAGCTTCACTAGTTGTTGGTTGGACCTCCATAGTGACTTAGTGACTTCATATGTGGATGAAGTTAGAGGTGGTGGAATAACTTGAACATCGGACTCGGATGAGGGATCTTTGGTTTGAGGAAGAGATGACTTGGTTCAACAGGCTTCTCGGCAACACTTTTCTTTCTTGCTTCATCTTTCTCTTTCTGTTCGTTGATCCTGAGCATTATTTTCATCATTTCTTTCTTTCTTTCTCTAGCTTTCTCGACTGCTCGCTGAAAGAGCATGCCTTCCTCCAAGTATTCATTTCTAGCACTGACATGAATCTTATGCTCGTAGAGAATATACAAGCCAGACAGACAAAACATAAACACATCCATTGGATCAAGGATTCAATGTCTTCATTATCGCTCGATTTGATCATAACTTCACCAGTTTGTCCGTCGTAGAACCACTTCTTAAAGTTGGTGAGCATTCGCTCATGTAACTCTGTCTTTTCCAGTTATTGGGCCTTTGGTGGTTTCTGACACGCGTCTTCTCGGTCCTTGAGGCCTTAATACGGTGAATCAACGTACGCATTCTCGAAGAATAAGGCTTTCAAAGTCACTACCAATGCTGCTGTTTGTGGGATTTATCAAATCGTGTTTGCTCAACTCTCGAATGTCCCACGTTGGTAAGCTCTGCATATCATTTCCAGTACGAAATGTTGGATTACACCGCCTCTATGCTTCACAATAAATAACCGGGCCAGGTTATAGTACTTCCAGCTTATGATTCAATCAGTGGCCTCTGTTTTCTCAACAGTTACGACTTGATAGAAGTCTGGCATTTTAGTTCGTTCTTTCTTGAACCACTCAGGGTGTTGTGGTGCAACTTCCTCGCCTCCATCTGTTTCATAAACCACTTCATCCTCTAAACTCCATTCAATGAACTTGGGTGGCATCTCAATTCTGTCTACCTCTTCCTCTTCACTATCTCCATCAATGTTCACATCTATAGCCGATTCAAGTCATTTCTTCTTCTTTTCAGCTATCTCAGCTTTACGTTTTTCTTCCTCTTCTCTGAACTTGTCAAAATTAAAGATGTCTTCACCAGTGTATTTTGGTTGTTGGTCGGCTGTGGTGTAAAAATCTTGAAGCATTTCGTGTAGTTTGATCATTCCGTCGTGCTGAAACTTTATAAACTCAGATTGCTTTGACACATAGTTATGCAATTCCTTGTTCTTTTTTCTTTGTTCTTTCAGCTTTCTCTGAGCACATTGGCGTCATTAACCTGATTCTTTAACAGATAGAACTCTTTGGCAAGGAACGAGCTGATTTCTCTTGATAAACGATACAGTTCTTGAAATGGACGTGGTCTTGCTGGAGCTCGTTGAGGAGGTACTTGAGCAGTTGAAGTTGACTTTGGTGGAACATTTTTAGAAGATCCCTCTTCAGTTTTTCTCTTTTTGTGCACTGGGGACTTGCTCGGAGTAGTCTTTGTGGGATCAGCAAGCAGACCTTCAACAAACTGATCAAACTGTTCTTGTTTAGTCATCTCAACGAATGGTGTATTAGACTCTGTCATTTCTCTCCTCTTCATTCTCCTTTCTCGTTTCTCGGCTTCTCTAACATCATGGATAGCCTGCATTCGTTCGATCTCCTCTCTTGTTGACCTAGCACGAATACTGTCACCCATAATTCGTTCTGGGTTGGATGTATCCTTTTTGCTTTTCTTTGAAGGTCCTTCCTCGATCACTTTCTTTCCTTTATCTTTTCGCTTTCGTACCAATTGCGTTTCTTCTTCAACTTCTGCTTCTTGCTCTTTGGCAGTCGGTTTTTCTCGTGTTTCTCTTGCTTGCCTCACACCTTCTTTATATTTGTTGTATGCTTCAAGAACAATGGGAAGCCTTTCTTCTCTGTACATCCAATTGTGCAGCGTCACCCATTCCTTTGTATTTAGTTAAGTGATTTATCTTCCTTTGGGCTGGTATAGATTTCCATCATGAGGCAGATCTTGGTGTTTATTGTTGATAAGTAGTTGGACAAATCTTGGATACATGGCTCACGGTCCTTTGTTTACGTTATCAACCATATAGTAAAAGATCAAACCAAAACTGTTGAATGGTTGGTTTGTACACAGATTGAGCATTGCAGTCGACCATTCCAAATTGAGACCGTCGTACCCGCCTTTTCTGTGAGCTATGCTCATACAAAATGTGTGCAGGATGAATCTCTAATCTTTCGTCAGACTATTTCTTTTTATCTCCTTCTTTCCTCGAAACTCTCCAACATAATTCATTCTACGGAAACCTTTAATACTTCTTCTTTGCTCAGCTTCATTGGGTCTCTTGAATTGTCTCCGAGGCTCAGAACCTTTCGAATTCTTTCTTCCGTCTCTTTTATCTCTTTGTTTCGAACCCTTGCTGTGATAGTCTTGACTTGATTAATTGTTTTCACTTTTGCGGTTCTCTAGAATTCTTCTATGTGTATGCCGTAGATTGTTGGAGTTGCTTGAACTTGTAAGTCCCGTAAACGGATCAAACAGGTATCACTAACCTAATTAATAGCGGAAATTATGATTAGGAAGAAGAACAACTTGAATAACTTTGAATAACTCTAACTTGCATACACCAGAAGATGTCTGATACAAGTTCTTTGATTACAACTCTCTAACCCTTCTCAATGACCTAGCATCTCTATTTATAAACACTTAAGCCCATAATTACAATCCTAGGCCCATTAGGCACTAGGAAGCCCACAAAACCCCAAAAGCCCAAATAAATCCCTAATAAGTAAACCTTTTGTACTCTAAGCCCAACAATCTCCCCTAGGTTTACTTCATTAGTCTTTTGGTTGAGCATCCACACCGAGTCTTCCAGCTATGATTCCAGCAACCGCAACAGTCCAATCCTTTGTACAAACCTCATACAGCTTAGCAGTTCGAATTTGATGTGATGCAAGAACCTGCAAGTCTTCGTCATGAAAGCTCACTAAATCTCCACGCCGTTGACTCTGAACGCCTTCTCCTTAGTCACTATCGCCACGCCTCCAACCTTAGGATCGTATAATCAAAAGTTGAAATTCTTCAGAATCCCCCGAGGAAAAGTAGGAGCAACTGGGATAACTAATTCTTTGTCGGTTGGCGCCACATCACCGATTTGAATCTCTTGCCAGTGTGTGCATCGCGAACTCCTTTAGCCGCTCTCAAATATGGATTAGCAGTCTTCATAGTCTTGAATCCACTCTTAACCTCACGTTCAAGCTTATTGAAGAATCTCCATCCGGGTCCACGCTCTGTAGTGTTATCATCAGTGTACGAAGCTCTCAATAGATCAGTCAAAGCAACTTTAGTCCACGTCTCGAATTGCGACTCCTTGGAATAATATTCATGGGTTCCATCCTGGCCCACGATAATCCACATATTTTTGACGTGATCGTACATCCAACTGAGCACCTTGGACTTGTTTCCCACTTTACTGTAGTAACTCGACCCAAACTCCATCACATATCTCTCTGACTGATTTGTTGGATTCTTAAGCTGAAAATTCTCATCAAGTGGATTCACGTTGACATTCTTCATTAAAACCATTTGCTTCTTCTTCTTCTGACCAGTGGCACGTTTCTGACTAGCAGTAAACTTCCTGCGTGAATCGCTCATATAATCGTCCAGACCAGCTTGGCGTTCAGCTGCCAATCTTTTTTCCTCGGTTTCCTCAGCCATTCGCTGTTGCGCTGCATGATGCCTGGTCTCAACGTTTATCGGGTCATCTGTAGGATCACTGAACTCCCTTCCGAATTTGTTTTCCAGCTTGCCCTTCAAATAAAAAAACCAGAGTCATAAGCGTTGTGACATCTCCCTGCAGCTGATCTATAGTCTGATCTCTGACGTCTAAACGATTCTGCAGAGAGACAATCTGAGCATCCTTCAGAATAACCTCTTGTTCCAATACAACCACCCGTTTCTTTAAGTCCACCACATCAACTTCTGCATCATCATCGCCACCATCCATTCCTCCGAATTCGAATGCCCTTTTCTCTGATCTGCGTAAATAATCTTCAGCAACATCATCAGTATGACCAACTCCACTACCACCTGCTTCAGAACCACCTGCACCTGATGAGCTTCCTCCAAACTCCATCATTTGTAGAACCGTGTCAGCATGAATCGACACAACAGTAGACTGTGTAATAATAGGAGCGGTTGGCTGTGCAGATAAAACAGGTGTGTCAAGCATCGAAGTATGAGCAATAGATTCAGCAACTGTAGACTCAGCAACGGTAGAAGTGATCAATTCAGATTTAGCAACAGTGAAAACAATGGGAGCTTCAGGTTCACTGGATGAAACGGCTCGGTTCTTCGCCTTTTGATCAATGGCACCTCATCTTCTTCATCTTCGTCATCTTCTTCAACCTGAGCAGTCGGTGCAGCAATAGATGGAATATCGAGTGAAGGATCGCCTTGTTTCTCCTGAATATCTTTCAAGTGAGCAATCAAAGCCTCTAAATTCTCTGATGATAACTCTGGTAACACGGGAGTCAAAATGGCGTTGAATTTTGCAAGATCATCGAGAAAGGCTTGCCCAACATCAGCTTCGTCATCAGTAACTAAGTCCTCGATCTCTATCTCCTTTCCTTTGGCTGGTATATCTTGTTCTTCGGCCACTATAGCATTAACTGGAGGCGGAGGAGGTGGTGGAATATCCAAATCAACAACTTCAGAAAACTTCCCGAACTTCTTCAAAGCAAAACAACCCACAAAAACTGTCTTGGACGTAGAGCGGTTCTTTTTCATTGTACCAAAAATAGTAGGCTCCATCGGCTTCATATTAAGCAAGTTGGCATCTGTTGCATCCTTTGCCAAATCAGGGTAACGGGCATCTAGTATGAGCTGGACGAAGCGCGGGTACAAATGAATATTCGCTTCTTGGACTGCTCTAGAATTTTCTTCATGTTGTCGAAGATATAACCAGAATAGTTATACTTCGAGTCCATAACCAATGAAACTATAGCAGATGTCTGGGCTTGATTTGGCTGATCCAGACCACCTTTGTTTTCCGACACACATTGCATAAACATGTGAACAAGCAACCGCCAATAAGCTGGAAACATTTTCTTCAGCAGTGGTGGATACAAACCCTCATATCCCATCTCCATCAGCACAGGAAGCACCTTTTCTTTGGCATAGATGGTTGGATCACTAAACGTATCGGTAAGCTGCAACACTTCTCTCACACATGCTTCGTTCACCACTATCTCTTTGCCCTGAATCTGCAAACGGATAAATGGTCTACCATCTTCACCTCTTGGCTGAATATGTGCTCTTTTCCAGAATGAATGTACTAGGTCTCTGTAGATAACCGGGTTAGCACGGAGGGCATATGCAATCTTGCACGCGTTGAGCCCCACAATCATAGACTGAAATTCCTGGAAGAACTCTGCTGGCGAGTCTGAAAGATACCCCGCTTGGTTGTGGAATTGCTCTTAAACCAACATCACCGCATCAAACGCTTCTTCAACCATATCTGTCAAAAACATCAACCAAGTTAAATCCCAACTAACAGAAGTTAACGGAGTTTACCAGTATACTAACTGGATAGGTCAATCAGATCTCAAGGTTCACATTAACAAGAGTTCAAGTTAATTATAGGGTTTAACAGTTGAAAAGGTTCAAACCGGATGAAAGGTTCAAAAATTCAAATCCGGATCACTGACAGTTCAATGTTAATCTGGATGAACCCTTTCCCAATCCGGATTAGAAGGAGGTCAAACAGTTCGGACAAAGATTGCAATCCGGATTACCCATAGTATCTCGGATGGAATATCATTCCGGATGAAGATCCGATCCGAGATGAAATCCGAGTTCATCATTTCGGATGGATATCAATCCGGAATGAAATCCGAAATGCCTAAAACCTTTGAAGATCAATCCGAGACACAATCCGGAATGCTTTAAATATGAATATCTTCATCCGGAATGCATATGTTTAATGAAGTTATACCTAATCCGGAATGAATCATCCGAGATGCACAGTTCGAAATAGAGAGAATCATAGAAGAAATATGATTTCGGAATATGTGAATAATCCAAATGAGAAATCAGAGATACCTATATATTTCCGAAATGGGCTTGGACCTGAGATTTTGAATCCGGATTGGGCTTTTGACAGGCCCAATCCGGAACAGTAACATAGTGGGCCTATCCGGAAAAGTCTAAATGGGCCTTTCCGAAAAAGCCCAATCCGGAACAATAACCTTTTGGGCCCAAAGAAGCCCAATCTGGAATAGTAACTTGGGTTTCCAATTTTAAGACTTTTAACCAATTTTATTAGACTGGCCCAAATCCCAAAGCACACTGGGCCAGTCCAATATCTCTTGACATAAACCATCTCACCAAAATTCATCAAGTAGACTAACCAAGCATCCAACCACCTTTTAACATGTTACAAAGAAGAACTATTTAAGACAGACATAAATATTTAACACAGCCTTGGTAAGGGATCAAATCGTTTCAAAAGCTAACTAAGGAACATTTTTCAGTATGAGCAGATTCAATTGGTCTAAGCGATTGTCAATATACTTGTCAATCTAAATCTAAAACTCAACCCTTGTAGTTCAGACATTATGATACGCTTAAGGTAGTGTTATACGATGATACTCGTGTGTCCCATACCATGACATACCCCCGCGATCAAGGTAAGCACAACATTTCATCATAGCAGGTGAGTACTGTGGTCATCCTTTATATTTTACAACATCAGGCTATTGGTGAACAGGTCAGTACTTCCGTACAGCAGAGAGACTAATAGTGACTGACGAGGGTTAGGCAAATACCTTATGTGGTACGTAAGAACTTATGAAGAAACTTCTGTCCTCTTAAGTTTTGGCCTTTCTATTTTGGCTCTTTACAAAGATATCCTGACTGTGCCTAGGTCAGCATATAATCTGGATGCAACAGAAGGGCAGTCAAGATATCCCCGGATGACTCAACAACATAAAGACCCGAAACCTCAGATGTTGGCTATCTATCAACCCAAGATTTAAGACCATGAAATCACACGCCGATAGTAAGTGACCCACTGAGTACATAGTTCGTTATGTTTATATCATTTGACTTTCCCCATCCGGTTGAGTTATAGACCTACCGACACATCACTTTAGATCCAAATCTTTTCCCGCTTCGACACCTTACATGTGTTAGTCAAACATTTTATCACGAAAAAGTATTTATCCTCGCAAAAATTGTTGTTGTTTTTTTTAAGATTTCTCCCCTAAATTTGTGCATACATATGAAAAAAATTATAAAGCAATGAAAAGAAAATAAGAACAGTAAACGAAACACAAAGACAGAGGATGCCTAGGTAGAAAACCAAATCATTTTGAGAAGATCCACAAGCACTTGAAAACGTGCGTTGCTAACGGGTTTTGTGAACAAATCCGCCACATTTGCATCAGTATGGATTTGCTCAAGCTTTACGAGACCCTTTTCATAGCAATCACGGATAAAATGAACTTTAATATTTATTTGCTTGGTTTTGGAGTGAAAAACGGGGTTTTTAACTATTTGGATTGCGGCATCATTATCACAATAAATTGTTGTGTTTAGATTTGTCAAACTGTAATCCGCAAGATGATGTTGCATCCATAAAACCTGGGAGCAGCAAGCCGAGGCTGCGACATATCTGCTTCTGCGATAGAAAGCGAAACCGTCTGTTGCTTCTTGCAGTGCCACGAGATTAAGCGATCTCCCAGAAATTGGCAACCAGCCGAAGTGGAGCGCATGTCCCTATCTGTACCTCCAAGATTACTGTCAGAGAAAGCAAACAGTTCAAATTCAGAATTTAGGATACCAGAGGCCCATTGATGGAGCCCCTTTGAGGTACCTAAAAATTCATTTAACAGCATGTAAATGAGGAAGTTTAGGAGTAGCCTGATAAAGAGCACACTGGCAGACGGCAAACATGATATCTGGCCGGCTAGCAGTAAGATACATGAGTGATCCAATCATGGAGCGGTATATAGTCAGATTAACAGGCGTTCCTTCAGCGTCTTCATTTAGCAGAGGCCATTCGGTGATAGGTGAGCCATAGGCTTTGAATCTGTAAGCTTGAATTTGGCAAGAACGTCATGGACATATTTTCCTTGATGAATTAGGATACCCTGTGGGCTCTGACAAACTTGAAGTCCTAAAAACATGGTCATCTCCCCCAAGTAGCTTATCTCAAATTTCTTCTTAATGATTTCTTCGAATTCGTGGTACAAACCATCATTGGTGGAACCGAAAATAATATCATCAACGTAGATTTGGACGAGAATAATGTCCTTATCAACGCATTTGATAAACAAAGTTTGATCAAAGGTTCCCTGTGTGTAGTCATGAGCAGGCAAATGCTCTGTAAGAGTAGCGTACCATGCGCGAGGCGCTTGATGCAACCCTTACAAAGCTTTGTCGAGTTTGTAAGCATAATCTAGCTTGTCAGGATTAGTAAAGCTCGGTGGTTGTGCCACATAGATTTCTTCTTTCACCTTGCCGTATAGAAACACAGTCTTGACATCCATTTGATATACAGTAAAATCCATGTAAGATGCATATGCCAAGAAAATACGTATAGCCCCCAAACGCGCGACAGGTGCATAGACCTCATCATAATCTAATCCTTCAATCTGTCGAAACCCCTGAACCACCAGTCTAGCTTTATTCCGAACGATAACTCCAGTGTCATCCTGCTTGTTGCGGAAAACCCAGCAAGTTCTGAGAGCACGTTTTCCTTGAGGCAGCTTCACCAATTGCCAGACACCAAGCTTCTCAAATTGATTGAGTTCCTCGTGCATAGCATCCACCCAACCTGGTTCCGGCAAGGCAACATCAATACTTTTAGGTTCAATTTGGAAATGAAGCAAGAACAGAGACATGTATTGATATCCCTAGATTGGCTGCGGGTTCGAACAACAGCGTTGACAGGACCAATAATATTCTCAACAGGGTGATCACGCTGTAAACGCTGCGGTATTGGTGTAGCGAGAACGAGAACATATGTTTGCAAGTTGGTGACACTAGCTGAAGCGACTCCAGATGTCTCCCCCTCAATAGAGGCGCCAGTATGTGCTGAGGAGTCCACCAAACAGTCGAGTGGAGTAGGCTCAGGAAACAGAGAGGAACCCAAAACATCAGGAGTAAGGGCTTCATGTGTTGTAGGAGGCTCTTGATCAGAAACCAGAACTTCAGGAGGATCCGTCTGAGCAGGCAAGATGATAGTTGGTTCTGGAGAATGCAAAACGGTGGAAGAAAACGAGACAGCTTCATTAAATCCAGGAGGATCCACACTCAGCTACTTTAAAGTCTCATGTAGCTCGACAGCATCAGCATCGTCTTCAGATGAAATGGGCACCGTTGGAAGAGCAGGGATTGAACTGTTACTTGTAGACACATTGGACGACACATCAAAATGATTAAATAATGTAGAGTAGTCATACAACCAGTCAGGACCAATGCGTGAGTCCTTGGGATTTTCCTCCAGCCAACCCACATTGTAGGTTTAACTACCATCTTCTTGATCTTGTTATAAACGCGATATGTCATATTTTAGAATAGCCAACGAAAATGCTAGGATTCCTGCGTGCTTCAAATTTGCCTTTAGCGTCCATGAGCAGGAGAACACAAGGGCATCCGAATTTGTTGAAATGCTGGACTGAAGGTTTGCGACCTTCAACCACTTCGTATGGAGTCTTCATGTGGCGTTTATTGATCAGGGCACGATTCTGAATATAGCATGCAGTATTGATTGCTTCTGCCCAGAAGATAAGAGGTAGCTTGGATTCAACCAGCATAGTGCATGCAGCTTCAATAAGTGTGCGATTTCTGCGTTCTGCAACCCCATTTTGTTGTGGGGTTCTGGCTGCATTGAACTGTCGGTCGATTCTCTTGGAGGAGCAGAAAGAGTTTAAGGTAATATTCTTAAATTCTATCCCATTATCACACCGAATATCCTTCACCATAGAATCTGTCTGGTTTTCAATAAGCGTGACAAATTGTTTGACTAACTCAGCGGTTTCACTTTTATGTGTGAGAAAGAAAACCCAGGTGAATCGAGAGTAGTCATCAATAATAACCAAACAGTGAGCCTTCCCGCCAATGCTGCGTATGTCTGTTGGACCAAAGAGATGCATATGTAGCAGTTCTAAGACTTGAGAAGTGGAGGGAACAATTTTAGATTTGTGCGGCTGGCGATGTTGTTTCCCACGCGCGCATGATTCACACTTTTCGATCTGCATGAAGTCACGAACTGGTAGATCTCTGACTTAACCACCTTTTGCAAGACGATTTAAATTCTTCATATTGATGTAACCCAGTCTGCAATGCCATAGCATGGCGTCATGTTCGGCTGTGGATGAGAAGAGGCAAGTGAGCTTGTCAGAAGGAGCCTGGTTCATATCAATAACATACACATTGCCTTTACGTGCAGCTTTAAGAAGAATCCAATCATCTGGAATAATTAAACCGGGTTTAAGCACATAACATCCTTTCTTGGTGAAGAGAACATCTAGATGATTGTCGTAGAGTTGAGACACACTCAACAGACTGTGCTTCAATTCTGGTACATAATTGACATTCTTAAAGCTGATGGCTCCATTGCAAACAGTCCCTCTCATGGTAATTTTCCCTGTTTCTCCACCTGCGAAGGAAACAAACCCGCCATTGAAAAACTGAATGTCATTCAACTGCGAGATGTCTCCGGTCATGTGCCTAGAACAGCCACTATCAATGTACCATAGTCTAACCAGAGCGCGCCAGAGCTGTTCCTGCACATTTCTACAGGTTTTAGTTAGAAACGGGAACCAGGACATTGAAGATCTGGGTTTGCCATCAGCACCAACGTAAGTAACCTCCCGAAAGATCAAGTTAGTTGAGGATGAGGTTGATGATGCTTTTGTTTTATTAGACATGGGGGTAGAAGACTGAGTCTTGGCCACTAACTTAGGCCTCCAGGTTACCGAATCAGACCTCTGCATAATCCTTGGAGTGCTAGAGGGATTATGGGAAACTGAAGGTCTCAAGGGTTTGAAAGGTTGTTTCTTGGCCAAGTTCCAATCTTGATTAGAAGACTTAGCTACAAATTGAGCCTCATGTGGGAGATTAGGCATTGTCTTCTGATGTCTGGAATACAAAGTTTTGAAAGAGGTAAAGGTCTTTTGACAATTTCGAGCAATGTGCCCGGGAGATGCACAATTGAAACAAGTCTGCCTCTTCTAGAAGAAAACAATCCGTTCAGCTTGGGAAATTCTGGGCAACTTGTCTGTCAGTTTCTTGCTGGAGGGTACTGACAGCTGATGCACGGTCTTGGTCTTGACGGTGTCCTGCGTACAACCATCAGCACACTTGTTAGTTTTGTGATTTAAATTCAAGGTTTTTGAACATGGAGATTTTGGCAAATTTTAACTGATATCTGTTCAGCTGGTTGAGTAACAGATTCAGTTTGTGACTGCTGAGTTAATTCCTCAGTTTGATGAGGAGACCCAGCAGTTGCTGTTTTAGTTTTTGAAGATGCCTGTTTTGTTTCTTCTTTTTAGATCGGCGTGTTCTCCGCTTCTTGGTGTTACTCTTCAAATCACACTTTATGACAGATTCCGTGGAGGACACGAGTGGCTCTACAAGGACATCATGTTCTGAGATTTCAGAAGATGAATGTGGAATCTCGCAATTTTGAAAAGTTTGAGATTCCGATTCAGAATCAGTTTTAAGATTTTCATTTGAATCATGAGGAAAAGTGTGTTCATCTTCTGTCATTTCAAAATCAGTCCCTTGTGTTGAGTCGCTCAAGTCTTCCAGAATTATGTCATTATCAACTTTTACAGAATCGGTTGGTTGGTCTACTTTCACACTGTCAACCCTAGGAGATGCACCAACATACGCAGCCTCTTGAGAAAGACTTTCGGTATCCTTAGTTGAAACTGATGAAACCTAATCATTTGTTGATGCAGAACCTGTAGCTAAATTTATTTTCTCATCACAAGAGTTATCACAATTATTAGTATCATTCAAAACATCAGTATTTGATGAAAAACCCGAATTAAAACTGTCTAAATTCTCAACACAACCAATATTGTTTGAGCAAGTAAATTGTTTAGCAAGAAATTGATTTAAAATGTCAAAAGCTGGCTTATAAAACGCATAATCAGCAGCTGAATTGTCTGAATTTGTATTCAGACATTCCTCTTGATCACCCTCTGTGATATCATCAACTAAAATTTCTTCTGCACATGAGTTAGACACATTAGTATCGTTCACGAATTCAGTTTCAGTATCAGAAGATTCTTTTCCGTTTGATTCTGTGGAGGATGTGGATGTTTATGCCTCAGGCACTTCTTTCTCCAAGCCATCTGTACTTCCAGAGGGATGATTACCAGTTTCACGAGAAAGTGGTGTAGAAGCCACAGAGACATCATCCCTCTTGAGTTCAGTGGGTTTGGAGAACTTTGGGGTAATAAGGCGTCCATGGTTTGGATAAATATTCTGAAGGTTTACCATAAATCATTTTCTGCATTTTCTACCTCTTCCTCAGATTCAGGCATTCTAGTATAGTTATGATTATATGGTGGAGGTGCCCTATTATACCCAAGGCCTTTGGTAAAATTCTTTTTATAGTTAAGCTGGAGGTCACATAAGTCCTTGACAAGTTTACTGGAAGTTTCAAAATTTTTAATGTTTATATCATTTTCGTGAAGCTTCCCTGTCAAGGAATTCAGCTTGGCTAAGGCTGCTTGAAGTTCTACGTCCTTTTCAGCTAGTTTTAGCTTGTAGTCGTAGACCCAACATTGCTGTTGGTTCAAGTCTAGCTTTAGCTGAGTTACATCCTGTTTCTGAGCTTCGGCCTTCTCCATAAGAAGCTTGATCTTATGTTTAAGGGCGATGTTCTGTGACGCAGCTTGATGATATTCAGCCACTAGAGTTGAATTATGGGCGCGTATTTGTGATAATTTAAAACGACAACTATCATAATAGAGAATTCGATTTACCGTTTCCGAAAGATCGGGCGTCTCAGTTGTCTGTGTCATCATGCAGTGGTTGCTGTTCTTGGATAGATTCAATGTTTCCATTTGAGCTGCAGCATCTGCCCAGTTGAAACCTTCATGCTGTTGGGCCACCAATGCTGTTGACTTCCCGCCCGAGCTGCTTGATGGACTCGTAGTGGACTTGGAGGGATAGACGGGAACCAGCTGTCTGTCACTGCTCTGTATATCAGCGACCCTGGATTATACATACCCTGACGGTGGCTTCTTGCATTCCCTGGCGAAGTGTCCTGGTTCGTGACATCGGTAACATCTAAGTTTGTCCTTGGTGAGACCAGTCTTCAAATTTGACAGGGGTTGCCTTCCATATTTCTTCTGAAACTTGTTCACCCAAAAGGCAACCATTGCTAAATTCCAAGAAACATCGATCTCGTCCAGGTCCTCCTCCATGATCTGATCAACTTCGGTTGGAAGAATAGATGGAGGAGTTAGATCACCTGCGAGTAAGGCATTTAAGCTTTTGATCATTGACGCCGCAATAGCCAGTTCCTCTTCGTTTTCTTTAGTGAGAAACACAGAGTTGGACGCCGGTTGAGCAGGTGCAGGCGCTGGTGCAGCAGGTTGAGGAGTGTTGCCTTGTTGCACGATTTGAGGAATTGCACAACTGAACACCATGTTGGGATACTGAGCATGGTACTGAGTGTGAACTTGAGCAGCTGAAACCATCGTGGGATTCTGAAATTGAAGACCATACACGTACTGAGTGTTTTGAGGCGTGGCTATAGGACTATAAACCACGTTAGATCCACCCGGTGCTTGTGAGTTTCCTTGAAGAGGACTATAGATAAGATTCTGTGACATTAGAGCCGCGTTTTGCCCTGTCATCCCTACGGCCATCAAACTACTTTGGTGATTGATTTCCCTCTGCTTGTTGTCAATCTCACATGATTTGATAGTAGCTATCATCTCGGTGAGAGTGACATCATTCAAATTTTTGGTCTTTTTGATCATGCCCACATCTGCATCCCAACTCTGGGCAGTGAATTTAATAACTGTCTGTTCATGGCACTATTGGTGAGGGTAATCTCAGCTGAAATCATATGGGACACGAGCTTGACATAACGACGAATCTGATTTTCAATAGTTTCCCCATAGATGTGATTGAATGAGCTGAATTGCTGATTCAGCTGATTCACCCTACTTGCTTTCATGTCGGCATTTCCCTCGTAGAGATTTTGCAGCTCACTCCAAACCTCCTTTGCGGTCTTACAGTTTCTAACTGCGATAGAGATATCAGGTCCTAGGGCCATGGTCAGAGTTGCCGAAGCCTTCTCATCTTCTTTTATGATCTTGATATCCTCCGGAGTCCATAGGTGCATGGGCTTAGGAATTTTCGTTTCTGGATCTTGCTCTGTGCTGTAAACTATGGTTCTTGGACCATTCATGATGCATCTCCACACACCGGGCTCTTTAGCCTTGCTGTACTGTTCAAAATGGAACTTCCACTCACAGTATTCATCCCCATACAATAAACGTGGCACTTTGGTGGAAGTGCTAATTACTTGATCTAGCTCTTGATGGAGGGTTAGTGTTTGCGATTACAGGGCAGCCAGAGTGGCATTTGTCAGATCTTGTGCGGTCATGAATCCAGCCATCATAATTAAATTGATTAAAAATTTACCAAATCGATTTAAAATTAATTTATATTAAGTGTCTCAGATGAACTGTACGAAATCCGAAATGGTCAATCCCGAAGTCAATGATGGTCAAATCCCAAATCCGAATCTAATCCGAAATGGCAATCCTGAAGTCAATGATGGTCAAATCCAGAAAGAGTATCCGAATTGATGGTGATCCGGAATGATGAATCCGAAATAGCGAATCCGACTTGAAAAACCCGAAATGGAAAACCCGAAATGAGATGGATCCGAAATGAGAAGACCGAATTACAAATCCGAAATGGAGAATCTGAGATGTATGATCCAGAATAACCAACACTGAATGTGAATCCGGAATCAAGAATCCGGAGTGGAGAGTCCGGAATGCTTGTCTTATTTGATGAATCTGGAATAGTTATCCTTATCCGTAACATTGAACCCGCTTTTCCTGCAACTGAATTTCGAGATCCAAGGAATTCAAAACCGCAATAGTAACTCGGATTGCAATCCGGATTGAGCAACAGTCCGGGATCAATCCGTGATGGATGATCACCTTCGTGTTCTTCGGAATCTGGAACAGTGGTTGATCTAAATTGTGAGAACCTTCTTGTGTTCTTCGGAATATGGAACGATACCAGATCCGAGTTCTTCAAATTTCTTTGAGTTCTTCGGAACAGTAGCCCTTCCGACGATGAACAGTGAACCGGAACAGAAAAACGATCCAAACAGCAGCAACGCACTTCAAAAACTTCTTCAATCAGCAATACCCGGAGCCTGTATTTGAACAGCAGGCTCTGATACCAATTGTAAGTCCCGTAAACGGGTCAAACAGGTATCACTAACCTAATAAGTAGCGGAAATTATGATTAGGAAGAAGAACAACTTGAATAACTTTGAATAACTCTAACTTGCATACACCAGAAGTGTCTGATACAAGTTCTTTGATTACAACTCTCTAACCCCTTCCAATGACCTAGAATCTCTATTTATAAACACTATTAAGCCCATAATTACAACCTAAGGCCCATTAGGCACTAGGAAGCCCACAAAACCCCAAAAGCCCAAATAAATCCCTAATGAGTAAACCTTTTGTACTCTAAGCCCAACAGAACTGCATAACTTATCTTGCTCCTTGACAGCCAATCCATTACATTTTCGAAGTCGGGCTCCGGAGGAACTAGTGTAATAGGCTAGTTGTGCTTTCTCGTTCCATCCCTAATTAACTGTTGAGCCATTATGAAACATGGAAACGAGCCAAGTGAGATCTGGGTTCCGAAACACATATATTTAGGTTAATATTATATTTACAAAATAAATATAATAAATTTAAAAATAGAAATAAATATAAAATAAAAGAAAAAGAAAAAGCAAAATTACGCTGTTAAAAGCGCTATACAAAAGTCATTAATGCCGGTTTAAAAAATATTTAAGCTGACGATACATATTAAACCTGCCGTGATATTTACAAGATAAATTAAATACTCCGGTTACTTACGCTGTGAATTAATCGCGTAATAGAGTCTGAGCACATGTTCTCGATCAGCGTAGTACGCTCACAAACTAGCGTGGTTGTCAATTACGCAGGTTGCTCGAATTCGCGTTCGAGATTTAAGTATGCGACTATTTGATTCTTCATAAATACGCTATATTCATCATAAATACGCCGGATTCATGTTTTTCTTGATAAACCCTTTCAACAACCCAAATCTGATTCATCCCTAATCTTTACACACTCAGAGCACAATCTGTATCACACGATCATCTGAAATAAGATTGTAAGTAACACTGTCATACCGTATTTTATGTTGTGCAATGATCGGAATGAAGTTAGTTGATGTGTGTGTTTGAGAGTATGATAAAAGTGTGATGAAGATGATGATGATAAAAACTTTGAAAAACAATTTAAAACTGATATGTGTATATATACAATAAAAAATTATCGTCTGGCGTATTTATTAAAGAAATCCCATTTTGTCTGGAAATGACGTGGATGTCGGTTCGTTTGATTGTACAGTTACACGTTTCGTAAATAAAGTATAAAACTTTATCGAACATGAAAATGACCTAATTTGTGCAATGATTGACATTTTTGCATTCTTACCAATAAAATGCAAGAGTTTATTAAATAAAAATGTCCGGGATTGTATAATGATTGATAAATATACATTCTTGCAAATAATGTTCCGGAATTGTTCAATGACTAAAAATGTATAAATGTCACATTGGATAACACAAACAAAATACAAACAATTGTCTTTAAGATTTTAAAGTAAACTAAGGCCCGAGTCCATCCTACATGTAGCATGCATTCATAATTGTCACACATTAGCACCTGAAACATATGTGAAAAAGACGGTCAACAAAGAATGCTGGTGAGTAACATAGGTTTTGTGTGTCAAATTCATCGCTTTGTATTAGTATTTGTAATACCTCGTCCGAATACGAGAGTCGATGAGTGAAAACCTTGTATCCCAACCTGTATTAAAATGCTTGGTATTGCAATATGTTTAACCAACTATAAAAGTTAGTAGAAGTTATAAAACCTTGTAGCCATGAATCTTGACAAAAGTGTTTCTTTTGTAAAACCGTATAAGAAATTGATGTAAAAGAAATCTTCGTATGGTTTATATATCTTGAATTGAAAAACCGTACATGACTTGTCTAATATCGTTTGTCCTAATTTTGTATAAACTAATCGTCCGTGTTGTGTATAAACCAAGCGTCCTTGTTTTGTATAAACCAATTGTCCGTGTTATGTATAAACCATTCGTCCTTGTTTTAATTGTGTAAACTGTGGTCGTTTTAGTGAATACATTCAAGCCTGTGTTGACTCATCTCGACTAATAGATCACCAAAAGGTATATTAAAATATTCGACTAACAAACCACCAAAGGGTTTATTAAAATACAGTTTCTGACGTTCCCCAAACTTCCCCACTAACAACGGGAATTTTGGTAACAGGATTGTGAGTCCTATGGCACCATAACATACTACTAGTCAGCTTGGCCAAAGTTAATGAATGTCATTCGTGTTATGCATAACGAACCAACAAGTTTCCCACATTATTGAAAACATATTGTTATATATAAACCATATACCTGTTTTGAAAACTTGAAAATAGTTTAGCACATATGAGTCACCCCAAACAATTTAGAAAACGTAAAAGAGGGAGCTATGTACTCACTTGGATTGCATAGATGTCTTGTGTAAACAAAGCTCAAGTGTTCAAGTGTTTCGTAATATGTCGGATAACTAAGGTTAGTGTATAACGTGACTTAATCGGAGGAACATATAGAATAAGGTTCATAAACCAAACGAGTGGAGGATCTCATGTAATATGGTTCATAATACCTTACATCCTGATTTGAAACTATCTAGGAGTGTTTTGAATTGTTATGACTTGTTAAAGTGGTTTACGCCACTTTAACGGTCCGTATGCTAACTATAGTTTCGTATGGTTAAATAAGTCCTATAATGAGTCTAACGTGTCAAAACTAGTTTAATTATGTTGTATGATCAGTTTAAAGTTAAAAATAATCACCATATATGTTTAAAACTATTTTTGTGCCAAAAAGGGGATTTCCGACAGTTTTAAAAGTATATATAGTTGACTTGTCATTTGACTAACCAAACGATATGACCATACGGTATAACCTCAGAGGGTTATTCCCTATATTACTACGGTCATATAAATGGGCTTGGTCGGATCCTAAACTTGACCATACGGGTTAGATTCGAAAGTCAAAGCGGAAGTCAAACCGCTTGAATTTCGACTAAGGAAAAAGCGCTAAACTAGAAATGACGAGTTAGAGATGTTAGAACATGTCTAATAATGTTATAAAACTGATTTGGTGTCAAAACTTTAAGTTTTAATAACCGAAAACACTTTCATCGTAAAATGCATTTTATGAACTTTTGACTTTTATTTCATAAAAGTTTGACTCGTCATTTCGCATACTAAACGTGATTATTAGAAGGTGTAGTCACAGATCACGTAGCAAAGTTCGATTTGAACTTTGACTTGACCAAAATGGTCAGAACCGAAAGTCAAACAAAAAGTCAATTTGTTTGACTTTTGGCTCATAACTAGCCAAAATAATGAAAAAACTAAGGAAGAACACTTACTTGTGTTCTAGGAAGGATTAAAACTCAGTACGAGGCCTCTAAAGAGAAGCAAACTCTAGAAATGAGTGATTAGAGATAAGAGAGTGCATTGAGCAAGTTGAAAGGATGAACATATGAGGTTATTTATAGTTGAACAAGTTCAACTAGATCATGCCAAGTGTTATGGGACTTCTCTTATTGTTAACAAGTGTCCCATGAGGTGTTAGAACTAGGAAGAGGGTGGCAATTATGTGCTAGGTGTTAAGTAATGAGCATAGTTGGCAGAACTTGGAGGCCAAGCAAAATTTTAGCAACTAGGCATGCATTACGGACCGTTTGGCTTTAGGTCTTACGGTCCGTAAGACCTTCGATAAATAAGTTTCTACTTTTGGCAGTTTTGGCCCCCGGACTCGTATTTTCACTTGTTTGCCATTTTTAACCCTTCTAACTTGTTATTTAAGCTATACAAAGGGTATACAGACATGTAACTTTGATTTTGTTCCGAATATGCTGTGAATATCATTTCGCTCGATCATAAGATTACATATTTCGTAAATAAAATATAAAATTTTATTGAATACGAAAATGATCGAAAATGTACAATGGTTGAAAATTGCGAATGTTACAGTTTAGGCCACATTTCAAGAACGATTAAATTGACTCGTAAAGGATGAATTCTTACCTCCTCTCGATTTCACTTATTTTGGAACATGTGTCAAATGTATTAAAGGTAAAATGACATTAGTGAATAAGAAAGGTGCCACTAGGAGCTCTAATTTATTAGAACTCATTCCTACTTATATTAGTGGTCCTTACCACATCACTAGCATAACTGGACGTACTTCATTTATCACTTTTATTGATGATTATTCTCGTTACATGTACTTGTATCTCATTAAGGAAAAATCTGAATCTCTAAAACCTTTTAAAGATTATAAAGCTGAAGTTGAAAAACAACTAGATCGTCAAATTAAAGTTGTGACATCAGATAGAGGCGGTGAATGTTATGGAAGACATACTGATGTGGGTCAAGCTCCTTGTCCATTTTATAAGTTTTGTAAGGGCTAGGGCATTGTGAAGCAATACACCATGCCTTGTACACCTTAGCAGAATGGTATCGCTGAACGAAGAAACCGTACCCTTATGAACATGGTGCATAGTATGTTAGCCAACACTAATTTACCATTATTCCTCTGGATTGAAGCGTTAAAAGCAGTTGTTCATATACTCAATAGAGTTCCTTCTAAGTCTGTCCATAAAGCTTCTTATGAACTTTGGACAGGAAGGAAACGGAGTTTTAAATATATATGAAAGTATGGGCTGCATTGCTAAAGCGAAACTTTACAATCCTTTCCTAAGGAAACTTGACCCTAAAACAGTTACCTACTTCTGTATCGGTATCCTGATCACTCAAAGGGGATCATTTCTACTGTCCTTCCCATGTCATCCGTATTGTTGAAACCAAGCATGCCACGTTCCTACAGAATTTCAAGGTTAGTGGGAGCAGTACCAACCCTTACGAAGAATTTCAAGAAGTACAAGACGGGGGGGGGGGGACTCATCGCTTACCATAACTCCGTGTACTCCTCTTATACCCAATGCAACAACTGCACCTGAAGCTATTGCACCAACTCCAAATTTACCTTCACAATCAGAACCCATTATACCTCATAACGAAGGCACATCAAACGCTCAAAACCAAGACAACAATGAACCTGCTAATCAACTTAGGATGTCATCTAGGTCAAGAAGGCCTACTAATTGGGATGATTATGTTACCTACCTGACTAAAATGGATGCCGAAAAGCTCAATGATCCTATCTCTTATAATGAAGCCATTAGTAGTGATCAGTCTTCTGAATGGAATAAAGCAATGATTGATGAGCTTGAATCCATAAAGAAAAATGAAGTTTCGGATTTGGTAGAATTACCCAAAGGTGTCAAATCGTAAGATGTAAATGGGTATTCAAAACAAAACTAGATCCGAATGGGAACGTTGAACACTACAAGGCGAGATTGGTTGCAAAGGGCTACGCTCAAAAAGAGGGAATTGATTATCAAGAGATGTTTTCACCTGTCTCTCGTAAAGATTCATTTAGGATTGATATAGCCCTAGTAGCTCATTTTGACTTAGAGCTACATCAGATGGACGTTAAAACCGTTTTCCTTAATGGAGACTTAGACGAAGATGTTTGCATGAAACAACCCGACGACTTTAAACCTGAAGGTCAAGAGCATCTAGTTTGTAAGTTAAAGAAATCCATTTACGGGTTAAAACAAGCATCACGTCAATGGTACCTCAAGTTTGATGAAGTCATGAAGAAACAAGGTTTTGCGAAGAATCAAGTGGATCAATGCACCTACATCAAGATGAGTGGGAGAAACTTTACTACACTTGTCCTTTGCGTAGATTATATTCCATTGGCAAGTAATAGTTTAGACATGTTGCATGAGTTGAAGCATTTACTCTCGCATAACTTCGACATGAAAGATCACGGAGATGCTTCTTACATCATTGGCATTGAAATTCACCGAGACATATGTGACAACCAAAAAAATTAATGGTAAATCCATAGAACTTAACAACTATTTATTATTTAAATTGTGTTCAGTATCGACTTAATTACTGCATGATTAGGTCATATAAAGGCTAGCGTTCATAGGACATGGTTAAAATTTACACATGGTAGTGTCACATTCGTCGCATCACGAGAAAACTAGAAATTATGTCCGAATATGTTGGCTAAATGCTGAAAAGAACTATTCACGGAGCACACTATTCATGCCAGCTATATCTGAATACGAAAGCGTACCGTCACAAATGTATACACTAAAAACCCAATTTAGGGGCATAAAATGCTAAAACACTTTAACTTTCCGGAAAATACATCTAGTTATAGTGTTCGAACCGCGCCAAAACTAGTAATAATATTTGTCCGCAACATTAGAAATTTCAGCATTTACAATATTTATATAGCATGTAAATAATGCTAAATGTCCTAAACAATGTTGAGGGTACCAAATAATTACTGGAGACATCGCTTCCAGTATTACGACACACTTTTTACATAACATCCGGTTTAGAACCGACGGGTAAACTAGTGGCATTTTTGCTATCCAAAACTAAGACCAACCATCCAGTGAACTAGTTAGCCATCGTTTGGCATCACGCATCACGAACATTGTCACAACATTAGTCATAAAAGAATTCCCCTAATTCCCTAAACCCCTAAATTTAACCTCATATATATATATATGTATAACTTTTAAAAAATATATAAAACCTTATGTGCACATAGCTAAAATCGCCCATACGGGCCCACCCCGAATCACCTACAATATGTATGAAAATAAGAAATTATGGAGTGCAAGATTTTGTTTGACTAAAAGAAATCATAAGAGGATGCTTCACCATAAGTTCACCACTTTCAATCTTTAAAAAAAATTATATCAAACACCCTCTTTGCCTCCCTTGCTCACGGCTTCAACACTCCACCACAATACACCCTTTATCCACCATTAAATACCTCATTTAAACCTATTTTAAATCATTTTAAGATCACTTAAGGGCTTTGCAAGCATGGATGGTCATTAGGGACACTTTGGAGCTTTATTATTTTCTTAATGTTCATCTTAATCTTGTGCAAAATTGTAAGCCCATCTTTTATCATTTTTAAGCTTGTTATAATATGTTGTTTATTAAAGTACTTGTTGATCATCTTGAACATAAAGAAAAACCAAAGTTAAAAACCCAAATATCACCTTAATAATCAACTAAGTATAATGTATTACGTGTTGAATATGTGTATTAGGGTTAACTAGTTAGTATGACCATGTTGATTATGTTGAAGTAAGTTGTTTAAGTGCATGATCTTGTATCATCTAGGGTAAAAAATGATGATTTAAACATCTTGATGTTTAAATCTAAACAAGATCATCAACCTCATGATCCATGAACTTTACTACAACTTAAATGATTTATAACATATGTGTCTAACTTTTGTAAAGATTAAAAACCATGATTTACACTAAAATAGTCTTAAAAGTGTATTAAACAAAGTGGTTTAAAGTTCAGATCTTAACTAGAAAGTATAATAAAAATGATGGCTTTAATGATCTAGTAAATGCGTGAAGATTTCATTATTTTTTAAGTAAGTTGTTAAGATATATACTTACAAAAAGTTCATGGAAATGAGTATTAATATGTATGGCTCATGCATGCAAAGTTAGTATGTTGAAACTTGATTTGAAGTTACTTGTGATTATAGTGCTTAAAGATGTTTAAAATACGTTTTCAAACGTGGAAAACACCATAGTTTAGGGGAAACTAAGGTCAAATTTTCTAAAATCTTAATGGCGATTATAGTGTGATTCATTGGGTGATTAGCATGGTTAATCATAATTAACAACCTTAATCGTGATTAGACACCCCTTAATGGTAAGGATTAAGTCTTAATCATACAAGAGTTTTATTAAACACTTATATATATATATATATATAATATATATATATATATATATATAAAATATATATATATATATTACTAAGTGAAATGGGTGGAAATAATTAATACATATGTAAATATAACTTTTGGGAAACTTATATATATTTTAAATATCTCACTTAGTGTATAATACTTGTGTATCATGTGTATGTATTAGTGTAGGAGCATACAAGCCAAATGCTAAATACATTACATATGGATTATACATAAATACATAGAAATATAAGAATGGACATGAACCTTCATGTATATTTACACTTGGGAAATCAACACTCCAAATATACGCACATAAACTATGTTCATGTTATACTCTTAAATGAAACGTGACAACGGACCAACAAACATCAGACGAACCATAAAATAACTATATATATTGACCAAATAATATACATATTCGAAACGGACATGAAACATATAATAAACGCTCTAACGAAATGAACGCGTCGTCATTGGCAGCGGCCACACTAGTGTCACGACAAGTAGCGTGTACATATCGCGGACGACTTTTGGTCACTCTCGACACGAAAAGATGTATATTCGGCTACTACGACGAAACTCTAAAAATAATATATTTCTAGACAAGGGAAATATAAATATGTTTCAGCACTTATAAATCCGAAAAGTATAAAGAGATAATCACTAAGTGTAATAAAAAATATAATTATACACGTATATGGGTATGTAGGAAATCCGTACGAAAATACACCTAGTGAGATCGCAAGAATACAAGGAATGTACATGTACACGAATATGTATAAAATACGACATAAATACCAATAATAAAATATACAAATACAAGTATAATACGGTATACGAATACGTATAAAATATGCAAATACATGGTGATGTACTCAAATACATTTGTTGAAGTGTACTCTCACAAAGAATACAGTACATGTACATCAACGTAATATACCATGTTAAAAAATAAATATTTTTAACATTTATATTTATAAAAGGTATACATATATATTTGTGAAACAATTATACATTCTGGAATCGAACATATTATTACAAGTGAACGAGGTTCACTAAACTTAAATATATATATTTGAGGAATATATATATATATATCGCACACAACGAACATAAGCCATGCGTGGCACGGAGACGCTAATGGCCTAGGCCCCCTCACACCGTGTGGATCACGGAGACTCAAATGGGCTAGGCCCACTCTCACTTGTGCAAGGCACAAAGACTCAAATGGGCTAGGCACATTCTCACTTGTGCACAGCACAAAGCCTCTCATGGGCTAGGCCCACTTATGATCGTGCGAGGCACGAAGGCTCACGAAGGGCGAGGCCCGTTCGTACACACTATAAATTCAAAAAAAATATATAAAAGGTATATATTAAAAGCATATACACGAAACAAATGCCAACATATTAAAATACACAAGGGTTCCAAATATATAAATTACGAACACAGTAACGTTCAAGATGAACAACGCGTACAAGGTCTAGAAGAGATCAAAGTATCTAATGAGTTAGAGCACTTGTAGGATGACCCACGCTTTTGGAACACCATTTGCTAGCACAATCTTTGGACACAAATCAGTGAGTTCATGTCCCCCTTTTCTCTTAAATGTTTTCGGTTTTATAACTCTTGCGGGGGTGGGGGAAATACATGTTTTCGATGGTATGGTTTAGCTATGGAATGAAATATTAGATCATGTGAGACAAGGGTCTCTCTTAAGCGCCATTATCTTTTACAATACCACAGAACAAGAGTGGTAGATCTATCGGGTGTAGGCGAGCCCCACTCATGGTCCTTGTGTGGCTGCATGTAGTGCTTTTTATTGTCCCAGCCGGGTGGACCGATATGATATCGTCTAGGGTTGAGTGCTTCCTATGTCATCATATATATACTAATGTCCATGCAAAACTTTAAAGATCATAAGTTCATTGACGCATTACATACCACATTGTTATCTACGAACTCTCAAATGTTTTTAAGATCATTGGTTATGAACTCACAACGCAAGAACTCGCCAACTTTTGTTGACGTTTTTAAACTTACATGTATTTCAGGCAACTAAGTTGATCTTTGCTCGGTTGGTTACAAGAAGTCAAGGTTATCAAGAATACAATGTCATCCTATTTTGAAGGATTTGGTCCATATATTCGGTCTTCGAACGAGATATAGGATGGAAAGCCTTAGGGTTTTAAAAAGTATATTTTGAACAAGTCTTTTGTAAAGATATTATAACTTGTGTTGTCTTTTGTGGTTAAATACTTATGACTTGTAACTTTTAAATGATGGAAATGGATGAACATCGTGCATGTTTTATTTCATATAGTTGTTTACTTATATCGTATGCAATGAAAACTATTCAAGTTCACACCCGCTCTTCCGCTTATAACCGGGTGTGATAGATTGGCACCAAGTCTCGTTTGTAGTGAACTAGGATTCTTTCTCGAGTCTAGTCTACAATCACTAGGATTCTTTCATGAAAACAATTTATCAAAAACAATGTGTTCGTTGCATATACAAAAATGCAAGATCTACAAACAAAACTCTTTTCAAATAAATAATGCAAGGATATTATTCAGCGCATAGTCAATATGGATAGACATACTAAACTAGTTTGATTCGCACAAACCAACGTGATTATATTTGAGATGCCCAAATTTATATATAAAACAAGTAATTATATTATTTATTGATATATATATATATATATATATATATATATATATATATATATATATATATATATATATATATATATATGTTGTACGGATTATTTTGGCAAGAAAGAAGTACCTTCGACTTCGAATTCTATTATTATTCTGACTCGCACGATGAAAATAATGATCTCGCATTTATTGTAGAGCTTTTGGCGCACATGGTTCCTAAGTGAGACCCTAAGCTTGATTCCATAGAAGATGGCTGTTTTTCCCTCAAATATGAAGGTAACTATAGTAGTGATGATGAGGCAGAAGTGGTAGCCTTGGATAAGAACTCTCTTAGGGGGATGAGGTCCCTATGGCTCAAACGAATCATGATTGATGACACTCGTGTCCAGACAAGGAAGATGAAGTATTTATTTTGAAGGTGCCCCTCTAGTTGTTATTGTTGGGATTCTCTCTATTCTTATTTCGTTTAACAACACGCCCTTTCATGAGTAATGGCAACGAACGTTAGCACGTGGACAATCATGAAGGTCCCTCCTATGTTGAAGGTATGTAGATAGTAGTGTCCTCACTCTGACTGATCGTCTGCTTTGAACAAGAGAATGCTAGGGGGGAGGCACGTACTAACAACTTGTAGTGCATGGGAATCCTGGTGGGCTCTACGGTCAAACTAATGATCATTTTCTATACGAAATTCTTAAGCTGTTCAAATCTCTATCTAGTAGAACACTAACTGGGATAGTTACTATAACACTCTACAAAGCAGGAAATCTGTCTTTGTTTACTCCGTGACTAACACTTCTATATATAATACAAGTCAGTTGGGACTCGGTATCTAAGTAAGTGAAGATGGTTAACCACTTAGGAAAGATTTTTCTCAACATTCGAGGAATCATGTGCTTGAATTTGTACAGTATCTATAACACCCTATCTTATCCATTGGAGTTCTACGATAAACCCCATCATGTCCGTTTTACCTCAAAGGGTAGTATGGCACGAGCCGTAGTGTAACCCATTTACCATATTCTATTCGACACCTATGGAAATTATAATAATATTGTTGGAGCTCAAGGGATATCAACGTATTCGTTACACGGGTTAGTCCGGCCAAGGATTTTCCTACTTTGGGTGATCGAGGTCCATGAAGTATGGAATACATGCTGTAAGGTTGGAGGTGACCGTTTGGTTGTCCTCCTCAACGAATTATCTCTTTTCCACTCAGACATATGGCCGATACACGCAAGAGGTGCTACGCATTTTGGATTGCAGTTATTCACGTTATCATTGTTTCAAACATGCATGAACAATGCGATTTGAGGTTTCCATGACCGATTGCATTCTTAATTCTTAGGCGCATGGTAGGCTATATCTGTCTAAATATAAGTCTACATTCCTTTATACTATGTATCATAAATAACATGGCACCGAAAAGAAAATCTACACCCAAAAGGGCCAGTTAATGAACGCCCTACTATTAGAGTCAAACTAGAGTTTTTATGGAACAACACGAGATTGCAAAAATTGCACAACATGAGGTTATTGAGTCGACACTAGTGATGGTACATGATGGTACCAGTGGTTCAAATCTCGATGGATCAGGAACGAGTGGCAATGCCACAGCCCAAGGTGCGATCACACAAGGTTTTAGTTCTAAAGCTTTCCTAGATGGTAAGCCACGAGACCTCGTAGATACGAGAGGTGCGGTAGGGTTTGTCCGCTTAATAAAGACATTGAAGTCGGCTAGCTATGCTAGTAAATGTACCCTGAATAAACAATTAGGTAAACCAAGAGCCTTTCGCCGAATGCAACATTAACTTGGTGGGATCTCCAAGTATGAACTTTAGGTAGTGATACAACAAAGAGGTTGTTGTGGGAAGAATTCAAGGACATTATGCGAGAAGAGTATTGCTTGCTGACTGGAATTCAAAGGATGGAAACAGAATTCAGGAACTTGACCATGATTAGAGCTGATGTTGTTGGTTACACTCAACACTTTCATGATCCCTCAAGGGTTGTTCCATAGTAGGTAACACCCGAATTCAAACATATTGAGTGCTACATTTGGAGTTTAGCCCTTAAGATGCGAAACATGGTAACATCATCCCACCCTACTTCGATCACTCGAACAGTAACTCTCGCAACCAAGGATGCGGTGAGAATGGGGAAATTGTGGAAGAAAGGTGCGCATAGGAAGAAAACGTATGTGGAATGTACTAAGCGATAGAAAGCGAAAGTTCACACACCTTAGGAAAGGTTCGAGGGTTAGTAACAGATGCGAGGAAACTCTCGCGACGAGAGTATCGAAGGCATTGCTGCCATAAATGAAGCTGGCACCAAGAGGTATGCTGGTAACTTGCCGAAACCCTGAATTTGAATTAGTGCGTTAACCATATACTCGAATTAGAGTCATTAAGTTAGACACAACTTACTCTATCAATTTAGCTAATGGGAAATTATCTTACTCATGGCGAATCATTAAGGATCATCGGTACGTCCCTAACAACAAACGCTTCACATCCATACTATCCGATACTTGTGTCGATTTTAGTTTTATCTTTGTAGAATTTAAAAATATACTTGGCCTACAATCGAGTAAGCTAGACGTCCCTCATTCCATAGGATTGGTCAACGGCAAAGTAGTTGAGTCAAGAGAAGTCGTTAAAGGATGCACACTCGAACTTGGAGCACATAAATTTAATATCGACCATTTACGTGGTAATCAGAAGGTGAAATCGCTAGGGATTATAACCTTCATTATTATGATCACGTTTCAAAGTTTAATTGAACTTTGAATTGACCAAATATGGTCATAACCAAAAGTCAATCGGGAAACCAAACTGTTCGACTTTTAGCTCAAAAAGCTAAAATAATGAAAGACCTAGGAAGAGTAATTACTCGTTTTGAAAACCACTTTTGAAACTCAAGATAAGAGGCTTCCAAAGGCTAGAAACAAGATCCAAGAAGGATAGAAAGAAGAACTTCACACTTTGCTTTGAAGTGTTTTGAAGTGGTGTGAAAAAAATGGAAGAATCATGGGGTATTTATACTATTTTAGGATCAAGGAGGTGATGACAAGTGTCCTCAAGTGTGGATTAGTGTCCTAACATGTGTCAACACCAAATTAAGTGTGGCAAAATGAGTGCTAGGTGTCAAAAATTGGAGATAGGTGGCAAACATGGTGAAGAAGCAAAAATCTTTGTTATTTTTTGACAATTTTTTGCCCTTGGACTTGTATTTTCACTTGTTTGCCATTTTTAACCCCTTTAACCTAATATTTAGGATATATAAAGTGTTAAGACATGCGTAACTTGGATTATGCCCAAAAATGTCATGGATGTCGTTTCGTTCGGTTGTACGGTTACGCGTTTCGCAAAAATGCGTAAAACGCTTTAGCGAACACGAAAATAATCGAAATTGTGCCACGATTGACATTTTTGCATTCTCATCAATAAAATACAAGATTTTGTTGAATACAAAAATATTTAGATTGATAAAATGGTTCGTATCTTGAATACGGACCAACAGACTTTCGCAGTTTGATGAAAATAGTCCATGGACTTGTATAAGCGTGTTTTTGTCATATCTAACCCTTCAAAACTTATATCTAAGTTATGTAAAGGGTATTTAGGGTATGTGTAGCTTATGTACTTGGTTTGGAGTGTACGTCATGTTAAACTGATTGCGTTTGAGTGTCAGTTAACGAATTAATTCCACAAAAATTTTGAAGGTTTGAAATCGTGCAAGAAATTGAAATTGTGCAAGAAATTGAAATTGTGCAAATGTCTTAGATAATTATAGAGATTTTGTAAAAAAAAACGGGGTTTCATTGAATACAAAATTGTTTGTAATTGTACGTTGATTGAAAAGGCACAAATGTCACAGTCTCCCCTACTTTTGGAAATTTCGTCCCGAAATTTAATTAGAGGAAACTTGTAAAACAGATGTGGATATTTCGCTTTCATCTGATCCTCTCATTCACAAGTAAAATCTAGGCCACATTTAGATTCCCAGAGAACTTTAACTATCGGTATGCGTCTAAGCTTGAGTTTCTTGACTTCACGGTCCAATATCTCCACAGGTTTCTCGACAAAGTGCATAGTGTCATCAACTTAAATTTTGTCGAGGGGAATGTGGAGGTTTGTATCGGCTAAACACGTTTTCAAATTGGAAACCTGGAATGTTGGGTGAATATTCCCAAGTTCAGGAGGTACCTTAAGTCGGTAGGCCACCTTTCCGATTCTCTCAGCGATCTTGAATGGTCCAGTATATCGTGGTGCGAGTTTTTCTTTCTTTCCAAATCTAATCACACCTTTCCAAGGGGATACCTTGACAAGGCGTGATCACCAACTTGGAATTCCAAGGGCTTGCGTCATTTGTCCACATAACTCTTTTGATGGCTTCTAGCTGTCAGAAGGTTATCACAAATTTTCTTGACTTTGTCTGTTGTGTCATGAATGAGTCAGGTCCAGTGAGCTGAGCTTCACCGACCTCATTCCAGCAGACAGGTGAATGACATTTTCGACCATATAGAGCTTCGAAAGGCGCCATATTGATGCTAGCGTGATAACAATTATTGTAGGAGAATTCGACCAATGGTAGATGCGAATCCCAACTACCACCAAAGTCGATCAGACATGCTCTAAGCATATCCTCTAGTGTTTGAATTGTCCTTTCAGATTGTTCATCTATTTGAGGATGATAAGCAGTGCTCAGATTGAGTTTGGTTCCCATGGAAGATTGCACGGTCTTCCAAAAGTGAGATGAGAATCGAGCATCTTGATTGGATGTGATGTTCAAAGGAACACAATGATGAGATTAAATCTATTCAACGTAGATCTTGGCGAGTTTGTTAGCAGATAGATCCTCATGAATTGCCAAAGAGTGTACTAACTTTGTTAGACGGTCGATGATTACCCAAATGGCATCATGACCTCTAGGTGTGCGCGGTACTTTAGTGATGAGATCCATCGCAAGGTTCTCCCACTTCCATACCGGTATTTCTGGTTGCTCCAGTAAACCAGATGGGCGCTGATGTTCTGCCTTAACTTTAAGACAAGTTAGGCATTTAGACACATACAAGGCAATGTCCTTCTTCATACCCAGCCACCAATACTGGGTACGGAGATCCTTATACATTTTGTCTACACCAGGATGGATTGAATAACGAGACTTATGAGCTTCATCCATCAATAAGGTGTGGAGATTGTCTTGAGTAGGAATCCACAAACGGTTCTTGTAGTAGAGTAATCCGTTGTCTTTTGTTTCGAGTTGAAGTTCGAGATTTTGTGGCAACTCATTTTTCAACAAGCTTTGGGTCACACATCTATGTTGTGCTTGAAGGATACATGTCTGGATATCAGATTGAACTCGAACACAATGAAGTTTGACACATTCCTTACGACTAAGCGCATCAACCACAACATTCGTCTTACTAGGATGATAGCGAATCTCGCAGTCGTAGTCGTTCAGAAGTTCGACCCAACATTGTTGTCTCATATTTAGCTCCTTTTGATTGAATATATGTTGGAGACTTTTGTGGTTAGTGAAAACCACACATTTCGTATCGTAAAGGTAGTGTCTCCAAATTTTGAGAGCAAAAACTACGACTCCTAACTGATCATGAGTTGTGTAGTTCTTCTTGTGGATTTTCAATTGTCTTGACGCATAGGCTATGACTTTGTCTCTTTGCATGAGAACACAACCAAGGCCTAGGTTTGATGCGTCACAATAGACAACGGAATCGTTGGCAGTCGGGTAAAGATAAAACAGGAGCATCACAGAGTTTTTGTTTCAGTGTTTGAAAGGCTTCCTCTTGTTTGGATCCCCACTTGAAAGGTTTATTCTTCTGAGCCAAAGTGGTGAGGGGAACCGCGACTTTGAAAAGTTAGCGATGAATCGTCGATAGTATCCAGCAAGACCAAGAAATGAACGAACTTCATGTCACACCCCGGATTTCCAACCCTGAAATCCAAACACAGGTGGGCCCGGGTGGGGAGTATCGTGACGTAAGTTGATAACATCATTGTCAATTAAACATAGCACAGCGGAAGTCTTGGAGTAAAATTACTATTACAAAACGAAATGTTCGAAATCTAAAACAATATACAGGCTCGTAATAGAAGATCCACAGGCGGATCGTAAAATGTACAAGAAAGAATACAAAACAGACTTTAGGCAGATCTAAGGATTTGCAAGATCCTCTTATTCTCTACCGAGCAGCTTCTGACCTATTTCGTATTATACCTGCAGATTAGCCTTTGGAAGATACGTCAGCTTACGCTGGTAAATACACCCAACTGACTCATTTTGGAAACATTAAAAAAATGATTCTAAGTGCAAACGGCACCAAAATCTTTTATTAACTTGGGAAAGTTGACCTTGCAATGGACCAAACGATAATAATTTACCGTATCCCAAGCCAGTATAGGGAAAATAAGTCGAGAGTATTTACCTGAGCTAGTCTTCTTCTTTTATTTTTAAATAACTCAGCCGTATACAAAAGTACCAATTGCAGATAGCATTTACCGAGAAGGCTTTAGTCTGGATTATGACATAAGCTAGCCAATTAAATACTAACGGTCTTATAAACCGAATAGTGTACATGATCATTACGTATAACGCTTGATTAAACGATGATCGGATAGAATGTAGTTTAAACCCGACAAGTACTTTACTTGTATAATATGGGTAAACTATAAACATTCTGGATTTTGAGGCTAAATGACAAGGTTAAACCCGTTATGGTTAAATTCCATAAAACAGTTACATATACGTAACTATGCCCATAATAGCGATATCGGGTAACCGGATAAGTCATGGACAAGTTCTATATGCCAATATACTTTAAATAAGTTCAAATATCAGTAGGATAGCAACTTATATGCCCATTAAGGTTTTAAAACGAAACTATGCCTCATAAGGGCATTTTGGTAATTTCATACCAAAAAGAAAGAACTTGAATATAATTTAATGTTATAATTATAAGTATTCTGGAAAAATACTTTATTTATGACATAATATTAGTAGGATGTCAATTATATGTGTAAATTATCTTTTATGAATTATTTGGGATTCTGAGTTTATAACATGTATCTACTGTAATTATGTTTAAAATAAGTTTTGAAATCAGTAGGCATCAAGTTTTGGTCAATAATATGGTTTAAAACCATACTATGCGTCGAAATGGCGCTTATGTCGTAAGATGACGTTGTTAAGCGATGTTTAATGAAAACTGACCTTAGGGTCAGACTTAAAATGTTTAAAATATGTTATTTAATATAACATATCAGTAGGTAAATGATTTACCTTGAAAAGATTGTTTAAAATCATTTTATGAGTCGCAAGGACTAAAACCGTCATTTATCGACATAGTTTAAGGACCTGCTTGGAAACTCAGTTTACAACTTCGTTTAACATCCCAAATAATCCTACTTATAATAATACATCAGTAGGAAACTCAATTTCAAGTTTATTATCATTAAAACCTTGTTTTGTTCAAAAAGGGCATTTTGGTAAAAAAAATGGCAAAATTATGGAACTTGTGCATAAACTTAGATTCTGATTATGATCATGTAATATAACCTCAGAGGGTTATGCTATATTATATTATGATCACAATACAACTTTAGGTCATTTGGTAACTAATCTAAATCGGGTCAGAATCGAAAGTCAAAGTAGAAGTCAAACTTCGCGACTTTTGGTTGCGAACCGACCCTATAACTGAAATTGACGAGCCGAACATGCTCTTACATGTTCTAATAATTATTACCAACTTGTTTAAGTGTCAAAACATTTTTCATAACATATATAAGATTAATTTATGATTTATCCGAAAAATGGCATGTTTGAGTTTTTAATAACATAACTTTGACCCGTCAAATGGTCTAGCAAACGTGATCTTCAGAAGGTGCCCTTTATAGGGATTAATACCTACTTTATTACGATCACTTAGTCATGTTCATTTTGAACAATGTCTGGACCATAATGGTCTTAACCGAAAGTCAAAGCGTTTGCCGTAAAAGCTTGACTTTTGGCTATAGAAGCTTATAAACGAAAATGCAAGAGTAAGGAACACTTACAAGAGGTTCCTACAATGCAAGAGAACTAAGTTGGATGCTCCTTTCAGCTAGGAACTTCCAAAGGAGGGAGAAGAGTTATGTTTAAGAAAGGTGCAAGTTGGAATGAACACTTGAACACCTATTTATAGTTGGAGAACTCAAAGAAGGTGAAGCCAGGTGTTTAGGGGAGTAAGAAGAAGCTTACAAGTGTCCCAAAACGTGGCATAGTAGTTTAGAGAAGCCATGGTTTCGAATTGAATGGTTTTGGAGTTTTGCTTGATCTCCAAACAATTTTTCTGCAGCAGAGCCTGTCTAGCGGGGCGTGAGAGACACAGGCTGGGTCTCTCGCGGCCCGCGACCGCTCCTAATTCAGTTTCAAAATTTAACACTTTGACCCCTGAACTATATAAAGCTTATAAAAACTATTTTAAACACCTTTTTGGCACTTTTAGTCCTCCGTAGCCAAAACTTGGCATACCCGGGATTATGCCCGGACATTGTCGAGCTCTCGGTTCGTTAAAAGGTCACTCAAAGGTATAAATTAACATGTTGACACTTTTAATCCCTCCATTATCCAACTTTCACATATTTACAAAATTGAACCCTCTCGTCCAACAAATGGCACGTATGAGAATTAGGACTTCACAAAGGATCACTCAGAGGTTTATTCCAAGCATGTTGATTCCGATGTCACTCAGAGGCTGGGCATGTTGACATATTAGTCACTCAGAGGCCAAGTTTCAAACATGTTGACGTATCAGTCACTCAGAGGCTAATTATTTAAGCATGTTGACATATCAGTCACTCAGAGGCTATTATTTATGCATGTTGACATCGGTTCGTCACTCAGAGGCTCAACTTGAGCATGTTGACGCCTTTAGTCCATTATTGGTCTTTAATATACTATATTAAAATACAAAACGTGTCACTATACTATTGGATACGTTTTTACAGGGCGTTACATCCTCACCCCCTTAAAAGAAATCTCGACCTCGAGATTTTATTCAAAAAGATAGGGGTATTTTTGTCGCATAGTGGACTCAACCTCCCATGTATACTCAGGACCTCTAAAAGCGTCCCACTTAACCTTTAATATAGGTATAATCTTTCTTCGGAGCTTTTTAACCTGTCGATCCTCGATCGAAATTGGTTTCTCAATGAATCTCAGGTTTTCATCAATTTGCACCTCATTGTGCGACATTGCTAGCGACTCATCGGCTAGACATTTCTTAAGATTAGATATGTGGAATAAATCATGGATTCCATTAAGCTCCTCTGGCAACCTGAGCTTATAAGCTACAGTGCCGACACATTCGATTATGTCGAAGGGTTCTATATATGGGTGTTCTACATCTTCTCCCATACAAGGCCTCAAAAGGAGCAGCCTTGATGCTTGTATGATAACTGTTATTGTAGGAGAATTCTATTAAGGGTAAGTGGTCATCCCAACTTCCACCGAAATCAATCACACATGCCCTAAGCATGCCTTCCATTGTTTGGATGGTACGCTCACTATGACCATCAGTCTGCGGATGGTAAGCCGTACTAAAATTTAATCGTGTGCCTAATGATTGTTGGAAACTTTTCCAAAAGTGAGATTGTATCTAGTATCTCTATCGGATACAATAGATACTGGCACACCGTGTAGCGACACTATTTTGTCCACATATAACTTAGCCAATTTATCTGAATTATACATCTCTTTAATTGGCAAGAAGTGAGCTGACTTAGTCAGCCTATCCACTATGACCCAAATAGTGTCATTACCACTTTTGGTCTTAGGTAACTTGGTAATCAAGTCCATAGTTACCATTTCCCATTTCCAAGTGGGAATTTCTAATTGTTGTAGTAATCCTGACGGTTTCTGATGTTCAGCCTTAACTTGCGAACACTCAGACACTTAGCTACATAAGTAGCTATGGACTTCTTCAAACCCATCCACCAATAATTCTTCTTCAAATCTTGATACATCTTGTCACCACCCGGGTGAACAGAGTATCTTGAATTATGCGCTTCCTGGAGGAATAGATTCCTAAGTCCTCCAAAGATCGGAACCCAAATTCTATCATTAAATTTTAGGATTCCATCCTTTCCAGGCCTTAATTGATCAATGGTTCCGCCTAATCCCTCATTAGGGATGTTAGCCTCTAACAAGGCTTGCTTCTGCGCATCTAATAGCTTCTCACTCAAGCTAATTCTGAGCTCAATGCTCTTAGCGTTAATCCTTATAGGTTTAACCTTCTCCTTGCGACTTAAGGCATCGGCAACAACATTTGCCTTGCCTGGATGGTAGCGAATCTCGCAATCATAATCATTAAGAGTTTCCATGCAACGGCGTTGTCGTATATTCAATTCTTTCTGATTGAATAGATGCTGGAGACTTTTATGGTCTGTGTATATAACAAACTTTGTGCCATACAAGTAATGTTTCCACAGTTTTAGTGCAAATACAACGGCACCCAATTCCAAATCGTGGGTGGTGTAATTCTTTTCATGCACCTTTAATTGTCGTGATGCATAGGCAATCACCTTGCCTTTTTGCATTAGCACACAGCCCATGCCAGTGTGCGATGCATCACAGTAGACTACATATTCCTCAATACCCTCAGGTAGAGATAACACAGGAGCGTTGCTCAACTTGTGTTTAAGAACCTCAAAAGATTCATGTTGCTTTAGCCCCAATTATACTTAATATTCTTACGGGTCAAAGAAGTTAAAGGAGTGGCTATCCTTGAAAAGTTCTCAATGAACCTCCTATAGTAACCAGCCAGTCCTAAGAAACTACGAACTTCTGTTGGGGTCTTAGGCACTTCCCAATTTATTATAGCCTCAATTTTGGCGGGATCCACTTGGATACCACGCTCACTTACCATGTGTCCAAGAAATTGGACTTCTCTAAGCCAAAATTCGCATTTAGAGAACTTCGCATAAAGTTTCTCCTGCCTTAATAATTCTAGGATGCACCGAAGATGTTTCTCGTGATCATCTTGATTACGAGAATAGATAAGTATGTCGTCTATGAAGACAACGACAAACTTATCCAAATATGGCTTGCAGACTCTATTCATGAGATCCATGAATGCTGCTGGTGCATTTGTGAGCCCAAAAGGCATCACTAAGAATTCAAAATGACCATAGCGGGTCCTGAAGGCTGTCTTAGGAACATCTTCACTTCTAACCTTCAGTTGATGATATCCTGATCTCAAATCTATTTTAGAAAAATAACTAGCCCTTTGAAGTTGGTCGAGTAAATCATCGATCCTAGGGAGAGGATATCTATTCTTAATGGTTAGCTTGTTCAGCTCCCGATAGTCGATGCACACTCACATCAAACCATCTTTCTTCTTTACAAACAGAATAGGAGCTCCCCAAGGTGAGGAACTACGCTGAATAAAGCCTTTTTCTAAAAGTTCATCTAATTGCGTCCTCAATTCCTTCATTTTCGTTGGTGCTAACCGATATGGAGCTCTAGCAACAGGTGCTTTCCTGGTAGGATATCAATCCTAAACTCCACTTGCCTATCTGGAGGTAGGCATGGTAATTCTTCAAGGAAAACATCGGGATACTCCGAGATAACTGGTTGATCTTCAAGGTTTGGCTTTGGTTCATTATGGTAACTTGTGCCATATAGATGACACAACCTCTTCTCAAACACTTGGATGCCTTAAATAACGACACCTTGTATGGCAATCCATAGTGTGAGTCCCCAAAGATGGTAATCATTTCACCAGATGGGGTCTTAATCTTGATGAGCTTTTTATCGCAGGCAATGCGGGCTTGGTTATGAGATAACAATCCATGCCTAAGACAACATCAAACCCCGCCAATTTCATTGGCAAAAGAGAGATAGGGATGGAATAATTCTTAATGGATATGGAACATCCATCAAGAATAGAAGAAGCAGTTTCTAAGATTCCATCGGGAAGTTCTATCTCATAAGTCTTATCTAGAGTTCTTACGGGCAGATTTAATAGTTTACTAAACTTATGATCAACAAATGATTTATCTGCACCCGAATCAAATAACACTCAAGCAAAAATATCATTAATGGGGAAAGTACCTGTTATGACTTTATTGTCATTAACAGCTTCCTTAGCAGTTAGCCGAAAGGCGCGTGCATTCTCCTTCTTGGCCTCTCCAGGCATCGGATTATTATTCCTTGAATTCTTAGGGCAGCTAGTTGCAATGTGCCCTTTTTATTGCAAATATAACATACAACATCCTTAATTTTCCTTACAATCTTGGGTCTTATGCCCCCTTCTTTTACATATGCCACAAGATCTAGCTTGTGGGTCAGGATTACACTGTCCCCAGTGTCTTCGGTTGTAAGTCTTACAGAATGGCATCACAGCCGACTTGCTTTGGTTCCCTTTGAACCCGAACCTCCCTTTATTTTTCTTATTAAATCTATGGGAGTTGTCTTCCTCTCTCTTCCTTTTCCAGTCAGTTTCAGGCTTGACTGACTTCTGCCTCACTATATCAAGGCTGAGGGAGAGAGATAGGTCAACAGCAGACCTATAGGTACTAGGCTGAGCAGCCTTTACCATGCCCTTAATCTCGGGCGCTAATCCATTTATAAAACGCGCAATGTGTTTGGATTCAGGGGTAATTAAATAGGAAACTTACCTAGATAGGGAATTGAAATCGGAAACATATTTCCGACAATCTAGGTTTTTCATGGAAAGAGACAAGAAGTCTGTCTCTATTTTCTCCACCTCATGGGTTGGACATAAGTTTCCTTTACAAGGTCCACAAACTTGGACCATCCCAGATTATACAGGTATACCTTACCTGTTGACTGAATCATGACCTTCCACCATGTTAGGGCATCGCCCTTAAAGGACTGTAATACGTACTTGACCACATCCTTTTCAGCACAGCCACCGATGTCTACTATAGTCTCCATCTCATCCAGCCACTTTAAGGCTTCTACGGCTCCTTTTCCCATTAAAGCCTCGAGGTTTACAGGAGACAAAGTATTTATAGGTACACCCGTCTTTAGCAGAACGGGACCTATCAGCAAAGTCTGCTATCCTTGGTTCACTCTTCGCATTTGAAGAGTGACCAGAGCTCTCTTTATGAGCTGAAGATGGTGGAATAGATAGGGGTCTAGAGCGAGTGGCACTCGGCTCTCCTAGCCTTTCTATGGCCTTACTCATGGCCCTTTCCACAGCCGCATCAATGCGAGCTTGGAATAATTATCATTATTTATGGCTATCTTTTTGGCGTCTTTGACGTTCCGATGGCTACTTTGTGCCTCATTAGAATTAGCCATTCTTCAAAGCTTTGGTTCTATATACCAAATAAAATTTCTCTTAGCCATGGTATAATAACCATGTCGGCTTTTAAACATTAGATATAAGAAAATCCACTGCCTATACTAGTGTGAATAACATCACAAATCTTAGGCTTAACATATCTATATTTGGCCTAGGTCTTAATAGGACCATCGTAGGCAAATTACAATCTGGACATAGTCCATATATTATAGACAGGGGACCACAAAGTCACAACTGTCATTGTCATATTTGACAATTACATATATAGCACATAGGCTTGTCACTAATGGGCATATAATAGGGCACATAGGCACTACATCACTAATGGATGTTTAGTCACCACACTGGTGATATTAGCCGGGATCAGGATAGATCACATAGGCTATATAGAATAGATTATAACCCGAAAGGGTAATACATCACTAATGGATGTTTTATTTATTATCGCTCTGATGATATTAGCCGGGATCGAACAGATCACAGGGCTATATAACGGGATCAAATAGATCACAAGGGTTATATAAAATACATCTCTAATGAATGTTTAATCACCGCACTGGTGATATTATTCGGGACCAAACAGATCACAAGGGCTATATCACCGGGATCAAATAGATCACAAGGGTTACTATAAAATACATCTCTAATGGATGTTTAATCACCGCACTGTGATATTAGCCGGGACCTAATAGATCACAAGGGCTATTTAACCAGGATCAAATAGATCACAAGGGTTATATAAAATACATCTCTAATGGATGTTTAATCACCGCACTGGTGATATTAGTCGGGATCAAACAGATCACAAAGGCTATATAATCGGGATCAAATAGATCACAAGGGTTATATAAAATACATCTCTAATGGATGTTTAATCACCGCACTGGTGATATTAGCCTGGATCAAACAGATCACAAGGGCTTTTTAGCCGGGATCACACAGATCACAAAGGCTATATAACCAGGATCAAATATATCACAAGGGTTATATAAACTACATCTCTAATGGATGTTTAATAACCGCATTGGCGATATAGCCGGGATCGAATAGATCACGAAGGCTATATAACCGGGATCAAATAGATCATAAGGGTTATATAAAATACATCTCTAATGGATGTTTAATCACCGCACTGGTGATTTTAGCCGGGATCAAACAGACCACAAAGGCTATTTAGCCGGGATCACACGGATCACAAAGGCTATATAACCGGGATCAAATAGATCACAAGGGTTATATAAAATATATCTCTAATGGATGTTTAATCACCGCACTGGTGATATTAGTCGGGATCAAATAGATCACAAAGGCTATATAACCGGGATCAAATAGATCACAAGGGTTATATAAAATACATCTCTAATGGATGTTTAATCACCGCACTGGTGATTTTAGCCGGGATTAAACAGATCACAAAGGCTATTTAGCCGGGATCAAATAGATCACAAGGGCTATATATAGGTTAGGACATAGTCCATTACCTTGAAGGTTAGTGTGATTCCTTAAGTCACACAACCAAGAGTATACACATTATTTGAATGTTAACATAATAGGATCTTAATTGTTGATTATAAGTCCCGGTCGTATTGACCTTAATGACTTGGAGGCTCGAACTTAGACCACCACCTCTAGATAGAAGGATAACTTCCCTTAACTATCATATTTTTGGCCAAATATGTGGTCTGTGCCACTTGGCAATAATCAAAACCATTAAGATCTTTTTGGAATTATATCGCAGAGCATAAATTTCGAATAAAATCGAGACGCTCGTTTTCAAGAGGATGAATACACACACACACACACACACATATATATATATATATATATAATTCCAAAGTACTTCATTAATTTGCATAAGAAATTACAATACTTGAAACAAATAAATGAAACTGATTGTCCATGCAAGGACTAAAAGAAACAAAATGTCCACGTAGGGACTAAAGAAATAAAAATGTCCACGCAGGGACTACATATAATAGAAAAGAATTCACTCGTCTTTCTTTCCCTTGACTATTTGTCTTCTTCCCCGTTTTCTCCGCCTGCTGCTGCATCTCTTTCATTCTTTCTAAGGCATCATAAATGGTCTCTAGTGGTGGCGAAGGTTGTGGTTGAGGTTGTGGCATAACCGGATACTGGTACCCATAAGTTGGATATCCAGTCGGTGGATAAGTAGGTGGGAAAGGAGATGGGTAAAGTGCATTGTGCATAACCGCCTGCATGTACGGGTCTTGCGACCACGCTTGATAGTCTACCGGCGTAGACGGATTATATAGATCATATCCAGACGTGTCTGGGTACGTGGGAATTGGGTTAGTATAACCCGTTGGTGGTGGTTGAGTAGCAGGTGTTGGTGTTGGTTCCACTATAGGTGGAACATTAGAGGTTCCACCCATTTGTGGGTCCTCTTGAATGGTGGGGTAAGAATTGCGCAAAGGTGGCAGCGATCCTGACCTTTGTCCGGCATGTAGTGACATACGTGCTCCACGCTTCCTCCTTGGTGGCTCAGGTGGTTGTTGAGGTTGGTCCACGGGTTCCATGTGGACATCTTCTTGAACTGGGGGTGGTTGAGAGTGATAGGAAGGTGTGTGGGCAAAGGTGAATTGATTCCAGTATTGGTCCCACTTGTTAGGACCTTGGTAGGGCGATTCGGCATATGAGTTTGAATCGCTCGAAATTTCAATGGGATGCACATTTGATCCTGATGGTGGCATCTCCGGGTCGGAGTCCTCATCCATAGGATGTGGCTGGTCCAACTGATTTTGATTTGCTGGAGGCGTGTCTAAGTATGGTTGGGGTTAAACTCTTCATGGTAGGAGTGATGAGGATGGGAATGGTGAGAATGATAGGAATGGTGTGAGTGGTAAGAATTTTGGGAATGTGAGGGCGAGTGTCTATTAGAGACGGAACGTCTCGCTGGTTGGCATGGAGACAAATCTCCTGATTCTTGATATGCATCTGAGTTATGAGGTTGAGGAATACGCCCTGATGGTCCTCCCCTCATTTGACCTTTTCCTCGTCCACTTTGTCCTTGTACACGTGGCGGCATTTTCCTGTTAGTAAAATCAATTCAAAAACATACTAATAACTTAATAATGAAATAAGTAATGCTAGGTCAATGCCAAGATTCAGAAGTCTAAGGAATGTGCTCGTGTAACTTTGAGACTAAACACAAAAAGCTAGTGTTTAATTCTCTCAAACGTTGGCTCTGATACCAACCATGTTACACCCCAGATTTCCAACCCTGAAATTCAAACACCAGTGGGCCCGGGTGGGGAGTATCGTGACGTAAGTTGATAACATCATTGTCAATTAAACATAGCAAGCGGAAGTCTTGGAGTAAAATTACTATTACAAACCGAAATGTTCGAAATATAAAATAATATACAGGCTCGTAATAGAAGATCCACAGGTGGATCGTAAAAAGTACAAGAAAGAATACAAAACAGACTTTAGGCAGATCTAAGGATTTGCAAACCTGCAGATTAGCCTTTGGAAGATACGTGAGCTTACCCTGGTAAATACACCCAACTGACTCATTTTGGAAACATTAAAAAAATGGTTCTAAGTGCAAACGGCACCAAAATCTTTTATTAACTTGGGAAAGTTGACCTTGCGATAATAATTTACCGTATCCCAAGCCCGTATAGGGAAAATAAGTCAAGAGTATTTACCTGAGCTAGTCTTCCTCTTTAATTTTTAAATAACTCAGCCATTTACAAAAGTACAAAGTGAAGGTAGCATTTACCGAGAACGCTCTAGTCTGGATTATGGCATAAGCTAGCCAACTAAATACTAACGTTCTTATATACCGAATAGTGTACATGATCATTACGTATAACGCTTGATTAAACCATGATCGGATAGAATGTAGTCTAAACCCGACAAGTACTTGACTTGTATAATATGGGTAAACTATAAACATTCTGGATTTTGAGGCTAAATGACAAGGTTAAACCCGTTACGGTTAAATTCCGTAAAATAGTTACATATACGTAACTGTGCCCATAATAGCGATATCGGGTAACCGGATAAGTCATGGACATGTTCTAAATGCCATTATACTTTAAATAAGTTCAAATATCAGTAGGATAGCAACTTATATCCCCATTAAGGTTTTAAAACGAAACTATGCCTCATAAGGGCATTTTGGTAATTTCATACCATATAAAAAGAACTTGAATTTAATTTAATGTTAATTATAAGTATTCTGGAAAAATACTTTATTTATGACATAGTATTAGTAGGATGTCAATTATATGTGTAAATTATCTTTTATGACCAAACTATGCACCGAAGGGGCATTTTGGTCATTTACACATAGTTTATAAATTATTTGGGATTCTGAGTTTATAACATGTACCTACTGTAATTATGTTTAAAATAAGTTTTGAAATCAGTAGGTATCAAGTTTTGGTCAATAATATGGTTTAAAACCACATTATGCGCCGAAATGGCTCTTATGTCGTAAGATGACGTTGTTAAGCGATGTTTAATGAAAACTGACTTTAGGGTCAGACTTAAAATGTTTAAAATGTTATTTAATATAACATATCAGTAGGTAAATGATTTACCTTGAAAAGATTTATTAAAATCATTTATGAGTCGCAAGGACTGAAACCGTCATTTATCGACATAGTTTAAGGACCTGCTTGGAAACTTAGATTACAACTTGGTTTAACCTCCCAAATAATCCTACTTGTAATACTACATCAGTAGGAAACTCAATTTCAAGTTTATTATCATTGAAACCTTGTTTTGTTTAAAAAGAAATTATGGAACTTGTGCATAAACTTAGATTCTGATTATGATCATGTAATATAACCTTAGAGGGTAATGATAGATTATATTATGAGCATAATACAACTTTAGGTCAGTTGGTAACTAATCTAAATCGGGTCAGAATCAAAAGTCAAAGCAGAAGTCAAACTTCGCGACTTTCGGTTGCGAACCGACCCTAGAACTGAAATTGACGAGCCGAACATGCACTTACATGTTCTAATAATTATTAACAACTTGTTTAAGTGTCAAAACATGTTTCATAACATATATAAGATCAATTTATGATTTTTTCAAAAAATGGCCTGTTTGACTTTTTAATAACATAACTTTGACCCGTCAATTGGTCTAGCAAACGTGATCTTCAGAAGGTGCCCTTTATAGGGATTAACACCTACCTTATTATGATCACTTAGCCATGTTCATTTTGAACAATGTCTGGACCATAATGGTCTTTACCGAAAGTCAAAGCGTTTGTCCTAAAACGCTTGACTTTTAGCTATAGAAGCCTATAAACGAAAATGCAAGAGTAAGGAACACTTACAAGAGGTTCCTACAATGCAAGAGAACTAAGTTGGATGCTCCTTTCAGCTAGGAACTTCCAGAGGAGGGAGAAGAGTTATGTTTAAGAAAGGTGCAAGTTGGAATGAACACTTTAACACCTATTTATAGTTGGAGAACTCGAAGGAAAGTGAAGCCAGGTGTTTAGGGGGAGTAAGAAGAAGCTTACAAGTGTCCCAAAACATGGTATATTAGTTTAGAGAAGCGATGGTTTAAAATTGAATGGTTTTGGAGTTTTGCTTGACCTCCAAACAATTTTTCTGCAGCATAGCCTGTCTCGCGGGGCGCGAGAGAACGGCCAACACAGGCTGGGTCTCTCGCGGCCCGCGACCGCCCCTGATCCAATTTCAAAATTTAACACTTTGACTCTTGAACTATATAAAGCTTATAAAAATTATTTTAAACACCTTTTTGGCACTTTTAATCCTCCGCAGCCAAAAACTTGGCATACCCGAGATTATGCCCGGACATTGTCGAGCTCTCGGTTCGTTGAAAAGTCACTCAGAGGGATAAATTAATATGTTGACACTTTTAGTCCCTCCATTATCCAACTTTCACATATTTACAAAATTGAATCCTCTCGTCCAACAAATGGCACATATGAGAGTTAGGACTTCACAAAGGATCACTTAAAGGCTTATTGCAAGCATGTTGATTCCGATGTCACTCAGAGGCTGGGCATGTTGACATATCAGTCACTCAGAGGCCAATTTTTCAAGCATGTTGACGTATCAGTCACTCAGAGGCTAATGATTTAAGAATGTTGACATATCAGTCACTCAGAGGCTATTATTTATGCATGTTGACATCGGTTCGTCACTCAGAGGATCAACTTGAGCATGTTGACGCCTTTAGTCCTTATTGGTCTTTAATAGACATTAAAATACAACACGTGTCACTATACTATTGGACACGACTTTTACAGGGTGTTACATCCTCACCCCCTTAAAAGAAATCTCGACCTCGAGATTTTATTCAAAAAGATGGGGGTATTTTTGTCGCATAGTGGACTCAACCTCCCATATATACTCAGGACCTCTAAAAGCGTGCCACTTAACCTTTATTATAGGTTTTATATTTCATCGGAGCTTCTTAACCTGTCGATCCTCGATCGAAATTGGTTTCTCAATGAACTTCAGGTTTTCATCAATTTGCACCTCATTGTGCGACATTGCTAGCGACTCATCGGCTAGACATTTCTTAAGATTAGATATGTGGAATAAATCATGGATTCCATTAAGCTCCTCTGGCAACCTGAGCTTATAAGCTACAGTACAGACACATTCGATTATCTCGAAGGGTTCTCTATATCTAGGGCTTAACTCACACCTTTCCAGGGTGATACTTTTAGCATGACCTTGTCCCCTACTTGGAACATAAGAGGTTTACGCCTCTTGTCAGCATAGCTCTTCTGCCTATCCATGGCAGCTTTGAGACGATCACGGATTTGCATAATCTTTTCCGTGGTCTCCAGGACAATCTCAGGTCCTGACAGTTGGGCCTCCCCAACTTCTGCCCAACATACGGGCGTTCTACATCTTCTCCCATACAAGGCCTCAAAAGGAGCAGCCTTGATGCTTGTATGATAACTGTTATTGTAGTAGAATTCTATTAAGGGTAAGTGGTCATCCCAACTTCCACCAAAATCAATCACACATGCCCTTAGCATGTCTTCCAGTGTTTGGATGGTACGCTCACTCTGACCATCAGTCTGCGGATGGTAAGCCGTACTAAAATTTAATCGTGTGCCTAATGATTGTTAGAAACTTTTCCAAAAGTGAAATGTGTATCTAGTATCTCTATTGGATACAATAGATATTGGCACACCGTGTAGGGACACTATTTTGTCCACATACAACTTAGCCAATTTATCTAAATTATACATCTCTTTAATTGGCAAGAAGTGAGCTGACTTAGTTAGCCTATCTACTATGACCCAAATAGTGTCATTACCACTTTTGGTCTTAGGTAACTTGGTAATCAAGTCCATAGTGTCATTACCACTTTTGGTCTTAGGTAACTTGGTAATCAAGTCCATAGTTACCATTTCCCATTTCCAAGTGGGAATTTCTAATTGTTGTAGTAGTCCTGACGGTTTCTGATGTTCAGCCTTAACTTGCGAACACATCAGACACTTAGCTACATAAGTGGCTATGGACTTCTTCAAACCCATCCACCAATAATTCTTCTTCAAATCTTGATACATCTTGTCACCACCCGGGTGAATAGAGTATCTTGAATTATGCGCTTCCTGGAGGATTAGATTCCTAAGTCCTCCAAAGATCGGAACCCAAATTCTATTATTAAATCTTAGGATTCCATCCTTTCCAGGCGTTAATTGATCAATGGTTCCGCCTAATCCCTCATTAGGGATGTTAGCCTCTAACAAGGCTTGCTTCTGCGCATCTAATAGCTTCTCACTCAAGCTAATTCTGAGCTCAATGCTCTTAGCGTTAATCCTTATAGGTTTAACTTTCTCCTTGCGACTTAAGGCATCGGTAACTACATTTGCCTTGCTTGGATGGTAGCGAATCTCGCAATCATAATCATTAAGAGTTTCCATCCAACGGCGTTGTCGCATGTTCAATTCTTTCTGATTGAATAGATGCTGGAGACTTTTATGGTCTGTGTATATAACACACTTTGTGCCATATAAGTAATGTCTCCACAGTTTTAGTGCAAATACAACGGCACCCAATTCCAAGTCGTGGGTGGTGTAATTCTTTTCATGCACCTTTAGTTGTCGTGATGGATAGGCAATCACCTTGCCTTTTTTGCATTAGCACACAGCCCATGCCAGTGTGTGATGCATCACAGTATACTACAAATTCCTCAATACCCTCAGGTAAAGATAACACAGGAGCGTTGCTCAACTTGTGTTTAAGAACCTTAAAAGATTCCTGTTGCTTTAGACCCCAATTATACTTAATATTCTTACGGGTCAAAGAAGTTAAAGGAGTTGTTATCCTTGAAAAGTTCTCAATGAACCTCCTATAGTAACCAGCCAGTCCTAAGAAACTACGAACTTCTGTTGGGGTCTTGGGCACTTCCCAATTTATTATAGCCTCAATTTTGGCGGGATCAACTTTGATACCACGCTCACTTACCATGTGTCCAAGAAATTGGACTTCTCTAAGCCAAAATTCGCATTTAGAGAACTTCACATAAAGTTTCTCCTACCTTAATAATTCTAGGATGCACCGAAGATGTTTCTCGTGATCATCTTGATTACGAGAATAGATAAGTATGTCGTCTATGAAGACAATGACAAACTTATCCAAATATGGCTTGCAGACTCTATTCATGAGATCCATGAATGCTGCTGGTGCATTTGTGAGCCCAAAAGGCATCACTAAGAATTCAAAATGACCATAGCGGGTCCTGAAGGCTGTCTTAGGAACATCTTCACTTCTAACCTTCAGTTGATGATATCCTGATTCAAGTCTATTTTAGAAAAGTAACTAGCCCCTTGAAGTTGGTCGAATAAATCATCGATCCTGGGGAGAGGATATCTATTCTTAATGGTTAGCTTGTTCAGCTCCCGATAGTCGATGCACATTCGCATCGAACCGTCTTTCTTCTTTACAAACAGAATAGGAGTTCCCCAAGGTGACGAACTAGGCAGAATAAAGCCTTTTTCTAAAAGTTCATCTAATTGCGTCCTTAATTCCTTCATTTTCGTTGGTGCTAACCGATACAGAGCTCTAGCAACAGGTGCTGCTCCTGGTAGGGTATCAATCCTAAACTCCACTTGCCTATCTGGAGGTAGGCCTGGTAATTCTTCAGGGAAAACATCGGGATACTCCGAGATAACTGGTTGATCTTCAAGGTTCGGCTTTGGTTCATTATGGTAACTTATGCCATATAGATGACACAACCTCTTCTCAAACACTTGGATGCCTTAAGCAACGAACACCTTGTCTGGCAATCCATAGTGTGAGTCCCCAAAGATGGTGATCATTTCACCAGATGGGGTCTTAATCTTGATTATGAGATAACCAATCCATGCCTAATACAACATCAAACCCCGCCAATTTCATTGGCAAAAGAGAGATAGGGATGGAATGATTCTTAATGGATATGGAACTTCCATCAAGAATAGAAGAAGCAGTTTCTAAGATTCCATCGGCAAGTTCTATCTCATAAGTCTTATCTAGAGTTCTTACGAGCAGATTTAATAGTTTACTAGACTTATGATCAACAAATGATTTATCTGCACCCGAATCAAATAACACTCTAGCAAAAATATCATTAAAGGGGAAAGTACCTGTTATGACGTTATTGTCATTAACAGCTTCCTTAGCAGTTAGCCGAAAGGCGCGTGCATTCCCCTTCTTGGCCTCTTCAGGCTTCGGATTATTATTCCTTGAATTCTTAGGGCAGCTAGTTGCAATGTGCCCTTTTTCATTGCAAATATAACATACAGCATCCTTAAGATCCTTACAATCTAGGGTCTTATGCCCCCTTCTTTTACATATGCCACAAGATCTAGCTTGTGGGTCAGGATTACACTGTCCCCAGTGTCTTCGGTTGCAAGTCTTACAGAATGGCATCACAGCCGACTTGCTTTGGTTCCCTTTGAACCCGAACCTCCCTTTATTTTTCTTATTAAATCTATAGGAGTTGTCTTCCTCTCTCTTCCTTTTCCAGTCAGTTTTAGGCTTGACTGATTTCTGCCTCACTATATCAAGGCGAGTGAGAGAGATAGGTCAACAACAGACCTATAGGTACTAGGCTGAGCAGCCTTTACCATGCCCTTAATCTCGGGCGCTAATCCATTTGTAAAACGTGCAATGTGTTTGGATTCAGGGGTAATTAAATAGGAAACTAACCTAGATAGGGAATTGAAATCGGAAACATATTTCCGACAATCTAGGTTTTTCATGGAAAGAGACAAGAAGTCTGTCTCTATTTTCTCCACCTCATGGGTTGGGCAATAAGTTTCCTTTAGAAGGTCCACAAACTTGGACCATCTCAGATTATACACGTATACCTTACCTGTTGACTGAATCATGGCCTTCCACCATGTTAGGGCATCGCCCTTAAAGGACTGTGATACGTACTTGCCCACATCCTTTTCAGCACAACCGCTGATGTCTACTATAGTCTCCATCTCATCCAGCCACTTTAAGGCTTCTACGGCTCCTTTTTCCCCATTAAAGTCTCGGGGTTTACATGAGACAAAGTATTTATAGGTACACCCGTCTTTAGCAGAACGAGACCTATCAGCAAAGTCTGCTATCCTTGGTTCACTCTTCGCATTTGAAGAGTGAACAGAGCTCTCTTTATGAGCTGAAGATGGTGGAATAGATAGGGGTCTAGAGCGAGTGACAATCGGCTCTCTTAGCCTTTCTATGGCCTTACTCATGGCCCTTTCCACAGCCGCATCAATGCGAGCTTGGAAATCATTATCATTATTTATGGCTGTATTTTTGGCGTCTTTGACGTTCCGATGGCTACTTTGTGCCTCATTAGAATTAGCCATTCTTCAAAGCTTTGGTTCTATATACCAAATAAAATTTCTCTTAGCCATGGTATAATAACCATGTCGGCTTTTAAACATTGGATATAAGAAAATCCACTGCCTATACTAGTGTGAATAACATCACAACTCTTAGGCTTAACATATCTATATTTGGCCTAGGTCTTAATAGGACCATCGTAGGCAAATTACCATCTGCACATAGTCCATATATTATAGACAGGGGACCACAAAGTCACAACTGTCATTGTCATATTTGACAATTACATATATAGCACATAGGCTTGTCACTAATGGACATATAATAGGGCACATAGGCGCTACATCACTAATGGATGTTTAGTCACCACACTGGTGATATTAGCCCGGATCAGGATAGATCACATAGGCTATACAGAATAGATTATAACCCGAAAGGGTAATACATCACTAATGGATATTTTATTTATCGTCGCACTGATGATATTAGCCGGGATCGAACAGATCACAAGGGCTATATACCCGGATCAAATAGATCACAAGGATTATATAGAATACATCTCTAATGGATGTTTAATCACTGCACTGGTAATATTAGCCGGGGTCAAACAGATCACAAGGGCTATATAACCGGGATCAAATAGATCACAAGGGTTATATAAAATACATCTCTATTGGATGTTTAATCACCGCACTGATGATATTAGCAGGGACCAAATAGATCACATGGGCTATTTATCTGGGATCAAATAGATCACAAGGGTTATATAAAATACATCTCTAAAGGATGTTTAATCACCGCAGTGGTGATATTAGCCGGGATCAAACAGATCATAAAGGCTATATAACCGGGATCAAATAGATCACAAGGGTTATATAAAATACATCTCTAATGGATGTTTAATCACCGCACTAGTGATATTAGCCGGGATCAAACAGATCACAAGGGCTTTTTAGCCGAGATCACACAGATCACAAAGGCTATATAACCGGGATCAAATAGATCACAAGGGTTATATAAAATACATATCTAATGGATGTTTAATCACCGCATTGGTGATATTAGCCAGGATCAAATAGATCACAAGGGTTATATAAAATACATCTCTAATGGATGTTTAATCACCGCACTGGTGATTTTAGCCGGGATCAAACAGATCACAAAGGCTATTTAGCCGGGATCACACAGATCACAAAGGCTATATAACCGGGATCACACAGATCACAAGGGCTATATAACCGGGATCAAATAGATCACAAGGGTTATATAAAATACATCTCTAATGGATGTTTAATCACCGCACTGGTGATTTTACCCGGGATCAAACAGATCACAAAGGCTATATATAAGGTTAGGACATAGTCCATTACCTTGAAGGTTAGTGTGATTCCTCAAGTCACACAACCAAGAGTATGCACATTATTTGAATGTTAACATAAGAGGATCTTAATGGTTGATTATAAGTCCCGGTTGCATTGACCTTAATGACTTGGAGGCTTGAACTTAGTCCACCAACTCTAGATAGAAGGATAACTTCCCTTAACTATCATATATTTGGCCAAATATGTGGTCTATGCCACTTGGCAATAATAAAAAACATTAAGATCTTTTTGGAATTATATCGCAGAGCATAAATTTCGAATAATATCGAGACGCTCATTTTCAAGAGGATGAATATATATATATATATATATACATATAATTCCAAAGTACTTCATTAAATTTGCATAGGAAATTACAATACTTGAAACAAATAAATGAAACTGATTGTCCATGCAAGGACTAAAAGAAAAAAAATGTCCACGTAGGGACTAAAGAAATAACAATGTCCACGCAGGGACTACATATAATAGAAAATACTTCACTCGTCTTTCTTTCCCTTGACTAGCTTGGAAAGTTTCTTGAAGAACTTATTTGTCTTCTTCTCCGTTTTCTCCGCCTGCTGCTGCATCTCTTTCATTCTTTCTAAGGCATCATAAATGGTCTCTAGTGGTGGCAGAGGTTGTGGTTGAGGTTGTGGCATAACCGGATACTGGTACCCATAAGTTGGATATCCAGTCAGTGGATAAGTAGGTGGGAAAGGAGACGGGTAAAGTGCATTGTGCATAACCGCCTGCATGTACGGGTCTTGCGACCACGCTTGATAGTCTACCGGCTTAAACGGATTATATAGATCATATCCAGACGTGTCTGGGTACGTGGGAATTGGGTTAGTATAACCCGTTGGTGGTGTTTGAACAACAGGTGTTGGTGTTGGTTCCACTATAGGTGGAACATTAGAGAGTCCACCCATTTGTGGGTCCTCGTGAATGGTGGGTAAGTATTGGGCAAAGGTTGCAGCGATCCCGACCTTTGTCCGGCATGTAGTGACATACGTGCTCCACGCTTCCTCCTTGGTGGCTCAGGTGGTTGTTGAGGTTGGTCCACGGGTTCCATGTGGACATCTTCTTGAACTGGGGGTTGTTGAGAGTGATGGGAAGGTGTGTGGGCAAAGGTGAATTGATTCCAGTATTGGTCCCACTCGTTAGGACCTTGGTAGGGCGATCCGGCATATGAGTTTGAATCGCTCGAAATTTCAATGGGATGCACATTTGATCCCGATGGTGGCATCTACGGGTCGGAGTCCTCATCCATAGGATGTGGCTGGTCCAATTGATTTTGATCGGCTGGAGGCGTGTTTAAGTAATGGTTGGGGTAAAACTCTTCATGGTAGGAGTGATGAGAATGGGAATGGTGAGAATGATAGGAATGGTGTGAGTGGTAAGAATTTTGGGAATGTGAGGGCGAGTTTCTATTAGAGACGGAACGTCTCACTGGTTGGCATGGAGACAAATCTCCTGATTCTTGATATGCATCTGAGTTATGAGGTTGAGGAATACGCCCTGATGGTCCTCCCCTCATTTGACCTTTTCCTCGTCCACTTTGTCCTTGTACACGTGGCGGCATTTTCCTGTTAGTAAGCGGAAGTCTTGGAGTAAAATTACTATTACAAACCGAAATGTTTGAAATATAAAATAATATACAGGCTCGTAATAGAAGATCCACAGGTGGATCGTAAAAAGTACAAGAAAGAATACAAAACAGACTTTAGGCAGATCTAAGGATTTGCAAACCTGCAGATTAGCCTTTGGAAGATACGTGAGCTTACGCTGGTAAATACACCCAACTGACTCATTTTGGAGGCACTAAAAAATGGTTCTAGGCACCAAAATCTTTTATTAACTTGGGAAAGTTGACCTTGCAATGGACCAAACGATAATAATTTACTGTATCCCAAGCCCGTATAGGGAAAATAAGTCGAGAGTATTTACCTGAGCTAGTCTTCTTCTTTTATTTTTAAATAACTCAGCCGTATACAAAAGTACCAAGTGCAGATAGCATTTACCGAGAAGGCTCTAGTCTGGATTATGGCATAAACTAGCCAATTAAATACTAACGGTTCTATAAACCGAATAGTGTACATGATCATTACGTATAACGCTTGATTAAACGATGATCAGATAGAATGTAGTTTAAACCCGACAAGTACTTGACTTGTATAATATGGGTAAACTATAAACATTCTGGATTTTGACGCTAAATGACAAGGTTAAACCCGTTACGGTTAAATTCCGTAAAATAGTTACATATACGTAACTGTGCGCATAATAGCGATATCGGGTAACCGGATAAGTTATGGACAAGTTCTATATGCCATTATACTTTAAATAAGTTAAAATATCAGTAGGATATCAACTTATATGCCCATTAAGGTTTTAAAACGAAACTATGCCTCATAAGGGCATTTTAGTAATTTCATACCATATAAAAAGAGCTTGAATATAATTTAGTGTTATAATTATAAGTATTCTGGAAAAATACTTTATTTATGACATAATATTAGTATGATGTCAATTATATGTGTAAATTATCTTTTATGACCAAACTATGCACCGAAGGGGCATTTTGGTCATTTTACGCATAGTTTATTAATTATTTGGGATTCTGAGTTTATAACATGTACCTACTGTAATTATGTTTAAAATAAGTTTTGAAATCAGCAGGTATCAAGTTTTGGTCAATAATATGGTTTAAAACCATACTATGCGCCGAAATGGCGCTTATGTCGTAAGATGACGTTGTTAAGCGACCTTTAATGAAAACTGACCTTAGGGTCAGACTAAAATGTTTAAAATATGTTATTTAATATAACATATCAGTAGGTAAATGATTTACCTTGAAAAGATTGATTAAAATCATTTTATGAGTCATAAGGACTAAAACCGTCATTTATCGACATAGTTTAAGGACCTGCTTGGAAACTCAGTTTACAACTTGGTTTAACATCTCAAATAATACTACTTATAATATTAGATCAGTAGGAAACTCAATTTCAAGTTTATTATCATTAAAACCTTGTTTTGTTCAAAAAGGGTATTTTGGTAAAAAATGGTATAATTATGGAACTTGTGCATAAACTTAGATTCTGATTATGATCATGTAATATAACCTCAGAGGGTTATGCTACATTATATTATGACCATAATACAACTTTAGATTAGTAGGTAACTAATCTAAATCGGGTCAGAATCAAAAGTCAAAGCAGAAGTCAAACTTCGCGACTTTCGGTTGTGAACCGACCCTAGAACAGAATATGACAAGCCGAGCATGCTCTTACATGTTCTAATAATTATTAACAACTTTTTTAAGTGTGAAAACATGTTTCATGACATATATAAGATCAATTTATGATTTTTCCGAAAAATGGCCTGTTTGACTTTTTGATAACATAACTTTGACCTGTCAATTGGTCTAGCAAACGTGATCTTCAGAAGGTGCCCTTTATAGGGATTAACACCTACATTATTACAATCACTTAGCGATCTTAATTTCGAAAAATGGCTGGACCATAATGGTCTTAACCGAAAGTCAAAGCGTTTGCTGTAAAACGCTTGACTTTTGGCTATAGAAGCCTATAAACGAAAATGCAAGAGTAAGGAATACTTACAAGAGAATGCAAGAGAACTAAGTTGGATGCTCCTTTCAGCTAGGAACTTCCAGAGGAGGGAGAAGAGTTATGTTTAAGAAAGGTGCAAGTTGGAATGAACACTTGAATACCTATTTATAGTTGGAGAACTCAAAGGAGGTGAAGCCAGGTGTTTAGGGGAGTAAGAAGAAGCTTACAAGTGTCCCAAAACGTGGCGTAGCAGTTTAGAGAATCCATGGTTTCGAATTGAATGGTTTTGGAGTTTTGTTTGACCTCCAAACAATTTTTCTACAGCAGAGCCTGTCTCGCAGGGCGTGAGAGACACAGGCCGGGTCTCTCGCGGCCCGCGACCGCCCCTAATTCAGTTTCAAAATTTAACACTTTGACCCCTGAACTATGTAAAGCTTATAAAAACCATTTTAAACACCTTTTTGGCACTTTTAGTCCTCCGTAGCCAAAACGTGGCATACCCGGGATTATGCCCGGACATTATCGAGCTCTCGGTCTTAAAAGGTCACTCAGAGGTATAAATTATCATGTTGACACTTTTAATCCCGCCATTATCCAATTTTCACATATTTACAAAATAGAACCCTCTCGTCCAACAAATGGCACGTATGAGAGTTAGGACTTCACAAAGGATCACTCAGAGGCTTATTGCAAGCATGTTGATTCCGATGTCACTCAGAGGCTGGGCATGTTGACATATCAGTCACTCAGAGGCTAAGTTTCAAGCATGTTGACGTATCAGTCACTCAGAGGCTAATGATTTAAGCATGTTGACATATAAGTCACTCAGAGGCTATTATTTATGCATGTTGACATCGGTTCGTCACTCAGAGGCTCAACTTGAGCATGTTGACGCCTTTAGTCCTTATTGGTCTTTAATAGACTATATTAAAATACAACGCGTATCACTATACTATTGGACACGATTTTTACAGGGTGTTACACTTTGGTAGGAGTAGTAGGTGTACTCCAATCCCTAATTGCACTGATTTTGGCAGGATCTACCTGTATACCTTATTTGTTAACAATGTGTCCCAAAAATTGAACTTCTTTTAGCCAAAATTCACACTTGGAGAATTTGGTGTAAAGTTGTTCTTTCTTCAGGAGTTCCATCGTTAGATAGAGATGTTGTTCGTGATCGGCTCGAGAGCTAGAATAATGAGGATATCGTTGATGAAAACAGTGATGAACTTATCTAAGTAAGGTTTACAAACCCTATTCCTTAAGTCCATGAAGATAGTAAGAGCATTCATCAAACCAAAAGGCATGACAGTGAACTCGTAATGGCCATATCGAGTTTGAAAAGCAATCTTGGGAATATCTTCTTTGAGTGCATGAAGTTAATGATACCCAGAACGCAGATCAATCTTTGAAAAACAGGTCGCACCTTGTAGCTGATCAAAGAGATCATCAATGCGAGGTAGGGGATATCAATTTCTTATTACGAGTTTGTTGAGCTCATGATAATCGATACACATACGGAAGGATCCATCCTTCTTTTTCACGAATAGGACAGGAGCGCCGCAAGGTGAAAGCTCGAACGGATGAATCTCTTGTCTGAAAGTTCTTGGAGTTGCTTTGACAACTCTTGCATTTCAGACGGTGCAAGACGGTAAGGAGATTTGGCAATTGGGTTGGCACCAGTTACAAGGTTAATACAAAACTCAACTCGACGAATTAGGGGTAAACCACGTAAATCTTTAGGAAACACCTCATGATATTCCTGAACAACGGGGATGTCCTGAATAGTTTTACCTTTGCCTTTTTCCTCTACGATATGTGTAAGGCTACATAATTCTTTCGTAGGTATTTTTGGGCCTGTGTACAGGTCATGAGTTTTAGGCTACCAGAGGGTTTCTCTCCGTGAACTTCTAAGGTTTCATCAGACGAAAGAGGTATACGAACAACCTTGTCGAAACAGATCACCTCAGTATGGTGTTTGGTTAACCAATCCATTCCTATGATGATGTCAAAACTCCCGAGTTGCATTGGTGTGAGGTCAATGGGAAAAAGGTGGTTATCCAGTTCAATTGGCAACTACCAATGACATAGTTGAGCACAAGGGGTTTACCACTAGCTATTTCCACCATTAAGGGTTTTCCTAGTTTAGTTCTAGGCATCAAAAGCAAAGGTTCAAAGGCTAGTTATACAAAGCTTCTATCAGCACCCAAATCGAAAAGAATAGAAGCAGGATGATTGTTAACAAGGAACGTACCGTTAGTGACTTCGTTTTCAGCACGAGCCTCATTGGAATTGATGATGAATGCGTGTCCACGGGCTGATTTGCATTCGCGTTCACCAATTTTAGGCAGTTGTTTCTAAAGTGACATCTCGCCACAGTTGTAGCAAGACCCAGGTGGGAATGGGGGTCTAGCAGGGTTGGCTTTGGGGAACAGGGTTCTGAACAACTTGTTTTTGGGCTGAATGAAAACATTGGCTATGTGACCGAATCTTCCACACGAGGTGCATTGGCGACACTATAGGTGAGCTTGATGGTGACCATTGCACCAGTTGCACAACGGTGAAGTACCAGCATAGGGTTTCCTCGCAGGAGGTTGTGCTGGCTGGTTTTGAGTGTTCTGGTCGGGTTGTGCAACAACTGCAAAGTTCTGTGAAGCCTTACGCTTCCTCAACTTCTTGGAAGACTAAACTTTTTTCTCCTTTGTTTTCTCTTGAGTGGTCTTAGCTGCCTGTTTCTTGTCGCCCTTGCGAAACAGTTTCCCCTTCTTGACCTGAGACTTAGTCAGGGTAGTAGCTAATTCGATAGCCTGTCGAACAATGGTAGGGTTGCTACCAGTAACAATGTCCTGAACGGGGTCAGGTAGGCCATTGATGTACCTCTCGATTGCTTTATCCAATGGACTGACCATGGCGGGACACAACAAGCTCAATTCTTCGTAACGGTCAGTGTAGGCACGATGCTCTCCACTATCTTGTTTAAGATTGCGGAATTCATCTTCCAGTGCCCGTTATTCATGACGTGGGAAAAATTCCATCATCATTAGAGCTCGAAGCTCTTCCCACATTTGTGCCACTGCCACATCGGCACCTCTATCTCTCATCATACCATTCAACCATGTAAGTGCTCTTTTCTGGAATACACTCGATGCAAACTAAGTTTTCACTCAGTCGGGCATTGAACATGACAAAATATGCTTTCGAGACTTTCAAACCACTGTAGGAGTCTAGTAGCTCCTTCGGACCCAGTAAACTTGAGTGGTTTAGCCGAGTTAAATTGTTTGTAGTTGCACGGTGCATGTGCATTGTTGTTGTTATTGTTTGCTTGGTTTATCCGGGTCACTAGGTTTGGGAGTACAACAACAATTTGCTCAGGGATCATAGCTACCATTTCGGCATCTGGAGTTGTATTACGTCGAGGAGGCATTCTAGAAGAAAACATGAGGGAAAATATGTGAGATTGACAGGATAATCAAGAGACATGTTAAAAATATCGACAAAATATAAGGATGGTGGTCATTCGTTCGTTACTTAAAAACAAACAAACGACACATGGTGACTAATCAAAGTAAATGGGTCTTTATAATGTATCCGAAGACATGCTTTAGTCTATAAGTGGACACTCACCCCAAGAGTTCCCAGGTAAGAGTGATTGGTCCGATAATGCGGATTTGTACTAACACTCTAGCCTTAGACAGAAAACTTAGGGTACAGGCATCCACCCTTCTAGATTCCCATGTTCACATTAATAAAACCCAAACTTTGACGGGATTTTGAAAACTTACAAGGCTTTAAGACAAAACAAATCATCTAAGGATAGATGATTAATTTTCAAAACGAATTTGTAACTTGTGTATTTTTTTTGGTAGTCACCTAAGGATAGAAGATGGTATTGTTTTAAGAATCTAAATGCAAGATAACTCGCATTGGGAATCTAGGAAGGTTATAGTCTAGGTCAAAGCATTACTAATTGTTGATGCACTTTATGTCTGTCATTGTGTGAATAGGCTAGAAAGAGTGTGTATTGAATATTGTATAGATTAGATACGAACACACGACCCAAGTGCGAACGAGAACTGGTTCTGTTCTACCCCCTTCTTATGTCGTTCTACCTAATCGGTACTATTATACGCCCAAACTTCCATCTAGAACCGCTGTCGGCGAGACCACAACTGGTATCAGAGCTACGCTACTGATTCACTCAATCTAACAGTTGATGAATCACCTACGCTCATGAATTTTGGACGTATGAGGGGTTTTAGATGTAAAACATCAAATAATCGGACAATCCACAGACATAATGTTAAATTGAAACCATAGGATTGTTAGAAACTAATTTTCGACCAAATCTGTGCAAAAATAGTCTTGAAATTCGAAGAAATAAAGATTCTGGATCGAAAACAACGTAATCAGGCTCGTTCGTAACAGTGAGCCTCTGTGGCTCGTATGAGTGACAATTTGTCACTCGTACGAAGCACCAGTAGTATGAAGCACCACTCGTACAAGACCAGCTCGTACGAAGTGGTGACCAAAAAAAAATTGGTACGAAGGCATTTTTTGATCGTACAAAGGCATTTTTGATCGTATCCACGAAACGAGTGCCTAGAAAAAATTTGGTGATTCCAAATTTTTTCGATATTTTAACATCTAATTCAGGTTGCTCGGGGACACCGTCTAGAGCTTTAGAATATAAATTTGATGATACGGTCACAAAATGTTGAAGATATTGGGATAGTTACTGATACCTGCACATAAAGTTGATCATCTGGTGTAGTGAATTTTAATGGGCTCAACGTTAAATCCGCATTTGATCAAAACTGCAATTTGGGAAATTTTTCGTAAAATTTGGTTTTTGTGACAAGATGCTCAAGACGTCAGAATTTTCAAAAATGAGGGGGAATAAAATTTTTCACGTATAATATTCCGGCATTTTTGAAATTCGTGACTATGCAATAGTATTCGGGTGGTTCCGACTGCAGATTATTTGGGAAATACAGAGCATCGAAGATTCATTAGTGATGAGCTAAAGTTGATGTCTATTTTTTCGTAATGTGGGGTTGCATTACTGAGTCTTGGAGGAGTTCTTCATCGCGTAGTTGTGGTCACGTTGATGCCTGAGTCTTCGTACAAGCCGGTTGCACACACGACTGCTTAGTGGTACAAATTATCCAATTTAACTCCGCATGGCAAATGAACTATGTTCCGGACTAACCGCCAGAAAATAAGGATGCTTTGTGGTTTCAGTTGTCACCGGGACTAACGAGGAAGGCTATATACTTGCAATTCATGACTAAAGAAGACGATATAATGAATCTTTCAGACAAAAATTGTGTACTAGTCGCTCACGAAATAGACTATACATTTGGAGTTTCATGATCCAAGGATGTCAAAATTTTCAGATCATGATACAGATTGATGCTTAAGGGCTAAATACCTGATCCTCAATGTGGTATTGGATGCACATACGACTGCTTATGTTTAACTCTGCAAGGCAAATGAACTTTTTCCGGACTAACCGCCAGGAAATGAGGATGTTTTGTAGTTTCAGTTGCCCCATTCCAGTGGAGATAGCTATACATCTGTTATTGTGACTAAAAACGAAGAATGTGTTTCTGATTATTGAAGAATGTTTCTCAGATTCGATGTGCTACCAGATAATATGATTCCGATGATGATTTGCTGATTGAGAAGATTACCGATTTGCTGATCAATCGTGATTACGGAAATCGGGATTTCAGATTTATGCGGATGTCTATTGATTTGAAGTTTATTGTTGTGGTAATTCGAAGTTTCTATCAATTGCTGGTTGGGTTTTGAAGATCAAAGGATCGAGCATTGGAGGAGTACGCTAAACCAAACGCGGATGTGGTGAACGTCGAAACGGAGATGCTACATTGATTAATTTCAAGTTGGTGATTATTCAAGAAAAATTGTAGATCAAGAAAATTAGGGGATGTCTTGAACCATGCAAACAAAGACCTAAAGACTAAATTCTGGAGAAAATTATTTCAGGGGGAATGTTGCTTAAAGTAGATAATGCAAACCCGGATCATCAATCAAGGGGGAATTGTTTGACACGTTCTATGACATCGACAGATACCTAATTGAAGTATCAGAATATTCAAACACAAGTCTCAGATTCCAAGATCAAGATCAAGCTTCGAAAGTGACGTCCAAGGGGGAATTTGTTGATGCACTTTATGTCCGCCACTGTGCGAATAGGCTAGAAAGAGTGTATTGAATATTGTATAGATTAGATACGAGCACACGACCCAAGTGCGAACGAGAACTGGTTCGTACGAGTGACAGTGTGACTTGTACGAGTGACAATGTGACTCGTAGGAGTGATAAACATCACACTCGTACGAGTGAGCTTATGTGGTTCGTACGAGTGACATCTTGTCACTCGTAGGAGCAACCATTTGCACGAGCTGCTCATGTCTATATATATGTGTTGTGTGTTCATTGTTTGTAAGTTTTAGATGTTCCCTGAGGGGAAACGCTGGCGGATTCTCTCCAGGAACTCCGCCAGCCAGACAAGATGTATACTCTTTCGGTATGAATGAATGAATGCTTCTGTTGATTCTGTTTCTACTTCCTTTCTATATCGTTCTACCAAATTGGTACTATCATTCACCTAAACTTCCGTCTAGAACCGCCACCTCCTAAGACCCATTATGACTCGTTAAGGTAGTTTACTCTACTTTAACGGGTCATTAGCGTAAACGCTTGATCGGATGGTTAAACATGTCCTATGACAAGTCTTAAATGTCCAAACAAGTTAAAAATGTTATAACATCAAAAATTTGGGTACATGTGTTTAAAATGGATTTATGCGCAATAGGGCATTTTGGTCAATTTTTAAAGAACATAGAAGTAACTTATCATAATGCTAACCAAATGACGTGACCATAAGGTATAACCTCAGTAGGTTGTTTCCCTATACAACTATGATCACAAATATGTGTTTGGTCGGATCCTAAGACCGACTAAACGGGTCGGATTCGAAAGTCAAAACGGTGGTCAAGACTGCTCGACTTACGACCCTAAATAAGCACTAAACTAGAAGTGACGAGTTAGACATGTCAAAATATGTCTAAGTAAGTTTATAAAACTAATTTGGTATCAAAACTTGGTTTTTTGATACCAGAAAATAGTTTCGTCGTAAAATGCACATCATGCGCATTTTTGACCAAAACTTTGACTCGTCATTTCTAGTTATGTGGTAATCAGAAGGTGAAATCACTAGGGATTATAGCCTTCATGATTACAATCATATTGCAAAGTTCAATTGAACTTTGACTTGACCAAATATGGACAGAACCAAAAGTCAATCAGGAAGCTAAACTGTTCGACTTTTAGCTCAAAATAGCTAAAATAATGAAAGAACTAGGAAGAGTACTTACTCGTGTTGAAGAACACTTTTGAAACTCAAGATAGGAGGCTACCAAAGGATGGAAAGAAGCTTCAAGAAGGATAGAAAGAAGAACTTCACACTTTGCTTTGAAGTGGTGTGAAAAAAATGGAAGAATCATGGGGTATTTATAGTATTTTAGAATCAAGGAGGTGATGACAAGTGTCCTCAAGTGTGGATTAGTGTCCTAACATGTACCAACAACAAATTAACTGTGGAAAAATGAGTGCTAGGTGTCAAAAATTGGAGATAGGTGGCAAACTTGGTGAAGAAGCAAAAATCTTTTTTATGTATTTTTTGACATTTTGGCCCTTGGACTTGTATTTTCACTTGTTTGCCATTTTAACCCCTTTAACCTAATATTTAGGTTATATAAAGGTGTTAAGATATGCATAACTTGGATTATGCCCGACAATGTCGTGGATGTCGGTTCGTTTGGTTGTATGTTTACTCGTTTTGCAAAAATGCGTAAAACGCTTTAACGGACACGAAAATGATCGAAATTGTGCAACGATTGACATTTTTGCATTCTCATCAACAAAAAACAAGATTTTATTGAATACAAAAATATTTGGGTTGATACAAATGGTTTGTATCTTTAATACGGAGCAACAGACTTTCGCAGTTTGACGAAAATAGTCCCTTGACTTGTATAAGCGTGTTTTTGTCATATCTAACCCTTTCAAAACATATATAAGTTATGTAAAGGTATTTAGGGTATGTGTAGCTTATGTCCCTGTTTCGGAGTGTATGTCATGTTAAGCTGATTGCGTTTGAGTGTCAGTTAACGAATTACTTCCACAAAAAATTTTTAGGGTTCGAAATCATGCAAGAAATTGAAATTGTGCAAATGTCTGAGATAAATATACAAAATTTGGAAATAAAACACTGAGTTTCATTGAATACAAAATTGTTTGTAATTGTACAATGATTGAAAAGGCACAAATGTCACAACTTAAAGGAATTCTATTGGTGGCTAACCTTAAAGGCGACATCGCTACTTATGTAGGAAAATGTCTTACCTGCGTCCAGGTTAAGGCGGAATATCAAAAATCATCGGTCTTGTTAATACAACCCAAATTCCAGTATGGAAATGGGAACAAATCTCAATGGACTTCGTTACTAAATTACCCCAAACTTCGAGGGGTCACGTCATGATTTGGGTAATAGTAGATCGACTGACGAAGTCTGCACATTTCTTACCTATCCGCGAGAAGGATAGCACAGAGAAGTTAGCTGAACTATATCTCAAAGAAATTGCAGCATTGGAGGTGTATGGTCCCAAAAACTCCTCGCCCGCGCCAGGAACCATACTCTCAATGACAATTAACAAGAATAACCTTGCACGCAATGCGCAATGGTGTGCCTTTCTTGGAACTAGCAGGTCATACAACGAACCTTGCGCAGCTTGCGCAACGGTAAGTTAGACCTGGAAGCACAGGCCCCTTGACCCTATGCTGATAGAAAAACCTTGCGAGCAACACAATGCGTGGTACTACAACTCCAATGCTAGCAGGTCACACAACGAACCTTGTGCACTCAGTGCAACGGCAAGTTAGACCAACACTTACAGGTCATACAACGAACCTTGCGCACTGAGTGCAACGGCAAGTTAGACGAACTCAAAGGTCACACAACGAACCTTGCGCATTCAGCACAACGACAAGTTAGACTAACAATTATAAGTCACACAACGAACCTTGTGTACATGGCACAACGGTGAGTTAGACTTAGTGTGCAAGATACTTGACCCTGCGCGGATCAAACACCCCTTTAGCCGCGAAGTCCTAAACCTTGCAAGGCAAGACAATCATGAGAGCAACTCACAGTCTTGTGGACAAAAGGATTTATCCCTTCAACTCTGCGCCGACCAGAAAGCACTGACAAAGCCTCGCAGAAGCGATAAGCGCAAAGAGGCGTTGACTATACACAAGGGTACAAAGTGGCAGAGTTGTGACCAATGGTAGCTCGACGGGTTGTGTCAGACTACGTCGCATGAATAGTATTGCAGAGGCTAGACTGTGCACCAACCATACTCACGCCAGTGACTATCACACACGCTCCACTTTCGGCTGATAGCAGGTCCAACACAAGGGACAGCTGCCTTTACACGTGGCACCATTCAACATCCGACAAAGCATTACTCCTGCCAGGGATCATTTAATGATCGCTGCAGAGGGACAGAACAGATAACCCTGGTCATCTGTGCCGAGCCCAAGGCCCATTAGCCTATCTCCTAAACCCACTTACTTTTGGCTATAAATAAGTATCGAACCACAAGGTAAAGGGATCGACATCTTGATCTACACGATTTCCTGCTCACTCACTACTTACTTGCTATTACTTTGAAATATACAAATACCTATTCTCACGCTAGAGTGTGGTCACGGAGAAAACCCTCCCCTTTCCCCGTGACGAGGCTAACGGTGTTGCTAGTTTTGTAGATCAGCTTGAAGTGAGATCACCCAGAAGAACTAACGAATGACAACCTTTTATGTAGAAAAACTAGACTGTAACTAAGATATCTCCGGATACCTCTCGGTTCGGACTAGTGTTTCTTCATTGGTGCCATCCACTATTTACTCTCACATTCATTTTCTCGTTTCGTTTTTTCACAAACCTCACATATGGATGACTTTCCATCCAGCACACAACGAGGTCCTCGAGCCGAAGGCAAGAACCCAGTTCATGACTCTCGGCTCGACAGACAAGTGGAAGAAGGTTCCTCCGGGAATGCCCGCGTCCACCACGACTCCGGTCATGTGAACGTCCAGGTAACCCCTGGAGTTCAAATAGAGACTCCTTGCGTACCAATCACTTTGGTTTTTCCGGCGGGTGCAACTCTGATGTCTTGGTACATCAAATCTCAAATGGCTCTGAATGCCGTTTACGCGCAACTCTACGAACAAGCAATCACTTTTGCTACGCCGGTGCAGCCAACTACTCATGCGCATTCCTCGCCTGCACCGTGAGTGCTCAGCTATAACTTGCCGGCTGGAGCAAGTGTTCCATCACAACTCCGTACACGAGTGATGGAGTACTCTCAATCGCTGCCTATGCATGAGTCTCACACTCATAGGCGGGCGTCCATCCACTCGAGGTTGGGCCCGCATCCTCTAGGGGGCGGGACACCCAGCGCGAGCAGGACCGTACATATGCTGAGGGTGATAGTGCCAGCGTGTTCCACCGGCTGCCAAAAGATCATGTCGATTACAGATCTACGCCAAAGGATGTACACAACCCAAAAGCGGAGTACAACGATAGTTTGATATACAGGCTGGCTGAAGCAGCCGGACACTCAAAATTCATCAAGGAGATTGCGCTTGACCATTGGAGCACGCAAAACTCCCTCCATCATGGGAAAATACAATGGGTTGACCGACCTAGATGATCACCTTCGCCTATTCACCAGCGCAGGACTGATGGGGGCTGGACGCTGCCTATGTGGTGTCACTTGTTCGTCCAAACCCTTACAGGCGTTGCGTGCCTAAGGTTTGACTACTTGCCCACAGGCAAGCTTGCGTCATGGAACGATCTCAAAGACAAGTTCGTCACGCATTTCAGCCAGCAAAGGCGTTATGTCCGAGATTCCTCTGACGTAATGAACATTTGGCGACGTGACAATGAAAGTCTCGAAGACTTCATCACCCGCTACAATAAAGAGGTGCTAGAAATTGGGGATGTGCACGAAGATCTGATTCGCGCACTGTTCAAGTACGGAATCCATTGCGATGAGATGATCAAAGTCATGTCGGGCACTACTGTTCTCCCCAAGAGCTGGAAAAACTGATGGCGGCTGCAAAAGTATACGCGCAAATAGAGCGCAACCTAAACGCCAGCAGACCTCCCCTACCGCACTACCGTCCCCAAGACATGAGCAAGAGTTTTGGGAAGAAAAATAAGAGTTGGAGGGAGCACCGCCAAAACCCTTCTCACTCAACGGTCGACGCACGCGTGACCATAAATAATATTGTTCCCAGACAGCAATCAAGTAGGAAAATCGGGATCGTCAGTGGTGACGAAAACACCGGTGGAGTTGCTCAGCACGGAAGACCACCAATTCAAACCGCCCCCGCCGATGCCCAATAAAAAAGGTCAAGACCCCAACCTTTTTTGTGATTACCACAAAGATACGACACATACGATTGATAACTGCTTCTCCTTGGGCATGGAGATCAAAAAAGCATTAAAAAGTGGGAAGCTCTCCCACTTACTTCAAAACGTGCACAAGGAGATACGCCAAATACTCGCGGCGGGGAAGGCCCAAGCAATAAGAAGATGAAGGCCATTTGTTAACATGATCCAGGGTGGCCCAGCACGCAAACGCTGCCATCTGAAGAGTGCACGCCACACTAAGGCAATGCTACCAGTTGTAATATCAAGGATTCATCAACAATCCGTGCAACGCATTATCTTATTGTCTACATTGTACATGGCTCTTACGCCTTATTAATAAAGACATTGGACACATATTTTTCTTTATCTAGATGTTTTGTTACAAATGCGCGAAAGTACTGTCGGTCTACTCGAAATCACCATGGTACACAATGACCCATGAACCAAAATTCACTACCTACTGCATGCGCATGGGAGGGGATGTTCATACACGAGTTCATTACCAGTTTTATTTGCTATACCTACACAAAGTTGTTATATTCACGCAAATATTGTAACTGGAAAAACATTCATTTCATTACAAGAAAAATATTTATATCAACGCGCAGTGTAGAGTCACATTCAAGCTACAAAGATACTACAATAAGGATCTTATCATAGTCTTCATCCGCAGCGGCCTCGACTTCTTTCGGAAATATATCTTTGAGGCGATCAACAAATTTGTCGTGTTGGAGCGCCTCGCTCACCAATTCCATAGCTGGGAGCTGTAGACGGTCATACTCCCGCTTAGCCTGGGAGAAGGCAACTTCAGTATCAACACCATGAGTGGCAGCGCTGCTGTTGTCCCATTGAACGTCCATTGCATGAGTGACGTGTTGCACACACTCAATATAGCCCTGCGCATACCTGTCCTGGCGAGCAGTGACCATCAGCTCGGCCACTGCGCTGTCCAACTCCACGGAATTCAGAATGGAGTTTGCGATATGTAACACAAGAACTGGGTTAGAATCCATACAAAGTGACCAAAAACCAAATGGAGTACTTACATTGACAACTCCATGCTGTTGCATCCACATCATGTTGTTGGTCAGCGACTCCACCAACGACTCAGAGATGGCACGGGCAGCTTCAAAATTCTCAAATCTTTTCTCCCCCGCATCAACCTTGGCCTCCACCAATCGCAGCCGCTTCTTATCTTCCAGGTGCCTGTGTTGTAATTCAGCCTTTTCCACCAAGGCTACCTGGAGATCCTTCTTCGCGCCCTGGGGATCCTTCTTGGCACTTTCCAAAGCGGCGCAAGCAGTAACCTGGTCACATACAATAAGGTCAGTATGACATCCTGTAGATCATATAAATAAAGGAAAAATAATAAGAGGCAAGTTTTGACCTCCTTCTACTGACTACGCCCGCGGTCCACCCTAGCCTCCGCGGCCGTAGCAGAAACTGCCTCCTCCTCTTTCCTCCCGCACTCTACTTCTCATCGCAACCGAGCCAGTTCATCTCTTAAGGATTTTTTCTTGTTGTTATCCTTTTCACAAGCCTCCTTCCACAACTTGCTCCTTCCACAACTTGCGCTCCTTAGCAAGTGTGGCAGCGGAGCTTTCGGCCCTCTTCTTTCACCCCAGTGCGACCCACTCCTCGACCCTTTGGGTTTCGGCAAATTTAGCATGATTCTTCTCCAACTCAGATTTCTACGCAGCCACTTGGGCTTACTCTTTAACCAGGTCCGCTTGGGCAACTTTGAATTTGGCTTGTTTTTCAGCATGCTCCACCATTCCCTAGACTATCCTGTGTGTGACCGAGGTGGAGCTAGCGGCTGCCTGAAGGTACTCCCAGTAAGTTTGTTCTTGTTCATGTTTAGCACGCGCACGCACCTCCGCCGAGGGGAAGGTCCCTTTAAATCACTCAAGGCACACCGGCCAGTGAGAAAAGTCATATCCTTTCTTCAACTTCCACACAGGGGTGTGGATTTCTTCAGCACAAGCCTGCGGTATTTTACCTGTAATAATAATCACCCGGGGTCTCGTCCGGGCGGATTGGAGTTCCTTCTGTGGAAGGGCTTCTACAGGTACCCCGACCTCACCCCGGGCATCGGCTCTTCTGTGTGCACCCCTTGTGGAGCATCAGCTTGCTCCTCAACCTCCACCTGAGGATCTTCCACCACCACCTCATGCTCTGCTGCCCCAGCAGTTGACTCCCCACCCTGTGCGCTGGATGCTTGCGCGCCTTCACCCACAGGCAAGGGCATTGGAGTATCCTTGGGCGTGGCCAGAGTGCAGACTCAAAAAAACTTGCTCGCCTATGCCTGCGGGATGGAAAACAGTAAGACAACCATAATACAAAAAAGTGGTGCGACTAGCACAAGTTAGATGTTTACCTAGGGAGATCTTGGCAGCGAGCACATCAAGGCTCCCCTGTTTCCCTATCACCTTCGATGTTTAGATGTCGCTCTTCGGACGCCTCTTCCGCTTGAGAGGCTCTGGGCTGGATTCAACCTCCACCGGTCGTCCGGGTTGACAACCGGAATTACCACTGCCTTCAGCGCGGGCTTCCTCACACGAGTCAAATACTACTACGTAGTCATTCCAATGATCGGACACGGTGCGCTTACCTTTCAGTGGGTCTACCCTGGGTTGAGTCAACCCCTTCTCAGCCGCCGCGCCAGGCCCCGCGCGTTTCTTCTCTTTATGATCAGGGCCAATGCCCAAGTCTTTCAATGCGCCTGCACAACGGTGCAACAAAATGAGTAATCTACGAAGATATCAACTCTCATTAATATGAGAGCTTACCAGCTGAAGGCGCGGGGTCCAACAAATCTTCATTCTTGGGGAGTTCGAAATTCCCCAAGATCTATGCGTTCCAGGTGGGCTCCTCCGGGCCAAGGTAAAGATTTTCAATATGCCCCCTCCTTCCGTTGGAAAGCCACCAAGAACAGTGACACCCCTGCAAAGGAAACAACATACAATCAGACTACACACAAGGCGAAATTAAGAAATGCAACAAGAAGGCAATGGTACTCACTCTTATGACCCTCCATGTATACTGGTCTCTCCCGGCGGTTGGGCTTCCACACCAAACTCATGCCGCCGCCACCAACGCCCTCCCCGACAGTTGGATCGCCGGGATCTCCTTCAAATCCTTATACTAGGAATCCACCACTGGTAGAGGGACAGTCTCCACGGGGATGTCCTCTACCCCTGGAAATGCATCCGGAGGGGTATCACCCCGACTTTTATGTAAAAAAATTTAACTTTCCAGTCATGGAAAGACTTGGGGGTGTAAGCAAATTTTTTTTGGCCTGAATGCAATGCTGGAAATAATAAAGCCCATTGAACAATGGAGTTGGTAAAAAATCCGAAACCGGTCGACGGTTCGGACAGACCCCGTCGACCGCACAACAACTCAAAATGCTTGATTCTCACCATCCCCATCGGATTGAGTTGGGAGATGTGGAATCCAAAAAAATTCAAAATTTCAAGGAAAACTTTTGTTGCCGTTAACCGGAATTTACCATCGGTGAAAAATCAAAGAATAAGGTGATATAGCCGGTCGGAGCATCGGCAGCTGTATCCCCATTGGAAGGGTACCGGGCTTTCCAGTCCTTGGAGAACTGATAGCCGGAAACCAGGCATTCAAAACTGGTCAGGTTCCATTTCAGAACCGGCAAAGAGGTCGACAGCTACGACGAAGAAACAGTCTCAGGGCCCCTAGTCGCCATGAGAATCAGAAACAAAAGTTTGAAGACGAAAAGTGTTGAAGAACAAAAGTTTTGAAGACAAGGAAACTCAAGAACTCACGAAGTTTGAATAGAATTTCAGAGAAAAGTTTGAAGGCATGAATGGAAACCCTAGACGGTTACCCCTATTTATTCACATCGCATTTAATGCGATGGAGAACTGTGACGCACACGAGAAATTAAGAACCAATCCGCACAAGATTCGTAGCACGCCAGTGGCAACTAATGGTCGTTACGCGCGCGTGGCCGTCACTTTCTCGGTCAATTCATTAATGAAAGTGAGGCTGCACTGTTGACAGCATGCCACAGCTGTCAAATGTCACTACCAAGGCTCTTTTTTCTCACCAACCATCTGCAACGTCAACTTGATGATTCAAATTTAAGTTGAATCATGAGAAAAGGGTTCCCTCACACAAAGGTTTTCTCCAACCCTTCTTGAATTTTTGCCCTTGAAATAAGCACACATACAAGAATTCTTTTAGTCTAGCACTCCTCCTGCCTGCCAATATGCGCATTGGAGCAGAACTGGACTTGGGGACTTGGAGGGGTATGGTCCCAATAACTCCGTGCCCACGCAAGGAACCATACCCTCAATGACAATTATCAAGAAAAACCTTGTGCGCAATGCGCAACGGTGCGCCTTTCTTGAACTAATAGGTCATACAACGAACCTTGCGCAGCTTGCACAATGGTAAGTTAGACCTTGAAGCACAGGCCCCTTGACCCTGTGCTGACAGACAAACCTTGCGCAACACGTAATGGTACTACAACTCTAATACTAGCAGGTCACACAATGAACCTTGCGCACTCAACGCAACGACAAGTTAGACCAACACTTATAGGTCATACAATGAACCTTGCACACTCAGCGCAACGGCAAGTTAGACCAACTAAAAGGTCACACAACGAACCTTGTGCACTCAGCACAACGGCAAGTTAGACCAAAAATTATAAGTCACAACACGAACCTTGTGTACTTGGCACAACGGTGAGTTAGACTTAGCGTGCAAGATACTTGACCCTGCGCGGATCAAACACCCCTTTAGTCGCGAAGTCCTAAACCTTGCAAGGCCAAGACAAACATGAGAGCAACTCATAGTCTTGTGGACAAAAGGATTTATCCCTTCAACTCTGCGCTGGCCAGAAAGCACTAACAAAGCCTCACAAAAGGGATAAGCGCAAAGAGGCGTTGACTATACACAAGGGTACAAAGTGGCAGAGCTGTGACCAATGATCGCTCGACGGGTTATGTCAGACTGCGTTGCATGAATAGTATTGCAGAGGCTAGACTGTGCACCAACCATACTCACGCCAGTGACTGTCACACACGCTCCACTTTCGGCTGCTAGCAGGTCCAACACAAGGGACAACTGCCTTTACACGTGGCACCATTCAACATCCGACAAAGCATACCTCCTACCAGGGATCATTTAATGATCGCTGCAGAGGGACAGAACGGATAACCCTGGTCGTCTGTGCCGAGCCCAAGGCCTATTAGCCTATCTCCTAAGCCCACTTACCTTTGGCTATAAATAAGTATCGAACCACAAGGTAAAGGGATCGACATCTTGATCAACAGGCTTTCCTACTCACTCACCACTTACTTGCTACTACTTTGCAATATACAAATACTTATTCTCACGCCGGAGTGTGGTCACAGAGAAAATCCTCCCCTTTCCCCGTGAATAGGCTAACGGCGTTGCTAGTTTTGCAGATCAGCTCGAAGTGAGATCACCCAGAAGAACGAATGAGAGACAACCTTTTATGCAGAAAAACTAGGCTGTAACTAAGATATCTCCGAATACCTCTCAGTTCAGACTAGTGTTTCTTCAGGCATGACATGGAGTGCCTATTTCTATCATATCAGATTGAGATGGTCGGTTCGTGTCAAGGATTTGGGCAATCGTCCCAAAAGGCCTTTTGATCTCGGTTAGATCTTAGTACGACCTTTCATCCTTAAACGGACGACAAAAGTGAATGACCGATTCAAACTTTGGGGAACATGTTACGTGCTTGTGTGATGGATTTGGGTGGAAATTGGGATACTCACTTGCCCTTAGTGGATTTTTCATATAATAATAGTTATCAAACAAGCATCCAGGCGGCCCCGTTTAAAGCTCTATATGGATGAAAGTGTTGATCACTTTTATGTTAGGCGGATACCAGAGATAAACAACTCATTGGTCCAGAATTAGTCCAAGAGACTACGTGTAATCTATTTCAAATACGAGACCATATCATGGTGGCTCGTGATCGACAAAACAACTATGCTGCCAAACAACAAAAACATTATCTTTTGAGGTTGGAGACAATGTCTTATTGAAGGTCTCGCCTTGGAAAGGCATAGCAAGATTTGGTAAACATGGAAATTTGAACTCACGCTACATTGGACCATTTGAAATCTTGGAAAAGATTGGAACAGTGGCTTATTTGATTACCAGACAAGCTCTATAGCGTACACGACACATTTCATGTGTCTAATCTCAAGAGAAGTCCTACTCAAGAAATAGTAATCATACCAGCGGATGAGATTCACCTCGATGACAAACTCCAATTTACTAAAGAACCTGTTGAGGTTACGGACTAAAAGGTCCACAAGTGTAACACCCCGACCGCGTAAAACAACAAACCGCGGCGGAAACCTCAGGGAGTCATGTCACAGAACTATTGTTTCACAACACATGGTACATAATGTTATGTATTATTGAATTTACTTGTTTATATAGTCTTAGGAGAATGAAATAAAAAACATAACAACTGTCTTGCAAATTTTAAAGTCACTAAGGCCCAAGTACGCCCTATGTGAAGCATTCTCAAAGTCAAACATTAGCACCTGAAACATATGTGAAAATATAACGTTAGCATAAAATGCTTGTGAGTAACATAGGTTTTGTGATGAAATTCATGTCTTTGAAAGTTAAAAAGAAATGTTCAACTATTACGATTTGATTATATATTTTTTAAATCCATCTTATTGATTTATTATTTTAAAGCAGTCTTAATACAATCGTGAATTAAGATAATGGAACACATACTCATGTTATATTCTGGTGTACCTCTTAATGGTTCTTCGTCATCGGTTGAAAATTTTGTGATATTTGTTATTCTTTCATTATCGACCAAATTTTTTTTAATTATTTTTTCCTCGTCTTCAATTGAAAATCCTATGAGATTTATTTGGGATAGATATTCAGATTTACTTCGTTAAACCTTTCATCTGATTGCAAACACGGTGAATTTGTTCGGTCACTGCTATCATTGAATTATTCCGATCACTACGATACCTTGTGGTGTCGGTATAAAGTTGTAGTTTGGGCTAATCATGATCAATCGTTTCATGCAAAACTATGTAAGCCTTTCGTTTGACTCATCATTTGAATAGTCTTAATGCAACTATATGTTAAACAATGGCACACTAATAACTGTTGTATAGCGATGTATCCTTGCAATTCAATAATTTCAAGACATTGATCTTTATTCATGTTACCGTTGAAAGTTGACAAATCAATTCCATGATTCTATTCATTTGAGCTTGTTGATTCGAATTTCACCTGTTCAACAACCAACACCAGAATTCGTTGGTAGTAAATTCTATGGTTTCAAAAATTCATTTGCAGATTGTGAACGCTCATTTTGACATCTATCGGTCGAAATTCCTCTTTTGTTGGATCCCTGTAAACTTAGTTACATTTGTGATAGTATCAATACACCTCGTTCACTTGGTATTAATTTCTAAAACAAATTCAGTTGAACCATTAGGTTCTTATTGTTGTAGTACATCCTTGTATTCACATCACTTGATCAAGTCTCGATGCAGTTACATGGTCATTTTGTAGGTCCACTTGGAGGATCAAGTCTAACCTACTTCCCTGTTTATACAACACAAATATGAGTGCAGAATCCTCGTAAGTATGCAAACCAAAGCAAAGTAAGAAACACAGGATAACCAAAGATTCAATATCTTGATTAACAGAAGAGAACTTGTAAAAACACATACAAACAATGTTCATACAGACTCATGAATTACTCTCTGTGTTCTTGTGTCTCTCTCTTGCTTGTTCACTGATGTCTCACACAACTCTCACAAGTTTCTCTGGTGTGTCATTACACTGAGAGGTGCATGTCTGTTTATATAGTGTCCACACCTAGCAACAATACGAAGTATGTTGCTGGTCATACGAAACACCAACAGACACAAAGAACCTTCTCCTATAGGTACTCGTACGAATGACCAATGGCTCGTACGAACTAAGCATGATACTTGTTGAGATGAGCCACTCGTACGAATGGAATGTGGCTCGTACAAGCAGCATCTTGCTCGTACAAAGCTTCTCTCAATCGTACTAGGATGTGTTCTTCGGAGAATGTGCCAATAGACATGACGTACACAAGACAAAACAGTATGCACATATGCAACTGTTTTACACAAACAAACTAATTGTCGTACTAAACCAAGATAGGAGGATATCTGGATTTGGTCGACGCGACCAAACTATACAGACACAATAAACAAAGACCGTAGAATTACATACGTAACTAAGAACAAGCGACAGACACAAAAGTGTATCAACAAACTCCCCCTTGGTTGCTTGATCTTCGGTCTTCATTCTGAAATGCCAGTTGTAACATCAAACTCCTTCTGAAAATCTTCAATCCAACATTGATGGATAATCAGGTCTTCAAAACTTTCTAGAAACATCAAATCTTTCATGTTTCCTCTTGAGTGTCATTGGAGGCAACTAGATCGGTCACGATCTGCTGTACATTAGACTCTATCACTACAGTTGAATCAGAAACTTTTGGTTGCGAGGATGAGGCTGAAGCATCAGGATTACCAGGGTCTTCACTATCCTGATCATGTTTACGTTTAATCTCCTATGCTTTGCATCTTTCATTCCACATAAAGTTCACTCACTTTCTACTCATTTCAAACACGTCTTTAATACCATTAAAGCCTTCAACCAGTGTAGCATTACGAGAATGATACCATTCTCTTAAGTCGTTATGTTTAGCATTTAATGTTTCGGCAGATCGTTGTACAGCCGCACTACGTTCTTTCAGCCTATTTATCTCAATCCCCCGAGAGTTATCAGCTGCTCTCATCTGTTGTAGCTGTGTTGGCTTTTTCAGCATCTGCAGCCTTCAATCGCTCATTTTCTTTTCTTAACTGAGCAATTTCATAATCCTGTTTTCTAACAGTTTCTTTCAAAGAATTTATCTCCAACTGTTGTTTGACAACTGTGTTCCGATTTGAAGACATAAACTCCGAATGCTCGTTAATCTGGATTGTCGCAGCTTGCAACTGAGAGAACAGAAAATCCACTTTCTCATCCTGTTCCATTTCAGAGAATAAACGACTGCCTCGTTTTGTATTTTGTTGATGAGTTATGGACTGGAATTGTTGAACTGTTGAAGTAGTAGGATGTGATTGAACTAAAGTATCTTCAGCCAAAGGTGTTTCAGTTGCTGTGGTATTTGATGGTTGTGGTTCAGAGGTTGTATTGGGTTCCGTCATTACAGGTTCAGTCTCCTCTATTGTAAAAGTAGACTAGGTTTCTACAACTGGTTCCAGTATAATTTATTTATTTGAAGTTGTAGGTTGTGTGATTTCAGGTTGTGCTGACAATGTTCCCATAGTCTTTCTGTTTTGTTTCTTTCTTCTCTTATCACCACCTGTAGCACCTACATCACTTGCACCACCATTACCATCATTATCAACGTCATTATCATCACCTTTTCCCTTTCTACGACCAACATTATCTTCGATCATCTTTTTCAGATTGGTTCTCATTATCTGACTCACTGTCATCATGACGCCACTTATCATTTTCTAGTGCAATATATTCATCATTTGCTAGAAAACTGATCAATTTACGAGGAGGTGTACTTTCCTTGTAACGTTTTGTTGCTACACCTCTAAAGATCTTCAACGAATATTCCATCATGACTTCTACTTTTAAAACATCGTTGTCGTTCTTCGGAAGATTCGGATGTTGCACATTTAAGATCATTTGGAGAAAACGAGGATACATCCAAAACTTATTTCCACCATATCCGGTTCTTCTCAGGTTCTCCTTCGTGTTTGAAAAAATATACTTTGAAACACTAAACGGTTTGTTAAATGTCAAAGCTATCATCATTCCAACTAAGTCGTTATTCGCCATGTCGTAACCACTTCTTCTGTTGATCAAACATTGAATTAGAACATGTAGAAAGAACTTGTATCAGAGTGGCAACCATGCTTTGTTTAGTTGTCCCACGAGAAAATCTCCAACACATTTCATTCTAAACAAAAATCCATGTTGACACTTCAACAGTACTAAGAAAGGAGCTTTAGAATCATCGCCATGCTGTAATACTGAGTTAACGATTTCAACAAAGACATCTACGTTCAACTCATTTACTTTCCTGTGGATAAGTTCCTGCCCATTTACTTCAATAACATTATCTGAATCCCAAAATTCCTTGATCAACGTCTTGTATACTGTAGTCTTGCGCGTGATAGCATAATGTATCCTTGAGTTGCGCAAAAACTTCATTATACCGTTGTACTCAACAAATTTGTCTTCCAGATCTAAGTAGGCCACCATGTTATGTCTTGGTTCGATATAATTTCCACTTCTGACTTGTCAGTTCTCTTTGTTGCGGGTTTTCTTTTATGTTCCTTTTGTTCCATTCTGTACACATTAGACAACAAGGATAAGAACATAAATTCATTAGGGAATATACACAAAAATTTTTATTTCAAACTTTCGGTATGTATGTACCCTGGACGAAGAACTACTGACTTATACGAATAACAATTTATTTGTAGGAAGAAGAACTGATTTTTACGAACACTTGATTTAGTCAAACAAGTGATTCACTCGTACGAGTAACTGGCTCGTACGAGCAATATGTTACTCGTGCGACTCGTACGGACATTGTTCGCACAAACAACTTCAGGAGAATATTGTTAATGAGGAACTTGGTTTTCGTTAAAGATTCTTCGCTTAAAGTTTGTTGTTCATGTCAGTCATAGTCACATGGTCAGATAATGTTCAAGTCGTTCATCTTCAAAGTATGCCAACATTGTCAAATATACCTTAAAGAATTAAAAAACAACTTAAGGGAGAGGTGTAAAGATGACGTGAGAAAGTTAAATGTAAAGTTCTACCGAAGAACTTCATCACCTTTTATACCACATCAAGACACTCGTGCGAACTACCTTAACTCGTATGAAGAACTTCATTCGTACAAGACGCCAGTTGTTCATTCGTATGAGGCACAATGACTCGTACGAGTGATCTCTGATTCATATGAGTCCAAGTTTTTCAAAACTGGACCAGTTCTACGATGACCTAAGGTTTTTCGTCGACCTTTTTATAACTTTGCATATATCCACACTAATCACAAGTTAAGTTAGGAAAAGTGCTCATTAAACAGATTTTATTCTTTGAAATGAGTTTACCCATTGAAAGAAAGTACTTTATGAAGTTATAATAGCAAGACAAATGATTCTTAGGGCGTATCTTGGTAGAAAACTGTTGCTGACAGAAGCTGTTAAAGCTGAAACTATCCAAAGACCAACGTTTTTCAAAGATGTTGAAGATTGCAAGAAGACTGAAGACTGAGTTATTTTATGAAGCTATTGTCAAGGGGGAGTTTGTTGGTGCATATTTGTGACAACAACTTAGATTTGGTCTTTGTATATCTTGTAATTTGTAATAGTTATTTAGAAGTAATTGGGCTGAACTAGACAATATAACACATGGTAGGCGAATTGGGCTTTAAACCCATTAGGAGTCCATGTAGGAAACCCTACCTATGTGCATAACCTATCTCTATATATAGGGAGGTTTGCATTAGAGTTTAGGTTGCTGGTTCTATTGCTCAGTTAATTGTTCAGGTACTGAGAGAGTTGCTTCAGAGAGAGAGAGAAAGAGAGTCTTGAATTGGTTGTAAACACTTTGTATTAGATAATCAATAGAAGACAATTTGAAGGAATCTGTTGTGATAAGATCGAAACTTGTCGAAGGCAAAGACCACAGCTAGGAGCTCTTTCTCTGTTTTGGTATAATGCTCCTGAGCGTCGTTCAAGGTCTTGCTCACATAGTAAATCGGGTGAAAATGCTTATCCCTCCTTTGACCCAAAACGACCCCGACTAGGAAATCACTCGCATCGCACATCAACTCAAATGGTAATTCCCAGTCGGGAGCTACCATGATTGGGGCACTCACTAGTTTCTCCTTCAACAGCTCGAATGCTTGAAGGCATTCATCGGAGAAAATAACTGGGCGTCCTTCTCGAGGAGTTGGGTCATGGGACGCGCAATTTTGGAAAAATCCTTTATGAATCGCAGGTAAAAACCTGCATGACCAAGAAAACTCCTAATAGATTTCACTAACGTAGGTGGCGGGAGCTTAGAAATAGTCTCAACTTTGGCTCGATCAACCTCGAGTCCCGCCTGTGAAATCTTGTGCCCAAGCACAATGCCCTCCTTCACCATAAATTGGCATTTCTCCTAGTTCAACACAAGGTTGGCTTCTTCACACCTAGCCAACATCCTCTTCAGATTCCCGAGACAATAATCAAAGGAACTCCCAAACATAGAAAAATCGTCCATGAAGACCTCCATGGAATCCTTGATCATGTCATGAAAAATAGCCACCACACATCTTTGAAATGTGGCGGGGCATTACATAATCCAAAGGGAATTTGCCGGTAGGCAAATATGCCATAGGGACACGTGAATGTCGTCTTCTCCTGATCCTCATGAGAGATAGGAATCTGAAAGTAGCCTGAGAAACCATCAAGGAAATAGTAGAACATCCTGCCTAACAGCCTTTCCAACATCTGATCAATGAAAGGGAGTGGGAAATGATCTTTCCTAGTGGCATCATTGAGTTTGCGATAGTCAATGCAAACTCTCCATCCGGTGACAGTATGAGTGCGAATTAACTCGTTCTTTCCATTGGTCACCACTGTCATCCCTCCTTTCTTCGGGACTACCTGCACGGGGCTAACCCAAGGTGAATCATAGATCGAATATATCAGACCGCATTAAGTAATTTGATGTCCTTTTTCTTCACAACGTCCTGCATGTTCCAATTTAAACGCCTCTGATGCTGCACTACAGGTTTAAAGTCCTCCTCCATCAAGATCTTATGGGTACAAAAGGATGTATTGATCCCTTTTATATCCATGATCTTTCAAGCGATCGCCTTTTTATGTTGCTTCAAGACTTCAAGCAATCGACCCTTCTCCTCTCCCGACAATCCAGCAGAAATGATGACGGCCAAATGAGTTGCACCCTCCAAGAACGCATACTCCAAGTGATCTGTAAGCTCCTTAAGCTCAACTGAAGGCAGATCCTCAAACGAAGGGAGTGCTTTAGGCTCAGCAACGCGATCCACAACCTCAAAAACCTCGGGACGTAGGGGAGGCACGTGATCTATCAGATAGGTCATCTTCTCGAGTAATTGGTCTACAACAGGTGAACCAAAAGTCTCCCCTCCAAGTAGCTACGTGTCCACAACATCCTCCTCAGATGTGCTACGAAGATGGTCACTCACATATGTATCAATGGTCTCGATAAAGGAGAGTGTATCATCCTGACTCTATGGATGCTGCATGGATTTCCCAATATCAAAGGTCACCCCCTTATCGTAACCCGAAGAGTAAGTCTACTAGTGCAAACATCAATCAAGGCTCGAGCCAGTGGCTAGGAATGGCCGACCTAAGATAAGAGGAACAAATTTGTCCTCATCCATGTTTAAAATCACAAAATCCACGGGAAAGACAAACTTTTCGATTTTCACTAGCATATTCTCCACTATGCCTAGAGGATACTTCACTGAACGGTCGGCTAGCTGAATGCTTATACGAGTAGGCTTGGGCTCTCCCAAGTCCAGCTTAGCAAAAACCACATATGGAATGAGGTTTATGCTGGCTCCAAGATCAGCTAATGCATTGCTGACCGACTAACTATCAATCAAGCATGGGATAGTGAAACTCCCGGGATCATTTATTTTCTTTGGTAGTTTGTTCTGAAGAACTGCTGAACACTCCTGATTCAAGGTCACATGTGAAAGCTCCTCAAGTTTTTTTTAGATAAGATATCCTTTAGAAACTTGGCATACTTAGGCATTTGAGCAAGTGCCTCGACAAATGGTAAATTTATATGAAGTTTCTTAAAAAGCTCAAGGAATTTACCATAGTGTTCTTCCATGCTTCTTCAACCTCCCCGGATATGGAACGGGAGGGACATACTCTCTCATTGGCTCCTTGGGATGTGTTGTACTTATGGGGTCTCGCCTCAGTTGCACTTCTCGATCTCCTCAACAATCTCGTTATCAATCGGCCTTACGGGAACAACCGAAATGACGGGCTCAATGATCTTGCCGCTTCTCAACGTGATGGCCTTCGCAGTGGCCTTTGGATTTGGCTCCGTATTGCTTGGAAGGCCCCCTGTTGTCTCTCGGACAACATCTTGGCAATCTAAACAACTTGGTTTTCAATGGTCTGCATGGAAGCCTTTTGGCTTCTCAACTCACTCTCGTGCCTCGTGAAACGACTCTTTGAAAAGCTTTTCGTATTCTACCTTTTGAGAGTTTTGACCAGCTAAGAGTTGACTGAACATATCCTGCACACTAGGTTCATTAGTGGAAGACATCTGCTGAGGCCGAGGTGCACCATAAGCTCCAGAAGCTATGGGACGTGGAGCAAATCCAGGTGGGTGCTGATTAGACGCTTCAGATTTCCAACTGAAATTTGGGTGATTCTTCCACCCCGGATTGTACGTATTGCTGTAGGGATTATGCTGAGGATGGTATTGATTTCCCATAAAATCTACATGCTCGTGCAATACCTCTCCCATCAGAAAATCACCTACATAATATGCCCCCCCACTCGAGGAACCATTCGAGTGGATCTCCATCACTCAATCAAATTTTGAAGATAAGGCATCCATACATGCTGTGAAAGCAGTGAAGTCGTTCACGTGATGAACTCCCTGTCGAGAACTCTTCCCCTCGATGGCTGCTGTGTCCGATTCTTCAAGGCGCATTTCTCTAAAATCTCAAATGCCTTGTTGCCATTTTTCGTGCCAATGTCTCCGCCCGAATATGTATCGACCATCATCTGCCCTTGACCATCCAAACCATGGTAGAAGATCTGACATTGTTGTCTTTAGGAAACCCGTGGTGTGGGACCTTTCTCATGAGCTCCTTAAACCGCTCCCACGCCTCATAAAGGGGCTCATCATCGTCCTGACGAAAGTTAAGAATCTTAGTTCTCAACCGAACAGTTTTCTCTGGAGGGAAATATTTCTGAAGGAACTTTTCAGCTAATTGATTCTATGTAGTGATAGACCCAGCTGGAAGTGAAAGAAGCCACTCCTTAGCTCCATCAAGTAAAAAACAAAAAGAGCCGAAGGCGTAGTGCATCCGATGATGCATCACGAATCGTGAATGTGGCACAAACCTCCAGAAAATCCGCAATATGGACACTAGGATCCTCATGATCCTTACCATAAAACTGTACCGCATTCTGCAACATCGATATGGTACCAAATTTGAACTCGAAATTATTATTATTAATTGTGGGTGAATTGATGCTCGCAAGTAAGCCCTCAAGTGAAGGTTTTCCTATGTCGTTTAAGACCATCGTCTCCTCCTCGTTTGCCATTTCTACGCGAACCTCGTAGAATGTGTCGTTTCTCAATGTGTCTACCTCGATTGTAGCGGCCATCACGCGCGACCGCTCACGCAGTCTCCGATGAAGATTGCGCTTTGGCTCCGATGAAGGCTCAACGGTTTCAACAACGGGGGTTGAGGACATGCACGACCTAAAAGGAAAAAGAAGGAACACGATACACTATATATACATAAGAATAAAAACAACTAGCAATTAATTATCATATTTTCTTTTTCTTTTCTTTTTCAAATAATCATGCAAAGGCAAATAAAACAACTAGACAAAAACTTTATACATTTTTTCACAATAGCTTAATAAGTAACTTAAACCATTCTCAAGAAGACCGCGTCCCCGGCAACAGCGCCAAAAACTTGATGGCGTGAATCGAATATATTTTTATAGTTATAATTTTCTTTCACACAAATGGGTTTTAAAAATGGTTTTCACTTAAAAACTAACAACACACAAAGGGCATGTGTACCCGTCAGGTGGTAGTATAGTCAATCGGTAAGAACCGGATATCAATCCATGGACGCGGTAACCCTTGCTACTTTTAAGCCTTTTCAATAAACGAGTTGATTTCTTTGATTTTAAACTATCATGAACAAATAACAATTAACTAACTAAATTAAGGAAGAACGATAATTAAACGAGGTTGCTTTAACTAAGTATCCACTAATAAACATATGAAAACAATTAGCGAAGACTAATGGTGATGCAAGTTCTAAATTCAACTAAGTTCCTAATCAAGGTTTCCTAGTTTTATAAATCTTGGAAAAATTATAATGAGACAACATTCTAATCACCTAAGATTTATTCTTTTAAGTTTACTTGCTAAGTTGATGTTAATCTTTAACAATGAGTTATTTGTTTGTCAAAACTCCTAACTCTATAAGTCAAGGAAAACTAATATGAACATCACACTAATCACCCTAACTTGGTTTAAAGTAAGTGACATATTCATCATGTTCTTGATATGAATCACAAGCATAGTCATGCTAGATAACAATCTTGGCCTAAATCATTAAACCAACATAAGCACAAACTATAGAATTCATATAAACATTCATATGATCTTTCCAAATCTAAAAGCCAGAATTCATACACATGTTCAAATCACCATTCTAATCATGTTAGCAATTACCATTCCTAGTTTCATGCTATGAATCATATCAACAAGTTAACAAGATTCAACAATCATAATCTCTACATGGGCTTTCCAACACAACATGTAAATACATATGACCAAACATTCAAGAACAAGGACTTTAAACATGAACATGAACTCCAAAAACAAGACTAAATATCACCATGAAGATTAACAAACAACAATCACCACATCTATCTCCATGTTATCACATGTTCATTAGCTTCAACAACGTTTAAGCAACACAATTGTTTAGCCCATAGGCTCAACTCTACTAAATCAAATGCAAAATAACTTAAATTGCACATAAATAACAAGTGGCTAACCAATGTTTAAGACAAGATTTAATAGAAAAATGAGTTGATCTTCAAGTGATTTAACCTTCCTAAAGGCTCCTTCTTGGCCCTACAAATTCAACAATAATTTATATTTATATATATTATATATATATATATATATATTAATAAAATAATATTAAAATTAGATTAAACTAATGTGAATTATATCAATATCTTTATGTTATAATAATTAATAATTAATAATTATAGCTATATTCAAAAATAATTTATATTTATATTATATATATATTAATAAAATATTATTAGAATTAGACTAGACGCATGCGAATTAGATCAATATCCTTATGTTATATATTAATTAATCATAATATTAGAATTATAAAAAAACTTGAGTGATTATATATTTTATTTAATTTATAGGTGTTATAAACCGTGTTTTACATGGGTTAAATAAAAAATATAAATTATAAACTTTTATATAATCATTATCACTTGGTTAAAGAATATAATAATATTTTAATTTTATACATTTATAATTCATGATTTTTAAAAACTATATTACTAGAAAAATGTGTAATATCGTTAATAAACGTATACTCTAAATGTAATAATATTAAAAAGTTAAAATTAATTTATGATTTTGATTTAAAACATCTTGTTTTTTAATCTCTATATATTATGTATATTCATGTAATGATACTTGATCGGTAATAGTCTAAATTAATTAGACACAATTGAAATTCGTTAAACATAATCATACTTGACCATGAGTAAGCATGCATAATCAAAATTCACCATTTATCAAAAGGACTTTCAATGACTTAGCGATAATCTTTATTAGTTTTATTTATAAGAGGTTAAACAAATCATAATTTCCTAATATCAGTTTATAATATTAGGAAGATGTTTTAATATATAATATTAATTAAAGTTAAACGGAGAGATCACAAAAACTAAAACTTAGATAACTTATAGTAAATAGTATTAATAACAATAAGGATAATGATAACAAAATTATTATTTTTTTAAATAAGTTAAAAGCAAAAATTGTTATGTTGAAGGAGAGCTTGGCATGTGACATTAATTGAAGTCTTTTATTTATATTTAGATTTCATTTATTTACACCTCAATTTCATATATTTATACCCCTATTTCATTTATTTATACATTTATTTCACGTATTTATACATCAATTACATGCATTTCTAAGCAAAATTTTTAGCCCTTGTTCGATTTGGTTACTAGCCGAACCGAAAACTGAAAAATTAGCCGAATTAACCGATGACTTTCATTATAGTTAATGTTAATAATCAAAACGAACCAAACCGTACACATTCCTATAAAGCTCAGAGTAAACTAAACTGTCAAAATATCACCTTGATTTGGACACTTATGCTAGGTTTTTTATTTTTATTTTTGCTAAATTGGCCCCTGAAAATTTTAAATTGGCATTTTCCATATCATCATTTGCAACACAAGTTTTGAAACACCATTTTTATTATAATTCATCAAAACATTTGAGTAATTTTACTTTTGCAAAAATAATCTCCTTCACGCTCGTTATCATTCTCACTATCTCAATCATCAATCTCTACTTTGTCCGCACATGAAGTAGAATCATTGGAATTGTTCACACATTTAAATTTAGGATCAACTAACAGTGATACCAACTTTTCACTATCAGAAGAGCTACGTGACAGACCCCTTGTCCATAAACCATATATGCTTCATTGGCCTACTCCTCATCAGTAAATGGTAAACTAGAATGATCCGAGTTAAGTGGCAGAGGTGTGTTGTTATGCCAATTCTCGTCTTTTCATTACTATAACTTGTATAGCTATTATGTTTTTCACTACTTTGCTAGACACGTCGAATTTGTTGAAACTAAACTTAGCATCATCAAATTCAGCTTTAACCTGACTCAGTTAATCTAGTTAACTCTTGAATCTTTATTTTAGCATCACCATAGATACAACTCTTTTCAATGACTAAAGCCTTTAATTTTGATACATCTTTCTTTTGGGCCTCAATTTTTTCTTAGTAAATATTTACAATTTTTTTGGAACCGCACCACCGTTCCCTGAACCTCCAAACCGTCATCATGTCTTGTGATGGTGCACATGTTGTTGCCGTTGGAGGAACGATTAGCTGGTCGGACACTCCACTGATCCTTCTCTCTCTAGGTTTTGAGTGGGTTTTTGGAAGAACACAGTAATGGCCCTAACATAACCCCCATAACTTTTAGGTGTAATGGTTAAAACCACATACCCCCCAACACATACCCCACAAAACACATCCCCAACTCACATTCACCCAAAAAAACCACTTCACCCCGTTATCACCATTGCGGGGAAGAATTTTCAGACGCGTTAATGTCGCGGGGTGGGGGGGAGGGGGTGTTCCCGGCGCTATGGAGCGCCATCACCCACATAATGACTCCATCACGGCTCCATTACGCATGGATTAAGGAGCGAACGTCACATTGATTAAAAAAGAACGATCCTGATTCTAATATTTAAAGTAAATTACACAAATTGTCCTTTATTTATGTATTAAATTGCACCATTTTCCTTTGTTTTTAAAAATCACGTAAAATGTCCTTTATTTTTAAATTTTGCACGCTCTTTGTCCTTTAAGCTAATTGATGTTAACTTTCCAGTTATATAACACCTTGTAAAATTCACGTCCGGTAATATACCGACACGTGTACATACCCTCGGATGATGCCACAAATGAGTTAGTCGCTCAACTCGCTCAAACGTGTCCAATTCGCATTTCTTTTCATACGCCGGACCGTAAGCTACGGTTCTGAACCGTAAGCTACGGTTCGGCTATGCTGTTCAAAATCAAACCTAACTGTAACCTACGGTCAAGGACCGTAAGCTACGGTCCAGACTTGCTGAAACATATTTGCATTAAACGTAAGCTACGGTGTTGGCGGCCGTAGCCTACGGCGAGTTCCTGAAACCCATTTTTTCATTATTTCAACTTTCAACAAATGATCCGGAGACTCCTAGACTTCATTATTCTCATATTTCTTACATAATCAAGCCATCACTCAACCTAAACGACTCCCGGTTGAAGTGATATATTTTGATTTACCATCCTTGAGTGTTTCACATTATCACCGAACCTTTAACTTTACTAATTTAGGAAATTTAACCCTTAAAATCATAAGAACTCGTATTTATTGTATTCTAAGCTAGTAACCACTTAAAAGTCACTAAAGTACATAGTATAACACACGTTAACGTTCGGTTATTCACACTTTTCTTCAATACACCACGTGTTGAACGAAAAGAACAAGTTGTGTCATTATGTCGTTGAATAAGCCAAGGGACAATTCATGACATTTAATAAAACTTTAATTGAGTAACTAAAAGTGTCAAAATGCCAAATTTCTGCCAAGCTGCCACATATCCTGCAAAATGCCACCCTCTTGTAACTCTTGACACCTATCTCGCCACTTGTATTGATCTTACAACACCTCTAACACCTGGCATCATCCTCAATCACCCTCTTGCACTATAAATAGCCCACAAATCACATTTTATTCCTTGCTCATTTTCTTTTCTTCTCTCTATTACACTATTGGAAGTTCCTGGTCATCTAGGAGCATCCCTTTGAGTTCTAAACTTCCTCTTGGATCACTTGTAAGTGTTCCATCTCTGCTATTTTCTTTTATGGGTTTTTAATAGCCAAAAGTCAAGCATTTTCAACAAATACTTTGACTTTCGGTTAAGACCAATATGGTCTAGCCATTGTTCAAGATGAACATGGCTAAGTGATCGTAATTAGATAGGTATTAATCCCTTAAAAGGGCACATCCTAAGGATCACGTTTACTAGGTCAATTGATGGGTCAAAGCTAATGTTTTAAAAGTCAAACTGGTCAGATTATATAAATATTACAGTCTGTGTTTTTATATATTATTAATATGTTTTTGACACTTAAATAAGTTGGTAATAATTATTAGAACATGTGGGAACAAGTTCGGCTTGTCAATTCCAGTCCTAGGATCGGTTCACAACCGAAAGTCACAAAGTTTGACTTCTACTTTGACTTTCGATTCTGACCCGATTTAGATTACTTTACTACTGACCTGTGGTTGCATTATGATCATAGTATACTATAGCATAACCCTCTCATTAAATGTCAAACTTTGACTAAAATGCCTTTTTTACAGATACAAGGTTTTAATCAACAAACTTGCAAATGAATTACCTACTGATATGTTAATATAATTAACATATTATGATGTTACTATTCTGATCATAAACTAAGTTTTGTTATAATATCGTAAATCATGCTTTTAAAAGGACCAAAATGCCCTTCGGTGCATAATTTGGTCCTAAACTATAAACCACACTTATGTATGACTGCTTACAGATAATATATCACAAATTAAGTATTTTTCCAAAACGTTTATGATCATAACATCAGGATATATGCAAGTTCCTTTTATACGTCACATAATGATAAATACGCCTTATAAGGTGTAGTTTCGTTTTAAAACCTCGATGGGCATATGAGTTGATATTCTACTGATATTACAACTTATTTAAAGTATAATGACATATAGGACTTGTTCATAACTCACCCGGTTACCCGATGTCGCCTATATGCGTACGGTCAAGTTTATGTAACTAATTTACGAAAATTAACTGAAATGGGTTTAACCTTATCATTTAATCTCAAATTCCATAATGTCAATTGTTTACCCATGTCATACAAGTCTTAGCACTTTTTGGATTTAAACTACATTCTATCCGGTCACCGCTTAATCTAGCGAATCGTACCGTTTTGATCCTTTAAGCTAGTCGGTCTAAGTCTATGACTTAAATAGGACCGTTAGCATTCTAATTGGTTTGTTTATGCCATCATTCCAGACTAGAAGCCTTCCAGTAAATGCTATTTGCACTTATCTATTGATTAAACGGTTGAGTTAATATAAACTTTGCATTTAAAGTCAAGTGCTAGCTTAGGTAAATATTTGTAACTTATTTTCCCTATACGTGCTTGGGATACGGTAAATTATTACTGCTTGGTCGGGAATGGAATTAATCGAATGCCGGACTGTCGCTAGTAAATCTGCATATTCCGTTTTGATCAGTTTTGTTTGATAACTTAAACATTGGGGGTTAATACCGTGTCTTGGATATCCTCGGCTCATTTAAGTTACTAATGGCCACGACCAAAGCACGGGTGTAGGCATACACATGACAGATCCGAATGCTATACTATTTTACCCACAAGTTGGGGATAGCTCCTTCGTGGGTTTATAAGTAGCGTGTCAGTTAATCATGTCTCGGTTTCTATACTAAGCCCCATATGTATTGACAAACATGTGAATCTGTATACAAGGTTAAAAGCTTAACTTTCCCAAGTTATAAAAGATTTTATGTACCTTGTGCACTCAAATCAATTTTTGAAATATTTTCAAAATGAGTCAGTTAACTATATTTACCAGCGAAAGCTGACGTATTTTCAAAAGACTAAGCTGCAGGTACAATACGAAATAGACTGGAAGCTGCTTGGTAATGATATAAGAGGATCTTGCAAATCCTTAGATCTGCCTAAAGTCTGATGTACATCTTTTTGCAATCCGCCTATAGATCTTTAGTTACTATTATTTTCGAACTTTGGACATTTTTGTTTGTAATAGTATTTTAAACTCCAAGACTTCCATTGTATTGTGTTAATTGACTATGATGATATCAACTTGTGTCACGATATTCCCCACTCGGGCCCACCGAGATTGGTTGGAAATTTCCGAGAGTGACAGGTTGGTATCAAAGCCAGCGTTTGAGAGAATTAAACACAAGCCTTTTTTGTGTTTAATCTCAAACTTACACAATAGCACATTCCTTAGACTTCCGAGGTTAGGCCTTGACCTTGGATTACTCATTTCATTATTAAGTTATTATTATTGTTTTTGACTTGATTTTAACAGAAAAATGCCGCCAAGATTCAGAGGACAAAGTGGAAAAGGAAAAGGTCCAATGAGGGGAGGACCATCAGAGCATATCCCTTCACAACTTCACAACTCAAGCTCTTATCAAGATACGGGAGATTCATCTCCTCAGCAGCCAGCGAGGCACTCTATCTTTCATAAATATTCGCCCTCACACTCCCAAAATTCTTACCATTCACACCACTCTCACCACTCCCATCATTCACACCACTCTCACCACTCCCATCATTCCCACTCACATTTATACCATGAAGAATTTAACCCAGACCTTTATTTTAACCCACCTCCGACTGATCAGAATCAGTTGGATCAACCAAATGCTATGGACGAGGACTCCCATCCGGAGATGCCACCATCGGGGTCACACGGACACCCTATTGAAATTTCTTGTGGGTCTAACTCTTATGTATGATCACCTTATCAAGGTCCTAATGAATGGGACCAGTATTGGAGTCAATTTACTTTTATTAACACTCCTTCGTACCACTCTCCAACACCGCCTCCTACACAGGAGGACATCCAAATGGAACCGGTGGAGCAACCTCAGCCACTACCTGAGCCACCAAGGAGGAAACGTGGTGCACGTATGTCTATGCGTGTGGGACAACGGTCGGGTTCGCTTCCACCATTGTCCAAAACCTACCCTACCATTCCTGAGGACCCACAAATGGGTGGACCCTCAAATACTTCACCTGTGGTGGAACCAACACCATCACCTGTGGTTCAACCACCACCGTTGGGTCTTAATAACCCTATCCCTACATATCCAGATGCATCTGAATATAATCCTTTAACCCGACTACACCGACAAACTTAAATTATCAGGCGCTATCACATGACCCATATATGCAATTAGTCATGCATAATGGACCTTACCCGTCTCCCTTCCCACCTGCTTATCCACCTACTGGATACCCAAGTTATGGGTACCAATATCCTGTTTTGCCCCAACCACAACCTCAACCTCCGCCACCTCTTGAGGCCATTAATGAGGCCTTGGAGCAGATGAAAGAAATGCAACAACATGATGAGAAGATAGAGAAGAAGACAAATAAGTTCTTCAAGAAACTTTCCAAGTTAGTCAAAGGAAAGAAGGACGAGTGACGTTTCTTCTATTTTATGTTTTGTAATTCTTTCTTTAGTCCCTACAAGGACAATTACTTTAATTTACTTTGAGTTTTGTTTAAGCAAGTATTGTAATTTCTTATTGTTATTTGATGAAATAATTTGGAATTATATATATATGTAATCGTCAAATCCTCTTCAAGCGATCGTCTTAATTTTAACTCGAAATTAATGATCCGCTATATGATTCCAAAAGATCTTTTAATGGTTTTGATTAGCCAAATGGCAAAGTCCATATTAATTGGCAAATTATAAAAGATAGTTAAGGATGAATAGCCCTTCTATCATGATAGTTAAGGAAGATTATCCCTTCTATCCAGAGGTGGTGAACTATGTTCAAGCCTCCAAGTCATTAAAGTCAAATGCGACCATGACTATTATTAATCAACCATTAAGATAATTCTATGTTAACATTCAAGCAATGTTAATACTCCTGGTAGTGTGATTTGAGGAACCACACTAACCGTCTAGGTGATGGACTATGTCCTAACCTTATAGCCTATGTGATCAAATTTGATCCCGGCTAATATCATCAATGCGCTGATAATAATTAACATCCATTAGTGATGAAGTGCCTACGGGCTATGAGTTAACATCCATTAGTGATGAAGTGCCTACGGGCTATGATTTAACATCCATTAGTGATGAAGTGCCTACGGGCTATGATATAACATCCATTAGTGATGAAGTTCCTACGGGCTATGATATAACATCCATTAGTGATGAAGTGCCTACGGGCTATGATTTAATATCCATTAGTGATGAAGTGCCTACGGGCTATGATTTAACATCCTTAGTGATGATTTGCCTACGAGCAATATTATATTGTCAATTAATACAATGACAGTTGTAACCTTATGGTTCCCTGTCCAAGGTGGTGAGCTATGCTCAAGACTCATAGTCTATATGATCAATAAGATCATGGCCAGTATGATGATTATCTATCATAACATCTTAGATAATGTTAATTGATTTGCCTACAAGCCATATTATATTGTCGAATATGACAATGACAATTGTGACATTATGATCCACTGTCCAATTATATATATGGACTATGTCCAAATTTAAAAAGCCTTTTTGATGGTCTTTTTGAGACCTAGGCCACTTATACCTAAATATCTAAAAAATTATCCATTTAAATATTAAGCCTGACAATTGTGATTCTAAGCACACTGGTATAAATAGGCAATGGATTTATATATATCCAAACTTTACAACTTATATGGTTATTAATGCCATGGCTAATGTAAGTTTAATTTAATAATTAGTACCAAAACATCAGAGATGGCTAATTCAGATGAAGCACAAAGTAGTCACCGTGATTATAATACTGACAATGCTGAAAACATAGCCATCAACGCTGATGATTTCCAAGCTCTCATTGATGCAGCTGTTGGAAAGGCCATGGAAAAGGCCACAAAAAAACTTAAGGAATCGACCGCTACTCGCTCTAAACCTTTATCTATTCCACCATCTTCAGCTCGAAAGGAGAGCTCTTTTCACTCATCAAATGCGAAGAGTGAACCAAAGAAACTAGAGTTTCATGATAGGTTCCATTCTTCCAAAGACGGATGTACCTATAAATACTTTGTCTCCTGCAAGCCCCGGGACTTGAACGGAGAAATCAGGGCTATAGAAGCCTTGAAATGGCTCGACAAAATGGAAACTATTGTATATCAGTGGTTGTGCTGATAGGATGTGGTGAAGTTTGTATCCCAATCCTTTAAAGGCGATGCCTTAATATGGTGGAAGGCTATAGTCCAGTCAACAGGAATAGTACACCTGTATAACTTGGGATGGTCCAAGTTGCGGACCTTGTCAAGGAAACTTACTGCCCACCTCATGAGGTGGAGAAGATAGAGTCAGATTGTCTGACTTTTACAATGAAAAATCTGGATTGTCGGAAGTATGTTACCGACTTTAATTCCCTATCTAGATTGGTATCTTATCTGATTTCTCCTGAACCCAAACGCTTGTGCGTTTCATAAATGGGTTAGCGCCTGAAATTAAAGGCATGGTGAAGGCTGCTCAGCCTACTACTTACAGGTCTGCTGTTGACCTATCTCTCTCTCTCACCTTAGATTTAGTGAGACAAAAGTCAGTCAAGGATGAGACTGACAGGAAGAGAAAGAGAGAGGATGATAACTCCCAGAGATCAAACAAGAAGAATAAGGGGAGATTTGGGTTTAGAAAGAACCAAGATAGGTCGGGCGAGAAAATGACATGTAAAATTTGTAACCGTAGGCACTGGGACAATGTAATTCTAACCCACAGGCTAAACCCTGTGGTATCTGCAAGAAAAAGGGGCATAAGGCCCTAGAATGCAAGGATCTTAAGGATGCCATCTGCGACGGCTATAATGAAAAGGACATATTAAGACTAACTTCCCTAAGAATCCCAAGAGTAACAATGCAAAGCGTGGAGAGGCTAAGAAAGGAAATGCACGTGCCTTTGAGATGAATGCTAGGGAGGCTGTTAATGACAACAACGTCATAACAGGTACATTCCTCATCAATGATGTATATGCTAGAGTTCTTTGATTCGGGTGCGGATAAGTCTTTTATAGACCATAAGTTTAGCAAACTATTAAACTTACCCATAAGAACACTAGACATAACTTAAGAGGTAGAACTTGCTGATGGAACCTTAGAAACAACATCTTCCATTCTTGATGGATGTTTTATATCTATTAAGAATCATTCTATTCCTATATCTCTTCTACGGGATTCGATGTAGTCTTAGGCATGGATTGGTTATCCCATAACCGAGCTAGCATTGCCTGTGATAAGAAATTCATCGAAGTTAAAACTCCATCTGGTGAAATGCTCACCATTCTTGGAGATTTACACTATGGGATACCAGACAAAGTGTCATTGCTTAAGGCATCCAAGTGTTTGAGGAGAGGTTGTGTCATCTACATGGCACAAGTAACTATTAACGAGCCAAAGCCAAACATTGAAGACCTTTTAATCATTTCTGAATATCCTGATGTCTTTCCTGAAGAATTACAAGGTCTACCTCCAGATAGGCAAGTGGAGTTTAGGATTGATATCCTACCAGGAGCGGCACTTGTTGCAAGAGCTCCGTATCTGCTAGCACCAACAGAAATAAAGGAATTGAGAATGCAATTAGACAAACTTTTGGAGAAAGGCTTCATTCAACCTAGTTCCTCACCTTGGAGAGCTCCTATCCTTTTCGCTAAGAAGAAGGACGGTTCAATGCGGATGGGCATTGATTACCGCAAACTAAAAAGGATAACGATCAAGAATCGTTATCCTCTGCCCAGGATCGATGACTTGTTCGATCAACTCCAAGGAGCTAGTTACTTCTCTAAAACCGAATTGAGATCGGGATATCATCAACTGAAGGTTAGAAGTGAGGATGTTCCCAAGACTGCCTTCGGGACCCGTTATGGCCATTATGAATTTCTGGTGATGCCTTTTGGGCTCACAAATGCACCCGTATCATCCGTGGATCTCATGAATAGAGTCTGCAAACCATATCTGGATAAGTTTGTCATTGTCTTCATAGACGACATACTTATCTACTCTCATAATCAAGTTGATCATGAGAAACATCTTTGTTGCATCCTGAATTGCTAAGACAAGACAAACTTTATGCTAAGTTGTAACACCTCGTAAAATTGTGTCCAATAGTATAGCGACACGTGCCATTAATTTTATAATAAGTCCATTATGGACTAACAAGGATTAAAGGTGTCAACATGCTTAAATGCAGCCTTTGAGTGACCTCCTGATGTCAACATGCATAAACTGAGTCTCTAAGTGACCATTAGTGTCAACATGCTTAAAACATAGCCTCTGAGTGACCAATAGTGTCAACATGCTTAAATTTAGCTTCTGAGTGACCATTAGTGTCAACATGCTTAAACTTGGGCTTTGAGTAACCACTTGTGTCAACATGCCCAGCCTCTGAGTGACATTGGAGTCAACATGCTTATACTGAGCCTCTGAGTGATCCTTTACGAAGTCCTAACTCTCATATGTGCCACTTGTTGGACGAGAGAGGTTAATTCTGTAAATATGTGAAAGTTGGATAATGGAGGGGTTAAAAGTGTCAAATGTTAATTTATACCTCTGAGTGACCTTTAAACGAACCGAGAGCTCGATAATGTCCGAGCATACTCCCGGGTACGCCAAATATTGGTTACGGAGGGCTAAATATGCTATAAAGGTGTCTTAGGAGGTTTTATAAGTTGAAGGGCTAAATGTAACAAACTTTGAAAGTGGCCATGGGGCGCTCGCGGGGCGCGAGAGGCTAGGCCTGTGCCTCTCGCGGCCCGCCAGAAGGCTATATCTGCAAAAAATTTGCCTTGGCCTCCACACATGTTGCCAAAAAACATTTGATTCGAAACCATGGACTTCCAAACTGCTATGCCACATTTTAGGACACTTGTAAGCTCCCTCTATCACCCCTTAACACATGGCATCACCTCCTTCAAGCTCTCCAACTTAGTTCTATTGCATCCTAGGAATCACTTATAAGTGTTCCTTTCTCTTGCATTTTCGTTTATAGGCTTTTATAGCCAAAAGTCAAGCGTTTTACGGAAAACGCCTTAACTTTCGGTTAAGACCATTATGGTCCAGCCATTGTTCATAAAGAACATGGCTAAGTGATCATAATAAGGTAGGTGTTAGTCCCTATTAAGGGCACCTCCTGAAGATCATGTTTGCTAGACCAATTGACGGGTCAAAGTTATATTATTAAAATGTCAAACATGCCATTTTTCGAAAATATTATAATCTGAGCTTATATGTGTTATGAAACTTGTTTTGACACATAAACAAGTTGGTAATAATTATTAGAACATGTTTGGCTCGTCAATTTCGGTTCTAGAGTCGGTTCGCAACCGAAAGTCGCGAAGTTTGACTTCTGCTTTGACTTTCGATTCTGGCCTGATTTAGATTAGTTTGCTACTGATCTAAGGTTGTATTATGATCGTAATATAATGTAGCATAACCTCCTGATGTTATATTACAAGATCATAATCATAATCTGAGTTTATGCACAAGTTCCATAATTATGCCATTTTGACAAAAATACCCTTTTTATATAAAATAAGGTTTAAACGATAATGAACTTGAAAATGAATTACCAACTGATGTAATATCATAAGTATAATTATTTGGGATGTCAAATCAGATTATAAACTGAGTTTATGAACAAGTCCTTGTATTATGTCGATAAATAACGATAACGTCCTTATGGCTCATAAAACGGTTTAAATCATACCTTTTCATGTCAAATCTTTTACCTACTGATATGTTATATTAACTAACATATCTAAAACATATAAACCTGATTTTAACATCAGTTTTCATTAAACATCGCACAAATCGTCATTCTACGACATAAGCGCCGTTTCAGCGCATAATATGGTATTAAACCATATTTACCAACCAAGACTTGTTACCTACTTATTTTAAAACTTATTTAAAATATTTTTATAGTAGGTACATGATATAAACTCATAATCCCAAATAATTTATAAAACTATGTGTAAAATGACCAAATGCCCTTTTGGTGCATAGTTTGGTCATAAATGATAAATTACACATATTATCATATCCCTACTGATATTATATCATAAATACATTATTTTTCCAGAATACCTATGGTCATAACATTAAATAAGTTCAAATTCCTTTTATACGGTATATAAACCGAAACGCCCTTATGACGCATAGTTTCGTTTAAAACCTTAACGGGCATCAAAGTTGATATCTTTCTGATATTACAACTTATTTAAAGTGTAATGGCATATAGAACTTATCCATGACTTATCCAGTTACCCGATATCACTGAAATGCATACGGTTAAGTATATGTAACTAGTTTACGGAAATTAACCAAAACGGGTTTAACCTTGTCATTTAAGTCTCAAAATCCAGAACGTTTATGGTTTACCCATACTATACAAGTTAAAGTACTTGTTGGGTTTAAACTACATTCTATCCGGTCATTGCTTAATCTAGCGTATTTTACCGTTATTGATCATGTACGCTAGTCGGTCTAAGTCTATGACTTATATAAGACCGTTAGCATTTAATTGGTTAGCTTATGCCATAATCCAGACTAGAGCCTTCCGGTAAATGCTACCTGCCCTTAGTTCATTTTGTGTACGACTGAGTTATTAAATCTTACCTTTAAACGAAGACTAGCTCAGGTAAATGCTCTTGACTTATTTCCCCTATACAGGCTTGGGTTACGGTAAACTATTACCGCTTGGTCGAAAATGAGATCAACGAATGCTGGATCGTGGCTAGTAAATCCGCATATTCCGTTTTAATACGTTTTTCGATAACTTAAACATCAGGGGTTAACTATTGTGTCCTGGATATCCTCAGCTCATTACATTAGATAATGGCCACGTCCTAAGCGCGGGGTGTAGGCATAGACCTGATAGACGCTCATGCTAAAAACTTACCCACAAAGTTGGGGATAACTCCTTCATGAGTTCTTAACTGGTGTGTACATTAATCATGTCTCGGTTTTCACACTGGACCCTGTATGTATGGACAAACATGTGAATCTGTTAACAAGGTTACAAAGTAACTTTCCCATGTTATAAAAGATTTTGTGCCATGTGCACTTAAAATCATTTTCAAATGTTTTCAAATGAGTCAGTTGGGTGTATTTACCAACGAAAGCTGACGTATTTTCAAAAGACTAAGCTTGCAGGTACAATACGAAATAGGCTGGAAGCTGCTCGGTAGTGATAAGAGGATCTTGCAAATCCTAGATCTGCCCCAAAGTCTGTTATACACATTTTTGTACAATTTATGATCCGCTTGTGAATCTTCTATTACGAGCCGTCTGTTTATTATTTTCGTACTTTGAACATTCGGATTGTAATAGTAATTTTACTCCAAGACTTCCACTGTGCCGTGTTTAATTGACTATCATGGAATCAACTTACGTCACGATACTCCCTACCCGGGCCCACCAGTGTTTGGATTGGCTGTGGAAAGCCGGGGTGACATAAGTTCTCGAAGTGCGAGTTTTAGCTTAGAGAAGTCCAGTTTCTTGGACATGTTGAAAGTGGCGTGGTATCCAAGTGGACCTCGCCAAGATTGAAGCCATGATGAATTGGGAAGTACCCAAAACTCCATCGGAGATTCATAGTTTCTTAGGATTGGCCGGTTATTATAGGAGGTTCATTGAGAAATTTTGGAGGATAACCACTCCTTTAACTACCTTGACCCGTAAGAATGTCAAGTTTGACGGGGGTCCAAAACAACAAAAATCTTTTGAAATTCTAAAACACAAGTTGAGTAACGCTCCTGTGTTATCTCTACCTGAGGGTATTGAAGATTTTGTCGTTTACTGTGATGCCTCGCACATTGGCATGGGCTATGTGCTAATGCAAAGAGACAAAGTGATTGCTTATGCATCACGACAATTAAAGGTGCACGAAAGGAATTACACCACCCATGACTTGGAATTGGGTGCTATTGTATTTGCACTTAAGTTGTGGAGACATTACTTATATGGCACGAAGTGTATAATATACACTGACCATAAGAGTCTCCAACATCTGTTCAGTCAAAAGGATTTGAACATGCGACAACGCTGCTGGATGGAAACGCTTAATGATTATGATTGCGAAATTCGCTATCATCCCAACAAGGTAAATATCGTTGCTGATGCCTTGAGTCGCAAGGAAAGGGTTAAGCCTATTAGAATTAACACCAACAGCATTGAGCTTAGAAATAGCTTGAATGAGAAGCTATTAGATACACAAAAGCAAGTCCTGTTAGAGGCTAATATTTCTAATGAAGGATTAGGCGGAACTGTTGATCAACTAGTGCCTAGAAAAGATGGGATCCTTAGATTTAATGGCAGAATCTGGGTCCCAATCTTTGGAGGACTTAGGGATCTAATCCTCCAAGAAGCGCATAATTCAAGATACTCAGTTCACCGGGGTGGTGACAAGATGTATCAAGATTTACAAAAGAATTATTGGTGGATGGGTTTGAAGAAATCCGTAGCCACTTACATAGCTAAGTGTCTGACGTGTTTGGAGGTTAAAGCCGAACATCAGAAACCGTCAGGACTTCTACAACAGCTTGAAATTCCCACTTGGAAATGGGAAATGATAACTATGGATTTTATTACCAAATTACCAAAGACCAAACATGGTAATGACACGATTTGGGTCATTGTGGATAGGCTAACTAAGTCAGCACATTTCTTGCCAATTAAAGAAGCTTATAATTCCGAAAAGTTGGCTAAATTATATGTGGACAAGATTGTGTCCCTACATGGAGTGCCGGTATCTATTGTATCTGATAGAGATACGAGATATATATCTCATTTTTGGAAAAGTTTCCAACAGTCATTAGGCACAAGGTTAAACTTTAGTACGGCTTACCATGCACAGACTGTTGGACAGAGTGAGCGTACTATCTAGACTTTGGAAGACATGCTTAGAGCATATGTGATTGATTTAGGCGGAAGTTGGGATGACTACTTACCTCTAATAGAATTCTCCTATAATAATCATAATTATCATACAAGCATCAAGGCTGCTCCTTTTGAAGCCTTATATGGGAGGAAATGTAGAACGCATGTCTGTTGGGCTGAAGTTGGGGAAGCCCAACTGTCTAGACCCGAGATTGTCCTAGAGACCACGAATAAGATACTATAAATCCGTGATCGTCTCAAAGCTGCCCGTGATAGGCAGAAAAGTTATGCAGACAAGAGGCGAAAACCTCTTAAGTTCCAAGTAGGGGACAAAGTATTATTGAAAGTATCACATTGAAAAGGTGTGATGCGCTTCGGAAAGAAGGGCAAGTTGAGCCCAAGATATATTGGACCATTCGGGGTAATCGAATGTGTCGGTTCTGTAGCTTATAAGCTTAAGCTGTCTGAGGAGCTCAGTGGAATTCATGATGTGTTCCACATATCTAATCTAAAGAAATGTCTAGCCGATGAGTCGCTAGCAATGTCACATCAAGATGTGCAAATTGATAAAAGTCTGAAGTTCATTGAGAAACCGATTTCGATTGAGGATCGACAGGTTAAAAAGCTTCGAAGAAAGTTTATACCTATTGTAAAGGTTAAGTGGGATGCATGTCGAGGCCCCGAGTATACATGGGATGTTGAGTCCATTATGCGACAAAAAAAACCCCCATCTTTTTGAATAAAATCTCGAGGTCGAGATTTCTTTTAAGGGGGTGAGGATGTAACACCTCGTAAAATTCACGTCCGGTAATATACCAACACGTGTACATACCCTCGGATGATGCCACAAATGAGTTAGTCGCTCAACTCGCTCAAACTTGTCCAATTTGTATTTTTTTCATACATACCGTAAGCTATGGTTCCGAACCGTAAGTTACGGTTCGGCTATGCTGTTCAAAATCAAACCTGACCGTAACCTACGGTCAAGGACCGTAAGCTACGATCCAGACTTGCTGAAACATATTTGCATTAACCGTAAGCTACGGTCTGGCGACCGTAGCCTACGGACGAGTTCCTGAAACCTATTTTTTTCATTATTTCAACTTTCAACAAATGATCCGGAGACCCCTAGACTTCATATTTTCATATTTCTTACATAATCAAGCCATCTCTCGTCCCAAACGACTCCCGATTGAAGTGATATCTTTTGATTTACGTGTTACACATTATAACAGAACCTTTAACTTTACTAATTTAGGAAATTTAACCCATAAAATCATAGGAACTCGTATTTATTGTATTCTAAGCGAGTAACCACTTAAAAATCACTAAAGTACATAATATAACACACGTTAACGTTCGGTTATTCACACTCTTCTTCAATACACCGCGTGTTAAACGAAAAGAACTAGTTGTGTCATTATGTCGTTGAATATAAGTTAAGGGACAATTCATGACATTTAATAAAACTTTAATTGAGGGATTAAAGTGTCAAAATGCCAAATTTCTGCCAAGCTGCCACATATCCTGCAAAATGCCACCCTCTTGTAGCTCTTGACACCTATCTAGCCACTTGTATTGATCCTACAACACCTCTAACACCTGACATCATCCTCAATCACCCTCTTGCACTATAAATAGCCCACAAATCACACTTTATTCCTTGCTCATTTCCTTTTCTTCTCTCTATTACACTCTTGGAAGTTCCTGGTCATCTAGGAGCATCCCTTTGAGTTCTAAACTTCTCTTGGATAACTTGTAAGTGTTCCACTCTGCTCTTTTCTTTTATGGGCTTTTAATAGCTAAAAAGTCAAGCATTTTCGACAAATACTTTGACTTTCGGTTAAAACCATTATGGTCTAGCCATTGTTCAAGATGAACATGGCTAAGTGATCGTAACTAGGTAGTTATTAATCCCTTAAAAGGGCACCTCCTAAGGATCACGTTTATTTGGTCAATTGATGGGTCAAAACTAATGTTTTAAAAGTCAAACTCGTCAGATTATATAAATATTATAGTCTGAGTTTTTATATATTATTAATATGTTTTTGACACTTAAATAAGTTGGTAATAATTATTAGAACATGTGGGAACATGTTCGGCTTGTCAATTCCAGTCCTAGGATCGGTTCACAACCGAAAGTTATAAAGTTTGACTTCTACTTTGACTTTCGATTCTGGCCCGATTTAGATTAATTTACTACTGACTTATGGTTGCATTATGATCATAATATACTATAGCATAACCCTATGAGGTATATTACATGATCATAATCATAATTTGAGTTTATGCACAAGTTCCGCTAAAATGTCAAACTTTGACTAAAATGCTTTTTTTTTTTTACATAAAACAAGGTTTTAATCAACAAACTTGCAAATGAATTACCTACTAATATGTTAATATAATTAATATATTATGATGTTATTATTCTGATCATAAACTAAGTTTTGTTATAATATCGTAAATCATGCTTTTAAAAGGACCAAAATGCCCTTCGGTGCATAATTTGGTCCTAAACTATAAACCACGCTTATGTATGACTGCTTACCGATAATATATTACAAATTAAGTATTTTTGCAAAACGTTTATGATCATAACATAAGGATATATGCAAGTTCCTTTTATACGTCACATAATGATAAATACGCCTTATAAGGCGTAGTTTCATTTTAAAACCTCGATGGGCATATAAGTTGATATTCTACTGATATTGCAACTTATTTAAAGTATAATGACATATAGGACTTGTTCATATCTCACCTGGTTACCTAATCTCGCTTATATGCGTACGATCAAGTTTATGTAACTAATTTACGAAAATTAACCGAAATGGGTTTAACCTTATCATTTAATCTCAAATTCCAGAATGTTAATTGTTTACCAATGTCATACAAGTCTTAGCACTTGTTGGGTTTAAACTACATTCTATCCGGTCACCGCTTAATCCAACGAATCGTGCCGTTTTGATCCTTTAAGCTAGTCGGTCGAAGTCTATAACTTAAATAGGACCGTTAGCATTCTAATTGGTTAGTTTATGCCATCATTTCAGACTAGAAGCCTTCCAGTAAATGCTATCTGCACTTATTTATTGATTAAACGGCCGAGTTAATATAAACTTTACATTTAAAGTCAAGTGCTAGCTCAGGTAAATACTTTTAACTTATTTCCCTATACGGGCTTGGGATACGGTAAATTATTACTGCTTGGTCGGGAATGGGATCAATCGAATGTCAGATTGTGGCTAGTAAATCCGCATATTCCGTTTTGATCAGTTTTGTTTGATAACTTAAACATTGGGGGTTAACGACCGTGTCCTGGATATCCTCGGCTTATTTAAGTTACTAATGGCCACAACCAAAGCACGGGGTGTAGGCATACACCTGACAGATGCAGATGCTAAAATATATTTTACCACAAGTTGGAGATAACTCCTTTGTGGGTTTATAAGTCGCGTGTCAGTTAATCATGTCTCGGTTTCTATACTGGGCCCCATATGTATTGACAAACATGTGAATCTGTATACAAGGTTAAAAGCTTAACTTTCTCAAGTTATAAAAGATTTTATGTGCCTTGTGCACTCAAATCAATTTTTGAAATATTTTCAAAACGAGTCAGTATTTACCAGCGAAAGCTGACGTATTTTCAAAAGACTAAGTTGTAGGTACAGTACAAAATAGGCCGGAAGCTGCTTGGTAATAATATAAGAGGATCTTGCAAATCCTTAGATCTGCCTAAAGTCCGATGTACATCTTTTGTATATTTTACGATCCGCCTGTGGATCTTTAGTTACAAACCATCTGTATATTATTTTCGAACTTTGGACATTTTGGTTTGTAATAGTATTTTAAACTCCAAGACTTCCGCTGTGCTGCGTTAATTGACTATGATGATATCAATTTACGTCACTATATTCCCCACTTGGACCCATCGAGATTTGATTGGAAATTTCGGGGCGTGACAAGTTAATTTTAAGGTTAAATGACCATTTTGTCTAAAGGATATAATCTAAACTTTATATATAAGGATACAACCTGAAGTTTATTTATAAATGATATAACATGTAATTTGTTTATATTCTTTTATTTTTTATTTTATTTTATTAAATTTATCACTATTATTCTATTGATTACTTTAAAATTTCTTAATTCGTTAATTAACATTTTTTTTTATAAAAGTATATGTTTTTTATAATTTATTTATGTTCTTTTGTTTGACTAAATTATTTACGTTTTTTTTAATTTTACAAATAACACAACTTTTATACTATGTTTCTACATAAATCGTTTGTGTGATTAAGTTATTTTTTAATCACTTTTACAATTATTATATGTTATTTGAATGAAAACTACACTAAAATATGGAGAAAAATAAGCACGTCGTCACGTGTTGGTCGGGTCGGTTTAAATATAGATAAAAAACATGCCGAACTGTTGTATATTGAGATGAACGTACGTCAGACATTTTACAAATTTTCAAAACGTAATAGATCATCATAGTTTAAACTGACTCGTTGTAACACATACGTCGTGCTTATCTTTCTCCGTATTTTAGTGAATTTTGTTCGAATAACATATAATAATTATAGAAAAATTAATTCGATCACACGAATGGTTTATGCAAAAATATAGTATAATAAAATACCTTCTTGTAAAATAAAAAAAGTAAATAATTTAACCAAACAAACAAATGAAAATTAATAAATTATAAAACATATATTTTTATAAAAGAAAATGTTATTGATGAATTAAGACAAAAATTTAAATTTATCAATAAAATAATAGTGATAAATTTTATAAAAAAAAAGAAAGAAAAGAAAATAAAAGAAAAGAATTTAAGTTATGTCCTTTATAAAAACACTTTAAATCATGTTTTTGGGTAAAATAGTCATTTTACCTTAAAGTTAACTCAAAAGTTAACATGAGTTAACTTAAAGGAAAACAAGCATGCAAAAATTTAGAAATAAAGGACATTTACGTGCTTTTTAAAAGAAAAGGGACAAAGAGTGGAATTTAGTATTTAATAAAAGGACAAGAAGGAAACGGGAGAAAAAAAGATGTCTGGATCGACCTATATCGAAGCGGAATTCAAACACACACAAAACCAGTTTACCATATGTAATAACATGTTGAATCCGAAACAATATTCGTACATATACACTAACAAGGGGCGGAGGAAAATAAAAGAATGAATGGTGATGTGCCACGTGGCAAGTGTTACTATCCTAACCTTTTGGATTTAATAGATTTATTATTATAACTAGTGGGATATTCGCGCTTTGCAAGGTGCTTTCAATCGATATAGGTTCAGTTAGTTATAACATCGTTACGCTGTCAAAACTCGATATACCAACCGAAAGAGATACAAATGGCCACCGGCGTCGGTACCGATTGTCTGGACACCATCGGTTTGCTTCGGCACGATACTTAGCCTAGTGGATGTCGACACGTGCTTTACATCGATTGAAAACCTTAATTTACTTTGAAATATCCATATACTAGCATCGGATATGATAATACAATAATGGTACCGACTGTTGCTGGGTCAGAGTCCTTTAGTTCGTCATTATTATACAAAAAAATTACTCATTTTTAATAGAACTCTATTATCAAGGATTCTATTTAATTATTGAAAGAAAATAAATAAAAGCGCTACCGTAGCAAACCGTTGCAAATAAGGAATTGCAAATTAATATTAGACATATGTTTCTATTCATTTTAGTTCCTGTGTTTTGGGTCATTTTGCCAGTTTAGTGCAAATGTTTCATTTTTCGCATATGTGTCCAAAAAATGTTCCATCATTGCCATTTTAGTCCACTGGTTTAACTTCAAGCATTATTTCTGTTAACGAGAAGGGCAATTCGGTCATTTTATATGGTCGGATTGCCCTTCTAGTTAACGAAATTACATATAAAATGACCGAATTGTGCTTCTCGTTAACAAAAATAATGGTTGATGTTAACCCAGTGGACTAAAATAGCAACGGTGAAATCTTTTTGGACTCACATACGAAAAAGAAAATATTTAAACTAAACTAACAAAATGACCCAAAGCACAAGGACTAAAAAATGGTATTTAACTCTTTCTTTTATATAATAGGGATATATGAAAAATAAAATAATAAAATATGTAAAGATAGTTCGATATCTAATGCATGATGTATCGTTAGTCATAAACCAAAACTATTATATATTACGGGTATTCCACGTGTGTGGATGTGATTGTTTTTGTGAGTTACCTATAAGTGACTTTAATTTTTATTGCGGCTAATTTTTTTTTCAATTATTTTATATATATATATATATATAAATGTCTTTAGTATTTTATTAGAAATTAGTATGAACTCCACTTGAATGGTTCGGACCAAGTTAATATTCGTCAAAAGAAACCATTTGGTAAAACCTACAACGAACACTTGAAACGGAAATCTAAAAGACAAACGAATTAATTATCGAATCGATCTAAAGTAATAAAATCTTGAATATGAAAATTGTAGGGTTTTATCGCGCGTGATTCAAGCTTAGGATTTAGCACGGTTTCTCGCTATTCGTTAATAAGGTACGAATTCATGATTCTTGACATCATAGTATAACTTTATTTTATTTTCCAGTTACTCTTTTTGGTACAATTCTAGATTCTTCTCGTCATAGTATAAATTTCGTTTCCTATACTCTTTGTACGGATTCTTGGTCTTTTACTCGTAATGTAATTGCTTTCCTACTGTCTTTGTAGTGTTTAAACTTATCGTATCGTAGTCGCTCTTGACCACTACTTGAACCTTTATAAATGGCTTAACCAAAATTATAAGATTCTAAAAGAGGTTGTGTACCTACTCAACAACTGGTAGAGGTTGTAGTAAATGCTCAACAGCCGATAGAGGTTCAAATAACCTGCTCAACGGTTGGTAGAGGTCGTTGTACCTGCTCAACAGTTGGTAAGAGGTTATAGTACCTTAAGATGCTTATGTGTTGTATCGAATTATTGTTATTAATATGCATTGAATTTTGTTCTATGTTGTTTGTTTGTTAGCACATTGTAGCATGCAGTAGACCATATATCTTGTGCTTATTATTGCATGTTCCAATTATAGTTATGTTCAGTTGTTTTGTACATCGTTACATGGCCTAAGCTTTTGTACTATGTCAGCCGAGAGTCGGCTTGCCATTTGGGCGTCAACAACATGACACTTGTCGCGACAGTGTGTAATAAAAGTACACAGTGTCTCTAGCATGTGCTTGTGTAGCACTTTTGCCACTTAGAGACGTATGGATCAAACCTGGTTATGTTTCTAACTTCTGATTTTTGTTTTCTAGAATATGGAATGATGGGTGCACGTCACATTCACCATCTCATTAATGCATAGAGTAGCTATTTATAATATTCTGAAAGTTTTAAAATAAAGATAATATAGTAATTAAATATAAATATAGTTATCTTAATCTAATTTAACTGACAAAAGTAAGTATATTTTCTAAGATACTTTAAAATAAATATTGATGTAATTAATTTGTGAAACATCTTATCATTATTCTTTTTAATGGTAAGAATCTTTAACAGTTGAGAGCGATTTCACATCCTTCTAAATAGAAAAAGCCGAGACCTTAACCCCACTTTAATCAGATTATATTATCTTAATTGGACTCACACAAACATCAAAGTTTAGCTAACAACGTTTCCTGAAAAACCATACCACCCACACTGCAGGGAAACATCTTATCATTAGTTCAAGAGAAAAAGAAGATAATAATATAAGTTTAGTTTGCATTTAAAGAATAGTAAACAATATCGTAAAAATAATTGTCACCTAGCCGACTCACTATCAAGATTTAAATTCATTCTATCTCTTCTGTTTCCAAATGAATGAATCGAAAAGTGCGATGCTAATCCCTTGTCAAGTGCCATTCATCGGTTCCATGGAACCGGTTTATATACCCTGAACGAACCTCAGATTACCCTTCATGAAATGAAACCCTCTCTGCCTCCATCTTGCGGCAGTGTTGTCAAGTAGCCATGCACCACCACTTAATCAGCCTCGTTTAATGATTCGTAAAAACTACACAACTACCGAACGACAAAGCTGCTAATCCGAGAAGTCTGTTCAGCAACTTAAATTCCTGAGAACAACTACTTTAATCTGCGTTGTTTACTCGTCAAATTAGGTAATTTCCTGACCCTCTGCTAATCGTTGTTTACTCGTCAAAATTGTGCTGTTGTGGTTATCATTTTGTTCCGGCCACTACGGCTATGAATCTGCAAAATATAAATTTTAATGAAGATACAAATTCATGTTCGTTCTTGCACAATCAAATGATTTAGCAGCTAATGTTTATATAATAATAGCTAACTGTTACTTTAACCTTTATGAGTGAAAGGTCAACAAAAGAAAATACATTAGCTAACACCTTCTGTATCTTAGGGCTTGTTTGGTCATTTCTAAATGGGTAAGTGATGGGTAAGTGTTAGAACAATTAGTTGGTAGACTAGTAAGAGGTCTGAACCACTAACAACCAGTATAATCTTTAACCAGAGGTAAATGTCTAATTAATTTAGATAAGATGCCTTAACCATTCAAACACAGTATAATGCTTAACCATTTAGAAGCAAATGTCTTAATCATTTAGACATCTGCTCACGAAACAAACAGTTTGAACCATTAAGTGTTAAACCAGTAAAAAGTTAAACCATTAAAAGTCTCGTTAAAAGCTAAACAAACATCACCTAATAATTTTAGGTATTAATGTAGTTTTAGATGTTGAAAGCCATGCAAGAAACAATTGGGAATTCTAATAATTATTACCGCAAATATGAATTAGAATAATTAGATTTTTTAATGCCTCATCCATTCCTGATGAGCCCAGAATAGTGTATATATAAAAAATTGGTTCTCGTGGAATATTTTTATCGCTTTAAACAATGATCAAAACAAACCAAACGTATTTTTAAATAACTAATGTACATGAACAAAAAGGCTCTTACATTGGATTAATAAGTGCAAAATGAATAATGAAGTATCGAATGGCAACCAACTATATATTTCTAGTTAATAAAAATAATGTCATCGCCGGAGACCTATAAGACATAATGTAAGCTTCTCAAATTTAATTTGAAATCCTAATTAAATTATAGGTTCGTGTTTCCATTGAGACAGACGAGTACAATTCTTCTTTACTTCGCTGAATTAAGATACAGACTTTTGAACAACTTTATGTTTATGGATTTGGATATTCTCTCCTCATAGTCGGAGATCTAAAGTCGTTATTATGTGGTATGAACTTGATATTAAAACTGTAAACTGATACATTGTTATTGTTATGTTGAACTGTATTGAAATTGGCACTACATGCGAACACTAAACGTGGCACTAAATGTGAATAGTGAATGTAATACTGAAATTGTCATATTGATATCATATTGTTTTGCTCTGCTAGTATATTAAGATATATGTATATGTTATAGTTAAAATTGAATTTTGCGTGCATATGTCTTTTATGTACGTTAGGTTACAATATAACCAGGGAAGTCTGGGAAAGAGAGCTTGAGCGGATATATAACTCACATGGATTTTCATAAAAAATAACGATGATTTGTATTGTATTTTTTTGTATTTTATCAAAACAATGTAATGTTTTATCTGTAATGGAATGAAGTATTGATTTCTAATTACTGTATAAGTGACACGTCAGCCTGACCGGATTGGGGTGTTACACTACCTGTGTAGTCTTCTGTTTCTAGCTCTCGGTGTGTTGGATCTAGTGGACCCCACAAAAGAACAGATTATTGGAAAGCTAAAATAATCTACAACCTCTGATTACCAATAACAGTGCTTTGAAGATCTACTCCTCCTAAAAGCAAAGACTCAACATCTGCTACTCTAAAAGTCTGCCAATGCCAAGGTCTGTTTACAAGATCTGTTGAAGACAAACTCTGCTTAAAGCCAAAGGTCTGCCAAAGAAAACCTCTGCTGATGAAGACAAAGATGAAGCTAAGGTCTGCTGTGGATCAACAGATGATAAAGCTCAACAGAGGACCCTCAACAGATGATGATCAACAAAGTTTACTTATATTATTAATGTAATGGTGCTTAGGCTATAGCAGATGTTAGGCATTTGTTAGGCTGTTAGATGTCGCTGTCTAGCCAATGTTAGCTTAGATTCTTCAGATGTTTTGTTTGTACTATAAATAGAACAGTGTCTGTACTGTTCTATTCATCACTTTTCATCTTGATATTTTTGTACAAACAAACAAGGAGTGATTAAGCTGAGGGGGAGTCATATTCTTCATGCATACGTAAATCAGTGAATTTATAAAAGCATGTTGATGAAAGCCATATCTTCATTGTTGTGATTGAAAACTTAATTATTCCACTGCATATTTCATCTTTGTTTTTGTAACATTCATGTAAAACGGGTTTCAAAACCCGTTCCGTTTGAAAATCAAGTATTTATTCGAAGTTCGTTGCGCATTTATTTAGTTGTGTTATTTAAATAGTTATTTATAGTTAATAAATAATTATATAATTAGAACCTATAAAAAATATAAATAAGTATTTTAGTCTTATAAATAATAAAAATGAAAAGAAATAAACAAAAGGGGTAACCGGGAGTCGAACCTGGGTCCCCACAAACCCGCACACACCAAAACACCACTGAGCTACACGCACCTTAAGTTCAAGTAACCAAAACAAATAAGCTTAATATGCAAACCAACCTAAAACCTGCAACTTCAAACAACAGAATCTCTAACCGCCCATCTCCAATCAAAGCAAGATTTTTGGTTCTTTTCAACGAACATGACTGCTCTCCATCATTAGGAGTAACAGTAATTGAATTAATTCTTGTGAAACTGACCAAGAATCATGAGCATTAAAAATTTTAAAAATCAAAACCGAAATCGACATTAATTGATTACACTATAAATACAACCCTTTACATCCGATTGAACTCGCCCATTTCAAAAACAAATTCGGTTTATTCTCTGCTCGTAACATCCTCGCCAGAGATCATTAGCACTCACCGAAATCCGCCACTGGAAAAACCGAAACCGTCTTCTAGTTGCTATAATTCTTTAAACCCATTTGTAATCTATTATTTAGTATATGTCAGCTTCGAATCAATTAAACAGAATTGTTTAAAATCAATTTCAGGCGGGTTTATGTTTTGGGTTTTGGTTTAATGAAGAAGATGAAGTTAGTGTAGTGTATAAATATATTAAATTTGGTGTATTAATCGGGTTGGACACACAGTCCAGCGGTGGACTGTGTGCAATTACAAGCATACGTCTCGGGTTCGATTCACACACGACACCAACTTTCTGAAATAAAAATCAACATTTTTTAACCTGATCAGATTAACTCATAACATGTATGTAAATGTAATGTAATTTCGGATTATACCGGGTGAGACACCCAACCCAGTTGGTAGGGCTGGGTGCAAAATACAACGAAGGTCGCGGGTTCGGCTTCAGGGGTGAGCGCCGGTTCAAAGGTTTAAAAATCTTTTTAAATTAAATAATTTCTGAAATATCCTAACTAGTATATAAGAATAATTAAAATAGGTATTATTTCGGGTTAGACACGTAGCTCAGTTGGTAGAGCTGCGCGCACGTATACGGGAGGTCACAAGTTCGAACCTCACACGCTGCAAAAATCGAATATGATCCGGCCGGTCAGAGCCGGTCAAACCTGATAAGGTCAATATTTTTTTTATATTTTTATTTTGTTTTATTAATTTCATTTAAAATCATTTGCAATGCTTAAAAACAAGACTTTTTTTAGGTTTTAAAAACTCCATTAAATACCACAAAATAACCTAAAAATCTAATAAAAAACATTAATTAAAATATTAACTATTACTTATTTATTTAATTATTACGTTATTATTTAGGCTAGTTTTCTCTTGTGGTTAAATCTCAACTCGTGCGCGTTCGTCGCCAAATCAAGGAAACGCACCCACTGTGAGTGAATCCTTACAAATCCCCTTTTTATTCATGTTTTGGGGTGTATCATGTGTCGTTTCATATATTTCGTTTATTCAAACACTTGTGCTATTACCATTCTATGATCTAATGTGTGATTTAAATGTTATTTGTTGTATTGTGTGTTTACATTTTTGTCAGTTGCGTGCAATCATTTACATTAGGCCCAGCAGTTCCTTGTTGGAGACGAGTTGAGCATCAGGTGCCTCATTGGATCGGCTCCGTTTGATTGAGCCTTGATCTCATTGTTCATCATTTGTCATGCTTGTGTGTACATTGATTGATAATATGTGGTTTGTGGTTAGATTTACATATGCGTTTACTCATTTTTGGCTTATGCACATTTTTTTATTTAAATAACCAATATAACTAATTCATTCAAATGTTTAAATAAGATTCACTCGCCAACTTTTGTTGACCCAAAACCCTATTTTTTTTTACACATGATATAGGTGGACAGGTTGAAGCAAGGAACACATAGGAAATTGCCTTAGAAGAAATATAAAGAGTTCTTGAATATTGTTGTGCTTGTATGATTGTTGTAATTTTTCCTTAAAATTGAAAATAATAAATATGAAACTTTATTATAGTAAATGTCATGAGCTTTGATGAAAACCAATCATGCCCCGACTACCATTTCCGCTGCGGGTCAGGGTGTGACAGTTTTATCTTCTTTCATTATTTTCATCTTAACTTTCACAACAATCGAACTCGGATCCTAACAATTGGTATCAGAGCTTGGTCAATCAAATTCGATCTAAACAATCAATTTGATATAAACAGATCAGCTCCTATTACTGATATCATTTGTTCGTTGGATTGAAAACAAAGTAAAGTTTATTTACGTTCAAAAGTATTTTAAACAAAAACCTATTTGTAAACAATAAAAAATGTCTCAAAATGCACAAGATCCACACAACACTGGTACTCTGTACAAACTTCCGATACTTGTTAGATCGGAGTACAATATCTGGCAACATCGGATGAGTCACATACTTGCTCAACAAAACACGGGTTGTTGGAATCAGTTATCTTCGGTCCACGTGTTCCGATGGTGCCGAGTGCTGAAGACCACAAGGTTCAAGTACAAAAGAAGCTGGAAAACTACTCTGAGCAAGATTTTCAGAAAATCGAGCTAGATGCCAAGGCATTTAGTATCATTGCTACGACTCTTCCGAATGATATCTATGTTGGCCTGTTGCATTGCAATAGTGCAAAGGAGTTGTGGGATGCTTTGAAAGAGCAGTTTGGAGGTAAAGAGGAAGTTATCAAAAACAAATGAGAAGTTTTAAACCAACAATATGAAACATTCTGTCACGTTAAAGGAGAATCATTAACTCAAAAATTCGAAAGGTTTAGTTGTCTAATAAGTGAATTAAAACTGGTGAATGAATGTTAGTTATCCTAATTCAACACTGAATAGCCGATTTACAAGATCACTACCAGACAAATGGGACACTATTGCTTTTGTAACAAGAAACTCTGTTGGTTTCAAAGAGATGAGTTTGACTCAGCTTCATAGTAGGCTTCTAACTTATGAGAGAGAGAGCTTAATCTGGAAAAAGAAGCTTCAAGAGTTAGGAAAAGTTGCTGATGACTATGCTTTTGGTAGTACAACACTTTTTGGTCAAGAGGAAACCTCTAGTGGAAGTAAGGATCAGGGTTATGATCATTTTATTGACATAACTTCTGGTGGAGGATTTAATCCTGACCCTTACTCACCCAATTATGCTTTTGCAGCAAATAGGGAAAACCAAGTTTCTGACGACTTATCTTTTGAGTTAAGTGTTCTTCAACATTTTGATCCCACTGATTTGGAAGAAATGGACATTTTGCACCAACTTTCTTTGCTAAGTGTTAGGACTATCAAATTTTACAAAATAATTGACAGAAAATTTATAGGGTTGCTTGGAGGGTTGAAAGTTGAGTTGGATAAATCTAAAATCAAGTGTTACAAGTGTAATAGGTAAGACCATTTTGCTAGAGAGTGTAGAAGCCAAAAAATTGGTCCTATTATCACACATCAAAGTCCTATACCTCAAAACACTGTCCATTATACCCAATAGACCCTTGCTCCACACATGCAAAACACTACTCACTTTGCACACCCTACAACCACTGTTCCAATTCAGGATGTCCAAACCACTGTTCCAATTCAGTATGTCCAAACCACTGTTCCTCAGATACAATATGTTCAAACCCAGTTACTCAGGTTTAAGTGCAACCTGCACCACAAGCTACACAAACCTCTGCTCATGCAGAAAACAGTCAACAGAGCTTCTTCACACAAGGCTTTGTTGACTGGAGCAGCTTACCTGAAGAACTTACAAATAAAAATTTTGCCATAGTTGCCAATTTTTAAAGACTTATGTTCTGAAAAATGTATCATTGCTTTTGCTAACATTAAAGAGGTGAATGAAAACCTCAGGTTCAAGCTCTTAGATGAGGAAATTCAGTTTGAAAAACTTGTTAAAGAGTTAAAATCAAAATGTTTGAAAAACAAAGTGAAATCAGCAGTCTCAAACATGAATCAAGCATAACCAAGGATCAACTCCAAACTATGGTAGAAAAATATCATTGTTGTAAAAAGTAACTTGAATCTACCCAGATCACATGTGAAAAATTGGTGGAGTCTTGGAAAGGTTATGAGTTAATGTTAGAAAAACAGATCAAAAGCAATGTAAAATTTGGCATAGGTTTTAGCAAAAATGGCTAAATTTCTCAAAATACTACTGTAAATGATATTGGTTTGGTTGAAATTATTCCTACCAACATGGCTGGTCAAGAAATTAAAGTCACAGAACCATATGGAGAGAAAATTGTTTTGGAAAGACCTGAAGGATGCTCAACCTTTGAGGAAATTGAAAAACATCAATTCAAACCAACATGGTCAGATGAATGTGACATTTTTGAAACTTTTAAACTAATGGATTTCTCAACCATTGAGGGTGTGAAAGCACCTAAAGTGAAAATCATTCCCTTGAAAGATTTTACAATAGATGTTAGTTATAACATCTGCTGACAAAAAGGTTGGAAAAGGGAAGAAGAAAGAAAAAATAACAAACTTGTTTTGTAACTTTTGTGAAAAGAAAATCCATGTCACTAAAGACTGTTTTCACTTAAAAGCATATGACATAAACAAGACAAGTGTGATTGTTGTTGCACCTCATTGTTATATGTGGGAGAAAATCACAAAACTCAAGAGTGTGTTTATCTCAAAATTTTGATGTCAAGAAAAATGAGTATAAATCTAAAACACTTGAGAGTCCATGGGCTAGTACTAAAAAAGGAAAGTCCAAACAGACCTTCATCCCAGTCCAAACACCTGTTACCAAATAGCTTAGTGTAACCTCTGCTCTCAAAGAGGTTCAGGTAACAGATGCACCACCAGCAAACAAATTTACAAGAGAATATGACCAACGACCTTATAAAAGTGTACCACTTGGTTATGAAATCTACAAAAGACCTTAAAAACCAAGAGTGAACAAGCATCCTCATGATTACAACCACTTGACAGGAAATGGTTCACAACAAATGTTTCAAAAATCTACTCAAAACTCTGACCATTATCCTGGACTTGAGGCTGGAATGTTTGTGACCCCATCCAAAGCCATTTTGGCGTTGAACACTCTCCAAAACTAATATGTCACTGATGTGCAGGCAGCTTCTACTTGTCTTGATAGTTTATCGTATGTAGATAGTGGAGGCTCCAGGTATATGACAGGATGCAGAGCACTTCTCAAAGATTTTCTAGCACATGGAGGGGGTGATATATGCTTTGGTAACAACTCAAAAGGAAAGGTGTTAGGGTCAGGGATAGTCCAAGCAGGGAAACTCAAGTTTGAAAATGTCAATTTATAGACAACTTAAAATTTAACCTCGTTAGTGTGTCTCAAATGAGTGACAAAGGCTATGGGTCATTCTTCACTAAGGAAACTCGTAAGATTGTTGGGCTAGATGTGGTGAAAAAGATTGAAACAATCATAGTTGAGAGCAAAACATAGATTGTTGCTCACAGGAGTGGCAATGTGTATGTGGTAGATATGTTGAAAGATAATCGAATATCTAATGCTTGTCTGTTCTCAGCTGCCTCTAACAAAGTGACATAACTATGGCATAGAAGACTTGGTCACACAAATCTCAAAACTATCACCACACTCTCAAAACAAGGTCTTGTAAGAGGCCTTCCACCAACAATTCACATGTGATGAACATTGTGTTTCCTATCTAAAAGGTAAACAACATAAAAGTTCATTCAAATCCATTGATGAGTCCAAACTAGTTAGTGTTTACGATTGTTACACATGGACTTGTTTGGTCCTGTTAAAATCATGAGTCTTAAAAAGAAGAGGTACTGTCTTGTCATAATTGATGATTTTTCAATGTTTATATGGACTTACTTAATGCCCTAACAATTGCCACCAAATATGGTGGATATGATGTTCAACCAATCTGCCATATTTTTGTAAGAATAGAACTAGCCGTTACAAAGAAAGTAGCCGTTACAACTGATGACATCAGCGATGTGATCGCTTGCAACAACCATTATGATATATAGGGTATATATATAGTTTCGAAAAACCAGTTAAGATCAAGAATCCCTCATTTATATCTTCATTCCAGAGACTAATCAGGTATTCTTCTCTTCTCTCTCAATCCTTTACTTTATGTCTTCTTTTCCCCCTTAATCCGATCATGGCCAAAATGGTTACACGATCCTCCCTAAACAAGAACCAGGATAATGATGGTACACCGCAAAGCCAAAATATTTTGGCGAACCCTTCCTTTGAGTTGTGTAGGTTCACTGATCCTTAGGTCGACTGTCTATACACTTTCGTCCTTTTGACTCTTCCACCAAGAGTGATTATGTTTCACCCGCCTGGGTGTGTTTCCCAGCTATGCTCTTTCAGATTGGTTACACCTACCCATTCACTACTTGACTAAGCGATTATTTACCCTTACTTGCCTTTGCTATAGTCGGGCAATGCCCATGTTATGGAGGGTACTGTACACTATCGAGCAAATCATCAGCTATGAGGGATAACTTCTGTGTGTCAAAAGGAGTGACAATGGAACATATTTTAAAAATGACGAGTTGGATGACTTTTGTGTGTCAAAAGGGATTGTAAGGAAGTACAGCATCCCAAGGACACCAGAATAAAATGGGGTGGTTGAACGGAAGAATAGGACCTTGATTGAGGCTGCTAGAACAATGCTTCGAGATTCAGGTTTACCATTGTCCTTTTGGGCAGAGGCTATAAACACTGATTGCTATGTGCCAAACAGAGTTTTAATCAACCCCAAACATCAAAAGACTACTTATGAATTTCTGTTCAAAATCAAACCACTGATCTCTTATTTTCAAAATCTTTGGCTGCCCATGTTTAATTTTAAACTTAAAAGATTCAATTTCAAAACTTGCAGCCAAAGTTGATTGTGGTTATTTTCTGGGATACTCAACTACTGCCAAAGCCTACAAAGTGTTCAACACAAGGACTAGTTGTGTAGTAGAGACTTTAAATGCAAAGTTCAATAAACTTTCTTTTTTAAAAATCCCAACAAATCCTGTTGAATTGTTAGATTTATAAATTTATATTTGAAGATGTGTCCGTCAAAACTAACAATGCAGGTACGCCATAGTCTTCTTATCAAGATTATGGATTTGACATTGTGATCCCACAATATAAAGTCACTTCCACCACTAGAGGAATAGATGTTCAAAACAACTGTCAAAATTCTACCACTGATACATCAACAATTGTTGATCCTCAAACCTCTGCCGCCTCATCCAGAAATCTACTATTGACAAAAGTCCATCATGTGTGAACAAAAGTCAAGCCATTTTCACATCTATTCCACCCATGCCTCCACCTCCATTCCAAACATCTGTTGACTCTTCAAAATTGCCAATAGATGTTAGCTCAAATGACTCTCATCTGCAGCCTTCACCACTAAATGCCATCATTCTATACAAGGGAGATCTAATCTGACTTAAAAATCATCCACCAGACCAAGTTATTGGTAACATAAATGAAGGGGTAGTCACAAGAAGTCAATCCCAAAACATTTGTCTTTTTTCTGGTTTTCTATCACTCACACAACCTGTCAAGTACCAAGATGCACTGAAAGACAATAGTTGGATAGAGGCCATGCAGGAAGAGCTCCAACAGTTCAAGAGACAACAAGTATGGGAACTTGTACCATTGCCTAAGGATATATGTTCAATTGTCACAAAATGGGTCTTCAAGAACAAAACAGATGAACGGGGCATTGTTGTCAAGAACAAAGCTAGGCTTGTGGTTCAAGGCTATAGACAAGAAGAAGGCATTGATTATGATGAAAATTTTCTTCTGTAGCCAGATTGGAAGCCATCAGAATATTTTTAGCCTTTGCTGTCAACCACAATATAAGGTGTATCAGATGTATATCAAATGTGCATTCCTTTATGGTAAGATCCAGGAAGAGGTATATGTATGCCAACCCCCTGGTTTTGAAGATGCCTTTTAGCCTGATAATGTCTACAAGCTTAATACAACTTTGTATGGCTTGAAACAAGCACCAAGGGCCTGGTATAAAACTCTTTCCACCTTTCTCTTATCCATAGGTTTCACAAGACGTAAAATTGACAGAACATTGTTTTTAAAATGGAAAGGAAAGGATTTGATGATTGTCCAGATTTATGTGGATGATATCATTTTTGGATCCACATGTAATTCCATGTGTGAAGAGTTTAGGGAACTCATGACAGCAGAGTTTGAGATGAGTGCCATGGGTGAACTTCAATGCTTTCTTGGTATCTAAGTTAAGCAATTGCAAAATGGTACATTCATTCATCAAAGTTAAATATGTCAAAGAACTATTAACAAAATTTGATATGAATGATTGTAAACCACGTAGTACACCCATGGCCACCTCAAAACTAGTCACTGTTGATGATAAAGATGACTTGGTTGATCAAACACTTTATAGAAGCATGATTGGGTCATTATTGTACCTAACTGCATCAAGGCCAGACATCATTGTTGCCACATGTGTCTGTGCCAGATCCAAGTCAGCACCTAGAAAGTCCAACCTTATAGCTGTGAAAAGGATATTCAGATTTGTAAAAGGTGCTCCCACACTTGGTATCTGATATCTTGCTAATGGAAATATTAAGCTTTCAGGTTACTCAGACAGTCACTTTGCTGGTTGTCATACTACAAGAAAGTCCACTTCATGAGGTTGTCAGTTTCTAGGCAATTGCTTGGTTTCTTGGCAAAGCAAAAAGCAAGCAACGGTTTCAACATCAACATCAGAGGCTGAATATATTGCTGATGCAAGTTGTACAGTATAGCTCAACTCCCGTGGCTTTAAAATCAGTTGCTAGATTTTGGTGTGACTGCTTTAAAGACTCCTCTTATGTTGGATAGTCAAGCAGCTGAAAATATTATTAAAAATCCAGTTTCTCATTCAAAAACCAAACACATTGACATTAGACATCACTTTGTTTTGTAAGGGATTGTAATAAAAAATGTTTGATTTCTCTGCATCATGTTCCAACCAAGGATCAGCTGGCAGATGTATTGACAAAATCTTGAGACACATCTACCTTTGAAAGTTTGATCCCTAGGATTGGTATGCTAAACTGGATTAAAAGCAAAATTTTGTTTTCTATAAATAAAAAGCATTAAATGTTTTCAGAAAATAAAAAATCCATCCTTAAAAATAGCTTTGTTTGAAAAATTTTCAACTATCCTTAAAGTCTGTTCCAAACCACTGTTTCTAGAACCTTTGTTTAGCTGAAATTTATCCACTACTGAAAGGTATCCTCTATTCTCTTTCACCACTATTTCATAACATCTGTTAGGTATAACCACTATTTGCTCTAACCACTGATGTCTATCCTCTGATGATAGACTAAAATCAGCCATTATTCATATCCATTGTTCCCAACCTTTGTTGCTTTCCAACAGAGTTATCTAACAACTGTCATCCACAAACAGAGGTTACCATGTGGACATATGTTAGCCATTAGATCTTTCAAACAGTTGCTGCCACGTCAGCATTCACTTTTTACCTTTATAAAAACCCCTATTTCATCCAAACAGAGCTTACACTGCCAACTTGAACTCAAAATTCATAAAATCTGGTTTCCATTATCATCTTCTCCAAATTCCTCTCCTCTCTTCTCTAATCATGGCTCTACAAATTAAAACCCCTCATAACTACCTTTCTTATTTCGAGAAAACCAACAAAAACAAAGATCTTCACTCAATAATTGATGTGTTAACATCATCAAAATACTACCCCATCCTAACTGCCGATGCACAAATATATGAGGATACCTTCGATAGTTCTGGGAAAATGCTGAAGTTCAATCTCAAAATAAGAAGCCATTTAGTATAACCTCAAAAGTTAGAGGAATCATTGTTCAGATATCCCCATCTTCCATATCCACAGTATTTGCTCTAAATGACCAGACAGGTAATACTACTTTTGAGAAGCAGCATCTTCACACAGAGTTCATAGAAAGAGGGTATGATGGTCAATTGATAGGAGTTACAATTTTTAAACTTCAATTTCCTGCTGAAATAAGATACTTTTGCCATACCTTCTTTGTATGCCTCTCACCCAAGACCACCTCGTTTAATGAGATTCCACAAAAGGTTCAATACTTGAGATATACTATTTTGCCAAATTCAGATTATAATCCATCCCATGCATTGTTCTTGGACTTGTGGCAAATGTGACTGCTATTAAAGGGAACAAACCTAAAGCTTTTCTTATGTATCCCATACTTTTAAGCTATTACCTTCAAAAACAAGTGTCTGAAAAGGATTATCAACAAGGTATAGCTTTTGAAATCACAAGTCTTACAAATTAAAATTTTACTAGAATGCAAGATAAAAAGTCCAAAATTTCTAAAACACAAGCAAAGGGGGATGAGCCTGTTTTGGATGAGTCCACATCAGTTGCTCATACCTCTAATGCTGAGCCCACTGCTCCTGGTGATCATGACATCACAACAGGTGTTGTGAAACCCACACTAGAAAAACTCAAAAAAACCCCCCACATCCAAAAAGCCCACCAAAAAGAAACAAAATAAAAAGGCACCTCTGGAAGTTGAGATCCCAAAGGATAACCTTGTGGCAACACCAAAGCCACTAGAAAACACTGTTGTTACTTTTCACAACAGATGGAAAGATCTCCACCTATCCAAACTCCTCTTGAATCCTCACAACATGATCAAGTTGTAAGCACAGAGACACCATATCAAGAGACAGATATTTCACTTGAAAGTCGGTTTCTAAGCCCCTCTCCCATGGCTGTTTCTCTTTCAACTACACAACCCTCCACTCAATTCCACCAACATTTATTCCTCTGTTTGAAGCAATTGATACCACTCAGACACAAATTAGTTCATCTCAATCACCAATTAAAGAGAGCAAACTTCCACAAGTGACCGAGTCTGAGAAAAATCAACTTGCTAGCCCACAAACAGCTGAGGAGGCTACACCCCTTGAGCTACATGAGGAGGCTACACCCCTTGAGTTACATGTAACTCTTGGTTGCAGTTCAAGTGGAAGCAGCCACTACAACTGATGGAAAAACAGTTTTTAGTTGGACAGTTGTTTCATCTCTAAGACTTCCTTGAAGGCAACAACTGTTGAGGGTACAATTGTAACATCTATTCCAGTTGGAAGTCCCCGGTACCAAGATAAAGGGGCATTTGATTATGTTAATTTGGAGTCTTCTCCTGTTATAGAACCAAATACAACTACCTCTGGTAGGGATACAGATGATCCTATTCAGTTAGGTGATGAATTAAGATACAGGGATTTAACAAAGAGAATGACATCTTTGGATCCTTCAATTGAAGAAATGAAAAGCATGATGAAGCAGATGTTACAAAACTCTCCTAGTCAACCTTCCACTCAGCAAATTGCCAATGAGCTGTGGAAATTGTTGGTGCATATTCGGTGACAACAACTTAATAGTTTAATTATTTAGTCTTTGAATATTTTGTATTGGGCTTAGCATTATTGGTTAGTGATTGATTGTAAAACTGTGAGTATAGATAATCAGTAGAAGACTGTTTAATTATAATCATGTTTCTACTGTTTTCTGTGATAATCTAATCTAGAGGATTCCGCACTCTAGATTAGATAGACAAGTCTGTGAAAGATCCATAGAGTTAAGGGACCTAAAATTGGTATTAGAGCATTGGCTCTTGATTGGCTCGGTTCAGAATTGGTTGCTGCAGAAAAAAGGTGGATTTTCGAACTTTTTGAAGTTTAAAGAACTAAGGTTTTGAAATTTTGGTGGCTATTATTGGGATTTTCGAAATTTCTAGGGTTCGGAGCAGAGTTTTGGGTTGAAAAAAAGCTGATTTTCATGACTTGCGTATTTAGTTCTACATTTTTGTGAGTTTGGTTGCTGAAAAGTTGAAGATTTTGAAGAAAAACTTGAAGATTTGAAGACTTGTTCATCTAAATCTTCACAAAATCGCTGATTGTTTGCTTTTTTATTTTGCAGGAAAGTGTTAAGAAGATTTGGAGATATTGGATAAAATCTTTTCAAATTCTGAGAAGACTCGTTTTCCAGCGTTACCAACGTATTTACTGACTGACTTGCTGAATAAGTTGCTGTGTTTTTGTCATTTACGCATTCTGGACCCGCGCATTTGACTAACTGGAGTAATTAAATCCAAAGGCGACTTTGGTGACAATGATAATTGTCTTCTGCAACATTATCACGGTGGTCAGTGATTTTGCTAGTCATTGTAATATCGGACTGATCAGCCTGCGTAATTAACCGGTGTAATTAATCCTCAGCATATTTAACCCTAGCATATTTGGAACCCAACGTAATTAACCAACGAATTTGACTTACTTATGTAATTAACCAACATAATTGGCTTGCTAGTGTAATTGTTGGAGTATTTAACAGGTGGAGTCATTAGTAACTGGTGTAATTAAAAGATGGAGTAATTAAAAACTGGAGTAATTAGATACGTGTGGAGTAATTAACATTTTCGTGAAAAGAAAATTATCCGTAAAGGAACTTTGAAAACGAACCACACAGTTTGAACCGTCACATTTTCTGAAATAGGTTTTGGACATTATATATCGTTGGATAGACGAATCTAACGATATAATTTGGTAAAAACAATTTTCAGACAATTTTTTGAACGTTTTTAACGGTACGGTTACGGTAAAAACTCGATAAGGAACAATAGAGAAGTTAGATTTGGATTTGACACAGGTATACCAAAATCCATTTAAACTTTTAGCTGCGTGTTTAAAGATGGTCAGAATGGATAATGTAAGTGGGACTATGAATAAACCGCCACAATTGATAAAAGTCTCGCAATACGCTGATTGGAACGGGAAGTTTGAAGCATTTGTTCAAAGTGAAGATGCTAGAATGTGGAGCTGTATGATTGATGGGTACATTGCTCCTACACGACGAGTAAACGGGAGAATTCTAGTGATTTCATATTAGAAGATGAATGAATCTAAGAAACGGATGTTTGATGCTGAAAAGCGAGCTTTAGAAGTGATGAAAAATCCTTACATGTGGAAACTATTTATAGTTTCTGTAAGTATGTGACATCTAGAGAACTGCGAAAAGCTCTGGAAAACCATTATTAGAACTCTTCAGGAAAGAGTACAAACAATCGTGTATGTTAAGTCAATTGGACATGCATGTGCAGCTGAGACAACTGTGGTGAAGGATGTAGAAGTAGATGTTGTGATGAATGACAAGATGGAGACTGTTGAGAAGAAGGATGCAGAAGTTTCAAAATCCATAAATGATGTGAATGAACTTACAGCAGAGGTGAAGGTAAAATCAGAATTTGTAAGTCATACCTGTCATATATACATTGAACTACAAGGTAAAGTTGACAGACTATCGGAGCAAAACAAAATTCTGTTAGCTGAATTGGAAAAATTAAAAGAGTCAAATGTTCTTTTGATTAAAAGAGAGTCAAATTGTTTAAATAAATTCAGATTAAATGAACAAGAAATCTGCAATTTAACAAGCAAGGTCAATGAACTCTTACAGGTTATTGATTTAGCTTGTGAAACTGTGAAGGATAAAACTAATAAATTTTCTGAAAAGTGCAGGGAATTGGCCATTACACAAGACCAAATCGTTGAACTTAATGGGAAGTTAAACAAATTTGGAAAATCTTCATTAGTTAGGACTCACATTCAAAGTAGGTTGAAAAAGAGTAATGATAAAACGGGAGTGGGGTTTAGTAAAGCTTCACCTTCGATGCATCAGGACTACTCCTTTTTACCAACCGAGAACGAGCTAACTGATTTTGTGCCCACTGCACAAGAAGTAGTGGATCCGATAACTGTGGACTTGCCTGATAGTCCGGTTTGTTTGAAAGAATCTGTTGGTCGAACAGTACTCCTCATAAATTGGATGAGGATACTTCAGACGAAAAGAACTAGACATTTAAAAAGAGATTTAACAAAAAGAAAATTTATTAGAAAAAATCTTGTTTTAAATGTCACAACAAAGGACATGTGGCGAGTTGCTGTCCTTTTAAGAAAAATAAGCAAAATGTTGATGAAGTCAAGGATGGGAATATGATTGGTTTAAATAATATTGTGCAACCACATTGTCAAAATAATCAACCAATATTTCAGTCAAAGACTTTACCTTCTGGAACATTTGATAAACCAAGAAGTATTTCTCCACAATTTATTCATTTTAATGGTCAATCAAATCGGTTTCAAAGTAAAAATTTTGGTTACTCGATACCAGGCTTCTGACAATCGAAATTTTCAAAGAAGAAACGAATATAGGGGTTTTAGTAACTCAAATGTTCAACAAAATCCAAAATTTTTCCGAAGTTCAGGTTATGATAATGGGACAAGAAGGTTTCAAAAGAGTAATTTTCAAAGGTTGGAAACTCCGAGAGTTTATTGGAACTCTCGTGACCAACGACCTTATGAATATCAATCTTGAAAAAAAGTTCAAATTTGTGATGAATCTGGATAACCCAAGACTATTTGGGCTTGGGTTCTTCATTCTAAGTAGTTTTTGAGTGTGTGAAGGATGACCAAGAAGGATTGTTGATGTGTTCAACAGTGGTTGTTCCTGTAAAGCATCTGAGGTGAATAGTAGGTTAAAATTAGTAACGCACTATTTACTACAGTGTTTGTTATGATTATTCTAAACTTCAAAATTGAATTACTTATTGTAAGATTGAAGTGGGAGTCTGTTTGTGTTTAAATTTCTATTTTTGAAATTTACTCCATAAAACAAAATTTCGGGGGAGAAATTTTAGTAAGCCAAAAAGAGTTTTAGTGTGTGAGTTTAGGGGAGTAAGTTAAAAATGATAAAAATTCAAAAAAAATTGTAAAATAAAAAACATACAAAAAATAAAAAATTGAATAAAGAGATTTCATGGTGTGAAAAAGAAGAGATGATTACATTAGCAAGTTAGATTGTCACAGTGAAATTGAACTTAAAATTGCATAAGTGTGATAGCAGCTTTATCATATGGTGTACCAATAGGCAAGAAACATGAAATAATCAACTTACAATGGTGATATAAACATACAGAACTATGTATGAGTGGGTAACATATCAGTAGCGTATGGTTTTATAACCTTAAATCTTGCGTTAAAAAATCCAAAATCCGAGGTTTTGGATCTTTATACTGTTATTTCATTCGGGGATATCATGGTTGTCCTTCTGCTGCATCCAGATATATGCTGACCTAAGCACAACCAAGATATCTTAAAAGAGCTCAAACGCTAAAAACCCAAAAATTGAAGAAGCTCTCCTAAAGGGTCATTCAAATGTGCAAAATGCATACATCGTACCAATTTTTGGTATTTGCCTTACCCTCGTTGGATATTGGTCTCTCTGCTGTATGAAAGTACTGACCTGGTCACCAATTATCTAACGTTGCAAATAAAAAAAGGATGATTCGGTATACTCACCTAATACGAGGAATCTGTATGTATACCTTGATCGCGGGGGTATGTCCTGAAGTGGGACATGTTAGTACATCAGAATAATATTACCTAAATCGTATCCCCAGGTAAAGGAACTTGAAATGTTTATGTGTTTTGCTTAAGTGGACAAACAAACTTGTAATCGTCTTGAACTGCTTTTCATGAAAATTAAAAGAGAAAATTAACTGCTTGTGTGAAGCAGTTTGATTTGGTTTATATGATCTTCTTGCACATGATGCTCACAAAAAGATACATTGTAAATAATTTTAAAGTTTTGTTTAGTTGTTTTGGTTATATAAAAAAACCAAAAAGATTCTCTTTTTAAAAGACTTACATATTGAACTGACAGTTTGTTGTTTTTGCATATCTAGATAAAATATTGGTTTATCTTAAATGTGAAAAAGACTCATGGTTTTTCGAGATACTTGCTTGTGTTCCTAAACAGATTGATGCAGTTATCAATATGAAGTGCATAACTCAAGTAAAGTGCAGATTGAGATTGAAGTGAAGAATGTGTGAAGATTCATGGTAGGATCCTTCTACTACATTGAAGAGTGATAATGGAAGAGTTTGAGTTCACTTGCATAAACCAAAGAATGTTAGTTCACTGATCTACAACGATTGAAAATTTTGGAGATTGGATGCATCAGCTAAGAGGGAGTTTGTTGATGTCAGAAACTGTTTGTAGCTGGAGCTATCCAAAGACCAAAGACTACAAGATGTTTGAAGACAAAGTTACACTATGAAGCTATTGCCAAGAGGGAGTATGTTGGTGCATATTATGTGACAAGAACTTAATAGTTTAATTATTTAGTCTTTAGATATTTTGTATTGGGTTTAGTATAATTGGTTAGTGAGTTTATTATTATAATGGACTTGGAGAATGGCCTAGCCTAGTTAAAAGCCCAGTTCACAAACATGTGGTATATAAACATGTTTTGTGATTAGGGTTTGGAACAACTAGAGAGGTTACTGAGAAATCTGAACAGAGAGGCTAGAGAGAGAGAATACGTAGAGAGAGGGAGAGAGAGAGAAGCAAGATCACAAAGATAGGCTATGAGGTTGTGTGAGTCTTAAGTTGATTGTAAAACTGTTTGTTTGGATAATCAATAGAAGACTGTTTAATATAATTCTATTTCTACTGCTTTCTGTGATAATCTGATCTAGAGGATTCCGCACTCTAGGTTAGATAAACAATTCTGTGAAAGATCCATAGGATTAAGGGACCTACAAAAATTAGTGCAACCAATCATCCAAGCTCAAAGGAATTTGGCTGATATAAATCACAACACTCAAATGGAGTTGATAAGCAACATGGTTGAGGCAAGGTACAAAGTCACTCAAGCAGATATTAAGGCCATCAAGGAACATCTTCTAAAGACCACCGGTTCTACCCCTCCAACTATACTACAAGAAGAAGTAGAAGATGATCCCAAAAAAGAGGAGAATGACAGATTTAGAAAGTTGTAGCCTTTATCACAAGCAAAACCATCGAAGGTACAACAACAAAAGCCAAGGTCTGCTCCTGAAAAATCAACGACAACCTCTACTAAGGCATCAGATGTTGGAAGCGAAAAAAGGATTAATGAGACCCTTAACAAGAAAGCAGAAGAGATTGCCTTAGAAAAATAGAGAAGGCAAGATACACTTGAAAGCAAAGATTCTCTCCTAATTGAACAAGAACAGGCACGTAGAGGGAAAAAGAGGATATTGGCACTTCAAAAAGGAGAAAGTCAACAAGAAATGTTTGACAACCAATTTCCACCCCTTCTAAAACCACTGCTAGGTCTACAAAAAGTGTATCCTCTACTACAAACAAAACCAAACCCTCACCACAAAAATCACCTTTAAAGAAACCGTCACCCAATTCACCTCCAACTAAACAAACAGATGTTGACACAATATATGTTTCAGAAGACGTTTCACCAACCACTACCATGATAACCTTTCCAACATTAACACAACCACTATCCACACCACCAAGCATTCTAACACGCCCACCTTCACCTAAAATCAAATTGACACGCAATAGAAAAACTTTTGTTATGGAAGAAGATGATGTGGAGGTTCCATCACCAACTCTCTTCTCATCTGCCCCCATTGCAGCCACACCACTCTCATCATTTCCACCTAAAGCCACTTCATTCCCATCCACTCAACCACCATCACAAGTCATCCCACTGTCTGCTCGGTATCCTCTAGAGATTCTTGCAATCCAAGGTGAAATTGAATCATTTTTCTCATCAGAGGATGTATCTCAAAGATCCTTCCCATCACTCTTTGGTTATCGCAAGCCTAAGAACTTAGATGAATATTTAAAGCTAAAAGCAAGGCAGGCTGAGAATATTGGAAAAGAGATGTGCAAAGAGAAGGATAACAGGACTGCTCAGGGAATCTTGTCACTAGAACTTAGCAAGGTAAGAATGATTGAAGATTTTGCTAAGAACCTGAGCAAGTCCACGTCTGAGAAGCCAATCAATGCTGAGCTTGATTAGGAACTAAGGCAGGATTACCTTGATCATATCATGCAACATAAACCATACAAAGCAAACAGAGCACAATTCAAAGACTGGTCAACAAATGATCTCAAAGACGAAATAGAAAGAATTAAAAAGATACTCAATGATCCTTTACATAAGCCAACTCCACCAGATTGGAAGAAATACAAAAGGATTGATCAAAACAAGGCATTGAAGCTAAAAATAATGAGAGAAGAACTTGTTGCTGCTAAGTGTGGTAATGCCAGGTCTGTTGCCAGATGTTCAGAATCAAGAATTGTAGAAACTTACAAGAGACTAGAACAGGTTAGAGAAAAGGATCCTACAGTTCCAAAGAAGCCAGTATACCCAACAGTGGTTGTCCCTAAACAAACCCTTACATCTAAAAAGCAGTCCTTAGCATCTGGTTTAACTATAGCTGCCTTAAATCAAGCAAAAAGGCAGAAGCAGATGTCAAAGGCTGATATAAAGATGTATGAAGATGAATTCAAAAAAGAGGGACTGAAGAACCAGCTAATATATCACACAGATCCTACCAGTGCCCAATTGCATGAATCACTTGCTAATCTAGTAAGTAGGCCTTAATCACCAAACTCATCAAAAATAACTCTTCGCCCAAGGAAAACATTTGATTCAAAAATTCTAAAGTGGAAGTCATCCTAAGACACCCACGAATTGACATTACTTAGATCAGATGGTAAAGTTCAAATGATAATAATGGAGGATGCATATGGTCTGGATGTAGATGATCTCAAGATTTATGGAATCTTGAACTTGAAAGGGATTTTGAAGACATGATTTCCATGGACTTTGAATTACAATTCAAAGGACAAATCAGAGAAAAACTAATGAGGAATAAAGATCAGAAATAAAGAAGTGTTTTGGCATCATCTGTTCTAGGAGGAGATTGTTGGATCTAGTGGACCCCACAAAAGAACAGATGATTGGAAAGCCAAAATAGTATACAAACTCTGATTACAAATAAACAATGATGTGAAGATCTGCTCCTCCCCAAGGCAAAGACTCAACATCTGCTACTCTAAAGTCTGCCAAGGCCAAAGTCTATTCACAAGATTTGTTGAAAACAAACTCTGCTTAAAACCAAAGGTCTACCAAAGAGAACCTCAGATGAAGACAAAGTCTGATGAAGCTAAGGTCTGCTATGGATCAACAGATGTTCAAGCCCAACAGAGTATAAAACTTAACAGATGATTCTCAACATATGTTTATCAATAGAGTTTACATGTATTTTCAATGTAACAGTACTTAGGCCATAACATATGTTAGGAGTTTGTTAGGCTATTAGATGTCACTGTCCAGATGACGTCAGCTTAGATTCTTCAGATGTTTCATTTGTACTATAAATAGAACAGTGCCCGTACTGTTCTATTCATCACTTTTCGATCTTGATATTTTTGTACAAACAAACAGAGAATGATCAGGCTGAGCGGGAGTTGTGATTCTTCATGCATACCTGAATCATTGAATATATAAAAACATGTTGATGAAAGTAGTATCTTCATTGCTGTGATTGAAAAGCTAATTATTTCGCTGCATATTTCATCTTTGTTTTATCTTCTTTCATTATTTTCACCTTAACTTTCACAACAATCAAACTCAGATCCTTACACCCCATGTTTCATTTTAAACTTAAAAGATTTAATTTCAAAATTTGTAGCCAAAGTAGATTGTGGTTATTTTCTAGGATACACAACTACTGCTAAAGCCTACAAAGTATTCAACACAGGACTCGTTGTGTAGAAGAGACTTTAAATGTAAAGTTCAATAAACCTTCTTTTTTAAAAATCCCAACAAATCCTGCTGAATTGTTTGATTTAGATAAATTTATATTTAAAGATGTGTCTGTCAAAACTAACAATGCAGGTACACCATAGTCTTCTTATCAAGATTATTGATTTGACATTGTGATCCCACAATATAAAGTCACTTCCACCACCAGAGGAATAGATGTTCAAAACAGCTGTCAAAACTCTGCTACTAGTACATCAACAGTTGTTGATCCTCAAATCTCTACCACTTCATCCAATCAATCTGACAATACTCCATCCCCTGTGAACAAAAGTCAACCCATTTTTTTGCACCTATTCCTACCCATGCCTCCACTTCCATTTCAACTATATGTTGACTCTTCAAAATTGCAACAGATGTTAGCTTAGATGATTCATCTGCAGCCTTCACCTGTAAATGCCATCATTCCATATAAGGGAGATCTAATCTACCTTAAAAATCATCCACCATACCAAGTTATTGGCAACATCAATGAAGGGGTACTCACAAGAAGTCAATCCCAAAACTTTTGTCTTTTGCTGGTTTTCTATCATTCACATAACCTGTCAAGTAGCAAGAGGCACTGAAAGACAATAGTTGGGTAGAGGCCATGCAGGAAGAGCTCCTACAGTTCAAGAGACAACAAGTATGGGAACTTGTACCATTGCCTAAGGATTTATGTCCAATTGGCATAAAATGGGTTTTCAAGAACAAAACAGATGAAAAGGGGCATTGTTGTCAAGAACAAAGCTAGACTTGTGGTTCAAGGCTATAACAAGAAGAAGGCATTATTACATACTCTATTAGTGTTTATGAAACATTTGCTCCTGTAGCCAAATTGGAGGCCATCAGATTGTTTTTAGCCTTTGATGTCAACCACAACATCAAGGTGTATCAGATGTATATCAAATGTGCATTCCTTTATGGTAAGATCCAGGAAGAGGTATATGTATGCCCGAACCCTGGTTTTGAAGATGCCTTTTATCTTAATCATGTCTACAAGCTTAATAAAGCTTTGTATGGATTAAAACAAGCAACAAGGGCCTAGTATGAAACTCTTTCCACCTTTCACTAATCCATAGGTTTCACAAGAGGTAAAATTGTCAAAACATTGTTTTTAAAATGGAAAGGAAAGGATTTGATGATTGTCCAGATTTAGTGGATGATATCATTTTTGGATCCACATACAATTCCATGTGTGAAGAGTTTAGAGAACTCATGATAACTGGGTTTGAAATTAGTGCCATGGGTGAACTTCAATGCTTTCTTGGTCTCCATGTTAAGCAATTGCAAAATGGTACATTCATTCATCAAAGTTAATATGTCAAAGAACTATTAAAAAAATTTGATATGAATGATTGTAAACCATGTAGTACACCCATGGCCACCACAAAACTGGTCATTGTTGATGATAAAGATGACTTGTTTGATCAAACACTTTACAAAAGCATGATTGGGTCATTATTGTACTTAACTGCATCAAGGCCAGACATCATGTTTGTGTAGGATTGATTCGAGCCAAAATCTGATTTTGTATAAGAATCAAGATGAACACACTAAAAAATATATAACTTTAAAACCCTTGATTGATTTGCAAATGATAAATACAATTTAGCCCCCAAATCTCTCTAAATGTGTTACTTAAAATTTCCCAATATCTCATTCTATTTATAGCCTAAACCACTAGGCTAATTAAATTTGGGTCATAGAGATAATAACTTACCAAAAGTAGCAATAAACATGAAAAGCTAATTAGCTAAGATAATAAATATATTTTGTCTTAAACAAAATATATTTAATTAAGTGAAGCAATATAACTATCAGATCTCGATCTTCCATATGCCATATCTTTCTTCGATCTTCTCGTGTCAACTTGCGCGTTGACTTTGACTTGTTGGCGTTGACTTTGTTGACTTGACTCATTGATAAAATTAGACTACACATTTTAGACCTAACAATCTCCCCCTTAGGCTAATGTTATCAAACTCTTGTATCATTTTTAGAACCGTCAACTTCATGCGTGTTGTGATCTTCAATTTGGCAAGCTTCAGTCTCAATTTTAGACCAAACAATCTCCCCCTAGACTGATGCTTGCCAAATTTTGTTTGATTTACCACACTTCTCAACAATCTCCATCTTAGTTAAAGAGTTATTACATTCATCCCGTATTAAAGTTTTGTTTGATTTACCACACTTCCTGGCAAACCAGTTAACAATAGTATGACTATCGCCTAAATACCCTATTCCTATTTTCGTGCCACCACATTTCTTATCGCACACATTCTCCTCATGCTCAATTGGATCTGCATTGCTTTCAGAAACGTAACTATTTTTGTCATTTTCACAAACGACACTTTGAGCAATTGAATCACTTTGAGCTTAAACCACCAGAGGTTATGGGTGCAAGGAATGCTATGTTCTTGGGAGCAGCAGCAACAGTGGATTGGGCAGGTTTTTGAGAGTATCCTGCTTGATTCATTTCTCTCTTGAGCATGTCCATTTCAAAGGCCTTTAGAGTGTTGATCAGATCCAAAAGAGTGACTGAAGTTGTACTGGTCAAGAAAGTTCTTTTGAACATCATACACTGTAAGCTCCACTCTTTTTGAAGAGAGTCCAAAAGCTTCTTGATTGAGGCATAATTGGTGACGGGATTACCAACTCTCTTCATTTTTGTCAGCATGTTTAGAAAGCGGCTGATGTGATATGACAGACTTTCTCCAGGAATACTTCGAAACATGTCATATTCTTTCTGAACAAGATCTTGGGTTCCAGTGTTAGTTTCAAGTTCAACTTGTGCAATGCGGGTTAACTGATTTAGAAACATTTTGATTCGGTTTTAAGTTCAATTTGTTTTAACAACAAGATAATTACTCAGGTTAACTGGAACTAGGCACAAATATACAGCTAATTACGCTGATATGTGTTACGAGGCTTAATTACGTTGGTCAATCATTTCTAAGTCCGATCAGTCAAATGCGCTCAAGAATTCATTTTCGCTTGTTTGAGTGACAAGTCTCTTGGACCGGCGACAAAAACAATTACGCTGACAGATCAGACACACACATACTTGGCTAACACTGCCGAAGACCGTGATAAAATCGCAAAAGATTTATACCACTGACCCTAAAGTCGCCTTCGGATAAATACACTGACTCTCCTAGTTATGCTGGCTTTAAAGCTGGTGTAAATATTATTACACTGCCTTCAGGATTAATTACTCTGCCTTCAAGATTATCTACACTGCCTTCAAGTTAATTACTCTGCCTTCAAAATTATATACAATGCCTTCAAGTTTAATTACTCTGCCTTCAAGTTTAAATACGCTGCCTTCAAGTTAATTACTCTGCCTTCAAATTAAATACTCTGCCTTCAAGTTTATCTACACTGCCTTCAAGTTAATTACTTCGCCTTCAAATTAATACGCTGCCTTCAAGTTAATTACTTTGCCTTCAAATTGAATACGCTGCCTTCAAGTTAATTACTCTGTCTTCAAATCAAACACTCTGCCTTCAAATTAAATACGTTGCCTTCAAGTTAATTACTTTGCCTTCAAATAAAATACGCTGCCTTCAAGTTAATTACTCTGCCTTCAAATTAAATACTCTTCCTTCAAATTAAATACTCTGCTTTCAAATTAGATACGCTGCCTTCAAGATAATTACTCTGCCTTCAAATTAAATACTCTGCCTTCAAATTAAATACTCTGTCTTCAAAATTAAATGCGCCCAGCAAGGTTTAAGCACGAACAAAAACCCTATAATCACTTAAAAACGACTCAAAATCCATGTTTCTTTATACCAAAATAACCCAAATGTTTACCAAACAATGATTAACAACAACCTAATGATTAAACACACCAGATCAAGCCATTTTAAGTCCAAAATTTTGAAAAACCTTGAAACTATGAAAACTTTTGAAAAACTTGAAGCATCTTAACAAAAACTCAAACAATCAAGAGCACAAAGGCTCTGATACCAAATTTAGGATCGATTCGAGTTAAAATCTGATTTTATATAAGAATCAAGATGAACACACTCAAAATTATATAACTTTAAAACCCTTGATTGATTTGCAAATGATGAATACCATTTAGCCCCCAAATCTCTCTAAGTGTGTTACCTAAAAGCCTAATATCTCATTCTGTTTATAGCCTAAACCACTAGGCTAATTACATTTGGGTCCCTAGAGATAATAACTTACCAAAAGTAGCACTAAACATGAAAAACTAATTAGCTAAGATAAAAAATATATTTTGTCTCAAACAAAATATATTTGATTAACTAAAGCAATATAACTATCAGATCTCGATCTTCCACACGCCATATTTTTCTTCGATCTTCTCGTGTCGACTTGCACGTTGACTTTGACTTGTTGGCGTTGACTTTGTTGACTTGACTCGTTGATAACATTAGACTACACATTTTAGACCTAACAATCTCCCCCTTAGGCTAATGTTATCAAACTCTTGTATCATCTTTAGAACCATCAACTTCATGCGTGTTGTGATCTTCAATTTGGCAAACTTCAGTCTCAATTTTAGACCCAACAGTTTGCAACATGTGTTTGTGCCAGACCCTAGTCAGCACCTAGAAAGTCCAACCTTATAGCTGTGAAAAGGATATTCAAGACCACCTCATTTAATGAGATTCCACAGAAAGTCCAATACTTGGTATATACCATTTTGACAAATTCAGATTATAATCTATCCCAGGCATTGTTCTTGGACTTGGTGGAAATGTGACTTTTATTAAAGGGAATAAGCCTAAAGCTTTTCTTATGTATCCCAGAGTTTTAAGCTATTACCTTCAAAAAAAGTGTCTGAAAAATATTTTCAATAGGGTACTGCTTTTAAAATAACAAGTCTTACAAATGAAACTTTTACTAGAATGCAAGATAAAGAGTTAAAAGTTTCTAAAAGACAAACAAAGAGGGATGAGCCTATTTTAGATGAGTCCACATCTGTTGCTTAAACCCTGTTGCTGAGCCCACTGCTCTTGGTGATCATGACACCACAACCAGTGTTTTTGAAACCCACACTAGAAAAATCCAAAAGGAAACCCCCCACATCCAAAAAGCCCACCAAAAAGAAACAAAATAAAAAGGCACCTTGGAAGTTGAGATCCCAAAGGATAACCTTGTGGCAACACCAAAGCCACTAGAAAACACTGTTGTTACTTTTCACAACAGATGGAAAGATCTCCACCTATCTAAACTCCTCTTGAATCCTCACAACATGATCAAGTTGTAAGCACAGGGACACTATATCAAGAGACAGATATTTCACTTGAAAGTCGGTTTCTAAGCCCCTCTCCCAAGGTTGTTTCTCTTTCAACTACACAACCATCTTCTCCAATTCCACCAACATTTATACCTCTGTTTGAAGCAATTGATACCACTCAGACACAAATTAGTTCATCTCAATCACTAATTAAAGAGAGCAAACTTCCACAAGTGACTGAGTCTGAGAAAAATCAACTTGCTTGCCCAAAAAAAACTGAGGAGGCTACACCCCTTGAGTTACATGTAACTCTTGGTGGTACTTCAAGTGAAGTAGCCCCTACAACTGGTGAAACAACAGTTTTTCAGTTGGACAGTGGTTTCATCCATAAGGCTTCCTTGAAGGCAATAACCGTTGATGATACAATTGTAAACTCTGTTCCAGTTGGAAGTCCCCAATATCAAGACAGAGGAGCATTTGGTCATGTTAACTTGGAGTCTTCTCTTGTTATGAAACCAAATACAACTACCTTTGGTTGGAATTCAGATGATCCTAGTAAGTTAGGTGATGAATTAAGATACAAGGATTTGATAGAGAGAATGAAATCTATGGAATCTTCAATAGAAGAAATAAAAAGCATGATGAATACAAAATTTTGCAAGTCAACCTTCCACTCAGCAAATTGCCAATGAGATGTGGAAATCAGTGCAACCAATCATCCAAGCTCATAGGAATTTGGCTAATATTAATCACAAGGCTCGTATGGAGTTGATAAGAAACATGGTTGAGGCCAGATACAAAGTACTCAAGCAGATATTAAGGCCATCAGGCAACATCTGTTAAAGACCACTAGTTTTGCCCCTCCAAAAGGGGGAGAATGAAAAGATGAGAAAGTTGCAGTCTTCATCACAAGCAAAACCATCAAAGGTGCAACAACAAAAGGCATGGTTTACTCCTGAAAAATCATCCACAACCTATGCTAAGGCATCAGATGCTGGAAGGGAAAAGGGATTGATGAGACCCTAAAAAAGAAAGCAGAAAAGATTGCCTTAGAAAAGCAGAGGAGGCAAGATACACTTGAAAGCAAAGTTTTTCTCCTAATTGAAACAGGTCATGCAAAGGAAAAAGAAAGACATCGGCACTTCAAAAAGGAGAAAGTCAACAAGAAATGTTAGACATCCAAGCACCACCCTCCTAAAACCACTGTTAGGTCTACACGAAATGTGTCCTCTGCTGCAACCAAAACCAAACCCTCACCATAAAAACCACCTCGAAAGGAACCATCACTACCAAATCAACCAACAGATGCTGATACAACAAATGTATTAGCAGATGTTCCACAAACCACTGCTATGAGAACCTTTCCTACATCAACACAACCACTGCCCACACCACCAAGAATTCTACTACGCCCACCTTCACCTAAAATCAAATTCACACGCAAAATAAAAACTTTTGTCAAACAAGAAGTTGATGAGGAGGTTCCATCACCAATCCCCTTATCATCTGCCCCCCCCCCCCCCATTCCAGCCACACCACTCTCAACTTCCACCAAAATCCACTTCATTTTCATCCACTCAACAACCATCACAAGTCATCCCACTGGCTGCTCGGTATCCTCTGGAGATTCTTGCAATCCAAGGTGAAATTAAATCATTTTTCTCAATATAGGATGCATCACAACAATCCTTCCCATCACTCTTTGGTTATCGCAAGCCTATGAACTTAGATGAATATTTGAAGCTAAAAGCAAGACAGGCTGAGAATATTGGAAAAGAGATGTGTAAAGGGAAGGATGAAAGGACTGCCCATAAGCCAACTCCACCAGATTGGAAGAAATACAAACAAGTTGATCAAATCAAGGCATTGAAGCTGAAGATAATGAGAGAAGAACTTGTTGCTGCTAAGTATGGTACTGCAAGGTCTGTTGCCAGATTGCTAGAATCCAGAATTGTTGAAACTTACAAGAGACTGAAATAGCTAAGAGAAAAGGATCCTATAGTTCCAAAAAGCCAGTATATCCAACACTGGTTGTCCCTCAATAGACCCATACTTGTAAAAAGCACTCCTCAACATCTGGCTTGTCCATAGCTACCTTACATCAAGCAAAAAGACAGAAGCAGATGTCTGAGGCTAATGAACAAATGTATATGGAATACAGAAAGAAGGGATTGAAAAACCAACTGTTATATAACACAGATCCTGCCAGTCCCCAACTATATGAAACACTTGCTAATTTGGTAAGTAGTCCACAATCACCAAACTCATAAAAAATAACCCTTCACCCAAGAAAATCATCCGATTAAAAAATTCTAAAGTGGAAGTCATCCTCAGACACCCACGAATTGACTTTGCTCAGATCAGATGGTGATGTTCAAAAGATTAGAATGGAGGATGCATATGGTCTGGATGCAGATGACCTCCAAGATTTATTGAAACTTGAACTGGAAAAGGATTTTGAAGATATGATTTCCATGGACTTTGACTTACAATCCAAAGGCCAAATCAGGGAAAAGCTGATGAGAAATAAAGATCAGAGATAAAAAAGAGTTTTGGCATCATCTGTTCTAGGGGGAGATTTTTGGATCTAGTGACCCCACAAAAGAACAGATCATTGGAAAACCAAAATAATCTAGAACCTTTGATTACCAATAAGAGTGCTTTGAAGGTCTGCTCCTCCCAAAGACAAAGACTTCACATTTGCTACTCTAAAAGTTTGCCAAGGCCAAGGTCTGTTTACAAGATCTGTTGAAGACAAACTCTATTTAAAGCCAAAGGTCTGCCAAAGAGAGCCTCTGCTGATGAAGACAAAGTCTGATGAAGCTAAGGTATACTATGGATCAACAGATGATAAAGCTCAACAGAGGATGATCAACAAAGTTTACTTATATTATCAATGTAACAGTGCTTAGGCTATAGCAGATGTTAAGAGTTTGTTAGGATGTCAGATGTCTCTGTCTAGATGACGTCAACTTAGATTCTTAAGATGTTTCATTTGTACTATAAATAGAATAGTGCCTGTACTGTTCTATTCATCACTTTTCATCTTTACATTTTTGTACGAACAAACAAGGAGTGGTCGGGCTGAGAGAGTTGTATCCTTAATGCATACGTAAATCAGTGAATTTATGGAAGCATGTTGATAAAAGCAATGTCTTCATTGTTGTGATTGAAAAGTTAATTATTCCACTACGTATTTCATCGTTGTTTTATCTTCTTCATTATTTTCATCTTAACTTTCACAACAATCAAATTCAGATCATAACAGGGTGCTTTTGTGTTACACTACTTTTGTTGATATACACAGTGTTGTAAGAATCGCTAGGCACTAGTCGAGTGGTGGGGTATCGACTAGCGATTAATCGGGATTAATAGGGATTATTCGGAATTAATCGGATGGGTATTTTACATGTAATATATTATACACAACACATTTTTTACATGTAATTTTCTAAAGTAGACATGTTTTAACCATCATTGACCTATTTTTTTAAGTAATTGGAAGGAATTTATAAGGTTTGGTCGAAATTTGGCAGGCGTCTGACCAAAATTTGGCTAGAATAGGATTGGCATTGACCGCCTAGCGATAAATCGGTCATGAATTGGTGAACCTCTGATTAGTGATTAAACGGAGACTAGTCGGGATTTTTACAACCATGGATATATACATGTGTTGTGTAGTTTAGTATATGTTTTCGTATATGTATCTGTTCGTTTCTGATTATGCATCTGAATATGTTAAGTTTCGGATATGGTCTCTGTTTATGATTATGGATTTGTTTCTAATTATGTTTGGTAGCCGACTTTGTTCTGGATTAGATTCATATTTAGTATCTATCTTAGTGTTGGTATCAATTTTGATTTAGATTTAGATTTATATTTTGATAAATTGTTGACTAGACTGCCAAAATTTTCTATGAGGTCTGGACACCTTTAACATATTCATCCAAAAAGTTTATTGTTCTCAACTGGACCACTTATGTTTAACAAAAGTTGTCAAATCCATTCATTTCTCTAATACAATTAAAAACTAACATTAAATGATTGATATTTTGGGTGAATCTTACAAGTACTCAAATCTCAAAAACAATTTTGACAGTTTACTTTTTAATCTTTTTCTAATTTTTTATCAACTTTTCTTATACTTATCCTTAAATTTTATGTTTCATAAATAATAGCTTAGAATTCCTTTTAACTAATTAATTTTTTAACTATTTAGTTTATATATATTATTGTTAAAGTTAAATGATAACTTTCTTTTTAGAGTTGACATTTAATTAGTATTTTTTATAACTTTTTTAAAAATGTATTTTTTAATATATTGTTTAATTTTTTAATTTCTTTAAAATATCATCTTATCACTAAATAAAAATTCTTTTACTAACAAAACGACATTATTACCACGGATAATTTCTTTTTAGAGTTGACAATTAATTTATCTATTTCGCTTCAAACAATATTTGATAATTTTAACAAGAATTCTGTAATATACATTTCTATAATATTTATCTTTATCATTGTCATGCCCCCTCTAAATATTATGATCCTTGATAACAGTATCGTTTTGTTAGTAACATAAACTATAATTTAAGGATAAAAAAACATTTTAAAGAAATAAAAAATAAAACATTTATAATAAAAACGGTTTTAAAAAAAGTTATAAGAAATATTTATTAAATGTTAACTAAGAGAAGAAAGTTATCAATTAACTTAAACACTAATACATATAATAAAATAGTTTAAAAATTAATTAGTTAAAAGAAATTCTAAGATATTATTTACGGAACATAAAATTAAAGCATAAAGTATAAGAAATATTAATAAAAAATTAGAAAAACATTAAAAAGAGTAATCTGTCCAAATTATACTTGAAGTTTGGACACTTTACATTCATAATACCTATAATTTAATGTTACTTGTTAAGTGTAATAAACAAATGAATGGATTTGGCAAACTTTTGTAAAACCTGAGTAGTCTAGTTGAGAAAAATAAACTTTTTGAACATATCTAGCAAAAGTGCTCAAACCTTATGGACGATTTTGATAGTTTACTCTAAACTTTGAGTTAAATGTCATTTTAGTCCCTGTGGTTTGGGCCATTTTGCGAGTTTATCCAAATTTTCATTTTTCCAAAAATGATTTCCCGTTGCCATTTTAGTCACTAGGATAACTTCATTATTTTTTCTGTTAACGAGAAGGATAATTCAGTCATTTTATATGGTCGAATAGCCCTCATAGTTAATATTACATATAAAATGACAGAATTGCCCTTCTCGTTAAAAGCAAAAATGAATGAAGTTAATCCGGTGGACTAAAATGGCAACGGTGAAATCTTTTTGGACTCACAGGCGAAAAATGAAACATTTGGACTAACCTGGCAAAATGGCCCAAACCACAGGGACTAAAATGACATTTAATTCCTATTTTTTTATAAAAGAGTGATTGTTAGGACTTATTATTACTGTCGGTGAATCAATGCGGCCTCCGCCATACTTTTGTTAATGTATAAGTTCTTTATCAGTTTTCGGATCATTTTATGTAATAGTTTCAGTATCAGCCTTAGTTCGCATTCATTTTTGATATCCGTACTTGTCACAATGTAGTATCTATGTCAGTACAATATTTTGTGTCAATTCAGCCAAAGTCTTGTATTTGTATTAGTATCCATGTCAAGTTAGTATCACCGTATCTACTTTATTGGGTTACAGTATTAAATACAGTTACAGTGTTAATCTTACTTAAATTATGTTTTGTTTCCGCTGATTGGTCTTTACTTGTACTATTAATTCTTATGTTACGAGCAACTTTTGGCTCAGTCATAGTTTTCTTTCGTTTTTTTGTCTTATTTGTTTGACAACTAATTAGGATTCTTTTGATTTAACTATGGATTGGTTTTTGATGATATTTGTAAGAGTGACATGTCAACCCCTAACGGTGTTCAGGTGTTACACCCTGTGAACCTATACTAATCACCGTGAACTGAAATACCTTAAACCAAAGGTATAAGCCGTAAATAGATGAGGTGGAACAAATTAGATTACACTGTGAACTGGGTTTCCTAAAATTAAATAAGGAAAACATATTTTCTTAAATTTTTGTAGATAGTGTTTTCCAACCAATTTTCCTAAAATCTTGCAATTACCTCGTAAATCCTCCAAAACAGATCAAAATTCCTTTTTGCTGAAAACAATACACTATTCTTCGTGTTCTTCAATTTAATAATATAGGTGCTTGTAAAAATCTCAAGGAGGAACAATATTAGTATCCGAAAATGATAATAAACATGTATACCTTGATTCCACTTGATATAACCAAGCCTTCAAATAACTAACTGCTCTGATAATCCAGATCTTTAATGTGAATATCAAGAAAAGACAATTAATAAGGCGAGATATGATCCTTGTGTGATTCAAGAACAATAACACAAGATGAACTCAATGCATACGATATATATCACCAAAGAGGCTAACCTAGTTATGAGTTAAAGAACCCTATATAAACTAGGCTAGTCAGTTATGGCCCATATGGCCTGACTGTGTATATAAGATCATGACCCAAACATCTATACCATGAACACACACTGGTTTATTCCCTAACCCGTATACCATTCACTCAAATATCCCTGACACGTACTTAATACATTAGCCTCACATACATATACCCTACAGTGATCCACGGCACTGATATCTACATCAATGTATCGCGGTGACAATAACTAGGAATGGGGATAGCAGGGAGTGAGTTACTCAACCGCACCTATTCTTTCCTCAAGAGATACTAAAGATACTGACAGGTGGGAGAGCGAACTTGGCATACAAGTTCTCAGTTTACTTTCATGAGTTCGCATTCTACAGGGTTTCTATAACATTCCGCAATTATTATATTATTTGTTTCCGTGTTTTTCATATTCAACCATCGTAATCCGAGACTTATGATCATAATGGAATTCAATTTATTTATTTTTTTCTCTCTCAATAATTATTTAATCAAACATAGGTCTTATTTATGTAATAATCAAGACACGTTTTAATCATTCAAAAATTGACTTATGTCGTGTAAATTCGATATTCGAGACTCAATCAATCAACTATTGTGTCATACTATGTTTATAAATTATGTTAGAAACTCAAATTTATACAAATAATAAAAGAAAAATGCATAAAACAAACAAACCCATAACATTAGGGCCCAACAACAAAAAACAATATATTAATGGGCCAATTTTCAACTTTCTATATCTTTACACCTATAAATACTACGCTTATTCCACTACTTTTCTTTGTCATTTCTCAAATAATTCTTCCATCTTGAAAGTGAGTTCCATCTCCTTTCACTTTCTTCTCTTCTTCTTATTTTTCTTTGTGTTTTCATACTTCCCCATCTTAGAGAAATCCTTATGGAATGTCACCAAATGTTTGTCATGGTAAACAAAGATGGTGCATCACCAAAATAAGGACCAATCTTGGGTTTTCTTAACATGTTTTTTAACCTTTAATTATGTCATTTCCATCTTACATTACACACCATGATCAATTATTATAATGCCTAACTTATTATTGTCTAACTCTTTATTATATGTCTAACATTACTAACTATGCTAACTTCTTTAACCATGTTAATAATCACTAACATTTTATTCATGTTACTAACCACAAACCCCTTTAATTTTGTTTGTAACTCAATTAATCTTGCAATTTAATTTTGGTAAATTCATACATTTATTATGCAATTAATTATTATTATTATTATTATTACCAAAATCATTATAGACTAAAGATATATATAAATATAAATATTAAACCACGCCGTGACACCAACCAATTTATGGTGGAAAGTTGCGTGCAAAGGTAAACTTTTTTCTTAGACTAAATTCCTCACACTTGGACTTCTAGTGAGTGAAATAATATCCAAGAAATACACATAAATTAATAGTGTCCAAAGTGAGTGTTTAGTTAAGATAAAAATTTTTATGTGTTTTCATATATTATTATTATTATTATTTATTTATTTCTTATTCAAATCTCATTTACATTCTAATTTCTAAATCATTCTACTTACACATCTTTTCATCCTTGTTAGGATAAATTGGTTCTTCAACCTATCAAGACGATCATCTCACGTTTGTGGAAACCACCTGCAAACAGTGAGTATAGTCGAGCCCTTTTTCTTTTAAACACACTTTAGGTTGCACTATATGAAATTATAAAAAATCATCTACACGTAATCAACCACATTTTCAAACACTCACTCTATGAATACATGCTATTTGTCATACATACATGCTAGAAGTCAATCTTGTGTACTCAATCGCCTACGTTAAAAATTATAGCGCTACGTTAAAAATTATGCTATTTGTCATACATACATGTAGACCAAACTTGTATGCTCACTAACTAATTTGTTGACCTTTATTATTTATATATTGTAGGGAATTGATATGTTCAAGAAATCTACTAGGTGGATTTAGAAATGCACGAATAAATTAGTTTCATGCTATTTGTCATACATACATGCTATAAGTCAATCTTGTGTACTCAATCACATACCTTAACAATTATAACGCTATATGAGTAGCACACCACCCTTATGTGGTATTGTTAAGTATTCAATCTTATACGGCCTGTTCCCTTATGTGGAAAGGATATGCTAGTGGACACTTGGTTTGATTGATATTTTACACATGCTAGTAGTACACAAATGCCATGTTAGATTGAGACCTTTTATTTCCATATTATGTAGACCAAACTTGTATACTCACCAACTATTTTGTTGACCTTTATCATTCATATTTTGTAGGGAATTGATAATAATGTTCAAGAAATCTACTAGGTGGATTTAGAAACGCACAAATAAATTAGTTTTCTTTTGTTTGAATATTTGAATTGATGTATTTTGACAATGTACGAATTTGAGTATGAAATAAAAGGGTTTACTTAAATATTGTTATTTTCAATTGTTATGATGTTTTGAGTAATCATCCATTCGCTCATGTTCTCTCCTTATGATTCCGCCATCAGTTGGGGTGAGATAGTTTCATCCCCACATTGTTTGGAGGCTTAATCATGGGGTTGATGGAGTTTTACCATGACCGGGGTCGGGATAGGGCTCAGGAGATGTCGGTATCCCAGATGTCAGACCCCGTAGGTCGTGCAACAACTATTTAGATGGAAATCGTCGCCGATTGGGGTACCTAGCTTATATGGTTGTATGATTATGGACTGGCCGTTTGGTAGCTACCGTTGGTGGGCCATGAGCAGGAGGGTGGGGGGGTGAGGGTGCAGGGGATAGGGGTAGGAACAAGGTGGCATGAGGTGAGAGGGTGGAGGCGGAGGCGGCTCCTCAAGTGGCTGATCGACGTAGCGTGAGACCATGTTTGGTGGCTCCAACATGGTATGAAGAGAGGTTGGTACGGATAGAGGACAAAGTGGGACAATTAGTTTCTCAGATGGGCTAGGTAGTTAATCTGCTTTATTGGATGTCGGACGCGATTGCGGTGCATCTTATTGTTGTCGGCGTGCCAGTCCCTGCCCGTCCGGGTGCTACATAATCACCACCAACACGTTTGCCTTCGTAGTGGCGATGAGTATTGTATTTTCCTTTTTTGTATTTTGATGTAAAACATTTTAAATGTTCATCTTAGTTCGTTTTGATGATTACTTGTACCTTGCCATATTAACGTAATATTTATCTTATTCATTTGATTGTTTAGTTGCATCCTAATTGCTCAACGTGTATCATAATAAATTCGGCTTATGAATAAAGTCGTATCTTAGTAATTCAATGTTTAACGCAATTAATTCGGTTAAAATATAATTATATATTATATTAAATATTAAAAGTATGAAAAACTCATATACATATTTTCAAAAGTTTAAGCGACGACTCATAGAACGTTTTCGTTTAAAAATTATTAAAGTATTTTTTTGACATGAACTTCTAATCAGTGTCGTAGTAATCGCTAGTCGCTAGTCGGGCGGCGGGGTTGGGAGTAGCGATTAATCGGGGATTAATCGGAATTAGTAGGGATTAATCGGGATTAATTTGATTAATCGGTGACCAATCGGGGATTAATCGGAGATTAATCGACACCTAATCGAGATTTTTACAACTATGCTTCTAATATGTTTTCATTTAAAATTCATTAAAGTAAGTAAAAATTCAAATATATTTCTATATGGGTAGTAATTTTTTTTGACATAAACTTCTAATATGTTCTCATTTAAAATTCATTAAAATAATTAAAAAAACAAATATATTTCTATATTGGTCATATACATATATACGGCCCTTATATTGGCTTACAAAACTGATTTTCTCTACAAAAACTCAAGCAAAAATAAAGTGTCGCCCGTATAAGATTATACAAGTCGTATCGTATAACATGGGATAAAAAAAATTGTCTTACTTCTTAGTTGTCTTTCATGCATATATATACGACTTGTATAAGGTTATACGGACCATACAGATGACAAGGTGTGTAAATAAGGATGTCAAGATGTGTAAATAGCGGGAGCCAAACAAAACATAATTATATAATAATCTAAAATAAGAAGAGGATTACAACTTGAATGTGTATAAAAATAACTGTAAATTAAACTATAAAATAAAAAGAGGATTACAACTTGAATGTGTATAAAAATAAGTGTAAATTAAACTATACGTGTGTGTAGTGGTTAAATAAAAATTTATATTCATGTGATATATTTTTTTATTCACTTAAATATACTATTTTCTTAAAAGCGCTAATTTTAATTATAAAACAACACAAAAATAAATAAAATTCTTAAAATGCAAGTTACAGAAAACAGTTAAAATAATAAAAACTACTAAAAAATTATAATTATTAATCCCCATCCTTTCACTATTGCGATTGAATCAAAGATCTTATGTCAAGTCCGAGCGAAGATTAGTAGCGTCTCAGAATTGTGTAATTTCATTAGAATAGCTCGTGTCTTATACATAACAATCTTTAATTTTTCTTTTGCCCAAATTATTGCCAGTTGGGTAATGATATCCATCATTTTTAAATCCCGAACGTCCGTTCAATATCTTTTCTTGTTATATCTTGTCTATTCTTGAAATATATTTGTTATTCGTCATGTGGGCATGAAATGCTTTTACAAACGCGGCCTACACCGGATAAATGCTATTTGTAAGATATGTACTTACTCATACTCCACATCATTAGCATAAGATTAAGATCCACGTGCAACTCCATCTATGACACCGTAGAATAGAGGTAATTGTTCTACAATATTAATCATTATTTGCTCCGCATGCAAAATCCAAAGATCATATGATGCTACTGCTTCAAGTATTAAGGTTGGGTCGTCATGATCACCTCGGTGATGCTGACCTTGCCAACAAGTTGGACGATTGTCTCATCGCCAATCTATGCAATCAATGTTACCGGCATCCAATGAAAGCCGTGTACCTCTTCATGGATCTCACATATTTTTTGAATATCATTAAGAATCAGTCTCCTCAAATATATTTTGGCGTAGAGAGCCTTAAAAATAACAATAACAATAATAGTTAGACAAGAACGAATTTGATTTGTTTGAGATGTAACCGTACGTGTATGGTGTATCTCGACCAGTTTGTCTTCTATGTATATCGTTCACAGCCCCATCGAGTTTTGGTTTTCAACTTAATCAGAAAGTTCCGATCCATCAATAGGCCCAAGTTGAAATTTAAGTTGTTTTAAAAACATTCAGATCATGCTAGGCCCAATCAGTTAAATAAATAAGATCCAAACCTATGAGCCCAATTGGTTTTATTTAATAGACACAATAATCTGATCCACATTACAAGCCCAATATAGGGTAAAGTTATTCTAAAAAAACTCCTGAAATAAGAAGTGTCGAAAAACATAATGGATCACATAATATGACGCAATGTCGAACAAAATATAACACCATGCCGGAAAATATAACACAATGCCAAGGAAAAAAAACACTATGAGTCACAAAAAAAAAAACACAATGACGCAAATATAGAAAAAACACGATGATAAATAATAAGACACAATGATGTAAACAAAAATTCCAAAATCTACAATCTAAACAACTAAAAGCAAAAACCTAAAATCTCACATCGTAGAGTTTGATAAGTCTTTTCCAATTCCGGTTGAATAGGTCAATCGGAGTCTGTCTGATACATTTTTTATGATTTCTTATTTTAGTAGACTTTGTATTTGATCTAAACCCCAATTTTATAAAAACAAAACCGGTACCAGATCTTATTGAATTAAATTGACCCTGTACCCCAGCATCTCTAATTCGTTTATTTTAACAAGATCGACTTAGTCGACAACTTACTCCATGCTAAAATTACCAAGAGTGTTTAGGTTCATTGTAAGGTTTTGTTTGCTTAAAATAAGAGATTTTAAATAAGCTATTGTTTGTAGGGGTTTCTAGGTTCGATTTGTAGTGTTTTTGGCTCTATTAAGTGTGCATTTAAAGGATCAAATAATATACTATCCGATTTGTTTAGACGATTTGTTGACTTTTTGGTTTATAAGATAGCAAACTCTAAAATAAGAAAAAACAAAATATTTATTCAAAAAAATCTAGAGATCAAACCATTTGGTGAAATCAAAATAATCCAATGACATAGTTGAGTCATATTCAAACAATGAACACCTCCTTGTAGTAATGAGGTGTGAGGCCTTTCCGTTCCGTCACCGCTATGAAAACCACCACAAAGGTCGACCTAAGAAAGAAAAAGATGGAATGGATATTTGAAGTCGTGATGTTCATACATTTTAGCACTCCTGGACCAAGGAGAAAGGTAACCTAAGCAATTGTCTTCTTGTCACCATCTACAAAAATTAATGTCTACGTCTAATAAACATCCCATGAATAGAAATTATGATAAAGCTATTCGAAATATCTAGGCAGTAGTATTTTCCCTTAGTTATTTTGTGATAAAGAGATCGGCATTAAAGTCTACTAATAGCACAGTATGAGTGTGCAACACCTCAACAAAAGAGTAGAAGTTAATATAAGGCACACATATGCTAGAATATAAATAACCGTAGTTGGTTGATACTATTATGCAACCAAATGTTTTTTACTATTGGTTTCGTTACAAAAATATATTATATTGACCATGCATGGTTTATGTCACGTTACCAACGTACATAAACATAATGAAACAATATAACATTAATTAAATGATTCCTCACTTTAGAGTTACAATGGTTATTTCTAAATTTGTTGAGTCCCTTAGAATGTGGAGGCCATCAATGGTTTATATTGATTCACAAACTTGACAATGCATATCTAACTTTCTTGTTTCACTGTTTAATCAATCGTTTCCCTAAACTTTAACCATACTCTCTTAAAGCAAAAAAAGAAAAAAACTACCTCATTTCTTCAAATTGTATCATATATCTTTGGTTTCAGTTTGGGGTGTTCTTCCATTCTAAAGGTCTTGGGAATGCTTGCTCGGCAGGATCATGTGGGGCATGGGTTTCCATATTTGATGCGAGTCTATGAACGAATATGTATGTACATATAACACATACATGTATATGTATATGGTGATTCCTAACATGAGGTGTTAATTGTATGCTGTTGAAGATAGGAAGCTCCATATGATCCTGCTAACAAGCAGCATTCGATTAAAAAACCTTGTTGTTTTCCCTCCCCTCCCCATATGATGAAAGGTTTATTCCGAGGCTTACGTTGCATATTTGGTAATTTACATATATGTGCATATCTTTGTTATAATTCCCTCCTATCTCGAGATCATCGATTAACTAAACAACTTCGTATTTTATAGACACGGAAGATGAAAAAGAATCCGAATTTCAAATTGGAGGCCCGTCAGATGTTAAACTTGTAGCGCATATTGGATGTGATGGTCCGTCTACCGCGGCGCCTAGTTGGGTTAGTATGACCCGTATGTAGCGGTTCTAAAATAGACGGGTAATGTTAAGGGTTCGGGCTCAAAATATAATTTTAGAATGGGTCCAAACAAGTTGAGTAGGTTGCCCAAAATACTTCTTTTCTTTTTATACGAGTTTCCTATAAGGTTTGTGATGCATGAAGAATCTATAAAATTTATGCACTTTGCACAAATTTTGAGTGGTTTACAACCCGTTGCCCCCATTTTTCATAATAAACCAACTTAAAAGATTTTAAACATGTTCGCAAAAGTCGCTAGGCGCTCCTTAGTCGGATTTGGGAGTACTCGGAAAATACTCAGCCTAGGCGGAGATTACTCGGGAGTAATCGGCCGATTACTCCCCGAGTAGAGTAATCTCCGCCTAGTTGAACAGTACTCGGGCCTCGGTAGCCTACTTTGTAGCGACTACTTGGGGGAGTACTTAGAGCCTATACGAGACTTTACAACCATGATTTTAAATGTTTAATGTGTTAAGAGGTAAAGTACGTGTCTCTCTATTTTTGTTCTTGATGATCATCACATAGTCACGAGTTTTAATTCTTACAGATGAATAAGTATAAAGGTGGTTCGGATTCTCAATCTGGTGATGCCGGATTGAAAGGTAAGCCCATAATCAAACTTTCAGGTTTGCATTATTCTATAAGCATATTTAAAAGGTGTGCTTATTATGGACTTTTTAACATTGCGATTCAAAGATGTTGGGTCAGGTGGAATCGCCAACGGTTCAACTAGCCACCCACACAAGACAAACCGGTCATCTCATGGGAATGACACAACGAGTCACAGGTCTAGAAAGAACAAGAGCAACAATGGTGAATCTTTGGTCAATGAAAGCAGTCGTACCAGGAGACTTAAGAACTCGTTTCTTGGCCAGATCCATCACCCACACAAGAAGCAAATGTGATAAAAACCCGAAGGAAAAAAGGAGACAGGACCACGGGATCTTCCAAAACAAAAGGGAAAGACCCATCAACCGCAGATGCTACATATACTGATTCCCGTTGCAACGGTGGGGTGTGCCAAAAACCACAGAATTGAACACACAAAGATTAAACTTGTAGCATATTTTTTGTAAACTTTTTATCCAAATTAATCTCTAAGAACTTTATGCATTCTTCTAATTTATGTACATGTAGATGTTTTGTTACCTTTGTATAACTGAACGTACGCAGAAATGAGTGAGATTTCAATTTATGTGTTTTGTCTCAAATCCTTTATGTGTTTGTTCTCACATGCTGCAAGAGCATGCGTGCAAGATCATATCAGCGCATGCATTGGAGTGAAAACTAAGACAAGTACAAATAATACAGATGGCTTGGGCCGCAACTAATTAGCGTGCACCAAGCTCTGCCCAGATAACTCCCATGATGATCAATCGTGCAGGAGACAAGAAATACAAAACGACAGTGACGTGAAACTAATCAGGTTGCGCCGTTGACTGCTCCATGATCTCCACACACATCTGGTGACAAACTCGACAAAAAGCACAACCGTCGGTTCACATGGCTCCAGTCATCGTGCACAAACGTCTCAATATTTTGCAAACACTAATGGTCGTGTCAGAGGAGACAAATAGGATATTTCTTATTGGCAACATTTGACACAAGGCCCATCAGCACATCTCCTTCTACACACTCTATGAATATAAACACCAACATTCGGTTTAGACTTGGTTTCCCACAAGGATAAACCCTTTGGTTTAACTTGGTGTTTTTCCATTGACGCCCACTGATTTTTTCTACTAGTCATCATCCTTTTCTTTCCTTTACGATCATCCACATGACTAATCAGGGTATTCCGTTTCCATACTTTGGTTCAAACTCTCAGTATGCGTCGGGCGAGGACAACGCACATGCCCAAACTCCACATGTTGGTGGGTACACCGAGGGAAACTTCACTGAGGGTGGGACCACAAATGCCCAGGTAGTGCTGCACGAGCTAATCAGCTCACTACTCAGCTGTGCAAAATGTGGGTCCCTCCGCTCAACTAGCTTCATTACTACCAGAGGGGGAAACTCCCGCCTCCTGGTACGTGAAGTTTCAGGCTGCATTGAATGCGGTGTATGCACAATTGTGCGCGCAAGCACACACTACCACAGAGCGAACCCTGGTTGGTCACCTAACCCCAAGAACTGGACTACGCGTCTCTTCCACGCGACTACGCGTGGGTAGGGGGGAACCAACATCACCACAATGAGTCTTACTATGATGTTAGCACCACACCTAACACACGAACCAACACTGTAAGGCATGACGAAACGCAGTACGAACACTTGTACAGGAGAACTCCCGTCCAAGACTGTTTAGGTCCCCGCCGCACTACCTACAACAAGTGGGATATGTATGGGGGGGGGGGGACGGGACTAATCCGACTTACCAAGAGGAAGACAACTCAAGTGTATTCAACTAAATACAAGCCAACCATCAGTCATACAAGCCACTCCCCCATGCAGTGTACAATCTAGCTACTGAACATGATAACAATCTGGTCTACCGTCCAGCAACAGTCGCACAGGAGTCCAAATACAATTCTGATATCACCTTAGCCTGCTGGAGAAGGCAAAGCTCCCACCTAACGTTAGAAAGTTTAACGGATTATCTGATCTAAACGACCACATCCACTTATTCACTAGCGCATGGTGTGGTCGGTTGCTGGACACATCCCATGTGGTGTCATCTTTTTATCCAAACCCTTACTGGCACAACAGGAGCATGGTTTGACAGCTTACCCATTGGCAAGATAGAGTCTTTTACCGACTTGCAAACAAAGATTTTACAACACTTTAGCCAACAACGACACAACACTAGAGACACCACCGACGTCATGAACATTTGGCGCAGAGATAACGAAGATATTGAAGACTTCATCATAAGGTTTAACAAAAAGAGCCTAGAATAAGCGATGTAAGTGAAGACTTGATGCATGCTCATTACACCAAGGTAGTGCGCTTGGATGACCTCATTCGAACAATTTCCGACAGAGAGGGGATGCCCAAAGATTGGAGCAAGATCATGTCGGCATCAAAGGTGTTCGCTCAAACTCAGAGAAACCTTACTTGTGGAAGGAGCCACCGATAGGGCTGTATCTCCCAAGAACCGGGATGACGTGGCAAGAAAGGTAGAAACTCGACCTGGAAACACTCCCAACCTCTAGACATGAAGGAGAAAAATACAACTCGAACGATGATGCACGCGTGACAATCAATAGAATCAACTAAAGAAAGAATGTTAAGCAAGAAAACAAGGAAAAAATGGACTCCTTTCACAAAACTCCAATGGAGATTCAGAGCCAAGGGATCCCTCAGTTTAAGCCCGAGCAACAGATACATAACAAAAAAGGTCAGGACCTCAACATGTTCTGTGAATATCACAAAGATACGGGTAAGTTGACAGATAACTGCATCAGTTTGCGTAAGCCTTGAAAAGTGGAAAACTCTCGCACTTGATACATAATGTGCACAAAGAGATGTGCCAGATAGAGCGCAAAGATAAAGGTCCGAGCAACAAGAAAATCCGTCAGCTTGACACACATACAGTCCAGGCAGACCCAGAAGCAACAAGCAAAACAAAAACAAACGACAACATCAATAGGGTGAAAGCTGACGTGAGCAACAAATAGTTTTACGGGTGGTGCGTGGCAGACTGCGCGACTGGCATCTCGTTGTTATCATTGGCGTAATAGGCCACTATATAACTGATTATGTTTTCACGATCCGGGGAGTACCCACATACATCATTTACGAACAATGCTTCAATCAGTTTGACCCTGAGGACAAGGCACACCTTGAGCCGATAGACTACCCATTCATAGGTTTTTGTAATGAAGTTGTCTTCCCCTTAGGTCAAATTTCTTTCCCGGTTAGCTTGATAGATGGAAGACATTCACGAACAGAAGATGTGAACTTCATGGTTTTACCAGCAAACTCTCAACATGACATTTTTTTGGGTAGAGAGTCGCAAGGAAAGTTCAGCATCATCATATCCAAACCTCATTCCCAACAGAAACAGGCGTGGCAATAATCTATGCAAAGAAAGAAACCATGGTCACGGAACAACCACGTTCAACGAAAGCAATGAGATCTGCGCCACGGACAGAACCAGAACAATGGGTACTCAATCGAAAATATCTAGAGCAAACAATTACTCTTTGGCATGCAACATCTGAGAACATCCGCACACACCTAAAGCAGCTTCTCTTTAAGAACATGGATATTTTCGCGTGGACCCCCACCAACATGACAAGGGTCCCATGCGACATTGCTAATATCTCTTGAGGACCTTCCCTTCTGTTGAACCAGTGGTATAGATAAGAGGAGCCTGGGCCCTGAGAAAGCACGCACGATGAACTTGCAAGTCAACGACCTCCTTCAAGTGACATTGCTAACATCTCTTGAGGACCTTCCGTTCTGTTGAACCAGTGGTATAGAATAAGAGGAGCCTGGGCCCTGAGAAAGCACGCGCGATGAACTTGCAAGTCAACGACCTCCTTCAAGCAGGAATCCTTCAAGAAGTCTGATACCATACTTGGGTGGCAAACCCAATGATGGTACAAAAGTCGAATGGCGCCTGGCGCATGTGTGTCAATTACAAGGATCTCAACTAAGCGTGCCTAAAAGATTGTTATTCGTTGTTGGAGATCGATAAAATGTGGATTCCCTTGCGCCTTTCAGGTGGAATGCTTTTTAGATTGCTACAAGGGTTACCACCAAGTTCAGATAGTGCGTGAAGACGAAAATAAAATGACATTCCACACAGTATTGGGGATTTTTTGTTATACAAAGATGCCTTATGGTTTGCGTAACACAAGGGCCACGTATCAAAGACTGTTAGATAAAAGTTTTGGTGATGATATAAGCATGCTTGTTGAGATCTACATTGACGACCTCATCATCATGAGGATGGAGGAAGATATCATGCTGAAACACATTGAGAAGACTTCAGCACTCTGCGTAGAGTCAATATGAAGCTCAACCCAAGTAAGTGCTTGTTTGGTATGGAAGAGGGTAATTTCTTGGGCTTTATTGCGACAAAAAATGATTTTCGGGTTAACCCATAAAAATTCAAGCGATCTAGCGTATGCCCTCTCCCTTAACAATTTAGGAGATGCAAACCCAGCCGACCGTCTTGTCGCGCTTAACAAGTTTTTAGCCAACCATGCCGCTATATCTTACCCATTCATCAGTACATTGAGAAATTGTGTCAAGATAAACAAGTTCCAACGGACAGAAGCTGAATGCGCATTCAAAGAAATGAAGGAGTGTTTGATCCAGCTCCCTGCTCTCACGGCTCCGTGCGAGAAGGAACTGCTCGTCCTATACTTGTCCGCTTCAGACATGGCAATTGGCGTAGTGCTTCTCGTTTAAAGGATGGGGTCCAAACACCAATCTATTAAGTTAGTAGGACGCTTACTAATCTAGAAACAAGATACTCTACCATGGAAAAACTGGTCTTCACACTGGTACACGCCTCAAGACGTCTTCACCGTTATTTCACAGGTCAGGTCATTAACATTCTCATTAATTATAAGATTGGCCACATCTTGAGCAAACCAGAGATTTCGGGCGATCTCTAAAAATGGGCTATAGAATTAGGCGGACACAACTTAGTCTCTAAGCCACAGCCTGCTATCAAAGGCCAAGTACTGGTTGATTTTATCTTTGAAGGGCCGGCAAACAAAGTCAAAGAATGCAAGGTGGAGCAAGAATCTGCGCCCGGTGCACCTTCAACTGACTTTGGGCGTTGTACATGGATGGGACCTTAAATGAAGATGGCGCAGGTATGAGCCTTCGATTGGTGAGTCCTGAGAAACAGGAGTTCACTTATGCGATTCGTCTCCACTTCAAAAGTACAAACAATGAGGCGGAATATGAAGCTTTTTTGGCGGGATTGTACGTCGCAATCAAAATGGGAATTCAAAACCTTGAAGAACATGGGGATTCACTGCTGGTAACTGGTCAAATGAACGGAATCTATGATGCCAAGGAGAAAAAATAGCTTTGTACTTGGAGTAGGCCAAAGCGCTGATTTAAAAGTTCAATTCCTTCAAGCTCATCCACATAAATCACAGTGTGAGCAAACCAACCGACACTCTTAACAAACTAGCATCAATGAGTTTCCAACACCTGGCAAAGGACATGCGCATCAAAGTTTGAAGAACCCTTCGGTTACTTTGGGTCAGGTGAATGTTATTAAAATGGGGTAACTTCATGGATGATACACATCATGGCTTATCTCCAATAAGGTTTTTCCCTAGAAAACAAAGCGGAAGCAAGAAAGATCCAACTCTACCAAATGTCAGATGGAATTCTATACCGCGATCTTTCATGGGTCCACTGCTGCGTTGCGTGGGCCCCAAGATGCAAATTACCTAATTTGCGAAATCCACGAAGGAATTTGTTGTATCCACGTAGGGTCACGCTTGGCGGTGGCAAAGGTAATAAATGCTGGATACTATAAGCCAGGCATGGATTTAGATGCAATCAAAGTCCTGTGTAAAGGCGATTCATTCCAAAGGTGCGTTCCCCAACCTTACGCCCCATGAATGCTCCGGTCCTTGTCACAACTGCCTGTCCTTTCCAACAATGGGCCATCGACATGGTGGGTCCATTCCGAGATGCGCCAGGCGTAGTCAAGTTCATCATTGTAGTGGTTAATTATTTCACAAAAGGGTCGAAGCCAAAGCGCTAGTGTTAACAACGACCACGGTGGTTAGAAAGTTTATTTGGGAATACGTCATCTGCCATTTTAGTTTGCCGTTGCGCATTGTCACTAACAACGACACAAACTTTGCCCACAAAGACCTTGAGGAATGGATGAAAGAGCTGCAAATTCAGTATGTCTTATCCTTTATCACACAACCACAAGGGAACAGCCAGGTCGAGAGTGTTAACCTGTAACACCTCGTAAAAATGGTGTCCAATAATATAGTGACACGTGTCATTACTTTTATAATAAGTCTAATAAGGAATAATAGTACTAAAGGTGTCAACATGCATAAACTAAGCCTCTGAGTGACCCTTTACGAAGTCCTAACTCTCATATGAGCCACTTGTTGAACGAGAGGGATTAATTATGTAAATATGTAAAGCTGGACAATGGAGGGGTTAAAAGTGTCAACATGTTAATTTATACCTCTGAGTGACCTTTTAATGAACTGAGAGCTTGACAATATCCGGGCATACTCCCGGGTACACCAAATATTGGCTACGGAGGGCTAATTATGCTTATAGAGGTGTTTTAGAGGTTTAATAAGTTGAGGGGCTAAATGTGGCAAAGTTTGAAAGATATTATGAAGTGCTTGGGGGCCACCAGAAAGTTTTGCTTGGCACCTACACAAGTCGCCAAAACCCATTCAATTTGAAACCATGGGCTTCCAAACAGCTATGCCACGTTTTAGGACACTTGTAGGTACCCTCTAACACTTGCAAACACCTGGCATCACCTCCTTTAAGCTCTCTAGCTATAAATAGGGGCAATGGTTTATCAATTGAACTTGCACCTTCTCATAATTCATTCTATCTCCCTCATCTGTAAGTTTCTAACTGAAAGGAGCATCAAACTTAGTTCTATTTCATCTAAGGATCACTTGTAATTCCTTTCTCTTTCATTTTCGTTTATAGGCTTTTTATAGCTGAAAGTCAAGCGTTTACGGAAAACGCTTTGACTTTCGGTTAAGACCATTATGGTCCAGCCATTGTTCATAACGAACATGGCTAAGTGATCATAAAAATGTAGGTGTTAATACCTATAAAGGGCACCTCATAAAGATCACGTTTGATAGACCAATTGACGGGTCAAAGTTTTAATATTAAAAAGTCAAACAGGCCAGATTTTTGAAAATATTACAATCTGAGTTTATATATGTCATGAAACATATTTTGACACTTAAACAAGTTGGTAATAGTTATTAGAACATGTGAGAACATGTTCGACTCGTCAATTTCAGTTCTAGGGTCGGTTCGCAACCTGAAGTCGCAAAGTTTGGCTTCTGCTTTGACTTTCGATTCTGACCCGATTTAGATTAGTTAGCTACTGATCTAAGGTTACATTATGATCATAATACAATGTATCATAACCCTCCGAGGTTATATTACATGATAATAATCAAAATTTGGGTTTATGCACAAGTTCCGTAAAATGTCAATTTTGACTAAAATGCCCTTTTTACATAAAACAAGGTTTTAATTGATAACAAACTTGAAAATGATTTTTCTACTGAAATAATATCATAAGTAAGATTATTTGGGATGTCAAGTCAGTTTATATACTGAGTTTACATACAAGTTCTTGCATTGTGTCGACAAATGACGATAAAGCCCTTACGGCGCATAAAACAGTTTCAATCATACTTTTGAGACCAAAACTTTCTTATCTACTGATGTGTTATATTAAATAACACACCTAAAACATGTAAACCTGATCTTAGTACCAGTTTCATAAAATTCGCACAAATCGTCATTTTGCGACGTGAACGCCGTTTCGGCGCAAAGTATGGTTTTAAACCATATTTATCAACCAAGACTTGTTACCTGCTGATTTAAAACTTATTTAAAATTTTTTTATAGTAGGTACTTTATATAAACTCAGAATCCCAAATAAATTATAAAACTATGTGTAAAATGACCGTAATGCCCCTATGGTGCATAGTTTAGTCATAAATGATAAATTACACATATATTCAATATATTAATGATATTATACTATAAAATAAATATTTTTCCAGAATACTTATGATTATAACATCCAAATATATTCAAGTTCCTTTTATACAATATATAATTACCAAAACACTCTTATGAGGCATAATTTCATTTTAAAAACCTTAACGGGCATCTAAGTTGATATCCTACTGATATTACAACTTATCTAAAAGTATAATGGCATATAGAACTTGTCCATGACTTATCTGGTTACCCGATATCGCTTATATGCGTACGGTTAAGTATATGTAACTAGTTGGAAATTAACCAAAACGGTGTTAACCTTATCATTTTATTCTCAAAATCCAGAATGCTTATGGTTTACCCATATTATACAAGTCATAGTACTTGTTCGGTTTAAATTACCTTCTATCCGGTCATCGCTTAATCTAGCGTATTATACCATTTTGATCCTTTAAGCTAGTCGGTCTAAGTCTATGACTTAAATTAAGACCGTTAGTATTTTAATTGGTTAGCTTATACCATAATCTAGACTAGAGCCTTCAGTAAATGCTATCTACACTTATTTCATTTTGAATACGGTTGAGATATTAAATCTTGCATTTTAAATCAAGACTAGCTCAGGTAAATACTCTTGACTTATTTCCCTATACGGGCTTAGGTTACGGTAAATTATTACCGCTTGGTCGGAAATGGGTTCAATCGAATGCCGGATTGTGGCTAGTAAATCCGCATATTCCGTTTTGATCAATTTTGTTTGATAACGTAAACATTGGGGGTTAACGACCGGTCCTGGATATCATTGGCTTATTACATTAGCTAATAGCCACGACTAAAGCACGGGGTGTAGGCATACACATGACAGATGCGAATGCTAAATTATTTTTACCCACTAGTTGGGGATAACTCCTTCATGGGTTCATAAGTGGTGTGTACGTTAATCATGTCTCGGTCCCTGTACTGGGCCCCATATGTATGGACAAACATGTAAAGCTGTTAACAAGGTTACAAGGCTGACTTTCCCAATTTATAAAAGATTTTTCGTGCCCTCTCAATTTTTGAAATGTTTTCAAAACGAGCCAGTTGGGTGTATTTACTAGCGAAAGCTGATGTATTTTCAAAAGACTAAGCTTCAGGTACAATACAAATAGGCTGGAAGCTGCTTGGTAGTGCTATAAGAGGATCTTGCAAATCCTTAGATCTGCCCAAAGTCTGTTACACATTTTTTTGTATTTTTTACGATCCGCCTATGGATCTTTCATTACAAGCCATCTGTATATTACTTTCGTACTTTGAACATTTCATTTGTAATAGTTTTAAACTCTAAGATTTCCGTTGTGCTGTGTTTAATTGACTATGATGATATCAACTTACATCACGATATTCCCCACCCGGGCCCACCGGTGTTTTGGTTGGAAATACGGGGTGTGACATAACCGCAACATCATGGAAAGGATCAAAGCAAGGCTGGGAACGAAGCGTAGAGGATGGGTCGATGAAATCCCAAGCATCTTATAGGCGCATCGAACCATGCCTAAAACTAGCAGCGGTGAAACAACCTTCTACCAAACTTATGGCTCAAAAGCGGTTATCCTTGCCGAGATAGGCCTCCCTTCTCCACGAGTGCTTGCGATAAACTCCATTGACAACGACTTGGACTTACTCGAAGAAAGGCGTGAAAATGCGGCCATCAATGAAGCAAAATACAAGTCCAAGCTTGAGAAGTACCACAAGGCGCGCGTCCACGTATTTACTTTCAATCTGGGAGACTAAGCCTTTCGCGACAATGAAGCCTCTAACGCATAACGCCATGGAAAACTTGCCCCTAAGTGGGAAGGACCCTATGTCATACACGCGATCCTAGGCAAAGGCGCGTACAAGCTGCGCAAGTTAGACAACATTATCATTCCGCACACCTAGAATGCTCAACAGTAACAAGATGTTACATGTAAGACACAAACTATTGTTATGAAGGCTTCACGCTAAACTCATTCTATTAATACAAGAAGTGTCTTTAACAATTTTCCTGTTTACCATTGAACTTGCACCTTCTCAAAATTCATTCTATCTCCCTCCTCTGTAAGTTTCTAACTGAAAGGAGCATCAAACTTAGTTCTATTTCATCTAAGGATCACTTGTAAGTGATCCTTTCTCTTTCATTTTCGTTTATAGGCTTTTTATAGCTGAAAGTCAAGCGTTTACGAAAAATGCTTTGACTTTCGGTTAAGACCATTATGGTCCAGTCATTGTTCATAACGAACATGGCTAAGTGATCGTAAAAATGTAGGTGTTAATCCTTATAAAGGGCACCTCATAAAGACCACATTTGATAGACCAATTGACGGGTCAAAGTTTTAATATTAAAAAGTCAAACAGGCCAGATTTTGAAAATATTACAATATGAGTTTATATATGTTATGAAACATGTTTTGACACTTAAACAAGTTGGTAATAATTATTAGAACATGTGAGAACATGTTCGACTCCTCAATTTCAGTTCTAGGGTCGGTTCGCAACCGAAAGTCGCCGAGTTTGACTTCTACTTTGACTTTCGATTCTGACCCGATTTAGATTAGTTAGCTACTGATCAAAGGTTGCATTATGATCGTAATAAAATGTAGCATAACCCTCTGAGGTTATATTACACGATAATAATAATCAGAATCTGGGTTTATGCACAAGGTCCGTAAAATGTTAATTTTGACTAAAATGCCCTTTTTACATAAAACAAGGTTTTAATTGATAACAAACTTGAAAATGATTTTTCTACTGATATAATATCATAAGTAAGATTATTTGGGATGTCAAGTCAGTATATATACTGAGTTTACGTACAAGTTCTTGCATTGTGTCGACAAATGACGATAAAGCCCTTACGACGCATAAAACAGTTCCAATCATACTTTTTACACCAAAACTTCCTTATCTACTGATGTGTTATATTAAATAACACACCTAAAACATATAAACCTGATCTTAGTATCAGTTTCATAAAATTCGCACAAATCGTCATTTTGCGACGTAAACGCCGTTTCAACGTAAAGTATGGTTTTAAACCATATTTATCAACCAAGACTTGTTACCTACTGATTTTAAAACTTTTTAAAATATTTTTACAGTAGGTACTTTATATAAACTCAGAATCCCAAATAAATTATAAAACTATGTGTAAAATGACCAAAATGCCCCTACGGTGCATAGTTTAGTCATAAATGATAAATTACACATATATTCAATATTTTAATGATATTATACTATAAGATAAATATTTTTCCAGAATACTTATGATTATAACATCCAAATATATTCAAGTTCCTTTTATACAATATATAATTACCAAAACACCCTTACGAGGCATAATTTCATTTTAAAAACCTTAACGGGCATGTACGTTGATATCCTACTGATATTACAACTTACTTAAAAGTATAATGGCATATAGAACTTGTCCATGACTTATCTTGTTACCCGATATCACTTATATGCGTACGGTTAAGCATATGTAACTAGTTTACGGAAATTAACTGAAACGGGTTTAACCTTATCATTTTTATTCTCAAAATCTAGAATGTTTATGGTTTACCCATATTATAGAAGTCATAGTACTTGTGGGTTTAAACTACATTCTATCCGATCATCGCTTAATCTAGCGTATTATACTGTTTTGATCCTTTAAGCTAGTCGGTCTAAGTCTATGACTTAAATTAAGACCGTTAGCAATTAAATTGGTTAGCTTATGCCATAATCCCGACTAGAGCCTTCCAGTAAATGCTATCTGCACTTATTTCATTTTGAATACGGATGAGATATTTAATCTTGTATTTTAAATTAAGACTAGCTCAGGTAAATACTCTTGATTTAGTTCCCCTATACGGGCTTCGGTTACGGTAATTTATTACCGCTTGGTGGGAAATGGGATCAATCAAATGTCAGATTATGGCTAGTAAATCCGCATATTCCGTTTTGATCAGTTTTGTTTGATACTTAAACATTGGGGGTTAATGACCGTGTCCTGGATATCCTTGGCTCATTACATTAGTTAATGGCCACGACCAAAGCAGGGGGTATAGGCATACACATGACAGTTGCGAATGCTAAATTATTTTTACCCACTAATTGGGGATAACTCCTTCGTGGTTTCATAACTGGTGTGTACGTTAATCATGTCTCGGTCTCTGTACTGGGCCCATATGTATGGACAAACATGTGAATATGTTAACAAGGTTACAAGGTTGACTTTCCCAAGTTATAAAAGATTTTTCGTGCCCTGTGCACTTAAATCAATTTTTGAAATGTTTTCAAAATGAGTCAGTTGGGTGTATTTACTAGCAAAAGCTGATGTATTTTCAAAAGACTAAGCTACAGGTACAATACGAAATAGTCTGGTAGCTGACTGGTAGTGATATAAGAGGATCTTGCAAATCCTTAGATCTGCCCGAAGTCTGTTACACATTTTTTTTGTATATTTTACGATCCGCCTGTGTATCTTTTATTACAAGCCATCTGTATATTTTTTTGTATATTTTACGATCCGCCTGTGGATCTTTCATTACAAGCCGTCTGTATATTATTTTCGTACTTTGAACATTTGGTTTGGAATAGTAATTTGAACTCCAAGACTTTCGCTGTGTTGTGTTTAATTGACTATGATGATATCAACTTACGTCACGATATTCCCCACCCGGACCCACCTGTGTTTTGGTTGTAAATACGGGGTGTGACAAGCATATTCCTTAGACTTCTGAGTCTAGGCTTTGACCTAGGATTACTCATTTCATTATTAAGTTATTATTATTGTTTTGACTTGATTTTAACAGGAAAATGCTGACAGAGTTCGAGAAAGAGGTAAAGGACCTATGAGGGGAGGGCCATCTAGACGTATCCCTTCACAACCCCAGAACCCAAATCCTTATGAAGATTCGGGAGATTCTTGGCCACTAGCGAGACATTCTAACTCGCAAGAACATTCACATACACATACACAAAACTCATACCATTCTTACTATTCTCACCACTCACACCATTCTCATCATTCTTATTCATATCATGATGAGTTTAACCCTAACCACTACTTTAACACACCTCCAACTGACCAGAATCAATTGGACCAACCAAACCATATGGACGATTCTAATTCTTAAGCCGAATCACCATACCAAGGTCCTAATGAATGGGACCAATATTGGAGTCAATTCACTTTTGTTAACACTCATTTGCACCATTCTCCAACACCGCCTCCTACACAAGAAGACGTTCAAATAGAACCGGTGGAGCAACCTCAGCCACCACCTGAGCCACCAAGGAGGAAACGTGGAGCACGTATGTCGGTACGTGCAGGACAACGGTCGGGTTCGCTACCACCATTGCCCAAAACCTACGCTACCATTCATGAGGACCCATAAATGGGTGGACCCTCCAATACTTCACATGTGGTGGAACCGGCATCACCACCTGTGGTTCAACAACCACCATTGGGTTTTAATAGCCCTATCCCTACATACCCAGATATATCTGGATATGATCCTTTTAACCCATCTACACCGGTAAATTACCAGGCACTATCACATAACCCTTATATGCAAGCGTTCATGCATAATGCACTTTACCTGTCTCTTTTCCCAACTGCTTATCCACCTACTGGATATCCAAATTATGGGTATCAGTATCCTGTTGTACCTCAACCATAACCACAACCTCCACCTCCTCTTAAGGCTATTAATGAAGCCTTAGAGCGGATGAAGGAAATGCAGCATCAAGCGTAGAAAATGGAAAAGAAGACGAATAAGTTCTTCAAGAAGCTCTCCAAGTTGGTTAAGGGAAAGAAGGACTAGTGAAGTCTCTTCTATGTTATTTCTTTAGTCCCTTTGTGGACATTGTTATTTGTTTAGTCCTGCGTGGACATGTTATTTCTGTAAGTCCTTGCATGGACAATTAGTTTTAGTTATTTATTTCTAGTATTGTAAATTTCTATTGTCATTTAATGAAATATTTTGGAATTATATATATATATATATATATATATATTGTACTCATCCTCTTCTAGCGATCGTCTAGATTTTACTCGAAATTTATGATCCGTATATAATTCCAAAAGATCTTAATGGTTTTGATTAGCCAAATGGCAAAGTCCATATTAATTGGCCAAATTATAAATGATAGTTAAGGATGAATAGCCTTCTATCATCATAGTTAAGGAAGAATTATCCTTCTATCCAGAGGTGGTGGACTATGTTCAAGCCTCCAAGTCGTTAAGGTCAATGCGAGCGTGACTATTAATCGACCATTAAGATAATTCTGTGTTAACATTTAAGTAATGTTAATACTCCTGGTAGTGTGACTTGAGGAACCACACTAGCCATCTAGGTGATGGACTACATCTTAACCTTATAGCCTATGTGATCAAATATGATCCCGGCTAATATCATCAATGCGATGATAATAATTAAATATCCATTAGTGATGTAGTGCCTATAGGCCATAATTAAACATCCATTAGTGATGTAGTGCCTACGGGCCATAATTAAACATCCATTAGTGAAGTAGTTCCTACGGGCCATAATTGAACATCCATTAGTGATGTAGTGCCTACGGGCCATAATTGAACATCCATTAGTGATGTAGTGCCTACGGGCCATAATTAAACATCCATTAGTGATGTAGTGTCTACGGGCCATAACTAAACATCCATTAGTGATGATGTAGTGCCTACGAGCCATAATTGAACATCCATTAGTGATGTAGTGTCTACGGGCCATAATTAAACATCCATTAGTGATGTAGTATCTACGGACCATAATTAAACATCCATTAGTGATGACTTGCCTTCGAGCAATATTATATTGTCAATTAAGACAACGATAGTTATAACCTTATGGTTCCCTGTCCAAGGTGGTGAGCTATGCTCAAGCCTTATAGTCTATATGATCAATGAAATCATGACTAATATCACCAGTGCGATGATTATCTATCTTAACATCTTAGGAGATGTTAATTGATCTATTATATATTTTTGCCTACGGGCCAAGTTATAATTGTCAATATGACGATGACAGTTGTGGTTAATATGACTCTCTGCCCAAAGTTATGTCCATAGTGACAGGATAATGTGCCGTATTTTTGTGTCCATAGTGACAGGCCAATGTGCTGTATTTTTATGTCCTCAGTGATAAGCCAATATGTCGTATTTTTGTGAGGGGGGATCGGCTCTCCTCCTATGAGCACTGGACCGATCTGACTCAACTAATAGAGGCGAAATTCATTGTTAATGAGCTTGACAAACAGACAAGTGAGATCTACTGCTTAAATGCCTTGGATTGTATTGATAAACGTGAACAAGTACAGAGCAAGTAAACAGTTCAGCAGGGCTTCGCCACACCAACAAGGTTTTTGTTATTGACACAACACTCCTCTATTTATAGGTCACATGACTTGCACAGGAGAGTGTGTAACTGAGTATGACTCGTGCGAGTGGATGCCTCGTAGGAGTGACAGAGTGTCACTCGTACGAGTCACAAGACTCACTCGTAAGAGTCATTTACTAAACAAATTAAAACATATATTATCATTAACAAACTGACGTTCTAAGCCCTGTATACATAAACAACATATCCTAGACGTAGGCAATAGATATTATGCACCAACAAACTCCCCCTTGGATGTTGCCGCAGTCTTGGATAGTCTTCAAAAAATCTTCAAAAGATTTGACATTTATCGACCAATGAAATGTTTTGGCGGCTTGCGACGCTCCTCAGAAGTGATTGGCATCTGATCTGTAAGAGGAGGTCGGTTAACTGTATTGCCAAACCGAAAACTTCTTAGCGATGTAATTCATGCTCGCTCTGCGATTCTTTCTTTGTTCTTATCTTTCTTCCTTTGCTCATCTCCTCCAGTTTCCTCCATGAAGTGTTCCATGCTGTTCCTGAATGAACATCATTGGCAAAACAGACATTAACTATCTTCTGAAACTGGAGTCTTGTTCTTTATCTCTCTCTTCAAAACTGATCTTGCTGTTAAACAAGCATTCGATATCTTTCTTTGAACAGTTGACTAGCCACATCGGGTCTAGTACTCGAATGCCACGCCACAGCCCATACATACATTTGTGTGCTATGACGGCTTCGGTTAGCTCCTCTGTGATCTTCCAAGAATTATCATCTGGGTGCACACATATAACAGCTTCTCCTGTATTCGAATCGTAGTGCCACCATTTGAAGATCTTGTAGAAATCTTGTTCCATCTTTATAAGAGGCATATTCTTCATCACTTTCGGCCTCTTTACGATTAGTGTCACGTCTTTCTATTGTGTTACTGGATCGACTTTAGTAATTCGCTTAGAGAAATGCGGCTTCCAGTGTGTAAAACCATGCGCAGCCTCAAGCTTTATCAGTTTCCACAGCCGCTGGTCGTGAAATCTCATATTAAGATTTATCATCTTTGTTCGCACAAGTTCTTTAATATCCCAATACGGAGGGTCTTGATATCGCTAAAGTATCTTAAATACTGAATCCCGTACTCCCTTTTAATAGCATAAACATTTAGCTCCTCGATCCCGCCCTAGCTAATAATATCTCCCAAAGAAATATCCGCATCATGCGTAAAGAACGCTAAGGGACGTTTAAACTTTCACTCAGCTGGTGTAACTTTGAATCACTTTACGTTTCAAAAGATCATCACTTTCAGCTGCAAACAGATCACTAAATCGTCCACGCCCAACATCTTAGGAATTTCTTCTTTGGAATAGCTGTGGACATACTCCCATTCCTCTACATCATGCTCTAAATATAATATATTCGGTTTTGGCATGACAGGAACGGTAGATATCTCAGTTACCGTGAAAATTCCTGCCTGCTTAGCATCAGTAGAGCCTTCAGATCTTCCCTGATCACCACCTTCATTTACTTGATTTGCCGAGTTATCCAAGTACACAGAATATTCAATATCATCATTCACATTAGACTCTGTTACAAGGACACCCGTACCACCTAAATCATCATCACCATCATCACTATCGTTATCAGACTTATTAGAAAAAAATATCATCAAAATCATCTAAGTCTTCAGCTTCTTTCTCAGGTTCTTCAACAAACTCATCAACCTCAGCTTTGATCTCTCTCTCTAACTTCCTCTTGTCTAGCCATTCATGATGCTTTGCTAAAAGATTTGATGTATCAATATCAACGTCATTTGGCTTACCCACCAACACAAACTTCTTTGAGACCAAATACACCACTATATCAGAAATTACTGGCGCAGATTCAACTTCTGGCTCAGTTGTAACAGTTACAGGATCTCAACCACCTTAGCTTTGCCTTTTCCTTGAGCATCAGATTATACTTCAGCAATACGCACACGCTCTACAACCCTTTCTCTTGCTTCAGCTCTCTCAATTTCGTCAAATTCAGCAGCAATATTAATACCAAGCTTCTTTGTAAGTATCTTTTCAAATAGATTCAGCTTTCTTTGGCTCCTGGACGTTCTTCTTCGTATTCAGCCATGCGAATTCTTAAACGCTCATTCTCAGATACTATACTAGCCAACATAGCTTCAAGCTGCTGCTTTTTTGCATTTAACTCGTTGAGCTGTTCCTGATGTTTAGCAATCTTGACAGTGCTTAACATAACCTACTTCTCCAATTCTTCAACACGTCGTCATTAAACATGTCAGCAGAAAATCCTTCCCCCAGGAATATCACTGAAATCAAAATCAAAGTCAAACTTGGGTTAGGATTATGAGGGTTGTGGAGTCGGCTGCGATGTTGGTTGTGGTGGTGGTTGTGGTGTTTGCTGACGTGGTGGAGATGGTGGTTGCTGTGGTGTTTGCTGAGGAGTCGGTGATGGTGGTTGTTGTGGAGACTCTTCTTGAACAATCTTCTTTTGAACTTTTCTCTTGGATTTGTCGATTGGAGAATCTGAACTTCTAACTGCTGGCCTTTTAAGTCGTCGAGAAGATTTCTTTGGAGTCTTTCGTACAGCAGTGTCACTATCTGAATGCGAAGGTACATATGTCGTGTCATCTTCTCCTGACGCTTTTCCTTTCCTCTCTTCGGCTTTTCGTTTGCGCTCAGCCTATCGTTCAAGTTCACGTTCTTTCGTTCTTTCTTTTTCACCTACTATTCTATCTTCGAGTCAGGACTAGAAGACGACGCTTCTTCAACTTCTCCTTCACGAACACCGAACGCTTCTTTTTCAATCTCAGCAGCCATAGCTTCAACATTCTCTTCAGGCTCATATTCATCAATCAAACTCGAGCTTTCAGACACTTTCTTTTTCTTCTTATGGGCAGTTGAGGAAGATGTGGATGCTTGTTTCCTTTTGTCCCTTAACCCCCTTTTTCTCCTCTTTCCGAAACCACACACTTCTATTAGCGATAAAACCATCTAGCGCTTCAAGCTCTTCATCCTCATCACCGCTATCATCTTTCCTCCATTTCCCTTGTGGCGGAAACACATAATCATTATCAACGATCGAGCCAAAAACTGGTTTTGCGTTGGGGAAAGCTTTAAGATGCAAATTCATCTTCTTTAGCGTTGAGACATCCATATGCTCTAACTTCAAAATATCATCTTTTTCTTCTTCAGATTCGGATACAAATGGTCAAGCAACATTTGGATAAAACTTGGATACTGCAAGAACTTCTCACGCTGCGTGTTTTGGACCATTTGAGAAAAAATTACTCTTGAGAAGTTGTACGGCAGGTTCAGAACAAAAGCGGTGATCATACACATCTGATAATCGACTAAATCATTAAATCCTCCTTTGCGATGACTGAGTGCATGTATGACACAGTGTGCGATATATCTGAATGGTGCACTCAGGTTAGCCTTCTTAAATGGAGCAACATTTACGAATCCGGCATAACCCATTCGGTAAAAACACCTTTCACCATGTATTCAGGAAAACCTGTAGGGTCGTCTTTAGAATCATTGAACTCCAGCACGGTTCTGATCAAATCTTTAGAGATCTTAACCTAATTTTCCTCATCGTTATTTTTTTACCGCAGATACAATCGCGTTCTCCTCCTCATCATACTCTGCCGCATTCTAGAAATATTCAGTATGTGAACGAATGCTACATGACGATCCGTGAGAGCTTTCGTGATGGGAATTCTGCTCATAAAATCTAGAATTTCTCAATAAGCAGCGATTTCTAGAATAGAATCATCTAGAAGACAGCAAATATTATGGAACGGTGAAAATGAAGATTTCTTGACCTGCAAGCATAGACATTTCAAACACTTAGAAAAATTTTCAAGAAAAATTCAACTCTGGGTCACTCATACGACTCACTTATTCGTACGAGTCATGTACCAAGACAAAAATTAAGTCTGATTCAAAATCTCATTCGTACGAGTCACTAATTCGTATAGATGAACAATTATACTTAGCAAAATTTCAAAAATTTTGACCAGAACTTCTTCGTACGAATGATGCTTCGTACGAATCATCAAGAACTAAACATTAAGGACCTACTCGTACGAATACTTACTCGTACGAATGAACATGACAAACACACTTTTGAAATCCTTGCTCGTACGAATGAATACTTGTACGAATTACAAACCGTACCAAATAACACCTAGTTAAACCGAACTTAAAACATGTTGATTTGAACAAATTGAAGGTTAATTAATAGGTTAACAGGGCCGATTTTCACATTTTAAGTTCAATTTTATATTTTACCGGTCCAATTTCCCTACATCTACGTTTTATGTCCATTTGGTCCAAATTCGGCATTATAACGGCTTAAAATGAGCATTAGTACCTTTCCCATAGCAAGAGGTGTGCAAATCAATCTCCCAAACATCTAGATACAAACGATAGGTCAAGAAAATGAAGTGAATAGAACTGGTTCGCACAAAAGTTTGCTCTCAACCGCACAGAGTCAATAGTCCGACTCGTGCGAATTAGTGAACCTTTTATACTCATTCAGTAGTCACTCGTGCGAATGAAGACTTTTGTCACTCATACGAGTCAGTGTCACTCGTACAAGTCAGTTCTAACACTTTTAACCTTTTTGATTTTTGATTTTTTTTATTTTTCATGAAAATTTTCATCTGTTTAATAACCCACTCAGTTACCCAAGTCCAAGTTAATATCCTGGTTATCTGATTTGCCTACCAAGTCTAAGTTAATGACCTTGGTTGACCATTGTTTGACCAAAACAGATTTATTAAAAAATGTAAAGTTTCAAATTAATGAACTTTGTTGACGTTCCGGTAAAGCTTCTCTTTTCATGATTAGCTCCCAACCCGTGGTCTTCAGCTTTCCTCCATCAAGCGTCGCTATGACTTAAACTATCGGTGTTTTCATCATGGGTAGACTAAAACTAAGATAAATTTCTAAGAAAACTGAAAATCTTTTGGGATTTTTCTGAAAAGAAGTAACATGTAAAGATGTATACACATACATATTTTTGTGAGTTTTGTGTTTTTAGAGGATCATATCAAGTATTTAAACAAATCACCAGTACCGTTGATCTTGGTAGTAACTGTAAGTTCTTCAACAAATTTACCTAGATTGCCAATATACTTATCCACTTAAACTTTAGGTGGTTTTCAGTGATATCAATAGCATCCTGATTATCTACATATATGGGCATGTCAAGAAATTGAAGTCCGAAGTCTCTTATCTGCTGTTGTATCCAGAGAATATGGGAACAACAGCTGGATGCTGAAACGTATTCAGCTTCACACGTAGAGAGAGCGATCGTGGTCTGTTTCTTGCAATGCCACGTTACCAAACGGGTTCCGAAGAACTGACAACCAGCCATAGTAGATTTGGCATTAAGCTTACAACAACTGAAATCGGAATCCGAGTAACCCGCAAGATTGAAGTCATTGTGACGAGGATACCACAAGTCGATGCTTGGACATCTTTTCAAATATCTCATGATACGTTTGACGGCTAGCATGTGCGAATCTCTTGGACTGGACTAAAAATGGGCGCATAGGCATGTAGGATACATGATATCAGGATGGGAAGCTGTTAGATACATCAAGGATCCGATCATGGAGCGATATAATGTTTCATCAACTTTGACTCCATGAACGTCTGGACAAATGACGTGATTTGGAGCTAATGGGGTAGATGCTGGTTTAGTTCCTGACATATCAAATTTCTCTAATACGTCATGAACATACTTCATCTGATGGATGAAAATACCATCAGGCAATTGATCAACCTGAAGTCCTAAAAAGAACTTCATCTCCGCCATCGCACTCATTTCGAATTTTTTCTTCATGACTTCTTCGAAGTCTTTACACAGCTTATCATTTGTCGATCCGAAGATGATATCATCCACATATATTTGCACGATAATTAAATGTTCATCCACTTCCTTGGTAAAAGGGTAGAATCTATAGTTCCTCTGAGAAAGCCGTTGTCTAGAAGATGTCGTGAAACCGTTTCATACCAAGCTCTTGGGGCTTGGTGGAGACCATATAAGGCTTTGTTCATAAGGTAGAATTTATCTTTGTGTATGGGATCGACAAACCCCGGTGGTTGGCCGACATACACCTCCTCTATAACTTTGCCGTACAGGAAATGAGATTTGACATCCAACTGGTACACCTTGAAACCTTTCCACGAAGCAAAGGCCAAGAATATGCGGATAGCTTCGAAACGAGTGACTGGGGCATAGACTTCAGTGTAGTCTATTCCTTCTTGCTGATGAAAGCCTTGTACCACGAGTCGAGCTTTGTTTCGTACCACTATCCCTCTGTCATCACGCTTACACTTGAAGACCCATCTAGTGTTTATCTTTTTGTGATGATCTGGTAGGTCAACAAGCTTCCAGACTCCTAGCTTCTGGAATTGAAGCAATTCCTCCTGCATTGCCTCCACCCAACTTTCTTCTTTTAACACGTCTCTCCAGTTTCCAGGTTCAACCTGTGAAACAAAACAACTATAAGGAAGTCGAGTTTGTACTGGAGCAATACAGGTATAAAAACAACTTAGATCCTTATTGACCTGATTACGAGTTTGCACTCTAGTTTGTAAGCTGCCGATGATATTCTCTGATGGATGATAAGAAAGTGTTCTCGGCATTACTTCATTTGGAATATCCACTTGATTTTGCAAATTCGTGATCACCTCATCAACAACCGGAGCAGAAGATGTAGCTTCATTTCTGACGTTTGATTGATCAGCTTGTGCATTCAAGAAGCTTTCAATATGTTTAGATCCTTCATCGGAACTAGATCCTCCATTATCAAAAGTCGGTTCACGATCAGAGTCGGCATTGGGCGGTTGTTGGGCAGATGATTCAGCAGTGTTCAAGATTGGTATATATATAGATTTTTTAAGAGTAGTGCTCAGACCTACATCAGAAGTGTTGACAGGAAGTGACGGGAAATCACCAACGGTCTAGTTACTTGCTCTTGATTAAAGATATGATGCTGTTGAAAGAGCACAACAAGTTCTTCTTCAGATGGCATGTCTGGTAAGTCAAATGAATTCCAAAAACCTTCATAGTTGAACAACCATGGATCCCCAGGTTTATGCATAGGCGTAGTATAACGTTGATAATCAACATGCTGTGCAAGAATAACCTGGTTCAGACTCGGCAAAAAGACACGCTTTTGTGGAGTAGCATAACCGACAAAAAATCCTTCGAAGGATTTGGCTTCCAATTTACCATCTGGGTCCAATACAGTACACGGTGATCCAAAAGGCTCTAGAAACGCAAGGTTAGGCTTCCGTTGGTTTAGCAGCTCAAAAAAGGTCTTATTGTGAGGCTTGACTGTTAACACACGATTGAGGGTGTAACACGCTGATGCGACTGCTTCGCTCCAGAAACTAATTGGCAGTTTTGAAACAGCGAGCATGGTTCTGGCAGTCTCGATCAGTGTGCGATTCTTACGTTCAACAACTCCATTTTGTTGAGGAGTATAAGGAGCACTGAATCGTGAAGAATCCCCTTTTCGTTGTATATTCGAGCATCCTTTTGTTCTTGAACTTGGTACCATGTCACTACGGATTCTCTTGATAGGCAAGTCATACAGGTTTTCAAGCTTCCTGAAGAGAATCATTAGACTTTCAAACATTTCATCTTTGCTCTCCAGAAAGAAAACCCATGAGAATCTTGAGAAATCATCTGTAACAACTAGGAAATATAGATCTCCAGAAATGCTTTTGACGTTTACTAGCTCGAAAAGATCCATATGAAGCCTCTCTAGTGGTAGCTTAATAGAATTAGAAGCTTTCTTGGGTGTAATTTCTTATGTTGTTTCCCCTTCTTACAGCTTAGACAATCATCAAATAATTGAAAATTCTTCAGATTACACCCCCACTAGGTCGTTGTGCACTAGAAAATTCATCTTTCTCAGATGAATGTGCGTCATCTTCCTATGCCATAAGACAGAGTCCTTTGCGGTTGCTTTAGAAACAAAACACTGAACCTTCTTTGATGTTGTAGATGTGACACTCATATCAAGTACATAAAGATCATTCTCTCTTGGAGCACGCATAAGAATCCATTCCTCAGGAATCTTGAATCCTGGCTTTAGAATCAAGCATTCTTTGTCACTGAAGTGTGTTATGAACTTTTTGTCACAAATTTGCGAAATACTCAGAAGATTGTTCTCTAGCTCCGCATTGTAGTTCACTTTGTCAAAGGAAACCACTCCATTCGTAAGAATACCTTCTCTGACGATTCTTCTGCCTTGAGTTCCAGCAAAACCTACGTAACCTCCTCGGATAGATTTGATGTCATGTAACAACGCAAGCATCCCAGTCATGTGTCGTGAAGCTCCACTATCCATAATCCATTTTGACATGATCGATCTCGGGAGCCCCTGCACACATGAGGAAGAAACTTATTTAAACAAAGAAATCCAAGCCTGCTTGGTCTTGTGTGGGTTCGAAATATCAAATTTTGGACCAACTTTGTTTTTGACATTTTGTTTAGGCTCTGTTGTGGTTGGAACATATGGTTTCAGATCTACTTTAGATGGTTTGACGTTTGCAACCCAAGTTTGTGTTTTCAAATTAGCCCTTTTTGAATAAACCTTTGAATCCATTTGACTTTGACGATACTTGGTGGAAGTTTCACCAATTTCAAATTTAGAACTTAATCGAATAGTTGATTTAACACTTTTGTTGGATTCAATGTTTCTTTTCAAAATCTGTTTTGGTACAACCATGGGTGCCTTTTGTTTCACATCTTTGGTAAATCTGATGAAGTTAGAAACAGGTTTTGGATTTCTTTGAGAGCAATGTCGTGCAATATGCCCAACATTTTTACACTTGTAGCACGTCCTACTGTCCTTTCGAACAGAGGAATCCAAAACTTGTTTTCTACTCTCTTTTTCTTTCTTGAACTAATCATTGGATTGTGTACCAATGATCTCTTTTTCTTTTTCTGTAGTTGTTCCAAAACAAAGTTAACTTTCTTTGTAAAGTTCAACTTTTAAAACTTGTTGTTTGTTCTTTTATTTTGAAAATCCAACCTAGCCCTCCAGTTCTCAGGATAATCTCTATTTCCTTGATGGTAGGGTTTGTTAACACATTGTGATTTAGAATAAAATATTGCATCGTGTTTCTCTAAATCAGAATGGCTTACCTCAACAAGCTTGAACAACTTATTGACACGATCCAGATTAACATTCTGGATTGGGAAATCTTCATCAGAATATAATTTATCAGATCCATGCATTTTGTAAACAATGACGTTTGGATCAGTGTTTAAACTATTTTCAGATGTTTCAACATCTGATTCAGATTTATCAGATTCACTCTTTAAACACTTTCAACCACGGTTTTAACCACATCAGACTCAGATTCATTTTCTAGCTTGGTGTAAGTTATATCAATGTTCGCAGGCAGCTCATTAGTCTTTTCAGTTTTCAATTTTAAGTTGAGCGCTTTTTCCACTCCTGATGACTTTTTAGTAGCATAGCTATTCCACATGGGTGGTGGAACATGATCGTAACATGCACTTTTGTTTCATCATTTTTAGACTCTTCTTTGCTTTCGATCTTTGGTAGAAAGTGATCAATGACGTATGAACTTGTAGAATAATTGATTAACAATTTGTTAACCCGTTCAGTTTCTATTTTCATTTTCTCAAGTTCACTTTTTAGCTCAGCGATTGTGTTTAAATGAATGTTAATGGCCATTTGTTTGTCCATCACAGTCGCTTTAAGCATTGAAAGTGTTCCGTCATTTTCTCTGAGCACTTTTTCATATTGTTTAACAGATCTGCTTAATTTTTCATAAACTTCTTTAGTTGATTTATAGTCACATGACAAATTATCTGTTAAACATTTGAGCTCATTGTATCGTGTGTCTTTTACCTCACATTCATTGTGTTGCTTGTTGCATTTTAAGCACGGGTTTTCTAGCTGAGATTCACTTTTCGACACATTTACCTCATTCACATTTTCCATACAAGCTTTGTTGGTCTCGTCAGTTGGTTTTTCCAACTCCTCATCAACTCTCTTTGCTTCAACTTACAGCTTCTTCTTTTCTTCACAAGATGATCGATGGCTTTGCTCAAAATAAACTGCAAAAGTTTTAAGAATATCATTAGGTAGGAGATGTTTAAAAGCACTGTTTAACAATTCCTCTTCTTCTGCGATGTGTGATAGTATTCTTCGGGAGCCTCGTCAAAGATGCCTCTGCATATTCTTCAGGTTCTTCGATGATTTCTGCGACCAACGCCAAACTCTCATTCTTAGAGATGTACTTGTTCCAGTTAAGTCCTTCGTCTTCTTGAGTCACGACAATCGCTTTGTCTTTGGATTCTGGCTGTCTATCTTCAATTTGCACCTGTTTTTGGTTGAGGACGATGATAGACGGCTTTCTTGTAGTAGTCGTCGGCAAACGGGTTTTGATTACCCTGAGCTTCTCTGTTTGAACATTCGCGTTTAAAATGCCCTTTTCACGACACTTGAACATGTGACTTTTGTTTTGTCGAAGCCAAGTTTTCCATCTAATCCACCCAAATTCTCTATCTGGTGATTTCCATGATATGTTGTGCTCTTCTAACAATAGACGCCATACACCATTTGATGTCGATCAACTCCAAGTTGACCGAATCAATCTGATCATAGTCCTCTCTGGTCATCTCTGAATTTCCAATTTTTCCTACTACAAGACTGTCATAAGATTCGAGAACCGAAGCTAATAGTGACATATGTTTCTTGGCAGTGTTCTCATTGAAGTTTTGTGCATTCTAGAAATCAACAGCGATATTGCACTATAGCACCCTTTGAGTAGAATTTGATTAATTGTTTTGATTGATCTGGGGATTGCTCGAACCATGTGATGACTGTGGGGTTTGAGACGTGTTCGGGTTGACCGAAGCAAGGGAATGAAAACCACTATGTTGATTTGACGGTGTGCTTGGTGTATTGTAAGCGCTGAAGGCAGTTTGGATCTTTGGAGACTGTATCTGAGCAGCATAACTTCCTTTGTAATACAAATTTATGTCTTGCATTTGGGCGCCTTTGTCTTCGCCATTTTCTACATCTCAAGTTCGTGTCCCTACAATCTCTCAATGAATCATGGTACCATAATCAGTACCATTCTTCAGAATAGTCAAATAGGTAGACCATTCGCCTTGTGGTAAGAAATCCGCAAGTTTATCAACTAATTCTTCATTCGTCTTTATGATTCCCATTCGCTTCATTTGCACAACCAGATGACATTATCTTTCAATCAGTTGTTTCACTGTCTTTCCTTTGATCAAAGTAAAGATGTCAAATTCTTTACTTAACAACGCCCTCTTCCCTTTTCGCAACTGTGCACTTCCCTGGAATTTCAACCTTAGAGCATTCCATAACGATTGTGCGTCATCATCATGTTGCAAAAGTGCCAATATGTCTTCCTTTATTGCTTGTTATAAAATGTTCATCATTTTCTTCTCATTTATGAACTTCTCTATTTCAAAATCCGAGAGTTGAGCCAATGTCTTTTCGAGACCGTTTTCTCCAACAGGAGCTTGATACTTTTCTTTGATCGCAAACCAACAGGTAAATGATTCGCCTGAACCCAATTCATAAAACATTCACTCCAACTGTCAAAGTCTTCAAGGTTCATCAACTTTAGCGGCTTTGTCATTGTACCCATCTCATTCTCGAGGTTCATGGTTTGAGCTGCGGTAGTTATGACCGCTGATGCAACAAAAGCGTAATAAAACTCTTCTTCCATTTTTCTACAAAAGTTTTAGAAACACACTTCCGAAAAACTGATTAGAATGACAAAAATGTTCTTCGTGCGGATGAACTGCTCACACGACTGAGATAGACGTGCGAGTGATAACTTGTGAAATTCTAAGATTCGTGCGAATGAGATGTTCGTGCGAGCAAAATGTTATTCGTGAGAGTTACTGGTTCGTGCGAATCATTTCTTCGTGCGAATGACTTGTTTTTAAACTTGTAAGTTTTTTAGAAAAACTTGTTTGTTCATTCGTACGAATGACTTAATTTGTACGGATAGCCGTTCATACGAGTTGTCTCTCTACTCGTACGAAACAACTCAGGTCACCAAACAGATGAATTTTACCAATTTTGACATGATTAAGTTCAATTTTAGATCTAAGATTGTCAAGAATTGATTAGAATTGATTTTAACGTGATATCCTAAACTCCTAGTCAATTTTGTCCATGAATTTGTCCAATTCCAAGATCTGTATGGGAAAGTGTAGAAGTAGAAAGCTCTAATGGTGAATATGAATCTAAAACTGTTGGTAGTATTCATAAACTTGAAGTTTGTTAGCAGATCAGGCCTCAAGGCTCTGATACCATTTGTGAGGGGGGATCGGCTCTCCTCCGATGAGCACTGAACCGATCTGACTCAAATAACAGAGGCGGAATTCATTGTTAGTAAGCTTGACAAACAAACAAGTAAGATCTACTGCTTAAATGCATTGGAATGTATTGATAAACATGAACAAGTACAGAGCAAGTAAACAGTTCAGCAAGGCTTCGCCACACCAACAGAGTTTTTGTTACTGACACAACACCCCTCTATTTATAGGTCGACATGACTCGCATAGGAGGTGTGTAACTGAGTATGACTCGTGCGAGTGGATGCCCCGTACGAGTGATAGAGTGTCACTCGTACGAGTCACAAGACTCACTCGTACGAGTCATTTACTAAACAAATTAAAACATATATTATCATTTACAAGCTGACATTCTAAGCCCTATATACATAAACAACATATCCTAGATGTAGGCAATAGACATTATGCACCAACAATTATTATGTCCTTAGTGACAGCCCCATGTGTCGTAATAATAAATCCATAGTGATGGGTTTTAGTGACATATTTTACGTCCTTAAGTACAAAGCCTATGTGCTGTATTTTAATATCCTTGGGATAAGGCCTATGAGCCATATTTTAAATGTCCTACGAGACAAGCCTATGGGCTATTTACGATTGTCATATGACAATGGCAGTTGTGACATTAAGATCCACTGTCTAAAATATATATGGACTATGTCCAAATTGTAATTTGCCTTTGATGGTCCTTTTGAGACCTAGGCCAAATATAGATAACATTCATAGAAATGTTAAGCCTAAGAGTTGTGATTATATGCACACTAGTTTAAGTAGGCAATGAATTTATATATCCAAGTTTTATAGCCAATATGGTTATTAATACCAATGCTAAAAGTGAAGTTTAATTTGGTGTTTAGAACCAAAGCTTCAAGAATGGCTAACTCGGATGAGGCGCAACGTAGCCACCGAGATATTAACTCTAACAATGCTGAAAACATAGCCATTAATAACGATGATTTTCAAGCATACATTAATGCAGCTGTTGGAAAGGCCATGGAAATATTTAAGGAAGTGAGAGATACTCGCCCCAAACCTTTATCTATTCCACCATCATCAGCTCGAAAGGAGAGCTCTGTTCACTCTTCAAATGTGAAGAGTGAACCAAGGAAACTAGAATTTAACGATAGGTCCCGTTCTTCTAAAACCGGATGTACTTATAAATACTTCGTCTCCTGTAAGCCCTGAGATTTCAATGGGGGAAAGGGGAGCTGTAGAAGCCTTAAGATGGCTTGATGAAATGGAGACAATAGTGGATATCAACGGTTGCGCTGATAAGGATGTGGTTAAGTATGTATCACAATCCTTCTAGGGTGATGCCCTAATTTAGTGGAAGGCAAGGGTCCAGTCAACAGGTAAAGTACACCTGTATAACTTAGGGTGGTCCAAGTTTGTTGACCATGTCAAGGAGACGTACTGCCCACCCCATGAGGTGGAGAAGATAGAGTCAGACTTTCTGACTCTTACAATGAAAAATCTGGACTGTCAAAAGTATGTTACTGACTTCAACTCCTTATCCAGATTAGTCTCTTATCTAATCACTCATGAACCCAAAAGCATTGCACGTTTCATTAATGGGTTAGCGCCCGAGATTAAGGGCATGCTAATGGCTGCTCATCCTAGTACCTATAGGTCTGATGTTGACCTATCTCTCTCTCTCACCTTAGACTTGGTGAGGCAAAAGTCAGTTAAAACTAAGACTGATGGAAAAAGAAAATGGGAAAATGATAACTCCTAAAGGTTTAAAAAGGACAGAAATTTTGGGTTCAAGAAGAACCAGCACACGTCTAATGATAGACCTCTGTGCAAGACCTGTAACCGCAGACATTGGGGATAATGCAATGCTGACCCACAGATTAAACCATGTGGTATCTGCACGAAAAAGGGGCATAAGACCCTAGAGTGCAAAAATCTTAAAGATGCAGTCTGTTACGGCTGTAATGAGAAGGGACATTTTAAGCCTAACTGCCCTAAGAACCCCAGAAGTATCGATGCAAAGCCTGGAAAGGCTAAGAAAGGAAATGCACATGCCTTTCAGATGAATGCTAGAGAGGCTGTTAATGACAACAACGTCATAACATGTACATTTCTCATTAAAGACGTATATGCTAGAGTTCTTTTTGATTCGGGTGCAGATAAGTCTTTTGTAGATCATAAGTTTAGAAAACTATTGAACTTACCCATTAGAACTCTAGACCTAACTTATGAGATAGAACTTGCTGATGGAACCTTAGAAACAGCAACTTCCATTCTTGATGGATGTTTTATATCCATTAAGAATCATTCTATTCCTATCTCTCTTTTGCCAATGAAATTGGCGGGGTTCGATGTAGTCTTAGGTATGGATTGGTTATCTCATAACCAAGCCCTCATTGCATGTGATAAGAAACTCATTGAAGTTAAAAACCCATATGGTGAAATGATCACCATCCTTGGAGATTCACACTACGGATTGCCATACAAAGTGTCATTATTTAAGGCATCCAAGTGTCTGGGGAAAGGTTGTGTCATTTACATGGCACAAGTAACTATTAACAAGCCAAAGCTAAATATTGAAGACCTTTCGATCATATCGGGATATTCTGATCTCTTTCCTGAAGAATTACCTGGTCTACCTCCAGATAGACAAGTGGAGTTTAAGATTGACATCCTACCAGGAGCAGCACCTGTTACTAGAGCTCCGTATCGGTTAGCACCGAAAGAAATAAAGGAATTAAGGATACAATTAGACGAACTTTTAGAGAAAGGCTTTATTCAGCCTAGTTCCTCACCTTAGGGAGCTCCTATTCTTTTTGTTAAGAAAAAGGACGGTTCAATGCGGATGTGTATTGATTATCATGAACTTAACAAGATAATAATTAAGAACCATTATCCTCTGCCCAGGATCGATGACTTTTTCGGTCAACTTCAACGGGCTAGTTATTTCTCTAAGATTGATTTTAGATCAGGATACCATCAACTGAAGGTTAGAAATGAGGATGTCCCAAGACTGCCTTTAGGACCCGATATGGTCATTATGAATTCCTAGTGATGCCTTTTGGGCTCACAAATGCACCTGCAGCATTCATGGATCTCATGAATAGAGTCTGCAAGCCGTATTTAGATAAGTTTGTCATTGTCTTCATAAACGACATACTTATCTACTCTCGTAATCAAGTTGATCATGAGAAACATCTTTGGTGCATCATAGAATTGCTAAGACAAGAGAAGCTTTATGCTAAGTTCTCTAAGTGCGAATTTTGGCTTAGAGAAGTCCAGTTCTTTGACATGTTGTATGTGAGTGTGGTATCCAAGTGGATCTCGCTAAGATTGAAGCCATAATGAATTGGGAAGTACCCAAAACTCTATCGGAGATTCGTAGTTTCTTAGGATTGGCCGGATATTATAGGAGGTTCATTGAGAACTTTTCGAGATTAGCCACTCCATTTACTACCTTGACCCGTAAGAATGTTAAGTTTGACTAGGGTCACAAACAACAAGAATCTTCTGAAATTCTAAAACATAAGCTGAGCAATGCTCCTATGTTATCTCTACCTGAGGGCATTGAGGATTTTGTCATTTATTGTGATGCCTCACACACTAGCATGGGCTATGTGCTAATGCAAAAAGGCAAAGTGATTGCTTATGCATCACGACAATTAAAGGTGCACGAAAGGAATTACACCCCCCATGATTTGGAATTGGGTGCTGTTGTATTTGCACTTAAGTTGTGGAGACATTACTTATATGGCACGAAGTGTATTATACACTGACCATAAGAGTCTCCAACATCTGTTCAATCAAAAGGATTTGAACATGCGACAACGCCGCTGGATGGAAACACTTAATGATTATGATTGCGAAATTCGCTATCATCCCGGCAAGGTAATGTAGTTGATGAAGCCTTAAGTCGCAAAGGAAGGATTAAGCCTATAAGGATTAACGCCAAGAGCATCAAACTCAGAAATAGCTTGAATGAAAAGCTATTAGATGCACAAAAGTAAGCCCTATTAGAGGCTAATGTTCTTAATGAAGGATTAGGCGGAAATATTGACCAGTTAATGCCTGGAAAAGATGGAATCCTTAGATTTAATGGTAGAATCTAGGTTCCAATCTTTGGAGGACTTAGCGATCTAATCCTCCAAGAAGCGCATAATACGAGATACTCAGTTCACCCAGGTGGTGACAAGATGTGTCAAGATTTGAAAAGAATTATTGGTTGATGGGTTTGAAGAAATCCATAGCCACTTATGTAGCTAAGTGTCTGACGTGTTCGCAAGTTAAGGCTGAATTTCAGAAACCGTCAGGACTTCTACAACAACTTGAAATTCCCACTTGGAAATGGGAAATGGTAACCATGGATTTGATTACTAAGTTACCTAAAACCAAACGAGGTAATGGCACGATTTGGGTCATTGTGGACAGGCTGACTAAATAAGTGCATTTCTTGCCAATTAAAGAGACTTACAATTCTGACAAATTGGCTAAGTTGTACGTGTTCAAGATTGTGTCCCTACATGGCGTGCCAATATCTATTGTATTCGATAGAGATACAGGAAATACATCTCACTTTTGGAAAAGTTTCCAACAATCTTTAGGCACAAGATTAAATTTTAGTACAACTTACCACCCACAGACTGATGGACAGAGTGAGCGTACTATTCAGACTTTAGAAGACATGCTTAGAGCATGTGTGATTGATTTAGGTGGAAGTTGGGATGACCACTTACCCCTAATAGAATTCTCCTATGATAATAGTTACCATACGAGCATCAATGCTGCTCCTTTTGAGGCCTTGTATGGTAGAAAATATCGAACGCCCGTGTGTTGGGCTGAAGTTGGGGAAGCCCAACTATCAGGATCGGAAATTGTCTTAGAGACCACGGATAAGATTGTACAGATCCGGATAGATTCAAAGCTGCCCGTGATAGGCAGAAAAGCTATGCTGACAAGAGGCGTAAAGCTCTTAAGTTCCAAATAGGGGACAAAGTCATGCTAAAAGTATCATCTTGGAAAGGTGTAATGAGATTTGGAAAGAAGGGCAAGTTAAGCCCAAGATATATTGGACCATTCAAGATAATCGAATGTGTCGGCATTGTAGCTTATAAGCTTAATCTGCTAGAGGAGCTTAGTGGAATTCATGATGTATTCCACATTTGTAATCTTAAGAAATGCTAGCCGATGAGTCGTTAGCAATGTCACATCATGATGTGCAAATTGATGAAAATCTGAGGTTCGTTGAGAATCCGATTTCGATCTAGGATCGACAGGTTAAGAAGTTCCAAAAGAAAAAGATACCTATAGTACAGGTTAAGTGGGATGTACTTCGTAGCCCGAGTATACATGGGAGGTTGAGTCCACTATGCTACAAAAAGTACCTCCATCTTTTTGAATAAAATCTCGAGGTTGAGATTTCTTTTAAGGGGGTGAGGATGTAACACCTCGTAAAAATCGTGTCCAATAATATAGTGACACATACTTTAATAATAAGTCTAATAAGGACTAATAAGGACTAAAGGTGTCAACATGCATAAACTAAGCGTCTGAGTGACCCTTTACGAACCTAACTCTCATATGAGCCACTGGTTGGACGAGAGGGATTAATTATGTAAATATGTAAAAGTTGGGCAATGGAGGGGTTAAAAGTGTCAACATATTAATTTATACCACTGACTGACCTTTTAACGAGCTGAGAGCTTGACAATGTCTAGGCATACTCCCGGGTACGCCAAATATTGGCTACGGAGGGCTAATTATGCTTATAGAGGTGTTTTAGAGGTTTAATAAGTTGAGGGGCTAAATGTGGCAAAGTTTGAAAGATATTATGAGGCGCTCGCAGGACGGAGAGACATGGGCCTGGTCTCTCGCGGGCCGCCAGAGAGGGTCTGCAGCAGAAAGTTTTGCTTGGCACCCACACAAGTTGCCAAAACCCATTCAATTCGAAACCATGGGCTTCCAAACTGCTATGCCATGTTTTAGGACACTTGTAGCCACCTTCTAACACTTGCTAACACCTGGCATCACCTCCTTCTCCAACTATGAATAGGGGCAATGGTTCATCACTTGAACTTGCACCTTCTCATAATTCATTCTATCTCCCTCCTCTGGAAGTTCCTAACTAAAAGGGGCATCCAACTTAGTTCTATTTCATCTAAGGATCACTTGTAAGTGTTCCTTTCTCTTGCATTTTCGTTTATAGGCTTTTTATAGCTGAAAGTCAAGTGTTTACGGAAAACGCTTTGACTTTCGGTTAAGACCATTATGGTCCAGCCATTGTTCATAACGAACATGGCTAAGTGATCGTAAAAATATAGGTGTTAATCCCTATAAAGGGCACCTCATAAAGATCATGTTTGATAGACCAATTGACGGGTCAAAGTTTTAATATTAAAAAGTCAAACATGCCAGATTTTGAAAATATTACAATCTAAGCTTATATATGTTATGAAATATGTTTTGACACTTAAACAAGTTGGTAATAATTATTAGAACATGTGAGAACATGTTCGACTCATCAATTTCAGTTCTAGGGTCGGTTCGCAACCGAAAGCCGCAAAGTTTGACTTCTGCTTTGACTTTCGATTCTGACCCGATTTAGATTAGTTAGCTACTGATCTAAGGTTGCATTATGATTGTAATACAATGTAGCATAAACCTCTGAGTTTATATTACATGATAATAATCAGAATCTAGGTTTATGCATAAGTTCCGTAAAATGTCAATTTTGACTAAAATGGCCTTTTTACATAAAACAAGGTTTTAATTGATAACAAACTTGAAAATGAATTTCCTACTGATATAATATCATAAGTAAGATTATTTGGGATGTCAAGTCAGTTTATATATTGAGTTGACGTACAAGTTCTTGCATTGTGTCGACAAATGACGATAAAGCCCTTATGGCGCATAAAACGGTTTCTATCATACTTTTTGCACCAAAACTTTCTTATCTACTTATGTCTTATATTAAATAAGACGCCTAAAACATATAAACCTGATCTTAGCATCAGTTTTCATAAAACTTCGCACAAATCGTCATTTTGCGACGTAAACGCCGTTTCGGCGCAAACTATGGTTTTAAACCATATTTATCAACCAAGACTTGTTACCTACTGATTTTAAAACTTATTTAAAATATTTTTACAGTAGGTACATAATATAAATTCAGAATTCCAAATAAATTATAAAACTATGTGTAAAATGACCAAAATGCCCCTACGGTGCATAGTTTGATCATAAATGATAAATTACACATATAATCAATATCTTACTGATATTATACTATAAAATAAATATTTTTCCCGAATACTTATGATTATAACATCCAAATATATTCAAGTTCCTTTTATACAATATATAATTACCAAAACGCCCTTATGAGGCATAATTTCCTTTTAAATACCTTAACGGGCATGTAAGTTGATATCCTACTGATATTACAACTTATTTAAAAGTATAATGGCATATAGAACTTGTCCATGACTTATTCGGTTACCCGATATCGCTTATATGCGTACGGTTAAGTATATGTAACTAGTTTACGGAAATTAACCAAAACGGGCTAACCTTATCATTTTAATCTCAAAATCCAGAATGCTTATGGTTTACCCATATTATACAAGTCATAGTACTTGTTGGGTTTAAACTACATTCTATTCGGTCATCGCTTAATCTAGCGTATTATACCGTTTTGATCCTTTAAGCTAGTCGGTCTAAGTTTATGACTTAAATTAAGACCGTTAGTATTTTAGTTGGTTAGCTTATACCATAATCCAGACTAGAGCCTTCCAGTAAATGCTATCTACACTTATTTCATTTTGAATACGGCTGAGATATTAAATCTTGTATTTTAAATCAAGACTAGCTCAGGTAAATACTCCTGACTTATTTCCCCTATACGGGCTTCGGTTACGGTAATTTATTACCGCTTGGTGGGAAATGGGATCAATCGAATGTCAGATTATGGCTAGTAAATCCGCATATTCCGTTTTGATCAGTTTTGTTTGATAACGTAAACATTGGGGGTTAACGACCGTGTACTGGATATCCTTGGCTTATTACATTAGCTAATGGCCACGACTAAAGCACGGGGTGTAGGCATACACCTGACAGATGCGAATGCTAAATTATTTTTACCCCACTAGTTTGGGATAACTCCTTCATGGGTTCATAAGTGGTGTGTACGTTAATCATGTCTCGGTCTCTGTACTGGGCCCCATATGTATGGACAAATATGTAAAACTATTAACAAGGTTACAAGGCTGACTTTCCCAGTTTATAAAAGATTTTTCGTGCCCTGTCAATTTTCGAAATGTTTTCAAAATGAGCCAGTTGGGTGTATTTACTAGCGAAAGCTGATGTATTTTCAAAAGACTAAGCTTCAGGTACAATACAAATAGGCTGGAAGCTGCTTGGTAGTGCTATAAGAGGATCTTGCAAATCCTTAGATCTGCCCAAAGTCTGTTACACATTTTTTTATATTTTTTACGATCCGCCTGTGGATCTTTCATTACAAGCCGTCTGTATATTACTTTCATACTTTGAACATTTCGTTTGTAATAGTTTTATACTCTAAGACTTCCGTTGTGATATGTTTAATTGACTATGTGATATCAACTTACATCACGATATTCCCCACCCGGCCCACCAGTGTTTTGGTTGGAAATACGGGTGTGACATAACCCCAACATCATAGAAAGGATCAAAGCAAGGCTGGGAACGAAGCGTAGAGGATGGGTCGATGAAATCCCAAGCATCTTATAGGCGCATCGAACCATGCCTCAAACTAGCAGCGGTGAAACAACCTTCTACCAAACTTATGGCCAAAAGCGGTTATCCTTGCCGAGATAGGCCTCCCTTCTCCATGAATGCTTGCGATAAACTCCATTGACAACGACTTGGACTTACTCGAAGAAAGACGTGAAAATGCGGCCATCAATGAAGCAAAATACAAGTCCAAGCTTGAGAAGTACCACAAGGCGTGAGTCCACGTATTTACTTTCAATCCGGTAGACTACGTCTTTCGCGACAATGAAGCCTCTAACGCATAACGCCATAGAAAACTTGCCCCTAAGTGGGAAGGACCCTATGTCATACACGCGATCCTAGGCAAAGGCGCGTACAAGCTGCGCAAGTTAGACAACATTATCATTCCGCACACCTAGAATGCTCAACAATAACGAGATGTTACATGTAAGACACAAACTATTGTTATGAAGGCTTCATGCTAAACTCATTCTATTAATACAAGAAGTGTCTTTAACAATTTTCCTGTTTACATCTATACAAACTAAATTACAAATGCATGCACCACTTCGGGTACTTAAGAAAACATAATGGTTAAACTACACTTTCATGAACTTAAGCGATTTCCAAGGCTAGCCGCATCTCCATGCGTATAGCAGGATCTATCTTGTTTCCACTGATAGTGGTTAAAAACCCGTTGTGTAATCATTTTAAAGTTTATGTATTACATCAATTTGAGTTTCAAATAGCCTACTTTGATTCAATTTGTATTTTGTAGGTTTAACATAGTTTAAGGAGCTATTCGAGAGCTCTACGCGTGATCGAGACCAACCGGGTGCGAGAATGGAAGAAACAGGAAACCAGACTCGGGAGTTGCGTCGGTGATGCGCTTCATCAATGAAAATTGGGCGTAGGCAGTAGCATTTAGCGTCGGCAACAAACCAAAGACAAAAGTCGCGTCACTGACACCTTGTCTCGGCATCACCGACACAACTTAGTTTGTTGCTGCGCTGATATTTTGTTCTTGCCCAATTTTGACTGAGTTTGGGGTTATGTTTTGAGGAGTTACGTGTTGAAAACAGAATCATCAATTCTTGGATCCATAATACACTATCACCATCATTCAAAACCATTCTCTAATCATCCATCATCATTATCTTGATCCATATCCACATCAAACCCTAATCATAACATTCAATCCATCACCTCCACAACCTTTTCACCCTCACAATTAACCAAACCCTAACCTAATCCTCCATCCATCATATTCAAGGCTCAAGACTCAAGACTCAAGAATGATATCAAAGTCCACGTGCTTCTCTTTCGGTGATCTTGTTCCATCATCCATGAGCGACTAATCTCTTAGGTTTCACCCTGGTGTAAATTTTTGTAAGAATTTCTAGGGTTTTAACATTTGTGTTGAATTTGATTTTGTGACAAGTTGTGTTTAGACATTTGAATTATATGATATTGTCTTGCATTTGTATTGGATTCATAAATTGTTGAGTGAAGATTAAATTTGACTTTGCGAAATCTTTATGTACAATTATGCCTTATCATAGAATAGAATTAACATGTTCTTGGTAACGAAGTGCATGTGGTCCATTCTTGTAATGTTAATAGCTCTTGGCACCTAAGCCACATGACACTAAATTTGTTAATCACCAAATTCAACTAAACCAAGTTAAAACGTGTAGGAACCCTAGGTCTCGCGATTATCGAACCGGGTGTGAACCTTGTTTCAACTTATAGTTTTCAATTAAGTAATCAACTTCTGCAATAGTTTAAGGAATCTCATTAATAATTCATAGTAAAATTCTCGGTCCAATCCGACACCCATTTTCCAAACAAACAAACAAAAGAATTAATTCAATTTGCAACCTTCATAAATTGTTCCATTTTTTATAATCGACTAAATTATGACACAAACAACAGACTCTTCGTGGTTCGACCCCTCCGACTACCACTAACTATTGTTTAAGGTAATTAGGGCTTATAAATTTTATCTTTGACTGGGGCACGACACTTCGATCATATTTCGGTGCCGTTGCCGGGGAGTTCATGCTCTTTGTGTTTAGGACTTGTTGATTATTTGTGTGACTATCTGTTTAAGTGTTATGTTTTTCTTTGTCATATTCACTTTCTTTGTTACGCGGGTGTGTTTACTTGTGCATGTTACAGGTAGTGCATGCATGCAAGGAATTCCGGGATGACCTCTCCATTAGTGTTCGAAACGGAGGTTGAGCGTCTTGTGAGAAGATACCTAGCTAACCAGTTAGAGGCAACGCTTGCCCCTAATCCACCCAACCAAAACTCACCACATACCCCATCCTTTGGAATTGTCTAAATGGATAATCAAAAGCCAAACCAATTGAACAACCAACACCAACAACAGTAGCAAGACTACCCTCCCCAAAACCAAAATAACCGTAATAACCAATGGGGGGGGGTAACAACCAAAGACCACCGACGCCACCACATCTAACCCATATCCAAACCAATGCCAGACCAATGAGTACCAACTCCACTAAACCAAACCCGTCCTCAAAATCAACGCCAAAACCCACTCCTACCAAATCCCAATAACCAAAATGTTAACCCTAACCACGGGGCTAACCAAAATCGTGGCAATCCTGCGAAAGAGCCCCAAATTCTCAACCTTGATGAGTTGAGAAACAACATCGATGATGACGAGTCCTATAGTATTCTGGGTTACCAATCACCTGAACAAGTTAGTGTGCACACCGAACATTCAGGTGAGGGCTAGAATATGATAACTGGGAGAAGCAAGGGTTTGAAGACAAGGGTTATGGTGATTACGAGTTCAACGAGAACTTCTACAATGGTGGGGATTTTACCAAAATGCAAATGTTGGGTAGAAAGATGGAGAATGGGACTACGGTTATGAGTACGGCAATGACGACGGGTACGAGAACAACCACCACTCACGAAACAATGTTCAAGGGAACAGGAACAACGTTCGCAACAACAATAACAACATTAACCGGAACCAAATCCCTTGGTTCGTGGGAGCGGCTAACCAAAGACCCAACCAAAGGGTTAACCGTGGGCTGCCGGTGCATCAAGAGATCTACGGTCCACCATGAAATTGACCACAACACCAAAACCAATTTCAACAACCTAGAGGTGTGAACGGTTGGTTTAGGTCGATGATCTCCGATAATGACCCACCCATCATTCCACCACCTATGGGAAGAGCTTCTTTCGATTGCTGATGTACTGAATACGGTCTAAGAAAAATAACCTAATCTAGACACCCTAGTTTTAAATTTATAAACTAAGACTCTCTAAATGCTAAACCATTGACAGGCAAGTGTGCGTATCATACGTAGTAAAGCCTAACGATATCCGAGTAGAACTCATGAGACACTAGCGATGCTAACTAGAATTTGACTCAACTAATACTTAACTGGTTTTAATTGTTTTGGATTTAAGGTTTTAACTAATTTATTAACTAATATCCTAAATTAAACTAAGATAACTAAACTACCAAGACGATACTGAAGACTACTAGGGTGAAATCAAGGATGAAAAAGTACTACCCAGGTTTGGAATCCTATTTGTGACTCTCGATTTTCTCTCGGCAATGGTAACTATGATAGAATCAGGTTCTAATAATAAGACACTCTAAGACTAAAGATAAGATGGATCTCCTCCTGGTCTCATCAACTTCTCCTAAGAATCCTAAAGGTAAGATAAAGCTCACTAGTAGGGTTGGATCTCCTCTCAATCTCTCCAACAATAGTAAAGTACCCAAAGAATAGATCTTCTCCCAGTCTTACTGATCACAATACACCCTAGAGTGTACGGGGTAACCTAAGAACCCTTGACAAGACTTAGGAAAACAAATAATACTAGGAAATCTAGACAGATCTCCTCCAGGTCTCACTGCACCTAAATATCTAGCACCGAAGACAATACTAACTATCTATGTCCTTCTAGTCTCAAGAATAGATAGAACACTAAACTTCTCTAAATTACCAAACAAAGTTCCTATGGGATACGTACACCATAAACCAGTTACAAACACAAACTAGGTAACCTAACATGCATTTATATATGAAAAACATTCACAAAGACACAAAAGGAACAATTATAAGATATTAAATTAAATTAAAGTACGCACACATATCGAGTCAAAAACAATTAGGTCTCTTACTTTAATATTTATTTCATCAATAAATTACCAAAACCAAGAAATTACCAATTATCAATAAATATTCATCACAAACTTGAGTAGACAAATATCAAGCCAAGAATAATAATTTATAACATATTACAAGTGCGAATAATAATCAATCCATAGTATCAAATCTGAAAAACACAAAATTATTCGAAAACGAAACTAACTAGTTGCTACTGAACCCGACTCCTACTTTGAAACTTGACACGAATTGCGTCCTCCAAAAATCGCCCCTTTAGATCTTCTCCTGCTTGCCTCCCATGCGCCTTTAAAACCCTCGATCTTTTATTATATATCTTTCTTAGTATGTATGTGCCATCCGTGTTTGAACTGGACTTCAATTCACTTAATCAAGATGTGGGCTTATGTAGTGGGTCACTAAAGATGAGTTGGGTTAGGTGTCGTACAACAGCTTTCAAAACCTACTGCTCCAATTAATTAACCTCCAAGAATTCATTTAAGCACAACTTTGATGGTCCTTTCATTAGAATCCTACAACATTCTCCAAAGATAAAAAAATAACTAATTTATTGATATAGCTGTAATACTGAATCATTTTAACTCATTATTATCTTGAAACCTATAAAATTCAAATACAAACCAATTATGAGTAGAATTAAATAAAAACAATCTTAAAGCTACTAAAACTTGTAGTTTTTTCGTCTTTAAATTTTTTTTTGCAATGGTAGCATAACAAGGCCGGATAGATGGTTTCAAAAACTTCAGATTACTTAATTAAAGACAAAAACACATATAACTATGATTGCCAATATTGTTATCAACCTAAACCCAATCACCAACTCGTTAAGCCCCTTTCATGCTAGCTTTATGTTAAAGTTAATAGTTCATCTATAGGTCTCACACTTAGAATCCACAGATTCACCTAATCCCATATCAAGCTCATAAAGAAATGATTAAAAATCTACCACTTTATATAAATAACACTAATGTATTTAAAATTATTTTTTTATGGAATGATGGATGATGATTTATGAGCTTTAATAAATATTTTTATGAACTCAGAGGCATTATCACCAAGTCGCTATCCTAGTGGGAAACACCATAAGACTCACATTTTTTCTTATATTGCTCAATCAATGGAATGATGGAATATTTTTTCGGGCGCCACCTCTCATAAAAAGGATAATATGTGTCATTTAATTAAAAATACTTATGGGTTATCTACTTATAGTGGTTCATTTTATACTATCAATAGTTTCAGTTTTTCTATTTCTCCTGATTTTTAATAATATATATTCAAATGCAACTTAGGAAACTCTCTAAGTCGGCTGGGCCTACCAGTACATCATAGAGAGTACATCTTTTATCTATATTTTATCTCATATATAAACTATTTTGAAAACAAAAAATCTCATTTTTTTCTATCATTTTCCACTTTATTCGTAAAACTTTCAGGAACAATTATTTTTTTTGGATTTTTATTTATTTTTTTGTATTTATTCTATTTTTCGACTAATCCTATCTAAAAAGATGTAGTCTCCCATCCACACACCTAAATCTTACATTGTCCTCAATATGGATGGAAACCTAACTAAAAAGAAAATAGAATAAAAAAATAAACAACAAAAACATGGAAGAAACTCACAGTGGAAGCGCGTAGGCTTCAGATGTCAACTTCAATGCCTACGACCGTGTAGCATTTCATTCGCGGTCGTTTGAATAGATGGAGTTGCCTTGTACTTAATGATGAAGCTCAAAATCACTGCCCGAATGGAGAGCGAGTACGGGCGGTCCAGTCCAAACCTACACAATCAAAAACAAATATAAACTCAAAAAATTATGAATAAAAATAAACCGGCTCATGATACAAACCCTACAACTCGGGTGATATTCCGAGTAGCCTCCTCACACTTGAACTCAATAAGGAGGCTTCTTCTTTACTAACCCTTGTCCAACCCATTTCAATTTTAATTGATCATCATTGTTTGTTTATTAAAAAAAACAATGATGAAACTACAAAATATCTTAAGACATGCAAACATATCAGACCATCAAAATTTAAATTTACCTAGACCAAATTGATACGTTACATAAAGTGAGGATAGTGGTTGTCTCTCCACTTCAATGTTCTATTATACATCCTTTTGTACCATCTCTGCACCCTCAGACTATGTTGATCTAAGTTTCTCCCATGTTAGTAACTATGGTGGTGATTTATCTTTTACCTCTCCACTGGCCAGCCATCAAATTCCTCAGCCACTTCATTTTCTTCTTCATTTGGTTCTTGTTAGATCTCCATCATTAGCTTCTCCACAAGTAAAGTCTCTAAATAAATAATGTCACCAACAGGGTTATATTCTTCTTCTTCAAAAGTTTCAAGCCTACCAACTCATCACCAAACTCATATTCCCAAGATGGTCTATGCTCTTCATTCTCATCCTCCATCTTGTCAAGTGGCTCTTCTTTAACTTCTTCACCACGGGCTGTGGTGTAATTAAACACCTCCAACTTTGCCTCTTCTACTACCCCATCATCATTATCAATCCATAAATCATCATCAATGGGTTCAGAACCGTAATACCATGGCGTGGTATACCACTTAGGTGCCACGTCCTGTTGAATCGAAGGTGAGATTGAATCTTCCTTTGTCATCTCCAATTCCATGTCCGACAACTCTGGATCACCAAGAAGCTCCTCTTCAACCTCGTCTTCTATTACTGCTCCATCATCTTCATGAGTATCCTCATCATCCTCTAATGGTGTCTCTTCACCCTTTGTAATTGAGGTGGGAGTTCAATGTCCATTAACGTCTCAAGTTGTAGGGTATGTTCGACTCTAGCCCCGTAGGAAATGAATAGACCCATCAGACAATCTTCAGACCAGTGCGGTCCACCACAGTCCCGACACCTTGGATCCACGGGTTGACCTATGCCTTCCCTCAACATCTGATCTAGTGTCTTGAACATTCGCTTAAAAATGGCGAGCATTTTGGGAAACCGCGGATTTCCTTGGTCCTGTTGTCGATATCTAGGCGAAGACTTGATATGATTTCACGAACGCCCGGACATAGGGAGGGTACTCGACATGATATTCTGCCACGAAGAGAGTAGCAAAAAAAACACAAAGTAGGGAAAAAACTAACTAATAAAAATATTTACAAAAAATAATGACTCGACACACTACTACTAGACACAAATTCTAGGACTCAAACTGTAATAACCGAAATAATAATAATAATAATAATAATAATAATAATAATAATAATAATAATATAATAATATATATATAATAATAATAATAATCTAATGTTTTTAAACACATAATAATAACTAAGAATAACACTTGTAAGTTAGGGAAACATGGAGATGAATAATTGGATTTTAATATTATCTAAATGAATGGCTGAGATAGGCCAACATGTCTTGCCAATTGCATGAATCATTATACTCTACAAACAATTGATTTGAATCTTTAGTATTGTTTTGCGGACAAGACGGCGATGCTCCGTCCAATTGTTTCCAGATTGTAAACGTTTATGAAATCAATGAAACAATAATTTAAAAGTAATCTTGTTATATTTATCACCCTAACTAAAACAGATTCCGCATGTTATGGACTAGGTTACAGATTAGACCAGAGCTATCCTATCCTTGGATAATTGTAACACCCCGAAAACGGGTTTGGTAATCAAACCACGTAAATATTGAAGAGTGGGTAAAAGACCGTTAGCGGTGAAAGTTAAATTTTAAACAAATTGACTAGGAACACAAAACCTAGTTAAAAACATTTATACAAGTAACCAAACAATGAGTTGTAATCTCATTCATAATCAAAACTAAACTTGAGGGATCAAAGCTGCCAAAAAGGGAACTTGTATTATAAATATCAAAAATTAAAAACACAAAAGACATAGTGAATGTGTATGTGTGTGTGTTCTACGGCTAGAGAACAAGGGGAAACCCTAGTTCAAGCTTAATCCATCAAATTGAAGATCAATTCGAGACCCAAATCAGTGCACGAACATAAATTATTGATCACCTCGATTAGGGGATCATAAGGTATGTCTAAAAACTTAGATTGATGAAAGTTATAATTTGAGACAAGTAGAGTACTTGCAATTAGATAGTTGGATTATGATCCAAAGATGAAATTAAGTGTATGTGTATGATTGATTTCGTTAAACTTAAAGAAATTATGCACAATTTGATGTAAGATTACTTGTTAGTGATTAACAAGTAGATTATAAAGCAGGTTTAAGGGTATATGAATAGTTAAAAAAAAAGAAAAAACTTTGGTTACAATTACTTGATGCGAGTAATTGACATGAGTTGAAGAGAAAACGTTAAACTAAAATTTAGTTTTAGTTAGAAATAACGTTTTAAACAAATACAAATTGAATGAAAAAAATTTTTGAAAACTGATTAATATCAAAGGGAACAGGTCTTGACACCCTTAGGTTTGAGACGATGAAATCAAAAAGTAAATTTTCAAAAAAAAAAAATTAATTAACACGACGTGATGCAATCACGGCCAAAATATATATGTATAACATGGTATATGATTACCTTGTAACACGAGCTATGAGACTAGGGTCTCGAAAGTTTGTAAAAGCCTTGTGAAGGCAATATGAGTATACCTAAATTATGAAATATAAGGCAAGCGGTGACTAATAAGTCTAACCAACAAGATCGGTCAAAATCAAAATTAAATTTAAAACTCGTTGAATGCGCTTATCGGTATTAGATTTGCGTGGAATAAGTAGTTTGACAGATACATGTGACCGAGTGGGCAAATGGAAACTCAATCGAGTAAAGAAAAAGAGATACAAAATGAAAGTAACGGCACATGAGGCCTTACACATGAAGAGCGCATGCACCTTGGAGCCTAAAAGGCACTGCCATACCTCCTAGGTAAGACTTTTAGAATAATTAAAATATGATCAACGCTTGGGTGAAAACGAAACCAAGTCCATTGGGTTGAACCCAAGGAAACAATGTAAGAAAGGTTTCGGGAACGAAACCTCTTTAAGGGGGGTAGATTTGAAACACCCCAAAAATGGGTTTGGTAATCAAACCATGTAAATATTGAAGAGTGGGTAAAAGACTGTTAGCGGTGAAAGTTAAATTATAAACAAACTGACTAGGAACAAGTAAACCTAGTTAAAAACATGTATACAAGTAACCAAACAATGAGTTTTAATCTCATTCATAATCAAAACTATACTTGAGGGACCAAAGCTGCCAAAAAGGAACTTGTATTATAAATATCAAAAATTAAAAACACAAAACACATATTGAATGTGTATGTGTTTGTTCTACGGCTAGAGAACAAGGGGAAACCTTAGTTCAAGCTTAATCCATCAAATTGAAGATCAATTCGAGACCCAAATCAGTGCATGAACATAAATTATTGATCACCTCGATTAGGGGATCATAAGGTATGTCTAAAAACGTAGATTGATGAAAGTTATAATTTGAGACAAGTAGAGTACTTGCAATTAGATAGTTGGATTATGATCCAAAGATGAAATTAAGTGTATGTGTATGATTGATTTCGTTAAACTTAAAGAAATTATGCACAATTTGATGTAAGATTACTTGTTAGTGATTAACAAGTAGATTATGAATCAGGTTTTGATTACATGATGAAATTGATGATATATAAGTGTTTATGATCATAATACTTGTACGTATGTCTGAGATATTTGAACAAATTAGAGATTCGAATAGATGTTCATACATGACTTGAAATGGGTTTTGGTGATAAGATGATATTTATGTTAAACACATGTTAATAGATGCTTAAAATCATCATGTGAATGTGAATATTTAAAGTATTTGGCTAAGTTTAATGTTTGGGTAAATTCCATATCTAAGATGTAATGGGTTGTTTCATAGTGATGAAACAATCCATGTTCTTGCATAAGACTAATAAATTAGCATATGATTGTAGAAAATATGTTAATTGATATTAGCAATCATCTGAACTTGGTTTGGAAAACATAACTCAATTGGTGGCCTAAGAATAATGCTTACCGGGTAATTAACAAAATGCGTAAATGAGTTGTTAAACTTGTTCGTAGGTAAGTATGAGTAAATAGGCAGTTGACTTTTAAAAGTTAAACTGACCTATGCTAAAATCGAATGATAAATCTGATATAAAATCTGTAAGGTGGAATAGTCGTGTTAGATGATGACTAACCTAACCATCTTACGAATGATGAATGATAGTTTGACGCTTGACAAGCTAGGTGGAGGCTTGGGAAGAAGCGGGTTAAACGGAACAAGTACGCAGACAAAGGGCATATTTGGATAGCAATGTAAGTAAAGCTTACATCCTTAAAATAGTAAATGTACTTATGTACTTAAAAAAGAATAAGTGATTTGGTATTCGGAACAAGATTTCGAAATACAAGGTTCCGACGTGTATTGATACGGGTCGGAATAAGCAAAATATGGTATTAAACCATATTTGATGATAAAGGGGAAATAGTAATATCGTCATGTGTTGACAAATAAACAAGGAATTTTGAAAGGTTACCTTATGGTGTAAACCATAAGGAGTAAGAAGGGGTAATATGGTAATTCGGTCACGAGTTTGATGAATAAATATTAAACTCTAAAATAAGGACATTCTATGGCGTAAATTGTAATAGGTTAAAAGAATTAAGTAATATGATCATGATGAGTAAACTAAAACGGATAAATGATGAGATGGTAAATAAATACCATCTCGTAATGATAAAATGGTCATTTAGACCAAATGGGTCAAATGGTGTGGTCATCACCATTTGACAATATTATATAATGAACGCTTGTCGAGTATTGTGTTCACAGGGAAATGGCATTTGGTTTGCGTCGCTATTAATTAATGATTTGTAGTGTAAGGTATTTAAACGAGGGTCAATGCTATGACTCGAGTCAGGTACGTGTAATGGTCAAACTCTCAAAAGGACTTACAGTTCGTTAAGAGATAAAAGAGTCATGAATGAACGATAGATTACCTAAGGTAAGGTAAATCTAGTATTCTAGTTCGTAGACATTATGTTCTCAAGAACATAATGAATCTATATAGACTATGGTTAAATGTACATTTTGGTTAAAATATGATATTGTAAGACCGTCGTAAAGAAAGGTCTAGGTTGACCAAAATGCCCTAAAGTAATAAAACAAGCAAACGACCTTGAGGGTAGTTTAAAAATGAGTTTTATAAAAAGGTTTACCCTTGCGGTAGTATAATAGCAAATGGCATCAGCCGTTTTGGCTTAATGTCTCATATTGGTCTTTTTCGTAAAATGTCAACCGAAGGGTAGAATTGAAAATATAGCATTCTATAACCAATCGACCACAATGTATAGTTGTGGTGGGATGTAAATAGATATTTTTGTATGAAAACAAGAAACAAAGTAAGAGGAAGTGAGATTTAAGTTTATACGCTTAAATTTCTTAGCGGGTCAAAATGAATATACGCATAAACTATGAATGCATACGTAATTCATAAGAATTAAGAATCCGAGATAAGGATTTCAGACTAAATACATAGATAAGCAAATTTCGGACAATTGGAAGTAGATAGGTATCTTATTATGGGAATAATAAGATAGATAAGGTTTGGTTGAAATAAGCGTTGGGTTACACTAAGATAACCAAACGGGTCAAATAATAAATAAATAAAGGTCTAGTTGAATAGAGCAATGTATTTGCTAAGGCAACTATGCGGGTAATAAGGGAATTTTAAAGCATACCAAATGGGGCTTATAAATGTATATTTTGGTCCAAAAAGGGATTAAAGGGCAAAATCGGAAAGTATGAGTATAAATCGGAAATAAATGCATAAGTCATAGGAAATGAGAATCCGGGTCAAGGATTTCGGGTTAAATATGTAAGAAATTATTCTACGGATATTTAGAAACAAGTTTTGGGTAAAACGGAGAAGAATTGAGCGAGTTACGGAAAATATCGTAACTAAAATAGCAAACAAGAGAAGATTTGCAGCACACCACCATAGGCTACGGTGGCCTACCGTAGGTTACGGTGGGCAGCTGCTGTAATGGACTGGAAGTCTGGACCATAAGCTACGGTGGTCAGCCGTAGCTTACGGTGGAGCCTAAAACTGAAATTTTGTTTTTATTGTTTTAAGCCTTCGGGTTTATTTGGTTATGTTATAATTTGTTATAACTAACGTATTTCATAAAATATGAAATTTAGGTGATGTTTGGAGTACTGGAGGGAGATCAAGCTATATGAAGAACCGAACACGATCAAAGACGAAGCTTCCACACTTGGTTTTGATTATAACAAAACAAATAATTGAAAACATATTAAATTATTTAAAAAAAGTGACGTGTATTCGAAATTACATTTTTAAATTTATTAATTTTAATAGAGATTCAGTAAAGTAAGATAGGGTCTTACAAGTTGGTATCAGAGCTCAAGGTTAATGATCAAATGTGTTCGGTTCGAGGCTTGATCGCATGATCCTGTAAGTTACTATGACTATTGAGGGACTAGAATGTTAAAGTGTTATAGACAACACATAAGGTTATAGTGCAAAGGCACGTTAACCCAATTAAACTGGTAAAAGTTTGGTATAGTTAATAAATTACGTGTGTAACACGTATCGTAGAAAGCCTTGTATTATAGTACGAGTGCCTATTAATGTCAACGCTACTAACATTTTATAATGAAGTTTCAAGTTGAAGGACCCTCGCTTCTAAAGATGACGGGAGTCTAAGGATGTACTGATATGATGAAAAATGGTTTGAAGTATGACAAGTAGGACATGCTCACCAATGACCTAAATCAAATATGGATACGGAATAAAGGTGAAAGACAATGAAATCCCATGAGGCAAATATCACCCAGGTGCACATTTCAAATTATTGCACTAATAGTAGTATGTGATAGACGAGCAACGAATAACAGTTGCATACAAATTTAAGGATTGGGAAATCCAAATGGGATACCCTTCCAGAATAATGTTTCCAAGTGAAATTGGGTGGAAATTACACGTTGTTCACAATTGTGAATAACAAATCAATGAAAGAATACAGATTTAGAAACTTGAATGGGATCGACCATCCAAGTAGAAATTTTTAATAAGATCCTATAGAGGAAAAGTAATGATCACATGGGTAAATGTGATTACATAAAAGCCTTATAAAAAGTTAAACATTCTATATACTTCAAGAAGAAAAAGGTAAAATCTAATAATTGTTAACTAAACAATTAAACAAGGTTTTACCAAATAAAATCTGAAATATGGACATGAACTGGGAATTTACTTACATGGGATAATGCATGGTACGCGTAACCTTATTATAACTATCACATTACTTCCCATGTAGTAAAAATAAGGTGAATGGGAAGAGTTAAAAGATCTTTGGGGTCAAGAATCTTACAGACGTACTCGTATAAATGGTTTTCGTGGGAACCATAAAAATGGTAATATGCGCACATAGAAATAAATGGCCCAAGGAAATTCATGTAATAAGTCATTATGGACGAAAGAACCATGGTTGACAAAAGGGCACGTAAAACCAAAGTATAAATGACCCGCGAGGTTATAGAAACGGAGGTAGTGCCCACACGGAAAATGATCAAAGTCGTTGACGGTGAATGTAGAAAAGATAAAAAGGGAAAGAAAAGAAATGATGATGGTAATCATCATTCGTGGTTTGTGAGGCCATCAAGGATGGTCCTATAAGGAATAAAGTTTGACTGTTCATAAGTGATGGATTTCACATGAACAAGTCAAACGGGTCAAATTGAGAATAAAGTTTGACTGTTCATAAGTGATGGATTTCACACGAACAAGTCAAACAGTCAAATAGAGAATAAAGTTCGATTGCTCATAAGTGATGAATCTCACAAGAACAAATCAAACATGCTAAATAAAGAACTAGATTCGATCGCTCATAAGTGATGGATTTCACGCGAGCAAGCCAAACAAGTCAAAAGAAGTATAATGATTGAATTTAAAAGTAAACGCAAACCGGGTAACGGGAGCGTTAAAGCAAAAGAATAATGAGCCCAGGTAATGGGACGTGAGTAATATGCTGTAGACGCAAACCGAATAATGGGAGCGTGAAATAAAAATGAACCCATAAAATGGGTCGTGAATGAATATAAATGATAACGGAAGTGAATAATGGGGGCGTTAAAAACATTAAGATAAAGAACTCGAGTAACGGGTTGTAAAGCGATATAGGCTTAAACCGGGTAACGGTAAAGGTGAGACAAACCGACACATAAATGATATATGAAGTCATAGAGTCGGAAGAGATGCCCAAAAAAATAAAGATCTAGTCATGAACTACGATCGCACAGGCGCGCACGGTTATCAACAGATAATGTCTGATTTGAATAAATGTTTGGGGCAACATACACAAAATGCTGTGGTTGCTACTAAAGATGGTAATTGTGACTCGGTGGTGATGAGTGGTCAACGCTATTTGATCTTGCGCTAGGCTTTGACGCAAGTGATTATTAAACGACTAATAGATCCGACGAGCGAATGCGATTCGTAAAAGACTCGCGGAATCATAGAAAATAAAATTTGTTAACAAACCAAATCAAATATGGTCTGAGGGCCATAATTGAAGTCAAATAAATTACCCTTCGTGGCAAGAGGGAGCCATGAATTGGCAGATAAAGAAGGGATAATGTAAATGATTTTCCTTTTAAATACAAAGGAGGTGCATTGACACCAATATATTTAAGAAATGACGTAGGTAAAGGGATGATCAAAAAGATCACCACAACCTTCGGTTTTAAATAGCGTAATAGTGTACAAGGTCAAAATGACCTTGGGATCAAGAATCAAGTGGAATGATGCATTAAAGACCTCACCTAAATGCGCTAAGGAAAAGTAAAGAAAGGGGTGAGAGCCTAAGGAAATAGCCTAAAAGGCTAAATAAAAAGGGTTTAAGGGTATAAGAATAGTAAAAAAAGAGAAAAAAGGAATCTTTGGTTACAATTACTTCATGCGAGTAATTGACATGAGTTGAAGAGAAAACGTTAAACTAAAATTTAGTTTTAGTTAGAAATAACGTTTTAAACAAATATAAATCGAATGAAAAAAAATTGAAAACTGATTAATATCAAAGGGAACAGGTCTTGACACCCTTAGGTTTGAGACGATGAAATCGAAAAGTAAATTTTCAAAAAAAAAAAATTAATTAACACGACGTGATGCAATCACGGCCGAAATATATATGTATAACATGGTATATGATTACCTTGTAACACTGAGCTATGAGACTAGGGTCTCGAAAGTTTGTAAAAGCCTTGTGAAGGCAATATGAGTATACCTAAATTATGAAATATAAGGCAAGCGGTGACTAATAAGTCTAACCAACAAGATCGGTCAAATCAAATTAAATCTAAAACTCGTTGAATGCGCTTATCAGTATAAGATTTGCATGGAATAAGTAGTTTTACAGATACATGTGACCGAGTGGGCAAATGGCAACTCAATCGAGTAAAGAAAAAGAGATACAAAATGAAAGTAACGGCACATGAGGCCTTACACATGAAGAGCGCATGCACCTTGGAGCCTAAAAGGCACTGCCATACCTCCTAGGTAACACTTTTAGAATAATTAAAATATGATTAACGCTTGGGTGAAAACGAAACCAAGTCCATTGGGTTGAACCCAAGGAAACTATGTAAGAAAGGTTTCGGGGACGAAACCTCTTTAAGGGGGTAGATTTGTAACACCCCAAAAATGGGTTTGGTAATCAAACCATGTAAATATTGAAGAGTGGGTAAAAGACTGTTAGCGGTGAAAGTTAAATTATAAACAAATTGACTAGGAACAAGTAAACCTAGTTAAAAACATTTATACAAGTAACCAAACAATGAGTTGTAATCTCATTCATAATCAAAACTAAACTTGAGGGACCAAAGCTGCCAAAAAGGAACTTGTATTATAAATATAAAAAATTAAAAACACAAAACTCATAGTGAATGTGTATGTGTGTGTGTTCTACGGCTAGAGAACATGGGGAAACCCTAGTTCAAGCTAAATCCATCAAATTGAAGATCAATTCGAGACCCAAATCAATGCATGAACATAAATTATTGATCATCGATTAGGGGATCATAAGGTATGTCTAAAAACTTAGATTGGTGAGAGTTATAATTTGAGACAAGTAGAGTACTTGCAATTAGATAGTTGGATTATGATCCAAAGATGAAATTAAGTGTATGTGTATGATTGATTTCGTTAAACTTAAGAAATTATGCACAATTTGATGTAAGATTACTTGTTAGTGATTAACAAGTAGATTATAAAGTAGGTTTTGATTACATGATGAAATTGATGATATTTAAGTGTGTATGATCATCATACTTGTAAGTATGTATGACATATTTGAACAAATTAGAGGTTCGAATAGATGTTCATACATGACTTGAAATGGGTTTTGATGATAAGATGATATTTATGTTAAACACATGTTAATAGATGCTTAAAATCATCATGTGAATGTGAATATTTAAAGTATTTGGCTAAGTTTAATGTTTGGGTAAATTCCATATATAAGATGTAATGGGTTGTTTCATAGTGATGAAACAATCCCATGTTCTTGCATAAGACTAATAAATTAGCATATGATTGTAGAAACTATGTTAATTGATATTAGCAATCATGTGAACTTGGTTCGGAAAACATAACTCAATTGGTGGCCTAAGAATAGTGCTTACCAGGTAATTAACAAAATGCGTAAATGAGTTGTTAAACTTGTTCGTAGGTTAGTATGAGTAAATAGGCAGTTGAATTTTAAAAGTCAAACTGACCTATACTAAAATCAAATGAGAAATTTGATATAAAATCTGTAAGGTGGAATAGTCGTGTTAGATGATAACTAACCTCACCATCTTACGAATACTGAACGATAGTTTGACGCTTGATAAGCTAGGTGTAGGCTTGGGAAGAAGTGGGTCAAACGGAACAAGTACGCGGACAAAGGGCATAATTGGATCCCAATGTAAGTAAAGCTTACATCCTTAAAATAGTAAATGTACTTATGTACTTAAAAATGAATAAGTGATTTGGTATTCGGAACAAGATTTCAAAATACAAGGTTCCGACGTGTATTGATACGGGTCGGAATAAGCAAAATATGGTATTAAACCATATTTGATGATAAAGGGGAAATAGTAATATCGTCATGTGTTGACAAATAAATAAGGAATTTTGAAAGGTTACCTTATGGTGTAAACCATAAGGAGTAAGAAGGGGTAATATGGTAATTCGGTCACGAGTTTGATGAATAAATATTAAACTCTAAAATAAGGACATTCTATGGCATAAATTTTAATAGGTTAAAAGAATTAAGTAATATGATCATGATGAGTAAACTAAAACGGATAAATGATGAGTTGGTAAATAAATACTACCTCGTAATGATAAAGTGGTCATTTAGACCAAATGGGTCAAATGGTGTATCACCATTTGACAATATTATCTAATGAACGCTTGTCGAGTATTGTGTTCACAGGAAATGGCATTTGGTTTGCGTCGCTATTAATTATGATTTGTAGTGTAAGGTATTTAAACGCGTCAATGCTATGACTTGAGTCAGGTACGTGTAATGGTCAAACTCTCAAAAGGACTTACAGTTCGTTAAGAGATAAAAGAGTCATGAATGAATCAATAGATTACCTAAGGTAAGGTAAATCTAGTATTCTAGTTCGTAGACATTATGTTCTCAAGAACATAATGATTCTATATAGACTATGGTTAAATGTACATTTTGGTTAAAACATGATATTGTAAGACCGTCGTAAAGAAAGGTCTAGGTTGACCAAAATGCCCTCAAGTAATAAAACAAGCAAATGACCTTGAGGGTAGTTTAAAAATGAGTTTTATAAAAAGGTTTACCCTTGCGGTAGTATAATAGCAAATGGCATAAGCCGTTTTGGCTTAATGTCTCATATTGGTCCTTTTCATAAAATGTCAACCGAAGGGTAGAATTGAAAATATAGCATTCTATAACCAATCAACCATAATGTATAGTTGTGGTGGGATATAAATAGATATTTTTGTATGAAAACAAAAACAAAGTAAGAGGAAGTGAGATTTAAGTTTATATGCTTAAATCTCTTAGCGGGTCAAATGAATATACGCATAAACTATGAATGAATACGTAATTCATAAGTATTAAGAATCCGAGATAAGGATTTTAGACTAAATACATAGATAAGCAAATTTCGGACAATTGGAAGTAGATAGATATCTTATTATGGGAATAATAAGATAGATAAGGTTTGGTTGAAATAAGCGTTGGGTTACACTAAGATACCAAACGGGTCAAATAATAAATAAATAAAGGTCTAGTTGAATAGGGCAATGTATTTGCTAGGCAACTATGCAGGTAAATGTTAAAGCATACCAAATGGGGCGTATAAATGTGTAGTTTGGCCCAAAAAGGGATTAAATGGCAAAATCGGAAAGTATGAGTATAAAACGGAAATAAATGCATGTCATAGGAAATAAGAATACGGGTCAAGGATTTTGGGTTAAATATGTAAGAAATTATTCTACGGATATTTAGAAACAAGTTTCGGGTAAAACAGAGAAGAATTGAGCGAGTTACAAAAAATATCGTAACTAAAATAGCAAACAAGAGAAGATTTGCAGCACACCACCATAGGCTATGGTGGCCTACCGTAGCTTACGGTGGGCAGCTGCTGTAATGGACTGGAAGTCTGGACCGTAAGGCAGAAGGTCCAGACCGTAAGGCTGGACCATAAGCTACGGTGGTCAGCCGTGCTTACGGTGGAGCCTAAAACTAAAATTTTGTTTTTATTGTTTTAAGCCTTCGGGTTTATTCGGTTATGTTATAATTTGTTATAACTAACGTATTTCATAAAATATGAAATTTAGGTGATGTTTGGAGTACTGGAGGGAGATCAAGCTATATGAAGAACCGAACACGATCAAAGACGAAGCTTCCGCACTTGGTTTTGATTATAACAAAACAAATCATTGATAACATATTAAATTATTTAAAAAAAAGTGACGTGTATTCGATATTACATTTTTAAATTTATAAATTTTAATAGAAATTCAGTAAATTAAGATAGGGTCTTACAATAATAAATCCTCACATGTGGTATTAGAGCCTGAGGTCAAACTTGAAGATATTTAACAAGATTCAACAATCAAAGACTTCTTTTTTACTAATTCTTCTCATTGTTATCATTATTCATGAAATTAACCATTAAAATGAACTGATTTTTTCAAGCAATACTTAAAATCTGTTTCTAACAAACCCTAAAAAATTGGGCCTAAAACCAATCAGAATCATGATCAAATTGACGAACAACGAGAAAACTTGAAATTGCATCCTCGTACAAAGGAGCATGTTCGTATGAACTAAGTACCTTCTTACGAACATAACTTTTTCAAATTGTTAGAACGTTTTGAGACCGTTGGTATTTGAGTTTTATAGTTTAGAGCTGCTTTATAATAGTTAGATAAACTACAGGGGCTGAAAGTGTCAAATCAGTGTGATAAGGTGCTATATATATATAGCTGCTCATCCTTTAGCTCCAAGTTTCTTAGACCAAGGTTATTTTGTTATCAACTTTATGCATTTGTGTCTGATCTTCTTCAAGTTCTAAATTGATATCTAGGATCTTTGATTGTTATTATCATTATGGGATTATATATTGCAAAAGATTCTTACCTTCATCTTAGCTTCTTTGTGTTTTTTACTTGTATCATTCAAACACCTAATCTATAGGTGTTCGGGTGTTTGTCAATCACCACCACTGTGATCCAAGACTGTATTGGGACTTACAATTTTTTTATCAGAGCCTTTGTGCTCTTGATTGACTGATATTTGTAAAGATTTTCAAGGTTTTGAAGGTTTTCAAAAGTTTTTCAAAGTCTTCAAAGTTTTTCAAAAGTTTTGGGTTAAAATGGCTTGATTTGGTGTGTTTAATGATTGGTTTGTTGTTAATCAGTGTTTAGAGTATCATTTAGTCATTTTGATGCAAAAGACCATGGTTTTTGGGCTGTTTAGGAGTCATTAGAGGGTTTTTGTTCGTACTAAAATCCTTTTGGGCATATTTAACTTGAAGGCAATTAGATAATCTTGAAGGTAGTGTAGATAATCTTGAAGGCAACGTAATTAATCTTGAAGGCAGTGTAGATCATCTTGAAGGCAACGTAATTAATCTTGAAGCAGTGTGGATAATCTTGAAGGCAGTATAGATAATCTTGAAGGTAGCATAATTAATCTTGAAGGCAATGTAATTATATCTACACCAGCTTTAAAACCAGTGTAATTAGGAGAGTCAACGTATTTATCCGAAGGCGACTTCGGGGTCAGTGGTATAAATCTTTTGCGATTTTATCATGGTGTTCGGCGGTTTTAGCCAAGTATTTATTTGTTGAACTTGTCAGCGTAATTGTTTTTGTCGCCGGTCCAAGAAACTTGTCTCTCAAACCAGTGAAAATGAATTCTTGAGCGCATTTGACTGACCGGACTTAGAACTGATTGACCAGCGTAATTAAGCCTCGTAACACATATTAGCGTAATTATGTGCCCAGTTCCTGTTTAGCATGCGTAATTATCTTGTTGTTAATAAATTGAATTGAAAACCGAATCAAAATGTCGCTTAATCAACTGAACCCAATTGCACAAGCTGAACTTGAGACCGGAACCGCAACTCGACCTCCAAAGTTGAAAGGATATGAAGATTTCAGTAGCTGGAAGAACCGAATCAAGTAGTTCTATGAGTATACAGACTATACTTAATGGATATCTATCACCATCAGACCCCACGTTCCTATGGTGATTTGTGATGATGTTCATACAATTAACGATGATCCCTCGACCTCCACTGATGAGGATAGGACATTAATTCAATGTGACCGATGGCTCACGCTGCTCTAACAATGGCTCTATCAAAGGATGATAACAATTTGTTTGTAGAGTACACCACAACTCATGAATTATGGTTGGCACTTATCAATCACTATGAAGGCAACTAAGAACTGATGGAGAACAAGAGAGATATGGTTCAGAAAGAATATGATATGTTTGGAAGTGTTCGCGGTGAAAGTCTGTCAGAGCATATCGGCCGTTTTCTAAATGGGTTAACAAAATGAAGAAACTTGGTAATCCTGTTACCAACTATGCTTCAATCAAGAAACTTTTGACTCTCTTCCAAAAGAATGGAGCATACATTGCATGATAATCAAAAGAACTTTCTTGACCAGTACAACTCCAGTCACTCTTTCGAATCTTATCAACACTCGGCCTTTGAAATGGACGTGCTCAAGAGAGAGATGAATCATGCAGGATTCTCACAAAAACTTGTTCAATCCACTGCTGCTGCTGCTGCTCCCAAGAACATGGCATTCCTTGCCCACATAACCTCTGGTGGTCAAATTCTCAAAGTGCTAATGCATCCTACTTTAATGCTTGAGCAAACTCTGCAAAAGCTCCATAGGCTCATAAGAAGCCTACTGTGGTTTGTGATGCTCAAGCACTCAAGATATCTACTGAACATGTTGCACTGATGTTGTAACATCCGTCAAAAACGGATTTACCAAACCCGCTCCGTTTATCAACCGAACAATCAGTCAAAAATTTTGTTGCCAATTAAATGCCCAAAATAATTTTAAACGATACATAATCAATTATTATATTGGAATATATAAGTTGTTTTCGAAAAACTGTTGAAAATCGCAACATAAAAATAAAATGTCCCTGCCGGGTTTCGAACCCGGGTCAGTCGCCGAGTCAGCCGGTTCAGCAACTTAACACACGCGCACTAAACCACTGCGCCACGGATGTTACCTGTTAAATGTTAGAATCATTTAATTCATATCATGAGTTCCCGAATTCAAAACCGGCGCCCAAAGTTCAGTCGTCGGAAATCCCGGCAATCTCGCGAGTTTTTAAAGACATCTTCAGTTATAACGTAAACTATTATTAGGACATCGGTTATAACCGATGTCTGAGTCCGCGACCAAAGTTATAACCGCCGGAGAAATTCAAACCGACGAATCCAGTCGGAAATCGGACCAAATCCATCGACAACTTGCCCTATAAATACCCCCTCGAACCTCTGCAAACCTTTTCGCTCAAAACCGCACCCTTTCTCGGCGAAAACTCACTCGCCGGAAATATTCTGTTCGTCGCCGGAAACCGAACCTTCCACTTCTAAGCCTTACTAAACCCTCTGAACTTATACCGAAGTCACCCACATACTTTGTAAGCTTTCTGAAGACTCTCTGCTGCAAGACACTCGTCGCCGGAAGTGATTGCTGTCGCCGGAGTTCTGCCGGAAAACAGAGGAAGCTAGTCGGTATACCTCACGCCTAATTTCTTCATTCTTTTTACTTATATTTCATCTGTAATTAACCTAAAAACGCTAAAGAAACCTAATTGAAACTTCGAACCGGTCAGACATCACTTCTGGTTATAACTCAACGAAGAAGACGATGTTACGGTAACCCATAAGTATAATTTAAATCAAGAAATATCTCGGGTTAGACACACAGTCCAGCGGTGGACTGTGTGCACATTAAACACACAAAGGTCTCGAGTTCGAATCTTGTTCCACACACGCTGCCTTAATAAAATGCCTTTTTGTTTTGTTAACCGAACCGGAGTCGCCACTGGTATATGTTAAGTATATTAATAATCGGAATAATAACCAAGTTAGACACACAGTCCAGTGGTGGACTGTGTGTATGTTTAATCACAGCGCACGAGTTCGAGTCCGGTCTTCTGCATCGACCCGGACAATTATTTACCTTTTTAAATAAGTCAGAAATAAAAACACTTAGTTTGTATTTAAGTATAATAAAAATTGGATTATATAACATGTTAAACACACAGTCCAGCGGTGGACTGTGTGTTACGCAACCCACAGGTCCCGGGTTCGAGACCTGTGGAGCGCACCGGTCCGATTCAATTAAATCGTTTTTAAAAATAAATGATTTTCGGTTTAAATTAATTAATGTATAAATATAATTAAAAACAGATATACGACGGGTTAGACACGTAGCTCAGTTGGTAGAGCTGCGTGCACGCGTACGGGAGGTCTCGGGTTCGAGCCTCACTCAGCGCACTTATGCTCGCATTCGAACCGGTCAACAGTCACTGTTACAGTCAAAGTCAAAGTCAACGGTCAAAAAAAGTCAAATTTTTTTATTATTTTTATTTATTTATTTTAATTAAAACTCAATTAAAAATACTTAAAAATAACATTTTTAAGGTTAGAAAATAGCCTTAAACTCACAAAAATACACCCAAGAATCCTACTAAAATAGATTAATAAAATCCGTTTACTTACCGAACCATAATGATATTTATCTAGGTTAATTTCACTCGTGGTTAAAACCACTTCGCGTGCATTCAACATCATCAACCGAACGCACCCACTGTGAGTGAATCTTACAACTCCCCCTTTTAAATTACACGTTTTGGGGTGTGTCATGTGTCTCAAATAATTAACTCGTTTATTTAAATTTGTGCCATACCATATCGTGACCTAAACTTAGATTGTTTATATTGTTGTGATTACTTATTTCATTTGGTCAAATTATATGAAAGTCATTCATTAAGCCCATCAGTTCCTCGTGGGAGACGAGTTGAACAACGCGTGCCTCAAAACCAATTCATTATTGTTCATGTGTGTATCATTGAGTTTATATTGTTTGTAGTTGTGTCATTCATATTATCATGTTTATGCAATTCATTCATTAGGTCCATCAGTTCCTCGTGAGAGACGAGTTGAGCAACGCGTGCCTCTAAATGTTCCATTATTGTTCATGTGTGCTTTATTTAATATCTAATGATTGTTGAATAAGTTTACATCTATTTTTACTCATGTTTGGTTGTGCACATATTTCATAATCAATTTAAATAAACTTGTTCAAATGTTTTCCATAGGATTCACTCGCCAACTTTATGTTGATCCAAAAACCCTTTTACACATGATACAGGTGAACAGGTTGAAGCGAGGAAAACATAGGAAATGCCTTAGAAGAGAACAAAGAAGCTTAGATTGATAGTTAGAACATGTTGTAACATTTATAGTAAATTTCCATTAAATTGTATTAATGAATATGAAACGTATAATAAATGTCATGAGCTTTGATGATAACCCAATCATGCCCCGATCACCTTTTCCGCTGCGGGTCGGGGTGTGACAGATTGGTGTCAGAGCCATGACTATAGGGATATAGGATAGGTTATTAGACCCTTAGAGCCTATACTATAGTCTGCCTAAATTTTAATTGATTAGGTGGTTACATACAAACTTGTGATATTTATTTGTTTCATATTTGTTTATATTTACAGTCAAACATACATGCTTATATACATAATCATTATACATATATCGATGTTCATGTATTCAATTTATTTTCATACTCTCATTATTCAAAGATTTTGTTGCAATTTTTAAATCTCATCAAAGTAAGTTCTGCGACGGGCATGTAGTAACTGGAAGGGTACAAGTACCGGTAGTCGGAACGTCCTGTCTAGGTTGGCATTCGTATAAATCCAATATAACGGACCAGTTTGCCTACCTGGGGACCAACGATGAGAGTACGAAGGACCTATTAGGCCAAAGCATGCCACACCAAACGTCGTTCGAACTAACCTACTTTGAGGTGTCACCGTGTCTACACCTGGACACATTCCGAATATCACACGTTGTATACATATTTCTCGATTTTCTCCGGGTTTTAGTGTACGCACCCAGGCAAACCCGTGCGAACCATATGAAAAACCGGTATTCATGGGGGCCCACATGATTACACAGGTAAAGTATGGCGGCATGTAGGGCCTAATGGCGAGCAAAGCCCAAGACATCCTATGGATGTAGTAGATTTATTTTTCTATAATTATTTTATGAATGTTCATTCCTAATGCGACCCATGATCCCAAATCGCTCAACAAATGGCTGCCGTAATACCCAACATTGTAATCCAAGTTCAACAAGCACTTACCGCTAATCCTGTCAATCAAGAAAACCAAAACATTATCAACTCTCCCCCAAATGCCCCTAAATGCACCTACAAGCATTTCAAATCATGCGACCCTCCGAAATACAAAGGGACTGAAGGCGTCACCACTCTCCTCCATTGGTTTGAAGAGATGGAGAACACTTTTCTAAATTGCGATTGCCCTGACGATCGCAAAGTGCGATATGCTACCGGTCGATTATATGGGATAGCACTTACTTGGTGGAATACAGAGAAGGCAAACGAGGTGTGGACGATGCTATGACCTTAACTTGGAACGAATTGAAGGAAATCATGACCAGACGATTTTGCCCAAGGAGCGAAATCAAGAAATTAGACGATGAATTTTACTCATTGAAACAAAAGGAAGGAGACCACACCACATACAACAAAAGATTCCTCGAATTACATCAAATGGTTCCCAACATGTTCACTCCTCTCTACCGTTTGATCGAGCACTACATTCGTGGTCTTCCGTCAAAGATTCAAGACCCTGTAATAAGTACCTCGCCTGCAACTTTGGAAGCGGCAATGGAGTTAGCAACAGAGCTTACTGAGAACCGAATCCGAAACAAAGACTTCAAGGAGGAGAAGAAGAAGGACAAAGAATCGACTGAAACCTCCGACTCCACCCAAACCGAACCCCCTTCTCAACCCAATTTTAAGAGAAAAAGAGACGGGCAACTTTTCGCTGCTATCCAACGTAATCAACCAATTTCACACGCCATACCCATCCAAGCTATCCCAATCACTCAAGTGGCACCCAACTCAACCTACCCAAATAAGAAACCATATCTTGGACCTCACCCTCAATGCAACAACTATTTTTATCACCATCCCCTTACCTTACCTTGTCGACTATGTGCAACTTGTGGACGCTATGGTCATTTGGCAAGGTTTGCCACACCTTTCAAAACCAAACCTCTTCCCCTACTCAAAACATGGCCCAAACTTATCATCAACCCCAATACCCCGTGTTCCCATATGTTTGAACTTGTTTCAATTGTGGCGACCCTACCCACTTTAGAAACACATGCCCTCAATTGGTTAACGTCATCAACACTCAAGCCCAATCAAACCCAGTTAACCAAGTAAACCAAGAAAACCCAACCACTAGGCCACCAGCAAGAGGAAGAGTCTTCAATATCAACGCCAATCCTGTCGCAGATAATGATGGCCCAAACGAAGATACCCAACTAGTCCTCTTCACCGAAGATCCAGATTCAACTCCTATCGTTTAGTTTTATGTTTTTTCTTTATCACATAGAACCAAACATAACTTAAGGATAAAGCCAATGAAACTTTGACGAGAATACGGTGGATACGCCGCTGGTACTTCCTATATATAAGTATTCTTGTCAAAGGATCAGAAGCATTATCTGGCGGTTATGAGAGGTTCCATGTGTAGACTGTTAGAGTAATTATTGTTTATTATTTTCAGTATATGCAATTGCCGAGGCCGCAGCTCCCCATTTATGAGGTTTGAGCTTGTTCCCCATTTTATTATGCGGTTGAACTTGGCGTGCCCGCAACGATCGGCTCCGTTTGATTGAGCCTTGATCGCACAGTTCATTTTACATTTTCAGTACATGCAATACGATCGGCTCCGTTTGATTGAGCCTTGATCGCACATACATTTTCATTATCAGTATCTTGTGGTTGTGGTGTTTGTTGTAGAGTCGCATAGAACTAATCATAACTTGCGGATAAAGTCAATGAGAATTTGACAAGAATATGGTGGATACGCCGCTGGTACTTCCTATATATAAGTATTCTTGTCAAATGATCGGAGGCATTATCAGGCGGCTATGAGAGGTTCCATGCATAGGCTGTTTGTGTGATTGTTGTTTAGATTAAGTTGTTCATTTTCAGTACATGCAATACGTTCGGCTCCGTTTGATTGAGCCGTGAGCGCACAGACATTTTCATTTTCAGTACATGCAATACGTTCGGCTTCGTTTGATTGAGCCTTGAGAGCGCACAGACATTTCATTTTCAGTACATGCAATACGATCGGCTCCGTTTGATTGAGCCTTGATCGCACAGACATTTTCATTATCAGTATTTTGTGGTTGTTGTGTTTGTAGTAGAGTCACATAGAACTAATCATAACTTGCGGATAAAGTCAATGAGAATTTGACAAGAATATGGTGGATACGCCGCTGGTACTTCCTATATATAAGTATTCTTGTCAAACGATCGGAGGCATTATCAGGCGGTTATGAGAGGTTCCATGCATAGGCTGTTTGTGTGATTGATGTTTAGATTAAGTTATTCATTTTCAGTACATGCAATACGCTCGGCTCCGTTTGATTGAGCCTTGAGCACACAGACAATTTCATTTTTCAGTACATGCAATACGATCGGCTCCGTTTGATTGAGCCTTGATCGCACAGATATTTTTCATTTCAGTATTTTATGTTTGTTGTATTGGTTGTAGAGTTATATAGGACTAATCATAATTCACTGATAAAACCAATGAAAATTTGACAAGAATACGGTGGATACGCCGCTGGTACTTCCTATATATAAGTATTCTTGTCAAAGGATCAGAGGCATTGTCAGACGGTTATGAGAAGTTCTATGTAGGATTTATTAGTTTCTTGGTAACTAATCGTAACTTGTGGATAAAACCAATGAAAATATGGCAAGAATATGGTGGATACGCCGCTGGTACTTCCTATATATAAGTATTCTTGCCAAAGGATCAGAGGCATTATCAGGCGGTTATGAGAAGTTCCATGTAGGATATAGTATTGCCTTGGTCGGAATTTGTGTTACATTTATATCAACTTGCTATTTAAAAAGATTGGATTGTGTTCCATTTCTACATAAACTAACCTCTCCATCATAACAAACGAGAGAGGAATTTCCACCATTCAAACATATATGCTATCAGAATGTGGATTCAAATATTAGCTGTTGTGTTTATTTATGTTCAAATATTAGCTGTTGTGTTTATTTATGTTCCATGTAGGTTGTAGTATTAGAAGTTTTGCCTTAGGGTATAATCATACACTTCCAAACATATTCAAACTTTTATGCATGATATCATAGTTAGCGAATAAATTCTGCTTATCAATACTTTTACAGTAGGCAACAAAAAGCGATTCCTGTAATAGGGTACTTAACCCTTACAGGAACGTTACCGCCTCGAACAAAAAAACATAAACCTTTACTTTTTATAAGTATGTAACTGACAAAACTAAACACCATCATTCTTTTAGTCAAATATATCACAATTTAAAATTTCGGGATGAAATTTCTAAAAAGCAGGGGATACTGTAACATCCGTAAAAAACGGATTTACCAAACCCGCTCCGTTTATCAACCGAACAATCAGTCAAAAATTTTGTTGCGAATTAAATGCCCAAAATAATTTTAAACGATACATAATCAATTATTATATTGGAATATATAAGTTGTTTTTGAAAAACTGTTGAAAATCGCAACATAAAAATAAAATGTCCCTGCCGGGTTTCGAACCCGGGTCAGTCGCCGAGTCAGCCGGTTCAGCAACTTAACACACACGCGCACTAAACCACAGCGCCACGGATGTTACCTGTTAAATGTTAGAATCATTTAATTCATATCATGAGTTCCCGAATTCAAAACCAGCGCCCAAAGTTCAGTCGTCGGAAATCCCGGCAATCTCGCGAGTTTTTAAAGACATCTTCAGTTATAACGTAAACTATTATTAGGACATCGGTTATAACCGATGTCTGAGTCCGCGACCAAAGTTATAACCGTCGGAGAAATTCAAACCGACGAATCCAGTCGGAAATCGGACCAAATCCATCGACAACTTTCCCTATAAATACCCCCTCGAACCTCTGCAAACCTTTTCGCTCAAAACCGCACCCTTTCTTGGCGAAAACTCACTCGCCGGAAATATTCTGTTCGTCGCCGGAAAACCGAACCTTCCACTTCTAAGCCTTACTAAACCCTCTGAACTTATACCGAAGTCACCCACATACTTTGTAAGCTTTCTGAAGACTCTCTGCTGCAAGACACTCGTCGCCGGAAGTGATTGCTGTCGCCGGAGTTCTGCTGGAAAACAGAGGAAGCTAGTCGGTATACCTCACGCCTAATTTCTTCATTCTTTTTACTTATATTTCATCTGTAATTAACCTAAAAACGCTAAAAAACCTAATTGAAACTTCGAACCGGTCAGACATCACTTCTGGTTATAACTCAACGAAGAAGACGATGTTACGGTAACCCATAAGTATAATTTAATCAAGAAATAACGCGGGTTAGACACACAGTCCAGCGGTGGACTGTGTGCACATTAAACACACAAAGGTCTCGAGTTCGAATCTTGTTCCACACACGCTGCCTTAATAAAATGCCTTTTTGTTTTGTTAACCGAACCGGAGTCGCCACTGGTATATGTTAAGTATATTAATAATCGGAATAACAACCAAGTTAGACACACAGTCTAGTGGTGGACTGTGTGTATGTTTAATCACAGCGCACGAGTTCGAGTCCGGTCTTCTGCATCGACCCGGACAATTATTTACCTTTTTAAATAAGTTAGAAATAAAAACACTTAGTTTGTATTTAAGTATAATAAAAATTGGATTATATAACATGTTAAACACACAGTCCAGCGGTGGACTGTGTGTTACGCAACCCACAGGTCCCGGGTTCGAGACCTGTGGAGCGCACCGGTCCGATTCAATTAAATTGTTTTTAAAAATAAATGATTTTCGGTTTAAATTAATTAATGTATAAATATAATTAAAAACAGATATACGACGGGTTAGACACGTAGCTCAGTTGGTAGAGCTGCGTGCACGCGTACGGGAGGTCTCGGGTTCGAGCCTTACTCAGCGCACTTATGCTCGCATTCGAACCGGTCAACAGTCACTGTTACAGTCAAAGTCAAAGTCAACGGTCAAAAAAAGTCAAATTTTTTTATTATTTTTATTTATTTATTTTAATTAAAACTCAATTAAAAATACTTAAAAATAACATTTTTAAGGTTAGAAAATAGCCTTAAACTCACAAAAATACACCCAAGAATCCTACTAAAATAGATTAATAAAATCCGTTTACTTACCGAACCATAATGATATTTATCTAGGTTAATTTCACTCGTGGTTAAAACCACTTCGCGTGCATTCAACATCATCAACCGAACGCACCCACTGTGAGTGAATCTTACAACTCCCCCTTTTAAATTACACGTTTTGGGGTGTGTCATGTGTCTCAAATAATTAACTCGTTTATTTAAATTTGTGCCATACCATATCGTGACCTAAACTTAGATTGTTTATATTGTTGTGATTACTTATTTCATTTGGTCAAATTATATGAAAGTCATTCATTAAGCCCATCAGTTCCTCGTGGGAGACGAGTTGAACAACGCGTGCCTCAAAACCAATTCATTATTGTTCATGTGTGTATCATTGAGTTTATATTGTTTGTAGTTGTGTCATTCATATTATCATGTTTATGCAATTCATTCATTAGGTCCATCAGTTCCTCGTGAGAGACGAGTTGAGCAACGCGTGCCTCTAAATGTTCCATTATTGTTCATGTGTGCTTTATTTAATATCTAATGATTGTTGAATAAGTTTACATCTATTTTTACTCATGTTTGGTTGTGCACATATTTCATAATCAATTTAAATAAACTTGTTCAAATGTTTTCCATAGGATTCACTCGCCAACTTTATGTTGATCCAAAAACCCTTTTACACATGATACAGGTGAACAGGTTGAAGCGAGGAAAACATAGGAAATGCCTTAGAAGAGAACAAAGAAGCTTAAGATTGATAGTTAGAACATGTTGTAACATTTATAGTAAATTTCCATTAAATTGTATTAATGAATATGAAACGTATAATAAATGTCATGAGCTTTGATGATAACCCAATCATGCCCCGATCACCTTTTCCGCTGCGGGTCGGGGTGTGACAGATGTCTTCCTGAGCAGCTATGAAGCACTTATGTTAGGAGAGCTAAAACGAGACTTCCTTTCTGCTGAAGATATGTACCAAGTGGATCAAGATGATATGGAGGAAATGGATCTGAAATGGAAAATAACAATGATCACTTTAAGGCTAAAGAAGTTTCAAGACAAGACAGGAAAGAGGTTGTCACTTCGAAAAGCTAGTTTCGACAAGGCTAAGCTGCGATGCTACAACTGCAAAAATTTGGGTCACTTCAAAAGGGATTGTCCGTTGCTGAAAAATAAAAATGCTGATGCGACTCCAGCTAGAAGGGCAATCGCAATTGAAGGAAATGAGAATGTTGCCGCTAACACTCCAAAGGCTCTGGTGGTGGAAGACTATGATTGGGCGGATGAGATTGTTGAAGCAAGGAGGAGCCCAATAAAGCTTTGATGGCAAAGATATCCACTGAACCAGAGGAAGTTGACAAGGCTCTAATACTAAGATATCCACTGAATCGGTTCCACGTCCTTCAAACTTTCTGGTATTCCCAAGGGAGAGACGTCTACTGACAAAGGACTGAAAAGCATCATCAACTAAACCAAGCTGGAAGCTGACAAAGGGAAGAAAGGAGATGAAACATCTAAGTTAAAAGGGAAGAGTCAAGATGCTAGCACTAGTGCAAAGAAGTAAAAAGATCAAGCCTCTATAGTAGCAATGAAAGCTGAATCCGCCAAAGAAAAAGAGGAGAAAGACTTGGTAAACAACATACCCTTTAAATTGTGCTCAAAACCATGTGTTAACGTCGCGGCTCACTATAAATCTCTCAACGTGACCTAATTAGAGAAAAAGATAGAGTGTTGCAATTTAACAAAGAGCTAAAACAAAACGAAGCTACATATCAGAGAAAGTTGAATTCAACTTTAGGCTAAATGTAGACTTTGAAAGAATTCATTTTCAGAAAAGATTTCATTATAAATTATTTAACTGAAAAACTAGAGAAATCTGAGATTGAAAACACTAAACTACAACTCACTATTGACAAATGGAATGTTAGCAAAAAGGTACTGATTGATATTAAAAATTGCCAACAACCGACATATGTGAAAGATGGCATTGGGTACAAAGATAAGCTTGAGAATGAAAGAAGAATCTTTCTGCCTCCTCACAGCAAAAACTATGTACCCATGCCAACTCCTCATCCAAAAAATGATTTAATTGATAAATATGATTTAATTGCTCAAAGTGGCGATTGTGAAAATGACAAAAATACTAACGTTTCTATATGCAATGTAGATGCAATTGAGTGTGAGGAGGATGTGTGTGATGAGGAATGTGGGGGCACAAAAATAGGGATAGGCTATTCAAGCGACAGTTACTCTACTTTTAACTGGTTCTCCTGGAATTATGGTAACACAAACAAAACTTTTATTCGGGATGAATATAATAATTTAACTAGGACGGATGACTGTAGTAAACCTAGTTTAAATATTCAAGATGACTGTAATAGGCATATGCCTAAACCTAAGACCCGCAACCATGAGAATGTAGTGATTGAATGCGTTGACCTGCAATCTGCTTTAATGACGATAATGTTGTGCATGAACCCCCTATATTTGTTCCAGAATTGAAACAAAACAGATTCGGAAAGTTCCTCATAGAGGAAATTCTTGAGTTTGTTACATCTCAGACAGGTATGTCAGAGACAGATAAAGAACAAAACCAAGAAAGCAGCAGTGAAGATTCAAGCATGACAACTTCAGAAAGCGGTGAAGAAAGATGGAGTGAAGATTAAGGATCAGATAATTCAAGTGAAAATCAAGAGTCAGCTTCTTCAACAACTTTCAAGATTGGTGAAGATAGCATAAACGATGAAAGTCGCATTGACAAGAAAATGAAGAAAATCAGAAGTTCAAGCTTCATTGCATCATCATTAGACATCGCTTCATACACTTCAAGACACTCATCACATACATTATCTTCCAACGCATCAACCTCTAAGAGGAAAAAGACTCGTTGCATTAAGTGTTTTCGTTGTGGTCATTTAGGATATACTGCGAAACATTGTAAAAGCAATAAATGTTCGAAGCCAGACCAAAATTTTGATAAAAATTTCACCTGATAAATTTAAGAAATCAGTCATAAACTTTATTGAAACAAAGTGTTTTTGGAAAAAGAAAGATGAAATTATCAAAGAAGATCATGAAAAATTAAAATTAAGCAAGTATGGGTTCTGAAAGCTAACAAACTTGTATATATTCTTGTTTGTTGTATAATAGAATAAAATTCAAAAATGGCTTCGAATACTAATGGAGTACATTTGACATGTTTACAGTGGATGCTCTAGGCATATGACGGGATTGAAGGAACTTTTGAAGAATTTCAGATTCATTGACGGCGACTTTGTCTCATTCGCCGGAGATCAGAAAGGAGGGAAAATAGTTGGACTTGGAGATGTTGTCTCAGATGCTATAACTTTGGAAGATGTTATCTATGTACCAAAATTGTGCTACAATCTTATGGGTGTATCACAAGTCTGTGACAAAGGAATATCAGTGCTTTTCAACGATGCAAAATGTGTCTTTCTCAAGCCTGACTACTCCGTTCCACGCAACAAAAAGCCGATATCTTCTCAAAACCCTTCGATAAAACTCATTTCAGCTTGGAAATGATCAATTTCCTTGAGTGGAAATGAACTTTGTTTTATAAACCGTTTGTATATACTCTATCATTTGTGCTAATTAAGAGAAAAAACCGCTTTCTAAGATAAACGAGTATCCTAAAACAGTGCCCATAAAAAGATTCTGTTTATTAAAAATTTCATTTTGGTTCAACGGACATACGAAAATAAAATTTTAGAGGGGAAGTTATCCAGAAAATTCGGAAAATTCAAAAAGAAAAGAAAAGAATATCCGATCTTCCTATGACACCTATTTGTTAAAGAAATGATAGAAAACTGCTAACACTTTGTCTATTTTTGAAACAGAAAAGCAAGGAGAATGGGGTACCAAGCAACATGTTAGTAGATTCAGCAATACTATCGAGTAAACTACAATTAGGCGATAAAAGATAAAGATCACACAAAATTCTGGATACCCACAATATTGTGTATCTTGCGGGTAACACGTTGCGGCGTATGGCTTAATGGCCTTAAATCTTGCGTTGATAGATTGCTAAAATCAGAAATTTCGGGTCTTTATATTGATTAATCATTCGGGGATATCATAGTCACTCTTCTGTTGCATCCAGATTTATGCAGAACTAGACACGATTACGATATCTTTTCAAAAAGAGCCAAAGAGGCCAAAAACCCTACAATTGAAAAAGCTCAACTAACCGAGCCATTCAAAAGTAATTGTACCAAAATGAGGTATCATCTTAGCCCTGGTTAGGTCAATATTGGTTGCTTTGACTATACGAAAGTGCATACCTATTCACCAATGCCCTAACTTTGTATTTTTCAAACGAATGAAATCAATCTACTCACCCGCTATGAAGAAGCTTTGTGCAAGCCTTGATCGCTGGGGTATGTCCCAACGTGGGACTCAAGGGCATAATATTTTACTATTGTAGCTTGAATGGGGGACATTAGAATTTTTTTCAGTATTACCAAAACATGATAAAGCACTCACAGAAAGCAAGTTGAAAGAAGGATGCATGGATTTAAAGGGACAAACATACTGACATTTTTTCTTTTGCCTCGATTAGTAAAAAATAATAAACTAACAAGGTTTACTAGTATGATCTTTTGTAGGAATGTTAAGGAGTGTCACACAAAAGAAATTGCGAAAAAAGGAAATCCATCAGTTGGAAAAACGAATTTTGGTGTCCAAATTGCCAAAAATTTTTTTCACAAGTTATTTTCTATTTGTGCATAAAATTTTAGCAAAAAGGGCACATTTTTTGAGAAAGTTTAAAATTTTCGAGCGTATTTGGTTTGGATTTCTTAGAATTGAAGAATCCTTCAAATTGTTGAAAGAGGCGGCGTATTTAATTACTCAACCCAGAGTATATATATATACATATATATGTATATGTATATGTATATATACATATATATATACATATACATATACATATATATGTATATATATATGTATATATACGTATATGTATATATATACATATACGTATATAGATATCTATATACGTATATACGTATCTATATACGTATATACGTATATATATATATTAGCGTTTTTGTCTAAAAGTTGCCGGTGTAAATATTTGATGACTTATTTGTGCTTTTAATAGCATATTTTTTATTTTATTTTAATTTAATTTAATTTAATTGTCGGTATTTTTGTAAGTATAAATCTAACTTAATAGTTACGTTTCGGAACCCAGATCTCACTTGGCTCCTTTCCGGGTTTCAAAAATGGCGTAACAAATAGGATGGGATGAAACAAAGAAGCACAATCAACCAAACGCAATAGTTCAGCCAGAAGAAGATTTTGAGGACGTGATGGATTGGCTATCCAGAAGCAAGATAAGCTATGTTGTTTAAGCGAATCCGGTAATCTATCGGATACACATAGAAGAGTTTTGGAGAACCGCAAAAGTTACCACGATAAACGCAGTGAAAACTGTCACAGCAACGATTCGAAACAAGCTAGTGAATATGACGGAAGAAAGAGTTCGAAAAGTGCTAGGTCTCGGAGATAATTCTAGAGATCCAATGAGGCTGAGTAAGGAAGATATTCTAGAAGGCTTTAGGGGGATGAATTATGTTGGAGATTTCAGAGGAAAGGCGGGTATGGATGTTTGAGCTTGGAATGGTCGGCAACTATGCTTAATTTGTGCATAAACCAGCCCTTCAACATATCTGGGTTGATCTTCTATAGCATGGTTGACAATGCCAACAAAGTAACATGGGCCATGTATCCAAGATTTGTTCAACTACTTATAAACGATCAACATGAATACTTACCTCATGATGGAAATCTGTACAAGTTTCAGTTACCAACCGGAAGATAGAGCACATAATTGAAGACGATGAATGGGTAATGTTGCACCATTGGATGTACGGATAGGAAAGGCTGCCACTGGTCCTCAATGCATATAAGAAGTACATAGATGGTGTGCAAAAATGCTAGAGAGAGGCAGGAAAAACAAGTTAATGAAGAACAGGAAGTGGAAGTTGAAGAAGAACCCCAATTAGTACGAAAGAAGAAAGACAAAGGAAAGAAAATCGATGAAAGGTAGACAGTGAAGAAGAAAAGGTCGAAAGGTTTGAGATGTCCTCTAAGTCTGTTGAGTGGGGACTCGAGGATGAAGTGGGGTATGAAACTGATGGAGGTGAGGAAGTGGCTCCTCACACCCTGAGTGGTTCAAAAAGGAGAAAGAAAAGCTGCCCGACTTCTACCAAGTGGTCACCGTTGAGAAAACTGAAGTTACTAACAAAATCATTGGGTGGAAGTGCTGTAACCTAAAAGGGATGCTCATAGTAAAGCAAAGGGGCGGTGTAATCCAATACTTCCGAATAGGCCCTGTCATGCAAGTCTACCAACTTGAGACGTTCTTGAATTAGGAAAACTTGAAATGATAAATCCTACGAATAGCAACATTGGAGCAGATTTGGAAAGACTCATCTTACGAGAATGCGTGCGTGGATTCACCATGTTTAAACCCCAACGCCCAAGACGACGAGTATCTAAGACCAAGAAAGACCCAATCACCAGAAAAGGAAAAGTAACTTGGGTGATAGATCCAGCGAAAGTGGTGAAAAGAGTGAAGATTCCTCTCGAACATCCGGTAATGCTCACAAATTTCAATAAGTAGTTCTATGATGGGAAAACAGGTGAAGTAGTTATTAGATCGAATGACAATGAAGACATTCAAATTCTCGATCCAATGGATGTGTTCATGTTCTACTTATCTGATCTAAACATACTCTATGGGCACAAAATACATGTGGGAGAAACTGTTAAGAGGGAATGCTATTCTAACATGCCATAGAGAGAGCATGGGAGAGAAAGAAAGAAATAATGGAGATGCAGAGTCAAATATTAAAGAAAAAGGAGCGAGATGAAGCCAAAACGAAGAAAGAAACGGAAAAGAAACAGCAGACGACTGCTCCTCTAGAGAAAGATCCTTCATCATAATCAGATGTTCAAGTCATACCACCACCTCCAACTTCATCCACGTATGAAGTCACTATGGAGGACCCAACAACAACAAGTGAAGCTGTTCCTAACCAAACTTCACACCAACAAACAATCAAGAAGCCACTGCCAGCCCTAAAGCTCAAGACAAGGAATGAAGACTCTCAAAGTACGCAACGACCTAGGGGGATATTGTTAGAACGTTTTGAGACCGTTGGTATTTGAGTTTTATAGTTTAGAATTGTTTGTAATAGTTAGATAAACTACAGGGGCAGAAACTGAATATTTTGTAAAGTGTCAAATCAGTGGTGGCGTATTTAATCTCCTAGCGTAATTAATAATTACGTTGGGTGATCAGATGCTATATGTTTATGAAGCTAGTCATCCTTTGGCTCCAAGTTTCTTGGACCAAGGTTATTTTGTTATCATCTTTGTGCATTTGTGTCTGATCTCAAGTTCTAAATCAATATCCAGGATCTTTGATTGTTATTATCATTATGGGATTACATCTTGGACAAGATACTTCACCTTTATCTTAGCTTCTTTGTGTTTTCTTACTTATATCATTCAAACACCTAATCTATAGGTGTTTGGGTGTTTGTTAATCACCATCACAGTGATCTAAGACTGTTTTGGGACTCACATAAACAAAAATTCTTACCTTCGTAAAGAGATAGATTTCAGAAAGTTCGTTTTTGTTACCTTCGTACGAACATAACTCAAATTTGTTTGGTTTGTGACTAGTTCGTACAAGGGTATCTTCGCACAAAGCTATCTTCGCACACTATTATCTTCATACCAAACCATCTTTGCTCAAAATATCTGACAAAATGGAGAACAAATTCTACAATGCTTTCGCCACTACAACCACATCGTTAGTCATTCAAATTTAAGTCTCGATAATGAAATGAGGATGATGACGAAGCTGCCTAAACTAATGAACCTAGAAGATTATAAAGGCTGGCATGAACATTTCGAAAACTGGGTTCAGGCAAATTATTTAGAATGCTGGTATTCATTCGAAGAGAAATATACCGCTCCTATTGGAGAGAACGGACTTGAGAAAAGATCATGCAGTCCAATCCGACAAAAAAGAGAAACTTACAAGAGAAAAGTTGTTAAACATTCCGCAACAGGCAATTAAAGAAGACATTTCACGTTGTTACAACATCAAGGAGATGCACAACCAATTTGGAACGCGTTGAAAGTTAAATTATAAGCTAGTATGCAACTGATAAAAAGTAAAAAGGCCTTGATCAAAAAGGAATTTGACATTTTCACCGCATTAAAAGGCGAATCAATAGAAGCAGCTTATTGAAAGATACTGCCATTTTGTTGTAGAAATGAAGAGGTTGAATATTCCGAAGGAAAATGAAGAATTCATTGACAAGCTAGCCGATGTATTACCAGAGGGTGAGTGGTCTACTTATCTAATGATCTTAAAGAATAGTCAAGAGTACAGTGGTATGAATCTGGGGAAGTTCATTGAAAAGCTTGAAGGACATGAACTAGAACTCCAAAAAATGGCTAAAATGAGGAATGCTAATGTCCAACAAGATGTGAATCTATACTTCAAAGGAAGCACTGTAGCTAACACTATAACCCGAAGATTCAGACTGCCTTCAGTCCTAGTAATTTAATTGGATCTTCTTAAAACAACACAAATAGTGGTAGTGGATTCTCATTATTTTCAAGTTACGATCTGAATACTGCAACACAGACACCTCAATCATTCCAAAGCTCGAACAATTATAACAGCCAAAACAGTCAAAACAGCAAGAACAATTCCAATCAACGCATCCTGTAGTGCAGCATAGCAGTGAACCTTGAAAACGCCCAACACTTTACTTAGACAACGGCTAAACAACATATGGCATTACTTGCTTCAGTCTTGGAGTCGTACGAGAGCCTGGTTGTGTAAGTCCATGCTCGGATCCGATTAGCTCAGGTGTGATCTAGTTAACCTAGTCTTAAAGTGCATTACAACCACATGTTTAACAAGATTATATTTCCTCAATTTATCTATTTTCATTAATAGTTCAACGTTTATAAGCTCCTAAAAATACTTGGACAGAGCTCCACCATCCAGTCTACAAAAACCATTACCTAACACTAAGCTTGCACACCTATATATTGACAAGGCACTTCGTGCGAAGCTAGCATATCTACCTTCGTACGATCTTGGTTAACTCCGTACGAAGTGAGTGATTCACCTTCGTACGGAGTGACATGTTTTACCTTCATACGAAGGTACTAATACATACAACTTTCAATTATATCATGTATACTCCTATTACAGACTCGATACGACTTGATGACGTAGACAACAGACATATGCATCAACAATCTCTCCCTTGAATGTTGCCGCGGTCTCGAAGTCATAGTCTTGAACAATCTTCATAACTTTAATATCTTTAATGTTTTCAGCACAACAAACATTATCAACACTCCCCCTTACTATGAGCTCGTATTATAGACGTTAATCATCAACATGTCAGTTCTTAGGAGGGAGGCTCGTGTCATGGCAATGCAAGAAGCAGTCTTGCGTGTCTATCTCGACGTGTGAAGCTGAATATATTGCTGCGGGTAGCTGTTGCTCTCAGGTTCTCTGGATCCAACAGCAGATGCGCGATTACAGTTTGAATTTCAATCGTACTCCTATTATGATAGACAATAATGCCACTATATCAATCACCAACAATCCCGTAAAACACAGTCGCACAAAAAAAATTGACATTCGTCATCATTTTATACGGGATTGTGCTGAAAAGAAATTAATTGAACTGCATTGAGTCGACACACTTGATAACCTGGCAGATCTTTACACAAAAGCATTTGACAGGGCTCGCTTTGAACATTTAGTCGAACTCAACGGGATGAGGAATCCTGAATAACAATTTTTCCATAAAAATAGTTTGTAAATAATTTACTGCTTTTCAAAAATCAAAAAACAACAAAAGAAATAGAAAATCAAAAACATAAACAAAAAGAAAATAAAAAATGAGTTTTTCACTGTGTGAAAAAGAAGAAATGATAGTACATCAGCAAGTTAGACTGTCACACTGAAATTAAAAGAAAATTGCTTAAGTGTGAGCTTCATCATATGATGTACCAGTAGGCAAAACGCATGAAATAATCAACTTACCTTTGTGATACAAAATATTATAATAAACTATGTATGAGTGGGTAACATATCAGTGGCGTACGGTTTTATAACCTTAAATCTTGCGTTGATAGATTGCCAAAATCTAAGGTTTTAGGTCTTTATATCGTTATTTCATCCGGGGTATCAAGGTTGTCCTTCTGCTGCATCCAGATATATGCTGACCTAGGCACAACCGGGATATCTTAAAAGAGCTAAAATGGAAAATCCCATAAATTGAAGAAGCTCTCCTAGAGAGTCATTCAAATGTGCAAATTGCATTATTCGTATCAAAATTTTGTATTTGTCCTAGCCCTCGTTGGATATTTGGTCTCTTTGCTGTACGGAAGTACTGACCTGATCACCAATTATCTAACGTTGCAATTCAAAAGGATGAATTTCGGTATACTCACCTACTAAGATGAATTTTTGTGCATACCTTGATCCCGGGGGTATGTCCTGTAGTGGGAAACACTAGTATATCAATATCACTTAACTAAACAGATCACGAGGTAATGGAAGTTGAAATGTTCATGTATTTTGTTTAAGTGGATAAACAATACTGGTGATCGTCTTGGACTGCTTTCATGAATATAAAGCAAAATTAGATAGTGTGAAAACAGTTTGATGTTGCTGATATGATCTTCTTACCGGTGACACTCACAAAAATAGAGTGTTTATTATATCGTTATTTACTTGCTTTCAGAAATATAAAAATCCAAAAAGATTTCATTTTCTTGTAAATTCTTATTGTACGGATATTGGTTGTTCGTGGAGGAGTTGTACCGATAGGGGGAGACGATGTTAGAAGCTGAGTTCAAAATTTTTTTACGATCTTGCGGGTTCTGTGTGCTTAAAATTTTGAGTATATGGTTTGAGTTGGGAAGTGCTTAATCTGTGATACAATTTAACTATCCCTTGAATAATAATAATTTGTTTATCTTGTGTTGAAAAATTCTTATGGTTTCTCGAGATGTTTGTTTTATAGTATACGTATTGTAGCAGTGTGTTGCTGAGAAGTTTGGTGAAGAGGAGTTTGCTTGGATGCATGGTAGAACCTCCTTTCTACATTGCAGACAAAGAAAGTTGAAGAGTTTGAAGATTGCTATGCAAGGACTAACCTGGAGTTTACTCAAACGCTAACGATTTAGAAGTTTTGGTGATTGGATACATCAGCTTAGGGGGAGTCTGTTACTGACAGAAGCTGTTAAAGCTGAAGCTATCGAAATACCAACGATTTTCAAAGATGTTAAAGATTGCAAGAAGTCTGAACACTAAGTTATTTTATGAAGCTATTGTCAAGGGGGAGTTTGTTGGTGCATATTGTGACAACAACTTAGTTTTGGTCTTTGGATATCTTGTAATTAGTAAAATGATAAACGGTTAGCGGGTTTAGTTTTGTAATAGTTAATTAGAAGCATTTGGGCTGAACTAGACATATAATAGTGCATGGTAGGCGAATTGGGCCTTAAACCCATTAGCAGTCCATGTAGGAAACCCTAGCCCATGAGCATAACCTATCTCTATATATAGGGAGGTTGTGATTAGGTTAAGGTTGCTCAGTTAGTTGCTGGTTCTATTGTTCAGTTGCTGCAAGAATTGCTTCAGAGAGATTGAGAGAAGAGTCTTGATTTGATTGTAAAACAATTGTGTTTGATAATCAATAGAAGACAGTTTGAAGGAATTGTGTTCGTGTTCTTGTTCGTGTTCGTGTTTTTCTGTTAAATCTGATCTAGGGGATTCCGCACTCTAGGTTGGATAGACGATTCTGTCAAGATCCATACGGACTAGGGGACATACAAGTAGTATTTGGATTAAATTTGCTTTAGACTACGATCTTACGTAAAATTTTGGCGCCGGTGCCGAGGAGTAGTACACACGTGTGTTATCTTTGATTTTAGTTTGTTATTTTTCAGGTTTACGCTGGTTATGTTAGTGTGCAGGTATTTACAGGTGCATGCATACTAGAGGCTCACACAAGCTATCACCATTGGCATTTGATCCGGAGATTGAACGAACTTTGCGAAGAAACAGAGTTTTACTACGAGAAAATAAAATTAGTGGTTCACCAACAACGCCTACAACACCAGTTACACAGGTTAACACAATGGATCCACTACCTTCCACTACGTGTCAAACAACACCACCCACACTTTCACCAATTTCTACTAACCATCCTACTTCAATACGTAAAACACCACATCATCTGCAACTACCCAAACCGGACCCATTCTCATTTTTAACCCCAGTTCAATGGTTCCATCCTTTTCATCCTTTTTCCCGACTTCCGGTCAATCATCTTCCACTCAACAACCACCACCAAATCAATTCACGCCAAGTTCAACCATTGTTCATGCTACCTCTATATTTCAACCACAAAACCAATCGGGTTTTCATTATCCATCTTCTTAGTTTGTACAATCTTCGGGTTTAGGAGGAGATGGATTTGATGATGGGTATGAGGAAGAATTTGGAGGATATGAAGAAGAGGGTATTATTATGGAGGAGATGAAGGTAATTTGGGACCTCAAGGAGGCATGTCTTACCAAAAAAGACAACAAGTTGAACAAATTCAAGAAGTGGTTAGGCAACCAACGGGGGTACGACAGATTCGTCCGCAAGGGCCACAGTTTTAACGTCCAATGCCTCTACAACAAGTTCAACCTCAATTTCAAAGGCCAATGCATCAACTATCAATGCAGCAACCTCAATACCAACAACAGTTTACACCTCAAGGGCCGATGCATGGTCAAGCGGGTCGACCGAGAGTACCATTGGGTGCTCCACGAAGACATTGCCGAGAGGTGGCGATGGGGATTGAAGCCCATTTTAGACCCGTTATCACTAATAACCCTTCTCCGGTGGTGATTCCTCATCACCCGAATGGAATAACATTTGAGGTTAGAACAACCACACTTCAAAGTTTTCCGAAGTACAAGGAGTTAGCAACGGAGGAACCATACTTCCATTTGGAGACATACGATTCTATTTGCAACACTATTGGAGGGCAAGGTTTTTCTTTGGATGATGTTAAGTTGGTACTGTTCCAATTTTCGTTGGAAGACAAGGCTAAAAGATGGTTTCATACTTTGCCATCCGCGTCAATATACACATGGGCCGACATGCAACAAAGGTTTTTGGAAGAATTTTTCACGGCCCAAAAGACTAATGAGGCTAGGAAGAGTTTGAGAAGTTTTCGACAACAACCGGGTGAGATGTTTCATGAAGCATTCGAGAGGTTTAATATGGTGTTGAAAAATTGTCCTCATCATGGCATTGCACTTTGGGAGTTATTGAATGCCTTTCATGAGGGGTTGAGTTTGGAGGATGCTCGTGATTTAATGTCGATCACTAATGGTACGTTTGGTACAAATTTTGAGCAAGATGATTGGGCATTTTTGGAGCAAATGACAGTCACATCCAAGACAAAAGCGCAATCTTCAAGAAGGGCAAGGCATGTCATTACAAGACCTCAAGTTCATGCGGTAGATGATGGGGGAGTTCAACCAACTAACCAAGTGTATAACGTTTGCACAAATTGTAATGAATTGGGTCATACGGCGGATGTTTGTTTGGTGGGTGCAGTCAAAGGTCAAGTAGAAGAGGTGAATGCTATTCAAGGGGGTGGTCGTAATTTTAACATGAACTTGAACATATACCACCTTGGGTTAAGGAACCATCCTAATTTTCGTTATGTGAACCCGGAGAACCAAGCCAACCCAAATTTCCAAGGAGCTCAAGGAAATTTCGTTCCACGCCAACAATACAATCAAGGTAATTTTAGAGGTGGGAATAGTCAAGGCTACCAAGGGCAGTTTCGACAATTGGGTGGTCAATGTGGTACCATATGCCAAACCTCATCAAGTGGAAATGAAGTTATGGATATGCTCTAGTTGATGCAACAAGATATGCAAAGGAGAAATCAAATTGATGAAGTTCGGATACAAAAGGATGAGGTCTGTGATAAGAGCATTCAAACATTGACCACTCAAATGGGTCAACTTGCAACCGAGGTGGGGGAGTTGAAAAAGGTAATGGTCAACTTCCTAGCGACACTAAGGTAAATCCTTCTGATAGTTCTTCACGTAATATTCCTATTAACCATGTTAGTTTCTTAAGAAGTGGAAAAGAATTTAAGGTAAACTTGTTATCGGGTTTGGTTGATGGGACGGTTGAAGATATTACGGGAAATGAAAGTGAGGATGATGAAGTTTCACCTTCAATTGTGTCTAAGGACCCTAACGTTGAAAAGGTAATTCAAAAACCGAGGTTGGGTGAACTTTTAAAAAATCGAATCGAGGAAGGGGGACCAAGTCAAGTCCCATTTCCATCGGCTTTAGTTGACCCGGGTAAGAAAAATTTATTTAAACAAGGGGTCCTCCAAAAGAGGAATTGTGGGATGTTTACAAGCAAGTCAAAGTAAACCTCCCCTTACTTGACGCAGTTAAACAAGACCCGCTTATGCAAAATTTTTAAAAGAATTATGCACACAAAAGACGCAACAAAAGAAAAAATTGTCTAAGCGGGTTGACTTGACCGGACAGGTAAATGCGGTGCTAAAAGGGGATCTTCCTCCCAAACTCCAAGATCCGGGAACGCCACTATAAATATTCAAGTTGGAAATTTTCAAATGTCATAGGCGTTGTTAGATTTTGGAGCCGGAGTAAGTATTTTACCAGGGGCTTATACGGCCAATATGATTTTTGTCCGTTAGAACTGGTTGAGACAACGGTGATTCTAGCCGATTTGTCTCATAAGCTATCCCGAGGGATGGTATAAGATGTCATAGTAAAGGTTGGTGAGTTTTATTACCTGGTAGACTTTTTGGTCTTAGATTACTCATCCGCGGATCCAAAACAACAACAAAATGTTATTTTGGGTCGGCCATTTTTGAGCACCGCTCATGCGGTGATTGATTGTCGATTTGGTATGGTTGACATGACATTTGGCAATAGAAAAATGAGATTGAATGTTTTTACTAACACTTCTAACTCTATTGGTGGTGATGAGTGTTTTATGGCAGATTTAGTTGACGGATGCAAACCGCATGAGTATGATGAGGATTGTGTAGATGTTTGTGCTTGCGATTTTTTCTGAACAGGTACACGCGTGCACGTTGAGGATTGAGGAGAAAGAGCAAGATGCGATGGCGGTTAAGGAGGGTCGACCACCATGGACTCATCAGTTCGAGAGTTTCTAGTGGAGATTAATTTGGGGACGAAGCCATCATTAGAGGAGCCACCGAAGTTGCAGTTGAAAGACTTGCCAAGTCATTTGAAGTATGCATTTTTAGGAGATAATGACACTTTACCGGTCATTATTACCTCTAACTTGGAGATGGCTCAAGAGCAAGAATTGTTGAAGGTGTTGAAAGCAAATAAGGCGGCTATTGGGTGGGTGATTGCTGATTGAAAGGAATTAGTCCATCAATTGTCATGCACAAAATCATCAAGACCGAGAATGTGAAACCAACTAGAGAGGCTCAAAGGAGATTGAACCCAAATTTACGAGAAGTGGTAAAAAAGGAGGTAATTAAGTGGTTAGACGCAGGTATAATCTATCCCATTTCAGATAGTGCTTGGGTAAGTCCTACCCAAGTGGTGCCTAAAAAGTCCGGCATTCAAGTAATTAAAGATGAAAATGGTGAACAAATTGTCACCCGACCGGTCACCGGGTGGTGTGTTTGTATTGATTACCGAAAATTGAGTGTTGCGACATCTAAGGACCATTTTCCATTACCTTTCATTGATCAATATATTGAAAAATTATCAGGTCAAAATATTATTGCTTCTTAGATGGGTATTCGGGGTATAACCAAATTGCCATTCACCTGGATGACCAACACAAGACCACTTTCACTTATCCGTATGGCACTTTTGCTTTTCAGTGAATGCCATTCGGTTTGTGTAATGCCCGGTGACTTCCCAACGATGTATGATGAGTATTTTCTTGGGCATGGTTGGGGAGTCACTTGAGGTATTCATGGATGATTTCTCCATTTTGGCAAAAGTTTTGAGTCTTGTCTTGACGAGTTGGAAAAAGTTTAAAAAGGTGTGTCGAGAAAAATTTAGTGCTCAGTTGAGAGAAAAGTCACTTCATGGTCCAAGAGGGTGTTGTGTTGGGTCATGTCATTTCGGAAATGGGGATGGATGTGACATTTGTGCCCTTTCAATCATTGCAATTACAAACATTTCGTATTCAATAAAACCCTGTGTTATATTTCCAAATATTTTTTATTCAATAAAATCTTGTATTTTATTGATGAAAATGTAAAAATTTCAATCGTTGCACAATTTCGATCATTTTCGTGTTCGTTAAAGCGTTTTACGCATTTTTACGAAACGCATAACCATACAAAAATGGCAAACAAGTGAAAATACAAGTCAAAGGGCCAAAAATGTCAAAAAAATAATAAATATTTTGGCTTCTTCACCAAGTTTGCCACTTATCTCCAATTTTTGACACCTATCACTCAATTGTCACTCTTAATATGGTGTTGACACATGTTAGGATACTAATCCACACTTGAGGACACTTGTCATCACCTCCTTAATCCTAAAATACTATAAATACCCCATGATTCTTTCATTTTTTTTTTCACACCACTTCAAAACACTTCAAAACACTTCAAAGCAAAGTGTAAAGTTCTTCTTTCTATCTTTCTTGGAGCTTGTTTCCAACCTTTGGAAGCCTCCTATCTTGAGTTCCAAAAGTGTTCTTCAACACGAGTAAGTACTCTTCCTAGTTCTTTCATTATTTTAGCATTTTTGAGCTAAAAGTCGAACAATTTGGCTTCCTGATTGACTTTTGGTTCTGACCATATTTTGGTCAAGTCAAAGTTCAACTGAACTTTGCAATGTGATCGTGATCACGAAGGTTATTATCCCTAACGATTTCACCTTATGATTACCACGTTTACTAGTCGAAGTGACGAGTTAAAGTTTCGGTCAAAAATGCGCATGATGTGCATTTTACAACGAAACTAATTTGTGGTATCAAAACACCAAGTTTTGATACCAAATCAGCTTTATAAACTTAGTTAGACATACTTTGACATGTCTAACTCGTCACTTCTAGTTTAGTGCTTATTTTGGGTCGTAAGTCGAGCGGTCTTTATCACCGCCTTGACTTTCGAATCCGACCCGTTTGGTCGATCTTAGGATCCGACGAAACACATATTTGTGACCATAGTTGTATAGAGAATAACCTACTAAGGTTATACCTTATGGTCACGTCATTGGTTAGTGTTATGATAAATTACTTCTATGTTCTAAAAAAATGATGACCAAAATGCCCTTTTGCACATAAATCCATTTTTAACACATGTAACCAAATTTTTAACATATAAACTAATGTTATAACAATTTCAAACATGTTTGGGCATTTAAGACTTATCATAGTACGATCACGCATTCATGCTAATGACCCGTTAAAGTAGCATAAACTACGTTAACGAGTCATAATGGGCCAAAAGCACTTAGGATCCTTTCCAAATCAGAATGTTAAGTTTGTTAAAGCATATCACATGAGTTCCAACACTCGTTTGTTTATAAGACTTCGTTCTATCCGATCTCCCGTTTGAGTCCCGACACGCTTAAATATTTATATGACACATTAGGACACATTTGAGCTTTGTTTATTCCGTTTATCCAGAACACTTTCGCAATCCCAAGTGTGTACATAGCCCCCCTTCTTTTACATTTTCAAATGTTTTGGGGTGATTCATATGTGCCTATAATTATTTTCAAGATTTCAAAACAATATACATGGTTTATATATACCAAATGATTTTCAAAGTGAGTACATAGTTCCCCTCTTTTATGTTTTGCAAATGTTTTGGGATGACTCATATGTGCCAAATCATTTTAGAGTTTCATAAACAATGTCTATGGTTTATATACAAAACAATACGATTTGAATAATGTGAACAACTTTTTGATGCGTTATCCATAACACGAATGACATTCATTAGCTTTGGCCGAGCCGACCAGTAGTATGTTATAGTACCATAGGACTGACAATCCTATTATCGGACTGTTCACTGGATTTGATGGAAGTTTGGGTAATGACAGAAACTGTTTCTGATTAATAAATCATTTGTTGATTTGTTAGTCTAGTTAAAGAGACCCTTTGGTGGTCTATTAAAGATACCCTTTTGTGGTATAGTCAACACAGGTTTGAATGTGTTCATTAAAGAACGATCAAAAGTTTTCACAATTAAAAACACGGACGATTTGTTTATGATATGGACAATTGGTTTATGGCATGGACGATTGATCTATAACACGGACAAATGGTTTTGAACAATGTCACGCAATTATTTCACTTAAAGATATAAACCATACGAAGTTTTCTTTTGAATCAATCTATTACAAGGTTTTTACAAAAGAAATGTTTTTATCAAGATTCATGGCTACAAGGTTTTCACAACTCTAACCAACTTGATTTAGTTGGTTAATTGTATTACAATATCAAACACTTTTGATACGAAGTTTTCACTTAACGACTCTCGTAGTCGGACGAGGTGTTGCAATATGTATACAAGGCCACGAATTTGACACACTCACAAAACCTATTTACTCGTCGGAATTTTTTATGCTGACTCTCTTTTCACATATGTTTCAGGAATCAATACTTGATAATATGATGCATGCTTCACGTAGGAATGGACACGTGCCTTAGTGACTTAAAACATGAAAGAAAATTTATTTATGTGTTTTTTTCTCTGTTTATCCCAAGACAATGTAAACATTTAACTTAATCGAACATAATTTTAAATTCCATGAGTTGTGAAACAATAGTTCTGCGACATGACTCCCCGATGTTTCCACCGCGGTTCGTTGTTTTACGCGGTCGGGGTGTTACAGAAAGATTGGTATCAGAGCTTATGGTTATAGGGATTTAGGTTTTAGTAATGCTTTGACCTAGACTATAACCTTCCTAGGACCCTAACGCAAGTTATCTTGCGTTTAGATTATTAAAACAATACCATCACCTATCCTTAGGTGATTACCAAAACAAAGAAACAAGTTACGAATTCGTTTTAAAATCGATCATCTATCCTTAGATGATTTTTTTTTGGCTTAAAGCCTTGTAAATTTTCAAAATCCCGTCAAAGTTTGGGTTTTATTAGTGTGAACACGTGCAATCTGGAAGGGTGGATGCCTGTACGCTGATTTTTCTGTCCAAGGCTAGAGTGTTCGTACAAATCCGCATTATCGGACCAGTCACTCTTACCTGGGAACTCTTAGGGTGAGTGTCCACTTATAGGCTAAAGCATGTCTTCACAATACATTATAAAGACCCATTTACTTTGATTAGTCACCTTGTGTCGTTTGTTTATTTTTAAGTAACGAACGAATGACCACCATCCTTATATTTTGTCGATATTTTTAACATCTCTCTAGATTAGCCAATGTTTGTCATTCAGCCCCAAAACAAGCTATTTAGAACCCTGTTCAACCCCAAGCCAACCCTGCTCGACCTCCGTCCCCACCTGGTTCTAGCTATAACTGTGGCGAGATGGGTCACTTTAGAAACAACTGCCAAAATTGGTGAACGCGAATGCAAATCCAGCCCGTGGACGCGCATTCAATATCAATGCCAACAAGGCTCGTGCTGATAACGAAGTCATTAACAGTACTTTCCTTGTTAACAATCATCCTGCTTCTATTCTTTTCGATTTGGGTGCCGGTAGAAGCTTTATATCACTAGCCTTTGAACCCTTAAGGGTGGAAATAACTAGTGGTGAACCCCTGTGCTGACTATGTCATTCGTAGTTGCCAATGGAACTTGGATAACCACCTTTTTCCCATTGACCTCACACCAATGCAACTCGGGAGTTTTGAAATCCTCATAGGAATGGATTGGTTAACCAAACACCATGCTGAGGTAATTTGTTTCGACAAGGTTGTTCGTATACCTCTTTCGTATGGCAGAACCTTAGAAGTTCACGGGGAGAAACCCTCTAGTAGCCAAAAAACTCATGACCTGTACCCAGGCCCAAAAATACCTACGAAAGAATTATGTAGCCTTCTTGGCACATATCGTAGAGGAAAAAGGCAAGGGCAAAACTGTTCAGGACATCTCCGTTGTTCTTGAATATCCTGAGGTGTTTCCTGAAGAGCTACCTGGTTTACTCCCAATTCGTCAAGTTGAGTTTTGTATTGACCTTGTACCTGGTGCCAACCCAATTGCCAAATCTCCTTACCGTCTGCACCGTCTGAAATGCAAGAGTTGTCAAAGCAACTCCAAGAACTTTCAGACAAGGGATTCATTCATTGAGCTTTTCACCTTGGGGCGCTCCTGTCCTATTCGTGAAAAAGAAGGATGGATCCTTCCGTATGTGTATCGATTATCGTGAGCTCAACAAACTCACAATAAAAAATCGATATCCCCTACCTCGCATTGATGATCTCTTTGATTAGCTACAAGCTGCGACCTGCTTTTCAAAGATTGATCTGCGTTCTGGGTATCATCAACTTCGTGTACTCGAAGAAGATATTCTCAAGACTGCTTTTCGCACTCGATACAACCATTACGAGTTCACTGTCATGCCTTTTGGTTTGACGAATGCTCTTGCCGTTTTCATGGACTTAATGAATAGGATTTGTAAACCTTATTTAGAAAAGTTCGTCATTGTTTTCATCGACGACATCCTCATTTATTCTAAGTCTCAAGCTGATCACGAACAACATCTCCTTCCAACGATGGAACTCCTGAAGAAAGAACAACTTTACGCCAAATTCTCCAAGTGTGAATTTTGGCTAAAAGAAGTTCAATTTTTGGGACACCTTGTTAACGAACAAGGTATACATGTAGATCCCGCCAAAATCAGTGCGATTAGGGATTGGAGTACACTTACTACTCTACCGAATTTCGTTTATTTCTTGGTCTTGCGTACTATCGACGATTCATCTCTAACTTTTCAAAGATCGTGGTTCCCCTCACCACTTTAAAACTTTCGAGTGGGGACCCAAACAAGAGGAAGCCTTTCAAACACTGAAACAAAAATTCTGTAATGCTCCTGTTTTATCTTTATCCGACGGCAACGACGATTTCGTTTTCTATTATGATGCATCAAACCTAGGCCTTGGTTGTGTTCTCATGTAAAGAGACAAAGTCATAGCCTATGCGTCAAGACAATTGAAAATCCACGAGAAAAACTACACAACTCATGATCTTGAGTTAGGAGTCGTAGTTTTTGCTCTCAAAATTTGGAGACACTACCTTTACGGTACTAAATGTGTAGTTTTCACTGACAACAAAAGTCTCCACCACATATTCAATCAAAAGGAGCTTAACAAGAGATAACGACACTGGTCGAACTTCTGAACGACTACGACTGTGAGATTCGCTACCATCCTGGTAAGGCGAATGTTGTGGCTGATGCGCTTAGTTGTAAGGAACGTGTCAAACTTCATTGTGTTCGAGTTCAATCCGATATCCAGACACGTATCCTTCAATCACAACATACATGTGTGACCCAAAGCTTGTTGAAAAATGAGCTGCCAAAAAATCTCGAACTTCAACTCGAAACAAAAGACAACAGATTACTCTACTACAAGAACCGTTTGTGGATTCCTAGTCAAGACAATCTCCACACCTTATTGATGGACGAAGCTCGTAAGTCTCGTTATTCAATCCATCCTGGTGCAGATAAAATGTATAAGGATCTCTGTAACCAGTATTGGTGGTCGGGTATGAAGAAGGACATTGTCTTATATGTGTCTAAATGCCTAACTTGTCTTAAAGTTAAGGCATAACATCAACGCCCATCTAGTTTACTCGAGCAACCACAAATATCGGTATGGAAGTGGGAGAACATTGCGATCGATCTCATCACTAAACTACCGCGCACACCTAGAGATCATGATGCCATTTGGGTAATCATCGACCGTCCAACAAAGTCAGCACACTTTTTGGCAATTCGTGAGGATCTATCTGCTGATAAACTCGCCAAGATCTATGTTGATGAGATTGTATCTCATCATGGTGTTCCTTTGAACATCATATCCGATCAAGATGCTCGATTCTCATCTCACTTTTGGAAGACCATGCAATCTGCCATGGGAACCAAACTCAATCTGAGCACTGCTTATCATCCTCAAACAGATGGACAATCTGAAAGGACAATTCAAACACTGGAGGATATGCTTAGAGCATGTGTGATCAACTTTGGTGGTAGTTGGGATTCGCATCTACCATTGGTCGAATTCTCCTACAACAATAGTTATCACACCAGCATCAATATGGTGCCTTTCGAAGCTCTATACGGTCGAAAATGTCGTTCACCTGTCTGCTAGAATGAGGTCGGTGAAGCTCAGCTCACTGGGCCTGAACTCATTCATGACACAACAGACAAAGTCAAGAAAATTCGCGATAACCTTCTGACAGCTAGAAGCCGTCAAAAGAGATGCGGACAAACGATGCAAGCCCTTGGAATTCCAAGTTGGTGATCACGTCCTTGTCAAGGTATCCCCTTGGAAAGGTGTGATTAGATTTGGAAAGAAAGGAAAACTTGCACCACGATATATTGGACCATTCAAGATCGTTGAGAGAATAAAAAAGGTGGCCTACCGACTTGAGCCACCTTCTGAACTTGGGAACATTCACCCAAAATTCCACGTGTCCAATTTGAAAAAGCGTTTTAGCCGATATAAACCTCCATATTCCGCTCGACGAAATTCACGTTGATGACACTATGCACTTTGTCGAGAAACTTGTGGAGATATTGGACCGTGAAGTCAAGAAACTCAAGCGTAGACGTATACCGATAGTTAAAGTTTGCTGGGAATCCAAACGTGGCCCAAAATTTACTTGGGAACGAGAGTATCAGATGAAAGCAAAATATCCACATCTGTTTCACAAAGTTTCATCTAATTAAATTTCGGGACGAAATTTCCAAAAGTAGGGGAGACTGTGACATTTGTGCCTTTTCAATCATTGCACAATTACAAACATTTCGTATTCAATGAAACCCTATGTTTTATTTCGAAATATTTTTGTATTCAATAAAATCTTATATTTTATTGATGAGAATGCAAAAATGTCAATCGTTGCACAATTTCGATCATTTTCGTGTTCGTTAAAGCGTTTTACGCATTTTTGCGAAACGCATAACCGTACAACCGAACGAACCGACATCCATGACATTTTCGGGAATAATCCAAGTTACACATGTCTTAGAACCTTTATATAACCTAAATATTAGGTTAAAGGGGTTAAAAATGACAAACAAGTGAAAATACAAGTCCAATGGCCAAAAATGTCAAAAAATAATACATATTTTTGCTTCTTCACCAAGTTTGCCACCTATCTCCAATTTTTGACACCTAGCACTCAATTTTTGACACTTAATATGTTGTTGACACATGTTAGGATACTAATCCACACTTGAGGACACTTGTCATCACCTCCTTAATCCTAAAATACTATAAATACCCTATGATTCTTTCATTTTTTTTCACACCACTTCAAAACACTTCAAAGCAAAGTGTAAAGTTCTTCTTTCTATCTTTCTTGGAGCTTGTTTCCAACCTTTGGAAGCCTCCTATCTTGAGTTCCGAAAGTGTTCTTCAACACGAGTAAGTACTCTTCCTAGTTCTTTCATTATTTTAGCTATTTTGAGCTAAAAGTGGAACAATTTGGCTTCCTGATTGACTTTTGGTTCTGACCATATTTTGTTCAATAGTCAAATTGTTCAACTTATTCCCTAACGATTTCACCTTATGATTACCACGTTTACTAGTCGAAGTGACGAGTTGAAGTTTCGGTCAAAAATACGCATGATGTGCTTTTATGACGAAACTATTTTTGGGTATCAAAACACCAAGTTTTGATACCAAATCAGCTTTATAAACTTAGTTAGACATACTTTGACATGTCTAACTCGTCACTTCTAGTTTAGTGCTTATTTTGGGTCGTAAGTCGAGCGGTCTTTACCACCGCTTGACTTTCGAATCCGACCCGTTTGGTCGATCTTAGGATCCGACCAAACACATATTTGTGATCATAGTTGTATAGAGCATAACCTACTAAGGTTATACCTTATGGTCACGTAGTTTGGTTAGTGTTATGATAAGTTACTTATATGTTCTAAAAAAATGATGACCAAAATGCCGTTTTGCGCATAAATCCATTTTAAACACATGTAACAAAATTTTTAACATATAAACTGATGTTATAACATTTTCAAACATGTTTGGGAATTTAAGACTTATCATAGTAAGATCACGCATTTACGCTAATGACCCGTTAAAGTAGCAACAACTACGTTCACGAGTCATAATGGGTCAACAACACTTAGGATCCTTTCCAAATCAGAATGTTAAGTTTGTTAAACCATATCACATGAGTTCCAACACTCATTTGGTTTATAAGACTTCATTCTATCCGAATCTCCCGTTTGAGTCCCGACACGCTAACATATTTATATGACACAGTAGGACACATTTGAGCTTTGTTTATTCTGTTGATCAAGAACACTTTCGCAATCCCAAGTGAGTACATAGCCCCCCCATCTTTTACATTTTCAAATGTTTTGGGGTGATTCATATGTGCCTATAATTATTTTCAAGATTTCAAAACAATATACATGGTTTATATATACCAAATGATTTTCAAAGTGAGTACATAGTTCCCCTCTTTTATGTTTTGCAAATGTTTTGGGATGACTCATATGTGTCAAATCATTTTCAGGTTTCAAAAACAATGTCTATGGTTTATATATAAAACAATACGATTTCAATAATGTGAACAACTTGTTGATGTGTTATCCATAACACGATTGACATTCATTAGCTTTGGCCGAGCCGACCAGTAGTATGTTATGGTTCCATAGGACTGACAATCCCATTATCGGACTGTTCACTGGATTTGGTGGAAGTTTGGGTAATGACTATAATTTTTCTGATTAACAAATCATTTGTATATTTGTTAGTCTAGTTAAAGAGACCCTTAGGTGGTCTATTAAAGATACCATTTGGTGGTATAATCAACACAGGTTTGAATGTCTTCATTAAAGAACGATCAAAAGTTTTCACAATTAAAAACAAAGACGATTTGTTTATGACATGGACAATTGGTTTATGACACAGACGATTGATCTATAACATGGACAAATGGTTTATAACACGGACAAATGGTTTTGAACAATGTCACACAATGATTTTCACTTAAAGATATAAACCATATGAAGTTTTCTTTTGAATCAATCTATTACAAGGTGTTTACAAAAGAAATGTTTTTGTCAAGATTCATGGCTACAAGGTTTTCACAACTCTAACCAACTTGTTTTAGTTGGTCAATTGTATTGCAATATCAAACACTTTTGATACGAGGTTTTCACTTAACGACTCTTGTAGTAGGACGAGGTGTTGCAATATGTATACAAGGCTACGAATTTGACACACTCACAAAACCTATGTACTCGCCGGCATTTTTTATGCTGAATCTCTTTTCACATATGTTTCAGGAAACAATACTTGATAATATGGTGCATGCTTCACGTAGGAATGGATGCGGGCCTTAGTGACTTAAAACATGAAAGAAAATTTATTTATGTGTTTTTTTTTTTCTGTTTATCCCAAGGCAATGTAAATATTTAACTTAATCAAACATAATTTTAAATTCAATGAGTTGTGAAACAATAGTTCTGTGACATGACTACCTGACGTTTCCACCGCGGTTTGTTGTTTTACGCGGTCGGGGTGTTAAAATGAAGGTAGATAAGGCGAAAATTCGGGTAATATCATCTTTGCCTTCACTTAAAAGTGTTAAAGGGGTAAGATCATTTTTGGGACACGCGGGATTTTACCGGTGATTTATTAAAGATTTTGTGTCATTACTAAACCTTTATGTAATCTGTTACTAGAATATGTACCTTTTGATTTTACTAAGGAATGCATGCAAGCTTTTGCAGTTATGAAGGAACAGTTGGTGAAAACTCCCATTTTGCAACCGCTGGATTGGTCAAAGCCGATTGAGATCATGTGTAATGCGAGTGACACAACTATTGGAGCGGTTTTAGGTCAAAGGGTTGATAAAAAGCCGATGGCAATTTACTATGCAAGCAAGACATTGTCCGAGGCCTAACTGAATTACACCACAACCGAAAAGGAGATGTTAGCAGTGGTGTATGCCTTGGACAAATTTTGGTTGTACATATGGGGAAGCAAGGTGGTTGTGTATTCGGACCATTGTATAGTTCGTTACCTGATAGAGAAGAAAGATGCAAAACCCGTTTGATTCGTTGGGTGCTTTTATTGTAAGAGTTCGATTTAGAAATTCGGGATAAGAAAGGAAGAGAAAATGTAGTGGCGGATCATTTATCCCGAATTCCGTTGGAAGGGGTCCATGATGTTAGTGAAATCAATGAACGGTTTCCCGATGAAGAACTGTTGGCCGTGTCTACTTGTGTTGCACTGTGGTATGCCCATTACGTGAATTATTTGGATACGGGTGCTCTTCCTAGTCATTGGACGAAGAAAAGGAGACAACAGTTTATGGTCCAAGTTAAACATTATATATGGGATGAACCGGACCTTATCAAAATTGGGCCCGACCAAGTGATTCGAATATGTGTGCCTGAGACGGAAGTGTTAGAAATCTTGACTCATGCTCATTCATCTGCTTGTGGGGGTCACTTTAGTGGTCGCAAGACGGGATATTGAGTACTTACATGTGGGTTTTATTGGCCGACAATTTTTAAAGATGCGTGTGAGTTTACTTGGAATTGTTTAAATTGTCAAAAATGGGAAGTATTTCGAAACCGGATGAGATGCCATTGCAACCCATTTTGGTGGTTGAGATATTTGATGTGTGGGGTATAGATTTTATGGGTCCTTTTCCGAGTTCGAATGGGTTTTTGTACATTTTTGTTGCGGTGGATTATGTCTCGAAATGGATTGAAGCCATATCAGCAAGAACCAACGATCATTCGGTAGTATGCAAGTTCATGCAATGTAATATTTTTGCTTGGTTTGGGATCTCGAGGGTTATAATAAGCGATGGTGGTTCGCATTTTAAAAATTTTAACTTCGAGAAATTGTTGAAGCGGTACAATGTGAACCACCGAGTCGCTACGCCGTATCATCCGCAAACAAGTGGACAAGTTGAAGTGTCCAACCGTCAAATCCAAGAAATTCTCATGAAGACGGTGCGAACGGATAGAAAAGATTGGTCAAGTAAGTTGGATGATGTGTTGTGGGCATATCGAACGACCTATAAAACCCCATTGGTATAAATCCTTATCGGTCAGTGTATGGGAAAGGATGTCATTTACCAATGGAATTAGCTCATCGGGCACATTAGGCGATTAAAACGATGAATGCAGATTATGATGAAGCGGGTAGAATTCAGAAGCTACAGTTGAGCGAGATAAAAGAAATCCGAGATGAAGCGTATGAGTGTGCATCGGTGTATAATGATAAGCTCAAAAAGGTTCATGATGTGAAGATTAGAAAACAAACTTTTGAAGGGGGTCAAAAAGTTTGCTTGTACAACTCAAGATGAAGTTGTTCGCGGGAAAGTTGAAGAGCAAATGGATGGGTCCATATGTAGTCACGAGAATGGGGAGGTTTGGAGATATAGATATTGAAGATGTTCATACTAACATGAAGCAAACGGTGAATGGGCACCGGCTCAAACCATACTTAGAAGGGAATGATATCAAAAATCTCGAGCTTGACAAGGTGGGCTTTATTTTACGCCCATTGGATGAGGAATAAGCATAGGAGGCCCAGGTTTGGTAGTGTAAATACTTAGTTTAGTTAGTTTAGTTAGTTTGTTTTCAAGCAATTTCCTGTACTCGTTTTAACTTGTGTTTGAAACAAGTGTAGGGAAATTCTTACGAATTTCTCTAACATAGTGTTGAGGACAACACGGGTTTTTCGAGGGGGGGGGGTAACATAATACTCATGTCTAAATAAAAATAAAAAAAACCTAAAAATAAAAAAAAATTCATAATGAAGTTGCCCAGATGCCACCGTAGGATACGGTCCACACAATAGCTTACGGTGGGTCAAAAATTTGTTTACGGTCTTAGGCTTCTGTCTTACGGTCATACTCATTTGCCAGTGATCACCGTAGCTTACGGCGGTCACCGTAGCTTACGGTGGCCGTTGGTAATGGGTCCATCGTAAAAAGAAAAAAACAAAGTTTAAACTCATCCACTCATTCTTTGCACAAACCCTAGCCACATACCTTTTCTTCTTCTTTCTAAAACCCCTTTCAAGAACATCACTTAAAAACTTCATAACTTCACCATACCTTCACCAAATCGAGTGAGTTTTGGGTTGATTTTGATTAGGATTCACAAGGATTCCGAAATTGTGCTTGCCTCTTGAAGAATCCAATGTTTAGGTGGTCAATTTTAGACATTTTGGTCTGAAAATTTTGGGGTTTTGGTGGGTTTTGATTACTCTTGAAGTCCTTAGCATTCTCATCATCTGTAAGGCTAAGGTATGCAATCTATGTTCATTATTTGAAGCACATTGCAGATTTGTAAGTTTTCATCTTGGTTTTTGCTTACACACTTGTTTTTAGTGATATGATGGTATGAACTTGAGGAGTTTGTATGAGACTATGGTTGTAGATGTTAAATTGTTTGTGTTAAACATGATTTTTGGGCATAATTTTTGCTAACCTAGGGAAATATTGTCCAATTTTTTTGCAAAATGATGAATATCATACTTGGCTTACATCCACAACCATAGTGATAAGCAAGTGTGGGGATGTTGTGGGTTAATGAGAAGAGGAATAACTTGTGTTGTTTGTTGTTATGCATTGCAGAATTAACTTGGGTCGTAAAGGCAAGGAGCAAGTTGGATTCTCAAGTAATCCAACTCAACGGAAAAGGAGACTAGTTCTGCAGAGGGGTGTAGAAGAAGAACTAGAAGAAGAAGCACCGGTAAGGGGTCCAAAGCCAAAGTGGACATCCGGGCCTTTTCATGACCAACCATCTAAATGGAAGGCAGAGTTATTAATGATCAAATAAACAAATTAGCCCAATGGAAAAAGGCATTTATATGTGAAAAGGAAGTTAGAGAAGTGGATTTCTGTCCGTTTGGGATTACCGATAAGTTTCTAGCATTAGGGTGGGAGGCTGCATGGAGGTGCTATGATCGTGAGGGAACGAATTTGTATGATACAGAAATTCAAGAGTGGATGGCCACTTTAAGATTTCCTCCGTATAAGGGTGCATCGAAAATGAAGCTGATTGGAACAGTTAATGGTATTGATATGGAAATATCGTTTGATTCATTACGAAGGGTGGCTAAGTTTGATAGTAAACCTGTGAACCAATACATGATTTCGAGGTTGGAAGATTTGTAGTTTGAGCCGGAAAAGCACCCGAGGTGGAATACAATGTTGGCAATATGTTGGCAATATGTTTACAGAATGTCATTCCACGGTGGGGTGACAAAGTTGAAGTGCGGCATCCTGAAGTGCCAGTGTTACACTCTATTAACTGCCCATTCTGATTTCTAGTGATGAATAATATTTGGATCAGTCGGAACAGTGATCAGCGGCAGATCATACCGCATTGCAGACTCATCCCGGCGCTATTATAAGATGTATGGGGCGATTGATGATGATGATAAGGGGTCTTATAAAAAGTTCAGACCATTTGATGTGAAACAGTTGGGGGTCGGATGGAAGTACACTAAATCTCAAAGGTATCATAAACTGAAGGATGAGGGTAAAAGGTGGAGAGTTTTAAAAGCCGATGCGCGCCCGTTGAGACTGGGGGAAGTTGACGAGCCTGAAAGTGAAGAGGAGGTTCCAAGTGGAGATGAGGATTATATGGATAATCCATATGTGGACCCCATGAATGTGGACCAAGGGGGTTCGAGTAGTGGGCATGCTGGGGGATTATTCGACTATTCGAGTCATCCTTATGAACCGAATTGGGCTCATCAAGGAACAATGCAAGAGGTAATTGAAAGTTAATGTCCTCCTATATTTGATAGTTGGAACGGGTCCGGATGGACATTTTTTGATCATCAAACATGGATGGGAGCAAGCATGGAACGTGCTTTAAAGCACAACTTTGATGGAGAAGAATCATGGAATCACACTCATGCATATGCTTTTGAACTAGAGAGGAACAACATATATCTTAATGATCCGAACCGGCGCATGCATGCCGATTGGCATGCGGGGCGACTGGTTATTGTGGACCGCCACTGGTTGATTATTTGACATTGTAACCTTATGATGGTAGTATTTCATACCCTACACCACCATTGCATCACTCACAGTGGGTGGATCCCCGACATGGTCAGCAGTATGACGCCACGCAGCAAGGAGGAGGTGAAGGTGGTAGCGGTAGTGGGAGCGGCGGATTTGCATTTGGAGAGTTCTCAGAGATGATGACGTCTATCTTTGGGCCTCCTCAGCCGCGATATTACTAGTCAGGTGGTGTTTCTCTTGTATATTATTGTAGATGTTATTATGTTTCTGTTTATGGTTGGGTGGAAGGGTTGTGTATTACGTCTGATATTTATGTCATGGGTTTTGGTAGTGTTGGTGGTGTTTATATGTTTTCATATATAAAAAAAACAAAAAGAAATTTGGGGTTTGAGAGTTTGAGCTGAAGTTGATTAGACATGGTTTTAGTGATCATTTCCTTCAAAGCCATACATTGTATCACAAGTGTGGGGATGGGGGAAATTTTTGGGATTTTGAAAATTTTCTAAACCAATGTCACACCCCAGATTTCCAACCCAAATCCATACACCGGTGGGCCCGGGTGGGGAGTATCGTGACGTCAGTTGATAATCATCATAGTCAATTAAACACTGCACAGCGGAAGTCTTGGAGTACAACTACTATTACAAACCGAATGTTCGAAATACAAAATAATATACAGTCTCGTAATAGAAGATCCACATGCGGATCATAAATTGTACATGGAAAGAATACAAAACAGACTTTGGGTAGATTTAGGATTTGCAAGATCCTCTATCACTACCGAGCACCTCCGGCCTATTTTCATATTGTACCTGTAGTTTAGTCTTTTGAAAATACGTCAGCTTTCGCTGGTAAATATACCCAACTGACTCATTTTGAAAACACTTCAAAAATGTTTTAAGTGCGTATCAACATAAAAATCTTTTATAACTTGGGTTAATTGACCGTCCAACCTTGTTAACAGATTTACATGTTTGTCAGACATACGGGGCCCGGTACGGAGACCGAGACACAATTAACGTACACACCACTTTGGACTCACGAAGGAGTCAATTCCTCCCAACCTTGTGGGAATGCATAATTGAGCATCTATCGGGTGTATGCCTACACCCGCGCTAAGGTCGTGGCCATTTCCATTGTAATGAGCCGAGGCTATCCAAGACACGGTAGTTAACCCCTGATGTTTAAATTATCAATGAAAACTGATTAAAACAGAATATGCGGATTTACTATCCCCGAACCGGCGTTCGATTGAATCCCATTTCCGACCAAGCGGTAATAATTTACCGTAACCCAAGCCCGTATAGGGGAAATAAGTCAAGAGTATTTACCTGAGCTAGTCTTCTTTAAATTTTTAATAACTCAGCCGTACACAAAAAGGACTAAGTGTAGATAGCATTTACCCGGCAAGTCTCTAGTCTGGATTATGGCATAAGCTAACCAATTAAATACTAACGGTCTTATTTAAGTCATAGACTTAGACCAACTAGCGTACTTGATCAAAAACATATGACGCTAGATTAAACAATGATTGGATAGAATGTAGTTTAATCCCAATAAGTACCTTGACTTGTTTAATATGGGTAAACTATTAACATTCTGGATTTTGAGACTTAAATGACAAGGTTAAACCCCTTCGATTAATTTTTATAAAATAGTTACATATACGTAACCGTGCGCATATTAGCGATATCGGGTAACCGGATAAGTCATGGACAAGTTCTATATGTCATTATACCTTAAATAAGTTAAATTGTCAGTAAGATATTAACTTATATGCCCGTTAAGGTTTTAAAACGAAATTATGCCTCATAAGGGCATTTTGGTAATTTTATACCGTATAAAAGGAACTTAATTATAATTTAATATTATAGTTATAAGTATTCTGAAAAAATACTTTATTTATCATATAATATCAGTAGGATATCAATTATATGTGTAAATTATCTTTTATGATCAAACTATGCATCGAAGGGGCATTTTGGTTATTTTACACATAGTTTATAAATTATTTGGGATTCTGAGTTTATAACATGTACCTACTGTAAATATGTTTAAAATAAGTTTTAAAATCAGTAGGTATCAAGTCTTGGTTAATAATATGGTTTAAAACCATACTATGCGCCGAAACGGCGCTTATGTCGTAAAATGACGTCTTTATGCGATGTTTATGAAAACTAATGTTTAGGTCAGTTTAGAATGTTTAAAATATGTTATTTATCATATCAGTAGGTAAATGATTTATCTTAAAATAGATTGATTAATATCATTTTATGAGCCACAAGGGCTAAAACTGTCATTTATCGACATAGTTTAAGGACCTGATTGAAAACTCAGTTTATAACTTGGTTTAACATCCCAAATAATCCTACTTATAATATTACATCAGTAGAAAACTCATATTCAAGTTCAGTACTATTTAAAACCTTGTTTTATGCAAAAAGGACATTTTGGTCAAATATGGCATAATTATGGAACTTGTGCATAAACTTAGATTCTGATTATGATCATGTAATATAACCTCAGAGGGTTATGCTACATAATATTATATCATAATGCAACTTTAGATCAGTAGGTAACTAATCTAAACCGGGTCAGAATCGAAAGTCAAAGAAGAAGTCAAACTTCACGACTTTCGGTTGCGAACCGACCATAAAACTGAAATTGACGAGCCGAACATGTTCTTACATGTTCTAATAGTTATTACCAACTTGTTTAAGTGTCAAAACAGGTTTCATAACACATATAAGATCAATTTATGATTTTTACCGAAAAATGGCATGTTTGACTTTTTAATATCATAACCTTGACCCGTCAATTGGTCTAGCAAACGTGATATTCAGGAGGTGCCCTTAATAGGGAATAACACCTACCTTATTACGATCACTTAGCCATGTTCATTCCGAACAATGGATGGACCATAATGGTCTTAACCGAAAGTCAAAGCGTTTTCTCTAAAATGCTTGACTTTTGGCTATAAAAGCCTATAAACGAAAATGCAAGAGCAAGGAACACTTACAAGAGGTTCCTAGAATGCAAGAGAACTAAGTTGGATGCTCCTTTCAGCTAGGAACTTCCACAGGAGGGAGAAGACTGAATTAATGAGAAAGGTGCAAGTTAGAATGTGAACTTAAGCACCTATTTGTAGTTGGAGAGCTCAAAGAAGGTGAAGCCAGGTGTTTAGGGGTGTAAGAGGAAGCTTACAAGTGTCCCAAAACGTGGCATAGCTGATTACAAGTCCATGGTTTCGAATTAATGGTTTTGTGGAGTTTTGCTTGGCTGCCAAACAAACTTTCTGCAGCAGAGCCTTTCTCGCGCCCCGCGCAACCGCCCCTTGGCCAGGTTTCAAAGTTTGACACTTGAGCCCCTTAACTTTAAAAAGCTTCTAAAAAAACCTTTTTAAACACCTTTTTGGCACTTTTAGCCCTCTGTAGCCAATACTTGGCATACCTGGGATTATGCCCGGACATTGTCAAGCTCTCGGTTCATTAAAAGGTCACTAAGAGGTATAAATTAACATGTTGACACTTTTAATCCCTCCATCATCCAACTTTTAGACATTTACAAAAATTGAACCCTCTCGTCCAACAAATGGCACGTATGAGAGTTAGGACTTCGCAAAGGATCACTCAGAGGCTTATTATAAGCATGTTGATTCTGATGTCACTCAGAGGCTGGGCATGTTAACATATCAGTCACTCAGAGGCCAAATTTCAAGCATGTTGACATATCAGTCACTCAGAGGCTAATGATTTAAGCATGTTGACATATCAGTCACTCATAGGCTGTTATTTATGCATGTTGACATCGGACGTCACTCAGAGGCTCAGATTGAGTATGTTGACACCTTTATTCCTTATTGGTCTTTAACAGACTATATTTAAAATACAACACGTGTCACTATACTATTGGACACGATTTTACAGGGTGTTACAACCAAGCGAAACAATTGTTCAAATTTGAAAATTAACATTACTCCGCATGACACATTAGTAACTCTTCTTATTCTTTCACGGGGAGTTCTTGGGCCACACATATATGATTATTAGAAATTATTTCTTTGGTTTGAGTGGCAGTGTGTGATTGTGTTAATAGAACTTGTTTAATATATGCTTGTCGAGGCCTTGGTGTAACATGCTTGTGAAGATGAGAAGGGCATTTAGGTAGCCTCGTCTTGATGTGTGAGAGTGTGGGATTGGGGGGATGGACTTCATATGATATAATATATGAGCTTGGTAATGAGAAGGGCGGGGATTTGGTCTTTAGTAGCCAAAATTGAGCTTAATGTTATTCATTTGTAACCCAAGCCTATTTCCTAAAAAAATCTACCTATTGATTTGACCCGGTTTAGGAGCTTTAGTATGTAGTGTTTGATGTTTGTGTCAATGTATGTAGTTAAAAAATGAAAAAGAAAAAGAAAGTGAAGTTGTGTAAATAGTTAGCACTTGTTCTTGTTTTGTTGTGTGAACGAGGATCGTGATCCCGAAATGAGCAACCGACCTGATCTCGCTCAACTAGCAGAGGTGGAATTCATTGCTAGAGAGGTAGACAAGACGAACAAGATAGTACTTACCGTTTAACTGCTTCTGTTGTATTAATGACGTTCAAATATAGACGCGAGTAAACAAACTGGCAGAGCTTCACCGTACCAACTGACAAATCACTAACTAGCTCTAACACAACACTTCCCTATTTATAGGTCGACATGACTCGTACCGAAGTGCGTGTTATAACAGAGACCTGACTATGCTTCGTACGAGCTTGTGCTTCGTACGAGTAAGACACTCGTACGAATCACTTAGATACTTTGTATGAAGCACACTATCAAAACATATAAAATTTACATTTAACAAATAAACATTGACGTGTAAGCTCGATATACATTACAGACATATCCTAGACATAGTCAATAAACATTATGCACCAACAAGTTGTAATAATAGGACTGGGTCGAACCAATAAGCTACTTGCATATATATATATATATATATATGTATATATATATATATAATATCCCACCATTTCTCACCTTTACACATAGCCTCGTTACAACCCGTAAATCCTTTTGATTCATAAGCATGTTAAGTATTTTGTAGGAGGAGATTTGATTATTATACAAGATTATTGTCGCACAATCATGCGCTTGCATTGAGTGATCTAGAACAATTTTGCTAGTACCTTTTTGTCACCGAGAGGAGAGTCATTGTGAGGGGTGTGTCATGTGGTATGATGGTAAGTTAGCAAAAAGACAACATGTTTTGTTTGGTTTACACTTTGATTGCTTGGAAGCTTGGAAATGTTTTTGATGGGTTGCTTGGGACAAGCAATGGTTAAGTATGGGGATGTGACGGGTGGTCCATAGGACAACCCTCAAGTGCTATAAAAGTATTAATATTTTGCACTTAATTTGGTTTATTATTGGAATGTGATAACTACGGTGTGAATGGCTTTGCAGGTACCAAAGAGCATAAATAGGTGGCTTTAATGTGCTTTGATGGGAGATTGTACTTGGCAAAGTAAAGATGGAGAAATAGAGAGTTGATAAGAGAACAAGAAGAGGAAAACAGGGTCCACCGTAGGTTACGGCAGACGCCGTAGCTTACGGTGATGTCTGAGTCTTTGTTGTGCACCGTAGGCCAGAAGTGAGATGGCGTAAGTTGATAAATGTCACCGTAAGCTACGGTTTGTGTTATTGCCTCTTAAAATCGGTTTTGAAGAGTCTTTTGGGATATCAAATGATTGGAGACGTTTCTAAGCAGTTTCAGGGGCGATTTTTGGTGTACTTCTTGGTTCAAAACAATTTCTAAACATTTTGTTTGTGTTTTTGATTCATATGAACATGAAACTTGATGGTATGATGATTTGCTGGACTATGAGTGGCTAAATCATTGTGATCATCCTAGGTTGAAGGTTTGTTTAAAACATTTGTGTTTTTATCCGTATTTCTAGAATAATAGACTTGCAATGCTTGTAGTTTATTATGGTGTTTGAATGTTTGTTTGTAAGCTATTAATTGATGTTTTGATCTTAGCCTAAATCATACATTCTTGGTGTTGTTGACAATCGAGATATCACGGGAAGGATTACGGTTGGATATTGGTTAATTGGTCATCGGGTAACAACCTCGCGTTTTTTAATCCATGTACTTAGTTCTCTTTCATCACGAACAAATAATCATACATGAATCATGTCTATGTGATTCTTTCTAGTTGGATTTAAACACAAATGTCAATTGAAACTGGAAACCTAGGATGGTTACTTTCTCCTAATCTGTTTTAACAACCAATCGTTGAATTTCAACTTATTTAGTTAATTTTAATTTTAAAACCAAAACAATAAAAATCTTGAATTCATTTTTCTTGCATTTTAGATAAGTTAGTCATTTTAGCTGAATCTTTAGATGACACATATTCCACAAACTCTCTGTGTTCAATACCCACATATCGCTAACTATAGTAGTATTGGCTTAAATTTGCTTGAGACTACGATCTGACTTCAGTTATGCTTCCGCATCCTTATTTAAGTCAATGTTAAAACTATGTTTTATTCATACAGAGGTCAATCTATATGGTCATGTGTCGATGATCCTGGTTTGTCATGCGCCTCGCGGTAAAACCCTACATGTGGAATTTGAGGGTGTGACAGATTGGTATCAGAGCCCATTGACTATAGAGAATTAGGTTGCATTCAGACCTAGACTATCGTCACGAACACGACACAACACAATTATATGATTGGTATGTTGCTCTATCTGTAATGTGATTCTATGATATATGCTTATGTTATATCCATATTTTACAGGAATGTCTAACTCTAGCTCTAGCTCTCACGGATCTAGCGACGCGTCAGATGCACCCTATTCGTCCCAACCTACTCCTTATTTAGCCGGTCAAGTTCGTGTTGAGGCACTGAAAGAGGAAATGAAGTACACACCTTTTGTCATACGCGATCGATACTACAATTGTAACATTCGTAAAAAAACGGGTTTCAAAACCCGCTTAGTTTATCAATCAAATAATCAGTTATAAGTTTCGTTGCGTATTTATTATTCAGATTAATTTTAAACGATACATAATTAATAAATACTTTAGAATTTAAAAACCATAATTTATAAATAATAATAAATAGTGAATAAAAAATAAAATGGAGACGCCGGGTTTCGAACCCGGGTCACCCGCAAGCACAAACACACAATACACCGCTCCGGCACACACTTTGTTTGTGTATAATACTAAAACAAATAACATTTATAATAAAACCGAAAGTCAAACCAGTAATCAGCGCGCCCAGAACTAGCCATCACCAGAAAAACCGGCACTCTGCGATTTTGGCTATATCTCTTTTGACTGAAACGCACAAATTGATCTCGACGTCGGTTATAACCGTTGCCGGCAATCAATTTCATTCAAAAACCGACGGAAATCCTTAATTGCGAACTTTGACCTCAATTCAAACACAATTAAGCCTGTTTCCACTATGAATACCCGCTTGAACTTCCTGAAAATCCTTTCGCTCAGAACCATGTTGGTTTCCGAAGTTTTATTCCTTCCAAAACACGTCGCCGGAAATATTCGCATTCGCCGGAATTCCACTGGAAAACCGAGACTTTACTCCTAATCGGTATAATTCTCAACTCTTTTTTTTATAATCCATTATTCGGCATGTATTAACCTTAATCATTCAACCAGAGTCTGTCTCAGACAACGTTGCCGGAAATCCCCGCACTCGCCGGAATATCACTGGAAAACCGAAGCCTCACTGTCGATTGGTATAATCATCTAAACCCTCTTGCTATCTCTTGCTTAGTGATCTAATTGCTCAACACAATAATCAAACCTGTTAAACAGTTCACTCAGCCGGAAATCACAAATCAGAGCCGACGAATCTTGCCGAAAAATCTGAAGAAAACACTCTGTGTTGGTACATCTTATTCCTTAATCTTCCTTCTCTATTCCAATTCAATCAATTATAAGTGTTGTCTATCGATTAAACAAGAACAGTCGGATTTCACTGTTCTGTGTTCTTGTAAACGAAGAAGATGAAGTTGAATATATGTATTAATATAATTAAAACCGGATATTCAAACGGGTTAGACACACAGTCCAGCGGTGGACTGTGTGCAAATACAATATGCACGTCCCGAGTTCGAATCGCACAAGTTACCGACTTTCAGAAATAAAACCAACATTTTTAGAACTTAATCAGATCAAGTCACGGAATGTTTATAAGAGGAATATAATTCAGTAGTTAAGTAGATTAGACACACAGCCCAACTGGTTGGGCTGTGCGCACTCGAACCAAAGGACCCGAGTTCGACTCCGGGTCTCTGCAACCGGTTCGGCCATATAAATCATTTTTAATAAAAACCAAATAAGTTTAAAGTTAATTAGTATATATATATAATTAAAACATAGAATATTTCGGGTTAGACACGTAGCTCAGTTGGTAGAGCTGCGTGCACGTATACGAGAGGTCCCAAGTTCGAACCTCACTCAGCGCATAGAAAACACAGTCTGACCGGTCAAGACCTGGTCAACGGTCAACGGTCAAAAAGTCAACTTTTTATTTATTTATTTAATTGGAAAATTATTTAAAAATACTTAAAAATAAGATTATTAAAGTTAGAAAATTTCCTTAAACTCACAAAAATAAATCTAAAAATCCCATTTAAGAGCACTAATTAAAAATATTAATCTCAAATAAAATTTATTTATTTACCGAATCATTTTGTTATTATCTAGGTTAGTTCTTCCCTCGTCGATTGAATCATAAATTCGTGCGCATTCATCGTCATCAAAGAACGCACCCATTGTGAGTGAATCTCTACCAATTCCCCGTTTTAATCATGTTTTGGGGTGTATCATGTGTCGTATAATCCTTTTATTTTATTTAAACACTTGTGCATACATCATATCCGTGATTAAATGTGTATCAAATGTGTATCAATTGTTGTGTGAATTATATGTAGATTGGATTTATCATTTTCAGTGCACGCATTTCATTAGGCCCATCAGTTCCCCGTGGGAGACGGGTTGAGCATCAGAAGCCTCATTAGATCGGCTCCGTTTGATTGAGCCTTGATCTCACATACATCATCATTCATGTCATATACTCATCCAAAGTGGTTTGTGATTGTTTATCCATATATGTTTGCTCACATGTGATTATTGGACAAATTTTCCTTATTAAATAAAATAAGAAATTAGTAACAATGTTTTATCAAGGTTCACTCGCCAACTTTTGTTGACCTAAAATATCCCCCGTTTTACACATGATACAGGTGATCCAGCTGAGACAAGAAACACATAGGAAGGTCTAGAAGAATAAACAAGTTTAAGCTTTGGAATAATTATATAGTTTATTTTTCTTGTAATTGTATGAATTTTGTTTTGGATATTTAAGTTGTAATTTGAATTTAATAAATATGAAACATCTTAGTAAACATAATGAGCTTTGGTGATAACCCAATTATGCCCCGACTTTTATTCCGCTGCGGGTCGGGGTGTGACAGATTGGTATCAGAGCTTATGACTATAGGGATATAGGATAGGTTATTAGACCCTTAGAGCCTATGCTATAGTTGATTAAAATTTTAAATTGTTTATGCGTTACATACAAAATTCATGATGTTTATATGCTTTATGTTTATTTTTACACTCAATGTTATGCAAGCATGCTCACAAATACATGTCATTATACAATGCTCATCATGAATCATATCCTCATAACATATCATATCCATGAGAGCACACACCTCACGATTCCCATGATTTTTGCAATGATTTTTGTATTTTTCAAATCACATCAAAGTGAGTTCTCCTGACGGGCATGTAGTAACTGGAAGGGTACGAGTACCGGTAGTCAGAACGTCCTGTCTAGGCTTGGCATTCGTATAAATCCAAAATAAAGGACCAGTTTGCCTACCTGGGGACTAACGATGAGAGTATGAAGGATCTATTAGGCCAAAGCATGCTATACCAAATGTCGTGTGAGCTAACCCCACTTTGAGTTGTCATTGTGTCTACACCTGGACACGCTCCTACCATACATCTCGCAATCATATTTTACGATTTTCATTCGGGTGGTGCGAGTGTTAATCCGCCAACACCAATGTGAATCCTACCAAGCCCAATAGTCATGGGGGCCCACATGACTACACAGGCGATGGTATGGGGGACCTTGGAGGCCCAAACATGAGCAAACCCAAGACATCCTATGGATGCAGTTGAATTATTGTCAGTTATGTTATTTTTCATTCTTTTTACGACACATGAGACCTAGAAACTTCTTAAACTCACAATCTTCCTATGTATGTTCCTGTAGATGTAGGCTAGGCAACTACGTGGAGGTAGAAAGTCAGGAAGATCAAATGAACGCTTGGCCACACAAATTGCTAAACAAATGGCCGCAGTGCTTCCTGACATCGTAATTCAAGTTCAACAAGCTCTCACCGCAAACCCCATCAATCCTCCCAATCACGAAGACCAGAGCGTCGCCAACCCTCCTTCCAAAAAGTGCTCCTACAAACACTTCAAATCTTGCGATCCCCCAAAATATGAAGGGACCGAAGGTGTTACCGCTCTCCTTCACTGGTTTGAAGAAATGGAAAACACTTTCCTCAATTGCGATTGTCCCGAGGATCGCAAGGTACGTTATGCAACTGGAAGAATGTTCGGGGTAGCCCTTACCTGGTGGAACACATAAAAGGGTAAACGAGGAGTTGAAGATGCCATGGCCTTAACATGGGAAGAGTTAAGGGAACTCATGACAAGACGCTTCTGTCCAAGAAGCGAAATCAAAAAGTTGGAAGATGAATTCCACGCGCTGAAACAAAAGGAAGGAGATCACACCTCCTATAATAAGCGATTTCTCGAGCTGAACCAAATGATCCCTAATTTGTTCACCCCCTTGTACTGCTTAGTCGAACACTACATTCGAGCGTCCCCTCGAAAATCCAAGATTCGGTTTTAAGCACTTCGCCTGCAACACTTGAAGCCGCAATTGAATTAGCAACAGAACTCACTGAGAATCGCATCCGAAACGGAAAATTTAAAGATGAGAAGAAGAAAACACCCATTGAGACCCCAACTCCAAACCACCCACTCTCCTCCTCAAAGTTTGCTGGTAAGAGGAAACGAAACATCAAGAATTTTGCTGTCACTCAAACTAACCCTCCTATCACTGCTGCACCAATCACCCAAATCGCTCCCTCAGCTGTGCCATTTAAAAAGCCATACACCGGCCCACACCCAAAATGCAACCGTTGTCAATACCATCACCCTCCCGAAACTCTTTGCCAAGATTGCACAAGCTGTGGCCGTGCAGGTCACACCATCCAAACCTGCCGTACCCTTCAACGAATGAACCGCAATCAACCTCAAACCCAAACCCAAACCCAAAATCAGATAGTGGGTCAAGCCCAACAACCCTTACTTCTACCACCTGCACCACACGCAGCCCAAACTTACTACCAACCCAACTACCCCATGATGCAACCCATGCGAGCTTGTTACAACTGTGGGGACCCAAACCACTTCAGGAACACTTGTCGACGCTTGGTGAACGTCATCCATGCCCAAGCTCAAGCAAACCCGGTAAACCAAGCTAACCAAGCTCCTCCACCTGCCAGAGGAAGAGCTTTTAACATCAATGCCAACCAAGCTAGGGCTGACAACAACGTGGTCAACGGTACGTTTCTCATCAATGGTAGTTATGCATCCATATTATTCGAACTGGTGCGGATAAGAGCTTTGTGTCCTTAGAGTTTGAACCTATCCTCAACCAAACTCGTGTTAATCTCATGGAATCTCTAACGGTGGAAGTTGCTGACGGAAAACCCGTTTCATTAAATTCTTTAATACGCAATTGTACCCTCACTCTAAACGATACACGATTTTCCAGTTGACCTCATTCCTATGAAGTTGGGAAGTTTCGATGTTATAATCGGTAGGGACTGGCTCAGCCAGCATCACGCTGAAGTAGTGTGCCACGAAAAGTTCATTCGCATTGCTCTCGCAGACAATCAGACCCTACGTATTTTTGGGGAAACCCCTTCGAAAGGACTCAAACTAATGTCCTGCCTTCAAGCCCGAAGATATCTCCACAAGAACTTTGTCGCATTCCTAACTCACGTCGTAAAAAAGGGAAACAAGGAGAGAAACTCGAAGATATCCCAGTTGTGAAAGAATTCCCACAAGTCTTTCCGGACGACATTTCAGGACTTCCTCCTGTGAGAGAAGTCGAATTCCACATCGATCTTGTACCTGGCGCTACACCAGTCGCAAAATCTCCTTATAGGTTAGCCCCATCCAAAATGCAAGAGCTGGCCAGTCAACTGCAAGAGCTGACTGACAAAGGATTCATACGTCCTAGCTCCTCGCCTTGGGGTGCACCTGTTCTTTTTGTGAAGAAGAAAGATGGAACGTTTCGCATGTGCATTGATTATAGAGAACTCAACAAGTTAACGGTTAAAAATCGTTATCCACTACCTCGCATTGATGACCTCCTAGACCAACTTCAAGGCGCCACCTGCTTTTCAAAAATCGACCTTCGTTCTGGTTATCATCAGCTCAGGGTGCACGAAGAAGACATCCCAAAAACCGCCTTCCGGACTCGTTATGGTCATTACGAGTTCATGGTCATGCCTTTCGGTTTAACCAACGCCCCCGCTCATGGATCTAATGAATAGGGTATGCAAACCCTACCTCGACCGTTTCGTCATAGTCTTCATCGATGATATTCTTATCTACTCTAAGTCTAAATCCGATCATGAACGACACCTTCGACTCATCCTTACACTCTTAAGGACTGAAAAGCTTTACGCTAAGTTCTCAAAATGTGAATTCTGGTTAGGAGAAGTACAATTCCTTGGACATGTCGTCAACGACAAGGGAATTCATGTTGATCCTTCAAAAATCAAGGCAGTGCAGGAATGGCAAGCGCCACGTACCCCTACCGAGGTAAGGTCATTTCTTGGTTTGGCTGGTTACTATCGACGCTTCATTGCCAATTTTTCCCGTATTGCTGTACCACTCACGGCTTTGACTCATAAAGGAAAACCCTTCATATGGGGACCTAAACAAGAGGAAGCCTTCCAAACTCTAAAGCAAAAACTTTGTGACGCACCTATCCTCACACTCCCTGAAGGTTGCGATGACTTTGTAGTATATTGCGACGCATCAGGGCAAGGACTAGGCTGTGTATTGATGCAAAGAGGAAAAGTGATAGCCTATGCTTTTAGGCAACTCAAGGTTCATGAGAAGAATTACACCACCCACGACCTGGAACTTGGAGCCGTTGTGTTCGCTCTCAAGATATGGAGACATTACCTCTACGGTACCAAGTGTGAAATATACACTGACCACAAAAGTCTCCAACATATCTTCAACCAAAAGGAGTTGAATATGAGGCAACGAAGATGGGTCAAACTTCTCAATGACTACGACTGTGAAATTTGGCATCATCCTGGCAAGGCAAACGTGGTGGCTGATGCGCTCAGTCCAAAAGGTTATGCGAACTCCATTCGTCTTCTATGTTCGCAAATCATAACCGACATCAAAGATCGAATCCGAGCAGCTCAACATGTTTCTGTAACAGAAAATGACGTACGCGATGAGCTGTCGTGTGGAGCTGAACTAAAAATCGAAACCAAATCCAACGGTATTCTATACTATTTAAATCGCATATGGATTCTGATCGCGATAACCTTCGTGATTCCTCATGAATGAGGCTCACAAAACACGATACTCTGTACACCCAGGAGCCGACAAGATGTATCAAGACCTATGATACACCTACTGGTGGCCTGGCATGAAAAAGGATATCGCTGTTTTGGTTTCCAAGTGCCTTACCTGTTCCAAAGTAAAAGCTGAACATCAAAGACCTTCAGGACTTTTAGTCCAACCCGAAATACCTGTATGGAAGTGGGAAAACATAACCATGGATTTCATTACCGGGTTACCTCGCACCTACAGTGGGTATGACACCATATGGGTAATAATCGATCGTCTTACAAAGTCATCTCACTTCATCCCGATTCGCGAGGACTTCAAGAACGAGAAGTTAGCTCGTATATACATCAGCGAGATCGTAAGCCGTCATGGCGTACCATTAAGTATCATTTCTGACCGTGATGGTCGTTTCACTTCACGAACATGGCGAGCCGTACAAACCGCTTTGGGTACACGATTAGACCTTAGCACCGCCTTTCACCGTCAAACTAACGGTCAATCTGAACGCACCATCCAAACTCTTGAAGACATGCTTCGAGCATGTGTCATAGACTTCAAAGGGAATTGGGACGCTCACCTACCATTAGTGGAATTTTCGTACAACAATAGCTATCATTCAAGTATCGGCATGGCTCCTTTCGAAGCTTTATATGGTCGTAAGTGCCGATCTCCAGTATGTTGGCACGAAATTAGGGAAGCGCAAATCACCGGTCCAGAATTAATTCAAGAAACAACCGACAGGGTCCTTCAAATTCGAAACAATCTTCTAGCGGCTCAAAGTCGTCAAAAGAGTTGTGCAGACAAACGACGAAAGCCCTTGGAGTTTGGCATTGGTGATCAAGTACTTTTAAAAGTATCACCGTGGAAGGGAGTGGTTCGTTTTGGCCAAAAGGGAAAGCTAGCACCACGCTACGTAGGACCTTTCAAGATACTCGAAAGAGTAGGTCCTGTAGCATACAAGCTTGACCTACCAGAAGAGCTCAACAGAATTCATCCACATTCCACGTATCAAACTTGAAGAAGTGCCTCGCCGATGAAAACCTCCATATTCCTCTAGAAGACATTCAAATCGATGAATCGATGCACTTCGTTGAAAGACCGGTAGAAATCATGGACTTCGGAGAGAAGCGTTTAAGACGAAGTCGTATTCCAATTGTCAGGGTACGTTGGGAGTCAAAACAAGGACCCGAGTTTACTTGGGAACATGAAGACTCAAAGCGCGAAAAATACCCGCATCTTTTTCCTGTTACCACTACTACTTAAATTTCGGGACGAAATTTCTAAAAGTAGGGGATACTGTAACATTCGTCAAAAAACGGGTTTCAAAACCCGCTTCGTTTATCAATCAAATAATCAGTTATAAGTTTCGTTGCGTATTTATTATTCAGATTAATTTTAAACAATACATAATTAATAAATACTTTAGAATTTAAAAACCATAATTTATAAATAATAATAAATAGTGAATAAAAAATAAAATGGAGACGCCGGGTTTCGAACCCGGGTCACCCGCAAGCACAAACACACAACACACCGCTCCGCCACACACTTCGTGTGTGTATAATACTAAAACAAATAACATTTATAATAAAACCGAAAGTCAAACCAGTAATCAGCGCGCCCAGAACTAGCCATCACCGGAAAAACCGGCACTCCGCGATTTTGGCTATATCTCTTTTGACTGAAATGCACAAATATATCTCGACGTCGGTTAAAACCGTTGCCGGCAATCAATTTCAGTCAAAAACCGACGGAAATCCTTAATCGCGAACTTTGACCTCAATTCAAACCCAACTCAGCCTGTTTCCACTATAAATACCCACTTGAACTTCCTGAAAATCCTTTCGCTCAGAACCACGTTCGTTTCCGAAGCTTTATTCTTTCCAAAACAAGTCGCCGGAAATATTTGCATTCGCCAGAATTCCACCGGAAAACCGAGACTTTACTCCTAATCGGTATAATTCTCAACTCTTTTTTTATAATCCATTATTCGGCATGTATTAACCTTAATCATTCAACCAGAGTCTGTCTCAGACAAAATTGCCGGAAATCCCCGCACTCGCCGGAATATCACTGGAAAACCGAAGCCTCACTGTCGATCGGTATAATCATCTAAACCCTCTTGCTATCTCTTTCTTATTGATCTAATTGCTCAACACAATAATCAAAACTGTTAAACAGTTCACTCAGCCGGAAATCACAAATCAGAGCCGACGAATCTTGCCGGAAAATCTGAAGAAAACACTCTGTGTTGGTACATCTATTCCAATTCAGTCAATTATAAGTGTTGTCGATCGATTAAACAAGAACAGTCGGATTTCATTGTTCTGTGTTCTTGTAAACGAAGAAGATGAAGTTGAATATATGTATTAATATAATTAAAACCGGATATTCAAACGGGTTAGACACACAGTCCAGCGGTGGACTGTGTGCAAATACAATAAGCACGTCCCGAGTTCGAATCGCACAACTTACCGACTTTCAGAAATAAAACCAACATTTTTAGAACTTAATCAGATCAAGTCATGGAATGTTTATAAGAGGAATATAATTCAGTAGTTAAGTAGATTAGACACACAGCCCAACTGGTTGGGCTGTGCGCACTCGAACCAAAGGACCCGAGTTGGACTCCGGGTCTCTACAACCGATTCGGCCATATAAATCATTTTTAATAAAACCAAATAAGTTTAAGGTTAATTAGTATACATATATAATTAAAACAGAGAATATTTCGGGTTAGACACGTAGCTCAGTTGGTAGAGCTGCGTGCACGTATACGAGAGGTCCCAAGTTCGAACCTCACTCAGCGCATAGAAAACACAGTCTGACCGGTCAAGACCCGGTCAACGGTCAACGGTCAAAAAGTCAACTTTTTATTTCTTTTTATTTATTTATTTAATTGGAAAATTATTTAAAAGTACTTAAAAATAAGATTATTAAAGTTAGAAAATTTCCTTAAACTCACAAAAAAAAATCTAAAAATCCCATTTAAGAGCACTAATTAAAAAAAATCTCAAATAAAATTTATTTATTTACCGAATCATTTTGTTATTATCTAGGTTAGTTCTTTCCTCGTCGATTGAATAATAAATTCGTGCGCATTCATCGTCATCAAAGAACGCACCCATTGTGAGTGAATCTCTACCAATTCCCCGTTTTAATCATGTTTTGGGGTGTATCATGTGTCGTATAATCCTTTTATTTTATTTAAACACTTGTGCATACATCATATCCGTGATCAAATGTGTATCAAATGTGTATCAATTGTTGTGTGAATTATATGTAGATTGGATTTATCATTTTTAGTGCACGCATTTCATTAGGCCCATCAGTTCCCCGTGGGAGATGGGTTGAGCATCAGAAGCCTCATTAGATCGGCTCCGTTTGATTGAGCCTTGATCACACATACATCATCATTCATGTCATATACTCATCCAAAGTGGTTTGTGATTGTTTATCCATATATGTTTGCTCACATGTGATTATTGCACAAATTTTCCTTATTAAATAAAACAAGAAATTAGTAACAATGTTTTATCAAGGTTCACTCGCCAACTTTTGTTGACCCAAAATATCTCCCGTTTTACACATGATACAGGTGATCCAGCTGAGACAAGAAACACATAGGAAGGCCTAGAAGAATAAACATGTGTAAGCTTTGGAATAATTATATAGTTTCATTTTTCTTGTAATTGTATGAATTTTGTTTTGGATATTTAAGTTGTAATTTGAATTTAATAAATATGAAACATCTTAGTAAACATCATGAGCTTTGGTGATAACCCAATTATGCCCCGACTTTTATTCCGCTGTGGGTCGGGGTGTGACAACAATGGGATTGGAGCTCGTATCCCCGAATCATTAAGGAGATCATTGCTGATGAAGAGGTCCCACCCAAGACACTCGGGGAGTACCCGGGCGTTAATCGGCCTGTCGTAGGCGAACTTCCACCGATTAAGTTTCCGCTTGAGGAAGCTTTCGTAGGGTTTGTAGCTAAGATGACCATGGAAGTCCGCAATACGCGGGAGGCGGTAGAAGCTATCACTGACTTCATTGAGAGCAACATGGAACTGAAGAAGGAGGTGAACCAACTTAAGGGATCGCTCCAAGCTAACAACACTCAGGCCGATAATCTCCAAGAGATGGTAGTAGCCCTGACTCATCAGGTTATTGACTTCACTGAACGAACAAAGATGGCAGAGAACCGCATTATAGCTATGAATTAGAATAACCAGGCAATGGAGGAAGAGGACCCGGACGAAGACCCGGAGGAGGAACTAGAGGAGGCACCTGCAGAGGCAGCGGCTAACGAAGATGTGAACATGGGGGATGGCGAGATCGATGACTGAAAAATCATTATCTAATTATCCTATTTTCGTCTTATTTCAACTTATCAGACAATCTGTTTAAACATCTCGTTTTGGTTTTTATTCGTTTCAGCATGACTTTACATTCCGACATTATGTAGTTTATTTTGGATATTTATATTGCTTTCACATTTTGAATTACTTCCATGGTGTTTATTTAAAATTTTCAAATTGTTGTATATGTTTCACAATTCAGCTCCATCATGATGCAGAGCATTGACAAGCAGGCCAGGCGAAACCCTAAGCAGCATTTGCAACGTGTAGAACGCTCTTGGACGACGCCCCTAGTTCTTATCCCAACTCTAATTTATTCTCGCGCATCCTTTTGACTCCTGCACTATTTCAACATAATCTAGCAATTCTGAGTCATACCCTAAATACTTAAAACTTACAATTCCTTTGTATGTTTAACTTAGATTCAGAACGCTAAACTATTGGAAACACATAAGATAAACCATGATTAAATATCAGTTTATATAATGTGTGGTTACTTAAATTTTATGTGTGCACAATTCATATAATTGTTGAACTATGTGATAAATGTGTGATGTAACCTTATGTGTTCTTTCTTTTGGGTGCTAAAACAGAATGGCAGGATGATCTAGACGTGACGGTTAGGGCAACATTACCATGACACATGCTAAGCTAACTGCGCTCATCCAGCAGCACGTAGACGAGGCCATCGCTACTAATAATCTGAACAACGTGAATGTTCAAGCTCAAAATCCATATGCCGGCGGTAATTTTTAATCTCTTCTAAATTCTTGCAATCTAAACTACTAATACAATAAGTATTTATCCCACTTAATTACCTAAGCTTATCCTTACAATTTTAATCTGTCAGGTATGGGAGTAAACCCCTACAAGATGTTCTTGGATGCTAAGCCCACTAAGTTCACTGGGGAAGTAGGACCTATTGGTTTGGTCTGCTGGTTGGAAAAATCAGAATCTATTTTCGCTATGTGCAACTGCCTACCTAAGAACCGGGTTAAATATGCAGCTTCCACTTTGGCAGACGGTGCATTAAGCTGGTGGAACGCCAAAGTTCAACTTCATGGTCTGGAGGCAGCAAACGCCATGGGATGGGATGTTGGAATCGGTATGCCCAAGACACATATTAAATTGATGTGGCTAGTACGTTATAATCCAAGTCGGGTCATACCCAATAACAAGCTAGACAAACACACATAATATTTATTTATGATGTGATCAAACAAATAAGTATTAACACTTAGAATATTTAGAAATTGGTTTTCTAAATAATTGCATTTGAGAAACTAATAAATTATATGGATAATTTATTTTGAGAGAATATTTTATATTGTTATTTAATGGGTTAAGTAACATTAATAAATAATTGTGATATGTTGCATAAGTCTTATAACATGTGATGTTATAATTTTATAAAAGGTTATAAAATAAATATAAGACTTATTTTATAAAAATGAAATATTTGGGTGACAAAAACAAGGCCATATGGCTGAAAATTTTGGGGGTTCCCAAGGTGGTCTTCCACCATTCATTTTGCATGCAATATTCATCAAACCAAGACTAGATCTTACAAGATTATATGTAGGATTTGATGTTTAATTAATTAAGATTTTACACACATATTCTCTCAACAATTTCAAGTGCAAGAACTCTAAAAAAGCTCTAAAAAATTCGGCCATAGGTGGTTGATCAGGAGGGTGTTTCAAGTGAGTTCATAAGTGTAAAATCCTAGCAATCTTGTGGTGTTTGTTGGAAAGCTTGGGGTATACAAGCTTGAGGTCTTCTACTTAGAAGATTACCATTCAAGAAGTATCATCTTCTACACCTACTTGTTCTTTGGAAGGTAGTATTCTAAACACCCTATGATTGTGTTATCATAGCATGCATGTTCATATATGGATCCGGGTTTTGGTTTTACATATAAAATGAGTTTTATATCTTGTAAGTAAAATGTTTTAAATAAATATTCCACTGGGTTTTTATTTTATATGGATAAAATATCTTTGATAAACATGTTCAAAACCCCAACAGTGGTATCAGAGCCGCTTATATGAATGCATGCTTCAATGGATTTAAAAGTTTCGGGATTTTGGGTTTGTGGAAACCATATGGCCGAAAATTTTAATCATGGTTTTCCTTTTGTTTTTAAAGATGTTTATTATACATGCATAAAAGTATCTTGAAAAATTATATTATTTGGATGATTTGTTTGTTTGGACAAAAACCCATCTTTTCGGTTTTTCCCTTGGCCGAAAATTGGGTTACAAAAGGAAACCATTTTTGCTCTTGAATTTAAATAGATATGTGGATATATATTTTGGTGTTCATAACCTAGCCATGACCTTGTGTTTGAATATGTTGAATGATTGTGTTGTGATTTATTTAATTATTTCAATGGGTTGTAATAATTAATTATCTTTGTTCTTCCATTTGTAAAGTTGTAATTTATTTATTTTCATTTGGTATGTAAATAAATAGATTAGGTGTATTTTATTTTACTAGAAAATGTATTAGGATACTTCATTGTAAAAGAAGATGCACACAAAATGCGTTTTTTATTTTGGCCAATTTTGGGCCTAAAGAACCTCATGGTTCTTAACGGGATTTTAGCCCAATAATCAAAACACATTTTTTTGAAGCCCAAAGGAGTTTGGAGCTGAATATAAAGTCCATTTGGAAGCCCAAAGAAAGTGGAGAAATCGCAACACAAAAGGAATACTTGAAGCATTTGGATGCGGGTTCAAGTGGGAGTTCAAGGACACATTTTGTGTCAAATATTCACCCTTTAGGAAGGACCTTTTGGCACACTTGTTTCAGCTAACAAGTGTTGCCAAAAAATAGTTGGCTATGGTTATGCACCTATTTTTGTGTGTTATGCTTGTATGGTTGTTTTATTTATGGTTGTTGAGATGATATTTGGATATGCATGCTTAACAACTTATAATCCACAACAAGCTTAAAATTGGTTCTTTAAAAATCATTAAAGTGGTTAATAAAATGGTTTTATTAAAAATTAGTGATTTTATAATAAAATGGGTCTTATTAAAAGAACCTTGAAAATTGGTTTCACTAAGGTACCATGAATTTGAATGCATGCAAATGTATGGTACATAAAGTTTTCTAAAACTAGAATTTTGAAAACATAAAATCCCTTTTATAAAACAAGTCGAACACCATCCTTTTATACAACACTCGAATCACTTTGAAATTCTTTATGGGATAAAGGTCACCTAACCACATTTGAAGGAACTTGTGAATTGGAGGTATGCTTACAATATTTGTGGGATAAAGGTCACCTAACCACTTGTATGTGTAAACTTACATGTGTGTGTAAGTAGGACAATTTGATTTGGAAACCATGTGCTTAGGGTCACCGAAGCATGGCGTACAAAGGTGTTGATGGGGTTAAACATGCCAACTAAACATTAAGATATTTAACCGATCCCATATGGCTAGAAATTGCAAGGGTTGCAATTGTCAAACGTTGACTACCTTGTTAATTTAAATAATGGGATAAAGGTCACCTTACCAATATTTAAATGTAACGTTGGATTCTAGATTTTAATTATTAATTGTCTATGAGACACAAAAGGGTATTAATAATTAAAATTTAATAATATAAAAAATACTAAAAAGTTAAACTTTGTTAAAATTTTGTAGATGGCCGCTAACAATGCAAACATAATTACCTAAACCATCCGTAACCTATCACTAGGAACCATCCTTGAAAAGGATCGTCTCAACCATAACAACTTTATGGATTGGTATCGAAACTTGAGAATTGTTCTCAAGCAAGAAAAGATATCTTATGTGTTAGACGATCCTATTCCCGATGAACCTAACGTGGAAGATGAGGAGGCCTATAACGATTGGATTAAGTATACCAAGGACTCCATGCAAGCCTCTTGCCTCATGTTGGGAACTATGATTTCCGAGATTCAAAAGGATTTTGAACATCATGGGGCATACGACATGATTACCCAATTGAAAGAAATGTTCCTTCAACAAGCAAGAGTAGAACGCTTCAAAACGGTTCGGGCGCTTCATGCATGTCGTATGGAGGAAACCCAATCGGTCCCATCTTATGTCCTGAAGATGAAAAGCCACATTGATCGCCTCGAAAGGCTTAATTGTCCCGTCTCTAAAGAGTTGGCTACGGATTTGATCCTCAACTCTTTAACAAAGAAGTTTGAGACTTTTGTCATGAATTATAACATGAACGGATGGGACAAGAGCATTGGTGAGCTTCATGCATTGCTCAAAACTGCTGAGGCGCGCATGGGTAAAAAGGCTTTACCCGTTATAATGATTAATGAGGGAGGAAACAAGGAGAGGCCCCACCCCGACTCCAAGGCAAGTTTTGCCAAAAGGAAGGGCCACGTCAAAGGGAAGGGAAAATGAAAGGTTAAAGCGGAACCCACGAAACCGAAGGAAAAGAAGCAAAAGGTTGCTTCGACTGACCCATGCTTTGAGTGTGGAGAGATAGGACATTGAAAAGAAATTGTCCAACCTATCTCAAGGAGTTGAAAAACAAGAGGGATGCTGGGCAAACCTCAGGTACAATATTTGATACATATTGACCTTTATGTTATAATTTCAAACACATGGGTATTGGATACCGGGTGTGGAACTCATATTTGCAATTTGTTGCAGGGGTTCAAAAGAAATAAACATTACAAAAAGGGAGACATTAGTCTCTTCATGGGCAATGGAGCAAAGGTTCAAGTTGAAGCCCGAAAAGACTATGTTCTGAAACTTCCAAGTGGTTTGGAAATCATCTTGAAAAATGTTTTGTATGCTCCTAGTTTGACTAGGAACATTATTTCAGTTTCCCTCTTGCTGCAATATTGTTTTAATTTAAAGTTTGTAAACGATGACATTTATGTTTTGATGAATGACATGTTTTACTTTAAAGCTATGCCTTCAAATGGTATTTATGAATTGGTTCATGATAATACATTTGATAGTTCAATGTACCAAGCAACCACCAAGAAACTCAAATTAGATTTGAGTGATTCCTATCTTTGGCATTGTCTCCTTGGACATATAAACAAAAATCGCATGCAAACACTTCGAAAGAATGGTCTTTTGGAAACAAATGGAGTTGATTAATTTGATGTATGTGAATCTTGTTTACAAGGCAAATGACTAAGGCACCCTTCAATGGCACCTTTGAAAGGGCAAAAGACTTATTAGGTATCATACATTCGGATGTATGTGGTCCTTTAAGCCAATGACTAGGAATACCGACGACTATAGTCGTTATGGTTATGTGTACTTGATAAGACACAAAGATGAAGCATTTGAAATGTTCAAAGATTTCAAAAGTGAAGTAGAAAATCAACTCAAGAAAACAATCAAAGTCCTTCATACCGATAGAGGAGGTGAATACCTTAGTGATGCTTTTCAAGATCATTTTAGGAGTGGTGGGATTATCTCACAACTTACTCCACCTTGAACACCACAACATAATGGTGTGTCTGAAAGGAGGAATCAAACTCTATTGGATATGGTTTGATCTATGATGGCTAGAAGCACATTGCCTCTATCATTTTGGGGTTACGCTTTGCTCTCCGCGGCCCGTATACTTAATATGGCCCCAACCAAGAAAGTGGATAAGACACCTTTTGAAATATGGCATGGAAAGGCTCCATCATTATCATATTTGAAGGTATGGGGTTGTGAAGCTTATGTGAAGCCATACACCCCAAACAAATTGGAAGTACGATCCACTAAGTGTATCTTTGTAGGATATCCTAAAGATGATATAGGATATTACTTTTACGATCCAACAGAGCAAAAGGTATTTGTTGCTCGAAAGGCTAAGTTCTTGGAGGCTAAGTTCCTTATGGAAGGAACTAGTAGTAGAACAGTGGAACTTGATGAGGATCAAGAACCACAAGCCGGTACACGTTTGGTTGATACTAGCACTCAACAAGAGGCTGTTGAAGAGGATCAAATGGTTGATCAATACACACAAAACGATCACAGATCTGGTAGAGTTAGTAATCCACCCGAAAGATATGGATTTTTCATGGATGGATGCTACGTGGTAGATTCGGATGAACCAACCACATACCATGATGCAATGTCACAATCCGATTGTGACAAATGGCTTGAAGCCAAGAACGTAGAGATGCAATCCATGTATGATAACCAAGTATGCGAATTGGTTGTGCCACCTCTTAACTCCAAAGTAGTTGGAAGTAAGTGGGTTTTCAAGAAGAAGACTGATATGCATGGTAACTTGGATACTTATAAAGCGAGACTTGTAGCATAAGGTTTAACTCAAACTCAAGGTGTTGATTATGATGAGACCTTCTCACCCGTGGCGATGCTAAAGTCAGTTAGGATATTATTTGCCATAGCTGCATACTACGATTATGAGATTTGGCAAATGGATGTCAAAACGGCTTTCCTCAATGGCTATCTTAATGAAGATGTCTATATGGTTCAGCCTGAAGGTTTTGTCGATCCAAAACATCCTAATGAAGTATGCAAGTTAAAAAATCAATATATGGATTGAAACAAGCATCTAGAAGTTGGAATCATCGTTTTGATGAAGAAATTAGGAATTTTGGATTCATCAAGAACGCCGATGAAGCTTGTGTGTATAAGAAGGCTAGTGGGAGCATCATCACTTTCCTAGTACTGTATGTCGATGACATTCTACTATTTGGAAATGATATTCCAACCATAGAAGGTGTTAAAACCTGGCTTGGAAGTTGTTTTTCCATTAAGGATCTTGGTGAAGCTGCCTATATTTTGGGAATAAAGATCTATAGGGATAGATCAAGGCGCTTGATAGGTTTGAACCAAAGTGCATACATTGACAAAGTCTTGAAAAGGTTCAAGATGGAGAACTCTAAGAAAGGTTTGGTACCTATTCAAAAGGGAACGATATTGAATGCGTCTCAATGTCCAAGCTGAAAGGATAAGCAAGAGAGAATGAAAGGAGTACCATATGCGTCTGCTATAGGATCCATCATGTATGCAATGATATGCACTAGACCGGACGTGTCATGTGCCTTAAGCATGACAAGTAGATACCAGCAAAATCTAGGTAACAGTCATTGGATGGCTGTTAAAAGCATATTGAAATACCTTAGAAGGACTAAGGATATGTTTCTAATATATGGACCTGGTGAAGGGGAACTCGTTGTAAAGGGTTACACGGATGCGAGTTTCCAAACTGATCGAGATGATTCTCGATCACAATCTGGGTATGTCTTCATTTTGAATGGAGCTGCAATCTCTTGGAAGAGCTCGAAGCAGGATGTGTAGCATTGTCCACTACAAATCAGAATACATCGCCGCTTCATTGGCAACACAAGAAGCTGCATGGTTGAAGAAATTCATCACTGACCTAGGGGTAGTCCCTACCATTCAGGATCCCCTAGAAATCTTTTGTGATAACGAGGGTGCAATTGCACAAATTAAGGAACCTCGTGCACATCCAAAGACTAGGCACATTGAGCGGAGATTCAACTACATAAGGGATGAAATTGAAAAAGGAAAGATATGTATTCGCAAAGTTCACACCGATCAAAACATTGCGGATTCACTCACGAAGCTCCTTGAACGGCTAAAGCATGAGGGTTATACTTGTGCCTTAGGACTTTGATATTCTAGTGATTGGATTTGATCTATTTAGTATTTGGATATCGGAACAATTGTTATTATGACTCATTTAATGATTATGACATTTTGAGTTATGTTCCAATTTTAGCATGTTTAAATCCATGAATAAGTTAATTATTCTAAATGTCCGTAGTCGATCATATTTGTGGGAACAAATATGAAGGTAAGACTATTATGAACTCGGATTGGTGGATATTCATTAGGTATGAATATTGAGCAAAGTGTTGCTGCCAAAGTTCATAGATATTTGTGGGATACAAATATTGGACTGACCCGCTCTCAAATATTACTACATGGAATCTTTGAGATTGATGATAAGTAAATTTGAGTAAAGGCGAATATCATTGTATCCTCTGACCTGAGATACATATTGGGTCTTGATATTCACCAAATATTGTACTTTGACTTGGTTCTTTGCTGTCAGTAATATGGTAGTACATAAGGCTAAGCTCAGGTGTGGTACGAGGTGATTGTGAGAGACGTATGTAGCCAAGATGGGATTTGTTCCTCTTATTCGTTGAGAGTAAGATGTCTAAGGCCTGCTAAAGTTAAATCAACAGAGAATGATCATACTATGTCTCTGGATTTGACATGACATCTGTAACGAAAAGATAAATGATCGTTTCACCTAAATCATGTTCAAGTAAGGGACTTGAAGGGGATGGTGTTATTGAATGGCACTTCGTCATACGTATTAGGGGTAGTAAACCGTTGTTAGGCGGTATTTGCTACTTGCATCAATCTTCTATGTATCTTGTGCAAGTGGGAGATTGTTGGAATCGGTATGCCCAAGACACATATTAAATTGATGTGGCTAGTAGGTTATGATCCAAGTCGGGTCATACCCAATAACAAGCTAGACAAACACGCATAATATTTATTTATGATATGATCAAACAAATAAATATTAACACTTAGAATATTTAGAAATTGGTTTTCTAAATAATTGCATTTGAGAAACTAATAAATTATATGGATAATTTACTTTGAGAGAATATTTTATATTGTTATTTAATGGGTTAAGTAACATTATAAATAATTGTGATATGTTGCATAAGTCTTATAACATGTGATGTTATAATTTTATAAAAGGTTATAAAATAAATATAAGACTTATTTATAAAAATGAAATATTTGGGTGACAAAAACAAGGCCATATGGCCGAAAATTTTGGGGGTTCCCAAGGTGGTCTTCCACCATTCATTTTGCATGCAATCTTCATCAAATCCAAGACTAGATCTTACAAGATTATACGTAGGATTTTGATGTTTAATTTAATTAAGATTTTACACACATATTTTCTCAACAATTTCAAGTGCAAGAACTCTAAAAAAGCTCTAAAAAATTTGGCCATAGGTGGTTGATCAAGAGGGGGTTTCAAGTGAGTTCATAAGTGTAAAAATCCTAGCAATCTTGTGGTGTTTGTTGGAAAGCTTGGGGTATACAAGCTTGAGGTCTTCTACTTAGAAGATTACCATTCAAGAAGTATCATCTTCTACACCTACTTGTTCTTTGGAAGGTAGTATTCTAAACACCCTATAATTGTGTTATGATAGCATGCATGTTCATATATGGATCTGGGTTTTGGTTTTACATATAAAATGGGTTTTATATCTTATAAGTAACATGTTTTAAATAAATATTCCGCTGCATTTTTTTTTATATGGATAAAATATCTTTGATAAACATGTTCAAAACCCCAACATGGGATGCGTTTAAGGAACTTATTCAGGAAGAGTACTGTCCTCGGGATCGAGTTCATCAGTTAACACAGGAGTCGCGGGTGCTCCAAATGCAGGAATCGGAAATCGAGGCCTACACCAGGAAGCATTATGATTTGGTCTCGCTGTGCCCCAACATGGCTAGGCTGATGCACAAACAAGTGGAGTTATATCTGAAGGGTTTGGCCCCTGAAATATAGGGAATGGTGATGTCTAGTAATCCTGTCACCGTTCAGCAGGCTATGCGTCTGGCACACAAGTTAACAGATAAGGCCATCAAACAGGGAAGGCTACCGAAGAAGGGTTCATCTTCAGGCACATCTGAGAACAAAAGGAAATAGGAATTCCTCAAAGCCAGCATCATCGGGTCAAAACCAGCAGAACTCCCAAAAACGGTTCAACAACAGCAACCACAACTTTAATAATTAGCAGTCTGGTAACTCCTACAACACCCAGGGTCAGGGTGGTTATGCGGGCAAAAAACCCTTCTGCAATAAACGCTCTTGACATCACACTGGTCAATGTAATTCATATCAAAGATGCGGTCGGATATGCCACTTCGCTAAATATTGACGTGTGAATACTCAGTAGAGGTCAAATAACAATCAGTCCCATCTCAGCAGTCAGGGGTTACAAGGTCGTGGTTTCAGTGTGGTAGCACGAATCATTTTAAGAAGATTGCCCACCATTGAATAAGGGTAACAGTGCTGGAAACTAGGATCAGGGTAATACTGGGAACGCGGGTAGTGGCAGCGGGGCTAAAGGTCGTGCATTCACGCTAGGCAAAGGTGAGGCGCAACTTAACTTAAATGTTGTTTCTGGTAAATTTCCTTTGAATAACTGTTTTGCAAATATGATATTTGATTCCGATGCCGATAGAAGTTTTATATGAGAATCATTTAGGAAACAGTTAGATATTGCCCTAGTGTCGCTAGAAACCAACTACACTATAGAGTTAGCCGATGGTAAAACAGTAGAAGTAACTCACATTCTCAAAGGGTGTTAGCTCTCTCTCGCTGGTAACACATTTGACATAAACCTAATGCCAACTACGCTGAGTAGTTTCGACGTAGTGATTGGTATGGACTGGTTGTCCAAAAACCGGGCCGACATAATTTATCGCGAAAAGGTTATTCGTATCCCTCTTCCGAGTGGCGAAACTCTATCCATTCAGGGTGATAAAACCGGTGTCGTCATGGATATCATTTCCTTTATGCAGGCACAAAAATATCTTCGCAAGAAAAGTTCGGTAGCCATTCTTGCTCTTATCACAGAACAGTCGACGGGCGAGAGGAAAATCGAGGACATTCCTATCGTACGCGACTTCCCTGATGCTTTTACTGAAGACTTGCCTGGTCTTCCACCTCATAGGCAAGTCGAATTCGAATTCCAATTGGCGAACCACGCGATTCCAATCGCCAGAGCTCCTTAACGTCTAACATCATCCGAACTACAAGAACTATCCAACCAGTTGAAGGAGCTATTGGATAAAGTTTTTATCCGTCCTAGCTCATAACCGTGGGGAGAGTCGGTACTTTTGTCAAGAAAAAGGATGGAACCTTTCGTATGTGTATCGACTATCAGGAGCTTAACAAGGTTACTATCAAGAATCGATAACCATTGCCGCGTATAGACGATCTTTTTGATCAACTTCAGGGATCAAGCTATTATTCCAAGATTGACATAAGGTCAAGGTTATCACCAACTCCGCGTTAGAGAGGAAGACATCTCTAAAACCGCATTCCACACTTGGTATGGCCATTACGAGTTCTTGGTCATGCCATTTGGTCTCACCGATGCACCCGCGGTATTTATAGATCTCATGAACCGCGTGTGTAAACCGTATCTTGACAAATTTTTCGTCGTATTCATAGGTGACATACTAATTTACTCGAAGAGAAAGGAGGAGCACAAAGAGCATCTTCGGCTACTATTGGAGTTACTGCAACGGGAAAAGCTATATGTCAAGTTCTCCAATGCGATTTCTGGATTCGTGAGGTTCAGTTTCTAGGGCATATAGTGAACGAGCAAGGTATTAATGTTGATCCAGCTAAGATAGAGGCTATCAAGAACTAGGAAGCACTAAAGACACTGACAGAAATTCGTCAGTTTTTGGGTTTGGCAGGCTACTATCATCGTTTCATCGAAGGGTTTTCTAAGATCGCTCAACCACTCACTACCCTGACTCAGAAAGGCACCAAGCAGCATTTCAGTTGCTGAAGCAAAAACTTTGCAGCGCACCCATCTTGTCCTTGCCTAAGGGGACAAATGACTTCATAGTATATTGTGACGCTTCCATCGAAGGATTGGGGTGTGTCCTCATGCAACAGGATAAGGTCATCGAGTATGCATCTCGATAGCTGAAGGTTCATGAGAAGAATTACACGACACATGATCTGGAATTGGGAGCCGTGGTATTCGCTTTAAGATTTTGGAGGCACTATCTTTATGGAACCAAGTGTACTATTTACACCGACCACAAGAGCCTTCAACACATTTTTGGTCAAAAAGAGTAGAACATGCGATGACGTCGCTGGCTCGAACTTTTAAATGACTATGAATGTGCCATCCAGTACTATGCGGGAAAGGCTAATGTGGTAGCCGACGCTCTCAGTAGAAAGGAACACGAGAAGCCCCGACGAGTTCGGTCCTTACAACTCACGATACACTCTAACTTACCCGAACAAATTCGCAACGTTCAGTTGGAGGCAGTTAAACCCGAAAATCTGAAAGCTGAGAAATTATGCAAGATAGAGCGTGATTGGGAAACCAAATCAGATGGAACTCGTTACTTTCCTAATCGGGTATGGGTTCCCCTCTAGGGGAATTTGAGGGAACTCATAATGGATGAAGCCCACAAATCCAAGTGCTCTGTTCATCCGGTTCGGACAAGATGTATCATGATCTTAAAACAACTTACTGGTGGCCCAACATGAAGGATGAAATCGCAACCTATGTCAAGAAATTCCTAACATGTGCGATGGTGAAAGTTGAATATCAAAAGCCTTCAGGGTTACTACAGCAACCGGAGATCCCAATGTGGAAGTGGGAACAGATCTTCATGGATTTCATAACTAAACTCCCCAGAAAACGAGGCAAATACGATACAATCTGGGTGATCATAGATCGTCTAACAAAATCAGCTCATTTCCTTGCGATTAAGGAAAAAGATAAAACGGAGAAACTAACCCAGCTATACATCAAGGAAGTGTCTCCCGGCATGGGGTACCGACTTCAATTATATCAGATCTTGATGCTCGATTCACTTCACATTTCTGGCAATCATTACAAAAAGCATTAGGCACGCGCTTGGATATGAGCATTACCTATCATCCCCAAATAGATGGACAGAGTGAACGCACCATTCAAACCCTCGAAGACATGCTTCGAGCTTGTGCTATTGACTTCGAAAATAGCTGGGAAACTCATCTACCATTAGTAGAATTCTCGTATAACAATAGCTATCACAACAGCATACAGGCAACACCTTTTGAGGCACTGTATGGAAGAAAATGTCGATCACCTGTTTGTTGCGGAAGTCAGTGATAGTCAACTAACTGACCCTGAGCTAGTACTTGAAGCAACATAGAAAACTGTTCAGATTAGAAACTGAATGGCAGCAGCTCACGACCGTCAAAAGAGCTATGCTGACCAACGACGTATCCTCTGGAGTTCTAAGTGGGCGATAGGGTTCTACTCAAAGTCTCACCCTGGAAGGGTATTATTCGTTTTCGGGAACCGGGAAAGGTAAATCAACGCTACGTAGGCCCATTTGAAATCACGAAGAGGATTTGGCAACTAGCGTATAAATTAAACCTTCCTGTTGAGCTTAGCAGAGTTCACAATGTTTTTAACGTTTCAAATCTGAAGAAGTATTTGGCAGATGAAACACTAATCGTTCCATTGGATGAAATCCACGTGGACGAGCAACTGCGGTTTATTTAAGAACCAATCGAGATTATAGACCGAGAGGTCAAGGGATGGAGGCATAGCAAAATACCAGTTGTCAAAGTTCGTTGGAATTGTAAACGTGGACCGGAGTACACCTGGGAAAGAGAGGATCAGATGAGAGACAAGTACCCTCACCTCTTTGAAACCGAATAGGAGGAACCAAGCAGCGCAAATTAAATTTTAGGGCGAAAATTCCTTTGATTAGGAGAGAATGTGAAAATTCTGAAATCTTGTTGCTCTTATTCAGACGTTTTCAGACACCCTTGATCACTCAATTTTCGGGACGAAAATTCTTTCAACATGGGGATAATGTAACAACCCAAACAATTAGGTTAGTGTTTGCTTACGACTCCTCACTCTTTTTGTTACGCGATATTTTATACGGGTGCATGACGGGTTCAGTTTATATAAAGTTTAGTTTAAAAAAACAACTCAACCCAACCCATCGCCCCACCCACCTGTGCAGGCCCAACTGTTCAAGTCCCACCACTCTGCCCACACTTCCATATTTGGCTAAGTGTATATATGTATGCATGTAAGTTGTAAAAAAACAAAAACCTAACTTCTACATCTTATAGTGCGACGGCAGACCCTCCCCTCCCCTCTCTCGATATCGCGACGACAGCCCCCCCCGCCATCTCTCTTTCCCATCGAACGTCTCTTCGTCTCAATAGGTTAGTGTGATTTAGTCGTTTTATTATGATAACATTAGACTGGCTGCGTTTTCTATATATATGTTCCATGTTAAATGTTTATGTTATATGTGGATACTTGTAGTTCTTGGAAGTTAAAAATCATGTATGTATATGTTTAGGTCGAGTACGGGTATGGCTCTCGGGAGTTGTTGATGGGTTAAACCTCAAAGGTAGTGGCGAAGTAGTTGCTATATGGTCTTATTTATGATAAATACCTGCTGCACATAAAGTATCTTTAGGTCATTGGGTCGTTAGATGATTGTTTGTGAGATTTGGGTAACATAACAAAAAGTTGTCAAATGGTTACAACCGACTTTAGTTGGCTGTAACTGGGTCAAAAACTAACGAAACTATGATTTTCTAAAGCCTAGACTGAATTCTCCAAAGTACGATTCAAACTGCATTGGTTTCATAATTTTTGGACCTTGTTTGGTCAGTGAAAATATTTAATTCATTTCAGTGGCCGTAGCTGCAATTTCCTGCAGAAATTATGTTGTATGTTCTTTGTTATATCTTGGTGAATAGTTGTAATTAGCTTATGAAATTTATACAGTGGCTAGTCTTAAGTGTCTTTACGAATCTCTAACTTCATCGACTTGTTTCGATACTATGAGATTTTTAAATAAAATGTTTAGTGGACAGGGAGCAAAATAGTCAAAATTTAGACCACTGTCCATTGTACGATTTTTCACATACAACCTGTCAAGAATTAGACTTTGAAAACTTTACACAAACATACAGGAAACTTTTAACATGTCGTGTAAATTTTAGATAATTTTTCGTGACTTGTAACTATTTTATAAAAATCCATAAACACAGTTGAAATGTCGGGAATCTAATTGATGTATATAAATGGTGAATTTGCGCATGAAAACATCTTGTTTGCTCGTTGCTTGATGTATGCATGCTTGATTTGTGTTTGCAACTGTATGACATGTCATGAATATGTACTTAACTGAGAAAAACGTGCTATGTGTTATTGTGTGCAATAAACGTGCGTCAACATTAAAACTAATCAAAAGGATAATCATTCTAGGAAGTGATTGATCGGACACAACACTTGCTTTTGAATTCTTACCGAGCAAATTAAGGTGAGTTCACGGCCCCTACTTTTAAATGGTTTTAAATACAGGGAGAGAAAACATGTGCTCGCTATGGTATAGTAGCATTATTTCGATAAACTTACAACAACGTGTTACGGTTTAGTAACATGCATATACTTTCTAAATTGATTTGAGTTATGTTATACGGTTTTGGTCACAAAGTAGCATATCACTCTAAGTCCTCTCTTAACTTTACGAGCCATTAGTAATGGATCTTTAGCGAGGAAGTTTATGGTAGTACTACTGGGACCAACAAGCCCCACCCGAGCTAGTCGCGCTAGCCAGACCGGTAAAGGCCTACGGGTGTTGAATTTGCCTAACATAGTCATGGTTGGTGATAGCCTAACACCTTCAGAGGCAACAACGTTAGCTTCAATTCGGACTCTTTGGTGACATAACCTAGGCTAGCTACCTACAATTATAACATGAACTTAAAAATCAATTTGGGGTTCTTGATACGGATTTCGATCAAGGGTAACTTATACATTTCTGATTTGGGATAGAATCAGGGAAAACATTTATTACACCCTAGTTCGGGTCTGAACTAGTGGCCCGTTTGGGAGACAACCATAACAAACTAAAACCTGTGAACTCACTCATCAATTATGTTGACACTTGTTTCTTTGCATGTTTTCTTAGGTGGCTAAGGATTCACGAGCACGATTAGGTAGTATCGCATGGACATTTTAAACTATTTTTGAAGTTGCATTATTTACAGTTCACTATGTCGGTTTAGTGTTTGTGTTGGCGCTACAAATTATGTTTTCAAACTTCGTTATGCTTCCGCATCCTTATTTAATTCAACGACAAAACTTGGTTTTATTCATACAGAGGTCAATATATATGGTTATGTGTCGATGATCCTGGTTTGTCATGCGCCTCGCGGTAAAACCCCACATGTGGAATTTGAGGGTGTGACAATACTGTGATAGTCCATTGATGTACTATCATTTCCTCTTTTTACACAAAAACTCTTTTTGTCTTTTTCATGTTTTTGTATTTTTTGCATTTATATGTTTTTTTGTATTTTCTCATATTCTCAAAATTTTCTCCCCTTAAAATCAAAAACATATTTTTGAATTTTTGCTTTTTAAAGAAAGAAACATTAACCAAACAATGAAAATCACTTTAAGTAGTCATCCATTACTGCTTCACATATTTTTAATACTTTCTCCCGCTCATGATGACAAAACTTTGATACTATTGATTTTAAAAACATTTAAAAATCTGTCTTTTCAACCAGTTTTGTCTGTTCAACAGTTAGGTTCTGTGAAACAATCTTTTTTCAAAAATTTTCTTCAAAATAAACGTTCTAGCAAACTTATTATAGCCTGAAGATTTTTCATTTGAATAACCCGACTACTTACTATGTGCCAAGGAACTTCATTCTTCATGATGTACTTTGATCTAAGAAATTCCGGCACACGAATATACATAATTAGTTGAATAGAGACACCCAAGTCTTTCCGGTCTTAGGTATATTTTCTTCAACCTTAATTTCTTTTACAAAATCAGATTTATTTATAACTTTCTCAAGTTTAGGGAAGTCTTCTAAACTTTTAGTTGACACCGATTGTTTAACTTTTTCAACAATTTTTTAATTTCATCACCCATGTTTGTCTTTTCATTAAATCTTTCTTGAAATACAAAGAAGAATCTTTTTGTTCATTTCTTTTTGAAGATTCACCAACTATAAAACTTTAGTATAAACCGGTTTCACTTTGTTTTCTGATTCTATACTTCATTTCCAAACCTGAGTTGGTACGAGCAATGGTGATTTTTGTTTCAAATCTTCAGAATTTTTCTTGACATTATGAATAGGTTTAGGATTGTTTTATGGACATTTTCTTGCAATGTGTCCAATCTTATTACATTTAAAGCACATCCTATTGTCTGTTACAACATAGGATTTCTCAACCTGTTCATGTTGTTGTTGTTGAACGAAAAAAATTTCATTAGATTGTTTGCAAATATGACTTTCTTTTGCACTTTCTAAACTTGTAATAGGTACAAAGTTCACTTTCTTCAAAAATTTTGAATTTCCAAACTTGTTATTATTCTTCTTACCATGACCCATTCTTTCCATTATCATATCTCTGTTGTTTATATGAGAAAGAATATTTGGGTTTGGAATAGTATGATTTTTCATATTTAAAGTTTGAAAATTTCATCAGTTAAACTTTCGATTTCAGAAATTTTGATTTCGACAAGTTTGAAAACTTTTTCTACCCTGTTCAAGTTCACATGTTGAATCAAAAATTCAATCAAAATTTAATTGATTAGATCCACACATTTTGTAAATTAAAAATATATGGATCAACATCTGAACTATTTTCTGATTTACTAAGATAAGCATCATGAAATTTTCATCATTTTCAGGCTGTGAACTCGAACTTTCTTTTTCTTTTCCCAAAACATTTTCAACCATGTTTTAACCACATCTGATCCATTATCTGTATTAGATTTTGAATAAGTCACATTGATGTTGTCAGGCAACTGATCTTTCTGTTCTGATTTTACTCTTTTCAATTTCAGATTCAGTGCCTTTTCCTCCCATCAGGATTTTTCCTGGAGTAACTGTTCCACATCAGGGGTGGAATCGATTATAACCTAGATCTCTATCCTGATATCCACAAACATCTTCCCCATTCTTATCTGTTCTAGTAGGTTTCAGAAGGATATGATCCAAATCATATGAAGCAGTTGAATAACAGATTAACTTTTTATTAACTCTTTTAGTTTCTATCTTCATTACTTTTAGATCACGCTTCAATTTGTCAATTATGTTAATACGAATGTTAATAGCCATATATTTGTCCATGATCGTTGCCTTTAACATTGAAATTTTCCCTACTTGCATCTCGGTGTATATTATTGTGTAACTTGAGCTTATCATAAGCCTCTTTCGTCTCTTTGAAATCACTTGACAAATTATCTTGATGATGTTTTAGCTCTCTATACTTCTCATCATTTTCCAGACACGACTTGCACGGTTCTAAACCTTTTGTACATTGTTTTTCTTATTCGGTTTTCTCAATTTTTCTTTCTTCTTTGACTTCTTTGACCATTAATTTCTAATCAGCTCTTAAAACTTCATCTTCCTCATTTTACCGATCCATCACTACTTTCTCAGTAATCATTTCTTCTTTGCATTGTGTGTTCTGACGATCTCTTTGTTCACCGAAAAAAGCATTGTAAACATCAGGAGGCACAAATGCTTGAAAAGTATTTTGTAAAATTTCTTCCTCAGTATAATAACAATGATCAGATTCTTTTAGAACTTCATCGTAACAAACTTCCTCCATTTCTTGTTCCGGTTCTTCAATAATTTATGCCAACAATGCATGACTTTCGGTTTTCGAAAGATATTTATTCTAATTAAAACCTTTGTTTTCTTGTGCAGCGACTAGGGCTTTATCTTTCGATCTTGTCGAACCCTCATCTATTTGAAAAAGTCTTGACTAATTTTGATGTTGAGAAGTTCTATAATATATTGATTGTTTATAATAATCATCAAAAGGATTTTGATGACTTCCATGAACTTCTCTATTCGAACATTCTCTTTTGAAATGGCCCTTATCTCTACACTTGAAGTAAGTCATTATGGATTTATCAAACCCTAGTTTTGTGTTAGAACTTACGAGACATTTCCTCCCAGTAATTTCCAAAAATTTTTGCGCTCTTCAAATTATACTAAACACCAATTTATATCCATTATCTCTAACTCCTTTGAATCAATTTGATCGTAATCTTCTTTTGTCATTTCAGGATTCCTGATCTTTCCTGCGATCAAGCACTCATAAGATTCCAACACAAAAGCAAGTAATCCCATGTGTTGTTGGTTGTGTGTTTAGTGAAATCTTGAGCATTCTGAAGATTTATAGCATTGTTGCACTGTAGGATATGAGGATTAGAGATATTCTGGTTGTTGTAGCTGTTTGAGCTTTGACGTGATTGGGGGCTCTGAATCGGAGTATTTGGATCAAAACTCGAATAAGATGAAAAACTAGTACCACTATTTGCATTACTTGTTGAATAACCAGAAGAACTTTTTGCACTGTAAGCTGTTTGAATCTTTGGGCCTTGAATGTTGTGTGTCAGACTTCCTTTGTAGTAAAGGTTGACATCTTGTTGAGCATGTGCGCTTTTTGTTCTAGCCATTTTTCGCATTACTCAAACTCAAAGTACTATATTCTGAACTGTTTTTCAAAATTGTTAGATAAGTCAACCATTCTCCCTGAGGTAATGTGTCAGCCACCTTGTCAACCCATTCTTCATCTTCTTTACGTATACCCAAGCGTTTCATTTCTACAACTAGATAATTATATCTTTCAATAACTTGTTTCATTGTTTCTCCTTTAAAAGTTGTGAAGATGTCAAACTCTTTCTTGAGTAATGTTTCTTTACTTTTTAACATTTGTATTCTACCCTGAAATTTTACCTTTAACGCGTTCAAGACTGACTGAGCATCACCATTTTGCTGTAGCAGAGTAAATATATCTTCTTCTACGGCTTGCTGCAAAATATTCATCATCTTCTTTTCTCTCACAAACTTATCTTTCTCTCTACAGTAAGCTGAGTTAATGTTTTTTCAAGCCCATTATCTCTTGTAAGAGCAACATACTTCTCTTCAATAGCATACTAGTTATTGAAATAATTGGCTTGTACCCAGTTCACAAATCTTTCATTCCAACCTCCATAATCTTCTAGATTCATCAACCTAGGCGGCTTTTGCATTTTCCCCATTAGATTATCTAAGTTTAGACTTTGAGTAATTTTCGTGGAAGTTGATGTTGACGGTCGAGCGAAGGAATTGTAAAACTCGTTCTCCATTTCGTCGAAAATTTGAACAAAATCTTCTTTGTGCGAAGATGACTTGTGCGAAGTTACTTTCTGTGCAAAGAGACTTCACTTCGTGTGAACTGAAAATCAAAAGCAAATTAGATCCACCTTCGTGCAAAGGTAAAACAAACTGATTTTAAAATCTATCTTCGTGTGAAGTTAGATTGGAACTTGTACAAAATTTCGCTTTGTGCGAAGGTAGACTTATCTTCGTGTGAAGTGAAATGTAGTTCATGCGAAGGTGTTCAAAATTTCATGTTTTTTTGCCATTTTGGTCATGATTTCGGTTGATTTTAGGTCCAATTCTTTCAAGGGTTTGCTAGAACTTGATTTTACCTAATCCCTGAGAAAATCAGTTCCTTTCGACCGTTAAATCTTTGAAAAATGATAGAAATAAGAAAAATGAGTAGAAGAGAAGTTGAATCTTGTTGAATCGTCTTCAAATCAGGCCTCTAGGCTCTCATACCACTTGTAAGTCCGTGCTCGGATCCGATTAGCTCAGGACTGTTCTAGTTAACATAGTCTTAAATGTGTGGAATCCGTTTTAGATTAGGCGACATGTTTAACAAGATTATATTTCCTCAGTTTATCTGTTTCAATTAATAGTTCATCGTTTATAAGCTCTTGAAAACACTTTGACAGAGCTCCACCGTCTAGTCTAAAAAACCAATACCTAACACTAAGGTTGCACACCTATATATAAACAAGGAACTTCATGCGAAGCATATCTACCTTCGTACGATCTTGGTTAACTTCGTACGAAGTGAGTAATTCACCTTCGTACGAAGTGACCTGTTTTACCTTGGTACGAAGGTAGTAATACATACAACTTTCAATTCTATCATGTATACTGCTATGATAGACTCGAAATGACTTGATGGCGTAGAGAACATACATATGCATCAACAAGGTGCAGGAAAGATCGGTAATCCAAACATGAATAAAGAGAATTACGATCAAATTGATCCAGAGGAGTTAGAGCTAATTGATATAAAGTGGTGTATGGCTAGTATTGTTCGTTGAGCTCAAAGATTCATGGAAATAACTAGGAGAAACAGTCTAGGTGGTCCGGATTCGAAGCTGGGATTTGATAAGTCCAAGGTTACCTGTTTCAATTGTAGAGAAAAGGGCCACACTAAAAGCCAATGTCTGAACAGAAAAGTGCATGGAAACCAGAATCCATTTGGTGACGATTATTACAAGAAGGCAATTTATCACTGAACTTCTCAACAACCTCAGAGTACTTCAAAGCTTATTCAAATTGAGGATGGATCGATAAAATCAAAAGACAAGGCCTGGTAGTTACTCAAGAAGACGAAGGTTTCAATTGAAAGAACTATAATCCGCAAACCAAAAGTCTTGCGCTTCTAGCAGAAATTATCAAAGAACCGTAACCAGCTGTGGAAGATATAGTCGAAGAAGTTACAAGTGAAGACTATGCTGAAGTCACATTCGATGAAATTCCAGAGAATTCTGATGACTATTATGATCCTAGTGCTGAAGAAGATATTTTTCATAGTGCTTTTAAATCCATCATATCTCCTGACGTTTATAACTCTTTTATAGGTTCTTCGGAGAATAAATAAGTTACCAAAGCGTGCAATGTGAAGAAGAAACGAAACAGCATGTGGAAGAAATTATAGGCGTAACCAAAGAAATAAATGCCGAAAACCTCAAAGAGATTACCGGTAAAGCAATGATTGCACAGTTCAAAGAGGTATTCTCTAAGAAAGTTCAGGAGGTTATGGTTGATATAGCCAAAGAAGAGTTTAAGAATGAGAAGATAGAAACAGAAAACAATGCACGAAATGTTTAGAGCCGTGCAAAGCTTGTTTTGACAAAGATGAGAAGTTTTAGGAGCTAAAAAACACACACGAATAACCTAACAAGTGATCTAAAATAAAAAAAAGAATCTTATGATAAACTGAGCAGAACTATCAACCAATACCGTGATGCGAGTAGAGAAGATAATGCTCCGCTTTCTATGCTCAAAGCGACTGTCATGGATAAACAAATGGTAATAAATATTCATACTGAGACGATCGCTAAATTAAAACAAGAGCTAGAAACCATTAGGATCAAATCAGAATGGGTTGATAAAAAACTGACGAGTTATTCAATAGCAACTTATGTGTTGGATCACATTCTCCCTAAACCAACATGAAAAGATGAAACAAGAGAGGATGTGTGTGGTTATCAGAACAAGGGTTTAGGTTATCATCGAGTTCCACCCCGATGTGGAATAGTTATTCAAGGAAAATGCCTAACGGGGTGGAAAAGGCGCTAAATTTGAAATTAAAAACTAAAAAGAAAGATGAGTTGCCTGACAACCTTGATATAACCTACACCAAAACTAAAACAGAGTGTGAGTTAGAGTTGGTCAAAAACGTTGTTGAACATGTTTTGAATAATGACAGTGATAGCACTGAGTTTGAAAGTTCTCAATCAAATCTTGACAAAACAAGTTCAAGTTTGCATTTTGAAAATGATGATAGTTTTCACAAAAATTATATTCCAAAATCTGGCAATAGTTTGAATGATGATCCGAATATTGTTATGTACAAAATGAATGGATCTTACTAGCTATACTCTGATGATGAGTTACTGATTCAGAAATTGAACATGGAAAAAGTTGACAAAGTGTTTAAGTTGGTAGAAGTTGAAATGTCTGAGCTTGGAAGTTTGACAAAAGAACAAAGGTTTTCAAACTTTAAACGCGATAGATCTTTTCCAAACCAAAAGCCTCCTATTCTAATAATAAAAAGAGAAATAACAATTGCAAGAGATATGGTTCAAAATTCACAAAGAAAATGGTTGTTGTGTCTGGCACAAGCTCAGAGAGTGAAAAAGAGAGTTTGTGAAGCAAACAATCCAATGAGGATTTTTTTGCTGAAAAACGACAACGTGAATAGGTTCAAGGATCCACTATTGTAAAAGGCAGTAGGACATGCTTTAGATGCAACCAAGTTGGACATATCGCTAGTCGATGTCCACAAAAGACCTCTAAACCTGTTTACAATATCAAGAAAACATTAGAAGATGTAAAACAGAAATCCCAATTTTTGTTCCTAGTCAGATTCTTAAACGAAACAACGAATCTAAAAATGAAGTGAAATCAAAAAATCTCAACAGTTTAACTGAAAAGGCTGGTCAATCTTCAATCAAAATGGAACAAAAGATTCAAAATATTACACCAAAAATAGTAATTTCAAAAAATCAAACTTGGGTGATTAAAGTAAGACGTGCTTTAGATGCAACCAAGTTGGACATATCGCTAGTCGATATCCACAAAAGACCTCTAAATCTGTTTATAGTATCAAGAAAACTTTAGAAGATGTAAAAAAGAAATCCCCAATGTTTTCTCCCACTCAGATTCTTAAACGAAACAACGAATCTAAAAACAAAATGAAATCAGCAAATCTTAACGTTTTAACTGAAAAGGCTTGTGAATCTTCAATGAAAATGGAGCAAAAAGATTCAAAATATTACACCAAATGCAATTTCAAAAAATAAAACTAGGGTGATTAAACCAAAAGTATATTCTGAAGAAATCAAAACATCTGTTCCAACCGTGACTGATGGAAAGCTTGAACAGAAATATGAATCTAAGAGTGACAGTGTGTGTGAACCAAACTATGAAAACCCACCCAAGACCGTTAAAATTTTGGGTCTCGCTATTCAAATAATTGTGTAAGTGAATATGTAGGGGCTCCCAAGATCCGTCATTTCCAAGTGGATCATGGATAGCGGAGCGTCCGGCACATGAAGGGGATGTTGGCTCTCTTATACGACGTCAAATCTATCTGAGGGGGCTACATCGGGTTTGAAGGGAACTAGGGAGGTAGAATTGTAGGTGAAGAGATTCTAACTAATGGTTTGGTATCATTCGACAAGGTCAACTACATAGCAGAGTTCGAGAACATCTTACTGAGTATCTCTCAGATCCGTTATAAAAAATTCACAATGCACTTCACTCATCGAGAATGCCTTATTCTAAAGCAAGGGTTAAAGATACCGGAAGAGTGTATCTTGATGCGCGCTCACCGAAAAACGACTTGCATGTCTAAGACTAGAGCATTGCAACCACAATGACAAAAACCGCAAAGTGTTTTGTGTCAAAAGCAACAGAGAAGGAGTCAATCATGTGGCTTAGGAAAATGGACACATTCATCTCGGTAAGATGAATTTCTTGGTACACAACGATCTAGTGGAGGGTGTCAATCTGAAAAGTTTTCACTTAATGATGACTGCATTAGTTGCAAGAAGGGCAAACAATACAAAAAGTAGCATCCAAGGAAGCTTTTGAACTCAATAAAGGTCCCATTAGAAAGACTACACATGGATCTCTTTAGACCACTCAATGTTTGAAGTATCTCAAGAGACCTGTATAGTCTAGTTGTTACCGATGACTACTCAAGATTTTCGTGGGTGATGTTCCTAGAAAGCAAGTATGAAACATTTGAGAGTATGATGATCTTGTTTCAAAAATTAAAGAATCTGTACCATTTGCGATTTGACGCATTCGAAGCGACAATGGAACATAATTCAAAATCAGCAGGATGTTAGAGTTTTGCAATGCGAAGGGAATTCTACATGAATTTAGTGCACTGTACACCACACAGTAAAACAGTGTAGTTGAATGAAAGAACATAACATTTATAGAGACAACACGAACCATGCTCGCCGATTCAAAACTACAAGTTAGCTTTGTGAGGATCTACTATCACTATGATAAGCTAGGCCTAATCTGATTAACCTAGTCCATAACATGTGGAATCCATTTTAGATTAGGTGAAAAATATAACAAGAATACTTTTTAGTCATTGTTTAATTAATCTCTTAAACGTTTACAATCTGGAAACACTTCTACAGGGCTTCACCGTATCGTTCGCAAAACTGTTACAGACTCAAAGACCACGCACACCTGTTTATAGGACTTGTACCTTTGTGAGGATTGAATCACTACCTTTGTACTAACTAAGCTAGACTATCTTCATACGAAGTGCATGTGACACTCGGCAAAATACATGTAATTCCATACAACCTAAACAATTATTACATTCTCTATTTTTCGCATATTTCAACTTGATTTTCTTTAATTAAGTCTTAAAAGTCTAGGATTGTACAAAATCATAACTTAGTATGATAACAAATCCGCCACAATTTGAAATAATATAAAACTATGTCCTAGACTGGTGACAAAAATGCGAGCACATTATTCATGCCAGAACTAGTCGCAGTACAGCCCGACATGGCAAAAACGAGACATAAAATATGTTTTCAACAAGTATTACATAGAAACAAGTATTACATAGAAACAATTATTACATAGAAACTGTATGCAAAATTCTCTAAATGTGAATTCTGGCTTTGCCAAGTTCAGTTTCTCGGACATGTAGTCAATGAGAAAGGCATACATGTCGATCCATCTAAAATAGAAGCTATTAAGAATTGGAACGCACCAAAGACACCAACCACAGTAGGCCAATTTTTGGGATTGGCAGGTTATTACCGGAGATTCATTGAGAACTTTCAAAGGTTGCTCAACACTAACTTCCCTCACAGAAAAAGATAAGAAATTTGACTGGGGAGAAAAACAAGAAACAGCTTTCCAACTACTTAAATACAAACTTTGTGATGCGCCAATTTTATCACTTCCGGACGGCATGGATGATTTTTTAGTTTATTGCAATGCATCACATCAAGGGTTAGGATTCGTATTAATACAACGAGAGGAAGTTATTTCATACGCATCACGCCCATTAAAAGTTCACGGGAGAAACTATACCACACATGACCTAAAGTTAGGTGCAGCGGTATGTGCATTAAAAATCTGGCGTCTTACCTTTACGACACCAAGTGTACAGTTTTCACTGATCACAAGAGTCTTCAACATATATTTAACCAAAAAGAGTTAAATATGTGCCAAAGAAGTTGGCTTGAATTGTTGAATAACTATGATTGTGAGATCAAACATCATCCAGGCAAAGCGAACGTTGTCGCGGATGCCTTAAGCCAAAAAGAACGAGTTAAGACCCTACGTGTACGATCATTAGGACTCACAATTCATAATAATCTCACTTCTTGAATTCATGACGCACAGCAAGAAGCACTAAAGGAAGGAAACTTTAGAGTAGAAATGGTTAGAGGTATGGAAAAACATCTAGAGCAGAAAGAGAATGGAGCCTTGTACTTCATGAGTAGAATTTGGATTCCTCTTTTTGGCGGTCTTTGAAACCTAATTGTAGATGAAGCTCATAAATCCAAATACTCGATACATCCTGGAGCGGATAAAATGTATCATGATATTAAAGAATATTATTGGTGGCCTAATATCAAAGGTGATATTGCAACTTATGTTGGAAAATGTCTAACATGTGCTAAAATTAAGGCCGAATACCAAAAACCTTCAGGATTGTTACAACTGAAATTCCCACTTGGAAATGGGAACACATTTCTATGGATTTCATAACTAAATTACCCTGGACTTCTCGTGGTCACGATATGATATGGGTAATTGGTGATCGATTAACCAAGTCAGCTCACTTCTTGCCGATACGCAAGAAAGATAAAACTGAGAAGTTAGTTGAACTCTATCTCAAGGAGATTGTGGCAAGAGATGGAGTGCCTGTGTCAATAATCTCTGACCGAGATGATCGTTTTGTGTCAAGAATTTGGCAATCTTTTCAAAAGGATTTTGGATCTCGTTTAGATCTAACCACAACCTTTCATCCTCAAACTGACGGCCAAAGTGAACGCAAAATTTAAACGTTAGAAGACATGCTTTGTGCTTGTGTGATGGACTTATGTGGAAATTGGGATACTCACTTGCCTTTAGTGAAGTTCTCATTCAATAACAGTTATCACACAAGTATTCAAGCTACCCCATTTGAAGCATTATATGTACGTAAGTGTCGATCTCCACTATGCTGGGCGGAAATGGGTGACAAACAAATGATAGGTCCAGAGTTAGTCCAAGAGACCACTGATAAAATATTTAAAATTCGAGACCGTATTAAGGCGGCACGGGAGCTAATAAACGCTGTAGACCGTTATCTTTCGAGGTTGTAGACAAAGTGTTGGTAAAAGTCTCGCCTTGGAAAGGTGTACTAGATTTAGGAAGCAAGGAAAGCTTAGCCCGAGATACATAGGCCCTTTTGAGATTTTGGACAGACTGGAACTGTCGCATATAAGTTGAGATTACAAGAAACACTTAATAATGTCCACGACACTTTTCACGTGTCAAACCTTAAAAAGTGTCTTTCGGACGAATCACTTATTATTCCCACGGATGAAATCCGTATAGACGCAAAACTCCATTTCATCGAAGAACCTGTTGAGGTTATGGATTTGAAAGTTCAGAAAACGAGGAGGAGTCGTATCAAACTAGTCAAGGTCCATTGGAACTCGAAGAGTTCACTTCTGAACGAAAAGACAAAATGAAAAGGAAATACCCACAACGTTTTGAGAAAGTCCCTATAATAGATAACGCAACTTAAATTTTGGGACAAATTTTCTTTAACATGGGAGAATGTGACACTCGGCAAAATAGCGGTAATTCCGTACAACCTAAACAACTATTACGTTCTTTATTTTTTCATATCTCGACTTGATTTTATTTAATTAAGTCTTAAAAGTCTAGGATTGTACAAAATCATAGCTTAGTATGATCACAAATCCGCCACAATTTGAAACAATATAAAACTATGTCCTAGACCGGCGATAAAAATGGGAGCACACTATTCATGCTAGGACTAGTCGCGGTATAGCCCGACATGGCAAAAACGAGACATAAACCGCAACAAGTATTACGTAGAAACAATTGTTGGCAACAACTTACAATTAATACTTTCTATAAAAACTATCTAAAGATTTAATTTGTCAGATCGGCAGATACATTCAGCAATTCTGTAGAAGTGTACAACACTCCGCAGAACAATACAGTAAACGTCCGATACCCAAAAATAAATATTATTTATCATAAATAAAATATAGGGTATTAAAAACCACACAAAATCTTTATATTAACTTATTATAAAGCTACACAATTCATTCAAGTAGTTACCCGATAACAAAGCCGGTACAAAAACTATGACCAAAATGGTAAATTTACTAGCCCCGCGAACTAGTTAACGAATTTTAGACATCAAACACATCATGAAGATGAATATGTAAACAATTCCATGAAAGTAGTATAAATTGTCGGTTTTTGACCCGCTACGCAACATGAGCCGAAGTCGTCCCAAACAAGAAATCAACTACTCTAGCGAACTAGTGAACATTTTTTGGCATAATCATGTGTCATTTATTATTTATACATTCGTATCACAAAAACGTCATATCCAAAACAATCAAATTTTATAAAAGTTATATAATATAACAAAGTTAATAAAAAATATAAAACCCAAACGACCCCACCCCCCATTTCGGTTTTAGTGGAGCCTCTACTAATCCACATGTTGATGTGTAGTAAGCTAACCAAACATGCTAAGTTTATAGCTACATGTATGGAAGATTTAAACAAAAACACTTATCATTTCTATGTCATTTTACAACAACTCTTCAACACAAACTCTATCCTTCTCTCCTCTCTTGAAGTCGGCCAAGCAACACCACAACCATCTTCACTTTTTAAAACTCAAACAACTAGAAATTCATATAAACCTGGACGTACAAAGATGATTCAAGGTATTTGCAAGACTTGGAAGCACTCTTGAAGCATTTTCTCAAGTTTGGAAGCTCTTGGATCTTTATATTTTCATCATCTTCATCTTGTTCATCCCTAGCCAAGTGCTAGTAGTAAGCTTCAAAATTAGAAACTTACACTTTTTATCTTATGTTTAAACATAAATGTACAAGTAATCATCTTGAAGCTTACTTAAAAATCACTTGAAACATTTTTTGAAGTTGTTATTTTACTTGATTATTTTGATAATCTTTGAAGTTGTTATTTTGTAGTAATCTTGATCTTGCATTTTTATGATTAAAAGTATGATCTAAACACATGCACGTTTAGATCTAGCAAGATCCATTAATATAAAAATTATTAACTTGTAATGTTGTTTAAAAATCTGTTTATAAAACATGTAATACATAGTTTAACACCAAAAATTATGTTATAAAAATGAAGTCTTTGGAAATATGTAAACTAAGTTTACATAAGCTTTTGTTTAAATAAAAAGATACAATAATATGTTAAGTAAAATAAAGATGAATCATAAATTCAAACACGATTTTTGAACTAGACAAGGTTACTTATAAGTTCATTGTTGTTGCATTCATGTCTATTGCCTACGTCTAGGATACGTCTGTATTGTATATAGGGCTTAAGAGTCGAATGTATAAATATTAATGTTTATTTTATATGTTTTGTAATGGCTCGTACGAGCGAGATTGGATCGTACGAGTGACTCACAGTCACTCGTATGAAGTAGCAACTCGTACGAACCACGTCTCTGTTTAACATACACTCCAGTCCGGGTCATGTTGACCTATAAATAGAGGAGTGTTGTATCAGAGCTAAAGTGTTAGTTCAGTTGGTACAGCGAAGCCCTGCTGATTTGTTTACTCGCGTCTGTACTTGCACGCAAATTAGTACAATTCAGAGCAGTTAAACAGTAAGATCTTTCTTGTTCGTTTGTCATCCTCTCTAGCAATGAATTGCGCCTCTGCTAGCTGAGTTAGATCAAACCGGTTACTCATCAGAGGAGCTGATCCCCCGTTCACAAGTGGTATCAGAGCCTTGAGGACTGATCTGCTGACAAACGTCAAGTTCAACAGGCTACCAACTGTTTCAGCTCAGATTCACTGTTGCAGCTTTCTACTTCTACATTTCTCCCAAACTGATCTCGGATTTGGACGAAATTATGGACAAATTGGACTAGGATTATAGGATATTCCATTAAAATCAATTCTAAACAATCCTTAACAATTTCAGATCTAAAATCGAGCTTAATCATGTTAAAATTGGTAAAATTCATCCGTTTGGAGACTTAGTTGTTTCGGACGAGTAGAGAGACCACTTGCATGAACAACTTTAGACCATTTGTATGAACAAGTAACTAGAAGTTTCTAAAAATTTACTAGTTTCAAAATTTTCTAGTGTGATTCGCACTAGTTACACATCTGTACGAGTATCTCATTCGTACGAGTGAAACTCCATCCGTACGAATAGCATTCTGGTTCGTACGAGTTACGTGTTTTTGTCATCTTGTCCGTACAAATTTCTGTTTCGTACGAATGGATCTTGATCGCTTGAGTTGTTTTGATATTCGCATGAAAGAATTTTTCCACACTAATCAGTTTGTTCGAAAAGTGTGTTTTTGAATTTTTACAGAAAATGACAGACAAATTTTACAATACATTCGCTTCATCGGCAGTCACGACCACAGCGGCTAAAAACATGAATCTCGAAAACGAGATGGGTACCATCACCAAACCGCCGAAGTTAATGAACCCAGAAGATTTCGACAGCTGGAGTGAACGGTTCATGAATTAGGTCCAGGCAAATCACTTTACATGCTGGTTCGCTATCGAAGTTAAATAATCAAGCTCCTGTATGTGAAAATGGCCTTGAAAAGACTCTAGCTCAACTCTCAGATGTTGAAAGGGAAAGGTTTATAAACGAAAAGAAAATGATGAATATTCTACAACAATCCATCAAAGAAGATATTCTAACGTTATTGCAACACGATGATGATGCTCAATCATTGTGGAATGCTCTTCGTTTGAAGTTCCAAGGAAGTGCTCAACTTCGAAAGAGTAAATGGGCATTGTTAAGTTAAGAGTTTGATAGCTTTACGTTGATTAAAGGTGAGACTGTGAAACAATTGATCAAAAGATATTGTCATTTGGTGGTGCAAATGAAGAGAATGGGAATCATCAAGACCAACGAAGAACTTGTTGATAAGTTGGATGATTCTCTACCGCAAGGCGAATGGTCTACGTATTTGACCATATTGAAGAACGGAACCGAGTATGGTAATTTTTCATTGCCACGTTTCATTGAAAGGCTGGAGGGGCATGAACTTGAAATGCAAAAGATGTCGAAGAACAAAACCGCCCAAGTACAACAAGATGTTAATCTGTACTTCAAGAACAGTTTTGCTACTAAAATTCAGTCTCCAAAGATCCAGACCGCCTTTAGCGCGCACAGCACTCCAAGCTCACCATCGAACCAAAACAGTGGCTTTCAATCATTTGCTATAGTTAATCCTCACACGTCTCAAAGCCCATAGTCGTCACACAGATCAAGCACTCCTCAAGTCATCCAGAACAGTCAGTCAAATTCTACTCAAAGAGTTCTTCAGTGCAATATCGCAGTGGATTTCCAAAATGCACAAAACTTCCATGAGAAAACCGCAAAGCAACACATGTCTTTATTAGCATCGGTTCTTGAATCCTATGATAGTCTTGTAGCATGAAGAATTGGAAATTCTGATATAACAAGGGAGGATTATAACCAGATAGATCCGGTTGAAATGGAGTTAATTGACATCAAGTGGTGCATGGCATCTATCGTTCGACGCGCACGACGCTTCATGGAAATTACGGGAAAAGAGAACTTGGGAGGCTTGGATGGAAAACTGGGATTTGATAAATCCAAAGTTACTTGTTTTAAGTGTTGGGAAAAGGGTCACTTTAAGCGTGAATGCCCGTCTAGAGAAGCTCAAGGGAACCATAACCCATTTGCCGATGACTATTACAAGAAGGCTATTTACCACCATCCCCAACCAAGAACTCGCATGGTGCACTTCGAAGATAAACAACCGGAGACCAAAGATAAAGTGCTAGTGGTTACTCATGAAGATGAGGGCTTTAATTGGAACTAATATATATTCAAGAATGAAAGTTTGGCTTTGGTTGTGAGATAATCGAAGAACCTGAAGTAGAATCGGAGGCAGCTTTTGATGAGGCACCAGAAGATGATTACTACTATCATACATCATAAGAAGAGGAGGAACTTTTGAACAGTGCATTTAAACACCTCCCACCAAACGATATGTTGAAAACTTTTGCAGGTTACTTTACACCAAGTCATCAATCATCTTGCATAGAGCAGAAGACGCCTGATGCTCAAGAGAAAGTTGATGAGAAGATGGAGAAGTTGCCGGATGTCATAAGTAAGGCATGCATGGCAAACATCAATGTGGTAAATGAGTCTAAGAGTGAGGTTGTGGTTGAAAAACTGTGTCTGAAATGTGCTGAGCCGTGTAATGAATGTGTTGTAAAAAACACATGATATGCTGAGCTCAAAAGTTTAACAGATAATTTGTCAAGTGATTAAAAATCAACTAAAGAAGCATACGACAAATTAAGTAACTCTGTTAAATAATACACGAAAGCACTCAGAGAAAGTGACGCAACACTCTTGATGCTCAAAGCGATAGTAATGGACAAGCAAATGGCCATTAATATGCACTTAAACACTATCGCTGAGCTAAAGAGTGAGCTTGAGAAGGTAAGAATTGAAACTGAACGGGTTAACAAACTGTTAATCAGTTATTCGACAAGATCTTACGTTATTGATCACATTTTACCTAAAATTGAAAACAAAGAAGAAGTAAAAAAGGTTGAAACCAAAAGTGCGAGTTACGATCGAGTTTCACCCCCTATGTGGAATAGTTACGCGTTTAAAAACCAGCAGGGGTGGAGAAGGCATTCAATCTAAAACTGAAAACTGAACAATCAAATGAGTTGCCTACAAACATCGACGTAACTTACACAACTTCTGATAGTGAATGTGACTCTGGGGTAGTTAAGACTGTGGTAGAAAATGTTTTAAAAAGTGAATCTGAAAAGTCTGAGTCTGATGCTGAACCATCAGAAAATAGTTTAACGAATGATCCAAACGTCATAGTTTATAAAATGAAAGGATCAAATAAACTATTTTCTGATCAAGACTTTGCTATCGAGAACACGAATATGGATCGCGTTGATAAAATGTTCAAGCTTATGGAGGTAAGTCATGCTGATTTAGATAAACATGATGCATCTTTCTACTCTAAATCAAAAAGTGACAACCGACCCTACTATCATAAAAACAGAGATTATCCTGAAAATAAGAGGGCAGGGTTGGGTTTCCAAAAGCAACGAATGAACAACAAGTCTCAAAAATTTAATTTTACAAAGAAAATCAACTTTGTTTTTGGGACAACAATAGAGAAGGAAAAAGAAATCATCGGAACACAATCGAATAATGATTTCAAGAAAGAGAAAGAGAAAAGGAACAAGTTTTGGAATCTTCCGTTCGAAAGGACAGTAGAACATGTTTCAAATGTCAAACTGTTGGGCACATTGCAAGATATTGCTCACAATAAACTCCAAAACCTGTTCTCATTCTAAAAAGTTCATCAAGGACGAGAAACAGAAAGCACCTATGGTTGCGCAAAGCAAATCTTGAAAAGAACAAATGAATCCTACAAAAATGTTAAACCAATTATTCAACGTCATTCAAAATTTGAAATTGGGGAAACATCAACTAGATATCATCAAATGGATCTAAACTCTATGCTAAAAAGGCAAATCTGAAAACGCAAAAATGGGTGGCAAAAGTGAAACCGTCCAAGGTAGAACCAAAAACTTCTGTTCCAATCAAAACTAAGCTTAAAAAGAATGTTAAAAATAAAATAGGTCCGAAATTCGACATTTCGAACCCACCCAAGACCAAGATGGCTTAGGTTTCTTTGTTTAAATAGTTTCTTCCGTTTGTGTGCAGGGACCCCCATGACTGATAATGTCTAAATGGATAATGGATAGTGGAGCCTCCAGGCACATGACAAGGACGCTTGTGTTGGTACACGATGTTAAATCTTTAAGCGGAGGATATGTAGGTTTTGCCGGAACGCAAGGAGGAAGGATTATCGGCGAAGGAATTCTCACGAACAGAGTTGTATCGTTTGATAAAGTGAACTACATCGTGGAACTCGAGAACAATATACTCAGTATTTCGCAGATTTGTGACAAGGAATTCATGACACATTTGAACGATAAAGAATGCTTGATCTTAAAACCGGGTTTCAATATTCCGGAGGAATGGATTCTAATGCGTGCACCGAGAGAAAATGACTTATATGTTCTAGATATGAGTGTCGCATCAACAACATCGAAGAAAGTTCAATGCTTTGTTTCCAAAGCTACCGAGAAAGAGTCGATAGTATGGCATAGAAAGATGGGGAACATTCATCTGCAAAGATGAATTATCTTGTGCATAATGACCTAGTGGAGGGTGTTAATTTGAAGAATTTTCAATTATCAGATGATTGCTTGAGCTGTAAAAAGGGGAAGCAGCACAAAAAATCGCACCCATGAAAGCTGTTGAATTCTATCTAGCTACCACTAGAGAGGCTACATATGGATCTTTTCAGGCCGGTAAATGTCAAATCCATTTTTGGTGATCTATATTGCCTTGTCGTTACAGATGATTATTCAAGATTCTCATGGGTTTTCTTTCAGGAGAGCAAAGACGAAACATTTGAAACTTTAATGATTCTCTTCAGAAAACTCAAAAACATGTATCATTTGCCAATCAAGAGAATCCGCAGTGACAACGGTACAGAGTTCAAGAACAAGCGGATGCTCGAATTCGGCAATGAGAAGGGGATTCTTCATGAATTCAGTGCTCCTTATACTCCACAGCAAAATGGAGTTGCTGAACAAAAGAATCGCACACTGATCGAGACTGCCAGAACTATGTTAGCTGATTCAAAATTTCTAATCAGTTTCTAGAGTGAAGCAGTCGCATCAGCATTTTATACCTTGAATCGTGTGTTAACAGTTAAGCCTCACAACAAGACGTGCTTCGAGTTACTTAATTAACGAAAGCCCAACCTTGCATTTCTGGAGCCATTTGGATCACCGTGTACTGTATTGGACCCGGCTGGTAAATTTGGTGCCAAATCCTTGGAAGGATTCTTCGTGGGTTATGCTACTCCTCAGAAACGTGTCTTCTTGCCGAGTCTGAACCAGGTTATTCTTGCGCAGCATGTGGATTGTGAAAGATATACGACACCAATGCAGAAACCTGGGAATCTGTGGCTGTTTAACTACGATAGATTGTAGAATTCTTTCGGCCTGCCAGATGTGCCATCAGTAGAAGAACTTGTTATGCTCTTTCAACAGCATCAAATATCTAATCAAGAGCAAGTTACCAGACCGTTAGTGATTTCCCCATCACTTCCTGTGTCTACCACGTCTGATGTTGGTCTGAGCACTTCTCTTCAAGACTCTGTCCCTATACCTAATGTCAACACTACCGAATCATCTGCTCAGCAACAGCCAAATGCTAACTCTGATCGGGAACTAACTTTCGACGATGATGGATCCAGTTCCGATGAAGGATCTAAGCAGTTTGAAAGCTTCTTGAATACACAGGCTGATCAGTCAAATGTACGGAATGAAGCTTCTTCGTCTGTACCGGTTGTGGATGAAGTTATCACAAATTTGCAAACGCAAGTAGATGTTCCGAATGAAGTGATGCCGAGGACGCTTTCATATCATCCTTTGGAGAATATTATAGGAATCTTACAATCGGGAGTGCAAACTCGCAATTAGCTCAACAAGGATCTAAGTTGTTTCTATACTCGTATTGCTCCACTTCAAACTAGACTTTCTAATAGTTGTTTTGTTTCTCAGGTTGAGCGGGGAAACTGGAAAGACGCGTTAAAGGAAGAAAGCTGGGTGGACGCGATGCAAGAAGAGTTGCTTCAGTTCCAGAAACTTGGAGTCTGGAAGCTTGTTGACCTGCCCGATCATCACAAAAAGATAAACACTAGATGGGTCTTCAAGTGCAAACGTGATGATAGAGGGATTGTAGTGCGCAACAATGCTCGACTTGTGGTTCAGGGTTTCCATCACCAGGAGGGGATAGATTATACCGAGCTCTATGCCCCGGTCACCCACCTTGAAGCAATCCGCGTATTCTTGGCCTTTGCCTCGTGGAAAGGGTTCAAGGTGTACCAGTTAGATGTCAAATCTGCTTTCCTGTACGGAAAAGTAAAAGAGGGGGTGTATGTCATCCAACCACCGGGGTTCCTCAATCCAATGCATAAAGACAAGGTCTACCTTCTGAACAAAGCCTTATATGGTCTGCATCAAGCCCCGAGAGCTTGGTACGAAACACTGTCACGAAATCTTGCAGAAAATGGCTTTGTTAGAGGAACCATAGATTCTACCCTCTTTACAAAGGAAGTGGATGGGCATTTGATTATCGTACAGATATATGTGGATGATATTATCTTTGGATTGACAAATTACAAGTTGTGTAAAGACTTCGAAGAAGTCATGAAGCGCAAATTTGAAATGAGCGCGATGGGGGAGATGTAGGACTTCAGGTCGATCAGTTGCCTGATGGTATCTTTATCTATCAAACGAAGTATGTTCATGACATATTGGAGAAATTCGATATGGCACGAGCTAAACCAGCATCAACCCCATTAGCTCCTAATCACGGCATTTGCCCAGATCTTACTGGAGTCAAAGTTGATGAAACTTTATACCGCTCCATGATCGGATCCTTGATGTATCTCACTGCTTCTTGACCAGATATCATGTATCCAACATGCTTGTGCGCCCGTTATCAGTCCAATCCAAGAGATTCACACTTGCTCGCCGTCAAACGTATCATGAGATATTTGAAAGGATTTCCAAACACCGGCTTATGGTACCCTAGACATGACGACTTCAATCTTGCGGGTTACTCGGATTCGGATTTCGGTTGCTGCAAACTCAACACCAAATCTATGATGGCTGGTTGCCAGTTCTTCGGAACCCATTTGATAACATGGCAATGCAAGAAACAGAACGCGGTCGCTCTCTCTACCTGTGAGGAGGAATACGTTTCAGCATCCAGCTGTTGTGCCCAGATTCTTTGGATTCAACAGCAAATGAAAGATTTCGGACTACAATTTCTTGCTACGCGAATATATGAAGATAATCAGGCTGCGATCGATATCACTAAAAACTCATGTTAACATTCTCGAACCAAACATATTGGGATTCGACACCACTTTATCCGTGATTGCTACGAGAAAAAGTTGGTTAGAATTGAAAAATCCACATTGATGACCAAAAAGCATATTTTTATACCAAAGCCTTTGACCGAACAAGATTTAAAAATCTTTTAAAATTAATTGGTTTACGAAATCTGACATCAGGGGATATACACGAAGTTGAGTTTGAGGATGATGACAACTTGACGTGAACACTCATCGGTTTGACGAATTTTATATATATTCTTTCTTAAAAACTCTAAAACTCCAAAAAATATGTTTTTGATTTTAGGGGAGAAATTTTGGGAAAATACAAAAACATGATAAAAGTCAAAAAGAGTTTTTGTGAAAAAGGGAGATTATATTATATCAACATGACAGTCACCATATGCTAAAGAATTGGAATGATTAAACAAGTAATTAAACAGGTCTTACTGAGGATGTGCCAATAGACTTTACTCGTTCAGTAAATTGTTTTCATGATATAAACCTAAATGAAAAACTGAATAACTTGTGGGTTAACATCTCTCAGATATATGGAATTAGTACTCCGAAATTTCGTTTGAGAGAATGCTAGATTTTGCGATACTAGGTCTTTATATTTAATCAATATCTGGGGTATTATCCGAGTTCTTCTGATTTTGCATAAGCAATGGCCTAGAACTTGTATAATACTTTACGCATTATTCGCCTAAAAAGCTGCATAAAAAATGATTATGTCATAACCTTTGTGACATCTGCAGTTCAAAAGATTCCTTTAAGGAACACCACCTAAAGACGAGCCTTCATCTCTTTGTCTGTACGGTAGTACTAAACTGAACTCTCAAGGTCTTGCAATTCACTCCTTTACAGATATCAGTTAGATATATTCACCTGTGAAATGAAATTCTAGGAATCTCGATACGGGAGTATATTCACAGATGGGACACAAAATTATTTCATGTTCCTAATATTACTTAACATATCTTGAAACAGTTGAGAAACGAGAAACGGTTTAAATGGATAACAATCTTGGCAATCTAGGTAAATCTGGTTAAAAACTTAATGAGTATATCAAGATCAACAGTACTAGTGATTTGTTAAACACTTGATATGATCTTCTTGAAACGCAAAACTCACAAAATATGTATCTTTACTTGCTATTTCTTATCGAAATATTCCAAAACCCAAAAAGTTTTTCAACTTCCTTAGCTTTGTAGTTTTTGTTTTAAGTCTACCGATGATGTAAACATAGATAGTTGAAGTCATGGCGACATCTTGCTGAAAGGAACCTGAAGACCATGGGTTGGGAGCTAATCTTAATTGAAAATTTCTTGAACGTCTTAATCTGAAACTTTACAATTTAAAATAAATCTGTTTTGGTCAAAAATGGTCAACCAAGGTCATTAACTTGGACTTGGTAGGCAAATTAGGTAACCAGGGTCATAACTTGGACTTGGTTAACTGAGTGGGTATTAAACAAATAAAAAATTGAATAAAAAATAAAATAATCAAAAAGTTTAAAAGTTTCAGAAATGATTCGTACGATCACACTAATTCGTATAAACAAGGTTTGGTGTACGAACGAACCCTCACTAGTTTAAAAGCTCACTTACTACGCACGAACCAAGTTTATGTCACTGTGCAAACTGAGAGAACTTTTGTGCGAATACGTTCTAAACTTCACATTTCTTGACATATTTCGAGTATTATCACATTAGAGAGCCTGATTTGCACACCTCTTGCAATGGGAAAGGTAATTTTGCTCAATCTTAGCCGTTATAATGCAAGATTTGAACCAAACGGACTTCAAACATAGATTTAGGGAGATTGGACCGGTAAAACTTAAAATTGACCTTAAAAATGTTAATATCAAACCTAATAACCTATAAATCGGCTATCAATTTGTTAAAAACAACATGAAGTTCGAATTAAACTTGGTGTTATTGGAACGGTTCATCATTTGTACGAAGTAGTCGTTCGTATGAATCAAGATTTTGCATTGTTATATCTTTTCAAATGAACTATTCATGTGAAGCGATGTCTTTAAAAGTTAAACATTCAAAATTGTGTTTAAGTGCTGATGATTCACACGAAGCATGATTCGTACGAAGCAAGTTTGGGAAAAACATGAAAAGTTTCTAAGTATTAAGTCACCTGTACAAAGTAGTGACTCGTACGAGTATGAGAAGTTGATCAAACTTGTAAAAATGTTCTAAGTACCGATTCTAGGAATATGTAGCTCGTACGAATGATCTTTTAAGTTGAATGTTTGAAAATTTTTCTAACGATTTGTTTCACTGTGTACAGGTCAAGAAAACGTCATTTTCGCCATTTCACAACATATGTTGTTTGATAGACGAGACTATACCAGAGATAGCGGCTTATCGTGATTAATCCCAATCACCAAAGCACTCACTGATCGTCACACAGTTTATAGATCACACGTTTAATACTTTTGGAATGCGGCTGAATTCAGTGCCGAAGATAACGCGATAGTATCGGCAGTAAAGATTGATGGCGAGGACATTCCAGTGAAGATTACAGAAGATTTGATTCAAATAGTATTTGATTTCAAGGATAGCGAAGATATCCTACTGGTTTTTCTAAATACATGGTGAAAGGATGCTTTTACAGGATGGAATATGCTGGCTTTGTAAATGCTACACCGTTTAAGAAAGGAAACCTCCGCGCACCTTTCCGTTATATTGCGCATGTTGTGGCTCACGCTCTAAGCCATCGGAAAGCAGGTTTTGATGATTTAGTGGACTACAGATGTGTATGATCACTACACTGGTCCTAAACTTGCCATATAACTTTTCTAATGTTATATTTACTCAGGTGGTGCAAAACATACATCAAGAGAAGTTTTTACAATATCCTCGGTTTGTCCAAATGTTGTTAGATCATTTGCACCCAAATCTGAAGAAAAAGAAGGAGGATGTGCTGAAAATCGAACATATGGGTGTGTCTACTCTAAAAAAGATGAATCTACATTTGAAGGCATTTCCGAACGCTAAACCGTTTTTCGGAGTGATAGTTGACAAAGATTATATTTCTCTAGCACCAGGTAAATGGAGGAAAGACGATAGTGGCAATGAGAGTGAAGAATTAACTGCATTAGATAGTTTTGTGGCTAAACGCAGTTCATGGTTTGTAAAAGATGGTGAAAAGGGAGTTAAAAGAAAAGCTACAGCTTCTACATAGTACAGCCGAAGAAAAAGGCCGTAACAGAAAGTTCTGGATTGCGTGACGAACCAGACGTTGAAGAGAATGTTGAGGATATTGCGGCGGATATCGAACGTCAAGCTTTTGGTGAAGGTAAAGCAGCTGAAGACGCTTCGTCTTTGAGAATAGATTGAGATGAAAGACGTGCTGGTGAGAGAAAAAGAGCTCAGAAGATATAGAAAAAGCGTCAGCCTGAGTTAAAGAAAAAGGCTGAGGAGTGAAAGCGTAAGGCTACAGGTGAGAATGATACCACATATGTACCTTCGGGTTCTGATCCAGATACTCCTACACTCACACCTGTAAAGAAAAAGATAAGAAGGTTAAAGCATCCAGCATCAAGAAGTTCTGAGTCTCCAACTGTCAGATCAAAAGAGACTATGCCAAAACAAATAGTTGAAGAAGAGGTTGTGGTCGAACCAGCTCAACAAATTCCAGTTTCGCCACCTCGACAGGCTGATCCACAACCGCTACCACAACCAACGTCACAGCCAACACAACAGCAAGCTACACCGTAGCAGCCACCACAAACTTCACAGCCCCATTCACATTTCGATTTTGATTTTGACTTCGGTGATATACTTGGGGGTGAAGATTTTTCGTTTAATGATCCACGTGTTGATGAGTTACAAAAGCAGGTTTTGTTGAAGACAGTGAAGATAGCTGAGCTGTAAGAACAGATTAATGTGTTAAATGAAGAAAAATAGGAGATGCATGAGCATATTAGTGTTTTGACTGAAGATAAACAGCAGCTAGAGGCCATGCTGGCTAGTATCGTGTCTGAAAATAAACAGTTAAGACTTCGTATGGCAGAGTATGAAGAAGAAAGGCTTCGGAATGATAGGAGGATGAGTATGTTTAGAAAATCTTAACAAAGATGCTAGGAGTGAATATTGCTGCCGAAATTGACGAGATCGAACGTGCTGAAGCTCGAGAACGTGTCGCTGAGAGGGAACATCTCGCCAAAGAGCAATCAGATGCACAAGGAAAGGGCAAAGAGAAGGTTGTTGAGGATCCTGTGATTGTTCAAACTGAGCCAGAAGCTGAGTCTGTGCTAGTTACTTGTACAGATATTGTGTTGTATCAGGTGCCGAACAAGTTTGTGCTTATTAGGAAACTGAAAGATATGGAGATTAACATGTTAGATCTTTCTGAGAGGCATCGTGAGTGGTTGTTGAAGAAAAAGTTGAAAGGGAAATTGAAGAAGCCATTGAAGAGTTTGAAGAGGAAGCTGAGAAAGATGACGAAGAATTAGATGATGTTTTATCTAGTGATTCTGATAGTAATGATGATGATGATGATAAGTGGGAGGTTCGGGTGTACGTGTAACTAATTCAGGAGTATGAAGAAATTGATTATTCAGTGTACCTTGATGATTCTGTAAATCGGGCTACTGAAGAAGGAGTTAAAGATAGAACTGAAGATTCAGTAGATGCTCAGCAGGCAGGAATCTTCTCGATAATTGATTTATCTATTGTTCCTGTCGTGCAAAAACCAAAGATCTTTTATCTTGAGCATGATGATGAAGAAGGAGAATTCATTCATAGTTATTCTAAGGAGGAAATCGCCGAAATGTTAAGTGTGAATGAAGATAACTTTGAGTTTGACTTTTAGAATGAGTTGAATGAGATGAATGCGTTCGTGCCTAATGATTATTTGTTTGAACAAGTTGAAGAAGCAAACGAGTACGATCGAGTTGTCATGGAGGATGATTATGATGACGATGCGAATATTGCCGATCAGGGTACAGAGGACTCCCCAACTTTTGCCGAATTATTTGCAGCCGAAAATGCAGATGTGTTAAAGCGTAAAGTTTAAGAAGCTGCAAAGGAAGGTACTATTCCTCAACAATTACACAGTGCTGAAATTGCTGAAATGAGGAAGAAATGGTTTAGGAATGCACCAGCCAAGCGTAAATTCAAAAGTCCCTTAGCATTCTTTACTCATGATGCTGATGTATCTCTAGGGGACATCATAAGCTTGGGTTGGATCGAAGAGCTGAATGTCTATGCGATCAAAAGGGAGTTTGGTATTCAGTATTTCCGATATCTATGCGACATCAAGTCCTTGCCTTACTAGGATATTAAAGAATTGGTGCAAACTAAGATGATAAATCTCAAGATGAAGTTTCATGACTAGAGGCTATGGAAGTTGATCAAGCTGGAGGCTTTACACGGTTTTACACACTAGAAACCTCACTTTCCTAGACGCATCACAAAGATAGATCCAGTGACAAAGGAGAAGGATGTGATGCTCGTCGTAAAGAGGCCGAAAGTGATGAAAAATATGCCTATGTTACGAATGGAGCATGATTTCTATACGATCTTCAAGTGGTGGCATTACGATTCTAATACAGGAGACGCTGTTATATGTGTGCACCCAGACGAAGATTCATGGAAGATTGCTGAGGAGCTAACCGAAGCCGTCATAGCTCACAAACGCATATACGGGCTGTGGCGTGGCATTCGAGTACTAGACCCAATGTGGCGAGTCAACTGCACAAAGAAGGATATTGAATGTTTATTTTATAGCAAGATCAGTTTAGAGGAGAAGGATAAAAAACAAGCTCTCCAATCCCAGAAGATTGTTAATGTCTACTTTGCAAATGATATTCATTCAGGATCGACACCGAAGAGATTTTTAGGGCATTAGTGTCAAATCTTGTGAAGATTTTTTTGAAGAGTATCCAGACTGCGGCAACATCCAAGGGGGAGTTTGTTGGTGCATTTTGTCTATTGCCTACGTCTAGGATATGTCTGTATTATATATAGGGCTTAAGAGTCGAATGTATAAATGTTAATGTTTATTTTATATGTCTTGTGATGGCTCGTACGAGCGAGATTGGATCGTACGAGTGACATACAGTCACTCGTACGAAGCAGCAACTCGTACGAACCACGTCTCTGTTTAACACACACTACAGTGCAAGTCATGTCGACCTACAAATAGAGGAGTGTTGTGTCAGAGCTAAAGTGGTAGTTAAGTTGGTACGGCGAAGCCCTGCTGATTTGTTTACTCGCGTCTGTACTTACACGTCAATTAATATAATTCAAAGCTGTTAAACAGTAAGATCTTTCTTGTTCGTTTGTCATCCTCTCTAGCAATGAATTCCGCCTCCGCTAGCTGAGTTAGATCAGACCGATTACTCATCGGAGGAGCCGATCCCCCGTTCACATTCATGATGCTTCATTTTAAAAATTTTAGTTTATATTGTAATTTAGAAGATTGAAATTGTTGATTTGAAAGAGCATATAAAAATCATTTTTATAAAACAAGGGAAAAGTTAATAGTTTAATGGAAACTATGGCAAAATTTTTATAAAGAGTTAACCATGATTAAAGTGTGTTTAAACTATATATTTCCTTATTCAAAAATGATTAGAGATATTAATCATTATCATACAAGTTTTGGGTAAAAAGTTTAAGATTGAAATTACTAGACTTTTTCTTAATCTAAAGATATGTTAAATATATATATTTAGAATGAATATATATATATTTATGTTACCAAAAATTATGTGTTTATAATTATGTGTATTTATTTGTATATATTTAGAAAAGCTTAGGAAATGCATACTACCTTAAATACTTACAAAAACACAAACATGAATATATTGAAATTTAACAAGTATAACACATATATATTCCAAAGTTGGACATAACAAATAAATCGGATAATTCGGACAAGTCGGACGAAATAGACAAACCACATGGACGAATCAAATGACACGGACGAAACCGTAAAAATGAACATCCGAACCGTCACATATATTTACTAAAGTATATATACTAGAATTTATAAAAATAGGTTATATAAAATATTTAGTACTTTTCTTTTTAATAAATAAATTTTTATAAAAATACTAGAAAACTTTAAACATGGATCAAGCGCATTAACATGAACCTTAGGACAAGCTCATTTATAAAATCATATGGGCTAGCCCACTTTTATAAACCAATTTGGGCCTACACCTTTATATTATTAGTTTGGACAAGGCCCACTTTTACAAATTAACTTGGCTAGGCCTACTTTTATAACATAAATTGGGCAGGCCCACTTTTAAATTAACTTGGGCTAGGCCACTTTTATAAATCATTTGGGCTAGACCCACTCTTATATATATTAACTTGGGCTAGGTCACTTTTATAAAATAAATTGGGCTAGACACACTTTTTATAAATCAATTGGGTTAGGCTCACTATTATAAATTAACTTGGGCTAGGCCCACTTTTATAAAATAAATTGGGCTAGGCCCACTTTTATAAATTAACTTGGCTAGGCCCGCTCTTATATAAATTACTTTGGCTAGAATTAATTATATAACTTAAATGGGCTAGGCCTACATATATAAATTCAATTGGGCTAGGCCCATTAAACTAAAAGAATATAAAATACATATATATGAAATACAAATATACATAAATACATATGTATATATTATATATACAAAAAATAGGAAACCAAACAAATACAAGTCTAATTACGAATTCAAGATGAAAGACTTGTACCAAAACAAACATAAACCTAAGTGTCACGAGAATAGAACACTTGTAGGTTGAGACACGAACGCAGAATCAGACATCACCTAGAGATTTGCACAAGATGCAAATCAGTGGGTTCATGTTTCCCCTTTTATTTAACTGTTTTATAGTTTTAAACGCTTGGAGAAGTATACATGTTACAATTGGTATAATTAAGCTAGAAAATGAAAATATTTAGATCACGTGCGGATATATTTATACGAAGGGACCATTAATGAACATTCAAGTATCAAGGAACGAAAGTGATAGATCGATTGGGTTTTGGCGAGCCCCACTATTAACGGCAACAAAAACAGATCGTTAACAGAGCTTTTGTGTCTAAAACGAGTGTCTCATACACAATTTATCGTCAAGGTTTGGTTGCCTCCTATTCGGCATACATATTAGTGTCCTTGTAAAAGTTAATGATCTTACAAGTTTCATTTATGCTATACATACCAGATTTAATACTTCAAATGTTTTAAAGATTCATTTGATATGAAAACAAAATACATGAAATCACCAGCTTTTTTGATGTTTTTCAAAACTAACATGTATTACAAGTAACTAGTGAACAGGTTTGGGAAAAAGGAGTTCGTGTCGTCATGAAGTCAAGCTTTAGATGTCATCCAACTTTAGTTATTATGTTTTATAAACTTGTGTTTAAATCTTGAATGTTGTCATTGAAGTTGTAGTTAGTTTCCTTTGAACAAAATGACAGTTGTAAACTCGATTTTTTTAAATAAATTGTATGGATGAACATCTTACTATGTTTTATATTGTTCACTTGATTGAATGCAATGATTACCGCTCTGCCCACACCTCGTTGCGCTTCCGCAACATTGAAATTTGGGGTGTGAAAGACCTTGTATCAGAGCTTCCATTGTAGTGAAATAAGATTCTTTCGAGTCTAGTCTACAATTTCAAATGATTTTTTTATAAAATTCTTTTATAAGTCATTTATGAAATATAACAAGTGTTTTTCATTGTATTTTTACAAAAATTCCACTAGTACCAAACTATAACTCAAAACTATAATGCAAGGACATTATATGAGTTTGTCTTTGAGGATTAGACACAATAACAATAAGCTGATGCAAGAAATACATGAGATAATTTCCAATAAAACCAAATGTAATTGCCCAAAAATTTATTATAAGTAATAGTTATTTATATATAAGTTCTACGGATTGTTTTGCCAGGACCATGTCTACTGATAGCAGTTAAGATACGGATTCTATGGGTGCTGCCTCAGACACTGATTCAATACCACTAGACGATTACATTGCACCCATCATCATCTCCGATGATGATCTTTTGGATGATGAGTGGATGAACATTGATTTTCAGCCCTTCGCCCTTCTTTATCCTATTCATGCAAATATTCCTGTGGAGGACGACGTATTAGCCAACCCACATTATCATGACATGATTATATATGGTCACCCTGATGGTGAACATGTTATAGGGAGTACTTTCCTATACCACTTAATGTGGTAGGTCCTTTTGTTGATGATATTGATGCTGACGGTGATGCCATTCCTCCCGTCATTAACGATGATGATGATATCATTCCTGTTGTTCACGTCGACCACCTCGATGACGACCTTGGTATTGGGGAGGATTTCGATATAGCAATTCCGGAGGTAGCTCCACCCGAGGTCACAGTCATTGGCATCTCATCGTCTACCCCTTCTACCCTAGAAACTTACACATTTTATTTCATGTTTAAACATAAATGTACAAGTAATCATCTTGAAGCTTACTTAAAAATCACTTGAAACATTAATGAAAAACTAAACAAACAAGATACATTAATATGTTAAGTAAAATAAAGATGAATCATACATTCAAACATGATTTTTGAACTAGACAAGCTTACTTACAAGTTGATGATGCTTTATATTAAAAATGTTATATTGTTATTTAGAAGATTGAAAATTGCTGATTTGAAGGAGTATATAAAAATCATGTTTATAAAAATGGGAAAAGTCCATAATTTAGAGGAAACTATGGCAAAATTTTTATAAAGAGTTAACCACGATTAAAGTGTTTTTAAACTAAATATCTCCTTGTTTAAAAATGATTAGAGATATTAATCATGATCATACAAGTTTTGGGTAAAAAGTTTAAGATTGAAATTACTAGACCTTTTCTTAAACTGAAGATATGTTAAATATATATATTTAGAATGAAATATATATATATATATATATTTATGTTACAAAAAATTATGCGTTTATAATTATGTGTATTTATTTGTATGTATTTAGAAAAACGTAGGAAATGCATACTACCTTAAATACTTACAAAAACACAAACATGAATATATTGAAATTTAACAAGTATAACATATATATATTCCAAACTTTGACATAACAAATAAATCGGATAATTCGGACAAGTTGGACGAAATAGACAAACCACATGGACGAAACAAATGACACGGACGAAACCGTAAAAATGAACATCCGAACCGTCATATATTTACTAAAGTATATATACTAGAATTTATAAAAATAGGTTATATAAAATATTTAGTACTTTTCTTTTTAATAAATAAATTTTTATAAAAATACTAGAAAACTTTAAACATGGATCAAGCCCATTAACATCAACCTTAGGACAAGCTCATTTATAAAATTATATGGGCTAGCCCGCTTTTATAAACCAATTTGGGCCTACACCTTTAAATTATTAATTTGGACTAGGCCCACTTTTACAAATTAACTTGGCTAGGCCTACTTTTATAACATAAATTGGACAGGCCCACTTTTATAAATTAACTTGGGCTAGGCCCACTTTTATAAATCATTTGGGCTAGGCCCACTCTTATATATTAACTTGGGCTAGGCCACTTTTATAAAATAAACTGGGCTAGACACACTTTTATAAATCAATTGGGTTAGGCCTACTATTATATAATTAACTTGGGCTAGGGCCACTTTTATAAAATAAATTGGGCTAGGCCCACTTTTATAAATTAACTTGGCTAGGCCCACTCTTATATAAATTACTTGGGCTAGAATTAATTGTATAACTTAAATGGGCTAGGCCTACATATATAAATTCAATTGGGCTAGGCCCATTCAAACTAAAGAATATAACAGGAAAGCAAACAAATACAAGTCTAATTACGAATTCAAGATTAAAGACTTGTACCAAAACAAACATAAACCTAAGTGTCTAACGAGAATAGAACATTTGTAGGTTGAGACACGAACGCAGAATCGGACATCACCTAGAGATTTGCACAAGACGCAAATCAGTGGGTTCATGTTTCCCCTTTTATTTAACTGTTTTATAGTTTTAAACGCTTGGGGAAGTATACATGTTACAATTGGTATAATTAAGCTAGAAAATGAAAATATTTAGATCACGTGCGGATAGGTTTATACGAAGGACCATTAATGAACATTCAAGTATCAAGGAACGAAAGTGATAGATCAATTGGGTTTTGGCGAGTCCCACTATTAACAGCAACAAAAATAGATCGTTAAGAGTACTTTTGTGTCTGAAACGAGTGTCTTAGACACAATTTATCGTCAAGGTTTGGTTGCCTCCTATTCGGCATACATATTAGTGTCCTTGCAAAAATTAATGATCTTACAAGTTTCATTTATGCTATACATACAAGATTTTAATACTTCAAATGTTTTAAAGATTCATTTGATATGAAAACTAAATACATGAAATCACCAGCTTTTGTTGACGTTTTTCAAAACTAACATGTATTACAGGTAACTAGTGGACGACTTTGGAAAAAGGAGTTCGTGTCGTCATGAAGTCAAGCTTTAGATGTCATCCAGCTTTAGTTATTATGTTTTATAAACTTGTGTTTAAATCTAGAATGTTGTCGTTGAAGTTGTAGTTAGTTTCCTTTGAACAAAATGACAGTTGTAAACTCGGTTTTTTTAAATAAACTGTATGGATGAACATCTTACTATGATTTATATTGTTCACTTGATTGAATGCAACGATTACCGCTCTGCCCACACCTCGCGGCGCTTCCGCAACATCGAAATTTGGGGTGTGAAAGACCTTGTATCCGAGCTTCGATTGTAGTGAACTAAGATTCTTTCGAGTCTAGTCTACAATTTCAAAATGATTTTTTTATAAAAATCTTTTATAAGTCATTTATGAAATATAACAAGTATTTTTCATTGTATTTTTACAAAAATTTCACTAGTACGAAACAATAACTCAAAACTATAATGCAAGGACATTATATGAGTTTGTCTTTGAGGATTAGACACAATAACAATAAGCTGATGCAAGCAATACATGAGATAATTTCCAATAAAACCAAATGTAATTGCCCAAAAATTTATTATAAGTAATAGTTATTTATATATAAGTTCTACGGATTGTTTTGCCAGGACCATGTCTACTGATAGCAGTTCAGATACGGATTCTATGGGTGCTGCCTCAGACACTGATTCAATACCACTAGACGATTACATTGCACCCATCATCATCTCTGATGATGATCTTTTGGATGATGAGTGGATGAACATTGATTTTCAGCCCTTCGCCCTTCTTGATCCTATTCATGCAAATATTCCTGTGGAGGACAACGTATTAGCCAACCCACATTATCATTGACATGATTATATATGGTCACCCTGATGGTGAACATGTTATAGGGAGTACTTTCCTATACCACTTAATGTGGTAGGTCCTTTTGTTGATGATATTGATGCTGACGGTGATGCCATTCCTCCCGTCATTAACGATGATGATGATATCATTCCTGTTGTTCACTTCGACCACCTCGATGACGACCTTGGTATTGGGGAGGATTTCGATATAGCAATTCCGGAGGTAGCTCCACCCGAGGACACAGTCATTGGCATCTCATCGTCTACCCCTTCTACCCTAGAAACTTACACATTTTATTTCATGTTTAAACATAAATGTACAAGTAATCATCTTGAAGCTTACTTAAAAATCACTTGAAACATTAATAAAAAACTAAACAAACAAGATACATTAATATGTTAAGTAAAATAAAGATGAATCATACATTCAAACATGATTTTTGAACTAGACAAGCTTACTTACAAGTTGATGATGCTTTATATTAAAAATGTTATATTGTTATTTAGAAGATTGAAAATTGCTGATTTGAAGGAGTATATAAAAATCATGTTTATAAAACATGGGAAAAAGTCCATAATTTAGAGGAAACTATGGCAAAATTTTTATAAAGAGTTAACCACGATTAAAGTGTGTTTAAACTAAATATTTCCTTGTTTAAAAATGATTAGAGATATTAATCATGATCATACAAGTTTTGGGTAAAAAGTTTAAGATTGAAATTACTAGACCTTTTCTTAAACTGAAGATATGTTAAATATATATATTTAGAGTGAATATATATATATATATATATATATATATATATATATATATTTGTGTTACCAAAAATTATGTGTTTATAATTATGTGTATTTATTTGTATGTATTTAGAAAAATGTAGGAAATGCATACTACCTTAAATACTTACAAAAACACAAACATGAATATATTGAAATTTAACAAGTATAACACATATATATTCCAAACTTGGACATAACAAATAAATCGGATAATTCGGACAAGTCGGACGAAATAGAAAAACCACATGGACGAAACAAATGACACGGACGAAACCGTAAAAATGAATATCCGAACCGTCACACATATTTACTATATATACTAGAATTTATAAAAATAGGTTATATAAAATATTTAGTACTTTTCTTTTTAATAAATAAATTTTTATAAAAATACTATAAAACTTTAAACATGGATCAAGCCCATTAACATCAACCTTAGGACAAGCTCATTTATAAAATCATATGGGCTAGCCCGCTTTTATAAACCAATTTGGGCCTACACCTTTAAATTATTAATTTGGACTAGGCTCACTTTTACAAATTAACTTGGGTAGGCCTACTTTTATAACATAAATTGGACAGGCCCACTTTTATAAATTAACTTGGGCTAGGCCCACTTTTATAAATCATTTGGGCTAGGCCCACTCTTATATATATTAACTTGGGCTAGGCCACTTTTATAAAATAAACTGGGCTAGACACACTTTTATAAATCAATTGGGTTAGGCCTACTATTATATAATTAACTTGGGCTAGGGCCACTTTTATAAAATAAATTGGGCTAGGCCCACTTTTATAAATTAATTTGGCTAGGCCCACTCTTATATAAATTACTTGGGCTAGAATTAATTATATAACTTAAATGGGCTAGGCCTACATATATAAATTCAATTGGGCTAGGCCCATTCAAACTAAAAGAATATAAAATACATATATATGAAATATAAATATACATACATATATATATATATATATATATATATACAAATACAGGAAAGCAAACAAATACAAGTCTAATTACGAATTCAAGATTAAAGACTTGTACCAAAACAAACATAAACCTAAGTGTCTAACGAGAATAGAACATTTGAAGGTTGAGACACGAACGCAGAATCGGACATCACCTAGAGATTTGCACAAGACGCAAATCAGTGGGTTCATGTTTCCCCTTTTATTTAACTGTTTTATAGTTTTAAACGCTTGGGGAAGTATACATGTTACAATTGGTATAATTAAGCTAGAAAATGAAAATATTTAGATCACGTGCGGATAGGTTTATACGAACCATTAATGAACATTCAAGTATCAAGGAACGAAAGTGATAGATCAATTGGGTTTTGGCGAGTCCCACTATTAACAGCAACAAAAATAGATCGTTAAGAGTACTTTTGTGTCTGAAACGAGTGTTTTTCATTGTATTTTTACAAAAATTCCACTAGTACCAAACTATAACTCAAAACTATAATGCAAGGACATTATATGAGTTTGTCTTTGAGGATTAGACACAATAACAATAAGCTGATACAAGCAATACATGAGATAATTTCCAATAAAACCCAATGTAATTGCCCAAAAATTTATTATATGTAATAGTTATTTATATATAAGTTCTACGGATTGTTTTGCCAGGACCATGTCTACTTCTAGCAGTTCAGATACGGATTCTATGGGTGCTGTCTCAGACACAGATTTTATACCACTAGACGATTACATTGCACCCATCATCATCTCCAATGATGATCTTTTGGATGATGAGTGGATGAACATTGATTTTCAGCCCTTCGCCCTTCTTGATCATATTCATGCAGATATTCTTGTGGAGGACGACGTATTAGCCAACCCACATTATCACGACATGATTATATATGGTCACCCCGATGGTGAACATGTTATAGGGAGTACTTTCCTATACCACTTAATATGGTAGGTCCTTTTGTTGATGATATTGATGCTGACGGTGATGCCATTCCTCCCGTCATTGACGATGATGATGATATAATTCCTGTTGTTCACGTCGACCACCTCGATGACGACCTTGGTATTGGGGAGGATTTCAATATAGCAATTCTGGAGGTAGCTCCACCCAAGATCACAGTCATTGGCATCTCATCGTCTACCCCTTCTACCCTAGAAACTTACACTTTTTATTTCATGTTTAAACATAAATGTGCAAGTAATCATCTTTTAGCTTACTTAAAAATCACTTGAAACATTAATAAAAAACTAAACAAACAAGATACATTAATATGTTAAGTAAAATAGAGATGAATCATACATTCAAACATGATTTTTGAACTAGACAAGGTTACTTACAATTTCATGATGCTTCATATTAAAAATGTAGTTTATATTGTTATTAGAAGATTGAAAATTGCTGATTTGAAGGAGTATATAAAAATCATGTTTATAAAACATGGGAAAAGTCCATAATTTAGAGGAAACTATGGCAAAAATTTTATAAAAAGTTAACCATGATTAAAGTGTTTTTAAACTAATGATTTCCTTGTTTAAAAATGATTAGAGATTTTAATCATGATCATACAAGTTTTAGGTACTAGACTTTTTCTTAAACTAAAGATATGAAAAAAATATATATTTAGAATGAAATATATATATATATATATATATACACATATGTATATATTGTATATATATATAGGTATACATATATATACATATGTATATATGTATATATATATATATATATAAGTTACCAAAAATTATGTGTTTATAATTATGTGTATTTATTTGTATGTATTTAGAAAAGCTTAGGAAATACATACTACCTTAAATACTTACAAAAATACAAACATGAATATACTTGAAATTTAACCAGTATAACACACATACACACAATATATATATCCAAACTTGGACATAACAACTAAATCGGACAATTCGGAAAACTCGGACGAAATAGACAAACGACACAGACGAAATTAATTTGGACTAGGCCCACTTTTACAAATTAACTTGGACTAGGCCCACTTTTACAAGTTAACTTGGGCTAGGCCCACTTTTATAAAATAAATTGGGCTAGGTCCACTCTTATAAATTAACTTGGGCTAGGCACACTTTTATAAATCATTGTTGGTGCACCTTATGTTCGTCACTGTGCGATTAGGCTAGATATAGCGTGTGTTGAATATTGTATAGATTAGATATGAACACACGACCCAGTACGAACGTGAGAGGAGCAAAAGTGTCACTTTGTACGAAGTGGTCACTTCATACGAGTTGCATCACCTCGTACGAAGTAGTTACCACTTCGTACGAAGCGGAATGCTCACTTGGTACGAAGTGCCCGTGTCTATATATATGTGTTGTGTGATTATTGTTTTGTAAGTTTTTGGAAGTTCCGAGAGGGAAAACGCTGGCGGAATCTCTCTTGGAATTCCCCCAGCCAGACAAGATGTATACGCTTTCGGTGTGAATGAATATATGATTCCACTGATTCCGTTCTTAATAACGTTCTACCGAATCGGTATTATCATACGCCCAAACTTCCGTCTAGAACCGCCGTCACCGGGATCTACAATTGGTATCAGAGCTATGGTACCGATTCAGTTGATCTAACAGCCGATTGAATCACCTACGCTCAGAATTTAGGAGATTTATGGACTTGGAGGAGTTTTAGACGTAAAACATCAAATAAACGGACAATCCACAGAAAAAATGTAAAATTTAATTAGAGAATTGTTAGAATCTGATTTTCGACCAAGTCTGTGCCAGATTCATTGTGAAATTCACAGAAATGAAGATTTTGGATCGAAAAATGTAATAAGGCATGTTCGTACGAAGAGGCACTTCGCACGAGGTGACACTTTGCACGACGTGATTATACACCTCGTACGCAGGCATTTTTTGATCGTTCCGACGAGACGAGTGTCCATAAAAAATTTGACGATTACAATTTTTTTCGAAATTTTAGCGTCTAATTCGGGTTGTTTGGGGACACCGTCTAGAGCCTCAGAGTATAGATTTGAGTATATGGTCAAAAATGTTGAAGAAATTAGGAGAGTCTGCATATCAATGGGCCTTAACGTCAAATCTGCATATGAAGAAAACTGATTTTCAGATTTGAGGGGGAATTTCAGTGAAAAATTTGGTACGGTCAGAATTTGCAAAATAAGGGGGAATAAAATTTCACGTATATATGAAGATTCTGACATTTTTAAAATTCGTGACCATGCAATAGTATTCGGGTTGTTCCGACTGCAGATTTCCTGGGAGTGTAGAGCATCTAAGTTTCTGAATTCGTTGTTATAGGAAGTTCAAAATTTTTCAGATCGTAATATAGATTGATGCTTGGGGGTTAAATGCCTGATCTTCGATGTGGGGTGGATGCACATACGACTACTTTTCTTTAACTGTGCAAGGTAAATGAACTGTTTTTGAACTACCCACCAGGAAATGAGGGTGTTTTGTAGTTTTAGTTGCGCCGTTTCTGCGAAGTGAGCTATATATCTGTTATTGTGATTGAAGAAGAAGAAGAATGTGATTTTAATCACGGACGAATGTTTCTCGAATTTGGTGTGTTACCAGATGATTTGATTCTGATGATGCTTTGTTGATTGAGAAGATTACCGATTTCCTGGTCAATCATTCAAAAGTATGCTTAAACATGATTATGGAAATCAGGATTTCAGATTTCCATGGTTATTCATTGATTTGAAGTTTACCGTTGTGGTAATTCAAAGTTTCTATCAATTGTCGGTTGGGTTTTTTGAAGATCAGAAGATCAAGCATAGGAGGAGTGCGCTAAAACCAAACATGGATGTGGTTAAAGTTGAAACGGAGATGCTGCATTGATTAATTTTCGAATTGGTGATTATTCGAGAAAATTTGCCGATTAAGCAAATCAGAGGAACTCAGAGCCGTGCGAACAAAAGACCTGAAGATTAATTTCTGGAGAGAATTATTTCAGGGGGAATGTTGCTTAATGTTGTTAGTGCAAACCCGGATCATCAATCAACGGGGAATTTGTTGACGCATTCTACGACATCGACAGATACCTTGATTGAAGTTCTAGAATATTCAAACACGACTCTCAGATTTCAAGATCTAGATCAAGCTTCAACAGTAATGTCCAGGGGGAAATTCTTGGTGCACTTTATGTCCTTCACTGTGCGAATAGGCTAGATAGAGCGTGTGTTGAATATTGTATAGATTAGATACGAACATACAACCCAATTACGAACGTGAGAAGAGCAAAAGTGTCACTTCATACGAGTTGTATCACTTAAAGTGAACCACTTCGTACGAAGCGGAATGCTCACTTCATACAGGTGCCCATGTCTATATATATGTGTTGTGTGTTCGTTGTTTTGTGCACACCCCGAATTTCTAACCAAATCTTGGTGGGCCCAAGTGGGGAATATCGTGACGTAAGTTAATATCATCATAGTCAATTAACATAGCACAACGGAAGTCTTGGAGTTCAAAAGACCATTACAAACCAAAATGTCTAAAGTTCGAAAATAATATACAGATGGGTTGTAACAAAAGATCCACAGGCGGATCGCAAAATATACAAAAGACGTGTAACAGACAAGCAGCTTCCAGCCTATTTCGTATTATACCCGCAACTCAGTCCTTTGAAAATACTCAACTTTCACTGGTAAATACAATTAACTGATTCAATTTTGAAAACATTTCAAAAATTTATTTAGGTGCACAAGGCACATAAAAATCTTTTATAACTTTGGAAAGTTAAGCTTTTAACCTTGTATATAGATTCACATGTTTGTCAATACATATGGGGCGTGGTATAGAAACCTAGACATGATTAACTGACACACCACTTATGAACCCACAAAGGAGTTATCCCCAACTTGTGGGTAAAATATATTTTAGCATCCGCATCTGTCAGGTGTATGCCTACACCCCATGCTTTGGTCGTGGCCATTAGTAACTTAAATGAGTCGAGGATATCCAGGACATGGTCGTTAACTCCTAATGTTTAAGTTATCAAACAAAACTGATCAAAACAGGATATGTGGATTTACTAAATCCGGTATTTGATTGATCCCATTCCCGACCAAGCGGTAATAATTTACCGTTTCCCAAGCCCGTATAGGGGAAATAAGTTAAGAGTATTTACCTGAGCAAGTACTTGACTTTAAATGCAAGTTTATATTAACTCAGCCGTTTAATAAATTAGATAAGTGCATATAGCATTTACAGGAAGGCTTTAGTCTGGAAAAATGGCATAAGCTAACCAATTAGAATGCTAACGATATATTTAAGTCATACACTTAGACCAACTAGCTTAAAGGATCAAAACGGTAAATACGCTAGATTAAGCGATGACCGGATAGACTGTAGTTTAAACCCAACAAGCACTGAGACTTGTATAATATGGGTAAACAATTAACATTCTGGAATTTGAGATTAAAATGATAAGGTTAAACCCGTTTCGGTTAATTTTCAAAACTAGTTATATATACTTAACCGTACGCATATAAGAGATATCGGGAAACAGGGTGAGTCATGAACAAGTTCTATATGTCATTATACTTTAAATAAGTTGTAATATCAGTAGGATATTAACTTATATACCCGTTGAGGTTGTAAAACGAAACTACGCCTTAATAAGCGTTTTGATTATTTATATGACGTAAAAAGGAACTTGCATTCTGATGTTATGATCATAAACATCTTGTAAAACTAGTTAATTTTTTATATATTTAGTAAAATATCACACATAAGTGTGGTTCATGTTTTAGGACCAAACTATGCACCAAAAGGGCATTTTGGTCTTTTTTAAAAGCATAAATTACGATATTAAAATAAAACTTTAGTTTATGATTAGAATAATAAGATCATAATATGTTAGTTATATTAACATATCAGTAGGTAACTCATTTACAAGTTCGTTGTTGATTAAAACCTTGTTTTATGTAAAAAGGGCATTTTGGTCAAAGTTTGACATTTAGCAGAACTTGTGCATAAACTCAGATTATGATTATGATTAAGTAATATAACCTCTGAGGGTTATGCTATATTATATTATGATGATAATGCACCCATAAGTCAGTAGTAAACTAATCTAAGTCGGCTCAGAATCGAAAGTCAAAGCAGAAGTCAAACTTTGTGACTTTTGGTTGTGAACCGACCCTAGGACTGGAATTGACAGGTTAAATATGTCCCCAATGTTCTAATAACTATTACCAACTTATTTAAGTGTCAAAAACATATTTATATCATATAAAATCTCAGATTATAACATTTATAAAATCTGACCCGTTCGAATTTTTAAAATATAAACTTTGTCCCGTCAATTGACCTAGTAAACGTGATCCTTAGGAGGTGCCCTTTTAAGGGATTAATACCTACCTAATTACGATCACTTAGCCATGTTCATCTTGAACAATGGCTAGACCATAATGGTCTTAACTGAAAGTCAAGGCATTTGTCGAAAATGCTTGACTTTCGGCTATTGAAAGCCTATAAAAGAAAAGAGCAGACATGGAACACTTACAAGTGATCTAAGAGGAAGTTTAGAACTCAAAGGGATGCTCTAGATGACCAGGAACTTCCAAGAGTGTAATAGAGAGGAGAAAAGTGAATGAGCAAGGAATGAGGTGAACTTGGTGATCTTTTTATAGTGCAAGAAGGTGTGTGAGGATGAAGGCAGGTGTTAGAGGTGTTGTAGGATCAATACAAGTGGCTAGTTAGGTGTTAAGTGCTGCAAGAGAGTGGCAATTTGCCGGATAGGTGGCATCTTGGCAAAAATTTGGCACTTTGACACTTTTAGTCCCTCAAATATAGTTTTATTAAATGTCATGAATTGTCCCTTGACTTATATTCAATGACATAATGAGACAACTAGCTCTTTTCGTTCAACACGTGATGTATTGAAGAAGAGTACGAATAACCGAACGTTAACATGTGTTATATTATGTGCTTTAGTGACTTATAAGTGGTTACTACCTTAGAACACGACAATTATGAGTTCTTATGGTTTTATAGGATAAATTACCCAATTTAGTAAGGTTAAAGGTTCAGTGATAGTGTAGAACACTCAAGATGGTAAATCAAAAGATAGCACCTCAGCCGAGAGTTGTTCAGATCGAAAGGTGGCTTGATTAAGCAAGAAACACGAAATAATGAAGTCTAGGGGCCTCCGGGTCATTCTTTGAAAGTTGAAATAATGAAAAAAAAAGGTTTTCAGAGCTCGCCGTAGGCTACGGTCACAAGACCGTAGCTTACGGTTAGTATAAAATCAGTTCAGCAAGACTTGACCGTAACTTATGGTCCTTGACCGTAGGTTACGGTCAAGTGTGATCTCTAACCAGCAATGTTGAATCGTAGCTTACGGTTTGGGACCGTAGCTTACGGTCCGATATGTGGAAATTTTGTGATTTTGACATATTTGAGCAAGTTAAGTGGCTAACTCATTTAAGGCTTCATTCGAGGGTACGTATACGTGTTGGTATATTACCCAACGTAATTTTTACGATGTGTTACATCCCCAACCGCCTTAAAATAAATCTTGACCTTGATATTTTATTCAAAAAGATGGGGGTACAATTGTCGCATAGTGGACTCAACCTCCCATGTATACTCGGGGCCTCGGAGGGCATCCCACTTGACCTTTACAATAGGTATAAACTTCCATCGGAGCTTGTCAACCGGGTCGATCCTCGATTGAAATTGGTTTCTCAATGAACCTCAGGTTTTTATCAATTTGCACATGTTGATGTGACATTGCTAGCGACTCATCGGCTAGACATTTCTTCAGATTAGATATGTGGAACACATCACGGATTTCACTGAGCTCCTAAGGCAGCTTAAGCTTATAAGCTACAGAACCGACACATGCGATTATCTCGAATGGTCCAATATATCTTGGGCTTAACTTGCCCTTCTTTCTGAAGCGCATCACACCTTTCCAGGGTGAAACCTTCAACATAACTTTGTCCCCTCTTTGGAACTTAAGAGGTTTTCGCCTCTTGTCTGCATAACTTTTCTACCTATCATGGGTAGCTTTGAGATGATCATGGATTTGTATTATCTTATCTGTGATTTCTAGGACAATACCAGGTTCAGACAGTTGGGCTTCCCCAATTTCGGCCCAACAAACAGGCATTCTACATTTCTCCCATACAAAGCTTCAAAAGGAGCAGCCTTGATACTTATATGATAGCTATTACTATAGGATAATTCTATTAGGGGTAAGTGGTCATCCCAACTTCCACCTAAATCAATCACACATGCTCTAAGAATGTCTTCCAAAGTCTGGATAGTACGTTCACTCTATCCATTAGTCTGTGGATGATAAGCCGTACTAAAGTTTAATCTTGTGCCTAATGACTATTGAAAACTTTTCCAAAAGTGAGATGTATATCTAGTATCTCTATCAGATACAATAGATACTGGCACACCATGTAGAGACACAATCTTGTCCACATATAACTTGGCCAACTTATAGGAATTATAAGTCTCTTTAATTGGCAAGAAATGTGCTACTTAGTCAGCCTATCCACAATGACCCAAATTGTGTCATTACCACATTTGGTCTTAGGTAACCTGGTAATCAAATCCATAGTTACCATTTCTCATTTCCAAGTGGGAGTTTCAAGCTGGTGTAGAAGTCCTGACGGTTTCTGATGTTTGGATTTAACCTGCAAATATGTCAGACACTTAGCTACATAAGTGGCTATGGATTTCTTTAAACCCATCCACCAATAATTCTTCTTTAAGTCTTGATGCATCTTGTCACCACCTGGATGAACTGAGTATCTCGAAGTATGTGTTTCCTGGAGGATTAGATTCCTAAGTCCTCAAAGATTGGAACCCAGATTTTTTCATTAAATCTAAGGATCCCATCTATTCCATGCACTAACTGATCAACAGTTCCGCCTAGTCCTTCATTAGAAATATTAGTCTCTAACAGGGCTTGCTTTTGTGTATCTAATAGTTTCTCATTCAAGCTAGTTCCGAGCTCAATGCTCTTGGCGTTAATCCTAATAGGCTTAATTATTTTCTTGCGACTCAAGGAGTCAACAACGAGATTTGCCTTGTCGGGGTGATTGCAAATTTCGCAATCATAACCATAAAGCGTATCCATCCAGCGGCGATGTAGCATATTCAAATCCTTTTGATTGAACAGATGTTGGAGACTCTTATGGTCAGTGTATATAATATACTTTGTGCCATATAAGTAATGTCTCCACAAATTTAGTGCAAATACAACACACCTAATTCCAAGTCATGGGTGGTGTAATTTCTTTCATGTACCTTTAATTGTTGTGATGCATAAGCAATCACTTTGCCTCTTTGCATTAGCACACAGCCCATGCCAGTGTGCAAGGCATCACAATAGACAATAAATTCGTCAATACCCTCAGGTAGAGATAACACAGGAGCATTACTCAACTTGTGTTTCAAAAGTTCAAAAGATTCTTATTGCTTTGGAACCTAGTCAAATTGACATTCTTACGGGTCAGTTAAAGGAGTGGCTATCCTTGAAAAGTTCTCAATGAACCTTCTATAATAACCGGCCAATCCTAAGAAACTATGAATCTTCGATGGAGTTTTGGGTATTCCCTAATTCATTATGGCTTCAATCTTGGCGGGATCCACTTGGATACCACACTCACTTACAACATATCTAAGAAACTGGACTTCTCTAATCCAAAACTCGCATTTGGAGAACTTAGCGTAAAGCTTCTCTTGTCCTAGCTATTCTAGGATGCACCGAAGGTGTTTCTCGTGACAACTTGATTACAAGAGTAAATAAGTATAGCGTCTATGAATACAATGACAAACTTATCCATATATGGTTTGCAGACTCTATTCATGAGATCCATGAATGCTGTAGGTGCATTTGTGAGCCCAAAAGGCATCACCAGAATTCATAATGACCATAACGGGTCCTGAATGCAGTTTTGAGAACATCCTCATTTCTAACCTTCAGTTGATGATATCCCGATCTCAAATCGATCTTAGAGAAGTAACTAGCCCCTTGGATTTGATCGAACAAGTCGTCAATCCTGGGCAGAGGATAACGATTCTTGATCGTTATCTTGTTTAATTCGCAGTAATCAATGCACATCCGCATTGAACCGTCCTTTTTGTTTACAAAAAGAATAGGAGTTCCCCAAGGTGAGGAACTAGGCTGACTGAAGCCTTTCTCTAAAAGTTCATCTAATAGTATTCTTAATTCCTTCATTCTGTCAGCGCTAACCGATACGGAGCTCTTGCAACAGGTGCCACTCCTGGTAGGATGTCAATCCTAAATTCCACTTGCCTATCTGGAGGTAGACCCGGTAATTCTTCAGGGAAAACATCATGATATTTTGAGATGACTGAAAGGTCTGCAATCTTTGGCTTTGGCTTGTTAATAGTTACTTGTGCCATGAAATGACAAAACTTTTCCTCAGACACTTAGATGCCTTAAGCAATGACACTTTGTCTGGCAATCCATAGTGTGAATCTCCAAAAATGGTGAGCATTTCGCCAGATGGGGTTTTAACTTCAATGAGTTTCTTATCACAGGCAATGCATGCTTGGTTATGAGATAACCAATCCATGCATAAGACTATATCGAACCCCGTCAATTTCATTGGCAGAAGAGAGATAGGAATAGAATGATTCTTAATGGATATAAAACATCCATTGAGAATGGAGGATGCTGTTTCTAAGGTTCCATCAGCAAGTTCTACTTCGTAAGTTACGTCTAGAGCTATTATGGGTAAGTTTAATAGTTTGCTAAACTTATGGTCTACAAAAGACTTATCCACACCCGAATAAAAAAGAACTCTAGCATATACGTCATTGATTAGGAATGTACCTGTTATGACGTTGTTATCATTAACAACCTCCCTAGCATTCATCTGAAAGGCTCGTGCATTACCTTTCTTAGCCTCTCTAGGCTTTGCATTATTACTCTTGGGATTCTTAGGACAGTTAGTCTTAATATGCCCTTTTTCATTACAGTCGTAGCAGACGGCATCCTTAAGTTCCTTGCATTCTAGGCTCTTATGCCCCTTTTTCTTTTAGATACCACATGGTTTAATCTGTGGGTCAGAATTGCACTGTCCCAGTGCCTGTGGTTGCAAGTTCTGCATGTCGGTTTCTCTCCCGACCTATTTTGGATCTTGTTAAACCCAAATCTCCCTTTATTCTTGTCACACCCTCAATTTCCACTTGCGGAGTTTTACCGCGAGGGTGTGAACAAACCAGAATCTGAGACACTAGTAACGTCGAACGACTCTATATGATTTGTTAATACGTTTTCAAAAATCATTTGTTTAACCATTCATAGTTAATTTTAGATTGTCTTAGTTTGATTTCAATGTTTAGCGGAAGCATTAGTTTTTAAAGTTGAGCGGAAGCATAAAGATAAAGTAAAGGAACGGGCGCCAACACAAACGCCAAAACTAAAGAAAACACAAAACAATGTTTGTAAATGAGACTCGATAAAAAGATATCTTGATCAATGCAAGTAAGTGCACCTAGAGCTCCTAGCGTCCTGAGAAACATGTAAAGAAACAAGTGTCAACATTAAAGAAGAGTGAGTTCACAGGTTTTCATAAATTCGTTTGTTCGGTTATAAGTTTGTTTCCCCCGTTATCCCTAACCCGGGATAACGATTTAGTCCCATTATTCCCAACCCAGAATAATACTGATAGTTCCATTATTCCTTACCCGGAATAATAATGATGTTCCATTATTCCTAACCCGGAAATAATTATTCCAACGTTTGTTGATTCCATTATCCCTAACCCGGGATAATATTGTTGATTCCATTATCCCTAACCCGGGATAATATTGTTGATTCGTAATTAAGTTCAATGTTAATATATATAGGTAGCTAGCCTAAAGTTATGTTACGTAAGTGTTCGCGATCAAAGCTGATTGTTGTGCCTCCGTGTTGCCAGGCCTATCACTGACCATGGCGAAGTTAGGCCAAATTATTCACCCGTTGACCATACCCGGTCGGCTAGCGCGACTAGCTCGGATGGGGCTTGTCGGGCCCAGTAGTACTACTTATAATTTCCCCGCTATCTAACCCAATACTAACGATCCGAGAGATTGTCGAGGACTTGTGTGATATAGCTGCTTAGTGACCATAACGTACATTAACATTAACTTAGTTATCGAATAGTTTAATGACGTTAATTTCGTATAACGTAAAGAGATAGAGTTGTAGAGTGTATGCATGTTTCTCCCCCTTGTTGTTTAAAACCGGATAAAATTAGGGGCCGTGAACTCACCTTTAGTTGCTCGGTTAGTGTAACGCAGTTGTAGCAAATGATGTGACCGCTAATTGCGTCCTAACAAGTCAATTGATTTAGAGTTAGTGTGCGATCACACTGATACAAGTCCTACACATACTAACACACAATGCGGTACATACAATGACAATTCCTAAGACTCAAATCATGCATGCAAGTATCATCATGCCAATATAGTGATCAAAACAATTTATCATGAACACAATCAATTCATACAACACTTTGGTACATACATTCGCAAGTTATCAAGTTTCAGCTTATATACTCATAATTAGGCTGTTTTCAAGGATTTTTATAAAATAGTTCCAACATTCCAAAAATTCCAATTATTTTACAGAAGGTGTCAACTATACTGTATAATTTTATATAAATTTTTCAAGTCCTAATACTTTACCAATTATTCATAAATATTAATATACTAGGCTGCAGTCAGATTCGTCACTTTCTGACTGCAGTCCACGGAAGAATTTATTTAAAAATCACCGTTCGTCCAATTAACAAAATTCCAGTGGGAGTTTCCCGGAAATTTCCATATCTAGTTGCTGTACAAATTTCATGATTCGACTCTCTACAGATTATTAGATCCGACTCGATAAACAACTAACAAATTTTCAGAATTTTCACAGCTTCAGTTACTGAACTTAATTGGCCACTTAAAAATATCAAACGACTTCAGAAAAATATGAATCCAGCGCCGTTAGAAGCGCTTTTCAAAACTCTACGTTTTAGACTTCCGAAAATCCGGTTTTCGATAAATAATAACCAAGTTACAGCCAGTTGAAATTGGCTGTAAACACCATTCAGCATCCTGATTCATCACTTTATCACAATCTAACCCGCTTAAACCATCGATACATTGAACATAAGCGATCAAGAACAGAATTACCAATCATATATCATCATATATATCACACCCATGCAAACCCTAATCATAACATGTAGTTTTTATTACACAAAACGCAGCCTAATGTTTCTAGATTCCGCTAATCATCTTAACCGCAACTAGCATAAATAAATCGGCTAACAACATAACACTACATTCAAACATATAAATCCAAATATGATCTTGCAAACAATGATAAATCCTAACCTTTAATAATAAGATCAATGAGCCGAGACTTGGATGGGAGCCGATTCGGATATGATGAAGGTCGCGACCGAGAAGGAGAATGGAGAGGGGCTGCCGGATCAAAGGAAGTGCAAGAGGGCTGTTTGCGATCGAGAGGCTGAATGGAGAGCTGCCGTCGGCTGTTTAGCTTATTAGGGTTTGTGTGTTTTGTTTGTGAAGCAATGCACATGCATGTATGTGTATATATAGAGCAAGGGGTAAGGAGAAAAGGTAAGGGTTTGCGGTTTGGGTACTCACGGCCGCAAGGGGTTCGGGTGGGTTGGTTTGGGTCTAAAACTTGATCCCCAAGTTTTGGTTAACTCCTTGAGTCGCAAGGAAGTGAAGTCTATTCGTTTCGTAGCTCGGTTCCATTCATTTATCTATTTATTATATCTACATTTTTCAACTAAAACAAAACACGACATCGGAACATCACATAATAACGCACCAACTTATAAACGTTTAAGACGTAGCACGTAATTCATTTGACAAGTACACGAAATCATCGTAATTATTTCGAGCGTGCAATTTAAGTCTCCGAATCAATTTAGCGTAGGAACGAATAACCGTGAAGTAGTGCGTTTAAGATGTCTGAAAAACCGGGATGCCACATTATCCCCATGTTGAAAGAATTTTCGTCCCGAAAATTGAGTAAACGCGGTTTAGAATGCAGCGTACATGTTTAGAGTGCCACGCACAAAGATTTAGTTTGTTAACAATGGTACGCGAAATTACAAGAAATTCCCAGGTTGTCACATCATCCCCATGTTAAAAGAATTTTCGTCCCGAAAATTTAGTTGCTGGTATCGTTAGTTTGCTGCTCAGCTGCGAAGAGGTGTGGGTATTTGCTTTTCATTTGGTCCTCTCTTTCCCACGTGAACTCCGGTCCACGCTTAGAGTCCCAACGAACCTTGACGATTGGAATCTTGCTATGCCTTGAGTCTTGATCTCACGATCCATGATCTCGATAGGTTGTTCCACAAAGTGCAGTTGTTCATCCACTTGAATCTCATCCAATGGAATGACTAGGGTTTCATCTGATAGACACCTCTTCAGATTTGACACGTGAAAAACGTTGTGAACTCCACTGCGTACGGCAGGAAGGTCTAATTGATAAGCTACGGGTCCAATACGTTTCAAGATCACAAACGGACCTACGTACGGTGGGTTTAGTTTGCCTCGTTTTCCAAAGCGGACTACACCCTTCCAGGGTGACACCTTCAGTAGGACGCGGTCGCCTACTTGAAATTCGAGCGGTTTGCGTCGTTGATCAGCGTAGCTTTTCTGTCGATCTCATGCCGCCGCCATGCGGTTTCTGATTTGTACAATCTTTTCAGTAGCCTCAAGTATCAACTCAGGGCCTGTGAGTTGACTGTCACCGACCTCTGCCCAACAGACCGGTGATCTACATTTACGACCGTATAATGCCTCAAACGGTGCTGCCGATATACTCGTATGGTAACTATTGTTATACGAGAATTCCACTAAAGGCAGGTGGATTTCCCAACTATTCCTGAAGTCTACTACGCATGCCCTAAGCATGTCTTCCAAGGTCTGTATGGTCCTTTCGCTTTGACCATCAGTCTAAGGGTGATAAGCTGTGCTCATATCTAAGCGTGTGCCCAACGCTTTCTGAAGTGACTGCCAAAAGTTGGACCTGAAGCGAGCATCTCTGTCTGAGATGATGGACGTTGGCACTCCGTGCCGAGAAACTACTTCCTTAATGTAGATGCGAGTCAACTTCTCCATCTTATATGTTTCTTTAATAGCTAGGAAGTGTGCGGACTTAGTTAAACGATCCACGATTACCCAGATGGTATCGCAACCACCCAAAGTTCGCGGGAGTTTAGTGATGAAGTCCATCGAGATCTGATCCCATTTCCACACTGGGATCTCAGGTTGTTGGAGTAGTCCCGATGGCTTTTGATACTCTACCTTGACTTTTGCACAAGTCAAACACTTACTCACGTAGGTGGCTATATCAGCTTTCATGTTGGGCCACCAATACGCAGCTTTAAGGTCTTGATACATCTTATCCGAACCAGGATGGACAGAGTATCGGGATTTCTGTAGAGAGGTACCCATATGCGATTCATGAAATACCGCGCTCCATTGGGTTTTACTTCCCAATCGCGTTCCATTATTCCGACCGATTCGGCCTTGATGTTTTCTTCCTTAACTGCTTCTAACTGCGCATCGCGTATCTGTTCGGGTAACCCCGAATGAATAGTGAGCTGTAGTGCTCGTACCCGACGAGGTTTCAAGTGTTCCTTTCTACTGAGGGCATCAGCTACCACGTTAGCTTTACCCGGGTGATACCGAATGGCACATTGATAATCGTTCAAAAGTTCGACCCAGCGACGCTGTCGCATGTTCAACTCCTTCTGATCAAAGATGTGTTGGAGGCTCTTGTGGTCTGTAAAGATTGTACACTTCGTTCCATAGAGGTAGTGTCTCCAAATCTTAAGTGCAAACACTACTGCTCCCAATTCCAGGTCATGTGTTGTGTAGTTTTTCTCGTGAACCTTCAATTGTCGGGACGCATACGCGATGACCTTATCGCTGTTGCATGAGTACGCATCCCAATCCCTGAATGGAAGCATCACAATATACTACAAAATCATCTGTCCCTTCCGGCAAGGACAGGATGGGTGCACTGCAAAGTTTCTGTTTCAGCAATTGAAATGCTGCTTCCTGCTTGTCACCCCAAGCATACTTGATGCCTTTCTGGGTGAGGGTAGTAAGCGGTTGCGCGATCTTTGAAAATCCCTCGATGAAACATCTGTAGTAACCAGCCAAACCCAAAAATTGGCGGATCTCCGTCGGTGTCCTGGGTGCTTCCCAGTTTTTGATAGCTTCAATCTTGGCAAGGTCGACGTGGATACCCTTTTCATTTACGACATGCCCGAGGAACTGAACTTCCCGAATCCAGAAATCACACTTTGAAAGCTTGGCATATAGTTTCTCCTGTTGAAGTAATCCCAGCAGTAATCGTAGATGTTCAGCATGTTCTTCTTCACCTTTAGAGTAGATGAGTATGTCATCGATGAACACAATGACAAACTTGTCGAGGTATGGTTTACACACACGGTTCATGAGGTCCATGAACACCGCGGGTGCGTTGGTGAGACCGAAGGGCATGACCAAGAACTCATAATGGCCATACCGAGTACGAAATGCCGTCTTAGCGATATCTTCCTCCCTGACGCGTAACTGATGGTAACCGGACCGTAGATCAATCTTGGAGTAGTAGCTTGACCCTTGAAGTTGGTCGAAGAGATCGTCGATGCGAGGTAATGGGTATCGGTTCTTGACAATAACCTTATTGAGTTCCCTGTAGTCGATGCACATGCGGAAGGTCCCGTCCTTCTTCTTGACAAAAAGGACTGGAGCTCCCCATGGCGAAGCTCTAGGCCGGATAAATCCTTTTTCTAACAGCTCCTGAAGTTGGGTAGACAGCTCCTGCAGCTCGGCTGGAGCTAGGCGGTATGGGGCCTTGGCGATAGGAGTTGCATGGTTCGCCAATTCAATTTCAAACTCCAATTGTCGATGGGGTGGGAGACCAGGTAACTCCTCTAGGAATACATCGGAAAAATCACGGAGACGGGGATGTCTTCTATACGTTTCTCATCCTTAGGCTGTTTGGTAACCAGTGCGAGTAAAGCGAAAGAGTTCTTCCTCCGAAGATACTTCTGCGCTTGCATGTAAGAGATGATGTTTGTGACGGCGCCTGCCTTCTCGCCTTGCATCGTCAAGATTTCGTCGTAAGTGAGCGGAATACGGATAGATTTTTCGAAACAGAGAACTTCAGCTCGGACGTCGGATAGCCAGTCCATTCCGACTACCACGTCAAAACTACCCAGGTAGTTGTCATCAGATCAATGGTAAAGGTGTGACCCGCGAGTTTGAGTTGACAGCCGTATACTATATGGGTCACATCTACAGATTTACCATCGGCTAGCTCTATGACATAAGGGGTCTCTAGGGGTTTAGGCGTGAGATTTAGGTTCTTCCTAAAAGACTCAGATATAAAACTCCTATCCGCACCCGTATCAAAAAGCACAGTAGCAAAATGTTCATTAAGGGGAAACTTACCGGTGACCACGTTCGAGTCGTTTCTGGCCTCTCCGCGGCCCAACGTAAATGCGCGACCTTTGGCACCTCCTGTGCCACCATTTCCATTATTGTTGTTGTTATTGTTGTTGTTGTGGTTATTGTGGTTGTGGTTGTTCCCGCCATTGTTGTTGTTGTTACGCAGCTGTGGGTAGTCTCTTTTGAAGTGGGCAGTGCTACCACACTGATAGCATCCCCGGTTAACACCCTGTTGCTGGCCCTGGGGTTGATTTTGGTTTTGTCGGGACATGATTTCCCCGCGACAATCCTTTGCCGCATGTCCCACCTTGCCACATCGTTGGCAGCGATTCCCGGCACAAGGGCCGTGGTGATGAAGATTACAGCGATTGCACTGCGGCTTTCGACCTACATAGCCGCTTGCGTTCTGGTTGTTGTTGGCTGCCTGATTATTGTGACCCCAGTGGCTGTTGTAATTATTGAACCGTTTCTGGTTCCCCTGTTGTGGCTGGGATGACGAAGACTGTCGAGCAGACGAGTCCTCAAACTTTCTTTTATTATCAGGGGCAACTTCAGTCGTACCCCGAGTTGGCAACTTCTTTTGTTCCACCGCCTTATCGGTGAGTTTGTGCGCCAACCTGATTGCTTGATGTTCAGTTGCAGGGTTACTAGCCATTACCATACCCTGAATCTCAGGGACCAGACCCGCAAGGTAGAACTCGAGTCGTTTCTCAACAGTGTTGGCCAGATCAGGGCATAGAAATACCAAGTCGTGATGTTTCGTTGTGTATGCTTCGATTTCGGATCCCACCATCTTGTGGTTCCATAATGTTTGCTCCAATTGTTGAACTCTGTCTCGCGGACAGAACTCTTCTTTGATTAGGGCCTTAAACTCGGCCCAGGCCATTGCATTTGCAGCAATAAGTCCACGCGTTTGGACTTGTGCATTCCACCAAGTTAGTGCCCCATCTTCCAATGTTGAGGCTGCATACATGACCGTGTTGGCCTCCAGACAGTTGCACATTTCAAACACTGATTCGGATTTTTCGATCCAGCGGACCAGTCCTATGGGTCCTTCTGCCCCCGTGAATTTGCTTGGCTTCGCGTCGAGGAACATCTTGTAGGGGTTAAGACCCCCTCCTGCTGACAGAGGACAGGTAGTCAGCGAGGAATTTTACTAGCCCAACTATTAGATTTTCCCATGAAAATTTAATAATGGTTACTTGCCGGTTGGTTCTGAACACCCGCTAGAGCTGCATTCACGTGCTCTTGGATCATTGCAGCTAATTCTTCGGGCGTCATGTTAAGGTTTCCGCGACGTCCAGTTGCCATTTAGATCTTCGTAAGACAACATAAACACACACGATAAGTCTATATATCCAATATAGTTATCCTATTCCATACTTAAATAATTCCTCAAGTTATGTCAACTCAAATAAATTAAATAGTCAAAAGAAATACTCGATCAAATAAAATTTCAACGTCTTACAAAGTGCCAACCAAACACATCAGTTTACTATAAAGTCTCAAGTTTAAACATAAGTAGGAAAATAAATAGACTGAAGGAAAGTAAATAAAATAAGCGAGACGTGTCAGTCTTCTACGTCTCCATCTCCCAAATCGCTATCGTTGCCGTCATCCTGCGCGGCATTTCCAGCTTCTACAGCTGGGTCTCTCTCCTCCGGATCCTCTTCTGGATCCTCTTCTGGATCCTCCTCTGGATCCTCTTCTGGATCCTCCTCTAGATCCTCTTCCGGATCCTCCTCTACCGGCACTGGAGGGGCCGGTGCTGGTGCAGGTACTGGTACAGGTGCCTGATTCTGTTCTAGTTCTTGAATTCTCCAGCTAGACTCAAGAACTCTGTCTTCTAGCCAGTCAGCCCTTAGCCGCTCAGCACGAAGATCTCTGGCTAAAGTGTTACGAGCTATCTTACTCGTATGTTGCTCTTCCTCGAGCGATCCAGTTTTACCTGTCAATTGTCGTATCATCTATCCCTGTGCTAGGATGGTTTCATGCATTCTTTCAAATTGTTCTTGTTGTTTCCGTATCATATCTCTAAGTAGGTCGTTCCCTACTTCTACCGAGTTAACCGGTTCGACCGGCACAGCGATGATCGGGCGTGAGGACGACTCCTCCCCTAGAGCGAGCCTTTTTCTCGCAGCTGAGCGTGTCTCCACGCCATAAGATGGTAAGGGTTCCACCATAGGTGCCTTTCCCGGCGCCCTTGGTTGCGAAAGTTTGTCGGATGATGATGATGATGATGACATTGCCTGTTAGGTTGTGTAGTTAGTTACGAGTTGCATTCATTTCTTACTATGCATTCATATTCTACATAACACAGTTGTGGTACATCACATAACAAGATATAACAGTTCGGTGCCAAACTTCGTCTAGTGTCGTGTAATCAGCTATAGTTTAGGTCTACTTTTAATGCAAACCTGGTTCTCTATAGCTAGAGGCTCTGATACCAATCTGTCACACCCTCAATTTCCACTTGCGGAGTTTTACCGCGAGGTGTGTGAAAATACCAGAATCTGAGACACTAGTAACGTCGAACGACTCTATATGATTTGTTAATACGTTTTCCAAAATCATTTGTTTAACCATTCATAGTTAATTTTAGATTGTCTTAGTTTGATTTCAATGTTTAGCGGAAGCATTAGTTTTTAAAGTTGAGCGGAAGCATAAAGATAAAGTAAAGGAACGGGCGCCAACACAAACGCCAAAACTAAAGAAAACCCAAAACAACGTTTGTAAATGAGACTCGATAAAAAGATGTCTTGATCAATGCAAGTGAGTGCACCTAGAGCTCCTAGCGTCCTGAGAAACATGTAAAGAAACAAGTGTCAACATTAAAGAAGAGTGAGTTCACAGGTTTTCATAAATTTGTTTGTTCGGTTATAAGTTTGTTTCCCCCGTTATCCCTAACCCGGGATAACGATTTAGTCCCATTATTCCCAACCCGGAATAATACTGATAGTTCCATTATTCCTTACCCGGAATAATAATGATGTTCCATTATTCCTAACCCGGAATAATAACGTTGTTGGTTCCATTATCCCTAACCCGGGATAATATTGTTGATTCCATTATCCCTAACCCGTGATAATATTGTTGATTCGTAATTAAGTTCAATGTTAATATATATAGGTAGCTAGCCTAAAGTTATGTCACGTAAGTGTTCGTGATCGAAGCTGACTGTTGTGCCTCCGTGTTGCCAGGCCTATCACTGACCATGGCGAAATTAGGCCAAATTATTCACCCGTTGACCATACCCGGTCGGCTAGCGCGACTAGCTCGGATGGGGCTTGTCGGGCCAGTAGTACTACTTATAATTTCCCCGCTATCTAACCCAATACTAACGATCCGAGAGATTGTCGAGGACTTGTGTGATATAGCTGCTTAGTGACCATAACGTACATTAACATTAACTTAGTTACCGAATAGTTTAATGACGTTAATTTCGTATAACGTAAAGAGATAGAGTTGTAGAGTGTATGCATGTTTCTCCCCCTGTTGTTTAAAACCAGATAAAATTAGGGGCCGTGAACTCACCTTTAGTTGCTCGGTTAGTGTAACACAGATGTAGCAAATGATGGGACCGCTAATTGCGTCCTAACAAGTCAATTGATTTAGAGTTAGTGTGCGATCACAATGATACAAGTCCTACACATACTAACACACAATGCGGTACATACAATGACAATTCCTAAGACTCAAATCATGCATGCAAGTATCATCATGCCAATATAGTGATCAAAACAATTTATCATGAACACAATCAATTCATACAACACTTTGGTACATACATTCGCAAGTTATCAAGTTTCAGCTTATATACTCATAATTAGGCTGTTTTCAAGGATTTTTATAAAATAGTTCCAACATTCCAAAAATTCCAATTATTTTACAGAAGGTGTCAAATATACTGTAGAATTTTATATAAATTTTTCAAGTCCTAATACTTTACCAATTATTCATAAATATTAATATACTAGGCTGCAGTCGGATTCGTCACTTTCTGACTGCAGTCCACGGAAGAATTTATTTAAAAATCACCGTTCGTCCAATTAACAAAATTCCAGTGGGAGTTTCCTGGAAATTTCCATATCTAGTTGCTGTACAAATTTCATGATTCGAATCTCTACAGATTATTAGATCCAACTCGATAAACAACTAACAATTTTTCAGAATTTTCACAGCTTCAGTTACTAAACTTAATTGGCCACTTAAAACTATCAAACGACTTCGGAAAAATATGAATCCAGCGCCATTAGAAGCGCTTTTCAAAACTCTACGTTTTAGACTTCATAAAATCCGTTTTTCGATAAATAATAACCAAGTTACAGCCAGTTGAAGTTGGCTGTAAACACCATTCAGCATCCTGATTCATCACTTTATCACAATCTAACCCGCTTAAACCATCGATACATTGAACATAAGCGATAAAGAACAGAATTACCAATCATATATCATCATATATATCACACCCATGCAAACCCTAATCATAACATATAGTTTTTATTACACAAAATGCAGCCTAATATTTCTAGATTCCGCTAATCATCTTAACCGCAACTAGCATAAATAAATCGGCTAACAACATAACACTACATTCAAACATATAAATCCAAATATGATCTTGCAAACAATGATAAATCCTAACCTTTAATAATAAGATCAATGAGCCGAGACTTGGATGGGAGCCGATTCGGATATGATGAAGGTCGCGACCGAGAAGGAGAATGGAGAGGGGCTGCCACGATCAAAGGAAGTGCAAGAGGGCTGTTTGCGATCGAGAGGCTGAATGGAGAGCTGCCGTCGGCTGTTTAGCTTATTAGGGTTTGTGTGTTTTGTTTGTGAAGCAATGCACATGCATGTATGTGTATATATAGCGCAAGGGGTAAGGAGAAAAGGTAAGGGTTTGCGGTTTGGGTACTCACGGCCGCAAGGGGTTCGGGTGGGTTGGTTTGGGTCTAAAACTTGATCCCCAAGTTTTGGTTAACTCCTTGAGTCGCAAGGAAGTGAAGTCTATTCGTTTCGTGGCTCGGTTCGATTCATTTATCTATTTATTATATCTACATTTTTCAACTAAAACAAAACACGACATCGGAACATCACATAATAAAGCACCAACTTATAAACGTTTAAGACGTAGCACGTAATTCATTTGACAAGTACACGAAATCATCGTAATTATTTCGAGCGTGCAATTTAAGTCTCCGAATCAATTTAGCGTAGGAACGAATAACCGTGAAGTAGTGCGTTTAAGATGTCTGAAAAACCGGGATGTCACAATTCTTCTTGTTTAACCTTTGGGAGTTATCATCCTCTCTCTTCCTCTTCCTGCCAGTCTCATTCTTGACTGACTTATGTCTTACCAAATCTAAGGTGAGAGAGAGAGATAGGTCAACAACAGACCTATAAGTAGTAGGCTGAGTAGTCTTCACCATGCCTTTAAATTCAGGCGCTAACCCATTTATAAAACGCGCAATGCGTTTGGGTTCAGGAGAAATTAAATAAGATACTAATCTGGATAGAGAATTGAAGTCGGTAATATACTTCCGACAATCTAGATTTTTCATTGTAAGAGTCAGAAATGTAGGTCCACTTGGAGGATCAAGATAATCTACTTCCTTGTTTTTTAAAACACTCAAGAGTGCGGAATCCAAGTGTATATGCAAACCAAAGCAAGAGCACAACCAATATAACAAGAGATATATCTTCAAATGTTCACTATATTGATTTGTAGAGAAACCCAGTACATACAATCTTGAATAAACTGCTTATCTCTCTATACACTCTCAGTGTTCTCACTCATGCTTTGTGTGTCTAATACCCACACCTCACCTTGAGAAGTGAGGTGCATGTCTGTTTATATTGTGCCAACACCTAGCAATACTACGAAGAATGTTGCTGGTCGTACGAAGCGCTACAAAGTCCACGAAGAACATTTCTGCAAGTGTTGCTCATACGAACAACCTCTGGCTTATACGAATGAGTAAGTCGTTCGTATGAACAAAAAATGTTCTTGTTAACAGGGTCACTCGTACGAGCCATGTAATGGCTCGTACAAGAATGTAATGGCTCGTACGAGCAAGCAACTTGCTCGTACGGAGCACCTTTCACTCTCACGAATAAACTAAACGTCGTACTAAAACAAGATTGGGGGATATCTTGATTTGGTCGACGCAACCAAACTTTTATAGACACAACAAACAAAGACCGTACAATTACTGACGTAACTAAGAACAAGCGACAGACACAAAAGTGTATCAACAAACTCCCCCTTGGATGTTGCTTGGTCTTCGGTCTTCATTTCTAATGGCCTGCTTCGGACTATGAACTTCTGGCGTGAATCCGAACTGAGTCGAACCGAACCGAGCTGATTCGCATCCACACAATATGCATTAACAAGCTCCCCCTTGGATGCTACTCGTGATGGTTCGTTCTTCACATTATTGGTTCTTCAGATGGCTTCATGTGTCACAGTCAGGAGGTGCATCAGCAAACTCCCCCTTGAATATATCTTGCGGTGTTGATAATTGGTCAGCTATGAATTGATCTTCTTAATTCACACCTTGCATTCATGTTGTATCTTTTCTCCCATAACTTTTTCTTAAAACTCGTTCTTTTTGCCTTTAGCTTGCTTGGATGCCATATCTGCACATACAACATAGCTAAATGCATAATGAGAATAATTGATAGGGATTTGATCAACCTTAGAGAATTTTCATTTGACACCCATGAGACCAAACCTCATTCAACTACCAACTGACAATACTTTAAGAGTTTTTAAGATTGTTCAATTTTAATCCATTAACCTTTAAAGCTTGTCAACTTCAACCATTTATGAAGATGCAATTGTTTTTCAGCTTAGAACCAGGATTTTAGATAGGATAGACTCAAGTTCCAACATCGGTTAATAAAAAATAAACTAGAAGCAAAATCTTTTTTAGCTTTTATAAAATTTATATTAAAACTCACCTAAAATCTTTTTGACATTTTTTTAAAATTTTTAAATGTAAGGACGGAAAGCAACAAACAAATAAATAAATATTTACAGACATTCTTTTTGCGATTTCAAGGATAAGAGAATCATACTAGTATACGGTCATGCCAAAACACACTTGTTGTTCAATTAATTAGCATTTAGATAAGTATTCTATAACAATTATCGGTACTTTTGTCCACATAAGCTCAACCTCTCAGATGTACTCACGGCTAGGGGATACGATTTACGTATTACTTACCGACCGGTGTTCATCCACTCACGACACATTCCCGTATAATGACATGCGTGAGAGAAAATCTTACCGGTGAGTATACTGTTTATAATCTGTTTTGACGTATAGATTGTGAGGTACTCACTTATTTTTCATGAAAACAAGCCCTTTGTGATTAACTCACTTATTGATGAGGAACTTGATTTTCAGATGCATGCAGGGCACATGAGTAAGTCCGTGAACAGGTTAGTACCAACGTACCGACAAAGAGACGAACTTAACTCCCACATAAAGCTGTGATATATTATCACTTATTGATTTGGTGGATGTGATATGATTATCACTTATTGATGGTCGTATGCAATATTTACACGTATGTATGGTATCATGGAAGTTGTAGACTTATGTCCCTGTTATTTTTCGGTAAAAGATTCAACCATGATACCCAGATGATAAACAAGCATAAAGACCGCATATCTCAGAACCTCGGCATATACTATCAAACGAAATTTCGGTACCAAGACCATATGCCAATGAATGGTTCCCACCTGGTCTTCAGCCGTTTATGTTTATATCGCCCTTCACACTTTAAAAAGATTGTGAGCCTACCGATATATTGAATATAGAGCTACTTATTATCTTTCATTTTAATGTTCAAAGAGGTTTTGACAGACCACTAATTTACTATCATTTTCTCTTTTTCTTGCTAGGAAACTCATTTTTATTTTTCTCATGTTTTTGTCCTTTTTGACGTTTTACAATGTTTTTGTATTTTTCGGATTCGGATTTACTCCCCTACAATGCAAAAAGTAAATTTAATCCTTTAAATACATCTTTTTGGATTGTCTTCAAGAAACATATTTACAAAAACGATTTCCCGATGTGGATTAACTCATGTTTTACCTCGATGTCGTTCACCAAAATTAATTTAATAAAAATGATTTATCAAAATTTTGAAAAATTAGTTGGCACGTTGGTAATTGGTGTGGATCAAAACAACATTGATGAGTTTCATCTAGTAGGATTTGAACTTCTTGTGGAAGATATAAGACATGAATCTTTGATAATCTTCTGACGTGCTGCAGGTGCGTACATTTCAATTGAATTTATCCCGAGGATCTGATCCAAGCCTTAAACAAACAATTGTTGGTCGTGTTTGATCTTGTCGAAGTTATCAACTTCATTCACAAAAATTTCTTTACTCATTGGACATTATCTTCTCTTTCTCTCTAGCAAAGGTAAAACTCCTGGATATAATGATGTTTTGGAGCCGCATGTCGCCGATCTTGTGCCTGGATGCTCCATTATCAACACTTCTATGATTATCAATAGTTCCTCCTTGAACATCCTACACACCCATTAAAGATTAGTTGGAGATGGGGACCCAAGCCTTCATTAACTTAGGTCATCTGACGTCATCAAGAATTTGAACTTCGTTTTCCCGATTATTCAGAATGGATTGTGCTCCCCGTGAAACAATTACCGGTTTTGGATTCCAAATCTGTTTATGTTTCTCAATTTTAACATTTGATTGTGTTGAGACAACCTCCAATTTTTAAGCTTTTTCAACAACTTTTTGTTTGTTTCTTTCTCTGTTTCATTTCTCGTTGTTTAACAAGACGAGGGTCCTATTTTGGTAAAACAAATTTAGCATGCTAATGTTTACCACGGGGCGCATCAATTTTTGCTTTTCTCTTTGTGAGATATGGACAGTTTTTGACAATGTGCCCATACTTACCACACTCAAAGCATGATCTCCGCTCAACAAACCTCGAAGTATTACAAATGTGATAGCTTGATGATGAACTTCGTGATCTTGAGTTACTTGGTCCCACATCACAACAATTTGTGTGTTGTGTGTAGTGGTTCTCACTGTTTCTCTTCAAAATTTTATTTTTTTAACAAAATCCGTGTTGGATTTGTTTCAAAATATTCAATTTTATCGGTCCCTCGGGATTTCACGAAGTTCACATTTTGAAATTTCTTCTTGTTTTGGCTCTGTTTGCTTTTTTCCATTTCCTTGGTTAGCGTGATTTTACTTTCGTTGATTGTTTTGAGGTTTCAATTGTTGATTTCCGTATTTCTTTCTAACTTCGGATTTTAGGAGAGGAGCACCCTAAGTTACTACAACTCTTGGACTCGAATTACCCAAAAACTTACTAGTGGAATCCTCGAAAACTTTATTAATCAAAGATTGATTGACACTTTTGATGGGAAAATCTTTGTTTGAGTAAACTTTGTCAGAACCAATCAACGTATAAAGAAAGTTCACGCATTCATAGGTTTCAACATGGGCTTCAGCAATTTTGACATGGGCAGTCACACATGGTTTCGCTGGAGGATCACAGAGAATGTGATTTTCGAGAGGTATATTTTCCTCTTTTGTTACCGTATCTGACTGCTTAGATTTGTCTTCATCCGACTCATCATCCGAACTATCATAATCCTCAACAACGGGAGGATTTTGATCATTCATAGACTATGAGTCATTGATGTTATCCGATTAACCTTGACTTGAAGATGTGTCCTAGACCAGCTGTAAGCTCAGCTAGATCCAACGGAACGTTGTGTTCAAACTATGGCATATCTTCATCATATGTCATTTTAGTGTAATTGTGCCTAACCGTAGGAGGACAAGCCTGATAACCAATGCATTTCTTATCACCTTTCTTCTTTTGAACACCGATGATGTGATCCAAAAGATATCTTGAGTTGGAGTAACTGCCCAACTTGAGTTTGATTGCATCATGTTCACATTTTGCACATGCTAACTCCTTTTTCGTTTCTTCAAGCATGTTAATATAATTGTTAATGATTGTTTATTTTCTCAAAACATTCTTTGTTATTTCAGAAACATCCTTTTTAAGGTTTCAATTGTTGTTATAAATTCCTTTTCGTTTTTCTTAAGAGTTCTGTTTGCCTCAGTGGACTTTGTCAGATCTACAATCAAACTCTGATGATGCTTCTTCATGTGATCAAATTTACCTTCAAGTTCTAAGTATTTGCATTTTAAACTATACATTCAAAACACTTAGACACAATAGGTTTATCGAAACTTACTTGACTGGATTGGCAATCTAAATGGGTCATGAATGCTGCATGGAGAGTGGAGGATCCGATTGATAAGAGTTGCTTGGAAAACTCATCAGATGACCCTTTGGTTTCATGTTCCAAATCTGGTTCGCCGCTATCCGTCGATTCAACTTCAGTAATCACATCATCTACTTTAGCATTAACATCTTTAGATCGATCTTCACTCAAAGTCGATTCTGCTTCATCTAAACTGCTGCTATCCCATGAACTATCATCATTTCTGGACGATTCTCCATAGCTATCATTTTTAGCAATTTCGGCATAGTATGTAATTCCTCCTCCACCACTGTTTCCCAATTGAATAGACCAATCACAGCGCTCATCTGCTTGAACTACTAATGATCGGTTGCAATTGTTTGCAGGAACCATTTCTCTTTTGTTGTTAGTCTCTTGATTTCTGTTGAAAGGATATTGATTCCCTTGTGGTGGAGTCTTCGTGCATTCTCTTTTAAAATGCCCCTTTTCTCTATAGTTGAAACAACATTCCTTTTGTCAAGTAAAAAATGCCCATTCTCAAAATCAAAGCATTCAAACTCTTCTCCTTAGCGAAAGTGAAACTGGAAGTAACAAATGCCCATTCTCAAATGCCCTTTTCTCTACAGTTGAAACAAGTAAGAAATGCCCATTCTCATCCAGTTCGGCTAAAGAGCTTGAATTTGATACAACTTCTTCGAGAGATTCTTTGTACGGAGAAGTAAAACATGTCCATAACTCGGTATTCTGACCAAGAACATACGTATGAAAACGACTTTTCCATGAAGGATAATCGTTCATATGATTCATCTTTGGTGGACGGTTATTACTTCTAGTTTCACGTTCGCAAGGGAGAAGAGTTTGAACGCTTTGATTTTGATTCGTAACAAATGCCATTGACCAACGATAATCGTTTGTGGAGGTATTAAAGATTTTACCCATGAGGTTGCAGAGCTAGATTGTGATGAATCTTGGCTTGTACTTGAACTTCAACCCCAATCCCAAGGATTTGTACCCATTTTGTTTACTTGTTTATGAAAATCAACTTAAAAATTAAAAAATTAATCTTGAAATAAAAGTCTATTCACAATTTTAAAAACCACAAAGTATTTGAAAAACTAGAACACGAAAAACAGATCACAAAGAATCTTTGTTCTTCGTACGAATCAGTGATTCGTATGAGTCACTGTCCTTCGTACGAACCAGGTTGTTCGTACTAATAATGGTCTTTCGTGGGAGCAACCTATGCTTCGTGAGAACAAGGTTCTTAGTGCGAGTGACTTGGTCTTTTGCACGAACAGTCTTGTTCTTCGTGAGGATTGGTTATTCGCTGATGTTTGGTTTTTCGCAGGAAGGAATCTTTTTGCAGATTTGGTTGGTGAAACTTTCCTTTTCTAACAGACTGGTTTCTGAGTTTGTTCGAAAGTGGTCAAATGTCTACACAACTTTGGTTAAAAAGACAAACATTCCAATATCAGCTTTTCAGTCATAACAATCAAGTCAAGAGATTTGGTCAACCCTAAAAGAATATTCCGGTACCGGTAGATGTTTCACCTAAAAATATGTCCAACTGAAATTTGATAGAAAATTTTAAGGAACACCAGATCCTAACATGTCTCCATGTATTCTAACAAGGTTTTTTATGAAAATTTTCTGGATACAACAAGTTTTAGCTAAGTTTTAAACTAGTTATCTTTTAAAAACTTAAGTTTCTTGTTATGAGTTCAAGAACACTTCCAGAAACCCTCATAACTAGCTCAGAAACAACACTAAGCTTGGTTTTAAACAAGGAAGGAGCCAAAGCTCTGATACCACTTGTAGGTCCACTTGGAGGATCAAGATAACACACGCACGAGTGCGGAATCCAAGTTTATATGCAAACCATAACCAATATAACAAGAGATATATCTTCAAATGTTCACTATATTGATTTGTAGAGGGACCCAGTACATACAATCTTGAATAAACTGCTTATCTCTCTATACACTCTCAGTGTTCTCACTTTGTGCTTTGTGTGTCTAATACCCTCACCTCACCTTGAGAAGTGAGGTGCATGTCTGTTTATATATTGCCAACACCTAGCATTAGTACGAAGAATGTTGCTGGTCGTACGAAGCGCTACAAAGTCCACGAAGAACATTTCTGGAAGTGTTGCTCATACGAACAACATTTGGCTTACGAACAAACAATGTTCTTGTTAACAAGGTCACTCGTACGAGCCATGTAATGGCTCGTACAAGCATGTAATGGCTCGTACGAGCAAGCAACTTGCTCGTACGGAGCACCTTTCACTCTCACGAATAAACTAAACGTTGTACTAAATCAAGATTGGAGGATATCTTGATTTGATCGATACAACCAAACTTTTATAGACAGAACAGACAAAGACCGTATAATTACTGACGTAACTATGAACAAGCGACAGACACAAAAGTGTATCAACGAACTCCCCGTTGGATGTTGCTTGGTCTTTGGTCTTCATTTCTAATGGCCTGTTTCGGACTATGAACTTCTGGCGTGAATTACGAACTGAGTCGAACCGAACCGAGCTGATTCGCATCCACACAAATATGCATTAACAAACTCCCCCTTGGATGCTGCTCGTGATGGTTCGTTCTTCACATTGTTGGATCTTCAGATGGCTTCATGTGTCGCAGTCAGGAGGTGCATCAGTAAACTCCCCTTGAATATATCTTGCGGTGTTGATAATTGGTCAGCTATGAATTGATCTTCTTAATTCACACCTAGCATTCATGTTGTGTTTTTTTTCCCATAACTTTTTCTTCAAACTCGTTCTTTTTGCCTATAGCTTGCTTGGATGCCATATCTGCACGCACAACATAGCTAAATGCGTAATGAGAATAATTGCTAGGGATTTGATCAACCTTAGAGAATTTTCATTTGACACACATGAGACCAAACCTTATTCAACTACCAAGTGACAATAACTTTTTCTTCAAACTCGTTCTTTTTGCCTATAGCTTGCTTAGATGCCATATCTGCACGCACAACATAGCTAAATGCGTAATGAGAATAATTGCTAGGGATTTGATCAACCTTAGAGAATTTTCATTTGACACACATGAGACCAAACCTTATTCAACTACCAAGTGACAATAACTTTTTCTTCAAGCTCGTTCTTTTTGCCTATATCTTGCTTGGATGCCATATCTGCACGCACAACATAGCTAAATGCGTAAGGAGAATAATTGCTAGAGATTTGATCAACCTTAGAGAATTTTCATTTGACACACATGAGACCAAACCTCATTCAACTACCAACTGACAATACTTTAAGAGTTTTTAAGATTGTTCAATTTTAATCCACTAACCTTTAAAGCTTGTCAATTTTGACCATTTATGAAGATGCAATTTAGAACCAGGATTTTAGATAGAATAGACTCAAGTTCCAACATTGGTTAATCAAAAATAAACTAGAAGCAAAATCTTTTTTGGCTTTTATAAAATTTATATTAAAACTCACCTAAAATCTCTTTGACATTTTTAAAAAAATTTTAAATGTAAGGACGGAAAGCAACAAATAAATAAATATTTACAGACATTCTTTTTGCGATTTCGAGGATAAGAGAATCATATTAGTATACGGTCATGCCAAAACACACTTGTTGTTCAATTAATTAGCATTTAGATAAGTATTTTATAACAATTATCGGTAGTTTTGTCCACATAAGCTCAGCTTCTCAGATATACTCACGGATAGGGTATACGATTTATGTATGATTTATACTTACCGACTGGTATTCATCCACTCACGACACATTCCCGTATAAAGACATGCGTGAGAAAATCTTACCTGTGAGTATACTGTTTATAATCTGTTTTGACGTATAGATTGTGAGATACTCACTTATTTTTCATGAAAACAAGCCCTTTGTGATTAAATCACTTATTGATGAGGAACTTGATTTTCAGATGCATGCAGGGCACAGGAGTAAGTCCGTGAACAGGTTAGTACCAACGTACCGACAAAGAGACAAACTTAACTCCCACATAAAGCTGTGATATATTATCACTTATTGGTTGGGTGGATGTGATATGATTATCACTTATTGATGGTCGTATGCAATATTTACACGTTTGTATGGTATCATGGAAGTTCTAGACTTATGTCCCTGTTATTTTTCGGTAAAAGATTCAACCATGATACCCAGATGATAAACAAGCATAAAGACCGCATATCTCAGAACCTCGGCATATACTATCAAACGAAATTTCGGTACCAAGACCATATGCCAATGAATGGTTCCCACCTGGTCTTCAGCCGTTTATGTTTATATAGCCCTGCACACTTTAAAAAGATTGTTAGCCTACCGATATATTGAATATAGAGCTACTTATTATCTTTCATTTTAATGTTCAAAGAGGTTTTGACAGACCACTAATTTACTATCATTTTCTCTTTTTCTTGCCAGGAAACTCATTTTTGTTTTTCTCATGTTTTTGTCCTTTTTGACGTTTTATAATGTTTTTGTATTTTTCGGATTAGGATTTACTCCCCCTACAATGCAAAAAGTAAATTTAATCATTTAAATACATCTTTTTGGATTGTCTTCAAGAAACATATTTACAAAAACGATTTCCCGATGTGGATTAACTCATGTTTTACCTCGATGTCGTTCACAAAATTAATTTAATAAAAATGATTTATCAAAATTTTGAAAAATGAGTTGGCACGTTGGTAATTGGTGTGGATCAAAACAACATTGATGAGTTTCATATTGAAACAATCACGTGTGAGGTGATATTCGAGATCAATGTTTTTGATCTGGAGTGTTGTTCAAGATTTTAGAAATCTGTAAAGCAGCTTAAATATCGACACAGATAGAAGATATTAGAAAATTTAAACCGTAACGTTGCCATTTCTCCGTGCATTGTCAGGAATCTGTGTGCTCTCCCAACTGGATATCCACCCGGTGTGTATTTCAAGGTTGATATTGTAGCTACTTCATATAACTGAGAAATCTCTTCACAGCAGCAATATTATAAACGTCTGGGTCTGACTGGTAAGAAGCAAGAATACATGTGGAGAAGCTTGTACACAACATCTTTAGACGGTCCATACATGATGTTGTCCACATGTTTTTGCACCAGTAAAGGTCTTCATCTTTCTCCTTGAGAAGTGGTGTGCGGTTGTTCAAACCATGCCAAGGCATCCGCACACTCGGTTGATTTGTTCAACCAAACACATTTTCTTCAATCACACACGTGGTGAAATGTACACTGCACGATCATCTAGTAGGATTTGAACTTCTTGTGGAAGATATAAGACATGAACCTTTGATAATCTTCTGACGTGCTGCAGGTGCGTACATTTCAATTGAATTTATCCTGAGGATCTTATCCAAACCTTAAACAAACAAATTGTTGGTCGTGTTTGATCTTGTTGAAGTTATCAACTTCATTCACTAAAATTTCTTTACTCATTGGACATTATCTTCTCTTTCTCTCCAGCAAAGGCAACAACTCCTGGATATAATGATGTTTTGGAGCCGCATGTCGCCGATCTTGTGCCTGGATGCTCCATTATCAACACTTCTATGATTATGAATAGTTCCTCCTTGAACATCCTGCACACTCATTAAAGATTAGTTGGAGATGGGGACCCAAGCCTTCATTGACTTAGGTCATCTGACATCATCAAGAATTTAAACTTCGTTTTCCCGATTATTCGGAATGGATTGTGCTCCCCGTGAAGCAATTACCGGTTTTTGATTCCAAATATGTTTTTGTTTCTCAATTTTAACATTTGATTGTGTTTAGACAACCTCCAATTTTAAAGCTTTTTCAATAGCTTTTTGTTGTTTCTTTCTCTGTTTCATTTCTTGTTGTTTAACAAGACGAGGATCCTGTTTTGGTGAAATAGATTTAGCGTGGTAATGTTTACCACGAGGCGCATCAATTTTTGCTTTTCCCTTTGTGAGATATGGACAGTTTTTGACAATGTGCCCATACTTACCACACTAAAGCATGATCTCCGCAACAAACCTCTGAGTATTACAAATGTGATAGCTTGATGATGAACTTCGTGATCTTGAGGTACTTGGTCCCACATCACAATAATTTGTGTGTTATGTGTAGTGGTTCTCACTGTTTCTCTTCAAAATTTTATTTATTTAACAAAATCTGTGTTGGATTTGTTTCAAAATATTCAATTTTATCGGTCCCTCGGGATTTCACGAAGTTCGCATTTTGAATTTTCTTCTTGTTTTGGCTCTGTTTGCTTTTTCCATTTCCTTGGTTAGCGTGATTTTGCTTTCGTTAATTGTTTTGAGGTTTCAATGGTTGATTTCCGTATTTCTTTCTAACTTTGGATTTTAGGAGAGTAGCACACTAAGTTACTACAACTCTTGGACTCGAATTACCCAAAAACTTACTAGTGGAATCCTCGAAAACTTTATTAATCAAAGATTGATTGACACTTTTGATGGGAAAATCATTGTTTGAGTAAACTTTGTCAGAACCAATCAACGTATAAAGAAAGTTCACGCATTCATAGGTTTCAACATGGGCTTCAGCAATTTTGACATGGGCAGTCACACATGGTTTCGCTGGAGGATCACAGAGAATGTGATTTTCGAGAGGTATATTTTCCTCTTTTGTTACCGTATCTGACTGCTTAGATTGTCTTCATCCGACTCATCATCCAAACTATCATAATCCTCAATAACGGGAGGATTTTGGTCATTCATAGACTTTGAGTCATTGATGTTATCCGATTGACCTTGACTTCAAGATGTGCCCTAGACTAGCTGTAAGCTCAGCTAGATCCAATGGAACGGTGTGTTCAAACTATGGCATATCTTCATCATCTGTCATTTTGGTGTAATTGTGCCTAACCGGAGGAGGACAAGCCTGATAACCAATGCATTTCTTATCACCTTTCTTCTTTTGAACACCGATGATGTGATCCAAAACATATCTTGAGTTGGAGTAACTGTCCAACTTGAGTTTGATTGCATCATGTTCACATTTTGCACATGCTAACTCTTTTTTCATTTCTTCAAGCATATTAATATATTTGTTAATGATTGTTTATTTTCTCAAAACATTCTTTTTTAATTCAGAAACATCCTCTTTAAGGTTTCAATTGTTGTTATAAATTCCTTTTCGTTTTTCTTAAGAGCTGTGTTTGCCTCAGTGGACTTTGTCAGATCTATAATCAAACTCTGATGATGCCTCTTCATGTGATCAAATTTACCTTCAAGGTCTAAGTATTTGCCTTTTAAACTATACATTCAAAACACTTAGACCCAATAGGTTTATCGAAACTTACTTGACTGGATTGGCAATCTAAACGGGTCATGAATGTTGAGAGTCGAGGATCCGATTGATAAGAGTTGCTTGGAAAACTCATCAGATTACCCTTTGGTTTCATGTTCCAAATCTGCTTCGCCGATATCCGTCGATTCAGCTTCAGTAATCACATCATCTACTTTAGCATTAACATCTTCAGATCGATCTTTACTCAAAGTCGATTCTGCTTCATCTGAACTGCTGCTATCCCATGAACTGTCATCATTTCTGGACGATTCTCCATCGCTATCATTTTTAGCAATTTCGGCATAGTATGCAGTTCCATCTCCACCACTATTTTCCAATTGAATAGACCAATCACAGCGCTCATCTGCTTGAACTACTAATGCTCAGTTGCAATTGTTTGCAGGAACCATTTCTCTTTCATTGTTAGTATCTTGATTTCTGTTGAAAGGATATTGATTCCCTTGTGGTGGAGGCTTGGTGCATTCTCTTTTAAAATGCCCCTTTTTCTACAGTTGAAACAAGTAACTTTCCATTTGTCAAGTAACAAATGCCCATTCTCAAAATCAAAGCATTCAAACTCTTCTCCTTAGCAAAAGTGAAACTTGAAGTAACAAATGCCCATTCTCAAATGCCCTTTCCTCCACAGTTGAAACAAGTAACAAATGCCCATTCTCATCCAGTTTGGCTAAAGAGGTTGAATTTGATACAACTTCTTCGAGAGATTCTTTGTACGGGGAAGTAAAACATGTCCATAACTCGGTATTCTGACCTAGAACATACGTATGAAAACGACTTTTCCATGAAGGATAATCGTTCATATGATTCATCTTTGGTGGACGGTTGTTATTCTAGTTTCACTTTCGCTAGGGAGAAGAGTTTGAAGGCTTTGATTTTGATTCGTAACAAATTCCCATTGACCAACAGTAATCGTTTGTGGAGGTATTAAAGATTTTACCCATGAGGTTGCGGAGTTAGATTGTGATGAATCTTGGCTTGTACTTGAACTTCAACTCCAATCCCAAGGATTTGTACCCATTTTGTTTACTTGTTTATGAAAATCAACTTAAAATTTAAAAAATTAATCTTGAAATAAAAGTATATTCACAATTTTAAAAACCACAAAGTATTTGGAAAAACTAGAACACGAAAAACAGATCACAAAGAATCTTTGTTCTTCATACGAATCAGTGATTCGTATGAGTCACTGTCCTATGTAGGAACCAGGTTGTTCGTACGAATAATTGTCTTTCGTGCGAGCAACCTATGCTTCGTGCGAACAAGGTTCTTCGTGCGAGTGACTTGGTCTTTTGCACACGAATAGTCTTGTTCTTCGCGAGGATAGGTTATTCGCTGATGTTTGGTTTTTCGCAGGAATGAATCTTTTTGCAGATTTGGTTGGTGAAACTTTCCTTTTCTAACAGACTGGTTTCTGAGTGTGTTCGAAAGTGGTCAAATGTCTACACAACTTTGGTTAAAATGACAAACATTCTAATATCAGCTTTTCAGTCAAAAACAGTCAAGTCCAGAGATTTGGTCAACCCTAAAAGAATATTCCGGTACCGGCAGATGTTTCACCTGAAAATATGTCCAACTGAACTTTGATAGAAAATTTTAAGAAAAACCAGATCCTAACATGTCTCCATGTATTCTAACAAGGTCTTTTATGAAAAATTTCTGGATACAACAAGGTTTAGCTAAGTTTTAAACTAGTTTTCTTTTAAAAACTTAAGTTTATTGTTATGAGTTCAAGAACACTTCCAGAAACCCTCATAACTAGCACAGACACAACACTAAGCTTGGTTTTAAATAAGGAAGAGAGCCAAAGCCCTGATACCACTTGTAGGTCCACTTGGAGGATCAAGATAACACACGCACGAGTGTGGAATCCATGTTTATATGCAAACCAAAGCAAGAGCATAACCAATATAACAAGAGATATATCTTCAAATGTTCACTATATTGATTTGTAGAGAGACCCAGTACATACAATCTTGAATAAACTGCTTATCTTTTTATACACTCTCAGTGTTCTCACTTTGTGCTTTGTGTTTCTAATACCCACACCTCACCTTGAGAAGTGAGGTGCATGTCTGTTTATATAGTGCCAACATCTAGCAATAGTACGAAGAATGTTGCTGGTCGTACGAAGCGCTACAAAGTCCACGAAGAAGATTTCTGTAAGTCTGGCTCATACGAATGAGTAAGTCATTTGTACGAACAAATAATGTTCTTGTTAACAGGGTCACTCGTAGGAGCCATGTAATGGCTCGTACAAGCATGTAATGGCTCGTACGAGCAAGCAACTTGCTCGTACGGAGCACCTTTCACTCTCACGAATAAACTAAACGTCGTACTAAATCAAGATTGGAGAATATCTTGATTTGGTCGACACAACCAAACTTTTATAGACACAACAAACAAAGACCGTACAATTACTGACGTAACTAAGAACAAGCGACATACACAAAAGTGTATCAACAAACTCCCCCTTGGATGTTGCTTGGTCTTCGGTCTTCATTTCCAATGGCCTGCTTCGGACTATGAACTTCTGGCGTGAATTCTGAACTGAGTCGAACCGAACCGAGCTGATTCGCATCCACACAAATATGCATTAACAAACTCCCCCTTGGATGCTGCTCGTGATGGTTCGTTCTTCACATTATTGGTTCTTCAGAGGGCTTCATGTGTCGCAGTCAGGAGGTGCATCAGCAAACTCCCCCTTGAATATATCTTGCGGTGTTGATAATTGGTCAGCTATGAATTGATCTTCTTAATTCACACCTTGCATTCATGTTGTGTCTTTTCTCCCACAACTTTTTCTTCAAACTCGTTCTTTTTGTCTTTAGCTTGCTTGGATGCCATATCTGCACACACAACATAGCTAAATGCGTAATGAGACTAATTGCTAGGGATTTGATCAACCTTAGAGAATTTTCATTTGACACCTATGAGACCAAACCTCATTCAACTACCAACTGACAATACTTTAAGAGTTTTTAAGATTGTTCAATTTTAATCTACTAACCTTTAAAGCTTGTCAACTTCGACCATTTATGAAGATGTAATTGTTTTTCGGCTTAGAACCAGGATTTTAGATAGGATAGACTCAAGTTGCAACATCGGTTAATCAAAAATAAACTAGAAGCAAAATCTTTTTTGGCTTTTATAAAATTTATGTTAAAACTAACCTAAAATCTTTTTGACATTTTTTTAAAATTTTTAAATGTAAGGACGGAAAGCAACAAACAAATAAATAAATATTTGCAGACATTCTTTTTGCAAATTTCGAGGATAAGAGAATCATATTAGTATACGGTCATGCCAAAACACACTTGTTGGTCAATTAATTAGCATTTAGATAAGTATTCTATAACAATTATCGGTACTTTTGTCCACATAAGCTCAATTTCTCAGATGTACTCACGGCTAGGGGATACGATTTATGTATGATTTATACTTACAGACCGTTGTTCATCCACTCACGACACACTCCCGTATAAAGACATGCGTGAGAGAAAATCTTACCGGTGAGTATACTGTTTATAATCTGTTTGGACGTATAGATTGTGAGTACTCACTTATTTTTCACGAAAGCCCTTTGTGATTAAATCACTTATTGATGAGGAACTTGATTTTCAGATGCATGCAGGGCACAGAAGTAAGTCCGTGAACAGGTTAGTACCAACGTACCGACAAAGAGACGAACTTAACTCCCACATAAAGCTGTGATATATTATCACTTATTGATTGGGTGGATGTGATATGATTATCACTTATTGATGGTCGTATGCAATATTTACACGTATGTATGGTATCATGGAAGTTCTAGACTTGTCCCTGTTATTTTTCGGTAAAAGATTCAACCATGATACCCAGATGATAAACAAGCATAAAGACCGCATATCTCAGAACCTCGGCATACTCTCAAAAGAAATTTCGGTACCAAGACCATATGCGAATGAATGGTTCCCACCTGGTCTTCAGTCGTTTATGTTTATATCGCCCTGCACACTAAAAAGATTGTGAGCCTACCGATATATTGAATATAGAGCTGCTTGTTATCTTTCATTTTAATGTTCATAGAGGTTTTGACAGCCACTAATTTACTATCATTTTCTCTTTTTCTTGCCAGGAAACTCATTTTTGTTTTTCTCATGTTTTTGTCCTTTTTGACATTTTATAATGTTTTTGTATTTTTCGGATTAGGATTTACTCCCCCTAGAATGCAAAAAGTAAATTTAATCCTTTAAATACATCTTTTTGGATTGTCTTCAAGAAATATATTTACAAAAACGATTTCCCGGTGTGGATTAACTCATGTTTTACCTCGATGCGTTCACCAAAATTAATTTAATAAAAATGATTCACAATTTTGAAAAATGAGTTGGCACGTTGGTAACTTGTGTGGATCAAAACAACATTGATGAGTTTCATAGTGAAACAATCACGTGTGAGGTGATATTCAAGATCAATGTTTTTGATCTGGAGTGTTGTTCAAGATTTTAAATTTGTAAAGCAGCTTAAATATCGACACAATAAAAGAGATTAGAAAATTTAAACCGTAACGCTGCCATTTCTCCGTGCATTGTCAGGAATCTATGTGCTCTCCCAACTGGATATCCACCCGGTGTGTATTTCAAGGTTGATATTGTAGCTACTTCATATAACTGAGAAATCTCTTCACAGCCGCAAGATTATAAACGTCTGGGTCTGACTGGTAAGAAGCAAGAATGCATGTGGAGAAGCTTGTAGACATCATCTTTTGACGGTCCATACATGATGTTGTCCACATGTTTTTGCACCACTAAAGGTCTTCAACTTTCTCCTTGAGAAGTAGTGTGCGGTTTTCCAAACCATGCCAAGGCATCCGCACACTCGGTTGGTTTGTTCAACCAAACACATTTTCTTCAATCGCACTCATGGTGAAATGTACACTGCACGATCATCTAGTAGGATTTGAACTTCTTGTGGAAGATATAAGACATGAATCTTTGATAATCTTCTGACGTGCTGCAGGTGCGTATATTTCAATTGAATTTATCCTGAGGATCTGATCCAAGCCTTAAACAAACAAATTGTTGGTCGTGTTTGATCTTGTTGAAGTTATCAACTTCATTCACTAAAATTTCTTTACTCATTGGAAATTATCTTCTCTTTCTCTCCAGCAAAGGCAACAACTCCTGGATATAATGATGTTTTGGAGCCGCATGTCGCCGATCTTGCGCCTGGATGCTCCATTATCAACACTTCTATGATTATCAATAGTTCCTCCTGGAACATCCTGCACACTCATTAAAGATAAGTTGGAGATGGGGACCTAAGCCTTCATTGACTTAGGTCATCTGACACATCAAGAATTTGAACTTCGTTTTCCCAATTATTCGGAATGGATTGTCCTCCCCATGAAACAATTACCGGTTTTGGATTCCAAATCTGTTTTTGTTTCTCAATTTTAACATTTGGTTGTGTTTAGACAACCTCCAATTTTAAAGCTTTTTCAACAGGTTTTTGTTGTTTCTTTCTCTGATTCATTTCTCGTTGTTTAACAAGACGAGGGTCCTATTTTGGTGAAACAGATTTAGCATGGTAATGTTTACCATGGGGCGCATCAATTTTTGCTTTTCCCTTTGTGAAATATGGACAGTTTTTGACAATGTTCGCATACTTACCACACTCAAAGCATGATCTCCGCTCAACAAACCTCGGAGTATTACAAATGTGATAGCTTGATGATGAACTTCGTGATCTTGAGGTACTTGGTCCCACATCACAACAATTTGGGTGTTGTGTGTAGTGCTTCTCACTGTTTCTCTTCAAAATTTTATTTTTTAACAAAATCCGTGTTGGATTTGTTTCAAAATATTCAATTTTATCGGTCCCTCGGGATTTCACGAAGTTCACATTTTGAATTTTCTTATTGTTTTGGCTCTGTTTGCTTTTTCCGTTTCCTTGGTTAGCGTGATTTGCTTTCGTTGATTGATTTTAGGTTTCAATTGTTAATTTCCGTATTTCTTTCTAACTTCGGATTTTAGGAGAGGAGCACACTAAGTTACTATAACTCTTGGACTCGAATTACCCAAAAACTTACTACTGGAATCCTCGAAAACTTTATCAATCAAAGATTGATTGACACTTTTGATGGGAAAATCTTTGTTTGAGTAAACTTTGTCGGAACCCATCAACGTATAAAGCAAGTTCACGCTTTCATAGGTTTCAACATGGGCTTCAGCAATTTTGACATGGGCAGTCACACATCGCTGGAGGATCACAGAGAATGTGATTTCGAGAGGCATATTTTCCTCTTTTGTTACCATATCTGACTGCTTAGATTTGTCTTCATCCGACTCATCATCCGAACTATCATAATCCTCAATAACGGGAGGATTTTGATCATTCATAGACTTTGAGTCAATGATGTTATCCGATTGACCTAGACTTGAAGATGTGCCCTAGACCAGCTGTAAGATCCGCTAGATCCAATGGAACGGTGGGTTCAAGCTATGGCATATCTTCGTCATCTGTCATTTTGGTGTAATTGTGCCTAACCGGAGGAGGACAAGCTTGATAACCAATGCATTTCTCATCACCTTTCTTCTTTTGAACACCGATGATGTGATCCAAAACATATCTTGAGTTGGAGTAACTGTCCAACTTGAGTTTGATTGCATCATGTTCACATTTTGCACAGGCTAACTCCTTTTTCGTTTCTTCTAGCATGTTAATATAATTGTTAATGATTGTTTATTTTCTCAAAACATTCTTTGTTAATTCAGAAACATCCTTTTTAAGGTTTCAATTGTTGTTATAAATTCCTTTTCGTTTTTCTAAAGAGTTGTGTTTGCCTTAGTGGACTTTGTCAGATCTACAATCAAACTCTGAATGATGCTTCTTCATGTGCACAATTTACCTTCAAGTTCTAAGTATTTGCCTTTTAAACTATACATTCTAAACACTTAGACACAATAGGTTTATCGAAATTACTTGACTGGATTGGCAATCTAAATGGGTCATGAATGCTACATGGAGAGTGGAGGATCCAATTGATAAGAGTTGCTTGGAAAACTCATCAGATGACCCTTTGGTTTCATGTTCCAAATCTGGTTCGCCGCTATCCGTCGATTCAGCTTCAGAAATCACATCATCTACTTTAGCATTAACATCTTCAGATCGATCTTCACTCAAAGTCGATCGTGCTTCATCTGAACTGCTGCTATCCCATGAACTGTCATCATTTTTGGACGATTCTCCATCGCTATCATTTTTAGCAATTTCGGCATAGTATGCAGTTCCTCCTCCACCACTGTTTCCCAATTGAATAGACCAATCACAGCGCTCATCTGCTTGAACTACTAATGCTCGGTTGTTATTGTTTGCAGGAACCATTTCTCTTTCGTTGTTAGTATCTTGATTTCTGTGAAAGGATATTGATTCCCTTGTTGTGGAGGCTTCGTGCATTCTCTTTTGAAATGCCCCTTTTCTCTACAGTTGAAACAAGTAACTTCCCTTTTGTCAAGTAACAATGCCCATTCTCAAAATCAAAGCATTCAAACTCTTCTCCTTAGCGAAAGTGAAACTGGAAGTAACAAATGCCCTTTTCTCTACAATTGAAACAAGTAACAAATGCCCATTCTCATCCAGTTTGGCTAAAGAGGTTGAATTTGATACAACTTCTTCGAGAGATTCTTTGTACGGAGAAGTAAAACATGTCCATAACTCGGTATTATGACCAAGAACATACGTATGAAAACGACTTTTCCATGAAGGATAATCGTTCATATGATTCATCTTTGGTGGATGGTCGTTACTTCTAGTTTCACTTTCGCTAAGGAGAAGAGTTTGAACACTTTGATTTTAATTCGTAACAAATGCCCATTGACCAACTGTAATCGTTTGTGGAGGTATTAAAGATTTTACCCATGAGGTTGCGGAGCTAGATTGTGATGAATTTTGGCTTGTACTTGAACTTCAACCCCAATCCCAAGGATTTGTACCCATTTTTTTTATTGTTTATGAAAATCAACTTAAAATTTAAAAAATTAATCTTGAAATAAAAGTCTATTCACAATTTTAAAAACCACAAAGTATTTGAAAAACTAGGACACGAAAAACAGATCACAAAGAATCTTTGTTCTTCGTACAAATCAGTGATTCGTATGAGTCGTTGTCCTTTGTACGAACCGGTTGTTCGTACGAATAATTGTCTTTCGTGCGAGCAACCTATGCTTCGTGCGAACAAGGTTCTACGTGCGAGTGACTTGGTCTTTTGCACGAACAGTCTTGTTCTTCATGAGGATAGGTTATTCGCTGATGTTTGGTTTTCCACAGGAAGGAATCTTTTAGCAGATTTGGTTTGTAAACTTTCCTTTTCTAACAGACTTGTTTCTGAGTTTGTTCGAAAGTGGTCAAATGTTTACACAACTTTGGTTAAAAAGACAAACATTCCAATATCAGCTTTTCTGTCAAAACAGTCAAGTCCAGAGATTTGGTCAAACCTAAAAGAATATTCCGGTACCGGCAGATGTTTCACCTGAAAATATGTCCAACTGAACTTTGATAGAAAATTTTAAGAAAAACCAAATCCTAACATGTCTCCATGTATTCTAACAGGGTTTTTTATGAAAATTTTCTGGATACAACAAGTTTTAGCTAAGTTTTAAACTAGTTTTCATTTAAAAACTTAAGTTTTTTTTGTTATGAGTTCAAGAACACTTCCAGAAACCCTCATAACTAGCTTAGACACAACACTAAGCTTGATTTTAAACAAGGAAGAGAGCCAAAGCTCTGGTACCACTTGAAGGTCCACTTGGAGGATCAAGATAACACACGCATGAGTGCGGAATCCAAGTTTATATGCAAACCAAAGCAAGAGCATAACCAATATAACAAGAGATATATCTTCATATGTTCACTATATTGATTTGTAGGGAGACCCAGTACATACAATCTTGAATAAACTGCTTATCTCTCTATACACTCTCAGTGTTCTCACTTTGTGCTTTGTGTGTCTAATACCCACACCTCACCTTGAGAAGTGAGGTGCATGTCTGTTTATATAAAGCCAACACCTAGCAACAGTACAAAGAATGTTGCTGGTCATACGAAGCGTTACAAAGTCCAAGAAGAACATTTCTGTAAGTGTGGCTCGTACGAACAACCTATGGCTCGCATGAATGAGTAAGTCGTTTGTACGAATAAACTACGAGCATGTAATGACTTGCACGAGCATGTAATGGATCGTACGAGAAAGCAATTTGCTCGTACGGAGCACCTTTCACGCTCACGAATAAACTAAACGTCGTACTAAATCAAGATAGGAGGATATCTTGATTTGGTCGACACGACCAACCTTTTACAGACACAACAAACAAAGACCGTACAATTACTGACGTAACTAAGAACAAGCGACAGACACAAAAGTGTATCAACAAACTCCCCCTTAGATGTTGCTTGGTCTTCGGTCTTCATTTCTAATGGCTTGCTTCGAACTATGAACTTCTTGCGTGAATTCCGAACTGAATCGAACCGAACCGAACCAAACTGATTCGCATCCACAAAAATATGCATTAACAAGAAAATCTGACTCTATCTTCTCCACCTCATGATGTGGGTAGTATGTTTCCTTGATAAAGTCCGCAAACTTGGACCATCCCAAGTTATACAGGTGTACTTTTCCTGTTGATTGGACCATAGCCTTCCACCATATTAGGGCATCAACCTTAAAGGATTGGGATACAAACTTCACCACATCCTTATCAGCACAACCGTTGATATGTACAATAGTTTCCATTTCTTCGAGCCATCTCAAGGCTTCTATAGCCGCTTATCTCCGTAAAAGTCTCAGGGCTTGCAGGAGACAAAATATTAATAGGTACATCCGTCTTTAAAAGAACATGGCCTATCCTGAAATTCTTGTTTCTTTAGTTCATTCTATGCATTTGATGAGTGAACAGAGCTCTCCTTTCGAGCTGAAGATGGTCGAATAGATACAGGTTTGGAGCGAGTAGCGCTCGATTCTTTAAATTTTTCCATGGCCTTTCCAACAGCTGGATCAATGCGAGCTTGGAAATCATCAGCATTGATGGCTATGTTTTTCAACATTGTCAGTATTATTATCACGGCGACTACTTTGTGCCTCATCTGAATTAGCCATCTCTGATGTTTTGGTACTAAGTATCAAATTAAACATATATTAGCTATAGAATTAATAACCATATAGGCTTTGAAGTTTGGATATACAAATTCATTGCTTATAGGCTTAATATTTGAAATGAATATTCTTTAAGTTATTTAGGTATAATAGGCCTAGGTCTCAAAGGGACCAAAGGCTTTCTAAATTTAGACGTAGTTGATATATTATGGGACAGTGGATCATAAAGTTACAACTGTCATTGTCATATTTGACAATATAATATGGTTGTAGGCAAAGCAATTAACATTATCTAAGATGTTAAGATAGACAATCATTGTACAGATGATATTAGTCATGATCTTTTTGATCATATAGACTATAAGGCTTGAGCATAGCTCACCACCTTAGACAGGGAACCATAAGGTTACAACTGTCATTGTCTTGATGGACAATATAGTATTGCTTGTAGGCAAATCATCACAAATGGATGTTAAATCATAGCACGTAGGCACTTCATCACTAATGGATGTTTAATTATAGCCCGTAGGCACTTCATCACTAATGAATGTTTAATTATAGCCCGCAGGCACTTCATCACTAATGGATGTTTAATTATAGCCTGTAGTCACTTTATCCCTAATGGATGTTTAATTATAGCTCGTAAGCACTTCATCACTAATGGATGTTTAATTATAGCCCGTAGGCATTTCATCACTAATGGATGTTTAATTATAGCACGTAGTCACTTTATCACTAATGGATGTTTAAATTATTATCATCGCATTGATGATATTAGCCGGGATCAAATTTGATCACAAAGGCTATAAGGTTAGGACATAGTCCATCTCCTAGACGGTTAGTGTGGTTCCTCAAGTCACACTACCAGGAGTATTAACATTGCTTGAATGTTAAAACAGAATTATCTTAATGGTTGATTAATAATAGTCATGGTCGCGTTTGACCTTAACGGCTTGGAGGCTTGAACATAGTTCACCACCTCTGGATAGAAGGGATAGTCTTTCTTAACTATCATGATAGAAGGTTATTCATCCGTAACTATCTATTATAAATTGGCAAATTAATATGGAGACGATCGCTTGAAGAGGATATAACGATTATATATATATATAATTCCAAATATTTCATTAAATAACAATAGAGAATTGCAATAATGAAATAAATTAAACTAATTGTCCTTGGAGGGACTAAAAAGAAAAAACATGCCCACATAGGGACTAAAGAAATAACAATGTCCACGCAGGGACTAAGAGAAATATTACAAAACATAAAATAGAAGAAACTTCACTTGTCCTTCTTTCCTTTGACTAACTTGGAAAGTTTCTTGAAGAACTTATTTGTCTTCTTCTCCGTCTTCTTAGCCTGTTGTTGCATTTTTTTCATCCACTCCAATGCCTTATTAATGGCTTCAAGGGGTGGCAGAGGTTGTGGTTGTGGTTTAGGCACAACAAGGTACTGGTATCCATAACTTGGGTACCCAGTAGGTGGATAAGCAGGTGAGAAAGGAGATTGGTAAAGCGCATTATGCATGACTGCTTGCATATATGGGTCATGTGATAGAGCCTGATAGTCTAAGTTCGTTGGCGTAGTCGGGTTAAAAGGATTATATTTAGACGTGTCTATGTATGTAGGGATAGGGTTATTAAAACCCAATGGTGGTGGTTGAACCACAGGTGGTGGTGTTGGTTCCACCATAGGCGTAGTATTTGAGGGTCCACCCATTATTGGGTCCTCAGGAATGGTAGGGTAGGTTTGGGGCAATGGTGGTAGTGAACCTGACCATTGTCCCGCACGCACCGACATACGTGCTCCACGTTTCCTCCTTGGTGGCTCAGGTGGTGGTTGAGGTTGCTCCACCTGTTCCATTTGGATGTCTTCCTGTGTAGGAGGCGGTGTTGGAGAATGGTACGAAGGAGTGTTAATAAAAGTAAATTGACTCCAATACTGGTCCCATTCATTAGGAACTTGGTAAGATATCCTGCATAAGAGTTAGAACCGCTAGAGATTTCAATGGGGTGTCCGTGTGATCCTGATGGTGGCATCTCCGAGTCGGAGTCTACGTCCATAGCATTTGGTTGATCTAACTGATTCTGATCAGCTAGGGTGGGTTAAAATAAAGATCTGGGTTAAATTCTTCATGGTATGAATGCGAATGGGAATGATGGGAATGGTGAGAGTGGTGTGAATACTGGGAGTGGTGAGAGTGGTTTGAATGGTAAGAGTTTTGGGAGTGTGGGGCAAATATTTATGAGAGATAGAGTGTCTCGCTGGTTGCCAAGGAGACGAATCTCCCGAATCTTGATAAGAATTTGAGTTGTGAGGTTGTGAAGGGATGCGCCCCGATGGCCGTCCTCTCATTGGACCTTTTCCTCTTCCACTTTGTCCTCTGAATCTTGGCGGCATTTTCCAGTTAAAAATCAATTCATAAACAATAATAATAACTTAATAATGAAATGAGTAATCTTAGATCAATGTCTAGACTCGAAAGTCAAAGGAATGTGCTAGAGTGTAAGTTTGAGATTAAACACAAAAGGCTATTGTTTAGTTCTCTCAAACGTTGGCTATGATACCAACCTGTCACACCCTGAATTTCCAACCAAATCTCGGTGGGCCTGAGTGGGGAATATCATGTCGTAAGTTGATGTCATCATAGTCAATTAACACAGCACAGTGGAAGTCTTGGAGTTCAAAATACTATTACAAACCAAAATGTCCAAAGTTCGAAAAATATACAGGTGGTTTGTAACAAAAGATCCACAGGCGGATCGCAAAATATACAAAAGACGTGTAATAGACTTTAGGCAAATCTAAGGATTTGCAAGATCCTCTTATATCACTACCAAGCAGCCTCCAACCTATTTCTTATTGTACCTACAACTTAGTCTTTTGAAAGTATGTCAGCTTTCGCTGGTAAATACAATTAACTGACTCATTTTGAGAACATTTCAAAAATTGACTTAGGTGCACTAGGCACATGAAAATCTTTTATAACTTGGGAAAGTTATGCTTTTAACCTTGTATACAGATTCACATGTTTATCAATACATATGGGGCCCCATTATAGAAACCGAGACATGATTAACTGACACACCACTTATGAACCCACGAAGGAGTTATCCCCAACTTGTGGGTAAAATATATTTTAGCATTCGCATCTGTCAGGTGTATGTCTACACCACGTGCTTTGGTTGTGGCCATTAGTAACTTAAATGAGTCGAGGATATCCAGGACATGGTCGTTAACCCCCAATGTTTAAGTTATCAAACAAAACTGATCAAAACGGGATATGCGAATTTACTAGCCACAATCCGGCATTTGATTGATCCCATTCCCGACCAAGCGGTAATAATTTACTGTTTCCCAAGCCTGTATAGGGGAAATAAGTTAAGAGTATTTACCTGAGCAAGTACTTGACATTAAATGCGAGTTTATATTAACTCAACCGTTTAATCAATTAGAAAGTGCAGATAGCATTTATTGGAAGACTTTAGTCTGGAATAATGGCATAAGCTAACCAATTAGAATGCTAAAGGTCCTATTTAAGTCATAGACTTGACCAACTATCTTAAAGGATCAAAACGGTAAATGCGCAAGATTAAGCGATAACCGGATAGAATGTAGTTTAAACCCGACAAGCACTAAGACTTGTATAATATGGGTAAACAATTAACATTCTGGAATTTGAGATTAAAATGATAAGGTTAACCTGTTTCAGTTAATTTTCGTAAACTAGTTACATATACTTAACCTTACGCATATAAGAGATATCGGGTAACCGGGTGAGTCATGAACAAGTTCTATATGTCATTATACTTTAAAACGAAACTACGCCTTAATAAGCGTTTTGATTATTATATGACATAAAAAGGAACTTTATGATCATAAACATCTTGTAAAAATACTTAATTTTTAATATATTATCAGTAAAATATCACACATAAGTGTGGTTCATGGTTTAGGACCAAACTATGCGCCGAAAGGGAATTTTGGTCTTTTTTAAAAGCATAAATTACGATATTTCAATAAAACTTTAGTTTATGATTAAAATAATAAGATCATAATATGTTACTTATATTAACATATCAGTAGGTAACTCATTTACAAGTTCGTTGTTGATTAAAACCTTGTTTTATGTAAAAAGGACATTTTGGTCAAAGTTTGACATTTAGCGGAACTTGTGCATAAACTCATATTATGATTAAGTAATATAACCTCTGAGGGTTATGCTACATTGTATTATGATCATAATGCATCCATAAGTCACTAGTAAACTAATCTAAGTCGGGTCAGAATCGAAAGTCAAAGCAGAAGTCAAACTTTGTGACTTTCGATTGTGAACCGACCCTAGGACTAGAATTGATGGGTTGAACATGTCCCCACATGTTCTAATAACTATTACCAACTTACTTAAGTGTCAAAAACATATTTCTATCATATAAAAACTCAGATTATAACATTTATAAAATCTGACCCGTTCGACTTTTTAAAATATAAACTTTGTCCCGTCAATTGACCTAGTAAACGTGATCCTTAGGAGGTGCCCTTTTAAGGGATTATTACCTACCTAATTACGATCACTTAGCCATGTTCATCTTGAACAATGGCTAGACCATAATGGTCTTAACCGAAAGTCAAGACATTTGTCGAAAATACTTGACTTTCGGCTATTGAAAGCCTATAAAAGAAAAGAGCAGACATAGAACACTTACAAGTGATCCAAGAGGAAGTTTAGAATTCAAAGGGATGCTCCTAGATGAACATGAACTGCCAAGAGTGTAATAGAGAGGAGAAAAGTGAATGAGCAAGGAGTGAGGTGAACTTGGTGATCTATTTGTAGTGCAAGAGGGTGTGTGAGGATGAAGGCAGGTGTTAGAGGTGTTGTAGGATCAATACAAGTGGCTAGTTAGGTGTCAAGTGCTGCAAGAGAGTGGCAATTTGCTGGATAGGTGGCGTCTTGGCAGAAATTTGGCACTTTGAAACTTTTATTCCCTCAAATATAGTTTTATTAAATGTCATGAATTTTCCCTTGACTTATATTCAATGACAACTAGTTCTTTTCGTTCAACACGTGGTGTATTGAAGAAGAGTACGAATAACCGAACGTTAATGTGTTATATTATGTGCTTTAGTGACTTATAAGTGGTTACTACCTTAGAACACGACAATTACGAGTTCTTATGGTTTTATAGGCTAAATTACCTAATTTAGTAAGGTTAAAGGTTCGGTGATAGTGTAGAACACTCAAGGATGGTAAATCAAAAGATATCACCTCAGCCGAGAGTTGTTCGGATCGAAAGGTGGCTTGATTAAGCAAGAAACACGAAATAATGTTGTCTAGGGGTCTCCGGGTCATTATTTGAAAGTTGAAATAATGAAAAATAAAGGTTTTCAAAGCTCGCCGTAGGCTACGGTCACCAGACCGTAGCTTACGGTTAATGTAAATCAGTTCAGCAAGATTCGACCGTAACTTACGGTCCTTGACCTTAGGTTACGGTCAAGTGTGATTTCTAACCAGCAATGCTGAACTGTAGCTTACGGTTTGGGACCGTAGCTTATGTTCCGGTATGTGGAAATTTTGTGATTTTGACATATTTGAGCGAATTGAGTGGCTAACTCATTTAAGGCTTCATTTGAGGCTTCATTTGAGAATATGAGGTGTTACATTTTGTAAGTTTTTGGAAGTTCCCAGAGGGGAAACGCTGGCGGAATCTCTCCACGAATTCCCCCAACCAGACAAGATGTATATTCTTTCGGTGTGAATGAATATATGCTTCCGCTGATTCTGTTTTGATTAACCTTACTACCGAATCAGTACTATCATACGCCCAAACTTCCGTCTATAAATACCGTCACCGGGACCTACAATCATTTGGGCTAGGCCCACTCTTATATAAATTAAGTTGGGCTAGGGCCACTTTTATAAATCATTTAGGCTAGGCTCATTCTTATATAAATTAACTTGGGCTAGGCCTACTTTTAAAAAATAAATTGGGCTAGGCCCACTTTTATAAATTAACTTGGGCTAGGCCTACTCTTATAAATCATTTGGGCTAGGCCCACTCTTATATAAATTACTTAGGCTAGACTTAATTATATAACTTAAATGGGCTAGGCCTACACATATAAATCCAAGGTGGTAATATAGTCAATCGATAAGAACCGGATATCAATCAGTGGACGCGGTGTCTTAATACTAAACCTTTGCTACTTTTAAGCTTGTTCGATAAATGAGTTGATTTCTTTGATTTTAAATTATAATGCACAAATAACAATTAGCTTACTAAATTAAGAAAGAAGGATAATTAAAAGAGGTTGCTTAATCTAAGTATCCACTAATAAACATATGGCAATAATTAAGGAAGACTAATGGTGATGCAAGTCATAAATTCAACTAAGTCCCCAATCAAGGCTTTCTAGTTGTATAAATATTTGGAAAATTACAATGAGACAACATTCTAATCACCTAAGATTTATTCTTTTAAGTTCACTTGCTTAGTTGATGTTAATATTTAATAATGAGTTATTTGTTTGTTAAAACTCCTAACTCTAGAAGTTAAGGAAAACTAATATGAACAACACAATAATCACCCTAACTTGGTTTCAAGTAAGTGACATCTTCATCATGTTCTTGATATGAATCACAAGCATGGTCATGCTAGACAACAATCTTGGCCTAAATCATCAAACCAACATAAGTACAAACTATAAGAATTCATATAAACATTCATATGATATTTCCAAATCTAAATGAAAGAATCCATACAGTCAAATCACCATTCTAATCATGTTAGTAATTACCATTCCTAGCTTCATGCTATGAATCAGATCAACAAGTTAACAAGATTCAACAATCATAATCTCTACATGGGCTTTCAAACACAACATGTAAATACTTATGATCAAACATTCAAGAACAACGACTTCAAACAGGAACATGAACTCCAAGAACAAGATTGAATATCACCATGAAGATTAACAAACAACAATCACCACATCTATCTCCATGTTATCACATCTTCATTAGCTTCAACAAGGTTTAAGCAACACAAATGTTTAGCCCATAAGGCTCATAACTACTAAATCAAATGCAAAATCACTTAAATTGTTCATAAGTAACGAGTGGCTAACTAATATTTAAAACAAGATTAAATGGTAAAATGAGTAGATCTTCAAGTGATTCAACCTTCTTCAAGGCTCCTTCTTGGCTCTACAAGCTTCCAAGATCAGAATCCTAAGAGAAAAGTTCATTAAACTGCTCCCACTCCTCTTCAAATGAGCTTAAAACTCGTATTTATGCTACTGGTGAGTTGGCACGATTATGGCACCTTTTGGCACGGTCGTGCTTGGCAAGTGTCAGGAGCGCTTTTTCATCTGTCGATCATGTTTGCTACCATTTCAGGAAAGATCCCGCTCAAACTTCCTCGAGGAGGCATGACCATGCCAAAAGGTAGCATGTTCATGCTTACCGATGACGTATCCGGCGATGACCGTTTTGACCTCGGAAATGTACTGATTAGAAGCTAAGTTGGGTCGCACATGGTCGTGCTCCGGTTTGGCACGATCGTGCCAGTCTTGGACTTATCTAGTTTGCGCTGATGGTTGATAGTGCTAATGAGAGTACTGGTCTTCGAAGGCTTGGCAAAGTTTCATTTTTGTTCCATTTTGCTCCCAAAGCCTCCGTTTCATCACAAGGCTGAATCCCAGACTTGTATTTCACAAACAACTCAAATGAGTATCAAGATCAATGAAAATACAACAAGTTCTCACATAAACGGGGAATATATGACGTTTAAAAGATGTATAACTTCTTATACATCAATAGATAAGTGTGAGATATGTAGGGGAGGTCACGCCAAATTTTGAGTGTTCACTGATGATTGAGGAGCAGGTCGAGCTTATAGGGGGTCAAAATAGATGTCGAACTAGAGTGTTTAATAATAACAATAATAACTATAACTCTAGTTGGAGGAAAAATAACAACTCAAACTTGCATTCATCTGGTATTCCCCTTGTTTCCATTCAAATCTTGATTCTAATCGGGGGCAGGGTCAATTCGCTAGTGGGGTTCAGGTAGTCAGGGTTCAGGTAATGGTCAAGATTTGGGTAGTGTGTTAGAGAGGATAGAGGAGTTACTGTCTCAGTTAGTTGTTAAGGATCAGGTCACTCAGAAAACCCTACCGGAGCATGATATTCTTTTAAAAAATCAACAATCCGCATTCTTAGATCTTTAGTGGTCTATTGGTGACATAGCTAGGAGACTTGAAGAATGGGCACCCAACCAGCTCTTGGGGATACTTAAACCAACAAGGTTGCTTAGTTAAAGGTGGTCACCACTCGTAGCGGTAGAGGTTTAGGCGAGGTGTTAGTTAGAAAAGTCGGTAGAGGAAGAGGAGGAACAGTTAGTAGATGAAGAGATCGAGATGGAGGCTCTTTGGAAGGTGCAATCTAGGCTAGACCGAGCAATTACTTCACCAATTAGTGAGTCTGAAGTAGAGAAGAACTTAGGAAATAAACCGACAGAGGGTAGGCCAAAATATGCTAAGGAATACAAGCATTTCCTCGACATGTTCAAACAGTTTAAAATTAACCTTCCATTTATCGAGGCCCTCCAACATATGCCAAAATATCCAAAGTTTTTGAAGGATCTTCTTAAACGAAAGAAAAAATAGGGGAGCTCTCGAACATTGACTTGACTGGGGGTTGTTCCACGGTGGTTTTGAACAAACTATCAGAGAAATTGACAGACCCGGGAGTCTTCACGATCCTGTGCTTGTTTGGTAGCGACACCCTATGCCAATTATTGGCCGACTTAGATGCTAGCATTGATGCCATTTTCTCTATACGAAAGGCTAGACCTAGATGAACTCACACCCAAACGCATGTCTTTATCCTTAGCCGACCGCTCGGTCAAATACCCCTGGGGAATCATAAAAAATTGATCGTTAAAGTCGATATAATTTTGTTCCCTGTAGACCTTGTTATTCTTGATATGGAGGCCATGAGAGAGTTCCTACCATTTTAGGTCATCCGCTCTTGTGTACCGTGAAGGCAATCATTGATGTCTTTGATGGGAAGATCACACTCCGTGTTGGTGACGAAAATGTCATGTTTGAGGTTTCTAGGTCTAGCAACATCTGAGTGGTCAAGATGATTTTAGTGTTCCATGCGATTTCGTTTATTTCTTGAACTCATTCATCTCACGTGTTGACAAATGTCATTTGTGGACCCATTTAGTGGGAGAGAAGTTAGTTGACGAGGTTAATAGGGAGGAGGAGGAGGAAACACCCTGGTTTCCTGAGGTGATGGAACTTAGTGAGATTAGGGATGAGAGTGACAAAACCTCCCATAGAGACACTTCTCCTTTAGAGCTTAAGGTCTTGCCTTCACAATTAGAGTATGCCTATTTAGGAGAGGATTCGAGTTTGCCACTCATTAATTCATATAAATTAACAGAGGAGGAGAAGTTCAAATTGATTGAGGTGTTGAAATTACATCTAGAGGCTATTGCATAGAGACTTCAAGATATAAGGGCATGAGCCCCACCTATTGTACTCACCTGATTCTTATGGAGGACGAACATAAACCAGTGGTGCAACCTCAAAGGTGTCTTAATCCGAACATGCAAGAGGTGGTGAAGAATAAAGTGTTGAAGTTGATCGATGTTGGTTAATCTATCCCATTTCGATTATCCATGGGTGAGCCCGACTCAAGTTGTCCCGAATAAGGGTGTGAGACAGTTGCGATGAATGAGAAAACAAGCTCATCTCTTCGCGTAAGGTGGTTAGCGTGTGTGTATCGATTACCAAAAATTAAACGACCTACTCGGTAGGACCATTTCCCTTTACCGTTTATCGATCAGATGTTGGAGAATCTGGCGGGGCAGCAATTCTACTATTTCCTCGAAGAATTTTCAGGTTACTTCCAGATTCCCATCTCACTGGAGGATCAGGAAAAGATGATCTTCACATGCCCTATGACACATATGTGTATCACCACATGTAATTTAGGTTATGTAATGCTCTGGTTACCTTTCAGCATTCTATGGTTGCTATATTTCAGGACATGATTGAGACTTCCATGGAGGTTTTCATGGATGATTTTTCGGTTTATGGCGGCTCTTTCGATCAGTGTTTGCTAAATTTAGAGAGGATGTTGAAGAGATGTATGGAGACAAAGCGGATGCTCAATTGGGAGAAGGGGTCACTTTATGGTGATGGAGGGGATAGTTTTAGGACACAAAATTTCGAGGGACGACATGGTGGTTGATAAGTGACATGAGCGGAGTGTGGGTATACTTTTTATATAGATTTGAAGTACTTTTCACTCGTTTATTCAAGCTTTAAATTTATAAAGTCATGATATATGACTATTAATCTCTACAACACGCTAGGGCAAGTGCACCCATCGTTGGCGTAGTACAGTGATAGTAAGAAACTGAGGTCGTCCAAGGACACAAGAACTTTTATAATACCGGAATATAGTCGACGTCTAATCTAATCAAATTTTTGGGAAAGGTTTTTGATAAATACAAATAAAGAGATAATATGAGAAATAAATAGACAAGATAGAATTACTTGGTTCTGACTCATTATTTACGTATCATTTGATGACTTCCATGGTTTGGGTTTTTGAGAGATTATGTTAGTTAAAGTGGCAAGTCCCTCTTTTGGAGGCAACACTACTATCAGCCATATTGGTCTAAGTCAGCAGGGATACAGTGCCATAATGCCAGAACATTGAAAGATAATTTAATAAGTTATTAATGCAAAATGTGGCATGCCCTCTTTTGGAGGTAACGCTACCCTCGGCCATATTGGTCTGATTCAGCAGGGATACAATCCCGCAAGGCCGGATTATGGTTTTAACAGTAGATTATTTATAAAGGATTCAAGTTGTTCTTACTTCCACCAATATGATTCTATCTGCCTCAAGGGAAGTCCTAATAAGCTTGAACGACGTCCTTGCAGGATCTATACACTGAACGAGACAGGAACTTTACCCATACCACCCTTCTAACCCCCTTTCAGGTCCGTAAAGACACGAATGAGTGGATCAACAAACATGAAGTAAATAGAATAAAATTCACTTTCAATATAAAAAACTAGTTATTAAAGTCATTAATACATAGCCAATTAAAAAGCTAACCCAATCTAGGAAATCAAAAGTTATACATAATAACTTGTCTTCACCAAGTGATGTAAGAGATTAACCAAGCATAACCTTTGTTTAACAAAAACGCTTACGATCAATCTTAGATCCCGAGACTACTACACACACTCTAAGATGGATGATGGATAAATGTGGTGGATGATGGTTGTATTGTGGTGGTGGAGTGGTGGCAGGTGTGAGAGAAGTGGTTTGCCAAGGGATGAGTTGGAATAAAATCAAGCACCCCCATTTATAGCTGAGAACAGACCGTTCACACGGCCCCGTGCCCGTAGGGCACGTCCCCATGTCTTCCTTCTTCTCTGCCTTCATTTAATATGTATGTTAGATAAGTCTGCTACACGGCCCTGTGTGTCAACGGCATGGCCCCATGGCCATTGTACTTGCTGTTCTATCCTAGATATGCAAATATGAAAGTTGACCATGGCCCGTGCCCAAGGGGACACGACCCATGCCGACTAGGCACGACCCCGTGCAAGACTTCTAATTCGTCGTTTTTAGTCTAGGGGTGAAGCTTGGAGGGCTGGTATAGTATGTTCTTTTCCTTTCTTCTGTACTTATGCTGGATCTTGTGGTTAATTTGTTCCTTTTGTACATTTAAGCTCTTTTTATCCTGAAAATCAAAAGTATACAAAGAAACACACTTTTTCCAACATTAGTACTAGAAAAGGTTGATTTAATACCGTATTTGATACAATTTATATGTTGCATTTGAAGCATATCAATAGGGCTAAGATAGATACCATTAGTAGACTTCCACCACCAGCTAGTGTTAAGTCAATCCGTAGTTTCCTCGGTCATGGGGGCTTTTATAGGCGATTCATTATGGATTTTCCAAAATCACACCCCCACGACCCGACTCCTTGAGAAAGATGTTCCGTTTGTCTTCGATGAGGAATGTCTCAAGGCCTTTGAATTATTGATGGAGAGGTTAGTTAGTGCCCCCATTCTAGTGTCTCCTGACTGGAGCTTACCCTTTGAGATCATGTGTGACGCTGGTGATAAATAGTCCGAGCGGTTTTGGGGAAAAGACGTGAAAAACATTTTCATCAAGCTATTATGCTAGCAAAACCCTCAAAGATGCTCAACAAAACTACACCACCACCGTGAAGGAACTTTTTGTGGTTGTGTTTGCATTCCATAAACTTCGTTCCTACCTCTTGCTTTTGAAAAATTCACTAATCATTTAGCATTGCGTTTTCTTTTCCAAAAGAAAGATGTTAAACCTCGTTATATACAGTCGATCCTCTTACTTTCTGAATTCAACATTGAGATCAAGGATAAGAAAGGAGCAGAAAATGTTGTGGCTAACCATCGATCACGTTTTGAGGACCCGAAAAGAGAAGAGATTTGTGAGGATGCGATAGGTGATAAATTACCTCATGAGTCGGTTGATTTTGTGGAGGCGGAGAAGCAAGGCATGCCATGGTTCACGCATTTGGTAAACTACCTTGCGAATGGGATAGTGTTGAAGGGTATGACGACCCAAAAAAAGAAGAAGTTCTTTAAGGATGCCACTGGATACATTTCGGATGGCCCTTTTTTCTTTAGGATAGGTGGAGATAGGATTCTTAGGCATGTGTGACGAAAGGGGAAGGTTTAGAGATCCTTAGGCATGCTCATGAAGGTTTAACCGGAGGTCACCACGGTTCTCACACCACCGCTCAAAAGGTGTTTGATTGTGGCTTTTATTGGCCTTCGATAGTTAAGGATGCTCTCGAGTTTGTTAACAGTGTTATGCATGTCAACGCACCAAAAATATCGCATCGAAGGATGAAACGCCTCCAAACCCAATCCAAATTCTTGAAGTATTCGATGTTTGGGGCATTGATTTCGTGGGACCGTTCCCCATCTCTAGTGGGAATCGATACATCCTTGTTGTTATTGACTATGTTTCTAAGTGGGTGGAGGCTCAAGCTCTACCTACAAACGATGCCCGAGTGGTGGTGAGATTCCTCAAAAAGTTGTTCCCCTTTCGGTACCCTAAAAGCTCTTTTTAGTGACCGTAGAACTCACTTTTGCAACACGTGTGGAGAAGGTGTTACCACGTTACGGAATCACTCTCCGATTTCGCACCTCCTACCATCCTTAAACAAGCGGTCAAGTCGAAAACGCAAACCGAGGAGTGAAGAGAACTCTAGAGAAGACCGTAGGGAAGAGTCGGAAAGATTGGTCCGACAAACTAGATAATGCATTGTGGCCGTTCTAAACTGCATACAAAACACCTTTAGCAACCACCCCATTCATGATTGTGTACGCTAAATCTTGTCATCTTCCCATTGAGTTAGGACACCGGTCTCTTTGGGCTCTCAAAACTGTAAATTTAGATCTTATCGAAGTGGCTAGAAAACGATTCTTTCAAATCCATGAGTTGGAGGAGCTTCAGGATGCGGCGTGTGCATGTTCGTGGAATATCAAATAGAAAACGAAGGTTTTGCATGATTGAAGGTTGAAGGGAGTGAAGGAGTCTAGAAGGGGAGATAAGTTTCTCTTATATAATTCCAGTTTGAAGTTGTTTGCGGGGAAGTTGAAGTTGAAGTGGAAGGGAACGTATGTGGTGAAGGTGGTTTTTTCGTATGGTACAATTGAGTTACAAAATAAAACCAGCAGAAACACTTAGAAGGTGAATGTTCATAGATTGAAGCTCTATCTAGGAAGGCTCTTAGATTCAACTAAGAAGGAGAAAACTCCTCTCGCAACACCCCATAAGATGACCAAGTAGAAGTCTTGGGTGAAAACCTAAGTGTAGAGTTTGTATGGCGTAGTGTCGGTCGTAGTTTCGTGTTTTTCGGTTACTAACTGTAGATTGTCGTAGTTTACCTTTTTTGTTTTTGAGTGCTTCGTAGGATATCATTACCATCATGGAGTAGAAATCAACGAGAAACCGGAGTTTCAGGTAAGTCCCACTGTTACAAGGCATGAACGCGGATAAAGCTCGAAACTCGATGTGAAAAAGAACCTCATCGCTTCACGCGGGGAGGCACAACCTTCAAGCCTGCACGACAGGGCATCCCTGATAAATTGCCAGTTCAAAAAGCTCCTTGTGTCACACATAGACCTTTTCACACAAGCTTGCGGGATGCCGAACAAATAAAATGACTAGGTCCAATTTTAAGGTCCTTGCGTCACACTAGGACCATCTCTGTCAAGTTCGCGCGATGTGGCCATTATTTTAAACCCGAATAAAATTGTTTTTTCCCCAAAATCACTAAAACTATCAAAACCCTAACTTTACCTTATTTCACGGTGAAAACACCCATTCCCCCACCATTTCTCAATTAAAACACCTCCATTCGTCATCTAAAAGCTCTATACACCCACCATATCATCCCAAAGCCAAAACCACCTTAAAGTTGTGATATTTCACCATGGAGTGAGCTTTTTAATGGGATTTCAGGCCTAAAAATTTAAACTTTTTTTCTCATTGCTTCGATTGACATCCAGGTATGGTTTTCTGTATTTTTCTTTGTATTTTGTACCATGAGTCTTAGTTTTTATGTTCGTAGTGAGCTCGTATGCTTGTTTAGGTGTCGAGTCTTGTTTGAGTCTTTGTCTTTGGTGTCTTTATTTGCTTGAATCTGTATAATGGGTGCGGTTAGGTTGGTTTGGTTCTGTGGTTAGGAATGAAGGTTGCGGATGGATCAGTTCGAGATGTAATGGGGATGTTTTGTGGTTGGGTTCGGTTAGGTTTGTTTAGGATGCCGGACATTAAAAGTAGGAGTGGTGTGTTTGTTCATTGAAATAGAGCTTAAGAACTTGATTTTTGGACAACATTTTAACTGGATGAAATCTCTTTGCTAAGGGGAAGTTTTTGACGAAAATTAAATTTTCGACACTAAAGCTTTAAACTCAATGTTCGGTAATGTTAGGAACTTGGGTTTAATTGTGGACGATTAAAGTGCTAGGAGGAGGTAGTGTACATTGAGTCTAATGTCTAGTCGGTTTAGTGTCGTGTCTAGTCTAATGAGTCGGTTGTGTTTTGATCGAGTCTTTCGGATGCTTGTATGCTTTGACAGGTTGAAGACCGCTTGCCCATACTCAATCTCCATTTAGGCGAGTTTTGATCCAAAACTTATACATTGTAAACGGTAACCCAAAACTTTAGGTAAATATTATTTTCGGTCATGACCAGGAATAAAATGCTATAAGGTCATTTCCATTTTGAGAAAAAATCTATAAAAATACAAGAAAATCCAAAAAATCTAAAAAAATTTTTAAGAATTAAAAAGTACCAAAAATACTTTGCGAATACTAATGCTTTCCCTGTTTGCTTTGCTTAAATCATATTTTGGATAGATATTAGGAGTAGGTAGTTCAAGGGTGCAGTAGAGAAGTGGTAAACGAAGCCGCAGGTCGATTGCTCCTGAACTAGGTGATCCAGCAGAGCAAGTAAATTTGCCAAATCCGCAAGCTAGAAGGACTAAGTTCATACGGTAGAGCGTTTGTCGTTGTGTAGGAGCACTAGAATCTGGGAGAACCCGCTGCTACAGTTCGAACTTGATACATATGAGTATAGGAAGTTGGATACTTTGGTTGGGACTGAGTTGTTGCAATTTAGAACTATAGATTGGTCATTTCTGGATCAGATTGGTCAGCGAGATCGAATAGAGGCATTGTTGGGATACAAATTCAGGGTTGCTTTATGTTGTACTACTCCACAGTACAAAGAGCTAACACTAGAGTTTCATTCAACCTTCAAATACAAAGAAGGTATGGGTAGCATAATACAATTACATTCTCTCTAGGCAGGGAGGTCCATGAGATGTCCATCGCTCAGTTTGGGGTAGCAAGTCAGTTGTACTCTTTAGAGGAGGTTTAGGCACAGGAGTTTAGTGCGGGTTTGAAGGGTGCATTCATGAAACAAATAGAGCGAGGTTTAACGGGTCCTAATTTGGCCAGATTCTAGGGGACTATAGCTGACACACCCTTTTCAGGGAAGATATTTGGATTAGACATCAGAGACCCGGTTTATAGATACATTCATAAGATTTTGACAGCGACCCTAGTTGGTAGAGGATCAGGAGAGAACAACGTCAACTGGATTAACCTCTTTTGTTTATTGTGAATGGTTGAGTAGAGGACGTTGAATGTAGCGAGTGTGTTGGCATGGTCATTTCATAGGACTAGGAGGGGAGGCCCACATGCTGGTTTGGATATGGACCCATACGTTACTAGGATAGCGAAGAGTTTGGGTGTCTTTCAGAGTTACAAGGTAGAAAATTTGACGCTTGGACCAACGACTATATATATGGGTTTAAGGAGTTGCAGATGGCAGGTAAATTGACATTGCATGAGCCAATTCAGTGGGAGGCAATGAAGGCTGGTCCACAGGTTTACCCGCCAGCAGGTTCCTTGGCTGCAGCAGCTATGCATGCCGGTATCCCAACATGTTATCAATGGTCGTTGGACCGATCAGAGATGCCAACTTAGTAGTACCCGCTTAGAGAGTCATGACCAGATTCACTCATGTTGGATATTTTATACGATAGGATGGATCATGGGGTAGGTCAGCTTCACCGGATGATGACGCAGCAGTGTGGGGATCTAAGGCATATGATTCAAGTAGGTCAGGATAGATAGGAGGTTAGGATGCGGTACATGATGAAGCGCTTGAACATAGTTGTTGTGCTTTTCTTTTAGCCCAGAATCAACCGAGGACCGAGTGGGCATGAGGAGGTAAAGCCATACAACATACCAGGGGATAACAAGGAAAAAGAAGAAGAAAAAGAGAGTGATGACGAAGATTAGTGTGGGAATTGAGCAACTAGCTACAGTTGTATCTTTTCTATTATTTTTCTTTTATGTCGTTTTTATTCTCCATGGCCTGTACTGATATTTACATTAAAAATTGTTGGTTGGGTTGTGTTGGTTTGTTTTGAGACACTATTATTATTATCTATTTGGTTTAGTTTGTTTTGTGTGATTGTTGGTCCCAAATAACAATGCTCTTTTAACTTAATATGGCAAGTGATTTCAACAAGTAAGAAAATAATGTGCGAAAATTGAAACGGACTTTCAAGAGATAGAACTTACATAATTTTCACGTTTATATCACTTTGAAACAAAAATAGTTTACAAGGTGATTGTAAGGTTATTGACTATTACAACGAATAATTTAATAATTCTGTAGAGAAGGGCCAGTGGAGTTTTGTTGTATGTATCGAATGTTAGGCTTGACTCCATATCCTTAGATGGTTACTTCTCTATTTAAAGAGAGTCTTCAGCATCAATAAACATTTTTTATTCATGCACTTGCCCTGCATAAAGTAGTTTTTTTGCATATTCTTTGAATCTATCAAGGTCAACTTGCTACTTTACAAAATATGGCAGAGCCTTATCTTTTAGACAAGTTGTCTCATTAGAAATTCTGATAGCCAGCTCACTAGAATATCTGTTGAATAGATCACTAGATTTTCTGATAATCAGATTTTACTAGATTCTAATGACAATCATCAAAATTATCATCAGATCCATTAGAATGGTATTTTCTGATCGTCTTCTTATGCTTATGATCACTTTCTGATAGTTTGCTGAAGATGTAGTTTTCCCTTCTTCTTTTGTCCTATTTATCTTGTGTCTTCTTTTTGCATGATCTTCATGACTTTATCTTCAGCACATGATCAGATTGATCATATTTTTCTTTAGTACGTACATATAGTAACAAGTTCCCCCTAAATATTGTAAGAAAAATAACAACTCATAACAAATGAACAGAAGGAAAATTTTCAAACAACTGTGATCCAAATAGCAAACACAAACTTGTTTAAAAGAAAATAAGAAAGGAAAATTATTTGTTTTAAGCACTCTTTAGATTTACTTTGTAGAGATCATCCTTTCTCAATTGCTTCTTTTGGCATTCCTTGAACATCTCTTTGTACCATCCTCTTGCTGTAATCTATTCATTGATGATTTTCTCTATTTATTTCCTCAACATTTCCTTGTTACGTCCCTTTGCCTGGAGTTGTTCTTGTTTCTTGTTCATGTAGTCTTTAATATAGTTGAGAGTCTGATTGGAGTATTTGCATATGTCAACAACTCTGAAGAGAGCCTTCTACTCATTGACATCCCTGAAAACAACAGATAATTCAGGTTCTTCAAAGATGACACCTGTTCTAGCTTCTACTCCAAGTTCAGCTGGGATGGATGTGTCTGGAGGAGGTAGATGCACTTTCTTGCTGACCACATAATCCAAGTTGATGCAAAGATCAAAATCTTACATGGCTCCCCTTTGGAACATTTTTACCCAGCTTCTGACAGACTGTGAAGGGCTCTTATGATGAACTTTGAGTTTCCCTTTTGTTCATCATAAATTATTTTCAGTGTGGCTATGTCTAAAGGATGAAGCTCATCTGCTAAATCACCATCTAGAACTGTTACTTCACTACCATTTTTTCTAAGCAGGGTGTACTTATTCCGCTCATGAACTCTAACTATACTATCAGGTGTGGTCAGAGTGTCTTCCTTCAATACTCTTACCAATGAATTTTTAAGGTCTTTGTTGTAGCTTGCTTCTCCGCTTTTGAGTCTCTCTTCTCTCCACATACTGCTCATGGGGCTGAGAGGCTTGTCCAGCTTATCTTTTTCAGTCAAGTAAAACTCTCAGAGATCATATTCTAGGAACATCATAACATCTTGATCAATTTCTTGTACCAGAATGTCTTTCCCTTCTGAGTCCTTTCTTTACAATTCTTGGCCTCTTTGAAGAAGTTGCTGTACAAGCCACTTTCTATTTTTTGAAAGGTTCAAGGATTTGCTGAAAGTTGTTTCTCTTGATGAGGTTCTTTTTGGTTGTTTCTGTTGTTTCCTCTATATGTTTTTGAAGCACTGCTTATGTTGGAAATGACAAGAGGGCTGGTTTCAAGTTTCTTTAACATTTCTGATCTTGACATTGGTGGTGGGGGCCCCATTGGTGTTGGCCTTGATTAATTGAGTGGAGTGGATGGTTTTTGTTGTGCTTGCTTGATGTTTTCTAGTATCTTCTGTTGTGAAGCTTTTGTGGGAATGGGGATTATTAGCTCATGGATGTCCACCTTTGCCAGTATGGCAACGTTGTAGTGCATCCTTTTCATAATTGATTGTAACTCACTCATGATTTGAGAATTTTTCTTTTCTTCTTCATGCACCCTTTCAAATTCTATTAGGTTTTGTTCCTTTTGTGCAGCCCATTCTTTTATTAAATTTTCAAGAGCATCTTCCAAAGTATTATTGCTTGCTTTCAAACTGCTGATCTCTTCCAATATTTTGAAGAACTTGCTGTTTCCTTTGCTTCAACAGCATCCTTCATCTGAGATTTGATACTTTTTAACTCTTCAAACATAATTTTGAAGTTTGCTGCAAAATCAGTTGCTTTCTAGTGCACTTTCTGGCTGCTGCATGGTTCTCAGAATTTCAGTGTTTTTCTCTGTTTGGCCTCTGATAGCTTCCACTGATTCTGACAAAACCTTCATGTCTGATTTCTGACTCCTTATTTCTTTTATCAGCATATCCAACTTTGCTTCAACAGTAGATTTTGTTTCTTTGGTTGTTGTATCTACACAAACTTTGATAACATTGTCTAGGACACTATCAAGTTGTTCTTTTAAGATGAGTGGTGGTTCATTGGGTGAGGGTGGAACAACAAATGTTCCTGCTACCAGACCAACAGAAGACACACTTGTTGCTGTTGTTAAAGGGTTAAATTGGTCAAAAGATGAATCTTGTAAACCTTCACTAGATTTGTGAAACTTATTCATATTTGGAATTTCCTCACTTCCTTGTATCATTCTAGAGAATGATCCTCTAGGAGTTGTTGAGAAAAGCATGTTTTCTCTCCCAGGTTTCATTGATCGGTATCTCTACCTGTTGATATCTCTAATTCCTCCTCACCAATTGATTGTTGGAATCGGTATGCCCAAGACACATATTAAATTGATGTGGCTAGTAGGTTATGATCCAAGTCGGGTCATACCCAATAACAAGCTAGACAAACACACATAATTTTAATTATGATGTGATCAAACAAATAAATATTAACACTTAGAATATTTAGAAATTGGTTTTCTAAATAATTACACTTGAGAAACTAATAAATTATATGGATAATTTATTTTGAGAAAATATTTTATATTGTTATTTAATGGGTTAAGTAACATTATAAGTAATTGTGGTATGTTGCATAAGTGTTATAACATGTGATGTTATAATTTTATAAAAGATGAAATAAATATAAGACTTTTAAAAATGAAATTGAAAAAGTTGGGTGACAAAAACAAGGCCATATGGCCGATTTTTGGGGTCTTCCCAAGGTGGTCTTCCACCATTCATATTTCATGCAATATCTTACATATCTCACATTATCCAACATGAGATCTTAGAAGATATATGGAGATTGGTTTTATATCTCATATAATCTTTCTAGACTTATTTTTTTTTGAGAAGAAAAATTCAAGTGCAAGAACTCAAAGAGAGCTCTCAATTTTCGGCCAAGCAGTGGTTGTCAAGAGGGTGTTTCAAGTGAGTTCATAAGTGTAGAAATCCTAGCAATCTTGTGGTGTTTGTTGGAAAGCTTGGGGTATACAAGCTTGAGGTCTTCTACTTAGAAGATTACCATTCAAGAAGTATCATCTTCTTCACCTACTTGTTCTTTGGAAGGTAGTATTCTAAACACCCTATGATTGTGTTATGATAGCATGCATGTTCATATATGGATCCGGGTTTTGGTTTTACATATAAAATGGGTTTTATATCTTGTAAGTAACATGTTTTTAAATAAATATTCTGCTGTGTTTTTTTATACGGATAAAATAACTTTCATAAACATGTTCGAAAACCCCAATAGTGGTATCAGAGCCGCTTATATGAATGCATGCTTCAAAGGGTTTAAAATTCTGGGATTTTGGGTTTGTGGAAACCCTATGGCCGAAAAATTTGATCATGGTTCTCCTTTTGTTTTTCTAGATGTTTATTATACATGCATAAAGGTATCTTGAAAAATTATGTCATATGGATGATTTGTTTGTTTGGACAAAAACCCATCTTTTCGGCTTTTCCCTTGACCGAAAATTGGGTTACAAAAGGGAAACCATTTTTGCTCTTGAATTTGAATATATGTATGTGGATATATATTTTGGTATTCATAAGCTAGCCATGACCTTGTGTTTGAATATGTTGAATGATTGTGTTTGTGATTTATTTAATTATTTCAATGGTTTGTAATAATTAATTATCTTTGTTCTTCCATTTGTAAAGTTGTAATTTATTTATTTTCATTTGGTATGTAAATAAATAGATTAGGTTCATTTTATTTTACTAGAAAAATGTATTAGGATACTTTATTGTAAAAAAGATGCACACAAAAATGTGGTTTTGGTTATAGCCAATTTTGGGCCTAAAGAACCTCATGGTTCTTAACGAGATTTTAGCCCAATAATCAAAACATATTTTTCTGAGGCCCAAAGGAGTTTGGAGCTGAATATAAAGTCCATTCGGAAGCCCAAAGAAAGTGAAGAAATTGCAACATAAAAGGAATACTTGAAGCATTTGGATGTGGGTTCAAGTGGGAGTTCAACGACACATTTTGTGTTAATATTCACCCTTTAGGAAGGACCTTTTGGCACACTTGTTTCGGCTAACAAGTGTTGTCAAAAATAGTTGGCTATGGTTATGCACCTATTTTTGTGTGTTATGCTTGTATGGTTGTTTTATTTATGGTTGTTTAGATGATATTTGGATATGCATGCTTAACAACTTATAATCCATAACAAGCTTAAAATTGGTTCTTTAAAAATCATTAAAGTGGTTAATAAAATGGTTTTATTAAAAATTAATGATTTTAAATGGGTTTTATTAAAAGAACCTAGAAATTTGGTTTTCACTAACGTACCATGAATTTGAATGCATGCAAATGTATGGTACATAAAGTTTTCTAAAACTAGAATTTTGAAAACATAAAATCCCTTTTATAAAAAAGTCAAACACCATCCTTTTATACAACACTCGAATCACTTGGGAATTCTTTATGGGATAAAGGTCACCTAACCACATTTGAAGGAACTTGTGAATTGGAGGTAGGCTTACAATATTTATGGGATAAAGGTCACCTAACCACTTGTATGTGTAAACTTACATGTGTGTGTAAGTAGGACGATTTGATTTGGAAACCATGTGCTTAGGGTCACCGAAGCATGGCGTACAAAGGTGTTGATGGGATTAAACATGCCAACTAAACATTAAGATGTTTAACCGATCTCATATGGCTAGAAATTGCAAAGGGTTGCAATTGTCAAACGTTGACTACCTTGTTATTAAATAATGGGATAAAGGTCACCTAACCAATATTTAAATGTAACGTTGGATTCTAGATTTTAATTATTAATTGTCTATGAGACATAAAAGGGTATTAATAATTAAAATTTAATAATATCGAAAATACTAAAAATTGAACTTTGTTAAAATTTTGTAGATGGCCGCTAACAATGCAAACACAATTACCCAAACCGTCTGTAACCTATCACTAAGAACCATCCTTGAAAAGGATCGTCTCAACCATAACAACTTCATGGATTGGTATCGAAACTTGAGAATCGTTCTCAAGCAAGAAAAGATATCTTATGTGTTGGACGATCCTATTCCCGATGAACCTAATGTGGAAGATGAGGAGGCCTATAACGATTGGATTAAGTATACCGAGGACTCCATGCAAGCCTCTTGCCTCATGTTAGGGACTACGATTCCCGAGATTCAAAGGATTTTGAACATCATGGGGCATACGACATGATTACCCAATTGAAAGAAATGTTCCTTCAACAAGCAAGGGTAGAACGCTTCGAAACGGTCCGGGCGCTTCATGAATGTCGTATGGAGGAAACCCAATCGGTCTCATCTTATGTCCTTAAGATAAAAAGCCACATTGATCGCCTCGAAAGGATTAATTGTCCCGTATATAAAGAGTTGGCTACGGATTTGATCCTCAACTCTTTAACAAAGAAGTTTGAGACTTTCGTCATGAATTATAACATGAACGGATAGGACAAGAGCATTGGTGAGCTTCATGCAATTCTCAAACCTGCCGAGGCAGGCAGGGGTAAAAAGGCTTTACCCGTTCTAACGATCAATGGGGGAGGCAACAAGAAGAGGCCCCATCCCAACTCCAAAGCAAGTTTTGCCAGAAGGAAGGGCCACGTCATAGGGAAGGGAAAAGGAAAGGTTAAAGCGGAACCCACGAAACCGAAGGAAAAGAAGCAAAAGGTTGCTTCCACTGACCCATGCTTTGAGTGTGGAGAGATAGGAAATTGGAAAAGAAATTGTCCAACCTGTCTCAAGGAGTTGAATAACAAGAGGGATGCGGGGCAAACCTCAGGTATAATATTTATGATACATATTGACCTTAATGTTATTTCTTCAAACACATGGGTATTGGATACCGGGTGTGGAACTCATATTTGCAATTTGTTGCAGGGGTTCAAAAGAAATAAACATTACAAGAAGGGAGACATTAGTCTCTTCATGGGCAATGGAGCAAAGGTTCAAGTTGAAGCCCGAGGAGACTATGTTTTTAAACCTCCAAATGGTTTGGAAATCACCTTGAAAAATGTTTTGTATGCTCCTAGTTTGACTAGGAACATTATTTCAGTTTCCCTCTTGCTATAATATGGTTTTAATTTAAAGTTTGTAAACGATGACATTTAGGTTTTGATGAATGACATGTTTTACTTTAAAGCTATGTCTTCAAATGGTATTTATGAATTGGTTCATGATAATACATTTGATAGTTCAATGAACCACGCAACCACCAAGAAACTCAAATTAGATTTGAGTGATTCCTATCTTTGGCATTGTCGCCTTGGACATATAAAAAAATCGCATGCAAACACTTCGAAAGAATGGTCTTTTGGAAACAAATGAAGATGATTTATTTGATGTATGTGAATCTTGTTTACAAGGCAAAATGACTAAGGCACCCTTCAGTGGCACCTTTGAAAGGGCAAAAGACTTATTAGGTATCATACATTCGGATGTATGTGGTCCTTTTCAGCCAATGACTAGGAAAGGTGAAAGATACTTCATTAGTTTTACCGACGACTATGTCGTTATGGTTATGTGTACTTTATAAGACCCAAAGATGAAGCACTTGAAATGTTCAAAGATTTCAAAAGTGAAGTAGAAAATCAACTCAAGAAAACAATCAAAATCCTTCGTACCGATAGAGGAGGTGAATACCTTAGTGATGCTTTTCAAGATCATCTTAGGAGTTGTGGGATTATCTCACAACTTACTCCACCTGGAACACCACAACATAATGGTGTGTCTGAAAGGAGGAATCGAATTCTATTGGATATGGTTCGATCTATGATGGCTAGAAGCACAGTGCCTCTATCATTTTGGGGTTACGCTTTGCTCTTCGCGGCCCGTATACTGAATATGGCCCCAACCAAGAAAGTGGATAAGACATCTTTTGAAATATGGCATCGAATGGCTCCATCATTATCATATTTGAAGGTATGGGGTTGTGAAGCTTATGTGAAGCAATACACCCCAAACAAATTGGAAGTACGATCCACTAAGTGTATCTTTGTAGGATATCCTAAAGATGATATATGATATTACTTTTACGATCCAATAGAGCAAAAGGTATTTGTTGCTCGAAAGGGTAAGTTCTTGGAAGCTAAGTTCCTTATGGAAGGAACTAGTATTAGAACAGTGGAACTTGATGAGGATCAAGAACCACAAGCCGATACATGTTTGGTTGATACTAGCACTCAACAAGAGGTTGTTGAAGAGGATCAAATGGTTGATCAATACACACAAAACATTCGCAGATCTGGTAGAATTAATCATCCACCAGAAAAATATGGATTTTTCATGGATGAATTCTATGTGGTAGATTTGGATGAACCAACCACATACCATGATGCAATGTCACAATCCGATTGTGACAAATGGCTTGAAGCCATGAACGTAGAGATGCAATCCATGTATGACAACCAAGTATGGGAATTGGTTGTGCTACCTTTTAACTCTAAAGTAGTTGGAAGTAAGTGGGTTTTCAAGAATAAAACTGATATGCATGGTAACTTGGATACTTATAAAGCGAGACTTGTAGCAATAGGTTTCACTCAAACTCAAGGGGTTGATTATGATGAGACCTTCTCGCCCGTGGCGATGCTAAAGTCAATTAGGATATTATTTGCCATAGCTGCATATTACGATTATGAGATTTGGCAAATGGATGTCAAAACGGCTTTCCTCAATGGATATCTTAATGAAGATGTCTATATGGTTCAGCCTGAAGGTTTTGTCGATCCAAAACATCCTATCAAAGTATGCAAGTTAAAGAAATCAATATATGGATTGAAACAAGCATCTAGAAATTGGAATCATCGTTTTGATGAAGAAATTAGGAATTTTGGATTCATCAAGAACGCCGATGAAGCTTGTGTGTATAAGAAGGCTAGCGGGAGCATCATCACTTTCCTAGTACTGTATGTCGATGACATTCTACTATTTGGAAATGATATTCCAACCATGTAAGGTGTTAAAACCTGGCTTGGAAGTTGTTTTTCCATTAAGGACCTTGGTGAAGCCGCCTATATTTTTGGAATAAAGATCTATAAGGATAGATCAAGGCGCTTGATAGGTTTGAACCAAAGTGCATACATTGACAAAGTCTTGAAAAGGTTCAAGATGGAGAACTCTAAGAAAGGTTTGGTACCTATTCAAATAGGAACGATATTGAATGCGTCTCAATGTCCAAGATCAAAGGATGAGCAAGAGAGAATGAAAGGAGTCCCATATGCGTCTGCTATAGGATCCATCATGTATGCAATGATATGCACTAGACCGGACGTGTCATGTGCCTTAAGCATGACAAGTAGATACCAGCAAAATCCAGGTAACAGTCATTGGATGGCTATTAAAAGCATATTGAAATACCTTAGAAGGTCTAAGGATATGTTTCTAATATATGGATCTGGTGAAGAGGAACTCGTTTTAAAGGGTTACACGGATGCGAGTTTCCAAACTGGCCGAGATGGTTCTCGATCACAATCTAGGTATGTCTTCATTTTGAATGGAGCTGTAGTCTCTTGGAATAGCTCGAAGCAGGATGTTGTAGCATTCTCCACTACAGAATCAGAATACATTGCCGCTTCATTGGCAGCACAAGAAGCTGCATGGTTGAAGAAATTCATCAACGACCTAGGGGTAGTCCCTAGCATTCAGGATCCCCTAGAAATCTTTTGTGATAACAAAGGTGCAATTGCACAAATTAAGGAACCTCGTGCACATCAAAAGACTAGGCACATTGAGTGGAGATTCAACTACATAAGGGATGACGTTGAAAAAGGAAAGATATGTATTCGCAAAGTTCACACCGATCAAAACATTGCGGATCCTCTCAAGAAGCTCCTTGAACGGCCAAAGCATGAGGGTCATACTTGTGCCTTAGGACTTCGATCTTCTAGTGATTGGATTTGATCTATATAGTATTTGGATATCGGAACAATTGTTATTATGACTCATTTAATGATTATGACATTTTGAGTTATGTTCCATTGTAGCATGTTTAAATCCATGAATAAATTAATTATTCTAAATTCCGTAGTCAATCATATTTGTGAGAACAAATATGAAGGTAAGACTATTATGAACTCGGATTGGTGGATATTCATTAGGTATGAATATAGAGCAAAGTGTTGCTGCCAAGTACATAGATATTTGTGGGATACAAATATTGGACTGACCCGCTCTCAAATATTACTACATGGAATCTTTGAGATTGATCATAAGTAAATTTGAGTAAAGGCGAGTATCATTGTATCCTCTGACCTGAGATACATATTGGGTCTTGATATTCACCGAATATTGTACTTTAACTTGGTTCTTTGCTGTCAGTAATATGGCAGTACATAAGGCTAAGCTCAGGTGTGGTACGAGGTGATTGTGAGAGACGTATGTAGTCAAGATGGGATTTGTTCCTCTTATTCGTTGAGAGTAAGATGTCTAAGGCCTGCTAAAGTTAAATCAACAGAGAATGATCATACTATGTCTCTGGATTTGACATGACATCTTTAACGAAAGGATAAATGATAGTTTCACTTAAATCCTGTTCAAGTAAGGGACTTGAAGGGGATGATGTTATTGAATGGCACTTCGTCATACGCATTAGGGGTAGTAAACCGTTGTTAGGCGGTATTCGCTACTTGCATCAATCGTATTTGTATCTTGTGCAAGTGGGAGATTGTTGGAATCTGTATGCCCAAGACACATATTAAATTGATGTGGCTAGTACGTTATGATCCAAGTCGGGTCATACCCAATAACAAGCTAGACAAACACACATAATATTTATTTATGATGTGATCAAACAAATAAATATTAACACTTAGAAATTTAGAAATTGGTTTTCTAAATAATTGCACTTGAGAAACTAATAAATTATATGGATAATTTATTTTGAGAAAATATTTTATATTGTTATTTAATGGGTTAAGTAACATTATATATAATTGTGGTATGTTGCATAAGTCTTATAACATGTGATGTTATAATTTTATAAAAGTTATAAAATAAATATAAGACTTTTAAAAATGAAATTGAAAAAGTTGGGTGACAAAAACAAGGCCATATGGCCGATTTTTGGGGTCTTCCCAAGGTGGTCTTCCACCATTCATATTTCATGCAATATCTTACATATCTCACATTATCCAATATGAGATCTTAGAAGATATATGGAGATTGGTTTTATATCTCATATAATCTTTCTAGACTTTTTTTTTTGAGAAGAAAAATTCAAGTGCAAAGAACTCCAAAGAGAAGCTCTCAATTTTCGGCCAAGGAGTCATTGTCAATGAGTTCATAAGTGTATAAATCCTAGCAATCTTGTGGTGTTTGTTGGAAAGCTTGGGGTATACAAGCTTGAGGTCTTCTACTTAGAAGATTACCATTCAAGAAGTATCATCTTCTTCACCTACTTGTTCTTTGGAAGGTAGTATTCTAAACACCCTATGATTGTGTTATGATAGCATGCATGTTCATATATGGATCCGGGTTTTGGTTTTACATATAAAATGGGTTTTATATCTTGTAAGTAACATGTTTTTAAATAAATATTCCGCTGCGTTTTTATTTTATACGGATAAAATAACATTGATAAACATGTTCGAAAACCCCAACATTGATTTGGATTCAAGATTCACAGAACTGGTTATTTCCACATTTGTTGCAATATTTTGTCTGGATACAAACATATAACTTCCTCTAATAGATTCTTCAGAATAAAAATCTGTTGAATTCTTTGCATAAAGAAATGAAGGATTAACCTGAGTATTATTCTGCTATGTGTGATTCTACTTAACGACGAATTCCAGCTTCTTGATCCAGTTTTGCTTGGTCATCAACTTCCATTGGCTCTAGTGAGATTCTGATGTTTTGGTGTTAAATCTCCTCTGTTTCACCAATTTCTAGTGCCATTGACCCTTCATTTTCATCATCTGTAGAAGAGCTACTATCAAATACTTCAACATATGCCTCTGTCCTATTCATAATTACTTCATGCAATATCCGGTATGGTGAGTCATCTACTATTAGACATAGCATACTTTCCGGTAGAATAGGTACATCTTTGTTGGATTTCCAGCCTTGTGTAGCACATTGGGGCTTCATAACAGGTGAGTTCTGTATATTTTCTAATGCATGAAATTTCATATCTCTTTCCTCAAATGTTTCAGCAATTATGATTGATCAAAAATCTATGGTACGGTAGATGGGAAGTAATCCTATCAGATTTGGTCAGAACAGATCTTTTCATCAGATTAAAGATTTCTGTTCCATGATCAATGTTGAACCCAGTGATGAGTCCATACATGATTGTGAGAACATTTAGATTTATCTGATTAGTACCCCCTATTTTTGTAGTTAAGCATTTGGTGAGGGTTTCCATGATCACTTGCTAGAAGGCAGGTAGCTCGTTTCTCTTGAACTCTCTAAACTTCATGATTCTCTTCATGTACCCCAATTCTATGAATTGCTCTATTGAATCCTCTTTCTTGGGTGCTTCAATATAGTTACCATTAATTGGTAACCCCAGACATTCCCTGATTTTTCTTCGGGTAATGGTAACTGAGATGCTTCCGCAAAGGTGTCCTGTGACTTCACCTTCTCCGTTTCCTTGAGTGTGTTGACAAGTTGTAGGATGTTCTCTGGTACATGTTTGGTTTTAATCATAGCTTGAGTGATCGGACATTTTAACAGTAACTAAACTAAAATTTGACATTTTTCATCTTCTTCCGAGTGATTAGTGTTTATCAAGAGGTTATTATCTTCCAATGGTAGAAATCATCTTCCTTGATGAATGGAACTTCATGTTTGACTGCTGGAATGTTTAGGTTAACAATATTTGGTGCGGCCATGGTGAGTTTGAAGGTGAATTTTGTTTTTCGAGAATTGAAAGAGGTTTTAGGGCTTTTGTGAGTTCTGAGGTTGAAGGTAATGATCTCATATTTTTGGGTATTTATAGACTTTGTGGGGGGACAATGATTATGGGGTTGGTTAGTATTTATGTTGGTTAATGACAAGTTAGTGATGTTTTAACTTAATCCGAACCGTTTTTGAACTTTCGATATATCCCCAAATCCTTATGATATATCTCCTCTTATTTCAAAAATATCTGGATTTTGATTGGTGAATACTAACAGTCATGTGGTACCTTTTACCTCTTGTGGGTCTCGTTATCGGATAAAGGCCCAGTAACATTCTTTTCGAGAACCTGACATTCTTACCCCTTTTTTGAAAGACAAGATTCCTTCTAGTGATGTCATCAGAAAATGTATCTAGTTTTTTGATTTTCTGATTAATAAGCTCTTGGTTGTATTTTTCATCAAAAAGTCATTAGAATCAAGAGTTCCCCCTGGATAGTGAGTTTTTTTAGATGAGAGAGAATGAGTCAGGTTAAAAAATGATACTTACAGTTCGTTGTCTTGTAGAGCTCCTTGCTTTCTTTAAGGTGTTCTTTATTAGTGTTTGGAACATATGTTTTTGTAAAACAAGAAACTTTTATCAAATTTGATCAGTTCTAAAAAGATGTCCTTTATATTTAAAGATTCCAATGAAATTGTCTTTATCAAAAAAAAATGAAATCTTCATCAGAAATGACACATTTATATCAGATATCCATCAGAAATGACACAATTTTCATTAGAAATATGAAGTTTTCATCAGATGTTCATCAGAAATGACACATTTTTGTCAGATAACATGCATATAGTCCTTAGTTCCAATAGATCTGATTATACATTATATTTTTACCCATTTTCATTCCCTTGTTTTCCCTCCTCCCATTTTTTATAAACATTTATATATATACACACACACATATATATATATATATTTAGAATATTTACATGCTAAATTACTTAAAGAAAGGAAAACTTACGGAAAAAAGAAAAAAATAATCTACATTAAAGATAAGTTCAGCAAAAACCCACAAAAAGGTCACTATTCCGATGTTGTTATCAGTGGTATGAAGGTAGAGTTAGGAAGATTTTCTTGAAGAATAACTTCAGCTCTAGGTTACCAAGCCAGAACTCCTCTAAAGTCTAGTTGATGAGTGATTACCTCATCAGGAAATGAGGATAGATCAGGAAGGGTTTGGGAGAGTGCAAGTTTATTACAAAGTCTCTCATCAGGTATTGAGAGAAGTTGTATGAAACTTCTTGCAAAATAGCATGCACGAGTTCCATCAACTTTTATGAGACTTTATGGGAAAGTTCAGAAATTTCTGGAAAAACATACCCCAAGTTGAGTGACCAAAACTACCATGGTTTATGAATCCGGATTTGGTGATTCCTCTTGTATGGTTCTTTGTGTTATATCCCATCTGGGTTAGGGTGTTGTTTAGTGCTTGGTGGGTGAAGGTTACAACGTTGTTATCATCATTGAGTTTTAAAACCTCCCTGATGATTTGCTCGCTAAGGACAATTTCCTTTTCCAGTACTGGACTCCTGATACTTACATTTCTTCCGTGGAATATGAGTTCAATATTGAGCCAAAACTATTGCAATACATCAGGATGGACCTAGATATATATGCAGTCAAAGCATAACCCAGTGGGCTATTTAGCAACATGATAAGGATGGTATTGCAACCCTCCCATGCTGGACCATTTAGGTTCCTACCCTAAGATTGTGTGTTTGATGAAGTGGAAGTGGCAAGTATCTGAGTGCAATATGGGCCATTGTTAGGGTTTGGAAGTTGAAGAGGTTTGATTTCTAGGGTTTTCTAAACAAAAAGAAGATGAAAGTGATTGATAAAGAAGATAATCTCCAAGTGGTAGTTATTTATAAGTAAAGTGAAGCTTTTGCCATAAATGCCTTCTACCAAGTTAGATTTGTATCTCCGTTTTCCTTTATTACTTAAGATCCTTTGTCAAGAGCATAAAGGAATATTGTGAGATAAAATTTCTCTTTATTTAATATCTAGGTGGCTATTATATGAGAATTTATCATCATTATCTATCCAGGTGTCTCTTCTTTTCTCTCTAAATAATGATGAGTATGCTTTGAAGATTAAGAGAGAGTGTGTGTGTGCATTGAATTTTGTTTAGAAAGTTTACTTTGTGGTGCAACCATCCCTAAACGTGAGAGATTTTTATCGGATTTTTGAATAACAAAAAAATGAACACAAAGAGAACGACTAACAAGAGAGAAGTAAAAAAAATATGATTGTTATGCTTATGATGTGTGTATGCGGAATTTAAGAGAAAGAAACAACAAGAATATTGAGTTAAATCAGATTTTCTGTTGATTTGGTCAAATCTTATAAATCACCAGCATTTCTGGTGAACTTATACAGTTTCTGATGCAATATCAGAATTTTTGATAGAATTCTGATTAGATTTTGATAACTCAAAAATTTATTGTTTTTGTGACAAACTGTTTTTTGAATTTTCTTCACTTCTCATATTAACCATGCCTAGCTTGCTAATCAGAAATTAGTCTCTTTTCGTCAAGCAGTTTTGTAAAACTATCAGCAATTTGACTTTGTGTTGGAACAAAATACATTTCAATATTACCTTTTTCCACATGATCCTTATGAAGTGGTATTTGACATCAATGTGCTTAGTTCTTGTGTGATGCACTGGGTGTTCTGTTATAGCAATTACACTATTTAAATCACACAGTATTGGAATTTTTGTCAGATTTACTCCATAGTCCCTTAGCTGAGTTTCCATCCAAAGCACTTGAGAGCAACAACTTGTTGCTGCCACATATTCTGATCCAGCTGTAAAGTGGCTACACAGTTTCGCTTCTTGCTTGCCCAACAAAGTAACTTGTCTCCCAGCATTTGGTAGGCACTAGATGTGTTTTTTCTGTTAAGTTTGGATCCTAGATAATCTGCATTTATGTATGCTATTAGTTCTAAACTTGTATCTTTAGAATACCACAAACCAAGATCTGATGTTCCTTTTAGATATTTAAAACCTTTTTTATAGCTTTTAAGTGGCAATCTTTAGGGTTACAGTGGTATCTTGCAAGAAAACATGTTGAAAACATTATATCTAGCCTACTAGCTGTTAAGTACAATAGTGACCCTATCATTCCCCTATAGGTTTGTATGTCAACACTTTTTTCCATTAGGATCAGAATCTAGTTTGTTTCTAGTGGTCATGGGAGTTTTTGAGGTAGAGCAATTTTCAAGTGAATAATTTCTTAAAATTGTTCCGACATATTTTGATTGACTCAAAATATGCCTTTATTTTGTTGTTTAACTTGCAAACCTAAGAAAAATGTTAATTCACCCATCATGCTCATCTTAAAATGGTTGGTCATTAGTTTTTCAAACTTTATGCAGAATTTCTGATTTGTTGATCCAACGATAATGTCATAAACATATATTTGGACCAAATAAGTGTGTCCCTTACGAGTTTTAAGAAACATAGGGTGTCAATAGTACCTTGTGTGAAGCCAGAATTGATTAAGAAGTTTGATAGAGTTTCATACCATGATCTAGGAGTTTTTTCAACGCATACAAGGCTTTGTTTAACTTTTAAACATGTTTGGAAAGTTAGGGTCAACTAAGCCTTCTGGTTGTTGCACATATACTTCTTCTTCAATCTTATCATTTAAGAATGGCTGATTTTACATCCATATAATAGACTTTAAAATCTTTTGATGCAGCGTATGCAAGGAACATTCTGGCTAATTCAAGTCTGGCAACTGGTGCAAAGGCTTCGTCATAATCTATAACCTCTTATTGACAATAGCCTTTTACAACAAGTCTAGCCTTATTCCTTATAATTATACCTTGTTCATTAGATTTGTTCATGAATACCCATTTTGATCTAATGATTGTTTTGTTAGTTGGTCTAGGTACCTGGTTCCACACTTGGCTCTTGTCAAATTGGTCAAGTTCTTCTTGCATTGCTTTTACCCGATCTGAGTCATTGAGTGCTTCTTTGACTGTTTTAGGTTGCACAATGCTTAGAAAGCCAGCATACAGACATTCATGAGTCGTGGTAGATCTTGTCTTAACACCTTCTTCTAGGCTCCAATTTTGTCTGATTGGGAGTGTCCCTAGATCCATTTGATATTGTTGTGTGAACTTGTAGGTTTTGAAATTTCTCCTGATTCAAGATTTCCGTTGTGTTGAGAGGATCAAAATTTTGTTGTATGTTTGGGGTTTCTGATGTATTACCAAAATTCTGATCTTCTTGTATGCTTGGGTTTTCTGATTTATGATCCAGATTTGTTGCAGGGTTAGTATGTGACAGATTTTTGGATGTTACATTATTTATATAGTCACATTCAAGAAGTTCATCTTTTAATTGTTGGAGAAGAAGTTCAAAATTCTCTTCTAGATTTGAAAAGTTTATTTCTTTCAAGATCTCACCAGAAACTTCAGTTTCTAATGAGTCATCAAATGACACATACAAACTTTCCCTTATTTTCCTTAAACTTAAAATAGAGCCTATAGGCTTTAGAGGTCAAGGAGTAACCATGAAAATTTCATTTTTCTACTTTTCTATCAAATTTTTCAAGATTATCAAAATCGTTGAACACAAAACATCTACAACCAAAGGTATGCAAAAAGTTAATGTTAGGGATCCTTCCGTTTATGATGTTATAAGGCATTTTCTAGTGGGACTTTTGTTTATGATAGATCTGTTTTGTGTAAAACTAGCATTAGCAACTGCTTTTGCTCAAAAATAAGTGGGCAATTTGGCATAAGCAAGCATGGTTCTTTCTTCTTCAACCAATGTTCTGTTTCTTCTTTCTACAACCCCATTTTGTTGTGTAGTTATGGGAGCAGAAAAATCATGAGAAATTCCTTTACTTATATGAAAAGTCTCAAGATTTGCATTTTCAAATTTTGTTCCATTATCTGATCTGATCCTTCCGACGAGTAGTTTTAACAGATTCTCTGTTTTTCTAATGAAATTTATGATTTGATCAGGGGTTTCACTTTTCTTTCTTAGAAATTCAACCCAAGTGTACCTGGAATAGTCATCTATAATGACCAAGATATATTTCTTACTAGATAAACATACAGTGCTAACTGGTCCACAAAGGTCCATATACAAAAGTACCAAATTTTGAAAAATTGATGACTCAAAAGTTGTTTTGTGTGAGCCTCTTTTAGATTTTCCTAACTCACATGCTTCACATATTTTATCCTTTTTAGATGAAATAAAAGACAGTCCTTTTACTAAACTTTTGTTAGCTAATTGGTTTAAAGTTTTAAAATTTAAATAGGCCAATCTCTTGTGCCATAACCGACTATTATGTTGAAAAACGACATAATTGAGGATGCTTAATTTCTTCTTTGAAATAAAAATAATACATGGACTTTTTATTCTTTTTCCACTTAAATAGATTTTGTTGTCTTCTAAACCAATTAACAAACATTTTTCTAGTAAAAGAGTTCCCTGGAGGCCCTTGTCACAAAATTGTCCACAGCTTAGTAGATTATACTATAGACCTTCTACATAAGCTAACTTCTCAATGGTTAATGATCAATACTGTCACACCCCGACCCGCAGCGGAATAGGTGATCGGGGCATGATTGGGTTAACTCGAGAGCTTATGACTTGCTATTACTTCTTTTAAATATTCACTAATTCATATCAAGTGTCTCACAATACAAATAATTCACATAAACAATTACAAACACAAGACGATTTTTATAACAAGTATATTGCACTAATTCGTTTCTTGTTAACTAAGGCTCATCCTATGTCCAATCTTCTCTTCGTACCTGTTCACCTGTATCATGTGTAAAAATGGTTTTGGGTCAACAAAGGTTGGCGAGTGAATCTAAGTTAAACATTTAAACAGTTTGTTAAATTGGTTATTTCAATAAAAATGTGCATGGATTATATATGAACATATGTATATATAATTAAATCACAAACCACATAATATCAATAATGAACATATGAACATGATGAATGATGAACTTGAGATCAAGGCTCAATACGGAGCCGACATAATGAGGCACCTGATGCTCAACTCATATCCCACGAGGAACTGATGGTGTGACATCCCGGCTTTTCAGGTATCTTAAACGCGCTACTTCACTGTTATTCATTCCTACGCTAAATTGATTCGGAGAATTTAGTTACACGCTCGCAATAACTATGCTAACTTTTGAATGCATTGGGCAAATTACGTGCTATGTGTTATTAGACGTTTGTGAATTTTGTGAATTATTATATCACGTTTTGATTTCGGGATTATTAGTTTTAAAAAAAAAATATATATATATATATATAATAAATAAATAACCGAACCGAACCGAACCATGAAACGGGTCAACCTCACCTCCTTGCGCCCAAGGAACTAGCCTAAACTTGAGGCCCAAGTTACTCACCCAAACCCCCCCCTTTTGCGGTCGCGAGCCCCCACCCCTTTTCCTTTCTTTTTCTTGTGCTATATAATGTATGCATGGGTTAGTGTTTAAAAAAAAAAGAGAACAAGAAACCCTAGACCCTTAGAAGCCGAGGGCAGCCCCCCCCCCCCCCTCGCGGTCGCAACTTCTTCAACCCGGATTGATTCCAATCTTGTTCCCGGTTCGCTAATCTTCATCGTATCAAGGTTAGGATTTTAATTGTTTTGCAAATCACATTAGGGTTTGTGAAATCTTGATCATGATTGTATGTATTGTTAGAATCATTGTTATGAAAAGTGTTATGATTTATGTTTAGTTCGGTTAATTGTGCGAGTTTTGCGATTGTGATGTTTGGATGAATACAAAAATCATAGGCTGCGTTTTAGTGATAAAAATCATATCATATGATTAGGGTTTGCATGGGTATTGATGTACATGATGATATGTAACAAATAAACCTGTTCTTGATCATTGTTATTTAGCGTCTTGATCGTTTAAGCGTGTTCTATTGCGATGAAAGTCGAAAACAGGTTGCTGAATGGTATTTACAGCCAACTTGAATTGGCTGTAACCTGGTCATTATTTATCGAAAAGTGGATTTTCTAAAGCCTAAAACGTGTATTTTTGAAAAACGCTTCAAATGGCACCGGATTCATATTTTTCTGAGGTCGTTTGCTATTTTTAGGTGGTCATTTAGGTGTAGCAGCTGAAGCTGCGTAAATTCTGAAAATTTGCTAGTTGTTTATCGAGTCGGATCTCATAATCTGTAGAGGGTTGGGTCACGAAATTTGTACAGTAACTGGAGACGGTAATTTCTGGAAAACTCCCACTGGAATTTTGTTAATTGGATAAACTATGATTTTTAAATAATTTTTCCCGTGGACTGCAGTCAGAAAGCGACGAATCTGACTGCAGCCTAGTATATAAATGTTTATAAATAATTGGTAAAGTTTTAGGACTTGAAAAGTTTACATAAAATTCTACAGTTTAACGTTGGAACTATTTTATAAAAATCCTCGAAAACAGCCTAGTTATGAGCGTACAAGCTGAAACATGATAACTTGCGTATGTGTGTACCAAAGTGTTGTATGAGTTGATTTGTGTTTATGACAAGTTGGTTTGATCACTATTTTGGTATGATGATACTTTGCATGCATGATTGGGTTTTCGAATTTGTTATTATGTGTGCCGCATTGTGTGTTGGTTATGCGTAGGGTTTGTATCAGTGTGTTCACACACTAACTTTAAATCGATTGACATGTTAGGACGCAATTAGCGGTCCCATCATTTGCTACTTCTATGTTACACTAACCGAGCAATTAAAGGGGAGTTCACGGCCCCTATTTTATCCGGTTTTAAACAACAGGGGGAGAAACATGTATACATTCTATAACTCTATCTCTTTACGTTATGCGAAATTAACGTCGTTAAACTACTCGGTAACTAAGTTAATGTTAATGTACGTTATGCTCACTAAGCAGCTATATCACGGAAGTCCTCGACAAACTCTCGGATCGTTAGTATTGGGTTAGATAGCGGGGAAATTATAAGTAGTACTACTGGGCCCGACAAGCCCCACCCGAGCTAGTCGCGCTAGCCGACCGGGTATGGTCAACGGGTGATTAATTTGGCCTAACTTTCGCCATGGTCAGTGATAGGCCTAGCAACACGGAGGCACAACAGTCAGCTTCGATCGCGAACACTTATGTGACGTAACTTTAGGCTCGCTACCTACATGTTAACATTGAACTTAATTACGAACCAATATCATTATTATTCCGGGTTATGAATAACGGAACCAACAGTATCATTCCGGGTTAGGAATAATGAAACTAAATCGTTATCCCGGGTTAGGGATAACGGAGGAAACAAACTTTTAACCGAACTTGTGAACTTATAAAAACCTGTGAACTCACTCTTCTTTAATGTTGACACTTGTTTCTTTACATGTTTCTCAGGACGCTAGGAGAGCTAGGTGCACTCACTTGCATTGACCAAGACATATTTTTATCGAGTCTCATTTACGAATATTGCTTGGGATTTTTGGTTTTGGCGTTTATGTTGGCGCCCGTTACTTTACTTTACTTTACTTTAATGCTTCCGCACAATTTAGAAACTAATGCTTCCGCTAAAACTTTGAAACTAAACTAAGACAAATTGAAAATAATTATGAATGGATATACAAATGTTTTTGGAAAACGTTTAAATAAATCATATAGAGTCGTTCGATATTACTAGTGTCTCAGATTCTGGTTTGTTCACACGCCTCGCGGTAAAACTCCGCAAGTGGAAATTGAGGGTGTGACAGATTGGTATCAGAGTCTCTAGCTATAGAGAACCAGGTTCGCATTAAAAGTAGACCTAAACTACAGCTGACTACACGACACTATACTTAGTTGGCACCGAACTGTGATATTTTGTTATGTGTTATACTACAACTGTTTTATGTAAGATATAAATGTATATTGTGATGCACGCAACTCGTAACTAACTACACAACCCAACAGGCAATGTCATCATCATCATTCGACAAACCTCTACAACCAAGGGCGCCGGGGAAGGCACCCATGGTCGAACCCTCACCACCTCATGGCGTGGAGACACGCTCAGCTGCTAGGAAAAGACTCGCTCTAGGAGAGGAGTCGTCCTCCCGGTCCGACCACCGCTATGCCGGTCGAACCGGTCAATTCGTTAGAAGTAGGGGACGACCTACTTAGGGATATGTTAAGAAAACAACAGGAACAACTAGAGAGAATGCAGGAAACGATCGAAGCACAAGGATGGATGATACGTCAACTAACTGGTAAAACTGGAGGCTCGAGGAAGAGCGACATGAGAATAGGAAAGCTCGAAACATTTTAGCTAAGGATCTTCGTGCAGAGCAGCTGAGGGCTGACTGGCTCGAAGACAGAGTTCTTGAGTCCAGTTGGAGGATTCAAGAACTGGAGCAGAACCAAGCACCTGTCCCAGTACCCGCCCCAGCACCGGTCCCTCCAGCGCCGGTAGAGGAAGAAGAGGAGGACCCAGAGGAAGACCCAGAGGAGGACCCAGAGGAAGATCCGGAGGAGATCGGAGAAGGAGCCGGAACAGGAACCGGCTGTTGAAGTTGAAAACGCCGCAGAGGATGACGGTAATGATAGCGACTTGGGAGATGGAGACGTAGAAGACTGACTCGTCTCGCCAATTCCCGCTTTGATTCCTTTAGTTTGTTCATTTTCCACTTATGTTTGAACTTGAAACTTTATAATTAAACTGAGATGTTGGTTGGTATTTTGTGAGACATTGCAACTTATTTAGTCGAATGTTCCTTTTTATTGTTTAATTAGTTGGGTTGACATAACTTGTGTGATGATTGAAGTTTGGAGTATGATAACTATATTGGATCTATATACTTATCAGTGTATGTTTGTGTTGTCTTGCAAAGATCTGAAATGGCAACTGGACGTCGTGGAAACCTCAACATGACACCTGAAGAATTAGCCGCAATGATCCAAGAACACATGAATGCTGCTCTGGCAGGTGTTCAAACCCACCAGCAGGTAACCATTATTAAATTTTCATGGGAAAATCTAATAGTTGGGCTAGTAGACTTTCTCGCTGACTACCTATCCTCTGTCTTCAGGAGGGGGTCTTAACCCCTACAAGATGTTCCTCGATGCGAAACCAAGCAAATTCACGGGTGCAGAAGGACCCATAGGACTGGTCCTTGGATTGAAAAGTCTGAATCAGTGTTCGAGATGTGCAATTGCCTTGAGGCCAATAAGGTCAAGTATGCTGCCTCAACGCTGGAAGATGGGGCATTAACCTGGTGGAACGCACAAGTCCAAACACGTGGACTTATTGCTGCAAACGCAATGGTCTGGGCCAAGTTTAAGGCCCTAATCAAAGAGGAGTACTGTCCGCGGGACAGAGTTCAGCAGTTGGAGCAAGCGCTATGGAACCATAAGATGGTAGGATCTGAAATTGAAGCGTACATGGCGAAACATCACGATCTGGTGTTCCTATGTCCCGATCTGGCTAACACCGTTGAAAAACGACTTGAGTTTTATTTGGGGGTCTGGTCCCTGAGATCCAGGGTATGTTAATGTCTAGCAACCCTGCGACGGAACATCAAGCGATCAGGTTGGCGCACAAACTCACCGATAAGGCGGTGGAACAAAGGAATTTGCCATCTCGGGGTGCAACTGAAGTTGTCCCTGATAACAAAAGAAAATTTGAAGACTCACCTGCTCGACAGTCTTCGTCAGCCCAACCACAACAAGGAAACCAGAAACGGTTCAACAATTTCAACAACAATCGGGGTCACAATAATCAGTCCGCCAACAACACCCAGAACACAAGCGGCTATGTGAGTCGAAAGCCGCAATGTAATCGTTGTAACCTCCATCATCACGGCCCTTGTGCCGGAAATCGCTGCCAACGATGTGGCAAAACGGGACATGCGGCAAAGGATTGTCGCGGGGAAATCGTGTCTCGACAAAATCAAATTAGCACCAGGTTCAACAGCAAGGTATTAACCGGGGGTGCTATCAGTGCGGTAGTACTACCCATTTCAAGCGAGACTGCCCGCAACTTCGCAACAACAACAACAATGGTGGGAACAACAACAACAACAACAACCACAACAACAACAACAACAACAACCACAACAACAACAACAACAACAATGGAAATGGTGGCACAGGAGGTGCCAAAGGTCTTGCGTTCACGCTAGGCCGCGGAGAGGCCAGAAACGACTCGAACGTGGTCACCGGTAAGTTTCCCCTTAACGATCATTTTGCTACTGTACTTTTTGATACGGGTGCGGATAGGAGTTTTATATCTGAGTCTTTTAGGAAGAACCTAAATCTCACGCCTAAACCCCTAGAGACCCCTTACGTCATAGAACTAGCCGATGGTAAATCTGTAGATGTGACCCATTTAGTAACCGGCTGTCAACTTAAACTCGCGGGCCACACCTTTACCATTGATCTGATGACAACTACCCTGGGTAGTTTTGACGTGGTAGCCGGAATGGACTGGTTATCCGACGTCCGAGCTGAAGTTCTCTGTTCGAGAAAGCTATTCGTATTCCGCTCTCTAACGACGAAGTCTTGATGGTGCAAGGCGAGAAGGCAGGCGCCGTCACAAACATCATCTCTTACATGCAAGCTCAGAAGTATCTTCGGAGAAAGAACTCCTTCGCTTTGCTCGCACTGGTCACCGAGCAGCCTAAGGACGAGAAGCGGATTGAAGATATCCCCGTCGTCCGTGACTTTTCCTGTGTATTTCCAGAGGAGTTACCTGGTCTTCCACCACATCGACAAGTGGAGTTTGAAATCGAATTGGCGAACCACACAACTCCTATCGCCAAGGCCACGTACCGCCTGGCTCCAGCAGAGCTGCAAGAGCTGTCTACCCAACTTCAGGAATTGTTAGAAAAAGGATTTATCCGACCCAGTACTTCGCCATGGGGAGCTCCGGTCCTTTTTGTCAAGAAGAAGGACGGGAGATTCCGCATGTGCATTGACTACAGGGAACTCAATAAGGTTACCGTCAAGAACCGATACCCATTACCTCGCATCGACGATCTCTTCGACCAACTTCAAGGGTCAAGCTACTACTCCAAGATTGATCTACGGTCCGGTTATCACCAGTTACGCGTCAGAGAGGAGGATATCTCCAAGACGGCCTTTCGTACTCGGTATGGCCATTATGAGTTCTTGGTTATGCCCTTCGGTCTCACCAACGCACCCGCGGTGTTCATCGACCTCATGAACCGCGTGTGTAAGCCGTATCTCGACAAGTTTGTCATCGAGTTCATCGATGATATACTCATCTACTCTAAGGGTGAAGAAGAACATGCTGAGCATCTACGATTATTGCTGGAATTACTTCAACAGGAGAAACTATATGCCAAGCTTTCAAAGTGTGATTTCTGGATTCGGGAAGTTCAGTTCCTCGGGCACATCGTGAATGAAAAGGGTATCCACGTTGATCCCGCCAAGATCGATGCTATCAAGAACTGGGAAACACCCAGGACACCGACAGAGACCCGCCAATTTTTGGGTTTGGCTGGTTACTACAGACGTTTCATCGAGGGATTTTCAAAGATCGCGCAACCGCTTACCACTCTCACCCAGAAAGGCACTAAGTATGGTTGGGGTGACAAGAAGGAAGCAACATTTCAATTGCTGAAGCAGAAACTTTGCAGTGCACCCATTCTGTCCTTGCCGGAAGGGACTGATGATTTTGTGGTATATTGTGACGCTTCCATTCAGGGATTGGGATGCGTACTCATGCAACGTGATAAGGTCATCGCGTATGCGTCCCGACAATTGAAGGTTCACGAGAAAAACTACACAACACATGACCTGGAATTGGAGCAGTGGTGTTTGCGCTTAAGATTTGGAGACACTACCTATATGGAACAAAGTGCACAATCTACACGGATCATAAGAGCCTCCAGCATATCTTTCACCAGAAGGAGTTGAACATGCGACAGCGTCGCTGGGTCGAACTCCTGAACGATTATGAATGTGCCATTCGGTATCACCCGGGTAAAGCTAACGTGGTTGCTGATGCCCTCAGTAGGAAGGAGCACTTGAAACCTCGTCGGGTACGAGCATTACAATTCACCATTCGTTCGGGGTTACCCGAACAGATACGCGATGCGCAGCTAGAAGTAGTTAAGGAAGAAAACATTAAGGCCGAATCTGTGGGAAAGATGGAACGCGATTGGGAAGTAAAACCCAATGTTGCCCGGTATTTCATGAATCGTATATGGGTACCTCTCTGCGGAGACCTTAGAAAGCTAGTTATGGACGAAGCTCACAAATCCCGATACTCTGTCCATCCCGGTTCGGACAAGATGTATCAAGACCTTAAAGCCGCGTACTGGTGGCCCAACATGAAAGCGGATATAGCCACCTACGTTAGCAAGTGTTTGACTTATGCGAAAGTCAAGGTGGAATACCAGAAGCCATCAGGGCTACTTCAACAACCTGAGATCCCAGTGTGGAAATGGGATCAGATCTCGATGGACTTTATCACTAAACTCCCGCGAACTCCGGGTGGTTGCGATACCATCTGGGTAATCGTGGATCGTTTAACTAAGTCCGCACACTTCCTAGCGATCAAAGAAACAGATAAGATGGATAAGTTGACTCGCATCTACATTAAGGAAGTAGTTTCTCGGCACGGAGTGCGAACGTCCATCATCTTAGACAGAGATGCTCGTTTCACGTCCAACTTTTGGCAGTCACTTCAGAAAGCGTTGGGTACACGCTTCAATATGAGCACAGCTTATCACCCTCAGACGGATGGTCAAAGTGAAAGGACTATTCAGACCTTGGAAGACATGCTTAGGGCATGTGTGGTAGACTTTGGGAACAGTTGGGAAATCCATCTGCCTTTAGTGGAATTCTCGTATAACAACAGTTACCATACGAGTATTCAAGCGGCACCGTTCGAAGCATTATACGGTCGCAAATGTAGATCACCGATCTGTTACGCAGAAGTCGGTGACAGTCAACTCACAGGTCCTGAGTTGATACTTGAGGCTACTGAAAAGATTATGCAAATCAGAAACCGCATGGCAGCGGCACGAGATCGACAAAAAGCTACGCTGATCAATGACGCAAACCGCTCGAATTTCAAGTAGGCGACCGCCTCCTACTGAAGGTGTCACCCTGGAAGGGTGTAATCCGTTTTGGGAAACGAGGCAAACTAAACCCACGGTACGTAGGCTCATTTGTGATCTTGAAGCGTATCGGACCCGTGGCTTATCAATTAGACCTTCCTGCCGAACTCAGTGGAGTTCACAACGTTTTTCACGTGTCAAATCTGAAGAAGTGTCTATCAGATGAGACTCTAGTCATTCCATTGGATGAGATTCAAGTGGATGAACAACTGCACTTTGTGGAACAACCTATCGAGATCATGGATCGTGAGATCAAGACTCAAAGGCACAGCAAGATACCGATCGTCAAGGTTCGTTGGGATTCTAAACGTGGACCGGAGTTCACGTGGGAAAGAGAGGACCAAATGAAAAGCAAATACCCACACCTTTTTGCAGCTGAGCAGCAATCTAACGTTACCACCAACTATATTGCGGGACGAAATTCTTTCAACATGGGGATGATGTGACAGCCTGGGAATTTCTTGTACCATTGCTAACAAACCGAATCTTTGTGCGTTGCATTCTACCATTGCTAACAAACTGAATCTTTGTGCGATGCATTCTAAACCGCGTTTACTCAATTTTCGGGACGAAAATTCTTTTAACATGGGGATAATGTGACATCCCGGCTTTTCAGGTATCTTAATCACGCTACTTCACAGTTATTCATTCCTACGCTAAATTGATTCGGAGAATTTAATTACACGCTCGCAATAACTACGCTAACTTTTGAATGCATTGGGCAAATTACGTGCTATGTGTTATTAGACGTTTGTGAATTTTGTGAATTATTATATCACGTTTTGATTTCGCGATTATTAGTTTTAAAAAAAATATATATATATATATATATATATATAATAAATAAATAACCGAACCGAACCACGAAACGGGTCAACCTCACCTCCTTGCGGCCCAAGGAACTAGCCTAAACTTGAGGCCCAAGTTACTCACCCAAACCCCCCCTTTGCGGTCGCGAGCCCCCACCCCTTTTCCTTTCTTTTTCTTGTGCTATATAATGTATGCATGGGTTAGTGTTTAAAAAAAAAAAAAAAGAACAAGAAACCCTAGACCCTTAGAAGCCGACGGCAGCCCCCCCCCCCCTCTCTCACGGTCGCAACTTCTTCAACCCGGATTGATTCCAATCTTGTTCCCGGTTCGCTAATCTTCATCGTATCAAGGTTAGGATTTTAATTGTTTTGCAAATCACATTAGGGTTTGTGAAATCTTGATCATGATTGTTTGTATTGTTAGAATCACAGTGTTTGGTTTTTAATCCTTAGTGAAAAACCGCATGAGAATAAGGAGAAAATCCAATTGATAAGCGTGATTTAAGCTAGACAAACGAATGCAACAAAAAAAAGTAAACGTTATGCTAGGCATAGCTAAATGAACGAACATGATATGTTAGCCTCGTTGAGCCTAACGACCCTCTACAAGGCTATGAAAAGCCTAAAGGCGAGCCTAAACTAGGCAACCTTAACGAGCCTAATGCTCCTTAACCAAGAACCTAAACTAAACTAATTAAACTAAGAAAGCAATAAATAAATGAATATTAAAAAAATATAAAAAAACAAAGAAAGGAAGATTACCTCGAAGAAGAACTTTACAAAATGAGAAAAGCTTGAAGGGCAGCACCTCCTCGTCGAAAGCGAAAATAAAAACTACTACACACCACACCCAAAGGGGTATTGTGCTTGTGGAGCAACCAAATTTGGTTATTCCATTTGTTTATACTCAAACTAGGAGTTGCAAGCTATAAAGAACCAAGTAAGGGTATTTATAGGTGTGAAATAGAGCACAAAATGGTGATTGGGGCGATGTGGGATAACTTTAAAACAAGATCTTCGCGTCTTTCAAATCAGCAACAAACACCAAACTTGTTTTCACGATTCCCGCTTCGTTATAACTCCGTTTCGCGCACGGTTTTCGCCTACGTTCATTATTTTCAGAGTACTATTATATGGAAGAGAGTAATCCAACATCCATGGTGTCGATAATTGGGCTTAAACCTTGGGTCTTGATGCGGGTCGAGGGTTATGTTCTAAACTTGTGTTTGTGATTCCCGTTACGCTGGAGCTCAGTTTTATGCATCATTTGAACCTACTTGATCCTTAGTATACCAAGTATATCTTGGAGCTTTGAATGGACCAGAATGATAGCTCAAGGATGGAGAAAAGTTAGCAAGAAAGTCACCCGAAAGTCATCTTATGACAAAACTAAGAATACGACATGTAGAGCTTTTTACTTGTGATCATTTACATCTAAACTCTCCAAAACACAATGTCCTATCTTAAGGCATGTATATAATGAAGTTTGAATGATAAGAAGGTTAGGATGTGATGTGTTAGGTATGTTCACGAGGTCTTCAAAGTTTTTTATTAATTTAAGGAAAACCTTAATTTTAGACCTTGAGATATAGAGGGTTGCTTCAAAATACATGGAAATGAATTTACAAGGTTGTCAAAGCATGTATAAGACTATAAATCACCAGAAATGATAACATGTATGATCAAAACATAGAATCCAAGACATTTTATTGCTTAAACATTAAACGAAATTACGTGGAATATGAAAACGGATCGCGTTACAAAAACAGGTCAGGTTTTAGGATTCATTCATTTTTTTTTACGAATGTTACAGTCTCCCTACTTTTGGAAATTTCGTCCCGAAATTAGGAGGTGACCATTTAGCTCTTTAACATTTGGGGGGTAAAGGTAATTCAAAAGGGATTGCAGTGTTTAAGGATTTTGGAAATGGAAATTTTAACAAAGGTTTGATGTGGTGGAGTGGCTCAAGTGTTTTGTTTGTTGGTGAGACCCGGGTTCGAATCCCTGGTCCACTATTTTATATTTCTTTTTTAAATTTAAAGTTTTGAAATGTTACAAATCAGACCCCTTAACACTACTATCCGAACTAACTTGGCTACTAACTCATATTACCTTAAAACTCACTTTAAAACCTAACAAAACTAACTAGATTTTCTTAATGATTTTAATTGTGATATTAATTAAATTAATAAATAAATAAGTCGATAAATGAATTTAAAAAAGAGTAAAATCTTTCAACGGTTATTTATTTCGTGAAAATTTCTGAAGTTTAAAGGTTAGGATCCGGATTTCAAAGTGGGTGGGACTTCTGGATACCCGTTTTTGGCGGATGTTACAGTCTCCCCTACTTTTAGGAATTTTGTTCCAAAATTAGGAGGGAACCGTTCTTGAGGGTTAGTTAATAGAGTTTCTTATCGATTGGATCTCAGTATGCTAGGTAATAAAAATCTCGATGATGCTAAGGATATAGATAACCAGGTGAGTGTGAAGTTTGGATTTTGATTGAGGCGGTAACGTTCCTAGTAAGAGTTGAATACCCTGCTACATGAATCGCTTTTTGATGCATGAGGTGTAAAAATGAAAAGTGTTGTAACACGGAGATGGGTAACTGGATATTGTCTCATGATAAGGGGTTTTGAGAAAATCGAAGCGTCATAATGATAAAGTTACATCAAAAACGAAATCATCAACTACATCGTTATCCAAATTGAGATTGACACTACTTACACAAAACTTCCCATAACCGTCTAAAAATGCTTTTGATCACCAGACAAGAACACTTATATATAGGAAGTACCTGCGGCATATCCAACATGTCCTTGTCAAATTTTCATTGGCCTTCTTATTAAGTCACGATTAGTTCTATGTGATTCATCCTAAAATCTACCAAACATAAACAAACACAACAACCAATGCTTGAATCTCAAATCCGAAGAGAGGAAGACTAAATGACGGCGGTACCTCTCTCATGTGTTATGAGGAAGTGGTCAGTCTATGAAAAAGTGAGGCACGACGCAACTTCCCTAAATGATGAGACGGGGTTCGTCGTGATGTATGATACACGAATAACATGAAATTTAATCGATGTATAGAGACATGTAATGAAACAAATTGGCATAGGTGATATAAATTGCATTAATGGCATTAATATGAAATAATGAAATCATGAAACATTATTACCCAAATTGAAAACAATGGTAATTTGAATAGTAAGGACAAGAAATGTTTTTTATTAAAGCTTGTATTGGGAATAAAAATAAAATAAACAACTTGAGCAGAGTCTTGAGTCTTCATGATGGGAGAGAGACCAGTTAGGTTGTTCGTTCGCACCGTCGTTGACCTCAAATGGGTATGCGTTGATGTTGTAGGCTCTCCCTCTTGCTGGTGGGGGTGCTGGGTTTGCCTGGTTCGCTTGGTTAACTTGGTTCGCTTAGTTAACTGGATTTTCTTGGGCTTGAGCGTTGATGTTGTTTACCAACCTATGGCACGTGTTTCTGAAATGAGTAGGATCACCACAATTAAAGCAAGCTCGAACATATGCCACCATGGGGTAATGCGGTGGTTGGTAGGGTTGGATCATGTTTTGGGCAAGAGGGGAAACTTGGTTTTGAGGAGTGCAACACGTGTTACTCAAATGGCCATAACGCCCACAATTGGCACATAGACGACAGGGTACGGTGAGTTGGTGGTGATAGTGGCAGGTGTTGCATTGAGGGTGGGGACCAGTGTAGAGTTCTTGTTTGGGTAAGCTGGGTTTGGTGCCATTTAGGTGATTGGGATGGCTTGGAGTAGTACGGCTTGTGATGTTGGGGTAGTCGAGGCAATAGCGTAGTTTTACCGTCATGCTTTCGTTTGGTATAGAAACGGGAGAATGTTTCGATCTTGGTTGTCTTTGGCTCTTCCACTGAAACTTTGTCAGTTTTACCCTTCTTTTTAAAGTCTCCATTTCGGATATGGTTTTCGGTGAGTTCGGTGGCTAATTCTATTGCAGCTTCCAATGTTGTGAGTATAGTGCTCATCATGGAATCCTGGATACCAGAAGGAAGACCCCTAATATAATGTTCAATGAGATGGTACGGAGGAGTGAACATGTTTGGGACCATCTGGTCTAGCTCGAGGAAACGCTTGTTATAGGCCATATGGTCTCCATCATTTTGCTTTAAGCGGTAGAATTCGTCCTCCAACTTCTTGATCTCACTCCAAGGATAGAACCGTTTAGTCATTGGTTCCTTGAGTTATTCCCAAGTTAGGGCCACAGCAGCTTCAACCCCTCTTCGACCCTTTTCAGCGTTCCACTAGGTTAAAGCTGCCCCAATGAGACGACCGGTAGCATAACGAACCTTGCGATTGTTAGGGCAGTCACAATTAGGAAGGTGCTTTCCATTTCATCGAACCATCGCAGGAGTGTAGTAACCCCTTCTGTTCCCTCATATTTTGGGGAGGTCACAAGACTTGAAGTGCTTATAGGAGCACTTGGATGTAGTTGCGGGAGCATTTATAGCGTTTGGTTCGACTTGATTGACTTGGTTATTAGTGAGGGCTTGTTGAACTTGGATCACAATGTTAGGAATCACGGCAGCCATTTGCTTGGCAATTTGGCAGCCATGCGTCTACTGGAGTTTCCGGTTCTTTTTCCTCCAAGAAGGTGCCTAAAGGACATCTACAGGAATTCACGCAAACGAGATTGTGAGATTTTATTGATGGATTTGCTAGCAGGGATGCGAAAAAAAATATAAACATATGATAAAATGAAAACTTTGGGGTGTATTTGAAAACAATAACTTATGATAACACAACACGTTCAAAGTGTTCTTAGGCTTTGCTCGTAATTGGGCCTTGCATTCCGCCATACTTCACCTTCGTAATCATGTGGGCCCCCATGATACCGGGATTTCGTATGGTTCGCATGTGTTAGCCTTGTAACGTACACTAAAACCGGAGAAAAATTGAGAAATGTGAATGTAACGTATGAAAGTAGGAGTGCATCCAGGTGTGGACACGGTGACACCTCAAAGTGGGGTTGGTTCACATGACGTTTGGTGCGGCATGCTTTGGCCTAATAGGTCCTTCGTACTCTCATCAGTAGTCCCCAGGTAGACAAACTAGTCCGTTAATTCGGATTTATACGAATGCCAATCCTAGACAGGACATCCCGACGACCGGTACTCGAACCCTTCCAGTTACTACATGCCCGTCATATGAACTCACCTTGATAAATTTTGAAAACGAAAAACATCACAAAAGTTTGAATAACATAAAAATAAGTATTTGGAAAATGAAGAGAAATGTTTCAAAAATTTAAAGAAAATCGAGAACTTATAAATAAGGGTTTCTAAGTTTCGTATGGTACATTTCAGGTGGAGTGATATGTATATATGTAACATATATGTAGACTTCATGACATAATTATAACACATTGCACGTATCACATAATCAAGTAACAAAGAGAGTGCTTGCATGCGTTTCTGTGTGAAATGAAAGGAATTTAAATGTCTGGGCAGTAGCAAATCATAAGTCAAACAAAACATGAAATCACATAAGCACATAGGTCCTACGTTGACTAAAGTATAGGTTCTAAGGGTCTAATAACCTATCCTATATCCCTAAAGTCAATGGCTCTGATACCAATCTGTGACACCCTGACCCGCAGCGGAATAGGTGATCGGGGCATGATTGGGTTAACTCGAGAGCTTATGACTTGCTATTACTTCTTTTAAATATTCACTAATTCATATCAAGTGTCTCACAATACAAATAATTCACATAAATAATTACAAACACAAGACGATGTTTATAACAAGTATATTGCACTAATTCGTTTCTTGTTAACTAAGGCTCATCCTATGTCCAATCTTCTATTCATACCTGTTCACCTGTATCATGTGTAAAAATGGTTTTGGGTCAACAAAGGTTGGCGAGTGGATCTAAGTTAAACATTTAAACAGTTTGTTAAATTGGTTATTTCAATAAAAATGTGCATGGACCATATATGAGCATATGTATATATAATTAAATCATAAACCACATAATATCAACAATGAACATATGAACATGATGAATGATGAACTTGAGATCAAGGCTCAATCAAACGGAGCCTATCTAATGAGGCACCTGATGCTCAACTCGTATCCCACGAGAAACTGATGGTCCTTAAATGAATGACTGCACTGAAATGATAAAATGTAACCACACATAACCACAACAAACAAATATACATATTAGATCACATAATATCAACAACGAACATATGAACATGATGAATGATGAACTTGAGATCAAGGCTCAATCAAACGGAGCCGATCTAATTTGGCACCTGATGCTCGACTCGTATCCTACGAGGAACTGATGGGCCTTAAATGAATGATTGCACTGAAATGATAAAATGTAACCACACATAACCACCACAAACAAATATACACATTAGATCACATAATGGTGGTAGCACATGAATTTGTATAAATAAAGTAAATTACGACACATGAGACACCCCAAAACGTGAATAAGAAAAAGGGAATTTGTAAGGATTCACTCACAGTGATTGCGTTTTTAATCCTTAGTGAAAAACTGCACGAGAATAAGGAGAAAATCCAATTGATAAGCGTGATTTAAGCTAGACAAACGAATGCAACAAAAAAAGTAAACGTTATGCTAGGCATAGCTAAATGAACGAACATGATATGTTAGCCTCGTTGAGCCTAACGAGCCTCTACAAGGCTATGAAAAGCCTAAAGGCGAGCCTAAACTAGGCTACCTTAACGAGCCTAATGCTCCTTAACTAAGAACCTAAACTAAACTAATTAAACTAAGAAAGCAATAAATAAATGAATATTAAAAAAAATATAAAAAAAAGAAAGGAAGATTACCTCGAAGAAGAACTTTACAAAATGAGAAGAGCTTGAAGGGCAGCACCTTCTCATCGAAAGCGGAAATAAAACCTACTACACACCACACCCAAAGGGGTATTGTGCTTGTGGAGCCACCAAATTTGGTTATTCCATTTGTTTATACTCAAACTAGGAGTTGCAACCTATAAAGAACCAAGTAAGGGTATTTATAGGTGTGAAATAGAGCACAAAATGGTGATTGGGGCGATGTGAGATAACTTTAAAACAAGATCTTCGCGTCTTTCAAATCAGCAACAAACACCAAACTTGTTTTCGCGATTCCCGCTTTGTTATAACTCCGTTTCGCGCACGGTTTTCGCCTACGTTCATTATTTTCAGAGTACTATCATATGGAAGAGAGTAATCCAACATCCATGGTGTTGATAATTGGGCTTAAACCTTGGGTCTTGATGCGGGTCGAGGGTTATGTTCTAAAACTTGTGTTTGTGATTCCCGTTACGCTGGAGCTCAGTTTTATGCACCATTTGATCCTACTTGATCCTTAGTATACCAAGTATATCTTGGAGCTTTGAATGGACTAGAATGATAGCTCAAGGATGGAGAAAAGTTAGCAAGAAAGTCACCCGAAAGTCATCTTATGACAAAACTAAGAATACGACATGTAGAGCTTTTTACTTGTGATCATTTACATCTAAACTCTCCAAAACACAATGTCCTATCTTAAGGCATGTATATAATGAAGTTTGAATGATAAGAAGGTTAGGATGTGATATGTTAGGTATGTTCACGAGGTCTTCAAAGTTTTTTATTAACTTAAGGAAAACCTTAGTTTTAGACCTTGAGATATAGAGGGTTGCTTCAAAATACATGGAAATGAATTTACAAGGTTGTCTAAAACATGTATAAGACTATAAATCACCAGATATGATAACATGTATGATCAAAACATAGAATTCAAGACATTTTATTGCTTAAACATTAAACAAAATTATGTGGAATATGAAAACGGATCGAGTTACAAAAACTGGTAGGGTTTTAGGATTCATTCATTTTTTTACGAATGTTACAAACACTTAATACAACCATACCCCAGAGTTCTCCCTTTTATCCCATTACTGAAATTTACTAATTTACCCAGTTTCAGTATAAAATTACTGAGTAAGCTCCTATCACCAATCATGTGTCTGGAAGCTTCCTGAGTCACATTACCAGATCTTCTGTACATGATGGTCCTGAAATGGTAATGTTAGAGATTTTTTTGTACCCAAACCCGTTTGAGCATTTTTCTGATGAAAGTTTGCTTAAGGTATATTCTTCAGATGAGTAATCTTCATCAAAATATATGTTTAATGCTGAGCCATTAACATAAGATTTGTCCTTTAAGAGATGTTGAATTAGTTTTAGTATTTCAACACACATGAAATCCATTTTGTCATAATTTCTAGACAAATTTGATTGAGATGGAAGTTTAGCAGATTTTTGGAATTTAGGATGAACCTTCTTTGGATTTTCATAAAAGGTTTGTCTTGATTCATGCCTTTTTCCTTTTGAATTGCATTTTAAGAGTAAGGTAAAGTTGTCAGAGCTTATTAATTTGCAAGATTCAGCATCAGATTCTGATGTTAATTTATCATAATTCTGACCTGATATCTTAACAAAGGTGGTGAGATTTCTGAAGTTTTGTCTTTAAATATCCTAATCCTTCACCTTTGTTTTTTGGCGTTGTTTCTATAAAGTTTATGAAGTCTTTGGCTTGCTAAAAACCCCTTGCACTGATTTCACGGTTATGAATCTTTTTGTGTAGATCTTTTCTTTCATTTTCATAAAATCTAATTTTTGCTTCTTTAATTAAGTTCTCTTCAATTAGCAATTGATTTTCAAGTATTACTTTATTTAACATTCTTTGTAGATCCACATACTTTACATTCTCTAAATTTTGTTTTTCTTGTAAATTTTCAAAATTTGTCATAAGCTTGTTTAATTGATGTTTTAAATCAAGGTTGTTTGAGCTTACCTTTTGTTCTGAAGTTTAAGATTCTACATTAGAATGTTTGGCCATTAAACAGAAATTTGCGAGCTATCCATGCCTGCAATTAGACTAACCCCTTGTTGCCTTTTGGCTTCTTTAAGCTTTTTCTCATAGTAAGCAACATCTATTAGCCTCTTGTTTTTGCATTCTGATGCATAATTAGCATACAACTTCTACTTTAGATTTGTCTTTTGAATTTCCTTCCATCTTTCCTTTATCATTTTCTGATATTTGGAACTTCTACTTTTTAACCTGTGCTCAAATGTCTTGGTGAGAAGAGCAATTGCGTCAACAAAAGAGAGAAATCTGATGATGGAGCAGAATTCTCTATATTTTGACAATGTGAGGTTTGTGAATCAGTATTGTTTGCTCTTTGAGAATTTGAAATAAGAGCAATGGGTCCAACTCTTTGGTTTGAGTTTTCGTATATCTCTTCTTCCCTTAGAACAAGACTACTATAGAGATCGTGTAGACTCATATTTCCCAGCTCTAGGGTGGAGGCCAAAGTCATTGTTAGACTTCTCCATTCCCTTGGTAGAGCATCCAGAAATTTTACATTTCTGTCATCGTTGGATTTCTCAATACCAAATTTATTAAGATCATTTATTTTTTTTGCAAATCTGTTATATGTTTCAGAAAGACTTTCATTTGGAAGACTCTTAAATCTTTCATAGGACGAGGCACAATTTGTACGTTTGTTTCTTTTCATTCTTTCCACTCCTTCACAAAGATTTTCTAATGATCACATATCTCTTTAGCAGAAGTACATGCATCTACTTGAGAGAATATGTCATTTGGAAGTGCCATAATCAAAAGTGATTTGGCCCTTTCATCAGCTTCCACATACAACTTGTCCTCATTTCTCTAGAAGTTTTCCTTCTTTGGAGCACAAGAGGAAGGTATTTCTAGTTGGTGGAACAGCTGTATTTCAACCATGGGTATACGTGGGCCACTCACAATGGATTGAAACAGAGCTCGATCATGTCCATTTAGGAAGTTGATCATCCTGATTTTCCATTGGGGGTACTCCTCTCTGACCAAGGTCAAAGGCTTTGACATAGACCCAATGTTGAAAGCGTTGTCCATGTTTAAAAGTTTTCCATATTTAGATAAAAGGAAGTTAAAGAAAATGAGCAATTAATTGTTTGAAAATCATTTATTCAATGTGCTCTAATACCAATTGTTGGTCCCAGATAACAATGCTCTTTTAACTTAATATGGCAAGTGATTTCAAGAAGTAAGAAAATAATGTGCAGAAATAGAAATCAAACTTTCAAAAGACACAACTTACAGAAATTTCAAGTTTATATCACTTTGAAAAAAAATAGTTTACAAGGTGATTGTGAGGTTATTGACTATTACGAAGGAATACTTTAATAATTCTGTAGTGAAAGGGCAGTGGAGTTTTGTTGTATGTATTGAATGTTAGGCTTGACTCCATATCTTTCGATGGTTACTTCTCTATTTATAGAGAGTATTCAACATGAATAAACATTTGTTTATTCATGCACTTGTCCTACATAAAGTAGCTTTTGGCATATTCATTGAATCTATCAAGGTCAACTTGCTACTTTACAAAATGTGGCAGAGCCTTATCTTTTAGACAAGTTGGCTCATCATAAATTCTGATAGCCAGCTCATCAGAAAATCTGTTGAATAGATCACCAGATTTTCTAATAATCAGATTTTACTAGATTCTAATACAATCATCAGAATTATCATCAAATCCATCATAATGGTCTTTTCTAGATCGTCTTCTTATACTTGTGATCACTTTCTGATAGTTTGCTGAAGATGTGATTTTGCTTTCTTCTTTTGTCCTATGTATCTTGTGTCTTCTTTCTACATGATCTTCCTGATTTTATCTTCAGCACATGATTAGATTGATCATATTTTTCTTCAATACTTACATATAGTTTCCTGATGTGCGCAAAATGCAACATATAAATTACATCAAACAAGGCATAAAATCGACCCTTTATCGATAGTGATGTTGGAAATAGCATGTTTCTTTGTTTACTTTTATATTACAGGATCAAGAGAGCGTAAACGAATTAAAGGAACAAATTAGTAGCAGAAACCAACAGACATACAAAGAAGAAGGATTGACACGACCTACTGAATCCCCATCCACATCCAAAATAACAAAATAATAAAGACAGAAGCTTAGGCACGGGGTCGTGCCTAGTCAAGATTACCTATAGAAAAAGATAACAGCAAATGACAAGCCAACACGGGGCCATGCTAACCCAACACGGGTCATGGTCAACTCTAGGATTCGTAGAACCTTGATAGTACAACTAGTACACTAACCATTGGGCCGTGCCATGACACCACGGGGCGAGTTGGTACAAGACCTAACATCTGCAGTTAATGAAGGGAGAGAAAGAGAAGACCACGGGACCGTGCCAGGTGGGCACGGGGCCGTGCGTGCCCTGTATTTCCAGCTATAAATAGAGGTGCTTGGTTCAAGACAAAGGCATCCCTTAGTAAACCATTTCTCTCACACTTGAAAATGAACTTTGGTTAAACATTCCTTCATGTTTTGTTTATTCATTCATTCATGTCTTTACGGTCTATATAAAGCGTGTTAACTACCTGGAAGGGGGTTAAAAGGGTGTTTGGGTAAAGTTCTTGCCTCGTTAAGTGTATAGATCCTGTGAGGACTTAGTTCAAGCTTATTAGGACTTCCCTTGAGGCAGATTGCATCAAATCGGGGGAAGTAAGAATGGCTTGAACCCCTTATAAATAAACTACTATTAAAACTTTATCCGGTCTTGCAGGACTGTATCCTTGCTGACTCAGACCAATATGGCTGAGGGTAACGTCGCCTTCACAAGAGAGGCCTACCACTTTTCGCATTAATAACTTATTAAATTATCTTTCAATAATACGACCTTGCGGGACTGTATACCTGCTGACCCAGACCAATATGGTTGAGGATAGTGTCGCCTTCACAAGAGGGGCTTGCCACTATAACTAGATAATCTATTAAAAAGCTTGAAGTGAACCAAGTGATTCTTTCTTTTCTATTTGTTTTTCCTTTTCTTTATGTTCTTATTTTTATTTTTATCGTTTAAAACTTTCAAAACTTTTATCAAATTTGGTTAGCCTAGACATTAACAATAAGCCAGTATTAAAAGCTCTTATGTCGTTGGACGACCTCGATATCTTATCATCACTATACTACGTCTACGATGGGTGCACTTGCCCTAACGTGTGTAGAGGGGTAGTATTGTATCATGTTTTATAAATTTAAAGCTTGATCCACGAGAAAGAAGGGCTTAAAATATAACAAAAATTATCACACACTCACACCACATTAAGTTTTTGGCGCCGTTACCGGGGACACAAGGATTTTAAAGAAGCTTAAAATTAATGGCCTAATCGATTTTTATCTTTTTCCTTTTAATTTATATGATTTTTCTTTGTTTTCTACATTTTTTTACTATGTGCAGCTGCAGCACGGTGCCATGCTAGCTAAACGCGGGGTCGTGCCCTTAACAGCAGCTGGCAAACTGTTTTAGTAAGACAATAATTGTGACACGGGGCTGTGTTAGCTCAACACGTGGTCGTGTCTTCCTATTAGTAACTACAAAACAGGACTTTCCGATCCCAATGGTTAATAACATCTGACAAAAACATGGATGATAATAATTATTTTTACTTTCACAACAATTACAGTGAATGGTGTCAATTATGTAGTGGGTTTCATCGAGATTTAGAATGCTACTTTCTAAATTTGACCCCATTACCTAATAGACCAATCATTTTCAGGTGAAAATCACCTTAAGATGGGCGAAAGTAAAAACGATAACTATCATCCAACTGAATGCCATCAAACGTCTTTTCAAGAAGACATAGCCTCAGATGACATATGCCAAATAGAACACATAATTCTCCAAAAATTAAAAGAAATAGTGTTTATGATGAATATGAGATGTTCATCACAAAACACTAAATATGGAGAAGATTTGATAGGGGCCATTCAGAAATAAACGACATCGAGGCAGCTACATGTACCTCAACAGCTTGTGAGGACAAACGCGATAGTCGTCCCTATTTCGTTTATGCCATGACGGACTCATCACCGGCTACATCTGGTGCATATATAGACCAGAGCGATTCGACTCATACCTTCTTTAACAAGAGCCCGGATAAGGTAAATAAAGGTTGGTTTCGCCCACCGTATAGCTTAGGATTCTTCCTTTCCAACAACCTCTTGCGTTTTCGTATAAATCACAAGCACCTTAGGCACGTTCGGCACTTTTGTGTTGTCGCTACCAGTAAAGAGCCACCCGATAAACTAAAACACGTTAAATAAGAGAAACTTCATAAATCTCAAAACAACACGGGGTCGTGCCATATAAGCACGCCCCTGTGCCCATCGTTAGGACACCATGGGGTCGTGCCTCGCCAACACGCCCTGTGGTCACTAACAGCCAAAAGCCACTCTGGTTTTTTGCCACCCAGGCACGGGGCCGTTGTCACTGTGCTGCCACTTTCTATAATATCAGCCATTGGGCAAGATATCTTGGACTCAACCAAAGACAAAGATCTGATCTGATTCTGCACATATACCCAAAAAGGTATATTTTAACAAAAGTTTCATCAAACATTCTTGTATTTGCCACTTTTATCTCTTTCCTTCTTCTCCAAACATTCAACCTCCATGAAAGCTTGAAGTTTCAAAGCTTCAAGCTTCATCAATATAAATAAATGATTTTAAAACCAAACCTCTCTTAAAATAAGATATTTTACAATAATGTTTCAACTTATTTATGTTCAAAACTTTCAAAAACGAAAGAGAAAAATAACTTAAAACAAAGAGTTGAGGGTTCGAAACCATAATAGAATGGGAGGCACGGGGTCGTGGTGATGTTCTGCGTAAATGACAAATTCCTTTTTTTAAGAATGTCAAGTAGAAACAGTGGAACCTCGTCAACTACTCTAGGGAACAACATGAGGAGAAGGAGGCCCTCCATCGAGGCCACTCTAATCCGTTACGTAAGTGCACTAAGGGAGGCTATGGAGGAGATGACATCGGTGGAAGAGATCCTAATAGACCGGGTCAACTACATAACAATGGGGCTTGAGACTAGCTTCCAAGAGATCAACCTTTTGCACTAAAGGTTGAATATTCTTGTTATGCCTCCCATGGAGCCAATCTTCCAACAAGAAGATTGGAACCTAGCACAAGAAATCATCATCCCACCGGTTGGGATGAAATTCCACTAGAAACACCTTTAGACACACTCCATGAGGTTCCGGTGACCACCACCCCTCTCCACAAGAAATTGTGGATGATGAGCCTTTCATCTTTCTCCCAAGGGAGATTGAGGAGATGCTCAAAGACATATGAGGGTACATACTCCAGGAAAAGTTCGAAAGCCCTTCAACATCCGGAAACCACCTCCGGGTTTTTGTTATAATTTTAATTATTCTAGGGAGAGCTTTTCAGGTTTTTTATTTCTTGTCATTAGGAGGCTAATCTATCTTAGGACTTCAAAATTATGTACTTTTCCGCTTTTCTTTTAGTTTGAAATGAATGGTTGTTCTAAATAAAAGGTCGGTGTTTGTAAACATGAGTAATGGTGTGAAAAATGAGAAAAAGGGACCCCATGCACGTCAACCAGAGCATCCCGGTTCAAAAAACTGCAAAAAGAGTATGCAGTATGGGGTCGTGCCAACCAGGCTCACCCCCGTGCCCAAATGTCTGATGAAAAAATATTTCTGAAGAGAAGGTGGCACGAGCCGTCCCCACCAGGCACACCCTCGTGTCCACCATACTACAAGTTTCTTGTTAAACCTTGTTACTAGCACGTTGGCCATGGGTCGTGTCCACCAGGCATGCCCCCGTGTCCAACGACTAGTAACCTAAAAAACACGCCTATCACTTTTTCAAAAATTTTCATTTTTTTAATTTTGGTTTAGTTTGGGAAAATAGGTTCTAAAAATTATGTTTTTATTAATTTACACCTGACAGCATGGTGATAAAAATAACCAATTAAGAAAATTATAAAATCGGTCATAACAAATCTTTGTAAAATTTGATTATTTTTACACAGTTACACTATACCCTTTTTCCCACAAAAAAGTGAGTTTTGAGCCTTTACCGAGCATACAAATACTAACTATACTAATTGCTCAATTTTTTTGTTTCTTGTGTGAATAGCTTATTTGGTTCTTACAAATCAAGAACTTGCTAAAACAATACGTTCATAATCCTTAGCGACACAAATCCAAGTAAGTAAATGATGGAGGCATTAGGACTATAACCCATTTTTCATTCTAAACCTTTACTTTTCTTTTCATCTTTACCAAAAATATCCCCTTAGTTAAACCACCTTGAGCCTTAATCCTTCGTTTCTAAACCCGCAAAAATATAAACTTTTGCAAAACAACCACCCACATCCACCATTTTTTTTATTTACACCCTTTATTTTAGTAAAAAGTTCAGTTATAAATTATAAGTATGGCTTAGTTTCAACTTTGGCTAAAAAAAAGCATTGGTCAAAGTTTTTTTCTAAGTCACGAAAATTGTTCGAGAACCGACAGTTTTTACGTTTTTCACCATTTTACCTAAACACACCTACCCCTAGCTAAAACCTACCATTTTAAAAGCCCACTTGATATTCAAAAAACATAAACATCATAAAGGAGGAGGTTTGATTGTTTGCCAAGCCTATAGTAGCAGTAAGCTCCACACCGGGTGCGAACGCTTACACTTAAATATCTACGGCCGAGTGTTGAGTGACCACTTGTGAGGTGTGTAAATTGTATATAACTAAATAGAATTTTAGAAAGGCATGCTATCCCAAAATATATTATTTTTCTTAAAACATGTTTTCAATAAATTATGACGAATAAGATTGTAAATAAAAAAAAAATTAAATTTAGATCTTAGATTCCCAAAACTCTAAATATAAACCCAAAACTTCTCTTCTACCAAATCGGTTTGGGTGTGTAAGCCACATTATAGAGTTTTCTTGAGTACAAGCAAAGATTCAAGTGTGGGGGTATTTGATTTGCACAAAATGCAACATATAAATTACATCAAACAAGGCATAAAATCGACCCTTTTTCAGTACTAATGTTGGAAAAAGCATGTTTTTTTGTTTACTTTAAATTCAGGATCAAAAGAGCTTAAATGAATAAAAGAAACAAATTAACAGCGAAAACCAACACAAATACAAAGAAGAAAGATTGACACGACCTGCCGAATCTCCATCCACATGAAAATAACAAAATAACAAAGACAGAAGCTTAGGCACGTCTCCGTGCCCACCAGGCATAGGGCCTTACCCAATCAAGATTATCTACAAAACTAGACAACAATAAATGACAAGTCAACACCGGGTCGTGCCATGACACCACGGGGCGTGTTGGTACCAGACCTGACATTTGCAGTTAAAGATGGGAGCGAAAGAGAAGACCATGGGGTTGTGCCTGCCCTCTATTTCCAGCTATAAATAGAGGTGCTTGGTTCAAGAGAAAGGCATCCCTTGACAAACCATTTCTCTCACATTTGCCATCAATCCACCACCACTACAACATCAACACCCACCACCATCATCCATATTTCATCTTTTAGAGTGTGTACTAGTCTTGAAATCCAAGATTGATTGTAAGAGTTCTTGTCAAACAAAGGCCATGCTTGGCTAATCTCATACATCACTTCGTGAAGACAAATCTTTTTTGTATTACTTTTGATTTCTACTCTTTGGCAACTTTTTAATTGGGTATGTATAGTGACTTTAATACTAGTTTTTATATTGAAAGTGAACATTGGTTAAACATTCCTTCATGTTTCGTTTATTCATTCATTCGTGTCTTTACGATCTATATAAAGCGCGTTAATTACCTGAAGAGAGTTAGAAGGGTGTTTGGGTAAAGTTCTTGCCTCCTTCAGTGTATAGATAATGCAAGAACTTTGTTCAAGCTTATTATGACTTCCCTTGAGGCATATAGCATCAAATCGGGGGAAGTAAGAACGGCTTGAACCCCTTATAAATAAACTACTATTAAAACTTTATCCGGTCTTGCGGGACTATATCCCTGCTAACTCAGATCAATATGGCCGAGGTTAATGTCACCTTTACAAGAGGGGCCTACCACTTTTCACATTAATAACTTATTTAATTATCGTTCAATAATCCGACCTTGTGGGACTGTATCCCTGGTGACTCAGACAAATATGGTTGAGGGTAGCGTCGCCTTCACAACAGGGGTATGCCACTATAACTAATATAATCTCTTAAAAAGCCTAAAGTGCGGATATCATCAAATGATACATAAAAGAAGAGTTGGAACCAAGTGATTCTTTATTGTCTATTTTTTTTTTCCTTTCCTTTACGGTTTTTTTGATTTTTATTATATTTTTATCTTTTAAAACCATACGGTCACCTAATCCTAGGATCTCACTCACGAATACAATCACTAGGTGTGTGATAACCACCTAGCAATCACCACTGTAGGACAATGTAACAGGAAACAAGATTGATGAGTGAAATCAAAGAATACACAGATTATTCTTTGATGTCGAAGATGAATCCACACATAGTAGCCGCTAGACAAACACACACTAATAATTAGAGTTTTCTTCATGCACAAACTTTCCACAAAAGAACTGCTCTCTTGTCTATTCCACTAAATGGTTATATACAAGATATATCTGGACACACATGTCCGAATAACAAAACAAGGCCCAAGGTCCAATACAAACAAACTCGGACTTCCTAACATATGATAAGTTTGGATAAACAGTTGAAATAAAACCTTGACTTGGGAACTACATACCCAAGTCCAGAGAACATAAACTCAGAACATATCTATACACTCATATTAGGTCTAACCCTAAGGCGACGCAGACATAAACTTGGAATAAACACTATGTTCGGACAAACTTATAGCTTACAAGCATTACATAAAAGACCCAGAACTACAAGGAGACTACACTTATCACACTAAAGTGCATTAACAAACTCCCCCTTGATCAATGCAGGATCTTCGTTGTTGATCTTGAAATCTACAGTCTTGCTTTGAGTAATCGCTCCCCGCTCAAACTTGATTCTTCACACAGAACTGAACTACCTTGATGAATTGATCCGCCAATGGACGATCTTCTTCAAGATAGCGCAGGGGTAGACGACGAAGCCTTTTCAGATGTTCCATCTTCAAGTTAACCAACCAAATCTAAAATCCGCAGAACTTCTTCAGCTACTTTCTTTTCTGTAATCACCGCTTCCCCCATTTTTCCATCAAGATTAATATCCAACATCTTTAATTTATCAAGATCAAATCTTCTCAAAATCTCGCGAAGACATCTAGCTGGTGGATAGACCATTTTCAACACCTGCTTCCTGTGAACTTGTCAATGGACTTAACAGCTCGTCCGATGGCAGGCTTGAAAGTTTTCCACTCGCTTTCACGACTTTCTACAACTAGATGAGGAATTAAACCTCTAATGCTTCCAACATTGGTATTATTATTGAGATTCTGCAAAGCAAGATGATGCAAATCACGAGCGGGTAAAGTCTGTAAATATTTAGCCCATGGCCTAAAGTATTGAACACCATCGGTACGCTTGATCATAACTAGGCTATGCTGCTCATCAAAATCCCAACTCCTAATCTAGCCTGAGTACTCACTTCTGGTGTTGATATAACTCTTCTTTTGAGTTTCATCGGCACACAAATAGGATGTGCAATTTCATCGGGTATAACATCCCCAAGAACATAGCTTCTGAGATCGTCCATGTATACCTTCAATGACTCGTACTCAATACTTGTTCCTTTACCCATTTCAATGAACTCAAACTTGCCAGCAAGATCGTCGTCTGTCTTCCAGTCTTCTACTAAACCTTCCACCACATCATCATCATCTAAAACCAATTCAACATCTGGATCATCGGTATCAGAAAGAGCACCTGTATCAGCATCAGTAGGGACCTTGTCTCCCCCTGGACCAGCACTAGAAGACTCCCCTTCAGCCTGAGCAGAAGTTGCAGTTTCAGAAGCAAGTGAGCTCTTTGGCTGCTCCCCATGCATAACGGCTTCAAGATCCTTATCTTTGTCAAGATCATCACAGATTTTTTTGAGCTCATCAATTTTGCACTGAGCTTGCACCTGTAAAGCCGTATTCTCCCCTGAGCAGCAAGGAGCTTTACAAAATCCATCACAATTTGATGTAATTGATCAATAACCCTTACTCAAGTCTCTTCTCGGGCAGATGAAGAAGCATCCCCTTTCATGAGATTTCCTAACTTAATACCTTGATTCTTGGATAAACGAAACAAATGAGTCATCTGTTGATCTTGCATAGCATCCTTTTTTATAGTACTCGATCTCACATTGTTGATGTTGAATCTGTTCCCGATGTTCTCTCAAAACTTTGGCGACATCCATAAATTGAGATTGACTGAACTTGGGAAAATTTTCCCCTTCACTAACACTCGTTGATCCCGGAGGCCTCGGTACAGAAGCAGATGCGGTAGTTCGAGAACCAGAAGGTCTAGGACCAATGGTTGAGGAACAGGCGGTCTTGATACTGCTTGCTTCTTCGGACTAGGACCGCAAGCGACCTTTGGACGAACACTTCGAGTCTTTGGCGCCCCAGTCATAGTTGGTGACTGTTTCGACCTCTTAGCTCCTGAGGAACTTTGAGAAGTAGGAGAACTCGGTCGCACAGAACTAGGAGCTGCACCTGGAAGTGTCCCTAAAAATCCTGAAGGGAGAGGTGGTAAAAACAGTACTACTTGAAGAGGCAAACAAATTTTCCGAACTCATAAGAGAAGACAAAGAACCAAACAAAGGCGTAGGCGAAATAACAGAAGACATCACTGGCAAAGAAATTCTTGCAAAAGTAGAAATATTGAAGGACACCATAGATGAAGAGACTGGTAGCTAAGCGGTAATAAATGGAAGAGAAGCTAATCTTCCCAGAATAGAGAGACCGCTAGCAACAGAAGTAATCACTACACTCAATGAGAGATCTACTAGAACATCTTCACTACTTGAATCCTGAATATCTGAACTCTTAACGACCCGCCGTCGTTTGTATGTCCTGATTGGAGGCGTAATACGAACAGCACTAGAATCAGGAGGACGATGGTCTTCCTCATCATCGTCATCATCATCCAAGGAAGAACTGAAAGTAATAGACTCAAAATCATTTGACTTGTTATCCCAAGCCACTAAACGTAGACCCTATTTAGAAGAGGGACCAAAAGAGGTAACTTTTGCACGAAATAAATCAAGTTGTTCCCTCTCAGAAGGTGAGAATCTGTTTCGCAAATCCTTTTGCACCAACTGAAGATACTTCTTTTCAAACAACATATCATCATCGGACTCATCAATAATACGCTTCCCTTTATCTACAGCACGAGTAGACGGACCAGCTTCCAGAGCCGCATCAAGCTCCAAAATTAACAAATCAATCTCTACGGCAACACTCGGTGCCGAAGAAATAACAATTGGTTCATCAATATCAACATTTTCTGCAATCAAATTTTCAATAACTGGTTCAAGCACAGGTTCATTGACCAGTGGTTGTTAAAGATCAACCAGAGGTTGAATAACCACTGGACCCTAATCAATTGGAGGACTTTCATGATCACCAGCTCTAAGATTTGTGCAACTCCATTTCGGATATTTGTCCAAGTCTGATCATTTTCCGAATTCTAGTTATCCTGAACAATTGCACCAAGCAAAGGATGAGGGATTGGAAGGACAGTTGCTTGCTTTGTCACTTTTGCGCCTTCACAGTCTTTAAAGATACGCGGATGCATGGGTGTCTGAGCATAAGCAGGTAACTGAGTATCGAGCGGAAGATTTGGCATAAGATCACGAAAGATTATTGTCAGAAATCTCGGATAAAGAATCATCAACCGTTTATCATCTACCTGTAGTGCAAGATGAGTCTTAAACGTCCGAAGAATCATGAGAGACAAATTGTAGGGTTGATTGAATGTAAGACCAATCGTAGCTGATAATAGATCTTGTCCCATTCCATCCATACCAGATTTCCAATGAGACATGCACTGCATTATCACATGATAGAAATACCTCCATTGCCCAATAAGCATACCCTTGAATATCTGTTTGGACCAGAAAGAACAACATATCCAAACGCTCAAGCACCCCGTTCACGAATACCTTTAGTATAGGAAGTTTCACCATGATCCAGATCACCAAACTATAAACAACATGAATAACAGCTTCTGTAACAATAATTAGAGTTCCATTTATAGTATCTTCAATGGTATTTCCCACTGTTCGAACTGTACGCCAAAAGTCTTGAATATAGGATCTAACATGATGTACATCTTTGGAAATTACAAAACCAATTCTTGAATTTCATAGAAAATTTTGAGAGAAAATGTATGATTTGAGAGTAATTTGCAGCACCATGAACATTCTCATTTAGCAATGCTATCTGATTGTGATTCCCGAAAAAACTCCCTAATAGGGCCAGACGAAGCTGCTGCAGCTGCAGGTTGAGCTCCTTGTTGCTTACCTTGCAATTCAACAGGTTGTTTAGCCATTTCTATGAACAAACAAAAATATATCAAAGACAGATGCATCAGCAATTGTCAAAGGTACAAGCAATATACAGCATGCAGTAGTCACCTAGAGAACTGCTACTGTAAGTTGTAACACTTACTCTAAAATCGATCAAATAAACAGATAGCAAATCCGGAGAAACAAAGAAACAGGTACATTTGGAGAACTAGTAAACAATATAAGCCATGTTTTAAATCCAGAGGAAAATGTTTTAAACACATCTATCTTGACTAAATCCGGAAATAGATAAAGTCCAGTTAAATCTAGATTACATTAAAGCCGGAAGTGGGTGTTAAAAAAGAAAACTGGAAAACATTGTTAAACTGAAAAACCTGGACAGTGTTTGAAAAACCCGAAAACCATCGAATTTATGAAAACTCGGAAGCATCAAATATATACACAACCGGAAAAAGTTTAGAATATGATGGTTAGACCCGGACTGCTCTTAATCTACTAAAATCTGGAAACAATATTCAAATCTGGAATCCGTAAACCCTATAACGAGCAATTAAATCCTGAACAACAGCAACCCCGAATAACAGATACCCGGATAAAACTTAATCCCGGAATCTGGTGTCCAAAGTTAAGTCCGGAAGAAACCTTAAAAGTTTGTATTTCTTCATCAAAGTTGAGAAAGGAACCCTCCGAACTTATGGAGAAGAATCCTAGTTTCTCCGAAATACAAACCAGGCATAATCCACAAAACTTTAATATGATCAAAAAGTAACAATTTCAAAAACTCTTTATCTTGCTCATGAAGATACCATCCAAAACTCCTGCCAAGAACACCAACAAAAACCCACTTTAGAAAATTGAACAAAAAAGCATATAACTAAAGAAAATAAAACCTATTTATTATCAACAGAGACAAACAAAATATCATCTAAACAGCCGAAATCATCTCAAAATCACTCACACCCTGTCAAAATTCAAAACCCATTATCAAGAACACCAAGTTCTTGAAGATGAAACAAAAACCCCGAAATTTTTTTAAACCTAAAACCCCAACATAACACAAACACAAATAACAATAAACAATCAAGCCATCATCATCATCATCATTCTGACAAGCATCGTTCTGAGACATTTACATAACCATGAACACTGAGTTCCAAGAATGTAAAAACCATAAACCCTATAAAGTCAAGAGCATACCAATCTTTTTGAAGATGAAGAAGTTTATGAGATTAGAGACATACCTATGATGAAGGAAATGCTATGATGAACTAATATTTGAATTTCACACAGAAAATTTTCAAGAACAAAGAGTTTGTTAAGTGGGTTTTGAGAGAGAGAGAGAGAGAGTGAAACAGAGAATGAAAGAAGGTAAGATATTGATGAACTGACCGTTAGTGAACTATTTATATTTATATAAATCCGGACCAAAACCTAGGTAACTCGGATAGATCAAAATCTCGGGCGGAGAGGTAAGTCCGAAAGAGTTTAACTGGTAGCCAAATCCGGAACCGTTTTAGCTTTTGTCAAATCCGGAACCAAGTTATTACTCCGGACACACATTGAGCCCAACCTGGAGCCCAAAAACCGAAACCCAAATCACCTTGAAATAAACCCGGAAAAGACTTAACTTACCACTAAAACCCGGAGAAGACAAGAGACTTAAACCTGGACCCCCAAAATTTATTAACTTAAAAAATATTCATTTTTTAACCCTAAACCTTGAAAGAATTTCACAACACTTTATCTTTTTACCAAACATCCTTTTGACAAGAAACTTTCACATTTAGATAATTTTCGCACGATCGATTTTCATTGAAAAAGACTTATTTTGTGGTTACCTGTCCTGATGTTTAACACCTTATAAAGAATATTCACAACCCCACAGTGTATTTTAGATGATAAACTTGCACATAGAAACACGAAAGGAAAATCTTTTTGATGTTTTTCAATTTTGACTAGCAGAAAGAAACTAACACTAAGATAATATTTACACTAACTATATTTTTGTGAAGTCGGAGCAAGGAGATCATATCGGTTTTTCTGTCAACATCCAACACACACTCATAGTATTCAGGTTAAGCACTTAGAATAATATTGACAGTTAAAGAAGTTCAACGGTATTGTGATCCACTTAAGTTTTAGCACGCTTTCGAACACTGGATTCGAGATATGCGATTAAGTGTATTAATTACTGATTGTATCTATGTTTACCCAACTCCGAATATACTCCCATATCTAAACTACCGAACATTGCATCTTACATGTGAGTATATCCGAACATTCTTTGTATCTGGCTAAATGCGATACCTTGAGAGCTCAGGTTAATGCCATCGAACAGATAGAGAGATCAAGGCTTGACTTAAAGGTGGTGTACAACGTTTGCTATCTTTTCTGCAGAGTTTATACAATTTATACTATGTACCCGATGGTAGCATAGAGATGTGATTTTTATATCAAGTGATTACAATTTCAAACAAAACATCCGGTGGTGATTGTTGTGGCAGAAAAGAAATCCACAAAGGGGGTTTGCGCACAAACTAAGCGCTTAGGAAAGCATTATACGAGGTCTAGGCCATTGCTTATGCAAAATCAAAAGACCAAGTATAATACCCCAGAGATTTAACAAACATAAAGACCTAGTATCTCAGAAGTTTGGCAATTTATCAAACGGGTACCAAGACCATATATTCGAGAGATGTATCACACGAGTTACGTAGTACATTATGTTTATATACCGAAAGCAGGTTCTTATTTACGCGTAAAACCTATAGAGGCAACGTATAATGAATCTGTTACGGTTAACGGTTAGTATTTATATAGTACCACAATCCTGCATCAGATACAACTAACTGATGTACTATCATTTCCCATATTTCTCGATACAACTTCATTTTAACGATTTTTCAGATGTTTTTAATATTTTCTTTTTAAAAATTAAAGCTACAACTAAGTAAAATGTTTTTGAGTTTTAATTTTTGAAAAGCAGTAAGAAATTGTACATAAAAAATATAAAATAAAGTTTCCATGTGAGTTTCAAAATGCATTTTACTCGGGGTTGATCATGCCAATCATTCGGACCAGATCCTCAAATCTAGCACGATCAAATGTCTTAGTAAATAGGTTGACAAGATTATCCAAAGTGTCTACTCTAACCACCTTGATTAAACCATTTTCAGCACAGTCGCGAATGAAATGATGCCTAACGTCTATGTGTTTAGTGCGTGAATGGTTAACCGGATTATTAGTTATGGAAATGGTAGAGTTATTGTCGACAAGAATTAGAGTTCGAGTAAAATTCAAACCATAGTCTCTCATTTTTTGTTGTATCCACAAAACCTGAGTACAACAGCTCAAAGCTGCAATGTACTCAGCCTCGCACATGGATAAAGACAGGACAACTTGCTTTTTGCATTTCCAAGACACAAGACAGTTTCTAAGCAGTTGTGCACCGCCAGAGTTTGACTTTCTGTTGACTGGGCACCTTCCGAAATCTGCATCAGCGTATGCAATCATATAAAGACCTCCTACAGCTGGATACCACAATCCAAGCTTAGGTTTGCCTTTCAGGTATCTGAAGATGCGTTTGACAGCAGCCATATGAGATTCCCTCGGAGTAGATTGCTACCTAGCACATAAAGAAACAAAAAACATAATATCACGACGTGACGCTGTAAGATACATAAGTGAACCTATCATCGCCCGATACAGGGTAAGATCCACTTCAGGATCCTTCTCCTTATCAGTCGTCAACTTGTGATTCATTGGTAGAGGTGTGTCGAAGGGTGAGTTGTCTTCCAAACTGAATCTCTTGAGAATCTCGTGGACATACTTTGTTTGATGTACATACGTCCCTTCTTTCTCCTAACTGACTTGAAGACCAAGAAAGAATGACAACTCTCCTATCGCTCTCATTTCAAATTTCGACTTCATCACTATCTCAAACTCGCGACACAATTCTTGATTTGAAGAACCAAAAATTATGTCATCAACGTAAATTTACACAATCAGGAAATCTCTCCCTTTCTTCAAAATGAACAATGTGGAGTCGATCACACCATGCGTGAATCCATGCTCCAATAGATGTTTTGATAAAGTCTTGTACCAGGCACAAGGAGCCTGATGGAGAGACCATACAAAGCTTTGTCTAACAAATATACTTTATTGTCAGACTCGGGAGCTGCGAACCCCGGTGGTTAGGATACCTATACAGTCTCTTGCAGTTTTCCGGAAAGAGCGCGCTTTTAACATCTAACTGATAGACCTTAATACGCGTATGAGCAGCAAAGGCCAGAAATAGACGAATGGCTTCCAGTCTTGCCACAGGAGCATAAACTTATGTATAGTCAATCCCTTCCTCTTCCAGTCTTGCCACAGGAGTATAAACTTCTGTATAGTCAATCCCTTCCTCTTGATTAAAACCTTGAACAACCAACCTTGCTTTATTTCTGACAATAACACCCTTATCATCTTTCTTGCACTTGAAGACCCACTTCATGTTGATTGCATGTTGAACCTTTGGAAGATTGACCAAATTCCATACTTTTAACTTGTCGAACTAGGCTAAGTCTTCTTGCATCGCCTCACACAAAGAATTATCCTTCAAAGCCATCTGATAATTTTTCGGATCTGAGAGATAAAACATTCATGTAGGCTATGATTGTATATCTCCTCCTGCTTAATTTCAGAAAACAGACACTGCATCTTTGAAAGACTTCTTCTCGTTTGCATTCCAGGATTTGGATTCCCATAATATTATCAACAGGATGATAGATATTTGTTCTTGGAACTGGGATTGCTGGAGCTTGAAGATTGTTTCCTAAATTTGATTGAATCTCCCCCTCAACATTTGCATTACTACTAGTCTCATAATTACTAGGACCAGCTTCATTGGGGAACTGAACAGTTACAACATTTTTTATTAACGAAGCCTCAGTGACTGGACTTCCAGATGTGGCATTCGGGGTCACGTTTGTCAGAATACTTGCTCTCCAGCTAGCATCCACTTCATCTTTATCAACAAGATACGTGTAGAAACCTCCAACTGAAACATCAGGAAGATCAAATGAATCAAATAATTTCTCATAGTCAAACCCATTTTTAGTACCAAATTCGGACGGTGGAGGATCATAACTCAAAGGAGTTATATCAAACACGATCTCCACAGTTCGCTTTTTAATGTTATAAAACACGTTTGTTTGGAGCTACATTAACATAACCTAGAAAGAAACCTATCTCTCCAAGTTTGCTCATTTTAGCCGTATCCTTGGTGCGTTTGATAACACACTTGATCCCAAAGGGTTGAAACCCTGATAAATTAGGTTTCTTGTTTTCAAGCAATTCATAACATGTTTTATCTTCTCTTTTGACTGTAAGCATATGGTTAAGCACATAGCATGCAGTGTTTACCGCCTCAGCCTAGAAGAAAAATTGTTAATTTAGATTTAGAAAGCATAGTACGTGCCACATCAATGAGGGTATGGTTCTTCCATTCTGTAACTCCATTCTGTTGAGGAACATACAGAGCGTTGAACTGATGAACTATTCCCATTTCTCCGCATAACTCGTCCATGTTTTGATTTTTTAAATTAATTGTCATTGTCACTTTGGATTTTCTTAATAAGAAGTGAATAATTTTTCTCATGTTGTTTGAATAAATCTCTTAAAATACCATGAGTTTGGTCATTTTATTTTAAGAAAAATAACCACGAATATCGTGAGAAATCAGTCATTGACAAACAGGCAAAAAGACATTCCACCGATACTAGCAATATGAATTGCGCCAAAAAGATCCACATGAAGCAATTCAAGTGGTTTCTAGATCAAGTTAACGGTTTTCGGTTTGTGAGGCTTTCGCTTAATTTTTCCTTTTTCACACGACTCACATTTATTATGCATGTTAAAACTACGTAAATGAACCCCCAACACTAAGTCGTTTTTAACTAAGTGGTTTATTTTTTGCAGATGCACATGGCCCATTCGTCTATGCCAAAGGTAAGATTGATCTTCAGTCACTTTCGATAATAAACAAGTCACTAGAGTAGAAGTGTTGACCAATGGGCGCATATCCATAACATATGTGTTGTTCACCCGTGGTGCCCTCATAAGGATCCAATCCTCGGGAACAGCAAATCCAGGACGTAATACGAAGCAAGCTTTATCAATGAACAACATCGTGTACTTGTTATCGCAGATGTGAGATACCGAAATCAAGTTATGCTTCAGTACTTCAACGTAGTTCACTTTGTGCTGGGTTATCTTTCCATTTGTTACTGATCCTTCATCGATGATATAACCACCTTTCTCACCAGCAAAATTAACATATCCACCACGAGTTTGTTTTAGATTATTCAATAACTCTTTATTTCATGTCATGTGTCTTGAACAACCACTATCGATATACCAAATATAGATAGCCCTCTTGGCTGCTCATACACTCACCAAAACAAGGAAAATAGTTAGAATGTGGGACCCAAGCCATGATGGTGTTGGGTCGTCTCATTTCATCTACATAGGAAAGCTCTTTGAAATAACCATCACCACCACTTATCTTACATTTCCGTTTCGGAAATTGTTAGAGTGGTTCCCAGCAAATCGAGGATTATATTGGGTGGATGATATGTTGTTATAGCCAGAGTTTCCAAAATTTATGCTTCCATGATTTTGATATCCATAATTTTGATTTCTCGGAGTCTCAAAAATTCTACCAAAATTAGGACCATCATTATATCTTGAGAATGATCGTGTTTGATTATTCGAATGGTGTCCTCGATATTGAGATCGAGGAGGAGAAGCATATCGGCCATTCATGAACCGGTTCTGAGCATGAGGTCTAACATAATCGCTATTAGAACCTCCAAAACGTGGAACATTCTCTTGTGATTGGAAAGTAACATGATTTTGGCGTCAGTGAGGTGTTTTCTCACGAGCATCATGTGTTTGTGAAGGACTTTCCAACTCACGACCAAGGCAAATATCGAGTGGTTCATCTCTTTGATCCTGACATTGTTTATTATTAACATTTGGTTTAAGAACATTTTTTTTTCCAGTTTAACCACATTATGTTTCTCAGCCTTTTAAGTTTTTCCCTTTTTCTTTTCAACATTAGTTGCTTCAGGTTGTGGTTTTTCAACAAAAGGCTTTCTTTGATCAGGAAAAAGATATTTACCCTTGTCATTTGGACAATCCACAACCAAATGTCCTTTCTCACAACACTTATAGCATTTTCATATTTTAGCAACATTCTTTGGACGTTCCTCCTGACTGGTCGAAGGTGCTGAAGCTCTTATGGGATTTTTCAAAATTTGAGTAATAAACATAGAGTTTGACCCCTTTTGAATTTTCTCTACCTCTTGATTAAAATCTTCCCCTTTAACAAATTCAGTTTTAGGGATATTTTTCTGAATTCTTTGAGGTTTCCCACGAGATTTGGGTTTTGAGTTTCTATTTTGAACTTGATTAAAAACTTCTAAGATATTATTGTTTATCAGTTTTCAATGTTTCCAAAATTTATTTCACTTCCCTTAGTGGCTTCGCTCATCTTCGACTATTCTGAATCTGAAGCAACTTCATGCTCATATTCTGACTCACTTTACGGTCAGTGGAGTCGTTGGTACAAATTTTGCCAATTCAGGATCAATGCTCGCTATCGAGGTATAATTGTGATTGGTCGGAGGAGCAACATTACTATACCTGATGCCAAACATTTCTTCCTCAATATCTTTCAGACGTTGGATGTTTATGCATAGATTCATCAACTGTTTATGCATAGATTCATCAACTCTAATGAATTTCCAAATTTTTTAATTTTTCTTTCCAAGTCTAGAATATGATTATCCATTTCCAAAATTATTTTGTTCTTTCCCAAAACACAATTTTGATTTAGTTCAAGTTCATATTTTAATTCTTAACTTTAAGAGTTGCCACAGCCACTAGTCTCTCAAATTCAGATATATCATTTTTCAAAGCCTTTATCTTAGTTCGGTGTTCCTTGTTCGAACAAGACAAGACTACAATGAGTTCTCTGGATATTTCTAGATCTGCAATCAAATTTGCATTATTAAGAGCATATCTGTCAATCTTAGCAACAAACTCTACACATATAGCACAACACTTATCTACATAATTCGGATGTACCTCAATTCCTACCATGAATGCAAAATCTTCTTTTTCCATACCATTTTCTTCCAACTTCTGAGCATCTACATCGGCAAATGTTTGCATTTCAGCATTAGAAATCTAGAACTCGAAACATTCATTCTTTACGTCAGAAACAGAATCTTCTGATTTTTCTGATGTAGCTACATCAAATCTTCTTCAATTTCAGCAACTTTGCTCACTTCCATGTCTTCACCCAAAACCTCTGCTACAACAGCAAGTTCCTCCATACTTGCTTCTTCTATAAACCTTATCATAAACTTCTTCTTCGATTATTTCAGCCATGAAGGCTTGTGAAATAATGGCTCCTGATAGGTTCTCCAAGGCACAACCCGAATCATAAGGTTACGTTACTTCTTGTATGGGCTGAACAACCAAGGCATTGTTTGTTGATGGAACAACGTTATCTGAAGCACTCGATCTAGAATTTGAGATTGAAGTTGTAGATGAATTTGACTGAGACCTTGAACTGTTTATTCTGTTAGAACTTTCCATCTTCAGCTTTCTACAATCTCTAGCATAGTGCCCATAAATACTACAGTTGTAACACTTCACATTTGACATATCAATTCCCATTCGAGTCTTAGTTTGACCACCTATTAACTTCTTACCTGTTTTCAAAAGGAACTTCTTTGCTCTTCTGACCAATAATGCATATTAAGTTGAAGATCAAGCTCCTCCATTTCATCTTGGTCTATTTGGTCAAAATCTTCATCAAGGCTCGATTGTTCTACAAGCCTCCCAAGGCAAAAGTTTTCATAAGCTGTCATGAAAAATGCCAACAGGCTCATATTTTCATCTATTAATTTTAAGTAAGTAGGATCCAATTTTGGAATGTTGAAGCTAGTTGCTTGAGATTTTTGACTTCCACCAGATGAGTAGAATCCTTGATTTGAAGTATTAGCACTGCTTGAATCATTAGTGATGTTGCTTACAGTGTCGTCAAACGATTCATTCTTTAAAGCTTTGAACACAATGAAGTGAGTCTTCAAATGTTCTAAGCGTCACTTCTTATACATAGAATTTCCTTCGTAATTTTTTACCATGCTATCCCATAATTCCTTTGAATTACTTGTCTTACAGAAATAGTGAAGTGTTGACTGTGATATAGCCATGGTTATCATAGCAATTGCCTTTTCTTCACAATCATAGAATTTTTTTCTAATTCTCAATGAGCGTTAAATAAGTGTCAATAGTTAAAGTTTAAATCAGTATAGCCCCACATCCTTTTACTATACACAACCAGATCCTGATATCCTTAGCTCTCACATACCTTTCAAAAAGTTCCTTCCATTCAGGAAAATCTAGTTCGTTTATCAAAAGAGGAGGTTTGTCATTACTCCCCACTTCAGCATTGTGCCTGAGGTTTTGCACCATGGAGTTAACTTGTTTGCCATTTGAGCGCATCTAGGGAGTATTAGAAAGTTCACAATGGGTTACAATGATATTGAACAAAAAAAAATTCTTGAAAAAGTTTCTAAGACCAGAACGTTCGGAGAACAAAAGTTAACTAGAAAACATAGAGTGAAATGTTCGAAGAACTATCAGATGGTAAACCCGGATCTATAACCTGATTTAAACACACAAACTTGGACACCTCACAAGAGTTAAACTCGGATTCTAAACTACAAGAATGTTTAAATTCGGAAAACCATACAAGATCTTAAACTCGAACATATTTTAAGGACCCAAAACTCGAACTAAATAAAAGAGTAGTTAAACGCGGAGTTAATCTCAACATCTTAAACTCAGAGAACTAGGCACTAGTTAAACTCGGATAGATTTTAAACTCAAAAACTATAAAATTTTAAAACACTAACTCAAATCCGGAGATACTAAAACCCCGATAAAGTAAACACTCATAATCTCAAAAGTCTATGAGAGGTTAAACTCGGAAGGGCTCTCAAATCCGGACAGAATGTCAAATCCGGAATTACAAATAACTTGTAATCCGGACAGATTATCCCGGATGTGACAGAACTAGCTTCCAGATATCTCATCAATGTGACTGCACACTGAATCACCAATAACCCATAAACACAAACAGTAAATCAAACATGGAAAAACTTTTAAAAGATCAAATAAGGAATATTTTACCAACATTCAAAAACCTAGCAAAAACTTCATAAACCTCTGTAAAATCCAGATAAAGATCAAAACTAAAAAGGCTCTATCCTAATCAAAATCCATTATCAATTCACTAGAAATCAACAATGAATCATGAATAGATCACAAAAACTCGCAAATGATTTTTCTCACAAAAACCTTTAAACCAAGAACACCTATAGTAGTGTGAGCACACAACTCTAATACCACTTATACGGTCACCTAATCCTAGGATCTCACTCACGATTACAATTACTAGGTGTGCGGAAATCACCTAGCAATCACCACTATAGCACAATGTAATAGGAAACAAGATTGATGAGAGAAATCAAAGAGTACGCAGAGTATTCTTTGATGTAGAAGATGAATGATGTCACATACACAGTAGCCGCCAGACAAACACACATTAATGATTAGGGTTTTCTTGGTGCACAAACTTTCCACAAAAGAACTTCTCTTTTCCATTCCATTAAACGGTTATATACAAGACATATCCGGACACACATGTCTGGATAACAAAACAAGACCCAATACAAACAAACTCGGACTTCCAAACATATGATAAGTCCGGATAAACAGTTAAAGTAAAGCCCAGACTTGGGAACTACATACCCAAGTCCGGAGTACATAAACTCATAACATATCTATAAACTCAGATTAGGTCTAACCCTAATCCGGACACAGATATAAACTCTGAGTAAACACTATGTTCGGACAAACTTATAGTTTAAAGAATTACATAAAAGACCCTGAACTTCAGGGAGACTGCACTTATCACACTGAAGTGCATTAACAAAAACTTTCAAAACTTTTATCAAAATTTGGTTAGATTAGATGTTAACGATAGGACGGTATTAAATTCTCTTGTGTCCTTGGACGACCTCGGTATCTTACCGTCACTATAATCCGTCTACGATTGGTGCACTAGCCCTAACATGTGTCTAGTGGTAGTATTGTATCGTGTTAATAAATTTAAAGCGTGATCCACAAGAAAAAAGTGCTTAAAATATAACAAAAGTTATAACACACTCGCACCACGTCATTTCCTAACAACGATGATTGTTTAGGGTTGATGTGAGAAATAACCGCTTTCATTCGTGTGTGAGGATGAGGTATTGTTTGTTGAGCACGTTCGGATTGGAGGGCATTTGTGAAATTGAGTGGCACTTTGACAGTCTCGCAAATTTCCAGTAAGTAGTTTCCATTGTATATTTTTATATATTTATTTATTCCTTTCTGTTTTATTTTTATTTTTTGTTTTTAAGTCATGTTTCCATTCCTGCATTGGGGACAATGCAAATTTTAAGTGTGGTGATGGGACACTTGAATTGTAGTGTTAGTCAAGTCGTTTTAGTCATAAAAATTGAAAAATGAAAATGTCCCGGATTTGAAGTTTGCATCTAATAAAATATGGAAAATGATAGATAAAATTAGGTGTATGGTTTTCAAATAATAAAAATATGAGCTGATAAATAACTTAAAATATTGATTAAAAAACAAGAAAAAAAATAGTGATATCAAATTCTCTTGGCTTTGGCATAAGACGGTTAGGAAATAGTTAGTGACTGTTCATTTGTTTCATAAGCTTCAGGCAGTATTAGGTGGAACTGTGACTTTTTAATGTGCGACCCTATGTTGATTGACCGCAGTTAAATTAAATAAACATGATAAGGGGCTTAGAGTTGGTGTTAGATTTAAGTGGATCGTATACCTTCAATTGCGATTAACACATGAGTAAATTTTGAATTAAGTAGTTTATATTTTAGAAATCGGATTTAACCCCGACTATGATTCGATTAGCATAATTCTTTTTCATGGACAAAAAAAGAATAAGTGTGGTAATATTTGATATATTGCAAAATACATCTGTTTTTCATGTAAAGTTTGTACAATTTTCGTTAGTTTTAGTTTCGTTTTTAGTTAGAATGTGTATACTACTGATCTATTTGTGTTTTCCATGTCTCGGGAGTTAAGAATTGCTGAAAATGGTGAAAAACAAATCATAATTGGCAAAACCCAAGCACCGGAACGAGTTCAAGAGAACGAGAGCTGAAACAGCAAATATTTCGATAAATATAGCCTGGTCGCGTAGCAAGATCAGGATGAGAGCCCTCCCAGCGTCGCACGAGGAGGGGTATTTGACTTTTGTTGACTACATGTTGCTCGCGTCGCGCATTCCACCATTCATGTGCCCTCGCGCGACGCGGGGAGCTTATTTTCAAAGAAGTTTTGTTATTCTGATGGTTATGTTGGGGAATAAGTATATAAACATCATTAACATCAAGGATGCCATAACCCTACGAAACTACGAGAACATTGGACGAATTTAGAGCAGCAAATTTAGGAAATTGAATATTTCTAAGCACGGTGTTAGCATGGTTGAACATACGAAGATCTAGGATTGTAGATAATGGGTTTTGTCCCATTTTCCTAGTTTTTCCATATTGTTCTCGTTAAAACTATGTTTTACACTTGTTTCATATTCTTAGCTAGTAACTTGTGAACTATCTAGGAAGGATGAATACATGATAAAGTTGTGATTTTTATTGGTTAATAACATTATTTATGGATTGTTAATAAAGTTAAGACTTAGTAACTTTGATTTGATGTATATGTGTACTTCTACTTGCTTGATTTCATGTTTATTATATTCACATGTGCCTAGTTGAATGCCTTTCATATTATAGGTTCGTGTTAGATCTGAATCATTCTTGCTTTTGATTTTTATGGTTAATTGGCCAATACACCATAGGAGTTATATTCATGAATCAAGTAGGTCTAGGTGTTTAATAATCTTAATATTTATGAAGTGAGAGATTATCGGTTTGTCTAGGTTGTTAGATTGTTAAAGTCAGATCTTTGTGAAATAACCACATTAGTTTCCTTCAACTTTTACTAATCGAGTCAAACCAAATTACCATAGTTACCTTAGACTAATTTGCCAAATCCTCAAGCTAGAAGGACTAAGTTCATACGATAGAGCGTTTGTCGTTGTGTAGGAGCACTAGAATCTGGGAGAGCCCACTACTACAGTTTGAACTTGATACGGATGAGTATAGGAAGTTGGATACTTTGGCTGGGACCGTGTTGTTGCAATTTAGGACTATAGATTGGTCGTTTCTGGATCAGATTGGTCAGCAAGATTGGATTGAGGCACTGTTGGGAGGCAAATTCAGGGTTGCTTTATGTTGTACTGCTCTAGAGTACAAGAGCTAACACTAGAGTTTCATTCAACCTTAAAATACAAAGAAGGTAATTTTGGGCAGCATAATGTAGTTTCATTCTCTCTAGGCAGGTAAGTCCACAAGATGTCCATTGCTCAATTGGGGTAGCAAGTCAGTTATACTCTTTAGAGGAGGTTCAGGCACCGGAGTTAGTGCGGGTTTGAGGGGTGCATTCAAGAAACAGATAGAGTGAGGTTTAACGGGTCCCAACTTAGCCAGATTCTAGGGGACTATTGCCAAAACACCTTTTTCATGGAAGATATTAGGATTAGACATCAGAGACCAGATTTATAGATACATTCATAAGATTTTGACAGCGACCGTAGTTAGTAGAGGAACGGGAGAGAACAATGTCAATTAGATTAACCTCTTTTGTTTATTGTGAATGGTTGAGTAGAGGACGGTGAATGTATATATGGGTATTAAGGAGTTGCAGATGGTGGGTATATTGACATTGCATGAGCCAATTCTGTGGGAAGCAGTAAAGGTAGGTCCACAGATTCACCCGCCAGCAGGTTCCTCGGCTGCAGCAGCTATGCATGCCGGTATCCCGACACGTTATCAGAGGTCGTTGCATCGATCAGAGATGCCAACTTAGAAGTACCCACTTAGAAAGTCGCGCCCAGATTCACTCACATTGAATTCTTTATACGATAGGATGGATCATTGGTTAGGTCAGCTGCACCGGATAATGACGCAGTAGTATGGGGATCTAAGGCATATGATTCAAGCAGGTCAGGGTAGACAAAGGGATGGGATATGGTACATGATGGAGCGCTTGAACATAGGGCTTCTGCTTTTCTTTCAGCCTAGTATCAACCGGGACCGAGTGGGCATGAGGATATGCAGCCGTACAACATACAAGGGGATGACGAGGAAGAAGATGAAGAAGAAGAAAAGAAAAAAAGAGTGATGACGAAGATTAGTGTAGGAATTGAGCAACTAGCTGGAGTTGTGTCTTTTCTATTATTTTTCTTTTATTTTGTTTTTTATTCTCCATGGTATGTACTGATATTTACATTGAAATATGTTGGTTAAGTTAGGTGGTTGGGTTGTGTAGGTTTGTTTTAAGACACTATTATTATTATTATCTATTTGGTTTAGTTTGTTTTGTTTTGTTTGTTTTTTTATTGTTTAGGGTTGATGTGAAAATAGCGCTTTCATTTGTGTGTGAGGATGAGGTATTGTTTGCTGAGCATGTTCGGATTGGAGGGCATTTCTGAAATTGACTAGCAGTTTGACAGTCTCGCAAATTTCAAGCGAGTCTTTTCCATTGTATATTTTTGTATATTTATTTATTCCATTTTGTTTTATTTTTAGTTTTTGTTTCTGTGTCACATTTCCATTCCGGGACAATACAAATTTTGAGTGTTAGTTGAGTCATTTGAGTCATAAAAATTGAAAGTGAAAAAAAATCAAATATTAAAAAATCCAAAAAAAATGGAAAAATAGAAAATGTCCCTGATTTTGAAGTTTGCTTCTAAAAAATATGGAAAATGATAGATTTAATTATTTGTCCGATTTTCAAATAATAAAAATATAAGTTGATAAATAACTTAAAACGTGTCTGATTTGGGATATGTGGGTAGGCCCAGCCAGTGATAGGCTTCTTGAGTTAAATATAGGATGCTAGTATGTACTCGTCTAGGAGAAGTAGGGAAACCGAAACCGCCGAAAATAGTATAAGAAACGACGTTATAAGTTAAAACTGTTAGAATCTTTTAACAAAGAAAAAAACTGAATTAAAATAAATGAGCTAGATTAAAATGACAAGGCCTATGGAATCTCTGTTGGGGATGGTGACTCTGATTCGAATTTCCTCTAGGTTAAGTTAAGAATGATATAATAAAATCCGAAGCTCATGCTGTCGTTCTAGGGATGGTGATGCTGGTTTGGACAACCTGTGGGTTGGGTTTAGTTATGTGCACATGTGAAAAAAAAAAGAAAGAAAAAAAATATTGATGTTAAATTCTCTTGGTTTTGACATAAGATGGTTAGGAAATAGTTAGTGACTTTTCCTTTTGTTTCATAAGCTTGAGGCGGTATTGGGTGGAACTATGACTTTTTAGTGTGAGACCCTAGGTTGACTGAACACACTTAAATTAAATAAATATGATAAGGGGCTTAGAACTGGTGTTAAGTTTAAGTGGATCGGATACCTGCAATCGCGGTTAACACATGAGCAAATATTTAGTAAAGTAGTTTATATTTTTGAAACCGGATTTAAACCCGACTATGATTCTATTAGCATAATTTCCTTTCATGGACGAAAAAACAATAATTGTTGGAATATTTGATGTATTGCAAAATACATCTATTTTCCATGTAAAGTTTGTACAATTTTCATTAGTTTTAGTTTCGTTTTTAGTTAGAATGTGTAAACTGCTGGTCTCTTTGTGTTTTCCATGTCTCGGGAGTTAAGAATTGCTAAATATGGCGAAAAACGGATCATAACTGGCAAAACCCGACTACTGGAACGAATTCAAGAGAACGAGAGCTGAAACAACACATTTTTCGATAAATATATCCCGGTCTCGTCGCGTGATCAGGATGAGAGCCCTCCTCGCGTCGCGCTAGGAGGGGTATTTGTTAGGTCCTAGAAGTGTGAGACTAACGCATCAAATAAACACAATGGACTATGGTTGCGAATTGGGATTAATTGGGTTAGTTTATAATTAGGTTTTGAACCTTTATAGGTCATTTGGGCATGTCTTAGGCCATGTGGGCCAAGCAAGCCCAAAGAGAGCCTATATGGGCGGAGGGGGCAAGCCCTATGTATATAAGCTAATGTTATGTCATTTCTAGGGTTTAGTCCTTGAAGACCCTTGTAGGAGCCTCCATGAGATATATATATAGAGGTGAAAAACTTTGTACTAGACGGTTTTGCTATTTTGATAGTAATAGAATCGTGTGCAAAGTTTGAAAGTGATTCGCGTGTTATTATCGTTCATATCGGTTATCTCGTTCTTATTTCCGGTTTTCTTGAATATCAAAAGTTTGGATTCCGTCCATCCTTGGTGATTGTTTGATATCGTTGTTAGATCCGGATTATACGGGACTTACAATTGGTATCAGAGCCATTAGAACCTATTTCTAGGCTCGGTTTGATATCAAACATTCAAGTTTTTCGGAATTCTTGCTTTTCGATCTTGTTGAAAAGTGTTAAAAGGTTTTAAAAATCTTTTGTTTTTAAAAGGATTTGATAAAATTTAAAAAAAAATCATCAACATCTTTCTCTAACATTGTCATAATCATCATCGTATCTGTCATAATCATTCATCCGAAACAAGCTTTTTTATTCAAAATGCATCATCCGAAACCCAACTTCATCCATCCGAAATACAAAACATTATCCAAATTCATTATCCAAAATTCAACTTCACTCTTTCCGAAACACATCCGATAATACTCCATTCATCACTTTCCGTGATAACCATCCGAATTACAACATAATTTTCATATCCGAATTACGAGTTGTCATCAGAATTATCATTTTCTTCAGAATTACATACGAAACTGCCACAGTTTTCGAAATAGTCTTCGAATTTATCCAAAATACATTTCGCTTTCCGTCGTCATCATCATCCTCATCGCATATATTGTCCATCATCATCTTCATCATCGTTCAAATCTGCAACACCTCCGGCTTTATCATCAAAACACCACGTTCATCCAAAACAATTCACTTCATTCGAAACTTCAACGGAATCACATCATTCGAACTCACTCCATCCGAAACCACATCACGGAAGCACCATCTCTGTCCATCATCAACATTCCCTCTCCATCATAACCTGCTACAAACTTTCCGATCAACTTCATCACGATTCTCTACCACCATCACTTTGCAACTCCGTACACCATTGTCATCTCCAGTCGCCGTCGCGCACCACCTCCACCATTCAAGTTCATCTTCTTTCTCCGACACATCATCATCCTCGTCGAAACCACCACCGTACATCATCATATTATTACCGCTCCTCGGGCCAGCTACACTACTGTATGTCATCATCACCGTTGACTACAACCTCCGACGATCGCCTTCTTCTCCGTCGAGCGTCAACCATAAACATCACCTCTAACCACGGCATTACATCACCACTCCTCCGTATTCCGATCATCACCTTCACCTCCGGCCGTCACCGTTCATCTTCTCCGGTCGTCTCCTCTGTCTTTATCGATACACCACAAGCCACCAAACCTTCTATCATCCTTCACTCCGACAATCTCCGTTAAACTCAATCCCCGGACAACACCACCCTTCAACATCATGCAAAAACCACCGGTCACTATCATCAACTCACCATCATTATTCCCATTCCTTTCTATTTCGACGATCTCCATCATCTACTTGCGGTCATCATCACACCATTGTTCAACCTCCACAACCATTCACCACACTTCCGTCATCATCGCTTACACCACTGTGTCCCACCCACTCGAATACGCATCTCGGTCATATCCATCATCGCTCACCCACTCGTATAACGGTTTCACGTTAAAGTTTTCATCCACCTCTCCGTCAAGCAACTTCACCATCATCACCGTTCAACAAAGAAGAAATACATTTAAATTTTGTGACAGGTTGAGGCGTCGGGAAGATAGAAATTACGAAGAAACATCGCTTTGGTGACAGTTAAGTTGTCGAGAAAACATTATAATAGCCTTATCTCTGAAAGTGACGTTTTGGATTTTATCTGATAAGACCTTTAGTATTCTGTTTAGGTTTAATAATAAATAATAAAATACTATTAAGTTAACTAAAATTAAAAAAAAGGTTATCATATTAATAATGATAATAATTCTAATAACTATATAATATAATAAGTCATATAAAAAAATAAATTGTTTTGGTGGTAAAAGTATTGACAGGTATTGACTCGGATAGCGAGAAGCAGGTTTGTACGTTGCAAGGTGTTCAAGTTAGCAAGTACATGGGTCTTGGACTGTCTTGGATTTCTCAATTTTTTTACTGTAGAAAACATTCAAATTTTTTACAAGCTTCAAATTTAAAGGGGATTGATGGATAGTGGTGCCAATTTGCGCTTTGAAATTATTTTTTCTAAAGATGGAGCTGGAAGGTTGCGGGATCGAGTGAAGGAAAAACTGAATGAGTTTATATGGATCTACATTGTTGACCCTGTTGTTGAATATGTGATGCGCTTGCTTGAACGCGAAAGGCTAGAAGAGGAAGTAAGGACTCAGATGAATACTTTTTTGGGAGATGACAAAGACTCCTTTGTATCTTGGTTGTGGGATCATTTACAATCTAACCAAAATCTATACGCACAATCAAAGGAATCTCATCCCGATGAAGTGGCTAAACAGAAAACTCAAGCGCAGCAAGCTGCAGTCAATAGCCCAGCACCTCAAGCCCAACAAGAAGCAATCAGTAGCCTAGTACCCTAAACCCAAACTCAAGCCCAAACTCAGACCGACAAACCAAAAACGCTCATTGACACGATAATCTATCTTTTGTGTTCCGAACCTTGTAGGAATAAGGTTGCACAACTTAAGGCACTCAACTCTAAGATGGTTAATGATTATAATAGTGACATGGCTCAATGCATCAGCCTTAGACAAAGCAACAAGTTGCTTACTGAAAAGGTTGAGGCACAAAAGAAGGATATAGCTCAGCTTTGCTTGGATCTCAATCAACAGCAATGTTGGGTCCATGATTACAAAAACAAACTCAATGTGAAAAACATGGAACTTGAGTCTGTGAGAGCAGAGCTAGAGCTCCTGTCTAGAAATGTTAGAACTTTTTGAGACCATTGGTGCTTGATTATCCATAGTTTGAGCTGTTTTGTATTAGTTAGACAATGTTGAAGGGTAAAAAGTGCAATTATGTGAAAGTTATCTTCTGGCGACGTGATTAATAACCCAGCGTATTTAACAAATACGTTGGGTATCAGTTTGTATAAATATGTTCATGAATGAATGGCTTGTCCAAGTTTCTGGGACAGATTTTGGTGATTCTCTTGTGTTGTGATTTTGCTATTGTGCTTACATCCGAATATCCAGGTGTTGTTATTGATTACATGTTATTGGGATTTCATATACAACACTAGTTGTTTGATCCATTCAAGATTCTTCATCTTCTTTGCTTGGTTTTTCTTAATACTTGCACATTCAAACAACTAACCCATAGTTGTTTTGGTGATAACAATCAACCTTTGTGATCTGAATATGTTTTGGGACTCACAATTTGGTATCAAAGCCTTTGTACTCTTGATTGTTTGAGTTTTTGTTAAGATTTTTCAAGTTTTGAAGGTTTTACAAAAGTTTTCAAAGTTTTATGGCTTTTCAAATTTTTGGGATTAAAATGGCTTGATCTGGTGCGTTTAATCTTTGGGTTGTTGTTAATCAATGGTTTGGTAAACATTTTGGTCATTTAGCTACAAAGAAACATGAATTTTAAGTTGTTTTTGGGTGATTAGAGGGTTTTTGTTCGTACTAAATGTAACATCCGTAAAAAAAAACTGGATTTACCAAACCCGCTCCGTTTATTAACCGAACAATCAGTTAAAAATTTCATTGCGTATTTAATACCCACATTATTTTTAAACGATACATAATTAATAAGTATATTGGAATATATAATTTATATTTGAAAAAAGTATTAAAAATAATGAAACAAAAATAAATCAATGCTGCCGGGTTTCGAACCCGGGTCAGCCAGGGAATTCAGCAAAGTCTTAACACACACACGCTCAACCACTCCGCCACTTGTGTTTCTTGTTCATTATTAGATACAATTAATACATAACATAAATCTCGAATTCAAAACCGACGCGCCTAATCGCAGTCGTCGGAAATCCCGACGATTTCGCCGAGATTGGACGGTTTTTCTGTTTTAACCGAAGCCTTAACTATTACATCGGTTATAACCGACGTCTGAACCCGCGACGCAAGTCATAACCGCCGGAAAACTTATTGACCGACGAATCAAGACGGAAAACGGACTAAATTCGTCGATGTCCTGCCCTATAAATACCCCCTCTAACCTCTGTTAGCTTTTTCGCTCACAATCACACACTTTCCCGACGTAAATTCACTCGCCAGAGAATTTCTGCAACTCGCCGGAAAACCGAGCCTTTCACCTCTGAGCCTTACTGAACACCCAGAGCTCATACCAAAGCCACCCACACTCATCTCAAGCTCCCTGAAAACCCTCTGCCGCAGGACACACGTCGCCGGAATAACTTGCTATCACCGGAGTTTCGCCGACGAAACAGAGGAGCCACTGTTCGGTATATCTTACACTTAATCTCTCGTTCTTTTTATTTATCGCACATGTAATTAATCACAACACACTAAGGAACATGATTAAAATCGTTGAACCAGTCAGACACCGATTCTGGTTAAGTCTAACGAAGAAGACGAAGTTTCAGTTGTATATATGTTTAATTAAAATCAAGATATATCTCGGGTTAGACACACAGTCCAGCGGTGGACTGTGTGCAAATAAAACACGCTTACGTCCCGAGTTCGATTCTTGTCCCACGCACACTCGCCTTAATAAAAAATGTTCCTTTTTTTAACTGAACCGGATCCACTGCTTATAGATGTTAAGTTTAATAAAAACCGGAATAATAACCAAGATAGACACACAGTCCAGTGGTGGACTGTGTGAACGTTTAAATCACATGTCACGAGTTCGAGTCTAGACTACCGCACCGGTCTGGACAATTATCAAACTTTTTATATAAGGCAGAAATGAAATAATTTAGTTTGTATATAAGTATAATAAAAATCAGAGTATTTACCAAGTTAGACACACAGTCCAGCGGTGGACTGTGTGTTAACCTAAACCACAGGTCCCGGGTTCGAGACCTGTGGAGAGCACCGAGCTAGTCATTTAAATTGTTTTTGAAATAAATGATTTTCGGATTAATTCAATTAGTATATAAATATAATTAAAAGTATAAATATTTCGGGTTAGACACGTAGCTCAGTTGGTAGAGTTGCGTGCACGCGAACGGGAGGTCTCGGGTTCGAGCCCCACCCGGCGCACACAATTACACAATAAAATCGGTCAACGGTCAACAAGTCAACAGGTCAACAGTCAAAAATCAATATTTTTTTTATTACTTTTATTTATTTATTTACATTAAAAATACTTAAAATAACATTTTTAAGGTTAGAAAATAGCCTTAAACTCACAAAAATACATCCAACAATCCTACTAAAATTGATTAATAAAATCCGTTTACTTACCGAACCATTATGCCATTATCTAGGTTAGTTTCACTCGTGGTTAAAACCAACTTCGTGCGCATTCAACATCATCAACCGAACGCACCCAATGTGAGTGAATCTTACAACTCCCCTTTTTAATTACACGTTTTTGGGTGTGTCATGTGTCACTAAAATTAACTTGTTTATTTAAACTTGTGCCATACCATATTGTGATCTAAACTTAGATTGTATATATTGTTTGTAGTTATGTATTTCCTATTGTCAAGTATATGCAAATCATTCATTAGGCCCATCAGTTCCTCGTGGGAGACGAGTTGAGCAACGCGTGCCTCAAAACGATCCATTATTATTCATGTGTGCATTATTTAATATTAAATGATTGGTGAATAAGTTTACATCTATTTTTACTCATGTGTGGTTGTGCACTTTATTTTATAATCAATTAAATAAACTTGTTCAAATGTTTTTCATAGGATTCACTCTCCAACTTTTTGTTGATCCAAAAACCATTTTTACACATGATACAGGTGAACAGGATGAAGCAAGGAAAACATAGGAAATGCCTTAGAAGAAAACAATGAAGTCTAGAATGTTGTTTAGGACATGATGTAATTATGATTGTATATTTCTCATTAAATTGTAATAATGAATATGAAACGTTATAATAAATGTCATGAGCTTTGATGATAACCCAATCATGCCCCGATCACCTTTTCCGCTGCGGGTCGGGGTGTGACAGATTGGTATCAGAGCCATGACTATAGGGATATAGGATAGGTTATTAGACCCTTAGAGCCTATACTATAGTTGCCTAAATTTTAATTGTTTAGGTGGTTACATTCAAACTTATGATATTTATTTGTTTCATATTTGTTTATACTTACAGTCAAACATACATACTTACATACACATTCATCAGACATATTTCAATGTTCACATATTCAAATCATCTTCATACTTTCGTTATTCAAAGATTTTGTCGCATTTTTCATTTTTCAAATCTCATCAAAGTGAGTTCTGCGACGGGCATGTAGTAACTTGAAGGGTACAAGTACCGGTAGTCAGAACGTCCTGTCTAGGTTGGCATTCGTATAAATCCAATATAACGGACCAGTTTGCCTACTGGGGACTAACGATGAGAGTACGAAGGACCTATTAGGCCAAAGCATGCCACACCAAATGTCGTTCGAACTAACCCCACTTTGAGGTGTCACCGTGTCCACACCTGGACACATTCCGAATATCATACGTTATATACATATTTCTCGATTTTCTCCGGGTTTTAGTGTACGTAACCAGGCTAACACATGCGAACCATATGAAAAACCCGGTATTCATGGGGGCCCACATGATTACGAAGGTGAAGTATGGCAGCATGCAAGGCCCAATTACGAGCAAAGCCCAAGACATCCTATGGATGTAGTAGATTTATTTTTCTATAATTATTTTATGAATGTTCATTCCTAAATACGACCCATGATCCCAAAAACATCCAACTCATACTCATGATATGTATTCCTTGTAAATGTCTTCTAGCCTCGCCCGTAGGAAGATGAGAGCAGGAAAAGCCCGCGAGCGCATGGCTGCCCTAATCGCTCAACAAATGGCTGTCGTAATACCCAACATTGTAATCCAAGTCCAACAAGCACTTACCGCTAATCCTGTCAACCAAGAAGATCAAAACATTATCAACCCTCCCCCAAATACCACTAAATGCACCTACAAGCATTTCAAATCCTGCGACCCTCCAAAATACGAAGGGACTGAAGGTGTCACCGCTCTCCTCCATTGGTTTGAAGAAATGGAGAACACTTTTCTAAATTGCGATTGCCCCGATGATCGCAAAGTGCGATATGCTACCGGTCGTTTATATGGAATAGCACTTACTTGGTGGAATACAGAGAAGGCCAAACGAGGCGTTAACAATGTTATGACTTTGACTTGGGAAGAGTTGAAGGAAATCATGACAAGACGGTTTTGCCCAAGGAGCGAAATCAAGAAATTAGAAGATGAGTTCTATTCGTTGAAGCAAAAGGAAGGCGACCACACCACATATAACAAAAGATTCCTCGAGTTAAATCAAATGGTTCCCAACTTGTTCACTCCCCTCTACCGTTTGATCGAGCACTACATTCGATGTCTTCCGTCAAAAATTCAAGACTCTGTAATAAGTACCACGCCTGCAACTTTGGAAGCAGCAATGGAGTTAGCTACAGAGCTCACCGAAAACCGAATCCGGAACAAAGACTTCAAGGAGGAGAAGAAGAAGGATAAAGCATCAACTGAAACTTCAAACTCCACCCAAACCGAATCCCCTTCTCAACCCATTTCTAAGAGAAAAAGAGACGGGCAACTTTTCTCCTACTACCCAACGTAATCAACCCAATTTCACACTACCAACCAACTACCCAATCACAGCAAACACCCAACTCACTTACCCAAATAAGAAACATACCTTGGACCTCACCCTCGATGTAACACCTGTTTTTATCACCATCCATCTACCTTACCTTGTTGACTATGTGCGAATTGTGGACGCTATGGTCATTTGAGCAAGGTTTGCCGCACCCCTCAAAACCAAACCACACCCCCTACTCAAAATATGATCCAAACATATCAACAACCTCAATACCCCATGTTACCTTATGTTCGAGCTTGTTTCAATTGTGGCGACCCTACCCACTATAGAAACACGTGCCCTCGTTTGGTTAACATCATAAACGCCCAAGCTCAAGCAAACCCAGTTAACCAAGCAAATCAAGGAAACCAAATCGCTAGGCCACCAGCAAGAGGAAGAGTTTTCAACATCAACGCCAATCCTGTTGAAGATAATGACTGCCCAAACGAAACCACCTAACTAGTCCCCTTCACCGAAAATCAAGATTCAACTCCAATCGTTTAGTTTTATGTTTTTCTTTATGTTATCTCAAGCTTTGGTTGATTGTGTTTGTTTATGTTTTAGAATCACATAGAACCAATCATAACTGAAGGATAAAGCCAATGAAAATTTGACAAGAATATGGTGGATACGCCGCTGGTACTTCCTATATATAAGTATTCTTGCCAAAGGATCAGAGGCATTATCTGGCGGTTATGAGAAGTTCCATGTGGAATTTAGCATTGTCTTGATTGAAGTTTGTTTTGTACTTACTGATTTAGCATTTATGGCATCTTATCATTTAAAGAAATTGGATTGTATTCCATTTCTACATAGACTAACCTCTCCATCACAACAAACGAGAGAGGTATTGTCATCATTCCAACATGTATACTATCAGAATTTAGACTCAAGTTTTGGTTGTTGTGTTTGTTTTAGAGTTACATAGAACTAATCATAACTTGCGGATAAAGTCAATGAAAATTTGACAAGAATATGGTGGATACGCCGCTGGTACTTCCTATATATAAGTATTCTTGTCAAAGGATCGGAGACATTATCAGGCGGTTATGAGAGGTTCCATGTAGGATATAGTATGTTTTGGTCAAAGTTTGTTCATCATACATTTCAGCGTATTTCAATTTCATCATTTAAAGGAGTTGAGCTATGTCTCACTTCCACAATGACTAACCTCTCCATCACAACAAACGAGAGAGGTATTGTCATCATTCAAACATGGATACTATCAGAATTAAGACTCAAGTTTTGGTTGTTGTGTTTGTTGTAGAGTCACATAGAACTAATCATAACTTGCGGATAAAGTCAATGAAAATTTGACAAGAATATGGTGGATACGCCGCTGGTACTTCCTATATATAAGTATTCTTGCCAAAGGATCAGAGGCATTATCAGGCGGTTATTAGAAGTTCCATGTAGGATTTAGTATTGTTTTGGTTGAAGTTTGTATTATACTCACTGATTTAGCATTCATATCATCTCATTATTTAAAGAAATTGGATTGTGTTCCCTTTTCTACATAGACTAACCTCTCCATCATAACAAACGAGAGAGGTACTGTCATCATTCAAACATGTATACTATCAGAATTTAGACTCAAGCTTTGGTTGTTGTGTTTGTTTATGTTTTAGAGTCACATAGGACTAATCATAATTTACTGATAAAACCAATGAAAATTTGACGAGAATATGGTGGATACGCTGCTGGTACTACCTATATATAAGTATTCTTGCCAAAGGATCAAAGGCATTATCAGGCGGTTATGAGAAGTTCCATGTAGGATTTAGTATTGTCTTGGTTGAAATTTGTGTTACATTCACTGATTTAACATTCATATCATCTCGCCATTTAAAGAAATTGGATTGTGTTCTATTTCTACATAAACTAACCTCTCCATCATAACAAACGAGAGAGGAACTGTCACCATTCAAACATGTATGCTATCAGAATTTGGACTCAAATATTGGTTGTTGTGTTTATTTATGTTCTAGAGTTACATCATAGAACCAATCATAACTTACTGATAAAACCAATGAAAATTTGACAAGAATATGGTGGATACGCCGCTGGTACTTCCTATATATAAGTATTCTTGTCAAAGGATAAGAGGCATTGTCAGGCGGTTATGAGAAGTTCTATGTAGGATTTAGTAATTTCTTGGTACATTGGTTGTGGCGTTTATTTATGTTTAGAGTCACATCATAGAACCAATCATAACTTACTGATAAAACCAATGAAAATTTGACAAGAATATGGTGGATACGCCGCTGGTACTTCCTATATATAAGTATTCTTGTCAAAGGATCAGAGGCATTGTTAGACGGTTATGAGAAGTTCCATGTAGGTTGTAGTATTAGAAATTTTGTTTTAGGATATAACCCTATCCTTCCAAACATATCAAAACTCTTGCGCAAGAAATCATATTTAGTGAATCAACTCTGCTTATCAATATTTTTACCGTAGGCAACAAAAAGCGATTCCTGTAACAGGGTACTTAACCCTTACAAGGGACGTTACCGCCTCAAACAAAATTTAAACTCTTACTCTTTTTCTAAGTATGTAACTGTCAAACTAAACACCATCCTTTTTAGACAAATATGTCACTACTTAAATTTCGGTACGAAATTTCTAAAAAAGCAGGGGATACTGTAACATCCGTAAAAAAAAACTGGATTTACCAAACCCGCTCCGTTTATTAACCGAACAATCAGTTAAAAATTTCGTTGCGTATTTAATGCCCAAATTATTTTTAAACGATACATAATTAATAAGTATATTGGAATATATAATTTATATATGAAAAAGTATTAAAAATAATAAAATAAAAATAAATCAATGCTGCCGGGTTTCAAACCCGGGTCAGCCAGGGAATTCAGCAAAGTCTTAACACACACACGCTCAACCACTCCGCCACTTGTGTTTCTTGTTCATTATTAGATACAATTAATACATAACATAAATCTCGAATTCAAAACCGACGCGCCTAATCGCAGTCGTCGGAAATCCCGACGATTTCGCAGAGATTGGACGGTTTCTTCTGTTTTAACCGAAGCCTTAACTATTACATCGGTTATAACCGACGTCTGAACCCGCGACGCAAGTCATAACCGCCGGAAAACTTATTGACCGACGAATCAAGACGGAAAACGGACTAAATTCGTCGATGTCCTGCCCTATAAATACCCCCTCTAACCTCTGTTAGCTTTTTCGCTCACAATCACACTCTTTCCCGACGTAAATTCACTCGCCGGAAAACCGAGCCTTTCACCTCTGAGCCTTACTGAACACCCAGAGCTCATACCAAAGCCACCCACACTCATCTCAAGCTCCCTGAAGACCCTCTGCCGCAGGACACACGTCGCCGGAATAACTTGCTATCACCGGAGTTTCGCCGGCGAAACAGAGGAGCCACTGTTCGGTATATCTTACACTTAATCTCTCGTTCTTTTTATTTATCGCACATGTAATTAATCACAACACACTAAGGAACATGATTAAAATCGTTGAACCAGTCAGACACCGATTCTGGTTAAGTCTAACGAAGAAGACGAAGTTTCAGTTGTATATATGTTTAATTAAAATCAAGATATATCTCGGGTTAGACACACAGTCCAGCGGTGGACTGTGTGCAAATAAAACACGCTTACGTCCCGAGTTCGATTCTTATCCCACACACACTCGCCTTAATAAAAAATGTTCCTTTTTTTAACTGAACCGGATCCACTGCTTATAGATGTTAAGTTTAATAAAAACCGGAATAATAACCAAGATAGACACACAGTCCAGTGGTGGACTGTGTGAACGTTTAAATCACATGTCACGAGTTCGAGTCTAGACTACCGCACCGGTCCGAACAATTATCAAACTTTTTATATAAGGCAGAAATGAAATAATTTAGATTGTATATAAGTATAATAAAAATCAGAGTATTTACCAAGTTAGACACACAGTCCAGCGGTGGACTGTGTGTTAACCTAAACCACAGGTCCGGGTTCGAGACCTGTGGAGAGCACCGAGCGAGTCATTTAAATTGTTTTTGAAATAAATAATTTTCGGATTAATTCAATTAGTATATAAATATAATTAAAAACTGAAATATTTCGGGTTAGACACGTAGCTCAGTTGGTAGAGCTGCGTGCACGCGAACGGGAGGTCTCGGGTTCGAGCCTCACCCGGCACACACAATTACACAATAAAATCGGTCAACGGTCAACAAATCAACAGGTCTACAGTCAAAAATCAATATTTTTTTATTACTTTTATTCATTTATTTACATTAAAAATACTTAAAAATAACATTTTTAAGGTTAGAAAATAGCCTTAAACTCACAAAAATACATCCAACAATCCTACTAAAATTGATTAATAAAATCCGTTTACTTACCGAACCATTATGCCATTATCTAGGTTAGTTTCACTCGTGGTTAAAACCAACTTCGTGCGCATTCAACATCATCAACCGAACGCACCCAATGTGAGTGAATCTTACAACTCCCCTTTTTAATTACACGTTTTGGGGTGTGTCATGTGTCACTAAAATTAACTTGTTTATTTAAACTTGTGCCATACCATATTGTGATCTAAACTTAGATTGTATATATTGTTTGTAGTTATGTATTTCATATTGTCAAGTATATGCAAATCATTCATTAGGCCCATCAGTTCCTCGTGGGAGACGAATTGAGCAACGCGTGTCTCAAAACGATCCATTATTGTTCATGTTTGCATTATTTAATATTAAATGATTGGTGAATAAGTTTACATCTATTTTTACTCATGTGTGGTTGTGCACTTTATTTTATAATCAATTAAATAAACTTGTTCAAATGTTTTTCATAGGATTCACTCGCCAACTTTTTGTTGATCCAAAAACCATTTTTACACATGATACAGGTGAACAGGATGAAGCAAGGAAAACATAGGAAATGCCTTAGAAGAAAACAATGAAGTCTAGAATGTTGTTTAGGACATGATGTAATTATGATTGAATATTTCTCATTAAATTGTAATAATGAATATGAAACGTTACAATAAATGTCATGAGCTTTGATGATAACCCAATCATGTCCCGATCACCTTTCCCGCTGCGGGTCGGGGTGTGACACTAAAACCCTTCTGGGCGTAATTATTTTTAAAGCTAGCGTAGATATCTTTGAAGCCAACGTATTTATCTTTGCACATCGAGTAATTAACAATTACGCTGGGTTGAATCTAGCGAATTTTTAAGTTTAAGCGTAATAGTGCCAGCGAAATTAATCGAATGCGACTTCGAAGTCAATGATACAAATCCTCAGCGATTTTATCACGGTGATCAGCGAAATTCACTAAATCTTTGCTTGTTTTTGAATATCCAGTGGATTTAGCTTTTGATTTTCAAGTGCAGCGTATTTGATCCAAGTGCAACGAATTTGATCTCTGGCCCAACGTATTTATTGCATTTGCAGCGTATTTGTTCTCTTTGCAGCGAAATTGTCTTCTGATTCAAAATTTCCAAGTGTATTTAATCACCAATCATCCATTATGTTACTAAATTAACTCAATCCGATTGCTCAAGCCGAACTAGAAACTGGAACCACTACAAGACCACCAAAGTTGAAAGGGTCGGAAGATTTCAGCAGTTGGAAAAATAGGATCAAAGCCTTCTCTGAGTATACCGATTATACTCAATTGATGTCAGTCACTGTGGGTCCGCATGTTCCTATGATAATACGCGACGACATCCGTACTATCAATGAAGATCCTTCAACGTTCACAGATGAAGATAGGACACTCATTCAACGTGACCGGAGGGCTCACGCTGCTCTTACTATGGCTCTGTCAAAGGATGATAACAACCTCTTTGAAGAATACACCTCCGCACATGAACTGTGGTTGGCTCTAATCGATCATTATGAAGGTAATGAAGAGCTCATGGACAACAAACGTGACATGGTGCAGAAAGAGTATGATATGTTTGGAAGTATTCGTGGAGAAAGCTTGTCCGACCACATAAGTCGATTTCTGGGGGTGCTGACCAAGATGAAGAAAGTGGGAAACCCTGTTGCAAATTATGCATCAATCAAGAAGCTGCTAGATTCTCTTCCCAAAGAATGGAGCCTTCAATGCATGATGATTAGGAGAACTTTCCTAACCAGCACAACTCCAGTCACACTCTAGGAATTGATTAACACTTTAAAAGCTTTTGAAATGGACATAGTTAAGAGAGAGATGAACCAAATTGGGCATTCTCAGAAGATGTCTCAGCAAGCTACTACAACCTCGGTCCCCCAAGAATATGGCATTTCTCGCTCCCGTCACCTCATGTGGATTAAGTTCTCAAAGTGCTAGCGAATCTTATCCGAATGCTTCCGCAAGCTCTGTGAAGGCCTCGTCATCCTCTAAGAAGACTATCGTGGCCAGCGACGCTCAAGCACTTAAAATATCCACAGAACATGTTGCTCTGTTTAATACTTTCTTAAGCAGCTATGAGGCTCTCATGTCGGCAGAGTTGAAGAGAGATTCCATCACAGCTGAGGATATGTATCAAGTAGATCCTGACGACATGGAGGAGATGGATCTGAAGTGGCAGATGGCAATGATCACTCTTCGTTTGGAGAAATTACAAGATAAAACCGGAAAACGGCTAGCACTTGGAAAAGCTGGATTTGACAAGTCCAAGCTAAGATGCTACAATTGCAAAAACTTGGGCCACTTCAAAAGAGAGTGTCCGTTGCTGAAGAACGAGAATGCCGAAATCAACCAGACAAGGAGGCCGATTGCTATTGAAGGGAATGATAATGCTGCTGACAATAATCATAAGGCTTCAGTGGTGGAAAATTATGATTGGTCGGAGGAGATAGCTGAGGCGAAAGGAGAAGTAAACAAAGCCCTCATGGAAAACATCTCCACTGTCTGTACCATGTCTGTTTCAAATGGTGCTGAAAAGCAAACCGCCAAGATTCCAAAAGATAACACTGGTTTGAAAAGCATCATCACTCCTGCCATTCAAACCTCAGAGAAGAGATAATAGAAAGCTGAAATGAATGAGTCGAAGCCTGCAGTTCAAGAGACCATCAGCAGCAGCAATAATGAGGCGGTTAGAACTTCTACCACTTCCATGAATCAGAAGCCGAGGATAAGGATTTGGTAAACAACATTCCATATGAATCTAAAGCAAAGATGTGCTCAAAATCATGTTTGAACGTCATGGCACACTACAAATCACTCAACCGAGACATAATCAAAGAAATTGAAAAAGTTTTGAAAATAAATCAAGAACTAAAAGAAAATGAAGCGGCATATCAGCGAAAGTTAAACTCAACCATAGCTGAAATGCACACTTTAAAAGAATTTGTCTTCAGAAAAGATTTTATCATAAATGATTTGACCGAAAAACTAGAAAAATCTCAAAACGAAAATAATAAGTTGCAAATCATTATTGATAAATGGAAATTGAGTCCAAAAGCATTAGTTGATATTGTAAACTGCCAATGACCGACATTCATAAAGGATGGAATTGGATATAAGGATAAATTCGGAAACGAAAGAAAATTATTTCCTCCTCTGCACAGCAAAAATTATGTCCCTATGCCATCTCCTCATCCTAAAAATGACTTAATTGATAAAAATGATCTTTTGGATCAAAGTACTTTTTATAAATCCAAAAACAACACTAACTTTTCTGAAAGCAATGCAAATCTGTGCGAGAGTAAGGAAGATGTGTGCGATGGGGATGATGATTGTGGAGGGTCGAAAATAGGAATAGGGTATTCAGGAGACAGTTATTCAACAGTTAACTGGTTCGCCTGGAATTGCGATAAGATGAACAAAATTTCTATTCAAGATAACTGTAATAGTTTATCGAGGATGGATGACTGTAACGGCTTTATGCCAAAATTGAATATTCGGGATGACTGTAATGGTCGTGTGCCTACACTTAAGACTCACAACCAAGGGCATGCTAAGGTTGAGGGTCATGACTTAAACTTCGTTCTTAATGATGAAAATGTTATGCTTGAATCTCCTATATTTTTGCCAGAATTAAAGAAAAACAGGTTTGGAAAATTCCTTACAGAGGAAATTCCAGAGTTGGTTCCATCAGTTGCAGGTACATCAGAGACTGATAAAGATTTCATTGAAGATTCAAGCACAACAACTTCAGAGAGTGATAGAGAAAGGTCAAATGAAAGTCAAGAATCAACCTCATCATCAGAAAGTGAGCTCAGTGAAGACGACATTGAAGATAAACATCATCCTGACAAGAAACTGAAGAAAGCCAAAGATTCAAGCCATGTTACGTCATCAAATTCCTCAAGCTGCTCCAGATTCTCATCACCTACGTCATCTTCGCACTCAGCACCCAGGAATAAAAGATCGAACTTCAAACAATGCTTTCGCTGTGGTCATTTAGGACATACTGTGAAACATTGCAAAAGAAAAAAAAATTCTAAACCTAGTCAAGTTCTCGTTAAAAGTTTTACTGATCAATTTGACAATCTAAATAAATCAGTAAAATGCATTGTTGACTCAACTTGTTTTTGGAAAAGAAAAGAAAACTCTCTTGCTCAAAATCATGACAGATCAAATGTAAAGCAAGTCTGGGTTCCAAAAGCTAGCTAATCTGTACATATTTTTTGTTGTTGTTGTTGTATAACAGAATAAGATTCAGAAATGACTTTGGATGTTCATGGAATATATCTGGCATGTTGATAGCGGCTGCTCCAGGCATATGACTGGGTTAAAGGATCTTCTTACAAACTTTCGAGTTATCGATGGTGATTTTGTGTCCTTTGCGGGAGACGAAAAGGGAGGAAAGATCGTCGGAATGGGTGACGTCGTGTCGGAAGCACTTACTTTAAAGAATGTGAACTATGTTCCAGAATTGTGTTACAATCTAATGAGTGTTTCACAAGTTTGTGAAAAAGGAATTGCGGTGTTGTTCAATAACACGGAGTGCTTATTCCTCAAACCTGAATACTCCGTCCCTGAAGAAATGATCATGCTTAGAGCTCCCTGCCAAAATTATACCTACGTGCTAAATATGAAAAAAACCAAATTAAACGAGCAAATGACATGTCTCATTTCAAAAGCATCTGAATCGGAATCACTGTTGTGGCACAGGCGTTTGGGGCATGTGAATTTTAAGAACATTGTCAAACCTCACGGAAAGACATCTTATGAACTTCTTTTCAAAAGAAAGCCTCTGATAGATTTCTTCAGACCGTTCGGATGTTCATGTACACTTCTCAACACTGAAGAGAATCTCATCATGTTTGAAGCAGTCGGTGACATGTGCTACTTCATGGGCTATTCATCTTCTCAAAAGGCATATCAAGTCTACAACAAACGGACCAAGATGGTGATTGAATCGTACTACGTCGATTTTCAAGAAGGAAACTCCACTAACACTGGAAGTGCTCCAAACTGGTTTTATGACGTGGATATTATATTCAACACTTTTATCATCGATGAGCCTATCACTGAATCCGAACCTGCAGAATCCACTCCATTGGAGCCATTGTTTGATCCTTCAGACATTGGTTTCACTCCTTTTACAACCTGTTTCACCCCTGCCTCTGTCTCTCCTGCTCTTCCTATTCTCGAAGAAAATGGTGACACATCTGCTGAGAATGCATCCGCACATGATGATTCTTCTTCACAGCAGGCTGTGGATGAATCTCCTAAAGAAGATGAAACTCCAATTATCTACGTCGATGAAGACTTCACTAATCTGCATCAACAAGTGGAAACTCACACCAACGCAGGGTACAAGACCAATCGAAACCATCCAATTGAAAATGTCATCGGTTCTGTTGAAGATGGAGTTCGAACACGCGGACAAACACATACCATCAACACAGGACTGTATGCAGCTTTTCTCTCGAAGTATGTCCCAAGAGATATCGAAGAAGCAATTCAAGACTCCAGCTGGGTACAAGCAATGCAAGAAGAGTTAGCCCAATTTCGGAAACTTAAAGTCTGGGATCTCGTTGATTTACCAGATGGAAAGTATCCAATTTGTACCAAGTGGGTGTTTCGAAACAAGATGGACGGCCGTGGTGTAGTGATAAAAAATAAGGCAAGGTAGTGGTTCAAGGTTTTCGGCATGAGGAAGGGATTGACTATGAGGAAGTTTTTGCTCCGGTTGCACGCTTAGAAGCTATCAGAATCTTCTTAGCCTATGCTTCGTTCAAAACTTTAAGGTGTTTCAGATGGACGTAAAGAGTGCATTTATGTATGGGTAAGTGAAAGAGGAAGTCTATGTCTGTCAACCTCCAGGTTTTGAAGATCCTGATTTCCCTGCAAGATACTACAAGCTTGACAAAGCTCTATATGGTCTTCACCAAGCTCCTCGAGCATGGTACGAGACTTTGTCAACATATCTTCTAGATTACGGGTACTCTAGAGGGAAGATTGATATGACTCTCTTCACAAAAAGGATCGGAGATGAAGTGATGCTGGTGCAGCTCTATGTAGACGATATCATATTTGGGTCAACTGATGAAGCCCTTTGAAGAGAGTTCGAAAAGGTCATGAAAGCGAAATTTGAGAGGAGCATGATGGGAGAACTCACGTTTTTCTTAGGATTAGAAGTGAAGTAGAGAAAGGATGGCATTCTCATCCATCCGGCTAAGTACGTCAGAGATATTCTTTCCAAGTACAACATGAATGATTGCAAATCTGCCAGCACTCCTTTTGCTGCTCAGACGGAACTCACTTCAGATCTTCAAGGAAAGCCAGTGAACAAATCTTTCTATCGCTCAATAATTGGTTCGTTAATGTATCTGACCGCTAGTAGGCCTGACATAATGTGGGCTCTCTGTCTCAGTGCCCGCTTTTAGACGAGTCCCAAAGAATCGCATGATGCTGCAGTCAAGAGAATCTTTTGTTATCTCAAAGGAACTCCAAAGCTTGGTTTGTGGTATCCTAAAGATAGTAATTCTGATCTAATTGCTTATTCTGACAGTGATCATGCAGGTTGCAAAGTAGACAGAAAATCTGTCTCCGAAGGTTGCCAATTCTTAGGAAATTGTCTCATTTCATGGCAGAGCAAGAAGCAGACGACAGTCTCTACATCTACCGCTCAAGTTGAATACATGGCAGCTTACAGTTGCTGTTCACAAGTCCTTTGGATACGGAATCAGTTGTTGGATTATGGGATCAACATCATGAAGACTCCAATATTCCTCGACAATGAAGCGTGTCTGGGAATTTTGAAGAATCCGATCCACCACTCCAGAACGAAACACATTGAAATTCGCATTCTTGCGATTAGAGTTGCGTACGAGAAAGGATACATCCAAGTGGTGCTAGTGGATTCAGTGCAACAACAGGCTGATATATTTACGAAAGCCTTCGATAAAGCTCGCTTCAACCAGTTGATAACCTGGTTGGAAATGGTGAACTCCCTTGAATGGAATTGACCTTTGGTAAAAAAAAAAGGTTTTCACTATAAATAACTCTCATAAAAATGTGCCATCAAAAAGATTTTCTGCAATTTTTATCTTTTCAAGCAATGGATTCTCGAAAATAAAATTTTAAGGGGGGAAGTATTCCAGAAAATATTGTTGAATCAGAATCCTTTACTTGACACCTGTACAAGAAATGATAGAAAAACTGCTAACACTTGTTTTGATTTTAAAAACAGAAGAAGATTGAGGTCTCAAGCAACGACGTGTCAGTAGATTCAGCAATACCTTGAAGTAAACTGCGGAAAGGAGACAAACTCTAATGATCACACAAGAATTCTGAATACCCACAATGTTGTGCAACTTGCGGGTAACACGTTGCGGCGTATGGCTTAATGGTCTAACATCTTGCGTTGATAGATTGCCAAAGTCTGAGATTTTGGGTCTTTATATTGACTAGTCATTCGGGGATATCCTAGTTGCTCTTCTGCTGCATCCAGTTATATGCTGACCTAGACACAATTATGATATCTTGTCAAAAGAGCCAATGCAGCCAAAACCCTACACAAATGAAGCTCTCATTGAGAATCATTCAAGTGCTTAAATTGTACCGTATTTGGTATCTGTCTTAGTCCTCGTTTGACTTTGGTCTCTTTGCTGTATGGAAGTACTGACCTGAACACCAATTGTCTAACGTTGAAATTTCAAATACGAATGAGGTCAATATACTCACCTGCTATGAGGAATCTTTACGCACACCTTGATCGCGGGGGTATGTCCTGATGTGGGACTCACGGGCACGACATTCTGACTGTTTCATGAGTGGGGGAACATCGAATTTCTTTCAATATTACTGCAACATGATAAAAGGCTCTCTGATCGCATGTTGAAAGATAGGTGCATGGATTTAAAAGGACAAACATACTGACAGTTTTTCTTGCATCTTGATTATTCAAAATATCTAATATCCTATTTTCAATTAACAAAATGTTATCAGTATGATCTTTTGCAGGAAAGTCACAGGATCCGAAATCAGTAAGCGTATTTTATGTGAAAAAGGAAGTTTCCTGGCCCCAAAAACAACTTTCAGAATCCAAATTGCAATTTTCTATTTTTCTTAAGCTTATTTTTAATTTCTTGCAATATTTTTAACAAAAAATGGCATATTTTTCGAGAAAATTTGAGGTTTTAGAGCGTATTTCATTTAAAAGATTCTTAGACAAGAAGAAACCTCAATAAAATATCCGGGCGGCGTAATTATTGCTCCAGCGTAATTAATAATTACGTTGGAATGTAAATCAGTATATATACTTCATTTTTCACCGTTTGTAAATATTTTCAAATCAATTTTAAATCATCTTCTTCTTCACCGGAAAAACCCACATTCTCTTTTTTAATCCGCACTTAGTAAATCTGAATAGAATCGATATCGGTATGTTTTTGATATTCAAATGTACATCGTTCATTATCTGAGTGTTTTTGAATCATCGATTTCAATCTATGTGTTGTTGATAGATACATTTGAATCTGGTTTCTTCCGGTTTCAAAGGGTTTATCAAGAAAATTATAAATATGGCGTAATTATTTTGAATATGACGTATTTAATTTGAAGATGGCGTAGTTAGTCAGGTCAATGATTGGAGGATTTAAGCCTTGAACGCGAGTTCAAGCAACAGGCGTATTTGACAAATACGCCGGTTAAGCTAGCGTGGATAGTTATATACGCTAGTTATACTTAAATACGCCAATCTTTGATCAGGGTAAATATGTTTCCTCAGGCGTAATTATTTCTTGTCGATGGCATAGTTGTACTGGAAATCGGAATGGCGGATTTCAGTCTTGAACAAGAGTTCAAGCAACCGGCGTATTAGAGTAATACGCCGGTCAAGCTAGTGTAGTTAATCATATACGCCGGTTTCACTTTAATTCGCCACTCAAATGGTTTGCGTATATAAGCTTGATGTTTGGCGTAGATAACAGCGATTTTAAATTGTTTTTATGTTCTATGTATAAGATATTGTGTATATATATATATTTATATTTATGTATATAAATCTAACTTGGTTCGTTTTCACCTTTTAGGAATGGCTCAACCTTTAGTTTGGGACCGTACTAGAAAGCACAATCAGCCCATCACTCTAGTTCCTCCCGAGCCTAATTTTGAAGATGTGATGGACTGGCTATCGTGGAGTAAAATCAGCTATGCAGTCCAAGCAAATCCCACTATTTACTCAATTCACATAGAAGAATTCTGGAGAACGGCAAGGGCAAGAACGCTAAACAACGTCAAACACATCACAGCGACAGTGCGGAACAAGGAAATTAAAGTGACTGAGGAACGAATTCGAAAGGTTCTGAGCCTCGGAGACAATGCTAGTGATCCATTGAAGTTAAAGAAAGAGGAAATTCTAGAAGGATTTCGTGGGATGAACTACATTGGAGACTTTCGTCACAAAAACAAGATCAAGAAGTCAAGGCTTACGAAAGACTGGAGGTTCATTTTGCACACGTTCTGTATGAGTATCTATCATCGAAAAGGCGGTTATGATGGGTTGAATTTAGAGTGGTCCGCGGCTATGCTGAATCTTTGCACGAATCAACCGTTCAACATTTCTGGATTAATTTTCTACTGCATGATCGATAACGTGAATAAAGGTGCATGAACAATGTATCCTAGATTTGTGCAATTGCTTATTGACGATCAGCACCGAAACCTGCCACATGATGGAAACACATATCAGTTTCAACTACCCAAAGGAAGGCAGATTACCGAGTTGAAAACCAAAGAATGGTTGATGTTACACAACTGGATGTATCGTGAAGAAAGACTTCCAGTAGTTCTAGCTGCTTACAACAAGTATCGAGAAAAGACAAGAAAAGGTAGAGAAGGTGGAAGTCATCAATTTGATATTGATGAAGAGGCTGAAGTAGAAGAAGAAATTCCTCTAGTACGTAAGCGTAAGGAAAAAGGAAAGAAAGTGGTCGAAGAGGAATCGTCAAGGAAGAAGAGCAAGAAAGATGCACCAAACCCAGAGCGAATCATGGCTGATAGCATTCGCGCTGGATCGAATAGGGAAGAAATTAAAACAATGCAAGCTATCCATGCGGGGCGGAGGCTGAGAAACAGAGAGGAGAATGAAGAGAAGGGAAATGACTGAATCTGAAACCCCTGCGGTTGTTACAACAGAGCAAGAACAGTTGGATAGATTTGTGGAGGGACTTTTTGTTGATCCACTGGAGCCCTCTCCAAGCGAGGCTGCTGTGCCAAAGAAGAGAAAAACAGGGGAAGGATCATCAGCAAGCGTTCCACCCAAACCTCCAGTATTGGCTGAACCTCCTCGTCAGCAAGTTCCCTCTCAACCCAGACCTTTTCAAGAGCTTTACAACCGTCTATCTAAAGAAATCGGTTCATTTTCTGCTAAGGAGTTCTGTTTGTTGAAGAATAGAGTCAATGACACTAATGTTCTCAAGAGAAATTTGAAAGAACAAAGAACTGCACGCATACGTTACTAAGCAAACAGAATTTATTGGATTTCAACAAGAAGGGATGGAGAAGCTTCATGAAATGGTACAAGAGTTGTATGTGTCAGCAAAACAGAAAGCCAAAGTACTCGAACGAAGACATCTTCAACTTTGACTTATTTAGGGAAAGAGAACAGAAAAGAAAGCTGAGAGAGCTGAAAAGAAGAAGAAATGTCTTGAATCAGCAGTTGACGTTAGTCTTGATAATGACAGTGATGAAGAGGAAGTTGACAAAGACGAAATGCCTGCTAAGTTTCTAGAATGGGGGTTGGAAGATGATGTGTTGTATGAAACGGACGGAGGAGATGAATTTGAACCACAACATCCATAGTGGTTTAAAAAGGAAAGAGCGAAGATGCCAGATTTTTATCAAGTGATCACAGTTGAGAAGACTGAGATCACGGATAAAATCATCACTTGGAAATACTGCAATCTAACCAGATGGTTCGTGGTGAAACGAAGAGGTGGAATGATACAATACTTTCGAAATGCTAACGACATGCAAAGCCTTCCAACATGGGACATACGAGAGCTCAGCAAGCATGATCTGATTAATCTGACAAATAGCAGCATTGGCGGAGATTTAGAAAGATTAATTCAAATAGAATGCATGCGAGGATTTTCAGTGTTCAAGCCTCAGCGCCCTAGAAGACGTGTGTCTAAGACCACCAAAGACCCGTTCACCGAAAAGGGAAAGATAACATGGGTTATAAATCCAGCAAAGGTGGTTACAAGGGTGAAGCTTCCTCCAGAACAAACCTGTGACGCTCACTAATTTAGTGGTTTTATGACGGCAAGACAGGTGAGGCAGTCATTAGGTCTAACTCAAATGAAGACATTCGCATCCTGGACCCTATGGACGTCTTTATGTTCTGTCTTTCCGACCCGAATATCTTGTACGGACATAAAATAAACGTCGGAGCCGGAAATGAATATCTTGAGGAAGGAATGCTCTTTCAGGGGGCAGTCGAGCGCGTGAGAGCTCGAAAGATTGAAGTGATGGAAATCTTACTCAGAATTGATACTTGGTCTTTCTTAATACTTGCAAGATTCTTCAAGATTCTTCATCTTCTTTGCTTGGTTTTTCTTAATACTTGCACATTCAAACAACTAATCCATAGTTGTTTTGGTGATAACAATCAACTACTGTGATCCGAATCTGTTTTGGGACTCACAAGAAAGTATCAACAAAAGGAAGTAAACATAAAGAAGTTTGATACATCCAGCAAGGTAGTTCAAGAAGTGTGCAATGTGCAGCTGGCATACAAAGGAAACAAGGGGAAGGGCTTGGGATTCAATCAGGTTGCCCCACCATATAATCTTGTTGCAACAGAAGGACAACCCTGATATTCTGGATGACTCACTAGTTTAAAGACCAGAAACATCAGACGTTGGCTATCTATCAATGCAAGATTTAAGACCATAAAATCATACACCTATCGTATGTTACCCACATGATACATAGTTCGTTATGTTTATATGACTCGGTGTCTTTTATCACTTTGAGCGTCAAGCCTATCGACATATCACAATAGATCCTAGTCTTTTCAGCTCTAACACCTTACATGTGTTGGTCAAACCCTTTAGCACGAATATTCATTTCATTTCCCATATGATGCAATAAAAACTTTTCGGATTTTTCTATTTTCAATTGTTCTTTTTGTATTTTTCTCATTTTCTCCCCCTTAAACAATGCATATATACATATACGTCCCTCTTGGTATCAGAGCCTACCTTAAACGGGGGTATGCCATGGTATGGGACACATGGATATTAAAGTATAATACAACCTTAAGCATATCACGGAGTTGAAAATTGAAAGTTGAGCGTTAGGTTTAAGACGACAAACATATCGGCAATCGCATAGACCCATCTGAATAAGTTCGCACTGAAAAATGTTCCTTGGTCCGCCTGAAAACGATTTTTTTTAATTGGGTTTCTATTGCCATACCCTGGCTTTCCACAGCCAATCCAAACACCGGTGGGCCCAGGTGGGGATTATCGTGATGTAAGTTGATGTCGTCATAGTCAATTAAACACAGCACATCGGAAGTCTTTTACTATTACAAACCAAATGTTCAAAATACAAAATAATATAAAGACGGCTCGTAATAGAAGATCCGCAGGCGGATCGTAAATGTAAAAAAAGTGTATAACAGACTTTAGGGCAGATCTAGGATTTGCAAGATCCTCTTATCACTACCGAGCAGCTTCCAGCCTATTTCGTATTGTACCTACAAGTTTAGTCTTTTGAAAATACGTCAGCTTTCGTGGTAAATACACCTAAATGACTCATTTTGAAAACATTTGAAAATGATTTTAAGTGCACATGGCACAAAATCTTTTATAACTTGGGAAAGTTACTTTGTAACCTCGTTAACAGATTCACATGTTTGTCCATACGTACAGGGCCTAGTGCGAAAACTGAGACATGATTAACGTATACACCACTTAAGAACTCATGAAGGAGTTATACCCAACTTTGTGGGTAAGTTTTTAGCATGAGCGTCTGTCAGGTTTATGCCTACACCCCGATGTTTTAAGCTTAGGTCGTGGCCATTATCTAATGTAATGAGCCGAGGATATCCAGGACACGGTAGTTAATCCCCGATGTTTAAGTTATCAAACAAAACTGATTAATACAGAATATGCGGATTTACTTGCCACAATCCAGCATTCGATTGATCCCATTTCCAACCAAGCGGTAATAGTTTACCGTAACCCAAGCCCGTACAGGGGAAACAAGTCGAGAGTATTTACCTGAGCAAGTCTTCGTTTAAACACAAGTTTTAATAACTCAGCCGTACACAAAATGAACTAAGTGCAGAGAGCATTTACCGGAAGGCTCTAGACCGGATTATGGCATAAGCTAACCAATTAAATACTTACGGCCTTAATTAAGTCATAGACTTAGACCAACTTGCGTACAGGTTCAAAATGTATACTATGCTAGATTAAGCGATGATCGGATAGAATGTAGTTTAAACCCAACAAGTACTTTGACTTGTATAATATGGGTAAACCATAAACATTTTGGATTTTGAAACTTAAATGACAAGGTTAAACCCATTTCGGTTAATTTCCGTAAACTAGTTACATATACTTAACCATACGCATATCAGCGATATCGGGTAACTGGATAAGTCATGGACAAGTTCTATATGCCATTATACTTTAAATAAGTTGTAATATTAGTAGGATATCAACTTTCATGCCCGTTAAGGTTCTAAAACAAAACTATGCCTCATAAGGGTATTTCGGTAATTATATACCGTATAAAAGGAACTTGGATATATTTTTAATGTGATAATGATAAGTATCCAGGAGAACAAATATTTAATTTGATTTAATATTATTAGGAACATGATAATATGTGTAATTTATCATTTATGACCAAACTATGCACCAAAAGGGCATTTTGGTCATTTTACACATAGTTTTATAAATTCTTTGGGATTCTGAGTTTACATCATGTACCTACTGTAAAAATATTTTAAATAAGTTTTAGAATCAGTAGGTAACAAGTCTTGGTTGGTAAATATGGTTTAATACCATATTATGTGTTGAAACGACGCTTTTGTCGAAAATGATGATTTGTGCAATGTTTAATGAAAACTGATGTTAATATCAGGTTTATATGTTTTAGATATGTTATTTAATATAACATATTAGCAGGTAAAATATTTGATATGAAAAGGTATGATTAAAACCGTTTTATGAACCACAAGGGCGTTATCGTCATTTATCGACATAATACAAGGACTTGTTCATAAACTCGGTTTATAATCTGATTTGACATCCCAAATAATCCTACTTATGATATTACATTAGTAGGTAATTCATTTTCAAGTTCATTATCATTTAAACCTTATTTTATATAAAAAGGGCGTTTTTGTCAAAATGGCATAATTATGGAACTTGTGCATAAACTCATATCTGATTATGATCTTGTAATATAACCTAAGGGGGTTATGCTACATTATATTACAATGATAACACAACCTTAGATCAGTAGCTAACTAATCTAAATCGGGTCAGAATCAAAAGTCAAACCAGAAGTCAAACTTCGCGACTTTCGGTAGCGAACCGACCCTAGAACTGAAATTGACGAGCCGAACATGTTCTAATAATTATTACCAACTTGTTTAAGTGTCGAAACATGTTTCATAACATATATAAGCTCAGATTATAACATTTCCGAAAAATGGCATGTTTGACTTTTTAATATTAAAGCTTTGACCCCTCAATTGGACTAGCAAACGTGATCTTTAGGAGGTGCCCTTAATAGGGACTAACACCTACCTTATTACGATCACTTAGCCACGTTCGTTACGAACAATGGCTGGACCATAATGTTCTTAACCGAAATTCAAAGCGTTTTCAATAAAATGCTTGACTTTTGGCTATAAAAGCCTATAAACGAAAATGCAAGAGAAAGAAACACTTACAAGTGATTCCTAGGATTCAATAGAACTAAGTTGGATGCTCCTTTGAGTTAGAAACTTCCAGAGGAGATAGATAGAATAAGAAATGAGAAATGTGCAAGTTCAAATGGTGAACCTTGGCACCTATTTATAGTTGGAGAGCTTGAAGGAGGTGATGCCAGATGTTAAGGGGTGTTAGAGGGAGCTTACAAATGTCCTAAAACGTGGCATAGCAGTTTGGAAGTCCATGGTTTCGAATCAAATGGTTTTTGGCAACATGTGTGGAGGCCAAGGCAATTTCTGTAGATACAGGTCTCTGCAGGGCCGTGAGAGGCACAGGCCTGGCCTCTCGCGCCCCGCGAGCGCCCCATGGCCACTTTCAAAGTTTGTCACATTTAGCCCCTCAACTTATAAAACCTCCTAAAACATCTTTATAGCATATTTAGCCCTCCGTAACCAATATTTGGCGTACCCGGGAGTATGCCCGGACATTGTCGAGCTCTCGGTTCGTTAAAAGGTCACTCAGAGGTAAATTAACATGTTGACACTCTTAACCCCTCCATTATCCAACTTTGACATATTTACAGAATTAACCTCTTTTGTCCAACAAGTTGCACGTATGAGAGTTAGGACTTCGTAAAGGATCACTCAGAGGCTCAGTATAAGCATGTTGACTCCGATGTCACTCAGAGGCTGGGCATGTTGACACAAATGGTCACTCAGAGGCCAAGTTTAAGCATGTTGACACTAGTGGTCACTCATAGACTAAATTTAAGCATGTTGACACTAATGGTCACTCAGAGGCTATGTTTTAAGCATGTTGATACTGATGGTCACTCAGAGGCTCGGTTTATGCATCTTGACATTAGAAGGTCACTCAGAGGCTTCATTTAAGCATGTTGACACCTTTAGTCCTTAGTAGTCCATAATGGACTTATTATAAAAGTAATGGCACGTGTCGCTGTACTATTAGACACGATTTTTACGAGGTGTTACATCCTCACCCCTTTAAAAGAAATCTCAACCTCGAGATTTTATTCAAAAGATGGGGGTACTTTTGTTGCATAGTGGACTCAACCTCCCATGTATACTCGGGACCTCGAAGGGCATCCCACTTAACCTTTTCTATAGGTATCAATTTCCTTCGGAGCTTCTTAACATGTCGATCCTCGATCGAAATTGGTTGCTCAACGAACCTCAGGTTTTCATCAATTTGCACATCATGATGTGACATTGCTAGCGACTCATCGGCTAGACATTTATTAAGGTTACTGATGTGGAACATATAATGAATTCCACTAAGCTCCTCAGGTAGCTTAAGCTTATAAGCTACAGTGCCAACACATTCGATTATCTCGAATGGTCCTATATATCTTGGGCTTAGTTTGCCCTTCCTTCCGAATCTCATTACACCTTTCCAAGGTGATATCTTTAGCATGACTTTGTCCCCTACTTGGAACTTAAGAGGTTTACACCTCTTGTCAGCATAACTCTTCTGCCTATCTCGGGCAGGTTTGAGACGATCACGGATTTGCACAATCTTATATGTGGTCTCCAAGACAATCTCTTGTCCTGATAGTTGGGCTTCCCCAACTTCTGCCCAGCACACGGGCGTTCAACATTTTCTCCCATACAAGGCCTCATAAGGAGCATCCTTGATGCTCGTATGATAACTATTATTATAGGATAATTCTATTAGGGGTAAATGGTCATCCCAACTTCCACCTAAATCAATCACACATGCTCTAAGCATGTCTTCCAAAGTCTAAATAGTACGCTCACTCTGACCATCAGTCTACGGGTGGTAAGCCGTACTAAAGTTTACTCTTATGCCTAAAGATTGTTGGAAACTTTTCAAAAAATGAGAGGTATATCTAGTATCTCTATCAGATACAATAGATATCGGCACACCGTGTAAGGACACAATCTTGTCCACATATAACTTAGCCAATTTGTCAAAGTTATACGTTTCTTTAATTGGCAAGAAATGTGCTGACTTTTCAGCCTATCTACAATGACCAAAATCGTGTCGTTACCACGTTTGGTCTTTGGTAAATTGGTAATCAAGTCCATAGTTACCATTTCCCATTTCCAAGTGGGAATCTCAAGTTGTTATAGAAGTCCTGACGGTTTCTAATGTTCGGCTTTAACTTGCGAACACGTCAGACACTTAGCTACATATGTGGCTACGGATTTCTTCAAATCCATCCACGAATAATTCTTTTTCAGATCCTGATACATCTTGCCACCACCTGGAGGATTAGATCTCTAAGTCCTCCAAGGATTGGAACCCAGATTCTTCCATTAAATCGAAGGATTCCATCCTTTCCAGGTGTAAACTGATCAACAGTTCCGCCTAATCTCTCATTAGGAATATTAGCCTCTAACAGGGCTTGCTTTTGTGCATCTAATTGCTTCTCATTCAAGCCTGAGCTCAATGCTCTTGGCGTTACTCCTAATAGGTTTAACCCTTTTCTTGCGGTTCAAGGCATCAATAACGACATTTGCCTTGCCAGGATGATAGCGAATTTCGCAATCATAATCATTAAGTGTTTCCATCCAACGACGTTGTCGCATGTTCAGATCCTTCTGATTGAACAAATGCTGGAGACTCTTATGGTTAGTGTATATAATACACTTTGTGCCATATAAGTAATGTCTCCACAACTTAAGTGCAAATACAATGGCACCCAATTCCAAATCATGGGTGGTGTAATTCCTTTCGTGCAACTTTAATTGTTGTGATGCATAAGCAATCACTTTGCCTTTTTGCATTAGCATACAGCCCATGCCAGTGTGCGAGGCATCATAGTAAACTACAAAATCCTCAATACCCTCAGGTAGAGATAACACAGGAGCATTGCTCAACTTGTGTTTTAAAACTTCAAAAGATTCTTGTTGTTTTGGACCCCAGTCAAACTTGACATTCTTACGGGTCAAGGTAGTTAAAGGAGTAGCTATTCTTGAAAAGTTCTAAATGAACCTCCTATAATAACCAGCCAATCCTAAGAAGCTAAGAATCTTCGACGGAGTTTTGGGTACTTCCCAATTCATTATAGCTTCTATTTTAGCTGGATCTACTTGGATACCAAGCTCACTTACAACATGTCCAAGGAATTGGACTTCTCTAAGCCAAAATTCACACTTAGAAAATTTAGCATAAGGATTCTCTTGTCTTAGTAATTCTAAGATGCACCGAAGGTGTTTCTCGTGATCAACTTGATTACGAGAATAGATAAGTATGTCGTCTATGAAGATTATGACAAACTTATCTAGATACGGCTTGCAGACTCTATTCATGAGATTCATGAATGTTGCACGTGCATTTGTGAGCCCAAAAGGCATCACTAGGAATTCATAATGACCATATCGGGTCCTGAAGGCAGTCTTAGGAACATCCGTGTTCCTAACCTTCAACTGATGATATCCTAATCTCAAATCGATCTTAGAGAAATAGCTAGCACCTTGAAGTTGATCGAATAAGTCGTCGATCCTGGCAGAGATTGTTAACTTGTTCAACTCACGGTAATCAATGCACATCCACATTGAACCGTCCTTCTTTTTAACGAAAAGAATTGGAGCTCCCCAAGTTGAGGAACTAGGCTGTATAAAACCTTTCTTTAAAAGTTCATCTAATCGAATTCTCAATTTCTTCATTTCCATTGGTGCTAAGCGATATGGAGCCCTGGCTACCGGTGCTAATCCCGGTAGGATATCAATTCTAAACTCCAATTGCCTATCTGGAGGTAGGCCTGGTAATTCATAAGGAAAGACATCGTAATATTCTGAGATTATTGGAAGGTCCTCAATATTTGGTTTAGGCTCGTTGATAGTTACTTGTGCCATGTAAATGACACAACTTTTCCCAAATCACTTGGATGCTTTAAATAATGACACCTTGTCTGGAAATCCATAGTGTGAATATCCTAGAATGGTGATCATTTCACCATATGAGGTTTTAATCTCGATGACTTTCTTATCATAGGCAATGCGAGCTTGGTTATGGGATAACCAATCAATGACTAAGACTACTTCGGACCCTGCCAATTTCATTGGCAAAAGAGAAATGGGAATGGAATGATTCTTAATGGATATAGAACATCCATCAAGAATGGAAGATGTTGTTTCTAGAGTTCCGTCAGCAATTTTCTACTTCATAGGTTATGTCTAGAGTTCTTATGGGCAAGTTTAATAGTTTACTAAACTTATGGTCTACAAAAGATTTATCTGCACCTGAATAAAAAAGAACTCTAGCATATACATCATTAATGAGGAATGTACCTGTTATGACGTTATTGTCATTAACGGCCTCCCTGGCATTCATCTGGAAGGCACGAGCATTCCCTTTCTTAGCCTCTCCAGGCTTTGCATCGTTATTTCTGGGGTTCTTAGGGCAATTAAACTTAATATGCCCTTTTTCATTACAGCCGTAGCAGACGGCATTCTTAAGATCTTTGCACTCCAAGGTCTTATACCCATTTTCTTACACATACCACAGGGTTTAGCTTGTGGATTAATACTACACTGTCCCCAATGCCTGGGGTTGCAACTTTTACATGTCGGCGTTACTCCCAACTTGTCTTGGTTCTTTCCGAACCCAAATCTCCCCTTATTCTTCTTATTAAATCTTTGGGAGTTATCATCCTCACTCATCCTTTTCCCATCAGTCTCGGTCTTGACTGATTTTATCCTTACTAAGTCTAAGGTGAGTAAGAGAGATAGGTCAACAGCAGACCTATAGGTACTAGCCTGAGCAGCCTTTACCATGCCCTTTATCTCAGGCGCTAACCATGAATGAAACGCGCAATGTGTTTGGGTTCTGGGGTAATTAAATAGGAAACTAACCTAGACAGGGAATTGAAGTCAGAAACATACTTCCGACAGTCTAGGTTCTTCATGGTATGAGTCAGAAAGTCTGACTCTATCTTCTCCACCTCATGTGGAGGGCGTAAGTTTCCTTTACAAGATCCACAAACTTAGACCGTCCTAAGCTGTACAGGTGTACCTTACCTGTAGATTGGATTATAACTTTCCACCAAATCAGGGCATCGCCCTTAAAGGATTGTGATACATACTTAACCACATCCTTATTAGCACAACCGCGGATATCCACTATCGTTTCCATTTCATCCAGCCATTTCAACGCTTCTACTGCTCCCTTTTCCCCATTAAAATCCCGGGGCTTACAGGAGATGAAGTATTTATAGGTACATTCGTCTTTAGAAGAATGGGACCTATCAGTAATTTCTAGTTTCTTCGGTTCACTCTTTGAAGAGGGAACTGAGCTCTCCTTACGAGCTGAGGATGGTGGGATCAATAAAGGTCTGGAGCGAGTAGCGCTCAATTCTTTAAATTTCTCCATGGCTTTTTCCACAGCTGCATCAATGCGAGCTTGGAAGTTATCATTATCGATAGCTATGTTTTCGGCGTTGTTAGAGTTAATCTCTCGGTGGCTACTTTGTGCCTCGTCCAAGTTTGCCATTCTTGAAGCTTTGGTTCTAATCACCAACTAAAACTTTTCTTAGCCATGGTATTAATAACCATATTTGGCTTTAAAAATTGGATATACATATCCATCGCCTAATCGAACTAGTAAATCACAACTCTTAGGCTTATCATATCTATATTTAGCCTAGGTCTCAAAAGGACCATCAGAGGTAAATTACAATTTGGACGTAGTCCATATATTATTAGACAAGGGATCGTAATGTCACAACTGTCATTGTCATTTGACAATTATATGTAGCTCATAGGCTTGTCACCAGTGGACATAATAATACGGCATGTTGGCCTGTCACTATTTGACAAATATGGCATGTTGGCCTGTCACTAATGGACAAAATATGGCACGTTAGCCTATCACTAATGGATATAAATTATGGCACGTTGGCCTGTCACTAATGGACATATAATATGGCATGTTGGCCTCTCACTAATGGGCATATAATATGGCATGTTGGCCTGTCACTAATGGACATAAAATATGGCATGTTGGCTTGTCACAAATGGACATATGATATGGCTCGTTGGCCTGTCACTAATGGACATAATATGGCACTATGGCATGTCACTAATGGACATAAAATATGGCATGTTGGCCTATCACCAATGGACATATAATATGGCACGTTGGCCTGTCACTAATGGACATAATATGGCACTTTGGCCTGTCACTAATGGACATAAAATATGGCACGTTGGCCTGTCACCAATGGATAAAATATGGCACGTTGGCCTACATCACTAATGGATGTAAATTATGGCTCGTTGGCCTACATCTTTAATGGATGTAAATTTTGGCTCGTTGGCCTGTCAATTGTCATCACATCGATGACATTAGCAGGGATCACACTGATCACATGGGCTATATAATAGGTTAGGACGTAGTCCTTTTACCTAGACGGCTGGTGTGGTTCCTCAAGTCACACTACCAGGAGTATGAACATTCCTTAATGTTATCATAAGAGTACCTTAATAGTTGATTAATAGTCCCGGTCGCATTGACCTTATCGACTTGGAGGCTTGAACCTCATCCACCACCTCTGGATAGAAGGATAACTCCTCTTAACTATCATGATAGAAGGCCCTTTTATCCTTAACTATCATTTATAAGCTGGCCAAATATGTGGTCTGTTCTACTTGGCAAATCCAAACTATTAAGATCTTTTTGGAATTATATATCAGAACATAAATTTCGAGTAAAATCGAGACGTTCACTTGAAGAGGATGAATACATATATATAATTCCAAAGTATTTCATTAATTGCATTAAGGAATTACAATACTAGAAATAAATAAATGAAACAAACTGTCCATGCAAGGACTTAAAAAAAAATGACCACGCAGGGAGTAAAGAAATAACAATGTCCTCGCAAGGACTAACATATATTATTAGAAGAGACTTCACTCGTCCTTCTTTCCCTTAACCAACTTGGAGAGCTTCTTGAAGAACTTATTTGTCTTCTTCTCCGTTTTCTCCGCTTGTTGTTGTATTTCTTTCATTCGTTCCAAGGCCTCATTGATGGCCTCAAGTGGCGGCGGAGGTTGTGATTTTGGTTGTGGCATAACAGGATACTGGTACCCATAACTTGGATATCTAGTAGGTGGATAAGCAGGTGGGAAAGGAGACGGATAAAGTGCGTTATGCATGACCGCTTGCATGTAAGGGTCATGCGACAATGCTCTGTAATCTACTGGCGTAGATGGGTTAAAAGGATCATATCCAGATGTATCCGGATATGTTGGGATAGGGTTATTATAGCCTGATGGTGTGGTTGAACCACTGGTGATGGTGTTGGTTCCACCATAGGTGAAGCATTAGAGGGTCCACCTTTGTGGCTCCTCATGGATGGTTGGGTAAGTTTTGGGTAACGGTGGCAGCGAACCCGACCGTTGACCTGCATTACCGACATACGCGCTCCTCGTTTCCTCCTTGGTGGCTCAGGTGGTGGCTGATGTTGTTCCACCGGTTCCATGTGAACATCTTCTTGTACAGAAGGTGTTGGGGAGTGATGGGAAGGAGTGTTAGTGAAAGTAAATTGGTTCCAATATTGTCCTATTCATTAGGACCTTGGTATGGCGATCCGGTGTAAGAGTTCGAATCGCTTGATATCTCGATGGGATGTGTGTGTGATCGTGACGGCGGCATCTCTGGGTCGAAGTCCTTGTCCATTGGGTTAGGTTGGACTAACTAATTTTGGTCTGCTGGGGGTGTGTTAAAGTAATGGTTTAGGTTAAACTCATCATGATATGAATGATGAGTGGTGTGATTGATGCGAATGATATAAGTGGTACGAGTTTTGGGTATGGGTAGGTGAATGTCGTGATAGGGGCTAGGAATCCCCCGAATCCTCATAGGGGTTCGAGTGATGGGGTTGAGAAGGGATGTGTCCTGATGGTCCTCCTCTCAAGGTCCTTTACCTCTTCCTCATACTCTTGGTGGCATATTCCTGTTAAAAATCAAATAAAAAACAACACTAATAACTTAATAATGAGATGAGTAATCCTAGGTCAAAGCCTAGACTCGGAAGTCTAAGGAATGTGCTTGTGTAAGTTTGAGATGAAACATAAGAAGGCTAGTGTTTAATTCTCTCAAAGGTTGGCTCTGATACCAACCTGTCACACCCCGGCTTTCCACAACCAATCCAAACACCCGTGGGCCCAGGTGGGGAATATCATGACGTAAGTTGATATCATCATAGTCAATTAAACACAACACAATGGAAGTCTAGGTGTAAAATTACTATTACAAACCAAATGTTCAAAATAGAAAATAATATACAGATGGCTCGTAATAGAAGATCCACAGGCGGATCGTAAAATGTACAAAAAGTGTATAACAGACTTAAGGGCAGATCTAGGATTTGCAAGATCCTCTTATCACTACCGAGCAGCTTCTAGCCTATTTCGTATTGTACCTGCAAGCTTAGTCTTTTGAAAATACGTCAACTTTCGCTGGTAAATACACCCAACTGACTCATTTTGAAAACATTTGAAAATGATTTTAAGTGCACATGGCACAAAATCTTTGTAACTTGGGAAAGTTATGTAACCTTGTTAACAGATTCACATGTTTGTCCATACATACAAGGCCCAGTGCGAAAACTGAGACATGATTAACGTACACACCACTTAAGAACTCACGAAGGAGTTATCCCCAACTTTGTGGGTAATTTTTTCCCTAAAATGCTTGACTTTGGCTATAAAAGCCTATAAACGAAAATGCAAGAGAAAAGAACACTTACAAGTGATTCCTAGGATGCAATAAAACTAAGTTGGATGCTCTTTTCAGTTAGGAACTTCCAGAGGAGGGAGATGGAATGAGAAATGAGAAAAGTACAAGCTCATATGGTGAACCTTGGCACCTATTTATAGTTGGAGAGCTTGGCGGAGGTGATGCCAAGTGTTAAGGGGTGTTAGAGGGAGCTTACAAGTGACCTAAAACGTGGCATAGCGGTTTAGAAGTCCATGGTTTCGAATCAAATGGTTTTTAGCAAACATGTGTGGAGGCTAAGGCAATTTTCTGCAGATACAGGTCTCTGGCGGGCTACGAGAGTCACAGGCCTGGGCTCTCATGCCCCGCGAGCGCCCCATGGCCACTTTCAAAGTTTGTCACATTTAGCCCCTCAACTTATAAAACCTCCTAAAACACCTTTATAGCATATTTAGCCCTCCGTAACCAATATTTGGCGTACCCGGGAGTATGCCCGGACATTGTCGAGCTCTCGGTTCGTTAAAAGGTCACTCAGAGGTATAAATTAACATGTTGACACTCTTAACCCCTCCATTATCCAACTTTCACATATTTACAGAATTAACCTCTCTCGTCCAACAAGTTGCACGTATGAGAGTTAGGACTTCGTAAAGGATCACTCAGAGGCTCAGTATAAGCATGTTGACTCTGATGTCACTCAGGGGCTGGGCATGTTGACACAAATGGTCACTCAGAGGCCAAGTTTAAGCATGTTGACACTAGTGGTCACTCAGAGGCTAAATTTAAGCATGTTGACACTAATGGTCACTCAGAGGCTATGTTTTTAGCACGTTGAGACTAATGGTCACTCAGAGGCTATGTTTTAAGCAGGTTGACACTGATGGTCACTCAGAGTCTCGGTTTATGCATGTTGACATCAGAAGGTCACTCAGAGGCTTCATTTAAGCATGTTGACACCTTTAGTCCTTATTAGTCCATAATGGACTTATTATAAAAGTAATGACACGTATCGCTATACTATTGGACACAATTTTTACGAGGTTTTGCATCTATTTATATTCTTATTTTTTAAAATTAACAAAAACATAAAAATAAAAAAATCCAAAAATAGAGTGTTTTATTCGTTTTATTAAAATTTAACCATTCTTGAAGATTTGACTGATCATCAAAAGATGAAGAAATTTGAATTTTGATCCGAGTACCAAGTGTTCATATGGTGCTCTCCCTGTTGCATAGAAATGTTTGCTTTTGAATTTCTTAGTATGTGTAGAACTTCATTTAGATCAAGAAACAGGGGTTGATGCAGATTCAGATGTTGTTAGTTGCTTACAAGCATGAAGCATCACGATAGCTAGATGTACCTGAGTCAGAAAAACCAGATTCAAGTTATTGTCTGACAATGATGGTACATTTGAAGAAGTACATGTGAACCTGCTTGCTTGAATGAGAAAGATTAAAGAAAAAAGAGTTGCTGAGAATCATCCTCTCGCATTCTTTTCGACAAAGTCGTTTCAAGCAAAGCTGATCGAGATCCTGATATGAAGCTAACTACAAGAACTGAAGGTATAGACCAAGTGCTGAGAGTTTAGAAGTTAAGAACTTCCACAACACTTACAACATTGCAACAACCGTACACTCCGTTGAAGACGTTGTTGAATTCATGGTATGAAGACATTTTGATGCATCAGTCTAGAGGGGGATTGTTAGGTCCTAGAAGTGTGAGACTCAGGTATAAAATATACGTAACTGACTATGGTTGCGAACTGGGATTAATTGGGTTAGTTTATTTAGGTTTTGGACCTTTATAGGTCATTTGGGCATGCCTTAGGCCATGTGGGCCAAGCAAGCCCAAGGGGAGCCCATATGGGGGATGGACAAACCCTAGGTATATAAGCTAATGTTATGGCATTTCTAGGGTTTAGTCCTTGAAGACCTTTGTAGGAGCCTCCATGAGAGAGAGAGAGAGAGAGAGATAAGTGAAGAACTTTGTACTAGACAGTTTTGCTATTTTGATAGTAATAGAATTGTGCACAAAGTTTTAAAGTGATTTGCGTTTTATTCTCGTTCATCTCGATCATCTCGTTCTTATTTTCTGGTTATCTTGAATATCACCAAGTTTGGATTCCGCCCATCCTTGGTGATTGTTTGATATCGTTGTTAGTTCCAGATTATCCAAGTTCACTGCCTTCTCTCCAGAACTCCAGTTTGGCTTGATTACTGGAACTCAAAAGCCCTAGCTTCTCTTACCTTCTAGAACTGTACTCATTTTGGAGAGCTAATCTGACTTCTATCTCTTCTCAGTTCTCTAGGGAGTTACAGTATTTGACTTTTGTTGACTACATGTGGCTCGCGTCGCGCGTTCCACCATTCATGTGCCCCTCGCGTGACACGGGGAGTTTATTTTCACACCAAGTTTCGTTATTCTGATGGTTGCGTTGGGGAATAAGTATATAAACAGTAAATCGGTATTGTTATTGTTTATTATTTAAGCAATGGCTTTATCATTATGGCGTTTTACTAGTTCCTACTATTTGTTAATTATTTGAATGATGGCGTTTTCATTAAAATGTTTTAGGGTTACAATAAATCCGTTAATCTTATTGTTTATTATTCAACCAATGGTTTGTTCATTATAGTGTTTTAATAAGAAACAAGTAGATGCAATAGTCTAAACCAAACGGATTAGTCAATATGAAATTACAAAAAGAAAGCAATTCATGGCGTCTAAGTTAATCTACATAGTCCTCCATCCTTTGTTCTGTTCTCCTAAATCCTGTTTGATACAATTCCCTAATTTTTGTTGCTCCTAATTGCAAGAATTTATTTAAAGATTTGACCACCTTTGGTCTGTTTTCATTTTTGCTATAAAGTAGGATTTTTGCAATGTATTTGATCCTTAGGTCATTTAGTTGTCTTTGTTGTAGGCCATTTGGTGCATCTTCTTTTGCTAGACCACATTCCCAACCAGCCAACTGCCCTATATATGTTTCCATATGCCTCATTGAAAAACTCCCACTGTCGACCACGTTAGACAATGCCCTCCATTCCATCTTTTGTCTGACAATAGGCGCCCTCTTTATGATCTTAGCCATTGGGTGTTTTTGAATACGCAAGTGGTTTGCAAAAGCATATTGATGCAGTTTCACATTTTTGTATATTGTTGATAACTTTTATTACATTTTTAAAATATAAGCAACAACCAAACCGGAGATGGATTTTGGAAGGAAATAGTACAAAATTTCCATTTAAATTTGGAGCAAGGTCCGTATCGAGAGGTGGATTCCGTCTCTTCCAAGTGGCGGAAGATCAATACTACGGTCCAACATTTATGTGGGATTTATAACAATTTATATACTCATCATCCAAGTGAGTGGAACGATGAGGACATTTACATTGAGGCGTTGCGTATATATGAAGATCGGCTTAAGCATCCTTTCCCACACGTGCGGGTGTGGGAGTCATGAGGAAAGCTAACAAATGGGGGCCGGTTCAAACCAATGTTGCAACCGCTAAATAGTCCAAACCTTGGAGTCTGGAAGCTAAAGTGCGGGGGGGGGGGGGGGGGGGGGCTCGAATAGTCATTGTCAAATAAATATAAATGACGAGCCTGAATGTAACGAGGATGTGAATGAAGTTCTGGAGGAGGAACATCCCATGCGAAGGGACAAAGCCAAAAGGCAGCCGGGGAAAAACAAGCCGCATCAGGGGCAGTTCAAAAATGGACAATTTAATCGCCCAATTCAAAGCATACACCAAGGTCACAACCGAAAAGGTAAAAGTGAAAAAACGTGAGGTCGACAAACAGCTTAGGTTGAAAGAAAAGGCGACACCATAGAGGAATGAAAGACAATGACAACCGACATCAACACGTATCCGGAAAAAGACCATGACATTTTAAAAAAAAAGAAAGAAAGAAAAGATAAAAAAATGGAGTTCGTAGGTTTTTAAATTTTAAGCAATCTAATATTTTTTTAATTTAGGTTCTTTAAAGTTATGTAGTGTTTGAATTTTTAAGTTATGTAATGTTTTTTAAGCTATTTTTTTTAATTTATAAGTTGTGTTTAATGTTTTTTTAAGTTATGTTCAAAAAATCTTGAATTTAAAAAAAGCAAATAAAAAAAGGGGGCTCATCCTCTACATCCTTGACACATCTCTTAAGGCTAATCCATATAACCAATGATGTAGCAACTGACGTACAGGGCCATCCCAAAACGATGGGGCTTTTCCACACCTTATAACCTAATAGTCATAATAACGTTGACTTTACACATGGATGAACATTTATTCATTCGGAAATGACAGGTGTAAAGTTGACAAAATTTCAAAATAGAGTTAAACCTGTCAGCAGGGTCAATCACAGGGTGTAAAACTACAGTTTACTCATTATTATTATTTTTTAACGGCGTTTGAAGCTACTCTAAATATCCAAGTGAGTCTTCCTAAAACGAGATGTCAATCAACCATCCTTAAAGTGGATCCCATTGACCCTATACGTATTTCTTTAATTATAACTAGTAATTTTATTTCGTGCGTATAGTAACGACACTCAGTATAGCAACGGAAATTGATAACATAAAATCATTGGAAAAGGAGCATCGAAACGTCCGGTATGTAAGAAAAACACTAACAAATGAAATAACTAAAAGAAAAAAAAAATATTGGTTATGATAATACCGATAGCGGAAACAATTTTGTTCAGTTGGATTGGCTTTAGTTCATCAAGTTAGGGAGAAAAAAATTCTAAAAGACGAAATACTTAACTGAATAAAAGTAAAAGTAGAGTCACTAAACATGTATATCAACAAAGTTAAAGTAAATGGACTAAACATGTATATAAGTAACTTAACTAATGGGGAATGAATTTTATTAAATTGAGGGACTAAATTTGTATATTAGGAAAGCAAAAGTAGAATGACTAAACACGCAAATTAGCAAACTTATGGGTTAAAGGAATAAATTTTTTGTGGCCAACCACAAGACGACACTTGGCTATGTTGAATTGGCCCACTGACATAGCATTTTAAGTATATATATATTATATAAAGGGACTAATCATGTATATTAGCAAAATTAAAATAAAATGACTAAACACGTAAATTAGCAAAGTTATAGGTTAAAGGAACACAATTCTTGTGGCCAACCACAAGACGACATTTGGCTACATCAAGATTGTCCCAACATATTCTTTTAAAGTTATATATAATTTGACACTTATTAAAAGAAATTTCTTAACTAACAAAACCAAATTATTTTTATAAAACAAAAACCCAAACACCATGCCTCAATCGAAACAAACAGTAAAGTGTACTAATATATGCAAGTTTGATTTATTTAACCTTCAAACATCTAAAGTGGATCCCATAAACCCTATACATATTCTTTAATGTGATATTCTAGTAATTTCTTAACAAACAAAACCAAACCAAAACCCAAACACCATGCCTCAATCCAAACAAACAATAAAGTGTACCCATATATGCATAAATATTTATGATTACAACTGATCACATTTGGTTGGAACAACTGACAATGTCTCCTTTTCAAGATCATGAACCACCATCATATTCTGCTGCTGAATATTACCAAATATCGATATCCCACTCGAACTCCCCATCGCCAAACACACCAAACCACTCTTCACATTTCCGATCATGTAATTCTCTCCGGTAAATCCGAACTCGTCCCATCGAAATGAAACACCAGCTTCGGAATCTCCATTGTCGTCTCACCGCAACCATCATCTTCCGGCAACTCGAAACACAAGTCCAAACCTGTAGAATCCGAGCTGTCCACATTCAGTTTCATTTGAGAAACAAACTCTTTCTTCACCAACTCGAATGCCGATTCTTGGAGGCAGGTGATCGTGGTGCCCGGAGTCGATGATCATCCCACCAGTCCCGTCTGAACCGACCGCAAAAGTCGACTTTTCGTTGGGTAAATCGACATTTCGACGGAGATACCGACCAGTGAGAGGTAGTAAAAAGATGGGTGCGAGGGGTTTTTGATCAAAGGTGTGGTGTAAACAGAACTGTTAGAAGTTTCAGTCGCTAAAGATCCGTGACTAGAGTGCTGGTAGGGTTTTGTGACGAGGTTTCGTCGCTAATGGAGGTTAAACAATAAGAAAATTTTGATTGTTTGAGCTGGGACACTAAAGATAAAGGTCCCCTCCCAAACCCTACTAAACCACCACGTTGGTTGAACCCACTGCCTTCATTATCTTCCCCACAACCAAACCCTACTTCCGGCACCGAAACCGTATCGAACGTAAACGTTTCGGTCGCTAAAACGCCTTCTGTGGACGAGTAGTCGCCGTAGGAATACAAATACTCACAGCCATCTGACCCGCAATCTGAAGTTGGTAAGGCTTTGCATAAACTGCTAGAACATGGGATTTTTGAATAAGATGAGGACTTTTTCGGGTCAAAAACAGGCGTTGGAGCGTCGAAACATTTGGTGCATGGCTTGCATTGTGTCCAAATGAGGTCACTACCGGTGTCCATGATGGCTGCGTAGGATTCCGGAGGTGTTCCGATGGCTAAATTCATTAAGAACTCTCCGTTTCCGGCGTGAACCGGTGATGTTACTTGCGTGGTACTCGAGTCCACTGCCATCATGTTGCTCATAAGTCTTTGTAACCGGTGGTTTCCTCGCTTTACACCGCGTTGTAAACGGTAGAATTTGGTCAGGTTTTTGTCGGAATCGACGTGTTTGAGGACCACCCGGAATCCGGTTTCGCGGTAACGGGTGGCATGGACATCTAGGACGCGTCTGGAGGTTGAAAAGCTTGGTTGAAGAGAAAAAACGATGAATAAAATGGTAAAAAGTGAAAGGAGTGATGAAGCCATTAGCTAGAGGGTTAGTCTGTAAGCTGAATCTAACAAATTTCCCAAATGTGGGGTGGGGGTGGGGGTGTTATAGGATGGGGTTAGAGGAGGAAGAAGTGGTCTAAAGAGGAAGAAGAGGATGAGGGATATATGGAGATAAAAAGCTGGTGAATATGGTTTGGACTTTGAAGAACTACTGTCTTCAAGTCTTAGAAGTAGGTTACTTAACAAGATAACTTATATATATGTATATGGATGTGTGTATATTATATATAAGGTTTGTAAAATGATAGAAATAATTAAAAGGAAGACTATACATGACCCATTTCTTATATACTTGAATTACATCCTTCCATCATTATTTCTATTCTTTTCCTTTTCTTTTAAATGTTAATGTTAATTTTTTTGATGGTTCAGATATAATATATGAGGCATGTCTTACTTTTAACTTTTCTTATTAGTTATCCGATAGGTTAGGGGTGTTTAAAATTCGATTCGTATTTGAAAAATTCAAAACTTAATTCGATTTGAATACGATTATCAACGTTTAATTTCATGTTTAAAAATTTTAATTCGATTTGGTTTGTGTTCGAGTCTAGTAATCTAATACGAATTCATGTATTTTAAATCTGATTTGATTCAAAATTAGAATTCGATTTACACTTATTTTTAATACATGTAACTTATAAATTTGGTTTAAAATAATAATTACATCCATACTTATTTTTTTAATACATATAACTTCTAAGGGTATCATGTATATCTGTTTGTGACTTTATATGGTTAACTTAAAAACTCACTTATATCCGTTTGTGACTTTATAGGTTAACTTAAAATACCTGCTTAGGTTTTCATCACATAAAACGTGATAACTGACTTAAAATATCAAATAATCAGTTACAATATTTGTAACTGTATATTTTAACCAAACATTATTTATTATATTTACTAAGAGTGCATTATACATATTTAAATATTAATATATCAGGATTTTCCGTTTTCCTATCGGGTTGGATTGGGTTTTAAGCATTGAGTCGTTTGAGTCGATATATCAAAAATCAAAGAGGTGGTGGGTAATGATAGGTATGTTGGTACAAATTGGAAAAGGAATTGAAAAGATGATTTTGAATCGAAAGAATCAATGATGAAATTTATTATAAATAAAGATAACTTAGGTGCAATAGTAAGGATAGACAAAATTATAGATTTTAATACGTATGCTGATGGATAATAGAATTATTTGTTAAGAAAAAGTTTGTTTTCTTTTTTCGTATTGGTTCTATTTAAGAACGTTCTTATTCTTATTCTTAATACATATAAAACGCTCACAAACACGTTATCTTAGCTGACACACACTTCATGCAAATGGCATCTTTGATTGGGATGTACACTTTGGGACGACACATGTCCATCTGCTTTTCTGTATTGGAGAAGCTCTAATGTGGAAACAAATACAATGATATGTATACAAAAAAAAATTACTCCTGCTATAAACTCTTAATGAGCTCAACCTAATACAATATCTGATAGAATGAAGGCTAACACTCTAAAATGGATCGATTTTTGTGCATATGGTACAGAAAGAGTAAAATACAATTTCCGTACTTGGGGTTTACACTCAATCATACATACAACCCTCATTTGAAAAAAAAACGAACAATCAAGTCCATCTCACTAACGTCCGTTAGGTCAATGTTAGGATTTTGGTTAAAAGACCATAATACCCTTTAGGGACCGAAACTGCAATAAGAAATAGTCTTCTCCTCTTTTTATTCTCTGTAACTCCCAAACCCACCATTGTCTTCAATGCTTCAAGCCCTATGCAACTCCTAAACCCACAACCATCTTCAATGCTTCAAGCCTAAAATGGCAAACGACGAACACAAAAACCGAATTCGAAGGACTAACCAACAAAAAAGCAACAATAACTATATTTTTACTCCAGTTTGCCCCCATCTTTACCGATTTCGAAGTTTTGATCGCTGCAATTTGTCAACAACAAGAAAAAGCGAATCTTTTTTTTTTGTGGGTGTGTTGTCATTTCTTCAATTAGGGTTCGGTAAGGTGCTATTTTGGATCGATTTGGGGTTTTTTGAGGTCGTTTCTTGATCTGAATATTATGGGTTTCTGTTAAGGATTAAAGAATCTTGGGGATTCTGTTACTTGCTTTGATGAGAGCACTTATAGTTCGGGTCAATTTAGTTACGAAAAGAAACTAAAATTCAGTTAATACCATACAACCTTACCATAATTCAACAACAATTCCTTCATCTTCCCGTCTCGATTATATAAATTTAGCCCTAATTTCGGTATACAATAGATACATCCAATCAATAGCATATTCTAAAATGTTGACATTTGCCTAAAATGACAATTCAAATCAAACCCGACAGAGTTATCTATGTTTAAAACATCCAGCTTTTAAATCCTCAAACATCTACACAATCACACAATCAAAATACCTAAAACAGACAAACGTGAGGATTCTCTATACGACTAAATGTCTATAGAATCTGAGACAACCTTCATTCATATTCACGAATATCAATTGAATCACCACGCTTAAAATACACCTTCACTAGCACCAATCCTTTGCCATTCTTACATAGTATCGATTTCAGGAACCGTGCTTGTCCCAAAACCTCTTTCAGTACTAGATTGTACGAAGAAGGTAACTCATGGAGGTAATAATCCGTTGCTAAAGCTTGTTTCGTTCGTGCGATCTTGTTCCCCATGGTTTTCACCCTAATTTCAGTATTCTGTTACAGATTGGAATGAATTCAGTTCAAATTGTGATGCTAGGGTTTTAGATAACCTGATCGGAGCCATGTGAAGCAAGCAATCTATTCTGTGTCTCAGTTCATCAATGTATACATGGTTGTGGTTGTGTGGAGAGGGGTGGTGGTGGTGTCTTGTTCTTGAAGATGAAGATGTGGTATGGTAATGAAGATCATAAACATCTGGTGAAGATGAAGGATAAAAGGAGTAGACACGATGAAATGCCGATATTGTCATTCCATTTATAAGTAAAAATACAAAAATACTCTGGTCAACTAATAGTTGACTAATAGAAAATGTGAGAAGGGACTTGATTGATTGTAATCGACAACCATATGGAGTTAATTGTTCGTTTTTTTCAAATTATGGTTGTATGTACAATTAGGTGTAAACCCAGAGACTGAAATTGTACTTTACTCGTACCAAAATCATAAAAATGATTCATAATACCCAATGGTATATGTTTAACTAGTTTTGATAGAGGTATGTTATGATTCATATGTTCACACACATTAATTTATGTGATATATTCTAACTAGTCGTTATCAAAAAGGGAAAAACTTTTCTTATCATCAACGCTAATTTTTTTCTTGAAGCTACAAGTGATTTCATCATCACTCAGGGTGAGCAAAAATCGAACCACAACAAAAAAATCAAACTGTAACCAAAACTAACTGAAACCGTCTAAACCGAACGGTTATGGTTAGGTGAATATGATTAACCGATCTTTCAGTTACGGTTAAGGTATCTTCATTAACCAAAATTTAACCGAACCGAATCAAACCTTGTTTTTTATATTTATTTGTGATTCTTTTTTATATTTACGGTTGAAGTTAAATGTTTAGTAAGCATTATAATTATTTTTATCATTTTCCTCGTAGTTTCTTGTCTCTATTTATTTGTGTCCTTTTTTTATTTATTGTATTAGCAAACTAAATATCTATATCTAAAATATGGTTATATTAATTACTTATAAACTAAGTAATTCATTTTTAGTATACGATATATCCTATGTAAGCTAAAATAGCTCGTGTAAGAACATAATCAGGTTTATTTATTGAAATATCAATAAACTATGTACAAGAAATCAACCATATTTTTATCTAAAACAAACAAAAAACAGTTAATAACTGAAATTATCATAACCGCTGATTAACCGAACCACGGTTAACCGCTTATCGGTTAGCTAAATCGACGGGTAACTAACTTTACACACCCCTAAGTCAAATAACTAAGCAATCCGTTTCAAATAATAATAAATAATAATACTATACTCAGTAAATCACATCAATAGCAAAGCTAAGGTAGGGTAAAATGTAGACAACCTTACCTCTATTCCGTAGGAATAGAAAGACTGCTTACAGTGAGATCACCGGCTCGGAAAATAAGTAAGCAATAATTTAAAAATTAACTGTATTATTATTGATGGGAATTTATTTGACCAGAAAACAATTCTAAAGTAATTTACATAATGGAATGTAGGCTTTAATCCTCCAAAAAGTAGGGTTTTAGTGTCCGACAAAACAATTGACATATTATCGTCTACACCCATGTGATGTTAATTTCTCGTCAAATTTCCTGTTTCGTAACCATCAACAATATTTTGAAAGATAAACTTTAACAGAAAAATAATAATAGAGATAGTAGAGTAGAGATAATAACCAATTTATAACATCCTGATTGGGTATTATTTACTTACAAGATTATAAAGGAAAAAAGTTGCGTATTTTTTTCAATATACTTGATAATTTTATCTCATTAGAATGTTTATAGTAAAACCTCGTAACACCCTAAGGAGAAGATGGCAACTTAAACAAATGCCGGAAGCCCGGAACGAGTCTAACTATCTATACATTGGAGATTCTCGCTTCAATAAAACCTGTTAGATAAGAATATGATACTAGTACAGACAAAACTTATGTCTTTACTTAAATGGTTAAAACACACACAAGACATATTTAATAAACAAGTTACACGACATGATATAACCTGACATGTTTAACCAGATTAAGACTATTAAATATAATCAGTTCAGTAACACACAACTCAACATGTTTAAACGATTAACAATTAATACAAAATATATTTACAGGATAAAATAAAAGTCACCAAAAAATACAATATTTCGATTTCGTGTACTCGCACATGTGACTACTGAAGCGCTGGTGGCAAGTTGTAAAATCTCCCTTGTGTATTGAATGCGATCCACCTCCAACTGCCTCGAAGCACAGGATAAAATAAAAGTCACCAAAAAATACAATATATCGGTTTCGTGTACTCGTACATGTGACTACTTAAGCGCTGATGGCAAGTTGTAAAATCTCCCTTGTGTATTGAATGCGATCCACCTCCAACTGCCTCGAAGCACCTTACGCCATTTAAACGTGTCACATTACGATGTTCTTTTTATAACCATACGCACCATCAAACTCATAAGAAAATCATCACATGAAAATTAAAATAAATCAGCTGAAAACTAGAGCCACTAATGTATATTATTCATCAAAGGGATTACAACTAAACCAGGCTTTCAAGTATATTAAAGAATATGAATCAAATCCATTTACATTTTGACTTTTAGTCAAACTTTTGATAATGTATTGGCCAAACTCATGAATTCAAGTAAACACTCGCAATCATATTTATTCTTTTCTTGTAACGCGCGTATACGAGACCAATAACCAGAAAATTCTATGACAAAAGCCTTCTTTTTGTGCGCTTTCTATCATTCAACAGATCTACCAATGAAGGAAGTGGTTTAGGAGCAGGAACATGCATCCTCCTATACAACTTCCTTATGTTCTCACCAACTTCCTTTTGTGAGCACCTAATAGTGTGTGTAACTATTTCTTCCCGCTCCTTTAACTTTGAATCATGTTGACCTTCAGGACCGTCCCTACCTTTGGTCAACTGACCTTCAACATCTTCATCCATATATGAGATTACAGGTTTGTCTATATTTTCATAAATCAAAGTAGAATTATCGAGTCCGAGCCTTGTTCTTCCAAACAACATCACAGATGACTCTTTGGCTTGTGAAGACACAGTCGATAATTCTTTCTCGCTAAAACGTTCTCGTGATGGTTCCAACTGCGATATGAGAAATGGAGATGCAGTACAGGAAGCTTCCTCGTGTATGCTTTCATTGGCAAATGGAGCCTCGAGATCAATATCTAGAAGCTTCCACAGAGGGTCATCGGGAGCTAAATTACCATACGCGCAGTGCCTTTTCACATAACCGAGCTCCATGGCCCTACACTCAGGGATGGTCGAGACCACCCATCTAGGTGCAAGCAGTTGTAGGGCCCACTCAAGTTCGTCTCTAGACGAGTGCATTGAATAACACACATGCCAAATACCAAACTGATCCTTTCTTGCTTCTTTAAACCGATCGGTTTTTTTTTCGTTTTTTAGCTTTAGATGAAACATCCTCACAAACGAACCATTGGATTGAAGGGTGTATTATAAGTGGGTCAGGCTGTAAACTAGCCCGGGCTTCAGCTAATTTTGCTTCTGCTCTTTCAGAGAGTCTTGGGTAACAATCAAAAAGATGGAATCTTGAAGACGGGTCATGTGAAATGATGTCGGGCACAGTTAGAGATAAAGATTGGAAACATTCCGGGTTGTTTTCTTTATCAATAAAGATTTTTGAACCGAAAGTTTGACACACACGAACAAGTATTTCTTCCTGACCAAGAAGATCACATGTTAGATACACCACACGAGCATCAGGGTGATTCCATATGCAATTAATGACCTGCATTAAGAGAAAAAAAAAGTCGCTGAGTTCAAATAGAGAACACAAGCAAGAGGCAAAACACTACAGGGGTCAGAATTTACCTGCCGGATAGCAACATGTTTGCTTGGCATTTTTGAAGAAAATGTCCCAAATGTGCAGTCCAAGAAAACATAATCAAGCCGACACTTAGGTTCTCTGGATATTTTGCCTACATATTTCTCAGGCAATCTTTGCAAACACTCAGGTGTAAGCCTGCAGTCTCCTGTGTGCAGAATATTACCAAAAGCACCTTCAAACAAGAACATGACTGCACCTGCAGGTTGCAAATAGGCAAAAAGTAAGCCGTACAAACAGTTAATATCTAACGAGAATTGCATAACCTTGATTGTAAGTTTACTAACGAGAATTGTGAACCAATTCGAGATCAATTTCTTCAATGAAGACTTTGTATCATCGAGTTGACCTTCGTGCATAACCCACTAAACTTTCTGTCTTGTCTAACACAGACCCAATATGATTTTTTTTCGTTAGGCTGTTATTGGAACATCACGGGACTTGCCAATACCCTGCTAACCAACAAGATAAGATAAATGAAAGCTTATTTTGGGGGGCAGGTGGCCTTGATGCAAGATTTGAACGTGAGACCTCTGTTAGATGAGAATCAAGTGCTAACCACACCTAAAAGGTCAATCGATCACATCCTATACTCTGCCAATATGATGAGCCTCTTTGCAAAATAAGGCAGAAATGGCCAGCTTATCAGTTAATCCCATAAACTAGCTGGAGAGGCAGGTGACTAAATGCAAAGGCAAAGGTAGGTCCTATATCTACACTAGGAGGGGCAGGGATCTAAGAATCAATCCCAAACTAAATCACTCTAGGCTTGATGAATTACAAAATCAGAACCAACATGAAATCTAACACCAATAACACAAAATTCCCATATCTGTTAATATCATAATTCAAGTTACCAGGGCAATGATTTGCATCAAAAGCAGTAACCGTAAAGCACTCAAACGGATCATCAACAGCAATCGACTGACCGATCTCAATATCAACAAACAACGACTGATTAAGCTGCCAACAAACACCACACAGAATCAAAACCATGGGAACATCAGTTTTAAATTAAAAGAATGTATGTATGTATGTATGTATGTATGTATGTATGTATGTATGTATGTATGTATGTATGTATGTATGTATGTATGTAGTATGTATGTATGTATGTATGTATGTATGTATGTATGTATGTATGTATGTATGTATGTAGTAGTACGTACGTACGTATGTATGTATGTATGTACTTACATGTGGATAATAGTTGAGAGTGAGAGCTTTGGTGATGCGGGTAGCGTAGATCGGAAAAGAAGCGTGAGTGCAGATTCCTTGAGAATGATCTTTGTGTGCGTGTGTTAGAAAATGGTGTTTCTTTCTGTTTGAAGATGGCGTCCATGTATCCACCGAGAATGGTAACCCTTTTGGCATCTCTATCGGCATCTTTGCAGGTTTGTAGGAATTTGAATCCCAACTGGAATTGGGGAGGGAAAATTGGATGAATGTTAAATTTTGGTGGTGGTATAAATACTTGGACGGAGAAAAACTTCCAGGGGAAGTCTTGGGGAGTTTTCTTTTTATTTTAAATTAATTATATATTATTATTATTATTATTTATTTGTTTATTATTTATTTATTATTTATTATTATTAACAGAAACTAGTTTTTTTATGCCGCGTTTTGCGGTGAAAACCAAACAAATGATAATGTATAAGACAAACGTGTTTGAAAATAAAGTATATTGTTTAGAAAGCTAAACCATTAAAACGATTTAGTTTATTATCATACCTTTTTATAATACCAAAAAAATATTTTATTTTGTGTACAACTCCGGTTTAACAAAACTTATAACAATATGTTAGGAAAAAATTAAGCAAAACTACGTACTTAAGTCTTCAGAAAAAAATTATAAACGTAAATTATTAAGTATCAAATTAATTGATAAATTAATATATGTTCTAAAAAAAATTATTAAAAAGACGGTAAAGAAAATATATGTTTTAAAAAAATATGTTATTAAAAGTAAATATAATTATAAACTACTATATTATATTAACTAAAAAATTAATAAAAAATTATATATTATTATAAAAATACAGTTACTATTCATCAACCCTCGTTAACAATATATATAATTCTTAATCATAAGTGATGAACATGTAGTATTTTATAGACGAAGAAAGATAAATAGTAACTTTATTTTTATAGTAATATATAGCGTTTAGAAGCTTTTTCATATTTATTTTTAGTGATGAACATTTAATAATACTAATTTTTTTATGTCTTGCTTTGCGGAGAAACCAAACAAATGATAATGTATAAAACAAACGTTATTTGAAAATAAACCATATTGTTTAGAAAGCCAAACCATTAGAACGATTTAGTTTATTATGGTACCATTTTATGATACCAAATAAATATTTTATTTTGAGTAGAACTCCGTTTTTAACAAAATTTTTAACGGAATGCTAGGAAAAAAATCAAGTAAAACTACGTACTTAAGTCTTTAGAAAAAAGCTATAAACGTAAATTATTAAGTATAAAATTAATTGATAAATTAATATATGTTATAAGAAACAGAAAAAAACAATTATTAAAAAGATGGTAAAGGAAATATATTTTGTTTAAATATAAAAATATGTTATTAAAAGTAAATATAATTATAAATTATAAACTACTATAATATATTGAATTAAGAATTAATAAAAAACTATATATTATTATAAAAATAAAGTTACTACATCAATCCTTGTTTTTATATATATATATAAATATAAATATATATATATATATATATATATATATATATATATATATATTCGACGAAACATGATAACTAATAGCTTTATTTTTATAATAATATATTTTTAATATAACATTTTTTAACTTTTTTCTTTTTTAAACCATATATTTCCTTTACCATTTTATAATAGTTTTTTATTTTTTAAAACATATATTAATATATTGATTAATTTGATACTTCTTTAATAATTGGAATAATGGATACTAATATTTCGAACTATTAGCTGTTGGCAAGCAACGGTCACAACTTAAAAAATAACTAGTGGTGGTCTCTCCTTTTCACTTATTGTAAACCAATAGACATTTGCTAACAGATGAGGAAAAGGGGATAAAAAGAAATTAAGGTTTTGTTAGTAAAAGTTCATTGGTTTACAATATGTGAAAATGTGGGACCACCACTTGTTATTTTTTAAGTTGTGACCGATGTCGGGCAATTGTTAATAGTTGGGAATATTTAAATCCATTATTACTTAACAATTTACGTTTATAACTTTTTCTAAAAACTTAAGTACATAGTTGTGCTTGGTTTTTCCTTAACATCCCGTAAGTTGTATTCAAAATAAGTTATTTATTTGGTATTGTTAAATGGTATGATGATAAACTAAACTATTCTAATGGTTTGGCTTTCTAAACAACATGCTTTATATTCAAATTACGTTTGTTTTTATTATCATTTACTCGGTTTCGCCGTAACGCGCGACGTCTAAAAAAATAGTTATTATTACAACTAAAATGACTTTAATTTTTAGAAGAGTAAAATGTCCGAACGGTCCCTATGGTTTTGTAAAATAACACATATAATCCCGAACTTTTGGAAATTACACCTGTGGTCCCTGTGGTTTGACAATTTGTTACTCGGATAGTCCCTGGAGTGGATGGTGGTTAGTTTTCTCCATTAAGTCCATCTGAAATTACAAAATTACCCTTGTTTTTATTAAAATATAAGAAAAAAATTCACACACACATGTATGTATATATATATATAATGTATATATATATATACATATATATATATATATATGTATATATATGTATATATATATATAGTTATATAAACACACACTCTGACAATCTCTACTCTCTCTCTCTCTCTCATACGCAAACCCCCACCAGCACCAGCACCACCACATACCCCCACACCACCACCTGCTACCCCCACTCCCATCTTCTTTGAAAAAGACAACCCCATCAATTTATTTTTTTCCAGTATCAAACAAAATGATGGTGAGTAATATAGAAATAGGATGCAGCTCGAGGTTTGGCCTCTAATCATCTTCTCCACTATCGTCGATTTTGATTTGAGGGAAAAGTTAGATGGAAGGATTAAGACGATCTACAAGAGTTCAGTTTGAAAGACGGCGTGCCGGAGAGTGCACGGAGTTGGGTTAACGACGTCGTTGTCGGAGGAGTCGGTGATGATGGAGATCTGACCTCCTTTCTCGCCACGACTTGCAACTTCGTCTTGGGTGTTGGACCTAGAACTTAGTAGGAAAAATGAAGCTTAGATATCCAACATAGACCAAAACTACAAGCTAGCCCAAACATACTAAGTGACTAATACGTAAACCTTAAGAGCCTATTGTTGGTCACGTTCGCCCCTGCACCAATCCATGAATTTGCACAAACTTCATACTTATCATTTGTACGAATTTGATGCTGACCCAAGACCTTGATATCCTCCTTATGAAAACTGATCAGTTCCAGTGTGTCTGCTAATCGAAATGCTTTTTCTTGAGTTACGATTACTGCTTAGGCATTCTCGGATCATATGCCAGTAATTGAAGTTCTTTAGCACACCTTTGGGAAAACTAGGAGCAGCGAGAATGACTCTCTCTTTGTTAGTTGGTGGCCAAATCACATTCTGAAGTGTTCGGTTAGTATGAGGATCATGAATACTAGGACTCTCCTTCAAGTACGATTCAGCAGTTTTCATTGTTGGAAAATCATTATTTACTTCATGCTCAAGCTTTGAATGAAAGTTCCATCCTCGACCATGCTGATTTGAATCAGAATCAGAATAATGAGCACGTACCAAATTCTTCAAGTCGATCTTGGTCCATGACTCGAACTGTGACTCCTTAGAGTAGTATTTCTTGTGTCCACTTTCTCTAGTCACCAGCCATATCTTCCTGTCAAGATCATATCTCCAACTCTTAACACCTGATTTGTTTCCAACTTTGTCGTAGTGGGTTGAACCCAGTTCCATTACATAACAATCAGATGTTTTGGTTGGATCCTTTAGCTGGAAGTTTTCATCGAGAGGATTCAAGTCTTGGTTTTTCATGATCAGCATCTATTTGTTATTTTGTTTCTTCTTCTGAGGCAGCTTTCTCTTCTTATTTTGTTCAGCAACAAGATAAGCATTCAGACCAGCTTCTCGTTCAGCATCAGCAACTTCCTTTTCTTCAGCAGTTCTTTCATGATGAGCAACATTTAACGGATCATCGTCTTTATTAGCGAATTCTCTTCCAAACTTGTTTTGAAGCTTTGATTTCAACTCATAAACCTCTGCCATAAAAAAAGTCACGTCACCCTGAAGCTGTTCTATTACTTGATCTCTAATCGTTACTTGGGTTGCAGAGATGATATTAGAGCATCTTTTAATGCAACATCTTGTTCCAATACGATTACTCTTCATTGCAGCTTCTTGACATTTACATCTTCATCATCGTCACTGTCGAATTGTTCAACAAACTTCATTTTGTCTGCAGGGATTCGCATTGCTGCTTCAGAAGGACGGTTTCCGGAACTGTCATGTAGTGATGCCTGTAATGCCTAAAGATTCTCGGCAGTTAGCAGTTCAAGCCTATAACGGTCTCCTCAATTTTCTCAGCATCCATTTGTTCCATCTCATTCTCAGCATCCTCATCGTCTGTTACTAAATCTTCCACTTCAGCATCTGGCTTTACACCAACACCTACAAACTGGACATCGTGTTCTTCAGCCAATGTGGTGTTCAATGGTTTAGGTGTAGGCACAACCGGTCCAAACTTCCCATGCTTCTTTAGATCATACTTTCCAACGAATTTGATCTTTGCAGTATCTCGTTGTTTGCATGTCACTTCGAAGCAACTTGGATGCATAGGCTTCAAGTTGAGAAAGTTGGTGCCTTTTATCATATCCGGGATACTTCTCGTTGAGAATCATTTGAATAAACCTTGGATATAATAGGAAGACTTTCTTCTTAGGGTTCTCCAGCATGTTCTTCATATTATCGAAAATAAAAGCCGAGAAGTTGTAATCCAAGATGTTCACCAAAGCAACCAATGCAGACGTTTGGGTTTGATTAAGCTGATCCAAACCGCCTTTGTTTTCTAAAATGCATTGCAGGAAGATGTGCACTAGAAATCTCCAATACGATGGAAACATCTTCTTCTAAACTGTTGGATAAGCGCCCCCATAGCTCATATGCCGTAAAGCTTTAATAACACTGTCTCTATCAAACGATGTTGGGTGACGATCTAGATAGTCAAACTTTGAAACATCTCGTACAACCGCCTCTGAAATAAAATATCCTTTTTTGGATCTTGGATTCAATCGTTCCTTTGCCATAAGATCCACCTCTCTTCACCTTCGCGTTTATCCAGAAATCTTGTATCATATCTTCACAAATAATCGGATTAATCTTCAGGGCTTGTGATGCGGCATGAGTTCAATCCTACAATCATGGAGTGGAACATCTCGTAATAATCTACTGGAGGATCCGATAAATAACAGGCTTGATTATGGAAGGGTTCCACCTCGAGCTTATGTTTCTCTATCATATTTTGAGCCACTTTTCTACACTTCTTAAACAAAAATGTCAAGTTTTATCATTAAAGTTAACTTATTTGACTCGTCAACCATTCAATCCTATATCAAACAGGTCAATAAGTCAATAAATTAACATGGTTTAGATAAGGAGGGTCAAGGGGTCCATCATACAGGTCAAAAGTTCAAGAGGTTCAAAAAGTGATTTGAACTAATCCATCATTGAAAAGGTTCAGCACACTTTGAAATGGTCAATTATGATTTGGATGGGCCGGGTCAATAGTGTTTCGGATGGAGAAAGGTTCAAAAAGGTAATTCAGATGAACCCTTGTCAAGCATCTGATATGGCCTGACATTTCGGATGGGATATGTTACATTTCGGATAATCAAGATGATCACCCGAAATGCATATATAAGATCCGAGACCCATCCGAAATACATGGTAATCATCCGAGATACATCCGAAATACTATGAAGGACATCCGAAATCCATCCGAAATGCAAGGAAAACGGCTAACCAATGAATTCGAATTAGTTTAGTCCGAGAGAGATCCGAAATGCTCAGGAGTTCGAAATGATCTGATATGCCCATATATATAGATTCGAATTGGGCCTGGCCTAATTCGGAACAATGGTCCGAAATGTCTGCCAGGCCCATTTCGGAACAGTGGTCCATCCGAAATGATGGGCCTGTCTGAAATGGGTGGGCTCAATTCGAATCCATCCGAGATAGGTGGGCCCAACCGAAACAGTGATTTCTACTATGTGGGCCCCCTTCTGAATAGTAACACCTTTTGTCAAAATCAATGATCCAACCAACCGAGCAACCCTTTGTTATCCAAGAATTATAATAATAAAATAATAATAAAACAATAATGAGGGAGGTTGCTATGGGATCAAACCGTTCTTGAAATGATTAAGGAACACTTTTCAGCACTTGCCTAATCAGACAGGTCCACGCGATTGCCAATATATTTGTCCTCTTAAACTTATCGCTTCAACCTTCAATTTTATCCTCGTGACTTCATCTGTTAAATTATACTATAACATCCGTGTGTCCCATATCATGATGTACCCCCGGCGATCAATGTAAGCGTAAGATTTCATTGTAGCGAGTAAGTATACTGAGATCATTCTTTGATTTTTACAACGTCAGACTTGTTGGTGAGCATGTCAGTACATCATACCGCAATGTGACCAATCAATATCTGACGAGGGTTAGTCATTATACCTTATACGGTATATTTGACTTTTCAAGCACATGAAATTTTCTCATGATGAGATTTCCTTTCTGTTAAGGTTTTGGCCTTTGATTTGGATCTTTTAAGGATATCCTAACTGTGCCTAGGTCTGCATGTATCCGGATGCAATAGAAGGGCAGTCCTGATATCTCGGATGACTCATCAGTATACAGACCCGAAACTTCAGACGTTGGTTATCAATCAACACAGGATTTAAGACCATGAAATTATAAGCCAATGATATGTCACCCACATGATGTATAGCTTGTAGAATTTTTGTCACTTGGTATCATTTTGCCCTTTGAGCGATAAGCCTATCAACACATCGCAGTGGATCCTCGCCTTTTCAGCTTCGATACCTTACATGTGTTAATCAAATTCTTTAGCACAAAAATTTATTTCACTTCCCAGCAAGTAAATCTCCCCCTCAATTTAATATCTCTCCCCCTAGATTTGGGTAAAAGTAGAATACTTTATGCACAAATTTATTTATTAAGTTAACTACAAACCCCTTTTTTTAAATTGCTCAGTCGGTGAAACGCATCATTTTTAAAAGGTCCACAAGCACCTTGAATCTCGAGTTGCTGATAGGTTTTGTAAAAAGATTCGTTGTATTAGCATCGGTATGGACATGTTCAAGTTTAATCAATCCTCTGTCATAGCAATCTCGAATGAAATGAACCTTGATATCAATGTGCTTGGTTTTGGAGTGAAAAACAAGGTTTTTGATGATTTGAGAGCGGCATCGTTATCACAATAGATAGTAGTGTTAAGATAAGTCAAACCGTAATTCTCAAGCTAGTGTTACTTCCAAACAACCTAGGAGCAGCAAGCAGATGCTGCAACATATTTTGCTTTTGCAGTTGAAAGAGACACGGTTTGTTGCTTCTTGCATTATCATGAGATGAGTCTATCTCCTAAGTATTCGCATCCAGCTGATGTTGACTTCATATCCCTGTCTGTCCCTCAAAGGTTACTGTCAGAAAAAGCAAACAGATCAAAGTTTGAATATCTAGGATACTACAGTCCAAGTTTTGGAGCTCCCTTCATGTATCTAAAGATTCGTTTAATGACATTATGATGAGAAAGTTTAGGATTGGCCTGAAAACGAGCACATTGACATACGAAAAACATACTGTCAGGCCAGCTTGCAGTCAAATACATAAGTGAACCAATCATAGATCGGTACAATGTTGGATTAACCGGACTGCCTTCAGCATCTTTATTTAATAATGGTCGTTCAGCAATGGGGGAGTCCGTGGGCTTGGAGTCTGTCATGTCGAATTTAGCAATAATGTCCTGAACATATTTCCCTTGATGAATTAAAATTCCTTGACTGCTTTGACGAACTTGCAAACCCAAGAACATTGTCATTTCACCCAATGAGCTCATTTCGAACTTCTTCTTCATTACCTCCTCGAATTCCTTACATATATCTTCATTGATTGACCCGAAAATGATATCGTCAATATAGATCTGAACAAGAATGAGATCCTTTTCAACACGTTTAATGAATAGCGTTTGATCTATTGTCCCTCGGGTATATACATGTACAAGTAGATGCTCTGTTAAGGTTGCATACCATGCACAAGGTGCTTGGTGCAGTCCATATAAAACTTTATCTAACTTGTAGGCACAGCCTTGCTTCCATAAATCAACAAACCCAGGGGGTTGAGCGACATAAATTTCCTCCTTGACCTTCCCGTACAGAAACGTTGTCTTGACATCCATCTGATAAATGGTGAATCCCATGTGAGATGCATATACCAAGAAGATGCGAATGGCTTTGAGTCGTGCCACAGGAGCGTACACCTCATCATAATCCAGACCTTCAATCTACTTGAAACCTTGGACGACTAAACGTGCTTTGTTCCTATAAACCCACCGTGTTCCAAGAGCACGTTTTCCTTGAGGCAGCTTCACCAATTTCCATACACCCAACTTTTCGAACTGATTGAGCTCTTCGTGCATTGCATCGACCCATCCAGGTTCCTACAAACAACATCAATGCTCTTAGGCTCAATCTGTGAAATAAAGCATGAATATAAATATGTGTTAATGGTTCCTGATCTACAGCGGCTTTGTACACCAGCAGTTACAGGACCAATAACGTTTGCAACTGGATGACTTTTCTGAACACGCTGTGGAATTCCTATAGCAGGAGCCTGCAAGTTTGGTTGCAAATTTAAAAAACTTGCTGATACTTTCCAAGTTTGCACCCCCTTATTTGATGCAGTAGCAGTGTTGATCACCGGTGGATCTACAGTGCATTCTGACAGAATTGGCTCTGGAAACAATGACGCTCCTTGGATGTTAGCACTTAAAGGACCTGCATTAGTTTGTTGTGTAGATGTAACGCTTTGCATTTCTGAGCTTTCCTTGTTTGGAAAGTGTAGTCATAAATCTATTTTTAGAAACTTATGTCCGTATTCTTTCCCAACCTCGTAATCCAAGACTATGATCTTAGAGAACCTCCTATTTTATACATACGCGTTTTACGTGCAATCAATCATTAGATACACATTTCTCACAAGCCGATACTTATTATACGTACCATTACCCATACATACATTCCCGATACTCATATTTAACTTGAATATACGTTTTATACTTAAAAACATGTTAAATTATGCACAAAATCTTAACAATTAGGAAGTTCAGGGGTTAACTTGTAATAACTTAAACTTTGGCCGGAAAAATGAGGCGCCGCGTCGCGCGACCCGCCACTCCCTTCAACCTTCGCATAATGCGAAGGGCTACAATCTGCAGAAGCTTATTTCCAGCTCTTGCATTGGCCATTTCCTCATCACCTCTTCTTCACCAAATCGTCTTTAAACCTCCTTAGATACCAAACCCTAATCCTCCATTATAAAACCAAGCCTCCATCACCTCTTTTTCACTTTTCCAACTCTTCTACTCTCTAAAAACACTCTCAAATCAGTTACATTTACAAGTTTGGACAAAATCATTCTAAATACTAAAGTGAGCTTCACCTCACATTTCTTCATCTTTTCTTCACCAATTTTCCTCTAAAAAAGCTTGGAACACCTCTAGGATTGTTTCCACATGTTTACCATGGTAAACCAAGGTGGAACATCACCATTTTGAGGTCCAAACTTTCTGTTTTGGAAGATTTTAATGTTAACTTTTACTGAACTTATGTTTTCTTATACAATCTTGTGCTTCCTTTGCTACTAACCAAGTTATGGTTAGTAAGCGTGTCCAAGATTGATTCTCACAAGTTAGAGGTCTACATTACCCTCTAAACTTTATGTTTTAATAGGGTTTATACAATCTGATCGGAGTGTCCCGCCCCGGTCAAAGATTATAGTTATAGTCCCGAATTACCCTTAACAATGTGTTAGTGGTAGTAAGGGTTCGAACCACAAAGAGTTGTGGTTTGCGCATGGACAAATTGATTTATGAAGCTTGCTATGTTGGTTATTTGAATCATTTGTTTGTTTGAAAGAGTATCAGAATGATCCGACTAAATTGTTTCTAATTAATTAACTATGAAAACTTAAATGATTGCATGAAACTTGATTGAATGATTATAACAATAGTAGGGTTCCTCCACATTTTAGATTCAATTCAATTGTAAAAATGATCAACGAGTTTAGTGTTGCGTGGCTTAGGTGCCAAAAGCTATCGACGTCGTAAACAACGGAGTACAATGCACTTCGTTACCAAGAACATGTAAAATCTAACCTAGACAAAGCATAATTGCACATAAACATTTTGCAAAGTCAAATTTAATCTTCACTCGAAAATTCACGAATTCAATACAAATGCAAGTCAATTATCATAGGTTTCAAAATCAAATCACAAGTTGTCACAAATCAAAACTCAAAACAATGTCAAACCCTAGAACTTACAAAGACCTACACCCGGGTGAAACCCTCAAGAATTAGCCGCTCATGACGAACGGAGCTTGGTCACCAGAAATTGAAACCTTGAACTTAAACATCTTGAAGCTTTGATGATGGTGATGATGATTAGGGTTTGTAGTGGATGGTGAAGGTAAATGGATGGATGAATTGGTTGATGATGATGGTGATGATGGATTAGGGTTTAGATGGTTAGGTTGATTCGGTGTCACACCCCATATTTCTAACCAAACACCGGTGGGCCAGGGTGTGGAAATATCATGACGTAAGTTGATATCATCATAGTCAAATAACATAGTACAACGGAAGTCTTGGATTTTAAATTGCTCTTACAAACCAATTGCTCAAATTATGAAAATAATATACAGACGGCTTGTAATGAAAGATCCACAGGCGGACCGTAAAATATATAAAAATATGTAAAAGACTTTGGGCAGATCTAAGGATTTACAAGATCCTCTTATATCACTACCAAGCAGCTTCCAGCCTATTTCGTATTGTACCTGCAACTTAGTATTTTGAAAATACGTCAGCTTTCGCTGGTAAATACAATTAACTGATTCGTTTTGAAAACATTTCAAAAATGGATTTAAGTGCACAAGGCATAAAAAATATTTTATAACTTGGGAAAGACAACCTTGTAACCTTGTTAACAGATTCACATGTTTGTCATACATATGGGCCCAGTATAGAGACCTAGACATGATTAACGTACGCACCACTTACAAACCCATGAAGCAGTTATCCCCAACTTGTGGGTAAAAATAATTTAGCATTCGCATCTGTCAGGTGTATTCCTACACCCCGTGCTTTGGTCGTGGCCATTAACTAATGTAATGAGCCAAGGATATCCAGGACACGGTCGTTAACCCCTAATGTTTAAGTTATCAAACAAAACTGATCAAAACGGAATATGCGGATTTACTAGCCACAATCCGGCATTCGATTGATCCCATTTCCGACCAAGCGGTAATAATTTACTGTAACCTAAGCCCGTATAGGGAAAATAAGTCAAGATTATTTACCTGAGCTAGCACTTGATTTAAATGCAAGTTTATAATAAGTCAGCCGTTTAACCAATTAGATAAGTGAAGATAGCATTTACTAGAAGGCTTTAGTCTGGATTATGGCATAAGCTAACCAATTAGAATGCTAACGGTCTTATTTAAGTCATAGACTTAGACCGACTAGCTTAAAGGTTTAAAACGGTACAATACGTTAGATTAAGCGATGACCGGATAGAATGTAGTATAAACCCAACAAGTACTATGACTTGTATAATATGGGTAAACCATAAGCATTCTGGATTTTGAGATTTAAAATGATAAGGTTAAACCCGTTCGGTTAATTTTTGTAAACTAGTTACGTATGCTTAACTGTGTGCATATAAGCGATATCGGGTAACCGTATAAGTCATAATATCAGTAGGATATCAACTTATATGCCTGTTAAGGTTTCAGAATGAAATTATGCCTCATAAAGGCGTTTTGGTAATTATGTATCCTATAAAAGGAACTTGAATATATTTGGATGTTATAATCATAACTATTCTGGAAAAATATTAATTTATGGTATAACATCAGTAAGATATTAATTATATGTGTAATTTATCATTTATGACCAAACTATGCACCGTAGGGGCATTTTGGTCATTTTACACATAGTTTTATAATTTCTTTGGGATTCTAAGTTTATATTATGTACCTACAGTAAAAATATTTTAAATAAGTTTTAAAATCAGTAGGTAACAAGTCTTGGTTGATAAATATGGTTTAAAACCATACTATGCGCCGAAACGGCGTTTATGTCGCAAAATGACGATTTGTGCGAAGTTTAATGAAAACTGATGCTAAGATCAGGTTTATATGTTTTAGATATAATACTTAATATAACACATTAGTAGAGAAAAATTTTGGTATAAAAAGTATGATTAAAATCGTTTTATGCACCATAAGGGCTTTATCGTCATTTGTTGACATAATGCAAAAACTTGTACATAAACTCAGAATATAAATTGACTTGACATCCTAAATAATCTTACTTATGATATTATATCAGTAGGAAATTCGTTTTCAAGTTCGTTATTGATTAAAACCTTATTTTATGTAAAAATGGCATTTTAGTAAAAAATGGCATAATAACGGAACTTGTGCATAAACTGAGATTCTGATAATGATCATGTAATATAACCTTAGAGGGTTATACTACATTACAATCATAATGCAACCTTAGATCAGTAGCTAACTAATCTAAATCGGGTAAGAATCGAGAGTCAAAGCAGAAGTCAAACTGTGCGTCTTTCGGTTGCGAACCTACCCTAGATCTGAAATTGATGAGCGGATCATGTTCTCACATGTTGTAATAATTATTCCGAACTTTTTTAAGTGTCAAAACATGTTTCATAACATATATAAACTTGGATTATAATATTTTCAAAATCTGGCCTGTTTGACTTTTTAATAATAAAACTTTGACCCGTCAATTGGTCTAGTAAAGTTATTACGATCACTTAGCCATGTTCGTATGAACAATGGATGGACCATAATGATCTTAACCAAAAGTCAAAGCGTTTTCCATAAATGCTTGACTTTTGGCTATAAAAAGCCTATAAACGAAAATGCAAGAGAAAGGAACACTGACAAGTGATCCTTGGATGAAATAGAACTAAGTTGGATGCTCCTTTCAGTTAGGAACTTCCGGAGGAGGGAGATTGAATGATTTAAGAAAGGTGCAACTTCAATTGATGAAACAATGCTCCTATTTATAGTTGGAGAGCTTGAAGGAGGTGATGTCAGGTGTTAGCAGGTGTTATAGGGTGCTTACAGGTGTCCTAAAACGTGGCATATCAGTTTGGAAGCCCATGGTTTCGAATTGAATGGGTTTTGGCAACTTGTGTAAGCCAAGCAAAACTTTCTGCAGCAGACGTCCTCTGGCAGCCCGCGAGAGACCAGGCCAAGTCTCTCGTGGCCCGCGAGCGGTCCATGAAATCTTTCAAAGTTTGCCACATTTAGCCCCTCAACTTACTAAACTTCTAAAACACCTTTATAAACATAACTAGCCCTCCGTAGCTAATATTTGGCATATCCGGGAGTATGCCCCGACATTGTCAAGCTCTCGGTTCGTTAAAAGGTCACTCAGAGGTATAAATTAACATGTTGACACTTTTAACCCCTCCATCGTCCAACTTTTACATATTTACACAAATAATCCCTCTCGTCAAACCAGTGGCTCATATGAGAGTTAGGACTTCGTAAAGGGTCACTCAGAGGCTTAGTTTAAGCATGTTGACACTTTTAGTCTCTATTAGTCCTTATTAGACTTAATATAAAATAAATGACACGTGTCACTATATTATTGGACACGATTTTACGAGGTGTTACATCCTCACCCCCTTAAAAGAAATCTCGACCTTGATATTTTATTTAAAAAGATGGGGGTACTTTTGTCGCATAGTGGACTCAACCTCCCATGTATACTCGGGGCCTCGAAGGGCATCCCATTTAACCTTTACAATAGGTATAAACTTCCTTCGGAGCTTTTTAACCTGTCTATCCTCAATCGAAATTGGTTTTTCAACGAACCTCAGGTTCTCATGAATTTGCACATCATGATGTGACATTGCTAGTGATTCATCGGCTAGACATTTCTTAAGATTACAGATGTGGAATACATCATGAATTCCACTAAGCTCCTCTGGCAGCTTAAGCTTATAAGCTACAGCGCCGACACATTCAATTATCTTGAATCGTCCAATATATCTTGGGCTTAACTTTCCCTTCTTTCCAAATTGCATGACACCTTTCCAAGGTGATACTTTTAGCATGACGTTGTCCTCTATTTGGAACTTAAGAGGTTTACGCCTCTTGTCAGCATAGCTCTTCTGCCTATCACGGGCAACTTTGAGTCTATCACGGATTTGTATTATCTTATCCGTGGTCTCTAGGATAATCTCAGGTCCAGACTGTCACACCCCCTATAATTCATTCACATCAGAGCGGGGCGTGAACTAAACTGGTATCTTCATTGCCAAGGGGAAGCAAACGTGAGTGCTAAGACTTCTAGACAGTGAACGCCCTCTAAGTACTCGAATCCCCATGGGTTTTCCTATTCCAACCGTGTCATACTTGAAATTATAACCTGAGAAAGAACATGTGAAAAGTCAACATAAAGTTGGCGAGTTCATAGTTTATTTGTCTTTGTTTCAAATGAATCATAAAATATTTGAAAGTCTTGCATTCGAAAAACTGGTTTGTGGGATCATAGTATCCCAAAGCATTTGAAATGTCTTGTCTGTATAACAGTATTGAAATGTTTTCCATGTTGTTTGCAAACCCATGCATATAACTGTTATGTTTATAAACTGGTGATAAAATGTTTTCAATCGTATCTGTGAGTCGGTATTGAAAGGTTTTCTGTTATGTCTGTAAACCGATATTGAACCTGTTATATTTGTAAACCGGTATTGAAATGTTTTCTGTCATAATCGTAAACCGGTATTGAAATATTTTCCGATATATCTGAAAAATCGATATTGAAATCGTGGTATGTAGTATGCCTATGGAATCTAAGGATCAGTTAGTGTGTAGCTAATGCACTGCCCTATGTGCCATAAGTAAGTAACCAACCCAAGATAACTCTGACATCATTGGGATCACAAAAGCACTCCTAACCGGTTAACTTACCAGGAGTGGAGCGTGTCTCAAACTCGATAGATCTATATCTTTTGCACCTTGGTCACTACGTGATTAATGGTTAATATTGTCATCATCCTACTTACGCACAGTCATCTTTATCATCTAATCCATAGCTACATACCAATTGTTATAAATCTGTTATCCGTGTTATTGGGCCTTGCCCATGTTATCTGTGTTATTGGGCCTCACCCATGTTATCTTGTTATTGGCCTAGCCCATGTTTTCTTGTCATTGGGCCTAGCCCATGTTTTCATGTCATTGGGCCTAGCCCATGTTATCCGTGTTATTGGGCCTAGCCCATGTTATAAATAAAATTCAGGCCTCGCCCCCTAGTTGTGACTATGCAATCCTGTCACTAGTCATAAAACTCATGCATGTTTCGAAAAGCTTTGTATAGCTGTGAAAACCGGTAAATTTAGCAAAAACCTTTCGTAAACCATTTGAGTTCATTGAAATCTGTTTGTAACATGGTTTAGAAATATATGATTTTCGTTCATCGAAACATTGTATGCTTTCGCAAAAACTTGCATGTCTTTCCACCCCCGAAAACATTTATAAAAATGTAAAACGATATAAAGCGGGGGTTACGAAGTCACCTTGATTTCCTTGTGCAAAGCTTGCCTAATATGATTTCCATAGTGTTGTCTCCACAACTTGACTTGCTAGCATGCAATCTAAGGTATTCCTAAAATGGAATAACTTGTAAGTTTCTAGATATAACGTAGCTAACTACATGTCACCGAGCCCTACCGAGTCGTTACTCATACGATTTTATGAAATTGTCATTGTCTTAACTCGGTTAACCAACCTATAGTTTTCTTAGAAACGATTCTGTTTTCAAGCGACTTGAAATATATGTTTACATATAAACACAACTATATTTCATGAAATCATATTTAGTCGCCATGTACGTCGACGGATAATATTACGACTCTTCGTAGTTTTCGTAAGATATAATGTATATATACTCGAAAATATATCCGTATAGGTAACACATTTCTTATCCGAGCAAGAGTCTGGCGTATCATTTATAATAAATAAATAATGATGTAATCGTATGCTTGTTATAGTCTTGCGGAGTTGCCTCCTACTTCGTTTAGGCGTTTGAATCGAATATAATCAATATATTATTGTTATAAAATCCTTCGAAAGTACTCGAGTCGTCGACGTTTGAAATAAATATAACTATATTTATTTTATGAAAGTATTCAAAATCTCGACATTCGAATATATATAATTATATTCGTGTTATACGATTTTCGAATTCGTTCGTTTGAAATAATGCGCACCTTGTATTCATCTTGTAAACGTGTTCGGAAATCTTGGCGTTTTGAAATAAGTATAAGCAATATACTTATTTTTATATCATTGTTCGAATAAATTATCGATGTTCGAAATCTAGTTTCCGAGTTTCGTCTTTGAATTAAACATAAATAAATATTATTTATTTTGATAGTCGATTACCGAATCTTGTTATCTTGTAATCACGCTCGTTGAAATGTTATCGGCTCGATGTTGAAAGTTTTAATAGCGTCGACAAAATAAATATATCTATATTTATTTTATACAATCATTTGAATTCGGACGTTGTATCTTTTAAATGTAACGCATTTCGTATTGTGTATTTTACAAAAATCGGGCAGAGTTTCCTCTGTTTTCGGACAATCCCGACAATACTAGTTGTCAATTTATTTATCAAAACGCAATATTCAATGTACGCAAACAATGTATAATACTTTTCCATCGTGTTCAATATAATGTTTCGCCACTTAATATTTCCGATTTATATATTTAACGATGTCGGTTCGATGTTTAACTAGTGACTTTTACGCAAATATTATACGTCGGATCTATTGTTATTTTCAAACTTTTTAGCGATATGTAATCGTTTATGGTTCGGTTTTGATCTCGGTTTCGGGATATATAATATTAACGTTTATTTACTAATATAAATAATTTTTGCGTCATAATTAAATTTTTACCGAGTCTTAGTCTACCCATTGACCCGACAGTTGACCGTGTTTGACCAATTGACTGCGTTGACTAGCGTTGACCAGGTTTGACCGATTTTAACCCGAATCGAAACTGAACCAATCGAGCAAAAACTGCTCCGAATGAACCGAGTGAGCCGTAACTCGAACCGTGACACGCATCCGAACCTAAAATAAACATTTAGACATTTAACTGAACCGAAACTGTCTCGAACTTGAACCGGGTCGATCTTAAACTGTACCGATTTGAACAGAGACACCCGAACTGACATCTGAACTGAACCGGGTTTGAACCGGAGCTGACCAAACCTAAACAAAATCTGACTGAGTTAGACCAGGATCTGAACCGAGTACTAATCACCGCCACCGCCACCGCCGACAGCGGCGTTGCCATCGTCGCTGCTACTGTGCGCCGCCAGAACCACAGCCGACCACCACTCCTTTTGGCACTCCAACATCAACAATAATCGCCGGTTCTAGCACCTAACCCAACCCCGATGTGACCCGAGCCAAAAATAACCACCATCGTCATCATCGCCGCCGCATGCGGCGTGTTTGCTGAGACGCGGCGGCTGCTGCCGCCGTCGAATCCCCCGCCGCTGCCGTCTTTCTATCTCCCTCACTGCTCTCTCTCTCTCATCGCTTTAATACGTGTATGCGGGTATGTGTTTACGGGTACAAGAGAATATGTGGGTGTGTGTATACGGGTAGAGACGGGAAGGTGGGTTGTGCGGGTGGATGTGGTGTGCGGGTGTGTTGCAAGAAGAGATGACCGGAGTCGGCTGGTGGTCACCGGAATTCCGGTGACTGGATTTCGAAGAGGGGACAGGGCAGGGGGTTGAACATGGGGGCTAGGGTTTGGTCTTGTAAGAAAATGAGGGTAATTAGGGTTAAGATTGTTTAAATAGTTAGGGTTTTGAGCGGGTTGGGCCTAAAGCCCATTAGCGTATCCAAGCCCATACATTATCTACAGCCCGGTTTTTTGAATCCGAGTGTTGTGTTATGACGTAATACGTTTATTTAGGATAAAAACACGTAAATGTTGTCGGTAGTCGACCGATTGACGCGATTGTTTGTCGGTTGCGGTAAAAATTGAGTAAAAATCGCTACGGTTGTTGTTTCTTGTCCGTTTTCGATCCAATTTTGGCTGTGGGCATTAAAATTTGAAAACGAAGCCAAATATATCATAATATATTAATATTTAGACGTTACATTAGTCCAGGGCTTCCGTTCTGTTGTCGATGCGTTCCGGTTTTCCACGTAACTTCCACGTTATGCTTTGCGACGTTCAACAATCCAAATTTATTGCATAATCATAACTGTATGATAAATACAAGTACAAAATTCGTATTTTTTTGGCATTGTCGGTATTCGTTCGACATCAATTCGCTTATCGGTCAATTTCGCGTTAGAGTTCTCGATTGTCGCCAGATCACGTAACGTGAATCAAGTAGACGTTCCTAGGCTTTCCAACAGCCCGATCGAGTTAATTTATGTCTACTTACGTTATGATGGTATTACTGTTCGTTATGCGTGCAATTATAACCGGAAAATGCCGGTTGTCACACAGACAGTTGGGCTTCCCCAACTCCAGCCCAACAAGCAGGCGTTCTACATTTTCTCCCATACAAGGCTTCAAAAGGAGTAGCCTAGATGCTTGTATGATAGCTATTATTGTAGGAGAATTCTATTAGGGGTAAGTGGTCATCCTAACTTTCATCTAAATCAATCACACATGCTCTAAGCATGTCTTCCGATGTTTGAATAGTACACTCACTTTGTCCATCCATCTGTAGGTGGTAAGCCGTACTAAAGTTTAGCCTTGTGCCTAAAGATTGTAGAAAACTTTCCAAAAGTGAGACATATATCTAGTATCTCTATCGGATACAATAGATACCGGCACGCCATGTAGGGACACAATCTTGTCCACATATAGCTTGGCCAATTTATCGGAACTATAAGTTTCCTTTATTGGCAAGAAATCTGTTGACTTAGCCAGTCTATCCACAATGGCCCAAATCGTGTCATTACCACGTTTGGTCTTAGGTAACTTGGTAATTAAGTCCATCGTTACCATTTCCCATTTCCAAGTGGGAATCTCAAGCTATTGTAGAAGTCCTGACGGTTTCTGATGTTCGGCTTTAACTTGCGAACACGTCAGACGCTTAGCTACATAAGTGGCTATGTATTTCTTCAAACCCATCCACCAATAATTCTTCTTTAAATCTTGATACATCTTGTCACCACCTGGGTGAACTGAGTATCTTGAATTATACGCTTCCTGGAGGATTAGATCTCTAAGTCCTCCGAAGATTGGAACCCAGATTCTGCCATTAAATCTAAGAATTCCATCTTTTCCTGGCACCACCTGATCAACCGTTCCGCCTAATCCTTCATTAGAGATATTAGTCTCTAATAGGGCTTGCTTTTGTGTATCTAATCGTTTCTCATTCAAGCTATTTCTGAGCTCAATGCTCCTGGTGTTAAACCTTATAGGCTTAACCCTTTCCTTGCGACTTAAGGTGTCAGCAATGATATTTGCCTTGCCGGGATGATAGCGAATTTCACGATCATAATCATTAAGTGTCTCCATCCAACGGCATTGTCGCATGTTCAATCCTTTTGATTGAATAGATGTTGGAGACTCTTATGGTCAGCGTATATAATACACTTTGTGCCATATAAATAATGTCTCCACAACTTAAGTGCAAAATAACAACACCCAATTCCAAGTCAAGGGTGGTGTAGTTCCTTTCGTGCACCTTTAATTGTCGTGATGCATAAGCAATTACTTTTCCTTTTTGCATTAGCACACAACCCATGCTAGTGTGCGAGGCATCACAATAAATGATAAAATCCTCAATACCCTCAGGTAGAGATAACACCGGAGCATTGCTCAACTTGTGTTCTAGAATTTCAAAAGATTCTTTTTGTTTTGGACCCCAGTCAAATTTGACATTCTTATGGGTCAAGGTAGTTAAAGGAGTGGCTATCCTTGAAAAGTTCTCAATGAACCTCCTATAATAACTAGCCAATCCTAAGAAACTACGAATCTCTGATGGAGTTTTGGGTACTTCCCAATTCATTAAGGCTTCAATCTTAGCGAGATCCACTTGGATACCACGCTCACTTGCAACATGTCCAAGAAATTGGAATTCTCTAAGCCAAAACTCGCACTTAGAGAACTTAGCATAAAGCTTCTCTTGTCTCAGCAATTCTAGGATGCACCAAAGATGTTTCTCGTGATCATCTTGATTACGAGAGTAGATAAGTTTGTCGTCAATGAAGAAAATGACAAACTTATCTAGATATGGTTGAAGACTCTATTCATGAGATCCATGAATGCTGCAGGTGCATTTGTGAGCCCAAAAGGGATCACTAGGAATTCATAATGACCATAACGAGTCCTGAAGGTAGTTTTGTGAACATCCTCATTCCTAACCTTCAGTCTCCTGATCAAATTGATCTTAGAGAAATAACTAGCCCCCTGAAGTTGATCAAACAAGTCATCGATCCTGGGCAAAGGATAACGATTCTTGATTGTTTTCTAGTTTAGTTCACGGTAATCAATGCACATCCGCATTGAACCGTCCTTTTTCTTAACAAATAGAATAGGAGCTCCCCAAGGTGAGGAACTAGGCTGAATGAAACCTTTCTCTAAAAGTTAATCTAATTGTATCCTCAATTCTTTCATTTCCATCAGTGCTAGCCGATAAGGAGCTCTTGCAACAGGTGCCGCTCCTGGTAGGATGTCAATCCTAAACTCCACTTGTCTATCTGGAGTTAGACCTGTTAATTCTTTAGGGAAAACATTGGGATAATCCGATGTGGCTGAAAGGCTTTCAATATTTGGCTTTGTCTCATTAATTGTTACTTGTGCCATGCAAATGACACAACCCTTCACCAGTCACTTGGACGCCTTAATTAATGACACTTTGTCTGGTAATCCATAGCGTGAATCTCCAAGAATGGTGAGCATTTCACCAGATGGAGTTTATTTTTGATGAGTTTCTTATCACAGGCAACGCGGGCTTGGTTATGAGATAACGATCCATGCCTAAGACTACATCGAACCCCGCCAATTTCAGAAGAGAAATAGGAATTGAATGATTGTTAATAGATATAAAACATCCATCAAGAGTAGAAGATGTTGTTTCTAAGGTTTCGTCAGCAAGTTCTACTTCATAAGTTATGTCTAGGGTTCTTATGGGTAAGTTTAATAGTTTGCTAAACTTATCGTCTACAAAAGACTTATCAACACCTGAATAAAAAAGAACTCTAGCATACACATCATTGATGAGGAATGTACCTGTTATAACGTTGTTGTCATTAACAGCCTCTCTAGCATTCATCTAAAAGGCACATGCATTTCCTTTTTTGGCCTCTCCAAGCTTTGCATTGTTAATGTTAGGATTCTTGTCACACCCCAACCGATGGCGGAATCATCGGGGCAGACGTAAATAAATTGCTTAAGACATCATAACACTATTTACGACAATATTAAATTCAAAACTCGTTTCATTTCATTGATCAAATAGTCAATTACAACATAAATCCAAATACAACAAGTTCAAGAATATTATAACATAAAACCTAGCATTTTAGATGCGTTTCTATGTCGTCCCTACTAAGTTTTCGTCATGTTCAACATCCTTAACCTGCAACATGTTAAAAGTATAGTTCAATACTAAAGCATTGGCGAGTACTCAAGTTTAATTATAGCATAAGTAATAAATCATTCGACAAATCCACATGTTAAGCTAGCATACTAGATTAATGTAAACATGGCATGCGATCTACAAGTCAATCCTCGCGTGTCACCGCAAAAATAGAATAATCTTGACATGACCTCAAGAATACGGGCGTTGCGTTACTCCTATAGTGCTATACATGTTAAGGGGGAGGCTTTAAACAAAGTTAATGACAAATAGCATCACATAAGAATGTTCCAAGTATACGAATCGTGTATCACATAACTATAGCATGTATGATGTAACATCCGTCAAAAACGGATTTTACCAAACCCGCTCCGTTTATTAACCGAACAATCAGTTAAAAATTTCGTTGCGAATTTAATGCCCAAAATAATTTTAAACGATACATAATTAATTGTTATATGGGAATATATAATTAGTTTTTGAAAACTGTTAAAAATAAGAAAATAAAAATAATATGGCCCTGCCGGGTTTCGAACCTGGGTCTGTCAGCCAGGTCAACACAGACTTAACACTCAACCCTTAAACCATTGCGCCACTTGTATTCTTTGTTGATTATTAGAATCATTTAATTCATAACATGTTTTCCGAATTCAAAAACCGGCGCCCAAATTTCAGTCGTCGGAAATCCCGACTAACTCGCCAATAATTTACGACTTCTTAAGTTATAACGTAAACGTTTAAACCTACATCGGTTATAACCGACGCCTGAGTCCGCGACACAAGTTATAACCGCCGGAGATTTTCTAACCGACGAATCAAGTCGGAAATTGGACCAAATTCATCAATAACCTGCCTTATAAATACCTCCTCGAACCTCTGCAAGCTTTTTCGCTCAAAACCCCACCTTTAGCCGACGTAAATTCATTCGCCGGAAAACTTCTGTATCTCGCCGGAAAACCGAGCCTTTCACTTCTGAGCCTTACTGAAACCCCTGAGCTTATACCGAAGTCACCCACATCCTTTTCAAGCTTTCTGAAGACTCGCTGCTGCAAGACACACGACGCCGGAACCTGTTGCTGTCGCCGGAGTTCTGCCGGAAAAACAGAGGAGTCCAGTCGGTATACCTTACGCCTAATTTCTCTTTCTTTTTATTCATATCTCATCTGTATTTAACCTCAAAACACTAAAGAACACGATTAAAACATCGAACCAGTCGGACTTCCGATTCTGGTTAAAATCAACGAAGAAGACGAAGTTTTCTGTAATGTTTAAGTATAATTAAAATCAAGTTATAACTCGGGTTAGACACACAGTCCAGCGGTGGACTGTGTGCACAATAAACACGTAAACGTCTCGAGTTCGAATCTTGTCCCACGCATGCTGCCTTAATAAAAATGTCTTTTTTTTTCCCGAACCGGAGTCACGCTGTACATGTTAAGTTTAATAATAACCGGAATAATAACCAAGTTAGACACACAGTCCAGTGGTGGACTGTGTGTATGTTTAAATCACAGGACACGAGTTCGAGTCCGGTCTACTGCACCGATTCGGACAATTATCTAAGTTTTTAAATAAGTCAGAAATGAAAATACTTAGTTTGTATTTAAGTATAATAAAAATCAGTTTAGTTAACAAGTTGGACACACAGTCCAGCGGTGGACTGTGTGTTAACTCAACCCACAGGTCCCGGGTTCGAGACCTGTGGAGCGCACCGAGTCACGGATTAAAATCGTTTTTAAGAAATAAAGGATTTTCTGTTTAATCTAATTAGTATATAAATATAATTAAAAACAGATATATTTCGGATTAGACACGTAGCTCAGTTGGTAGAGCTGCGTGCACGCGTACGGGAGGTCTCGGGTTCGAGCCTCACTCAGCGCACACATACACGCATACGAACCGGTCAAACAGTCAAGGTCAATGGTCAACGGTCAACGGTCAACGGTAAAAAAAAGTCAACTTTTTTTATTATTTTTATTTATTTATTTTAATTAAAAATCAATTAAAAATACTTAAAAATAACATTTTTAAGGTTAGGAAATAGCCTTAAACTCACAAAAATGCACCCAACAATCATACTATAATGGATTAATAAAATCCGTTTACTTACCGAACCATAATGCTATTTATCTAGGTTAATTTCACTCGTGGTTAAAACCACTTCGCGTGCATTCAACATCATCAACCGAACGCACCCACTGTGAGTGAATCTTACAACTCCCCCTTTTTAATTACACGTTTTGGGGTGTGTCATGTGTCACAAAATAATTAACTCGTTTATTTAAACTTGTGCCATACCATATCGTGATCTAAACTTAGATTGTTATTATTGTTGTAATTATGTATTTCATTTTGTCCACTTATACGCAATTCATTCATTAAGCCCATCAGTTCCTCGTGGTAGACGAGTTGAGCAACGCGTGCCTCAAAACAAATCCATTATTGTTCATGTGGGTAGTATTGAGTTTATATTGTTTGTAGTTATGTCTTTCATATTATCATGTTTATGCAATTCATTCATTAGGCCCATCAGTTCCTCGTGAGGGACGAGTTGAGCAACGCGTGCCTCTAAACGATCCATTATTGTTCATGTGTGTATTGTTTAATATTAAATTGATTTATGAATAAGTTTACATCTATTTTTACTCATGTGTGGTTGTGCACTTTATTTCATAATCAATTAAATAAACTTGTTCAAATGTTTTCCATAGGATTCACTCGCCAACTTTTTGTTGATCCAAAAACCCTTTTACACATGATACAGGTGAACAGGATGAAGCAAGGAAAACATAGGAAATGCCTTAGAAGAAAACAAAGAAGCTTAGACTGATGTTTAGGTCATTGATGTAATTATGATTGTAAATTTCCATTAAATTGTATTAATGAATATGAAAGGTTAAAATAAATGTCATGAGCTTTGATGATAACCCAATCATGCCCCGATCACCTTTTCCGCTGTGGGTCGGGTGTGACAGATTGGTATCAGAGCCATGACTATAGGGATATAGGATAGGTTATTAGACCCTTAGAACCTATACTATAGTCTGCCTAAATTTTAATTGATTAGGTGGTTACATACAAACTTGTGATATTTATTTGTTTCATATTTGTTTATACTTACAGCAAACATACATACTTATATACATATTCGTTATACATATATCAATGTTCATATATTCAATTCATTTTCATACTCTCATTATTCAAAGATTTTGGTTGCAATTTCAAATCTCATCAAAGTAAGTTCTGCGACGGGCATGTAGTAACTGGAAGGGTACAAGTACCGGTAGTCGGAACGTCCTGTCTAGGTTGGCATTCGTATAAATCCAATATAACGGACCAGTTTGCCTACCTGGGGACTAACGATGAGAGTACGAAGGACCTATTAGGCCAAAGCATGCCCACCAACGTCGTTCGAACTAACCCACTTTGAGGTGTCACCGTGTCTACACCTGGACACATTCCGAATATCACACGTTGTATAATTTCTCGATTTTCTCCGGGTTTTAGTGTACGCAACCAGGCAAACCCATGCGAACCATATGAAAAACCCGGTATTCATGGGGGCCCACATGATTACGAAGGTGAAGTATGGCGGCATGTAGGGCCTAATGGCGAGCAAAGCCCAAGACATCCTATGGATGTAGTAGATTTATTTTTCTATAATTATTTTATGAATGTTCATTCCTAGTGCGACCCATGATCCCAAAAGCATCCAACTCATACTCTTGACATGTATTCCTTGTAGATGTCTTCTAACCACGCCCGTAGGAAGATGAGAGCAGGAAAAGCCCGCGAACGCATGGCTGCCCTAATCGCTCAACAAATGGCTGCCGTAATACCCAACATTGTAATCCAAGTACAAGAAGCACTTACCGCTAATCCTGTCAATCAAGAAAACCAAAACATTATCAACTCTCCCCCAAATACCACTAAATGCACCTACAAGCATTTCAAATCATGCGACCCTCCGAAATACAAAGGGACTGAAGGCGTCACCGCTCTCCTCCATTGGTTTGAAGAAATGGAGAACCTTTCTAAATTGCGATTGCCCCGATGATCGCAAAGTACGTTATGCTACTGGTCGTTTATATGGGATAGCACTTACTTGGTGGAATACAGAGAAGGCCAAACGAGGTGTTGAAGATGCTATGGCTTTAACTTGGAATGAATTGAAGGAAATCATGACCAGACGATTTTGCCCAAGGAGCGAAATCAAGAAATTAGAAGATGAATTTTATTCGTTGAAGCAACAGGAAGGAGACCACACCACATACAACAAAAGATTCCTCGAGTTACATCAAATGGTTCCCAACATGTTCACTCCCCTCTACCGTTTGATCGAGCACTACATTCGTGGTCTTCCGTCAAAGATTCAAGACTCTGTAATAAGTACCTCGCCTGCAACTTTGGAAGCAGCAATGGAGCTAGCAACAGCGCTCACCGAGAACCGAATCCGGAACAAAGACTTCAAGGAGGAGAAGAAGAAGGATAAAGCATCGACTGAAACCTCCGACTACACCCAAACCGAATCCCCTTCTCAACCCAATTCTAAGAGAAAAAGAGACGGGCAACTTTTCGCTGCTATCCAACGAAATCAACCTATTTCACACGCCATACCCATCCAAGCTATCCCAATCACTCAAGAGGCACCCAACTCAACTTACCCAAATAAGAAACCATATCTTGGACCTCACCCTCGATGCAACAACTGTTTTTATCACCATCCCCTTACCTTACCTTGTCGACTATGTGCAACTTGTGGACGCTATGGTCATTTGAGCAAGGTTTGCCGCACCTTTCAAAACCAAATCTCTTCCCCTACTCAAAACATGGCCCAAACCTATCAACAACCCCAATACCCCATGTTCCCATATGTTCGAGCTTGTTTCAATTGTGGCGACCCTACCCACTTTAGAAACATGTGCCCTCAATTGGTTAACGTCATCAACGCTCAAGCCCAATCAAACCCAGTTAACCAAGTAAACCAAGAAAACCCAACCGCTAGGCCACCAGCAAGAGGAAGAGTCTTCAACATCAACGCCAATCCTGTTGAAGATAATGACGGCCCAAACGAAGATACCCAACTAGTCCTCTTCACCGAAGATCCAGATTCGACTCCAATCGTTTAGTTTTATGTTTTTCTTTATGTTTTAGAATCGCATAGAACCAATCATAACTTAAGGATAAAGCCACTGAAACTTTGACAAGAATATGGTGGATACGCCGCTGGTACTTCCTATATATAAGTATTCTTGTCAAATGATCGGAGGCATTATCAGGCGGTTATGAGAGGTTCCTTGTATAGGCTGTTTGTGTGATTGTTGTTTAGATTAAGTTTATTATTTTCAGTACATGCAATACGATTGGCTCCGCTTGATTGAGCCTTGATCGCACAGACATTTTTCATTTTCAGTATTTATGAGTTTGTTGTATTGGTTGCAGAGTCACATAGGACTAATCATAATTCACTGATAAAACCAATGAAAATTTGACGAGAATATGGTGGATATGCCGCTGGTACTTCCTATATATAAGTATTCTTGTCAAAGGATCAGAGGCATTGTCAGACGGTTATGAGAAGTTCTATGTAGGAATTAGTAGTTTCTTGGTAACTAATCATAACTTGTGGATAAAACCAATGAAAATTTGGCAAGAATATGGTGGATACGCAGCTGGTACTTCCTATATATAAGTATTCTTGCCAAAGGATCAGAGGCATTATCAGGCGGTTATGAGAAGTTCCATGTAGGATTTAGTATTGCCTGGGTTAAAATTTGTGTTACATTTATATCATCTCGCTATTTAAAGAAATTGGATTGTGTTCCATTTCTACATAAACTAACCTCTCCATCATAACAAACGAGAGATGAACTGTCACCATTCAAACATATATGCTATCAGAATTTAGACTCAAATATTAGCTGTTGCGTTTATTTATGTTCTATAGTCATAGAACCAATCATAACTTACTGATAAAACCAATGAAAATTTGACAAGAATATGGTGGATACGCCGTTGGTACTTCCTATATATAAGTATTCTTGTCAAAGGATCAGAGGTATTGTTAGATGGTTATGACAAGTTCCATGTAGGTTGTAGTATTAGAAGTTTTGCCTTAGGATATAACCATATCTTTCCAAACATATCCAAACTCTTATGCATGATACCATATTTAGCGAATCAATTCTGCTTATCAATACTTTTACAGTAGGCAACAAAAAGCGATTCCTGTAATAGGGTACTTAACCCTTACAAGGAACGTTACCGCCTCAAACAAAAACTTAAAACCTTACTTATTCTAAGCACGTAACTGTCAAACTAAACACCATCATTCTTTTAGTCAAATATATCACTATTTAAATTTCGGGACGAAATTTCTAAAAAGCAGGGGATACTGTAACATCCGTAAAAAACGGATTTTACCAAACCCGCTCCGTTTATTAACCGAACAATCAGTTAAAAATTTCGTTGCGAATTTAATGCCCAAAATAATTTTAAACGATACATAATTAATTATTATATGGGAATATATAATTAGTTTTTGAAAAACTGTTAAAAATAAGAAAATAAAAATAATATGGCCCTGCCGGGTTTCGAACCCGGGTCTGTCAGCCGGGTCAACACAGACTTAACACTCAACCCTTAAACCATTGCGCCACTTGTATTCTTTGTTGATTATTAGAATAATTTAATTCATAACATGTTTTCCGAATTCAAAAACCGGCACCCAAATTTCAGTCGTCGGAAATCCCGACTAACTCGCCAATAATTTACGACTTCTTCAGTTATAACGTAAACGTTTAAACCTACATCGGTTATAACCGACGCCTGAGTCCGCGACACAAGTTATAACCGCCGGAGATTTTCTAACCGACGAATCAAGTCGGAAATTGGACCAAATTCATCGATAACCTGCCTTATAAATACCTCCTCGAACCTCTGCAAGCTTTTTCGCTCAAAACCCCACCTTTACCCGACGTAAATCCATTCGCCGGAAAACTTCTGTATCTCGCCGGAAAACCGAGCCCTTCACTTCTGAGCCTTACTGAACCCCCTGAGCTTATACCGAAGTCACCCACATCCTTTTCAAGCTTTCTGAAGACTCGCTGCTGCAAGACACACGACGCCGGAACCTGTTGCTGTCGCCGGAGTTCTGCCGGAAAAACAGAGGAGTCCAGTCGGTATACCTTACGCCTAATTTCTCTTTCTTTTTATTCATATCTCATCTGTAATTAACCTCAAAACACTAAAGAACATGATTAAAACATCGAACCAGTCGGACTTCCGATTCTGGTTAAAATCAACGAAGAAGACGAAGTTTTCTGTAATGTTTAAGTATAATTAAAATCAAGTTATAACTCGGGTTAGACACACAGTCCAGCGGTGGACTGTGTGCACAATAAACACGTAAACGTCTCGAGTTCGAATCTTGTCCCACGCATGCTGCGTTAATAAAGATGTCTTTTTTTTACCGAACCGGAGTCACGCTGTACATGTTAAGTTTAATAATAACCGGAATAATAACCAAGTTAGACACACAGTCCAGTGGTGGACTGTGTGTATGTTTAAATCACAGGACACGAGTTCGAGTCCGGTCTACTGCACCGATTCGGACAATTATCTAAGTTTTTAAATAAGTCAGAAATGAAAATACTTAGTTTGTATTTAAGTATAATAAAAATCAGTTTAGTTAACAAGTTGGACACACAGTCCAGCGGTGGACTGTGTGTTAACTCAACCCACAGGTCCCGGGTTCGAGACCTGTGGAGCGCACCGAGTCACGGATTAAAATCGTTTTTAAGAAATAAAGGATTTTCTGTTTAATCTAATTAGTATATAAATATAATTAAAAACAGATATATTTCGTGTTAGACACGTAGCTCAGTTGGTAGAGCTGCGTGCACGCGTACGGGAGGTCTCGGGTTCGAGCCTCACTCAGCGCACACATACACGCATACGAACCGGTCAAACAGTCAAGGTCAATGGTCAACGGTCAACGGTCAACGGTAAAAAAAAGTCAACTTTTTTTATTATTTTTATTTATTTATTTTAATTAAAAATCAATTAAAAATACTTAAAAATAACATTTTTAAGGTTAGGAAATAGCCTTAAACTCACAAAAATACACCCAACAATCATACTATAATGGATTAATAAAATCCGTTTACTTACCGAACCATAATGCTATTTATCTAGGTTAATTTCACTCATGGTTAAAACCACTTCGCGTGCATTCAACATCATCAACCGAACAATGAGCAGTCCGCACCGAAAGCTGTAAGAAAAGTTTTGTCAGTTCTAAGGCGTATTAGTAAAATCACTTGTTGTAGAAAAAATTGTTTATTGGAGAGAGCTAGGATGGTAAATATTTATGGTTTCTAAAAGGTTTTGGCAATAATAGACCAACTGGTTGAAGTTTGCGCGTAGATAAGAGTGAAATATAGTTTTAAAATAAAAGGAGCATTTTGACCAAATTGAGCCGGTGGGGACGTTTATAAAAATGGATTGAACGTTTTGGGCAGATTTACTGTAAATAAAGTTTGGATGAAAGGTTAAGGGAAGAATTGGGAAAATCGTGGTATAGTAGTGAATGATTCAGTAGGTGTATGCTAGGGGTAAAAATGGTATGAATATCGGATAAAATGCGACATGGAATGTTGAGAGATGCTAGTGATAGTTGTGGCGATTAAAGCTAATGATTTTTAGAATGAAGCTTTGTCATGGGTAATCTAGTACTAATCATTTCGATGTGGGGTCACCAAAGTTTGTTATGAATGAAATGTATATAACAAGGTCCGGGAAAACACCGAATTTCTCATGGCACGTTTTATGAAAGTTTGGTAACATGGTAGGGACACTTATATATAGGAAGTACCAGCGGCGTATCCACCATGTTCACACCATGTTACGTTGTTTCGCTATTCGGTGTCATGTTACGTTCCGTGTTGCGATACATAGTAGAACCCACTATGATTTTCATGCGCCTACCAATATAATCCCATGTGCACCTGCGATTATTTTCATTTGTGCAAATCCGCATAGTTTGTACTAGTAGTGTACGGGTCAGGTTACATCTAGTAAGCAAAGGGTATGTAAGATAGCGTAAAAAAATTAAGTATGTAAGCATGATTGTATGTATGTATGTATGAGTGTGTCGAACGTAGGCGAAACCACTCGGGTTATGCCTACTTATAGATTTCAAGTATGACTACCAAGTAGTGCAAATGTATAAATTTTAAGTATGATTGAAGACAAATACGTATAATATTAGCATGTAGTATCTAGCATATAGGTGGCATAAAATGGGATTTAACATATATAAGTTACCATGAAGTTGCGAGTGTGTAAAATACAAAGTGTAATGGTGATATGCGTAATATTGTCATGTAATATTGACAATCTATATAGAAACGTTAAGGTGATATGCATGTCTTTGGTTGCTTGAGTCAAAACATTGAGTTAGTTGAAATAAAATAAGTCGGGTTTGTCGGGAATGAAGTACCAAAATTGTGAATGTCGGGTGAATATTGAGAAAAATATTAGTTTTTGATGTAAAATGTGGTTTGTAAAAAGAAATGCTAATTTTGTTATAAAATTTGTATTCGCATATGAAATTTTCTTGCCCATGTGTTCAGATTTAGATTTGCGTGTTTTGAAAAAGTTGTGAAATAGTGAGCTTGCTTTATTTTATTTTATCTTATTGATGCAAGAAAAGTCGTGTTTTGAAAATTTTCATGTAAAACTTAAAATTTTGAAACGTATTTTAGCAAAGTACTTATACGTATGTGAGAGAAAGTTTTCGTTGGTTTCTTGTTGGAAATAAAATGTCTTTAGAAGGGTAGTATAAAGTGAGTGTGTTTTCAATGAGTTGTGAAAATCGAAGGCAAGAGGTTCGTTTGACCGACTAAGTTGATGGGTAGCATTTTTGAAAAATTGTGAAAGAAACGTTTAAAGTGTCATTGGGGGTTTCATGTATGTAATTTACATAAATATGTTGTAGGGTGAGAAATCGTTTGGATAAAATAGTAAGGTTCGAGGTTTATGCATAAATGAGAAAAATCGAAACAATGATAAAAGGTTTAGGTATAAGTTTTGATATAGTGATTGTTATGAAAAAGTCGAGTTGGAGTTGGACTTCGACTCCAACTTGAGTTTTGCGAAAAAAGACATCTAGGTAATCGACATAAAAATCCCGTTTGAGCATGTAAGTATTGTATAACATGTATGAGTTCACATAGGTGACATAAGCATAACAAGTATTCAATAGTACAAACACGTATGATTGCATAAGGAGTATGAATTTAGTTGGTTTGCGAGAATTATTATTGTTTTTTATTGCGAAAGACGTGCGAATTGTGCATCCGGTTCGGAATGAACGAGGTAATAAGTATTAGAACACATAAAAATTGAGATAGCATAAAAGATAGGCTTAGTAAAATACTAAAGTGCTTTGGGTTGAGAAGCGTCGACTATTCCAAAGTGAATCGAAGAACCTTTCAAATTCGAGGAACGTGCTTTGGCCTATAGGTAAAATGCTCTCGTCGAGAAGCGATTAACGACATTTACCCTTCTAGTTACTACACGTCTCTAATTGATCGAAAGAGGAGTGGGACTTAATCGACAAGGTGCGGGTTTCACCCCTAACTTGACGATTTCGTACCCTAAGCGTGGTTGGTACTTACCAAACGAAGAGCATATTCCGATTCGTTGGTAAGGGTCCACTAGAGTTTGAATTGGAAATTTTTCCATCAAGATGTGGATTTAACTCCTAACTTGATGACGAAATTTCGTGCAAAAAGAATAAGAATAGCAGAATGAGAGTCATTCACCAAATTGTGGGTTTCACGCTTATTTTAGTGAACTCGTCTCGTTTATGTTACGAGTGTCTTCAAGTCTTCAAAGTGCGTATTGTGTAAAAATGTCTTAGGAAAGACATCATGTATATGTGTTAAGGCCAAAAGAAGAGGAGAACAAGTAGGAAGCATAACGTTTTAAGCATAAACAAGAATGGTCAAAACAGGTACTTAGAACTATAGACTAGGTCGAACATGGAAATTCTACCTAATTCCCTATAGTTATGGCTCTGATACCAATCTGTCACACCCCAACCGATGGCGGAAACATCAGAGTGAGACGAAATAGATTGCTCATTGCTCACAACGCGAATAATGACAATATTTAATTAAAGCCGAATTTCATTTCAATAACGATTGTCAAGTACAACATTGAAGCAAATTACAAATAACATAATACAACAAAAATTGATACAACAAATTTAGCCTAAACGTCTACTTATGTGTATCTAAGTCCTTGCTATTTGATTTCATAGAATCCTCTTCATCAACCTGTAACATGTTTTAAAATACAATTCAATGCAAAAGCAAAGACGAGTACACAAGTTTAAGCATAGTATACATATACGATTAACGTTTAAACGAATCGTCATGGCAACTATGATTTTACTAGAGCATATACAAGGCATGCAATACTGATAGCCAAACCCTTAATGCAAACACGCTGTGGCCTCAAGTTTATGCAATGGAGGGGGATGCGTGACTTCCTATTGCGCTATACATGTTAAACGAAGGCTTAAAACAAGTTAATGACTAAAGTATCACATAAAGACTGTCCAAGATATAAGCATCATGTAATCGTATCAAGTATTCATGTGTATAGGATTCTTTGTGCATTTCATAAAGTTTAAGTGTTGTGGTTTTGGTATAAGTAAACATGTTACACCCAAAAGTGTTGTAAACGAAAAGTGGGTTGAGTGTACTCACGGTTTTGCGTAGTCTTCATACTTGATGAGTTCGCAAAGTGGGTTGATGGGTGGGATGAGCGCCGAGTTATCCTACAAGAGGAGAACTTAGGTTGGTTTCGAACGATAACGGAGGATTTAGGAATTAAAAGCAATTAAGTAGTTTATACGAGAAAGTAATCACTTAGACTTAATACTCGTTTTTGACACTATAAGACCATTCGGGTTGATGTGTTTTCATGGATGGATACCCATTAGAATCGTAATGAGAGATTAACTACTTAGGTGATGGAACCTAGTACCATGACGAATAATCATTTGTATGTAAACACGTATTTAAAAATTAAATGCATGTAAGGCAAGTATGTATCAGGTATGAATTTTATTACGATCAAAGTCTCGGATTAAAATATTGGGAAATGAAATACGAATGCGATACGAATACAAGTTTCCATAAATAGAAATACGATTACACTTTCTAATTAAGGAAAGTACGAAAAACGAGGCGTTACAAAAACTGAGTCGTACGTTATTAGGCAAGTAAATCTGATCATAACATATACTGGTTTCCTTTACGACGTAAAACAAACCAAAACAATGCCTTAAAAGTGTTGGTAGAAAGTGCTGGACGCACTAATTGCGGTGACACTAACTGTGTCGGAAAACCCCCTGAAACGAATCCGAACAAGAAATGACGGCATGTTAATGCCATACCTGAGTCCAAATACAAATGAAAACATATATTCGAGAACAACTATTACAATAATACATAACTTTCCGGTATAACGCCTAAATTGCAAAATTGTCCGTTTCGACCGAAAAGGCGACAAATGGCGATTTGTCCGCAAGACTAATTCGGAGGATTTCGGATGTCAAGATAAGAATAAAACAATGCTAAACATCCTAAAATAATGTGAGAATAGCAAAAATGTACAAAAGGTATCGTTTCCGGTTATTCGGCAAACAGTGCGCAACTTGACCGGAAAGCGGCCGATCTTCGAAACGACGAATATTTTAGTGGCCGATAGCCTCATCCGAGCGTCTAGTGAACTAGTTAAGCATTATTTGGAACTCGGAATCCATTCAATTAACATGAGGTCACGAAAACACAACTTTCGGAAAAGTTCGACGGCGGATCATAAAAGTGGCGATATCGATCGAACGGTCGAACGAAGACATATCGGCAACCCTAATTCATCGTGTATTCATCTAGCGAGCTAGTCGTGAACATTTTTGGACCAGAAATGCACTAATTTGACACCATATTAGTGGTGGTAATCGAAAACACACATTTCCGGTAATAAATATATAGTTTCGTTTATTAGCGAATAGTTCGACGATGAGCGATCTAGCGACATATCCGCCATCCGAAACTTATTTTAGAGGATCATATGGATTAAATGCCATATAATTACACCCTAAACACAAGTCTTATGCTTATTGCTAGAAGATTAACCCTAATTACCATACTTATCTTAATCACCTAAATATCTTTATTTTCAACATGTGGTAAAAATAAAATTTACACTTACCCCACCCATCATAGTTGACGGTCACAAGAGGGTCCCACCCCACATGATTTTGTTGAAATTTTGAGATCTTAAGTATGGTGTATGAGATGTGTGATGGAACTTGAAAGACTGGAGGATTATAAATCATGATCACCTAAAATAATACATCACATTCATTCACCAAAATTTGCAACATCCTTATTTCTTTCCCCCTCTTGCTCACAGCTACAACACCACCACCCTAAGCCACCTTTGTGCCACCCTTAAACACCACATTCCATACACTTTGAAGCTTGATCAAGCCCATTAAAGAAGCATTCAAGGATGGAGATCATTAGGGGTTCTTAAGGAGCTTATTTTCTTCTAAATCTTCAAGAAGCTTGTGCACCCACTGTGAGCTATCCTCCATAATCTAACTTATTTTATGCTTAGATTATTAGTGTACAAGTTGATCATCTTGAAAATCAAGAAAAGATACATCAAAAATCCTAAAATACAACATAATAATAACAATAAATATTGTTTATTTTGTGTTGATTACATGCTTATATGATTGTTAGATTGTATATTGAAGTGGTTTATGTTGATATTATGATATAAAAGTAAGATGATCTTGTGTGATTTAGAATAAAAATAAGGATTTAAACATGATAAGGTTTAAATCTAAACAAGATCATCACTTACATCATCCATATAAAATACTACAACTTAAACATAATTTTTATACATAAGAATGATTTTTATAAGAAATAACCATATGTATTTAAGTCGTAATCACATTAAAATGTGTAGTAATCAAAGAGTTACAGGCATGAACTTGTTTAAATGACATACTAAATGTTGTTTTGAAAAGAATAATAAACACTAAAAACCCTCTTGATTTACTAGGGTTTTTTTTTAACAACAAAAGTCATGGATGATCATATGTAGATTATGTTAAATAAATATTAGATGGTTTTTTGACGATGATTATGAGTTTAAACATGTTTTAAATACGTTTTTGAAACATGGAAAACGCCATAGTTTAGGGGAAACTTTGGCGAAATTTTCTAAAAATCTAATCGCGATTAAAGCATGATTAGTGGGTGATTATTGGGACTAAACGCGATTAGTAACCTAAAACATCATTAAGTGGACTCTAATGACAAGGGTTATTCCTAAATAACCAAGTGTTTAAAATAAAGTCACAAATATATATTTACAAGAAAAATAAATACTTTTACAAATATATATTCTTGTAAGGAAAATAATATAAGTGTTGTATGCATATTTGTTGCTAATAAATAATATGTATACAAGTGTGTATTGTATATGTATGTATTAGAAATTTAGGGTATTCACAATAAAATACCCAATCCTATACAAATACAAATACTTAAACAATATACCAAGTATTGGTGACATAATAAATACATTCTCACAATGCGTCAAAATAATAAATCAGCCAATTAAAGCAAATGCGAACAATAGGCGGACATTCAAGATTTCACCTTCACGTCGACGACAACGGACGATTCTCGACGAAAACACACATGTAATAAACGAGCCGACAACGAGCCTAAATATATATTTAGACGTTTAACATGTTTATATATTATCGAAAGGAAAATCCGGAAAGTTAAGTGTATTAAGAAGTTAGAAAAAAATTATAAGTAAACACTTATAATAAAAATGGGCTTACATATATATACATTTGGGCTAGGCCCAAATTGTGATAATCGTATATTAGGCCCAAATTCCATAGTAGTTATGGATGAGGCCCAAAACATATAAAAATACATGGGCTAGGCCCAAAGACATAAAATACATGGGCTAGGCCCAAAGACATAAAATACATGGGCTAGGCCCAATGACATAAAAACATGGGCTAGGCCCAAAGACATAACATACATGGGTTAGGCCCAAAGACATAAAATACATGGGCTAGGCCCAATGACAAGAAAACATGGGCTAGGCGACAATAAAACATGGGCTAGGCCCAACGACAAGAAAACATGGGCTAGGCACAATGACATGTGAAGGGCAAGGCCCAGTTCACACATTGTTTGAAAACAATAATATATACATATTTTCAAGAAATATATATAACAATATTCATCGAACAAACAAGCTACCAACACTATAATAACATTATAAGTTGTTCAATCATAACAAGTAAATAAATAACAAGAATTCAAGATGAACAACGAGTACAAGGTCCATTGAGACCTAGGTGTCTAATGAAACCAATACGCATGTAGGTTACGTTGCGGACACCAAAAGTTAAACAGTACGACTTAAAGGAACGCAAAAACTGTGAGTTCATGTCCCTCCTTTCACTTATTTCAAGTTTTGTTTTAAACTATCGAGGGGAAATACATGTCATGTCAAAACAGTATGTTAGCTATGGGTTAGCAGATAACAGATCACTGTGCGTAAGTAGGATGATAACAATAGTAACCATTAATCACTTAGTGACCAAGGTGCAAAAGAAGTAGATCTATTGAGTTTGAGACCCACTCCACTCCTTGTTGGTATACCCTTTGGAGTGCTTTTGTGATCCCAATGATGTCAAAGTAGTCTCGGTTTGGTTACTTACTTATGGCACAAGTATGTCAGCGTGCTCGCGATACACTGATAGGTCCTTAATTAACTCATTGATGCTAATAACATACTTGGATTTCAATACAGGTTTTCAAGGATGACATTTTGATACGAAAACATTTAAACTACATGAACTCGCCAACTTTATGTTGACTTTTTAAAATTTACATGTATTTCAGGGCGCAGGACGGTTGATGATGGGATCCGGGTTTGGGAACTGTCAGGACAATGATGTATTATCTTTGGGAGGGTTTGCATTTTATATCCCAACTTCGTTTGGGTATATAGAGGTCAAAGCCTCAGCATGAAATTGTGATGAAAACACTATCCTATTTTGGAACAATGTCGTTTAAACTATGTTTGTAATGGTAACTTGAAACTGATAACAATGTGATTTCACCTTTTGATGGTTGTAAATATCGGAACAAAACTTATGAATGGCATGCATCGTTGTTAATTTATGATGTTTACTATATTGGATGCAATGATTACCTAATAGTCACACACTTGCGCTTCCGCTACGACCAGGGTGTGACAGATTGGTATCAGAGCTCCGATTGTAGTGAACCGGGGAAAAAATTTTTTAATAAAAGTTTGGTCTACAATCACCAGGGGCTCGCCCATGAAAACAAAGTTTTAAAACATCATAGAAATGTTTTGGAATTAAAACAAGATAACAAAAAGGTTTCATTGTGTCACTATAAACAAGGATCTATCACACGAGCTCAACTATAAGTAATGAGTAGAGTCAATACATAACTAGTCAATGATGGATAGACATAAAACAGTAAGATTCCATGGAACACAAAAGAGAACAAGCTTTGCATGAGAAATGGTGATTAATTTAAAATATATCATAAATTACTAACATGTATATATATGCATTGTACGAAATATTTGCCAGGACTATGTCTTCAGCATCGAGTTACGAGGAAGACCCAGAGGAGCATATATCCGATGATGGATATGATCCTGCTGCCGAGGCCCAACCTTTAGAGGATGGAGCCGAAGATGGAGACGATGGGGACTTCCAACCACTGGCACTGATCGATCCTATGGAGGTAGATGCACCTCCAGCAGACGACGTATGGGCCTTCCCTCAGCCCCCGCATGACATCATAGTATATGGTCACCCGGAGGGTGAACACGCTATTGTACATCTGGTTGTGCCCCTTGCTGTGGTCCCTCTTGTGATTGATTTGGATGATGACGACGACGAGATACCAGTATTCCATGTTGAACACATGGAGGACGACCTGGGAGATGGAGAGGTCTTTGACGATATCGCTATACTCGAGATTCCACCCCCAGATATTCCAGTCGTGGACTCTCGTCATCTACTGATGCTGCTCCGAGTGAGCATGAGGCGGACGATGCTTCGTCTGCCGTTCCAGGCACCCCTGCATCCATGTATTCACCCCCTGCGACCTCACCGGCTCGCGTCAGTTCGTTCCCTGTCAGAGTCCCGACCCCTTGACCACTCACTATACAGGACCGACCCGTTGCTACTCTCTGAGCGGCACTCCATGTGCCCCCGAGCAGCCATCACTACCCCTATCACCACCGCTGACTCCACCTTTCTACTGCCCATTCCATCACTCGTCATGCCCGTCCGAGGCACGAGTGCAGGAGCTAGAGCAGTTTCAGACGGATGCTACTAGGCGCATTTCTAGCCTCGAGGAGGAGATGGCCTACTATCACAGCATGTTCCCACGATCGCCATTTCCACCACCCCCTGCACCCCAGTAGCATGTTTGTAGATATCTTTTGGGGATCAGCTGTACTTTTGTTGTTTTGGCTCATGAAGACACAGCCTTGAAGATCCCAGCTTTTGGAAGACAACTTATTGACGTGAAGAAGCAATGTAGTAGAAAATGGTACTTTTGTAATGTAAAAACTTGTATTGACTAGGGTTGTGTACCCCTAAGTCCTTTTTGGCTCTTTGCGAACAAATTGTAAAAAGTTATCATTGTATAAAAGTGTATTTTCTTTATGTTACATTGTATTTCTTTTATGTTATGGTGGACTATGTCATGATGTGGTGATTTTATGATTGATGCATTGCACCGTGGTGATATTATGATTTATACTTTATGACACGACGAGCTATGTTTATGATGACGATGGGTGTGCATATGGCGTTGGCATATATTAATTTATTTATTTATCATGTACCGATGTGCTGTTGCATCTGTTCAAAAAAAATAATGCAAGTATTATTCGGCTAATTGAGCGACATATTGTGTTAGAAGACAATGTCGCCCCACATAAGAAGTTCAAACAATAACACCCTACCCACCACACAAGAGGAGCTGAACGAACGCATCTACCAAGCCATTGCACAATACGAGGCGAACCACTCTGAGCATAGTGGCGGTACAGGAGGTTCAACAGGGGTAAATCCTCCCACTAGTAATACACGGTTTCTCATAAAACCTCGATACACTCTTATCCATCTTATTCGTGCTACTTACTCATGCTCAAATGGTGTATCCCATGATTCCAGGATGCACATATAAGCAGTTTCTTGACTGTAAACCTCTGAAATTCGATGGTACCGGAGGCGCTGTAGCCTTCGTATGTTGGACTGAGAGGGACATTCTTGGTTCAGACATTGTTGGGTATACGCAGCGATTCCATGATTTATCCCGAGTGGTGCCATATCTAATGGAACCAGAATTTAAACGTATTGAGAGGTACATTTGGGGACTTGCTCCCGAGATTCTGAGTTTGGTTACCTCTTCGAAACCCTAGAGATTTGTGATGCTATTGAGCTAGCTGTCAGTCTGACCGAAGAGGCTGTACGTCAGGGAAAGTTGCTAAGAATGGTGGAAATAAGAAAGAATCTGCTAAGGAGACCACTGATTCCAACAAACGAAAATTTTCTCACTTCAAGAAAGGTTCTCGTGGTAACAACAACAGTAACAAGAGACAAGCCACGAGAGAAGTTAAGGAAACCAAAGCATATGTTACCACAACCACGAACACTGCGGTTAAGAAAGCTTATACCGGGGACGCACCGAAATGTCCCAAGTGTCCTTTCCACCATCATGGGGAATGTCGTGGCCCCAATTGTGGAAAATCTGGCAAATTTGGTCATCGAACTGAAGCGTGCCGAGGAACCAATACTGGAGATCAAGGTTGTTTTGGATGCAGAAAAAAGGGGCATTTCAAGAAAGATTACCCTAAAGCGAATCAAGCGTGTGGGAGAGCGTTTGTAATTGGAGCTAAGGATGCTCGACAGGATCCAAACGTGGTCACCGGTACGTTCCCTATTAATGATCACTTTGCATCTATTCTTTTTTGATACTGGGGTAGATTTCAGTTTTATTTCTAAAGGGTTTAGGGGTATACTAGGGGTAAAGTCGAGTAAACTAGATGTTCCCTACTCGATTGAGCTAGCTAATGAATTTTAATTGAGTCAAAAGAAAGAATAAAGAAATGTACGTTAGAATTGGGTGAACGGAAGTTTGATATAGATCTATTACCAGTTCAACTGGGTAGTTTTGATGTTGTCATTGGAATGGATTTGCTATCCAATAATCGAGCCGAGGTTATATGTCATGAGAAGATCATTCAAATTCCCTTGTTCGATGGAGAACATTTGATGATTCATGGGGAAGGCTTGATACACCTCTTCGAATCATTAACTGCATGAAGGCTCAGAAATGCTTGAGGAAAGGATACATCGCCTTTCTTGCCCACGTGGTGGATAAGAAGGCCGAGGAGCACAATATTGAGGACATACCAGTAGTGAGGGAATATCCCGAGGTTTTTTCAGAAGACTTGCCGGGACTACCCCCACAACGACAAGTCGAATTCCGTATCGACTTAGTGCCAGGAGCTGCACCTGTGGCAAAAGCTCCATATCGACTGGCGCCTTCAGAAATGAAGGAACTATCCACACAGCTGCAAGAGTTGCTCGACAAAGGTTTCATAAGGCCGAGTGTCTCGCCTTGGGGAGCTCCGGTGCTGTTCGTAAAGAAAAAGGACGGAACATTTTGCATGTGCATCGACTACCGGGAGTTAAACAAGTTACTATCAAGAACCGGTACCCATTACCAAGAATCGATGATCTATTCGACCAGTTGCAAGGGTCAAGTTTTTACTCGAAGATTGATTTGAGATCCGGTTATCATCAATTGAGAATCCAGGAGGAAAGTATTCCTAAGACATCGTTTAGGACTCGTTACAGTCATTACGAGTTCCTCGTTATACCTTTTGGCCTTACGAACGCCCCTGCAGTATTCATGGATTTGATGAACCGGGTGTGTAAGCCATACCTTGACAAGTTCGTGATCATATTCATAGATGATATACTGATATACTCACGCACCGAGAAAGAGCACGAACAACACCTGAGAACCATTTTGGAATTGCTGAAGAAAGAACAGTTATACCCAAGTTCTTGAAGTGCGAATTTTGGATCCGCGAGGTGCAATTTCTTGGCCATGTGGTGAACGAGAAGGAATACATGTTGACCCTTCGAAGATGGAGGCAATAAAGAATTGGACCACGCCAAGAACTCCCACAGAAATACGACAATTCCTAGTATTAGCGGGATATCACAGGAGATTTATTGAAAACTTCTCCAGAAGGATAGAAAGTTTGATTAGGGAGAGAAGCAAGAATCGACATTCTAAGTATTTAAAGAAAAGCTATGCAATTCACCAATACTATCCCTCCCGGACGGTACCACTGACTTTTTGGTGTACTGTGATGCATCACATCAAGGTTTGGGTTACGTGCTAATTTCAATGAGAAAATGCCATCGCGTATGCGTCTCGACAGTTGAAAGTTCATGAAAGGAATTATACCACGCATGACCTGGAGCTAGTTGCCGTGGTATTTCCCTTGAAGATATGGCGTCATTATCTATATGGCACTAAGTGTACCATATTCACTGATCATAAAAGTCTTCAACATATATCCAACCAAAAAGAACTGAATATGCGCCAACGACGTTGGGTGGAACTGTTGAATGATTATGACTGCGAGATTAAGTACCACCCGGGCAAAGCAAATGTTGTAGCAGACGCTTTGAGTAGAAAGGAACGAGTCAAAACATTACGGGTGCGAGCCTTGGAGATGACAATCCAGACGAACTTCACAACTCGAGTGCGTGAAGCACAACAAGAAGCTTTGAAACGAGAAAACATCCCAGCGGAATCATTAAAGGAATGGAAAAGCAATTGGAACCAAACAAGGATGGAACTTTATACTTTATGGGAAGGATTTGGATTCCCTATTATGGTGAGTTGTGAGACTTGGTGCTGGACGAAGCACACAAGTCCAAATATTCAATACACCCAGGATCGGACAAAATGTACCAGGATCTTTGAGAATATTATTGGTGGCCTAATCTGAAGGGAGATATTGCAACCTATGTTGGGAAACGCCTAACTTGTGCAAAGGTCAAGGCCGAATATCAAAAGCCATCTGGGTTATTACAACCATAGATTCCGGTCTGGAAGTGGGAACAGATATCAATGGATTTCATTACAAAGTTACCACGGACCTCTCGAGGTCATGACATGATCTGGGTTATCATCGACCGGCTAATCAAATCAGCTCACTTCCTACCCATCCGTGAGAAAGACAGTATGGAGAAACTAGCGGAACTGTGTCTGAAGGAGATTGTGGCACGTCATGGTGTGCCAATCTCGATAATCTCTGATAAAGATGGTCGCTTTGTGTCACGTATTGGCAATCATTTCAAAATTCATTTGGTTCTCGCTTGGATTTAAGCACAACCTTTCACCCGCAGACCGATGGTCAGAGCGAGCGAACCATTCAAACATTAGAAGACATGCTTCGGGCCTGTGTGATGGATTTAGGCGGAAACTGGGATACTCATTTACCGTTGGTAGAGTTTTCCTACAACAACAGTTATCACACCAGTATCAAGGCCACGCCATTTGAAGCACTATATGGACGAAAGTGTCGATCGTCATTGTGTTGGGCGGAAGTCGGTGACAGATAACTTATTGGTCCCAAACTAGTACAAGAGACCACAGACAAGATATTTAAGATATGTGAGCGTATTAAAGCAGCCCAATATAGACAAAAGAGCTACGCAAATCGAAGACGCAAACCATTATCCTTCGAGGTGGGAGACAAAGTATTGTTAAAGGTCTCATCTTGGAAAAGCGTAGCTAGGTTCGGAAAGCGTGGGAAGCTCAACCCGAGATATATTGGACCTTTCAAAATTCTGGCAAAGATTGGTACTGTGGCTTACAAGTTAAAACTGCCAGAGGAACTCAATAATGTACATGACACCTTTCATGTCCAATCTGAAGAAAAGTCCAACAAATGACATCGTTATCATTCTAGCAGATGAAATTCATGTTGATGACAAATTACAATTCACCAAAGAACCAGTTGAATTCATGGACTGGAAGGTCCAAAAGACAAGAAGAAGCCAAATCAAACTGGTGAAGGTTCGCTGGAACTCACGTCACGGTCCCGAGTATACGTGGGAGTGTGAAGATCAAATGAAGTCAAAATAACCCTAACTGTTCGAGAAGACTCCTTCAGTGGATGCCTCAAGCTAAATTTCGGGACGAAATTCTTTTTAAACAGGGGGAGTATGTGACAACCGGCAAATAACTGGTAATTCCGTACAATGTAATCACTAATTTCATATTATAATCTCATGCATGTTTATCGTAATTTAAATTCAAAACTGAGTCGTACCTTATTAGGGCAAGTAAATCTGATCATAACATATACTAGTTTCCGTTACGACGTAAAACAAACCAAAACAATGCCTTAAAAGTGTTGGTAGAAAGTGCTGGACGTACTAATTGCGGTGACACTAACTGTGTCGGAAAACCCGCTGAAACGAATCTGAACAAGAAATGACGGCATGTTAATGCCATACCTGAGTCCATATACAAATGAAAACACATATTTGAGAACAACTATTACAATAATACATAACTTTCCGGTATAACGCCTAAATTGCAAAATTGTCCGTTTCGACCGAAAAGGCGACAAATGGCGATTTGCCCGCAAAACTAATTCGGAGGATTCCGGATGTCAAGATAAGAATAAAACGATGCTAAACATCCTAAATAATGTGAGAATAGAAAAAATGCGCAAAAGGTATCGTTTCTGGTCATTCGGCAAACAGTGCGCAACTTGACCGGAAAGCGGCCGATCGTCGAAACGACGAATATTTTAGTGGCCGATAGCCTCATCCGAGCGTCTAGTGAACTAGTTAAGCATTATTTGGAACTCGGAATCCATTCAATGGACTTGAGGTCACGGAAACACAACTTTCGGAAAAGTTCAACAGCGGATCATAAAAGTGGCGATATCGATCGAACGGTCGAACGGAAGACATATCGGCAACCCTAATTAATCGTGTGTTCATCTAGCGAGCTAGTCGTGAACATTTTTGGACCGAAAATGCACTAATTTGACACCATATTAGTGGTGGTAATCGAAAACAAACGTTTCCGATAATAAATATATAGTTCCGTTTATTATCGAATACTTCGACGATGAGCGATCTAGCGACATATCCGCCATCCGAAACTTATTTTGGAGGATCATATGGATTAAATACCATATAATTACACCCTAAACACAAATCTTATGCTTAATATGCTAGAAGATTAACCCTAATTACCATACTTATCTTAATCACCCAAATATCTTCATTTTCAACATGTGGTAAAAATAAAAATTTACACTTACTCCCCCATCATAGTTGACGGTCACAAGTGGGTCCCACCCCACTTGATTTTGTTGAAATTTTGAGATCTTAAGTATGGTGTATGAGATGTGTGATGGAACTTGAAAGATTGGAGGATTATAAATCATGATCACCTAAAATAATGCATCACATTCATTCACCAAATTTGCAACATCCTTATTCCTTTCTCCCCCTCTTGCTCACAGCTACAACACCACCACCCTAAGCCACCTTTGTGCCACCCTTAAACACCATATTCCGTACACTTTGAAGCTTGATCAAGCCCATTAAAGAAGCATTCAAGGATGGAGATCATTAGGGGTTCTTAAGGAGCTTATTTTCTTCTAAATCTTCAAGAAGCTTGTGCACACATTGTGAACTAATCTCCTCCATAATCTAGCTTATTTTTATGCTTAGATTATTAGTGTACAAGTTGATCATCTTGAAAATTAAGAAAAGATACTTCAAAAACCCTAAAATATAACATAATAATAACATTAAATATTGTTTATTTTGTGATGATTACATGCTTATATGATTGTATATTGAAGTGGTTTATGTTGATATTATGATATAAAAGTAAGATGATCTTGTGTGATTTAGAATAAAAATAAGGATTTAAACATGATAAGGTTTAAATCTAAACAAGATCATCACTTACATCATCCATGTAAAATACTACAACTTAAACATTATTTTTATACATAAGAATGATTTTTATATGAAATAATATAAAAGTAAGATGATCTTGTGTGATTTAGAATAAAAATAAGGATTTAAACATGATAAGGTTTAAATCTAAACAAGATCATCACTTACATCATCGATGTAAAATACTACAACTTAAACATTATTTTTATACATAAGAATGATTTTTATAAGAAATAACCATATGTATTTCAGTCGTAATCACATTAAAATGTGTAGTAATCAAAGAGTTACATGCATGAACTTGTTTAAATAACATACTAAAGAATTGTTTTGAAAAGAATAATAAACACTAAAAACCCTCTTGATTTACTAGGGTTTTTTTTAACAACAAAAGTCATGGATGATGATATGTAGATTATGTTAAATAAATATTAAATGATTTGTTGATGATGATTATGAGTTTAAACAAGTTTTAAATACATTTTTAAAACATGGAAAACGCCATAAACGCCATAGTTTAGGGGAAACTATGGCAAAATTTTCTAAAAATCTAATCGCGATTAAAGCATGATTAGTGGGGTGATTAGTGACGCGATTAGTAACCTAAAACGTCATTAAGTGGACTCTAATGTCAAGGGTTATTCCTAAATAACCAAGTGTTTAAAATGAAGTCACAAATATATATTTACAAGAAAAATAAATACTTTTACAAATATATATTCTTGTAAGGAAAATAATACAAGTGTTATGCATATTTGTTGCTAATAAATAATATGTATACATGTGTGTATTGTATATGTATGTATTAGAAATTTAGGGTATTCACAATAAAATACCCAATCCTATACAAAATACAAACACTTAAACAATATACCAAGTATTGGTGACATAATAAATACATTCTCACAATGCGTCGAAACAATAAATCAGACAATTAAAGCAAATGCGAACAATAGGCGGATATTCAAGATTTCACCTTCACGTCGACGACAACGGACGATTCTCGACGAAAACACACATGTAATAAACGACGCCGACAACGAGCCTAAATATATATTTAGACGTTTAACATGTTTATTTATTATCGAAAGGAAAAATCCAAAAAGTTAAGTGTATTAAAAAGTTAGAAAAAAATTATAAGTAAACACTTATAATGAAAATGGGCTTACATATATATACATTTGGGCTAGGCCCAAATGGTGATAATCATATATTAGGCCCAAATTCCATAGTAGTTATGGATGAGGCCCAAAACTAATAAAGGCCCAAAAACATATAAAAATACATGGGCTAGGCTCAAAGACATAAAATACATGGGCTAGGCCCAAAGACATAAAATACATGGGCTAGGCCCAATGACATAAAAACATGGGCTAGGCCCAAAGATATAAAATACATGGGCTAGTCCCAATAACATAAAAACATGGGTTAGGCCCAAAGACAAGAAAACATGGGCTAGGCCCAATGACAAGAAAACATGGGCTAGGCCCAACGACAAAAAAAACATGGGCTAGGCCTAATGACATATGAAGGGCAAGGCCCAGTTCACACATTGTTTGAAAACAATAATATATATATATATATATATATATTTTTAAGAAATATATATAACAATATTCATCGAACAAACAAACTACCAACACTATAATAACATTATAAGTTGTTCAATCATAACAAGTAAATAAATAACAAGAATTCAAGATGAACAACGAGTACAAGGTCCATTGAGACCTAGGTGTCTAATGAAACCAATACGCATGTAGGTTACAATACGTTGCGGACACCAAAAGTTAAACAGTACGACTTAAAGGAACGCAAAAACTGTGAGTTCATGTCCCTCCTTTCACTTATTTCAAGTTTTGTTTTAAACTATCGAGGGGAAATACATGTCATGTCAAAATAGTATGTTAGGTATGGGTTAGCAGATAACAGATCACTGTGCGTAAGTAGGATGATAACAATAGTAACCATTAATCACTTAGTGACCAAGGTGCAAAAGAAGTAGATCTATTGAGTTTGAGACCCACTCCACTCCATGTTGGTATACCCTTCGAAGTGCTTTTGTGATCCCAATGATGTCAAAGTAGTCTCGGTTTGGTTACTTACTTATGGCACAAGTATGTCAGGGTGCTCGCGACACACTGATAGATTCTTAATTAACTCATTGATGCTAATAACATACTTGGATTTCAATACAGGTTTTCAAGGATGACATTTTGATACGAAAACATTTAAACTACATGAACTTGCCAACTTTATGTTGACTTTTTAAAATTTACATGTATTTCAGGGCGCAGGACTTGAGCTGGTGATGGGATCCGGGTTTGGGAGCTGTCAGGACAACGATGTATTATCTTTTGGAGGGTTTGCCTTTTATATCCCAACTTCATTTGGGTATATAGTGGTCAAAGCCTCAGCATGAAATTGTAATGAAAACACTATCCTATTTGGAACAATGTCTTTTAAACTATGTTTGTAATGGTAACTTGAAACTGATAACAATGTGATTTCACCTTTTGATGGTTGTAAATATCGGAACGAAACTTATGAATGGCATGCATCGTTGTTAATTTATGATGTTTACTATATTGGATGCAATGATTACCTAATAGTCACACACTTGCGCTTCCGCTACGACCAGGGTGTGACACCGAAAACATTTAAGAGAAAAGGGGGTCATGAACTCACTGATTTGCGTCCGTGAATATATGCTAGCAATTCGTGTATCCCAAAGAGCATATCAACCTACAAGTGCTCTAACTCATTAGACAGTTGAGTTGAGGTTAAAGGTGTACACGTTGTTCATCTTGAACGTTATTGTATAAGTTAAGTATTTGGATCCCTTACGTATTTTAAATATGTTGCGTTTGTTTCATATTTTTGTTTTAATATATATACACTTCTTATATACATATATATATACATATATATATTCTGTATCCATCAAGTGTACGAACGGGCCTTGCCCTTCGTGAGTCTTCATGCCTCGCACGGGTATAAGTGGGCCTAGCCCATAAGAGTCATTGTGCCTCGCACAAGTGAGAATGGGCCTAGTCCATTTGAATCTCCATGATCCACACGGTATGAGTGGGCCTAGACCATGAGAGTCTCCGTGCCGCGCACGTTATAAGTTCGTTACGTGTTTTGTACATTCTTCTAATACATATTTTAAGCATAGCGAACCACGTTCACATGTATAAGTATATGTTCCTTTGTATATGCAAATTGATCTTTTGTATGTCCTCGTTCCATGGTATATGCAAATATTGCATTGTATATGCAAATTATTTTGTTGTATGCATTTGCACCATTATATATGCAACTGTTACTTTGTATATGCAAATTATTTTGTTGTATGCATTTGTTCCATGTTATATGCAAATATTGCATTGTATATGCAAATTTTTTTGTTGTATGCAGTTGCACCATTATATATGCAACAGTTACTTTGTATATGCAAATTATTTTGTTGTATGCATTAGTTCCATTGTATATGCAAATATTGTATTATATATGCAAATTGTTTTAGTGTATGCATTTGCACGTATATGTTTTGCATGTACACTACTTGTAATTCGTGTGTGTTACTAAGTGTTATGGTATAAGTATTTATACGTATTTTTTATACCGTATTATTTGGTATTTACTCTGTAATCATACGTATTTGTATACGTATTATTTGGTATTTATAAGTATTTGCTTTTACATGGGTATAATTTGTGACTCTTTGTTTTATGCTTTCCAGAATTTTTAAGTGTTGAAATATATAGATTTTTAACCAAAAGTATAATAATTTTACGGTTCGTCGTAGAACGTGTTGCTATAAATTTTCTGGTCGAAACGCCTAAGCATCGCCCGTGATAGGTATCCTTCTCGTGTTGTAATGATGCGGTGACCGTTGCAGATAGCTACGCATTTACTTCGTTGGGTCGTTTATTTGATAATTCATGACGGCTTTTGGTTTTAGGTATATAAAATATATATATATATATATATTGTCCGTAATATAAGGTTATGTAACGATTTGCCCGATGTCCGGTTGTTCTTCGTCCGCGTTTCATGCCAAAGTGTAATACAACTTCGTTCATGTAGTTAGTTCCTTAATGTTTTTTTACTCGTTCGTCGTGGGAGATTGTTTGTGTAGTGTATTTTTATTTTAGTTAGTATCCTTCCTAACTTCTAATACATACACATAGTTGTACAAGTATTTATACACATAAGTTGGTATATTTCATACATGTATATATTTTTATTTAAGAATATATTTTTACTTATAAAATTTCCGTTTCACCTTTTTATAACTCTTTTTAACTTATAATTATATATAAGTGTTTATAGAAGTTCTTGTAAGATTAGGGCTTAACCCTTTTCATTAAACTTTCTTAATTACCGATTAAGGTCACTAATCAAATCACGTTTAGTCCCATTAATCACCCCGTTAATAGTACTTTAATCACGATAAGATATTGGAAAAATCTCGCCATAGTTTCCCCTAAACTATGGCATTTTCCACTTTTTTAAAACGTATTTTAAGCATGTTTAAATTCCTTAATCTCAATCAATTTCCAATCAAGTTTCAACCCCAACTTTTTCATGTAACCATTTCACATATAACTATCCTCATAATCCTTGAACTTTATTTATCTTTAACCATACTTTCTAGTAAAAATGATGATAAATTTTAATTGTTTTAGCAAGATTATTTCAACCATCATATTTAACACACTAATCTTGTCCTTTTGGTTAAAAAACTTTGAAAAACACATTTTTAAAACCATCTTAGTGTAATTCATGATTCTTAATTTGCATGAAAGTTATAAAATGTTAAAAATCACTTTTATTTTTGTAGTAAAGTTCATGTATTATGTGGATGATGATCTTGTTAAGATTTAAACATCAAGTTGTTCAAATCACCATTTTTAATCAAGTTCCATACAAGATTATCAAGCTAAACAATATACTTTAACATAATCATCAAGACTATATAAGCTAACTAGCACTAAGCAACATGATCAACACAAAATACATCACATTAGTAGACTTTTTATGTTATGATTAGGGTTTTAAGCTTTGGTTTTCTTAGAGATCAAGATGATCAAGTTGTACTTTGGTATTCTACATAACATGTAAAGCTTGAAAATGGTGAGAAATGATCTTACAACTTTGCACAATGTTATGTAAGCTCTAGATTGAAGAAGATGGTGATGTAGAAGCTCCAAATGCAAGAGAAAGCTCCTAGTGTGCATCCATAACTTGTAGCATATTTAGATCATCTTGTAAGAGGTTAAAAGGATGAGTTTAATGGATGAAAAGGAAGGGCTTAAGGGTGTTTGGGGTTGCCGAAATGAAGAGGGGGAAAGTTATGTGTTTGTGTTGTTATACTTGTTGAAAGTTGATGAATGATAGGTAGGTTAAGTGTTAATATGTTGCACTACCTTTTTCTAGACAAAGATACAATCTTACTACCATACATGATAATCATCATATCTAATACTTTAGGAGGTATGGCCGATGGGTATGGAGACATGACATGATTATTTATATGTATATATATTTTAAACATATAAATCATGTGCACAAAAATGTTAACTTGTAGATATTTTAGTAATTAGGTTAATTACGTAATTTGGGTGTTAATGGTAGTTAGGGTTTTAAATGAAGTCTAACTATCTTATTACTTTAGTGGGTATTGAATTTGAATGGTAAAAATGCCACTAGTTCGCTCATCGATTCGATATCGAGCATTATAAAAATGCTATATAATACCGGGAGCTATAGTTTTATTTTACCATTGATGTGATGGTGTTATTTAAGGCGTTGACGAAGCCAAAATATGGCTAACTAGTTCAATAGCTTTTTAGTTTAGGAGATTGGATTATAGAAATACAACTTGTTTGTCTATGGGCTTGAATTTGGTCAAGTTGTGAACAATGCGGTGTAGCACCGGGAGTTTATGTTTAGGATATTTTGTTGATATTCTCAAGCTTATTTAGGGTGTATAACATTATATACGAGTCCTATGACCCTTAAAGTGTTGAGTTTTGGCGTTTCGGACAATTTACTTTGTTATCTTCTAACGCGATTCGGACGAATTTTAATGACACGTGTTTTCTGGAAAGTTAAAGTGTTTTTGTATTTTATGTCCCTAATTAGGGATTTTTATTTGTATTTCAACCATAAAATGCTTTCGTGCCATTCGTTGCTCATTCTGACAGTTTTCAGAACTTGCTGGCATAAATAGTGTGTTCTGGTGAATAGTGTTTTCAGCATTTGCCAACATATTTGGACATAGTTTGTTGTTTTCTCGCAACATGAAGAATCTAACAATGTTGTCTGGCATAATTAACCATGTCCTATGATTGCTAGACTTCCACGACCTAATCATGCATTAATTTTGTCGTAACGAACGCAATGAATTGTATAATCAAGTTGTTGAGTTGTATGGAATTTACCATTATTTTGTCGGTTGTCACAGTTTAGCAGCTCAAAACAGGTCTTGTTGTGAGGCTTGATAGTTAACATACGATTGAGGGTGTAACACGCAGATGCGACCCTTCGCTTCAGAAACTAATTGGAAGCTTTGAATCAGTGAGCATGGTTCTGGCAGTCTCGATTAGTGTGCGATTCTTACGTTGAGCTACTCCATTTTGTTGAGGAGTATAGGGAGCACTGAATTCATGAAGAATCCCCTTTTCGTTGCAGAATTCGAGCATCCTCTTGTCTTGAACTCAGTACCATTGTCACTGCGGATTCTCTTGATAGGCAAGTGATACAGGTTTTCTAGCTTCCTGAAGAGAATCATAAGACTTTTAAACATTTCATCTTTACTCTCCAGAAAGAAAACCCATGAAAATCTAGAAAAATCATCTACCACGACCAGGCAATATCGATCTCCAGAAATGCTTTTCACGTTTACTGGCCCAAATAGATCCATATGAAGCTTTTCTAGTGGTAGCTTAATAGAGTTAAGCAACTTTCTTGGGTGAGATTTATTATGCTGTTTTCCCTTCTTACAACTCAGACAATCATCAGATAAATGAAAATTCTTCAGATTAACACCCTCCACTAGGTCATTGTGCACCAAATAATTCATCTTTCTCAAGTGAATGTGCCTCATCTTTCGATGCCATAAGATTGACTCCTTGATTGCTTTAGAAACAAAGCACTGAACCTTCTTAGATGTTGTGGATGCGACGCTCATGTCTAGGACATAAAGATCATTCTTTCATGGAGCGCGCATGAGGATCCACTCCTCAGGAATTTTGAATCCCGACTTTAGAATTAAGCATTCTTTATCGTTGAAGTGTGTCCGTGAACTTTTTGTCACAAATTTGCGAAATACTCAGTATATTGTTCTCCAGCTCTGCAATGTAGTTCACCTTGTCAAAGGAAACCACTCCATTCCTAAGAATACCTTCTCCTACAATTCTTCCACCCTGAGTTCCAGCAAAACCAACGTAACCTCCCCAGATAGCTTTGACGTCGTGCAACAACGCAAGCATCCCAGTCATGTGTTGAGAAGCTCCACTATCCATAATCCATTTTGACATGATCGATCTCTGGAGCCCCTACACACATGAGAAAGAAACTATTTAAACAGAGAAACCCAAGCCTGATTAGTCTTGGGTGGGTCTGGAATATCAAACTTCAGACCAACTTTGATCTTGACATTCTGTTTGACATCTGTTTTTGTGTAACGGATGGTTTCAGTTCTACTAAAGATGGTTTGACTTTTGCAACCAAGTTTGTGTTTTCAAATTTTCTCTTTTAGAATAAAACTTTGAATCCCTTTGACGATTCTTGGTGGAAGTTTCACCAATTTCAAATTTAGAATTTTGTTGAATCGTTGAATTTACATTTTTATGGGATTCATTGTTTATTTTCAGAATTTGTTTTGGTACAAACAAGGGTGCCTTTTGTTTCACATCTTTGGTAGATCTGTTGGAGTTGAAAACACGTTTTGGATTTCTTTACGAACATTGTCGTGCAATGTGCCCAACATTGTTACACTTGTAGCACTTCCTATTGTCTTTTTGAACATAGGAATTCAAATCTCATTTTCTACTCTCTTTTTTTCTTGAATTTATCATTGGATTGTTTACCAATGATTTCTTTTTCCTTTTCTGTAGTTGTCCCATAAACAAAATTGATTTTCTTTGCAAAATTTAGCTTTTGAGACTTGTTATACGTTCTTTGCTTTTGAAAACCCAACCCAGCTCCCCTTTTTTCAGGATAGCCTCTGTTCCTTTGATGGTAGGGTTTGTTAACACATTTTGATTTAGAATAAAATGATGCATCTTGTTTTTCTAAATCAGAATGGCTCACCTCAACAAGCTTGAACAAGTTTTCAACACGATACACATTGACATTCTGAATTGGGAAATCCTCATCGGAATATAGTTTATCAGATCCATGCATTTTGTTTACGGTAACGTTTGGATCAGTGTTTAAACTATTTTCTGATGACTCACCATCCAATTCGGATTTGTTAGATTAATTCTTTAGAACACTTTCAACCACAGTATTAACCACATCTGAATCACATTCTTTTTCTGGTTTGGTGTAAGTTATATAAATGTTTGTAGGCAACTCATTTGTCTTTTCAGTTTTCAATTTTAAATTGAGCGCCTTTTCCACCCCAATGGTTTCTTACTAGCATAGCTATTCCACATGGGTGGTGGAACACGATCATAACTTGCACCTTTTTTCATCAATTTAATTCTCTTCCTTGTTTTCAATTTTGGAAAAATGTGATCAATGATCTATGAACTTGTAGATAATGATTAACAATTTGTTAACCCGTTGTGTTTCTATTTTCATTTTCTCAAGTTCACTTTTTAGCTCGGCAATTGTATTTAAATGAATATTAATGGCCATTTGTTTGTCCATTACAGTTCCCTTGAGCATTGAAAGTGTTCCGTCATTTTATCTGATCACCTTTTCAAATTGTTTAACAGATTTGCTTAATTTGTCATAAGCTTATTTTTGTTGAATTATAATCACATGACAAATTATCTGTATAACATTTCAGCTCATTGTATCGTGTTTCTTTTTTAACACACTCACTGCATGGCTCTTGGCACTTCATTCAAGGTGTTTCTTTCACCAACTCATTTACAGACACGTTTACCTCATTCACATTCGCCATACAAGCTTTGTTGATCTTGTCATTCAGATTTTCCAATGTCACTTCAATCCTCTCTTCTTCTTCAAGCTTCTTCTCTTTTTCATAAGACGATCGCTGGCTTGGCTCAAAATAACCTGCAAAAGTTTTAAGAATGTCATTAGGCAAGAGATGTTTAAATGCACTATTTAACAAATTCTCTTCTTCTGATGATGTGTTGTAAAATTCTTCAGGAGCATCATCAAAAGATGCCTCTGAATATTCTTCAGTAACTTCAGGATCTTCAATGATTTCTGTGATTAATGCCAAATTTCGGTCTTCGTGATGTTCTTGTTCCAGTTGAAACCTTCATCCTCTTGAGTAACGACAAGAGCTTTGTCTTTAGCAGTTTGACGGTCCATCTTCGATTTGTATCATTCTTGTTTTGGGTTGAGGACGATGATAAATGGCTTTCTTGTAATAATCGTCAGCAAAAGGGTTCTGATTGCCATGGACTTCTCTATTTGGACATTCTCGTTTGAAATGCCCCTTCTTTCGACATTTGAAGCATGTAACTTTGGACTTATCGAAGCAAGTTTCCCATCAAGTCCTCCCAAATTGTCTTTTCCGGTAATCCCCATGAAACGTTGTGCTCTTCTAACCATGGAAGCAATACACCATTTAATTTCAATCAACTCCATCTTGACCGGATCAATCTGATCGTAATCCTCTCTCGTCATCTCTGAATTCCCAATTTTTCCTTCTACTAAACTATCATACGATACCGAGGAAAGTAATGACATGTGTTGCTTCGCGGTGTTCTCATTGAAGTTTTGAGCATTTTGGAAATCAACAGCAATATTGCACTATAGAACCCGTTGATTGGGATTAGATTGATTGTTCTAGAGATTCTGTGGATTGCTTGAACTATGAGATGATTGTGGGCCTGGAGGCGTATTTGGGTTGGCTGACACAAAAGATTGAAATCCACTGGCTTGACTTGACTGTGGACTTGGTGTGTTGAAAGCGCTGAAGGCAGTTTGAATTTTTGGAGGCTGTATCTGCACGACAGGATTACCCTTGTAATATAGATTTACATCTTCCTGCATTTGGGCGCCTTTGTTCTTTGCCATTTTTTGCATCTCGAGTTCGTGCCCTTCCAATCTTTCAATAAATCTTTGTAATGAGAAATTACTGTACTCTGTTCCATTCTTTACAATAGTCAAGTAATTTGACCATTCTCCTTGTGGTAGAGAGTCTGCCAGCTTATCGACCAATTCTTCATTGGTTTTCACAATTCCCATGTGCTTCATTTGGACCACCAAGTGACAGTATCGTTCAATCAATTGTTTCACCGTCTCTCCCTTGATTAAAGTAAAGATATCAAATTCTTTACTTAATAACGCTCTTTTCCCCTTTCATAGCTGAGCACTTCCTTGGAATTTCAACCACAAAGCATTCCATAAAGATTGAGTGTCATCATCATGCTGTAAAAGCGCCAAGATGTCTTCTTTGATGGCTTGTTTTATAATATTCATCATCTTCTTCTCATTAATGAACTTTTCCATTTCGAATTCCGAGAGTTGACCTAATGTTTTCTCAAGACCATTCTCTCCAATCGGAGCTTGATATTTCGATTCAATGGTAAACCAGCAGGTGAAATGATTCGCTTGAACCCAGTTTATAAATCTTTCACTCCAGCTATCATAGTCTTCAAGATTCATCAGCTTTGGAAGCTTTGTCATCGTGCCCATCTTGTTTTCAAGGTTCATATGCTGAGCTTCGATGGTGGTAACTGCTGAAGCAGCAAATGCATTGTAAAATTCTTCTTCCATTTTTCTACAAAATTTTAGAAACACACTTTCGAAAACACTGATTAGAATGACAAAAGATACGAAATTTAAGAAAAATTTCTTAAAAATGTTCTTCGTGAAAATGACAGAGCTACTCGTGTGACTCAGATGGTTCGTACGAGTAAGATACTCGTGTGAAACAGTGATTCATGCGAGCGAGGTGCTCGTGCGAATGAAGAGGTTACTCGTGCGAGTGACTTCTTCGTGCGAATTACTTACTCGTGCGAATGACAATTCTGGAACTTGTAGATTTTAATAAAACTTGTTTACTTGTTCGTACGAGTGTCTGATTCGACGGATGGCCGTTCGTACGAGTTGTCTCTCTACTCGTACGAGTCAGCTCAGGTCACTAAATGGATGATTTTTACAATTTTTGACATGATTTAGTTGGATTTTAGATCTAAAATTTTCAAGGATTGATTAGAGTTGATTTTAACGTGTAATACTAAAATCCTAGTCCAATTTGTCCATGAATTCGTCCAAATCTGAGATCTGTGTGAGAAAGTGTAGATGTAGAAAACTTCAATGGTTGAATCAGGATCAGAAACTGTTGAAACTGTTGATTGTCTACTAAAAACTTGATGTTTGTCCTCAAATCAGGCCTCAAGGCTCGAATACCACTTGTGAGAGAGGATTGGCTCTCCTCTTATGAGCACCGGACTGATCTGACTCTGCTAACAGAGGCGGAATTCATTGTTAGCGAGTTGACAAACAAACAAGAAAGATATACTACTTAAACACCTTGATTTGTATTGATAAACGTGAATGGTTACAAAACGAGTAAACAGTTTGACAGGGTTCGCCGTAGTCACACACAAACAGTAGTCTAACACAACACTCAAGCTCCTCTATTTATAGGTCAACATGACTCGCACAAGAGGAGTGTGTGTTGACTGGTGTGAGTGATGCCTTGTACGAGTGACAAGGTGTCACTCATACGAGCCACTAAGCTCACTAGTACGAGCCATGTACAAAACATATAAATCATATAATAACATACAATATCTGACATTCTAAGCCCTGTATACATAACCAACACATCCTAGACGTAGGCAATAGACATTATGCACCAACAAAGTCTTCCCCCAGGAAAGCCAAATGATTCGAAAATGCTAAAATGGAAGTCATCCTCAGACACCCATGAATTGACTTTGCTCAGATCAAATGGTAAGATTCAAAAGCTGAAAATGGAGGATGCATATGGTCTGGATGCAGATGACGTCCAAGACTTATTGAACCTTGAATTGCAAATGGATTTTGAAGACATGTTCTCTATGAACTTTGAACTACAGTTCAAAGGGAAAATCAGAGAATTGATGTTGATAAATAAAGATCAGCAATATAAAGGGTTTTGGCATCATCTATTTTGGGGGAGATTGTTGGATCTATTGAACCTTATAAAGAAACAGATGATTGGAAAGCCAAAACAATCTATAATTTCTGATCATTAATAAAGATCTATTACTCTAAACTCTGCTCATACATAAAGACTATTCACAAGATCTGTTAAAGGGAAAGCTCTGCTGGAGGCAAAGGTCTGCTAGAGAGAATCTATGATGAAGCTTAAAAGGCTGTTGAAGCAAAGGTCTGCTGAAGACACCTCAGCAGCTGTTGTTCAATAGAGTCTATTATGTAATTAATGTAATAGTGTTTAGATCTAGCAGATGTTAGAGTTTGTTAGTTTGTTGAATGTCACTTTGATTGTGACATCAGCCTAAGATGCTCAGTGGTTTGAAATGTATAAATAGATCAGTGCTTGTACTGTTCTATTCATCACTTTTCTTCTAAACATTCTGTACGAATAAAGAGAGTGATCTTAGGCCGAGGAGGAGTTCGTGAATTACATGCATACGTGATTATAATTACAAAAGCATGTCCTTGAAAACAATCTTTCTATTGTTGTGATTTCAAAGTTTACTTAATTCCGCTGCACTGTTTCAGTGTATCTGTCATCTTACATTGATTTCATCTAAAAATCACATCAATATCAAACTCAGATACTAACAAAGAATGACAACTCTCCCATCGAACTCATTTCAAATGCCGACTTCATCACTCTCTCGAACTCGTTACACAATTCTTCATGTTGATACACTTTTATGTCTGTCGCTTGTTCTTAGTTATGTTTGTAATTGTACGGTCTTTGTTTAATGTGTCTGTATAGTTTGGCCGTGTCAACCAAATCAAGATATCCTCCTATCTTGGTTTTGTACGACGATTAGTTTATCCGTGTTGTAAAACAGTTGCATGTGTGTATACTGTTGAGTCTAGTGTACGTCATGTCTGCTGGCACGTTCTCCAAAGAACACATCCAAGAAGGATTGAGAGATGCTTCGTACGAGCAAGATGTTGCTCGTACGAGCCACATTCCAGTCATACGAGTGGACATTTCAACCAAGCACCTTCTTGATTCGTACGAGCCAGTCATATTCGTACGAGCCTTTGGTCGTTCGTACGAGCATCTTTTGGAGAATGTTCTTCGTGTCTTATGGTGTTTCGTATGACTAGCAACAATCTTCGTACTGTTGCTAGGTGTGGACACTATATAAACAGACATGCACTTCTCAGTGTAAGAGAGACGTGAGACATCAATAAACAAGCTAGAGAGAGAGATACTGAAGCACAAGAACACAGAGAGTATTTCATGAGTCTGTATGAACATTGTTTGTATGTGTTTGTACTAGTTCTCTTCTGTTAATCAAGATATTGAATCTTTGGTTATCCTGTGTTTCTTACTTTGGTTTGCATACTTACGAGGATTCCGCACTCGTATTTGTGTTGTATAAACAGGGAAGTAGGTTAATCTTGATCCTCCAAGTGGACATACAAGTGGTATCAGAGCTAGGGCTCTCAAACCAAGCTTAGTGTTGTATCTAAGCTAGTTTTGAGGGTTTCTAGAAGTGTTCTTTTACATTCAACAGGAAACTTAAGTTTTTAAAAGATAACCAACTTAAAACTTAGTTAAAACTTGTTGTATCCAGAAAATTTTCATAAAAACCTTGTTAGAATACATGGAGACATGTTAGGATCTGGTTTTTCTTAAAATTTTCTATCAAAGTTCAGTTGGACAAATCTTCAGGTGAGCACTGCCGGAAAACTCACCGGAATATTCTTATAGGGTTGACCAAATCTCTGGACATTCTGGCTTGACTTGAGTGTTTTGACTGAAAAAGCTGATATGGAATGTTTGTCTTTTTAACCAAAATTGTGTAGACAACTGACCACTTTCAAAAACCAGTCTGTGTTAGAAAAGGAAATTTCACCAACCAACCCTGCAAAAAGATTCTTGTCTGTGAAAAACATCCTTGCGAATAACCCATCCGCACGAAGAACAAGGCTGTTCGTTCGAAAAACCAACTCATCCGCACGAAGAACCTAGTTTGCACAAAGCATAAGTTTGTTCGCACGAAAGAGTGTTTATCGTACAAAGCATCTGGTTCGTATGAAGGACAATCACTCGTACGAAACATTGATTCGTACGAAGAACAAGCTTAATTTGTTTTTCGTGTTTCAGCTTTTCAAAACTCTGAGTTTTTTTTTAATTTGTGAACTTTAAAAGGAGATTGTTATTTTCAAAAATTACATTAAAACCTTTTAATTTTCATAATCAAGAAAACATAATGAGTAACAATCCTTGGGATTGGGGGAGTAGTTCAAGCACAAATCAAGACTCATCACAAAGCTTCGCAACTTCATGGGTTAATCATTAATGCCTCAGCATACAACCATGATTACCGCAAATCAATGGGCATGTGTCGCAAATCAAAATCAAAGCATTCAGACTCTTCTTATAAGCGGGAGTGAAACTGGGAGTAATAACCGTCCACCAAAACTGAACCATATGAATGATTATCCTTCGTGGGAAATTTTTTGCATACATATGTTCTCGGACAAAATATAGAATTATGGACATGTTTTACTACACCATATAAGGAATCTCTCGAAGAAGCAGGATCAAATCCAACTTCCTTAGCCAATCTAGATAAAAGTGATAAAAAGGCTTATGATTTAGAGAAAAAGGCATTTACTATCCTTATAAGCACTTCATAAGGATATTTATCATAAGTTTGTGTACTGTACCACCACCAAGAATATGTGGGATACTTTGGAAGCAAGAGGAGAAGGAAATGCTACAACCAGAAAAATACGACATGATCTGCTAAAGAAGGAGTTTGAAGGTTTCATGTTCATGGAAATTGAAACATTGAGCGACATGACAACACGTTTCTACCACCTGCTCAATGAGATGTATTCCTACAAAGTGTTAGCATCTCCACAGGAAATCGTGATGCGTTTTGTTGACGCCTTACCGCCAAAGTGGAGTCAATTTATTGACTTACTAAGGCATATAAGTGTTTTGGATGTCATCAGTATCTATGAATTTGTTCAGAAACTGGAGAATAAAAATGAAGAAGAGATCCGGAAAGCAAAAAAGGGTTTCTATTCCACAAAACCCTGAGATGTACTTTGGAGGTATTAACACAGGTGTCAATACAATTCAGCAACCAAAACTTCAGACCGCGTTTGTGTCAAATGTTAACCCCTTTTTACCACCACCAGCTCAAACGGATCAATCTTCCGGCTCAAGTACTCAAACCTATGGTCAAATATTTGATCTTAAAGCCTTTCTACCACAACCTCAAGTTGTTAGACCTCAAGCTCCACAACAAGCTTCTCAACAAGCTTTCTATGGCAACAACTTTCAACCTGCAAACTCCAATACAGTCAAACTTGACACGTCACATCTTTCCAAAGTCAGTGTAGAAGTTGCTCAGGAACATATGGAACTTCTAAACACCATGGTTAGTGCTTATTGTGGATTAGTCGCTGGTCAAATTGGAAACATCAATTTGACTAATGAAGACTACCAACAAATAGACAGAGATGAGATGGAGTTAATGGATATCAAATGGGCATTTGCAAGTGCGGTCAGAAGTGCTAAGGATTACATGAGTAGAACTGGAAGAACAAGTTTGGAGAGCAAGAAAGATAAAAAAATATGGTTTTAATAAAGATGTTGTTACTTGCTTCAACTGTGGTGAAAAAGGTCACTTCAAACGTGAGTCTACTAGACCTAGCAAACAAGGAAATCACAACCGTTTCCGAAATCAATCAGAACCATCCAATACAGCTCATGTCAACAATGAACGCATAATAGTAGCTGTTAACAACACAAATAACACCAACCAGTCTGGGCCTTCAAACAAAACAAATAGAGCTCTAGTAGTTCAAGCAGATGAAGGATGCGATTGGTCAGTACAATTGGGAAACGAGAATCAAGGAGGAACTGCATGTTATGCCAAGATTATCAATAGAATCAAACATGTTCACAACATTGACAGTTCTGATGATGATGATAGTTCAGGCTATAATGGTAGTTCTGATGAAGAATGCTCGAGTACAGGTGGTTATGGATCTGATTCAGATATCAGGGAAGGAAGTGATACTGAGGTTAGTAAGTTGCTGAAAGAAGCAGAGAAGCTAAAAAGTCAAAAGGCTAGTTTGATGAAGAAAGCAGAAGCTGCATCAAAGGAAACAGAAAAATTCTTTACAAATAGTGCATCCTACCCTCATCATATTGCCTTCATGGCTAATGTTGCTGATTCGACAAGCCAGGTAATCTCCGACTCTCCTAAAATATGCAGTGACTATGTTGAATTACAAATGAAATTTGAAACAATAAACAGTCACAACCAAAACCTAGTTGTTGAACTATCAAAGACAGTTTTGAACAAGCAAACGGGAATTAATAACTACATTAATATCCTTGAGGAAACAAAGAAAGAGTTAGCCATTGCCAAATAAGAACATGATGCGATCAAGCTAAAATTGGAGAGTTACTCTAACTCCCGATCTGTGCTTGATCATATCATTGACGTTCAAAAGCTAAAAGGAGATGTGAAATGCATTGGGTATAATTCGTGTCCACCTCCGTTGAAACACAATTATACCAAATTGCCTGATGAAGAGGAAATGCCATGCTTTGAACCTTCTGTACCTCTTAATCCTGAATGGATTAAGGTTTAAGCTGGACAATCAAGAAAATCAGAGAACTCATCCTATGTAGTTGATCAGAATCCTTCTACAATAGAGTGTAGGTCCACCTGAGGATCAAGTTAAACCAATTCCTTGTTCTTACAACATACACACAAGTGCAGAATCCAAGTGTGCATGCAACCAAAGCAAAGTAAAAAACACGGGTAACCAAAGATTCACTATCTTGATTAATGATTGAGAACAAGTACAAACATATACACACAATGCTCGTATGACTCAAACAAACTTGCTGTGTTCTTGTGTCTTCGTCTTCAGAGAGAATGCTGAGAGGCTCACTTAGACCAACTAGCTAACCAACGCTGACTGACAGGTACATGTCTGCTTATATAGTGTCCAAGCTGGTCACTCGTACGAAAACACGTTGCCAGACATATGGAACACACTATTACACACGAGACACATCTCTAGAATTTTGGGGTGAGTCAAGTGTTTTGTACGAAATGTTTGTTTCATACGAAACTACTCAATGATTCATGTGAATCATCTGATTCGTACAAAAACTCTGACTCACACAGAATTCTTCTTCTTGGAGAACGTGTGTAGACTTGATGTTTACAGGACTCAACGGTATGCACACATGCAACCGATTAACACAGACAAGCTAAGACGTCATACTAGATCAAGATAGAAGGATATCTCGATCTCTTCGACACGACCAAACCTATACAGATACTTGAGAAAAGACCGTACAATTACAACTGTAATTAAGAACAAGCGACAGACACAAAACTGTATCAACAAACTCCCCCTTGGATGTTGCTTGGTCTTCGGGGTTCGGTCTTTGGTCTTCAGATGTTGGTCTTCACATGAATGGTTTGGAGTATCAACAAACTCCCCCTGAAGATCTGCTATTCATTGATAGATCTGCTATCCAATGATTAGAGCATCAGGTCTTCGAACTTCTAAGAAACTTCAAACCATTCTTGTTTCCTCTTCTGACTTGTCAGATTTCTTCGTTGCTGGTCTTTGTTTATGTTCTTTTTGTATCATTCTGTACTCATAAATCAAATATAATTAGAACACAACTTTCTCAGAGAATACATACGAAAGACTTATCATAAATTCTTCGTATGATTGTATTCCCTAGACGAGATACACACACTCGTATGAATTCCAGCAGCAGATTTGAGAAAAACAAGTGACCAAGTCAAATCAAATGACTAGGTTCATTCGTATGAGATACACACACGCAAACGAATTTCAGATTTTGGATTTCTTTTGATGGATTACTTGTGGCAAGATATTACTTTATGAAGTTGCGATATCAAACAGATGGTTTTCTGGCATATATTGGTAGAAAACTTTCGAGTATCAACTTTGGCTAACTTTCAAAAAGTAATTACATAAGCAACTAAGTAAACTGGACATAAAATCAAAATATATAGATAAACTATATATCTATTGAACAATCTTTTTTGAGTTTCAAGGTAAAGGAATCATACCAGCATTTTATCTTTGTTAAAAACGATATTTGGTTTTCAATATTAAACAGATAAGTATTCAACTATGATTATCGGTATTGTTGTTCACGTAAGCTCAGACTTTTCAGATGTAATCATGATTAGGAGATACGATTAAGGTATGATTTATACTTACTAGCCGGTGTTCAACCACATCACGACACATTCCCGTATCAAGATATGCACGAGAGAAAATCTTACCGGTGAGTATGCTGCTTTATCATCTGTTTTGACGTATATGAGTGATGTGAGATACTCACTTATTTTTGATTGAAAACAAGCCCTTTGTGATTTAATCACTTATTGATGAGGAACTTGATTTTCATATGCATGCAGGGCACGGGAGTAAGTCCGTGAACAGGTTAGTACCATCGTACCGACAAAGAGACGAACTTAGCTCCCACATAACGCTGTGATATTTTATCACTTATTTTGGGGATGTGATATTTTTATCACTTATTTGATGGTCGAATGCAGTATTTACACGTATGTATGATATCATGGAAGTTCTAGACTTGTGCCACCGTTATTTTTCGAAAAAAGATTCAACCATGATACCCAGATGATAAGCCAGCCTAAAGACCGTATATCTCAGAACCTCGGCACTCTATCAAACGAAATTCTGGTACCAAGACCATATTCCAATGAATGGTTCCCACCTGGCGTTCTGCCTGTTAGGTTTATATAAACTTACAAATTTTAATTTGATTGTGAGCCTACTGATACATCATTAGCAAGGCTACTTATCAATCTTCTTTCTATGCTTTTAACCATTTCTGATAGATTTACCGGTGAATTTCATCATCTTCAACTTATCCAAGAAACTCATTTTTAATTTTTCAATTGTTTTTGTATTTTTCTGAATTTTTCTCCCCCTTAAACAAAGAAGGTAAATAAAAGATATATTTTTGTATTTTCTTAAACTTACTCCCCCTAAAATATAAAACTGAAAACCTTTTTGTAGTTTTAGATTTTTTTTAGAAAAGAATTTACAAAAATAGTTAGCCAGGGTTGAATTTCTCGGGTTTCACCTTTATGCCATTGACCAAGAGCAGATAATCAAAACGTGATTTATCAAAGGCTTTGGTAAAAACGTCGTCCCGATTTTAACAACATTGATAAGTCTCTTTTCATAGCAATCTTGTATGAAATGATACTTAATCTCAATGTGTTTTGTTTTTGAGTGCTGTACAGGATTCTGAGTGATCTTTAAAGCAGCTTCATTATCAACAAAAATAGGAGTAGTAAGAAATTCAAAATCGTAGTCGCGCATTTGCTGTTGAATCCATAGAACTTGAGAGCAGCAACTAGAAGCTGAAATATACTCAGCCTCACATGTTGATGTAGCTACACAAGTCTGCTTTTTGCATTACCACGTGACTCGGCGATTTCCCAAGAACTGACATCCTGCTGTTGTTGACTTTGCATTGATTTTACAGCCGCCATGATCAGAATCATTGAATGCGGTCAGATCAAAATATCATCCTTAGAGTACCATAGACCAGTGTAAGGGCGTCCCTTCAAATAACGAAAGATCCTTTTCACAGCCATCAAATGAGAAACCTTCGGACTAGACTTATAGCACGCCAGAAGGCATGTTGGGTACATTATGTCGGGTCTTGAAGCAGTAAGATACATGAGAGATCCGATCATAGCACGATAGCGAGATGGTTCTACATGCTCACCCGTTCCGTCTTGAGTAATCCCATGATTTTGAGCTAATGGAGTTCCCAAAGGTTTTGAGTCATCCATCTGAAATCACTTGAGAATATCTCCGACGTACTTGGTTTGATGGATAAAAATCCGTTCCTTTGATTGCTGAACCTGTAAACCTAAAAAGAAAGTCACTTCTCCCATTGCGCTCATCTCGAACTTCTCCTTCATAACCTGTTCGAATTCTTTGCACAATCGAGTGTTAGTAGACCCAAATATAATATCATCAACATAAACCTGTATTAGCAGCAAGTCCTTGTCCTATTCCTTGATGAAGAGAGTACAGTCGATCAGGCCTCGTCGAAAACCATTCTTCAATAGATAGGTAGTTAACGTTTCAACCAAGCCCTCGGAGCTTGATGAAGACCATATAACGCCTTGTTGAGAAGACAAACCCTGTCAGGATGGAGAGGATCTTCAAAACCTGGCGGTTGCTCAACATATACTTCCTCTTCAACCACACCATGAAGAAATGCACTCTTCACATCCATCTGATAAACGGTGAACTTCTTGAAGGACGCATAAGCCAAAAAAATTCTTATGGCGTCAAGTCGTGCAACCGGTGCATAAACTTCATTGTGATCAATGCCTTGGACCTGATTAAAAACTTGAACAACCAATCGTGCTTTGTTTCTCACAAACAACACCTCGGTCATCCTTCTTGCACTTGTACACCCATCGTGTACCAATCTTCTTGTAGCCGTCAGGCCTGTCAACCAATTTCCAGACGCCTAACTTCTGAAATTGCTGAAGTTCTTCCTTCATGGCTTCAACCCAAGAGTCTTCTTTCATTGCCTCCTTCCAATATTTTGGTTCTACTTGAGCACACATAGCAGGCAAAAGACCAATGATTTAGACCACCAGATTCCCTGATTTCTGAATACAATCCAGCGTTCTAGTTATTTCGAAGCTTATTACGAGTCTGCACACCACTTTGGACATCTCCAGTAATATTCAGCTGAGGATGGATATTATGAATTCGAGTTTCTGGCACATCAGGAACTCGAGAATTTATACCCAAATTGTTGATATTCAGATCAACAGTTAAATCGAGAGCTGGATTTGATGACGTTGTAGATGCTTGACCTTCAGTCATTCCTTGAAGCGGAATATTTGACGTACCATCTGAAATTCCAGGACGCTCCAGAGGTAGCTTCATTTGCATCATGAAACTCATCTTCTTCTGATAAAACATTATAATCCGCAGCGTCTTCGAATTCCTCATTTTGAACAGGATTGTTAACCGAAGTCGACACTTGAGGGTTAACAATAATTGGTCGAACTAGTGATGAATTATTGCATTATCACTTTCCAATAACATCTTAGCAGCAGCTGTTGCATCATCAAAATTTGGCAGATTAAAGGAGTCAAACAGCCCATCATAGTCAAACATCCAAGGAGCACCCGGAGCTCTAACCGCTTCTGTATATCTCTGAACCTTGACTTCACCCCATTCTTCAATTTTCTTTGAAGATAAATTCCATACCCGGAAATTAGGAGTAGCATATCCAAGAAAGAAACCTTCGATAGCCTTGGGACCAAAGTTTCCATGTGGGTCGATCATAGCGCATGGAGCTCTAAAAGGTTCTAAGAAAGAAACATCCGGTTTCCATTTATGTAACAACTCAAAGCAAGTCTTCCCATGTCTCTTCACCGTCAGAACTCTATTCATCGTGTAGCATGCAGTAGCAACAGCTTCTCCCCAAAATTGAACAGGAAGTTTTGATTCTACTAACATGGTTCTTGAAATTTCAGTGAGAGTTCTATTCTTCCTCTCAACGACACCATTCTATTGTGGAGTGTAGCGAGAACTGTACTCATGCAGAATACCCTTTGAGGAACAGTACTCATCCATAACTTGATTCTTCAATTCCGTGCCATTGTCGCTTATGATTCTCCTTACCTTCAGATTATACAGATTTTCTAACAGAGTCAGGAGATTCTTGAGGATAGTAGGAACTTCACTCTTGTGTGCCAACATGTTGACCCCTGAGAATCTGGAATAGTCATCAGTAACTACCAGACAATAAGAATCACCAAAGGTTGTCTTGTGTTTCATAGGTCCAAAGAGGTCCATATGAAGACGTTCCAGTGGCATATTTACTGTGTTGATCTTCTTCACGGGATGAGATTTTCTCGCTTGCTTCCCTTTCTGGCATGATACACAAACGTCTTGAAGATGAAAATTCTTCACTAGTACACCATTCACTAGTTTGTTCTTCACCAAATAGTTCATTTTTCTCAAGTGAATGTGTCCATTACGTCTATGCCAAGAGATTGATTCCTTCTTTGTGGCTTTAGAGACAAAACATGTGACTTGTCCAGATGTTGTAATAGCTTGGCTCATATCAAGAATATACAAATCATTAATTCTTGGAGCCAACATGAGAATCCATTCCTTGGGGATCTTGAATCCAGGCTTCAGCACATAACATCCGGCATCATCAAAATGTACCATGAACTTCTTGTCGCAGATTTGAGAAACGCTATCAAGATTGTGATCAATTTGCCACACATAATTGACCTTGTCGAAGCTCACAACACCATTGGAGACCATTCCTTCTCCAGTGATGTATCCACCTTTTTCAACAACAAAAGAAACATAACCACCCCTTATGCTTTTCACATCATATAGGAGCCGCAAGTAGCCCGTCATGTGCCTTGATGCTCCACTGTCAACAATCCAATGACTGTTTATAGTTCCTCCTGGAACACCCTACACATTGCACAAACAAGATTAGTTTGAGATGGGGACCCAAGCCTTAGTGGTCTTGGGTCGTCCCTTATCATCGAGAAATGTAATCTCAATTTCTTGATGATTAACAAACTGAGAGCCTCCTTTTGAACCATTCCCGGTCTTCTGTTTCCAAGATCCTTGTTTATTACCAGATTTACTATTAAGTTTTAACAGTGTCTGGTTTTATTGACTTTCAGGATCTTTGATCCTTTTTCGAAGAATCCGATTTTAAAGCTTTCTCAACTGCTTTTACTTGTTTACGTTTTTGTTTCTCTTTTTGATCCTTAATGATTCGTTTATCTTGAGTCGGAGAAACAGATTTGCGTTTGCAAGTTGGTTCATGAGGGGCTTTCTCTATACATCTTGATTTGGCTGGATTTTGACAATCCTTTATAATGTGGCCAAATTCTCGACATTTGAAACATGTTCTCCTTTCAACAAAACTAGGAGATCGTGTTTCTCGGCTTGATGTTGAACTTGTGGATCCTGAGGTACTGGGTTCATTTTCATTACATCCATCAGTGTGTTGGGTGTAATTGTTTTGACTATTTCTTTTCAAAATCTTAACTTTCTTTACAAAATCAACATTATATTTTCCTTGAAAAGTTTCGACTTTATCGGTACCTTTAGAACTCACAAATTTAACAGATTTGGCCTTTTTCTGGTCACAAGAGCCTTTTGCTTCAACCTTCGGTTGAGAAACTGTAGGCTTTTCAACTCGCTTCCATTGTTTTTCTTTCGAAGCGGATAGTGGTTGTGATTTGGTAGGCTTTTTCCTTTCTAAAAGTTTGGTTGTTGATTTTTCAAAAACCTGATCTATTGAGATTGGATTTACGTTTTTAATTGGAAAATCTTTGTTTAAATAGATTTTCTTATCTCCAACCAAAGTATACAACACATTATCTACTTCTTGTGTAGACACACTTGTCTTCAAAGATTTCTTAGGAACAGTATCTTGATTCTCAACATATTGAGTACTAGGAGTAGCAGACGATTCTACTCTTTTCCTTTCATCAAGAGGCTGATCCTGATCATCATTTCTTGATTCATCATCTGATGTATCATCATCTTCTTCATCAGATGATGAACTTTCTGGCTTGCTTGGTTCTTGAGAGGAATTGCCTAGTTTGAACCCTAACCCTGATGCGAAATCCTCAGGATTCAAAGGTACAGAGGGTTTAAAATGAGGCATCTCTTCTTCATCAGGCATTTTGGTATAGTTGTGTTTCATTTGGGGTGGACACAACTTATACCCTATGTCTTGAGCATCTCCCTTTAGTTTTTGAACTTCAATGATATGATCAAGCACATATTGGGAGTTAGAATAACTTTCCAATTTGCGTTTGATCTATTCATATTCACATTTGGTGATGGCTAACTCTTTCTTTGTTTATTCTATGAGATTAATGTAGTTATTAATTCCTGTCTGTTTATTCAAAACTATTTTTGTTAGTTCAGAAACACTTTTCTTAAGGGTTTCTATTACAGATTTGAATTCTTTTTCATTTCTAGTTAGCGCCAAATTCGCCTCTTTGCATTTTGATAATTCAAGAACTAAATTTTGATTATGACTGTTGATCGATTTCATCCTTTATTTTTGATTCAACATAGTCATAGCAAACAGTAGGAGGTTCAGAATTTACCTGTTTTGAAGAACCTTCAACGTTTGCCATAAAGGCAGTGTGATGAGGAAAAGCTGCACCATCTGTAGAGAGTGTCTATGTCTCTTTCACCCCAGCTTCTGCATTCCTCATCATACCTGCCTTTTCAGATTTCAACATCTCAGCTTCACTCAGCAACTCTTCAACCTCAGCATCACTTCCTTTCTTCTCACTAGAATTAGATCCATAACCATCTGAACTTGAACAGTCTTCATCAGAACTACCAGCATCCCCATATGTATCATCGTTATTTGGAGTATTGATGCTGTGATCATGCTTGATTTGATCCATGATCTTCGCATAGCATGCAGTTCTTCCGTTGTTCTCAGTTCCCAACTGTACTGACCAATTGCATCCTTCATCAGACTGAACTACCAAAGCTCTGTGCGTGTTTGAAGGTCCTGATTGATTGGTATTATTAGAGTTGCCAACAACTACTATTCTTCTTTCATTATTGTACTGTGCTGTGTTGGATGTGTTGAGACTGATTTCAAAAGGGGTTGTGATTTCCTTCCTTGCTGGGTCTTATGCATTCCCGCTTGAAGTGACCTCTTTCTCCGTAGTTGAAGCAAGTGATGGCGGTTTTGTCAAAGCCGTATTTTGTATCCTTCTTGCTTTCCAAACTGGTTCTACCCGTTCTTCTCATATAATCCTCCGCTCTTCTCATAGCACTTGCAAATGCCCACTTGATGTCCATTAGCTCCATTTCACCTCGGTCAATTTGTTCATAGTCTTCGTTTGTCAAATTGATGTTCCCTATTTGACATGCAACTAAACCACAATACGCACTGACCATGGTATTTAGAAGTTTCGCATGTTCCTGTGCAACTTCTATGTTGATTTTGTAGAGATTTGACGTGTCAAGTTTGACAGTGTTGGGATTTGCAGATTGATTATTGCTTCCATAGAAAGCTTGTTGAGGAGCTTGCTGTGGAGCTTTATGTGCTAAATCCCTTGGCTGTGGAAGGAAGGCTTTCGAATCAAAAGCCTGTCCATAGGTTTGATTGCTCGAACCTGTAGACTCACTTGTTTGAACTGGTTGGGGTAGAAAAGGGTTCACGTTTGACACAAACGCGGTCTGCAGCTTTGGTTGCTGACTTGAGCTTGTACCTGCATTAATACCTCCAAACTAATACATCTCAGGGTTTTGTGGAGCAGAGACTCTTTGTGCCTTCCGGAGTTCTTTTTCATTCTTGTTCTCCAGTTTCTGCACAAATTCATAAAAACTAATTGAGTCCAAAACACCTGTATGTTTTAAAAGATCAATAAATTAACCCCATTTTGGTGGTAAAGCATCAGCAAATCGCATCACAATTTCTTGTGGTGCTGCTAACACTTATACGAGTACATTTTGCTGAGAAGATGATAAAACCAAGTGGTCATATCATTCAAGGTTTCATTCTCCATGAACATGAAACCTTCAAACTCTTTCTTGAGCAGATCATGCCGAATCTTCCTGGTGGCAGCGTTACCTTCACCTCTTGCTTCCAAAGTGTCCCACAAATTTTTCGTTGTAGTACAATACACAAACTGATGATAAATGTCTTTATGCAGAGCTTGTGTGAGGATAGCAAATGCCTTTTTCTCTTGATCGTAAGCTTTCTTGTCACTTTCGACTAGATTGGCCAATGTGGTTGGATTTGATCCAGCTTCTTCAAGTGCTTCATTGTAGGGGGTAGTGAAACACGTCCACAATTCCATGTTTTGATCGAGAATATACGTATGAAAACGACTTTTCCATGAAGGATAATGGTTCATGTGATTTAACTTCGACGGTCGGTTATTACTCCCTGTTTCACTTTCGCTCATTAACAGAGTTTGAATGCTTTGATTCTGATTCGCAACACACGCCCACTGATTTGCAGAGATCATAGTTGTATGTTGAGGCATCAAAGATTTTACCCATGATGTTGCAGACCTTTGCGAAGACTCCTGATTTGAAAATTTAAAGGTTTAAAGTTTCAAAATTACAACTCCAATCCCACGGGTTAGAACTTATTATATTTTCTTGTTTTATGAAAATTTAAAGGTTTAAAGTTTCAAAATTAGAATTACCTTTTAAAAATTCACAAGTTCTGAAAATATGATAAATTCTTAAAATCACAAAGCTTTGAAAAACACGAAAAACAGACAACAACTATTTCGTGCGAGACAGCTGTTTCGTGCGAAACAAGGAAGTTTCATGCGAGACGCTTGTTTCGTGCGGGTCAAATGTTTTATGCGGTTCAGATGAATCGTATGAAATAGCTCAGTCGCACAAACTGCTTTGTTCAGCGTTTTTCAGTGGAATCTTTTCAGAAATGGTTTGGTGAAAAATTTCCTTTTCTTGGGTAGACCTGCTTTTTCGAAAATACCTGTTGTCTTACCCACTTTTAGTTAAAACACAGATTTTTAACAGTCAACAGTCCAAGTCCAGATCCAAGTCAGAAAATGTCAGCCCTACCAAACTAATCAGATTCAAATTTTTGCAGATTTCTTCTTCAAGGGTGTTCTTCTAAAAAATTTTACCACAAAATTTTCTGCATGCAGCAGAATTTAACCAAGTTTTAATTTAGTTAACTATCCAAAACTTATGTTTTCTGCTGGAGGCTCAAGAACACTTCTGAAATCTTCAAACTAGCTCAGACACAACTAAGCCCGGTTTTGAACAAGGAAAGAGCCAAAGCTCTGATACCACTTGTAGGTCCACCTGAGGATCAAGTTAAACCAGTTCCAAATTCATACAACATACACACAAGTACGGAATCCAAGTGTGCATTCAACCAAAGCAAAGTAAAAAACACGGGGTAACCAAAGATTCACTATCTTGATTAATGATTGAGAACAAGTACAAACATATACACACAATGCTCGTATGACTCAAACGGTCTTCGCCTTCAGAGAGAATGCTGAGAGGCTCACTTAGACCAACTAGCTAACCTACACTGACTGAGAGGTACATGTCTTCTTATATAGTGTCCAAGCTGGTCACTCGTACAAAAACACGTTGCCAGACATATGGAACACACTATTACACACGAGACACATCTCTAGAATTTTGGGGCGAGTCAACTGTTTCGTATGAAATGTTTGTTTCGTACGAAACTACTCAATGATTCGTACGAATCATCTGATTCGTACGAAAACTCTGACTCGCACAGAATTCTTCTTCTTGGAGAACGTGTGTAGACATGATGTTTACAAGACTCAACGGTATGCACACATGGAACCGATTAACACAGACAAGCTAAGATGTCATACTAGATCAAGATAGAAAGATATCTCGATCTATTCGACGCTACCAAACCTATACAGACACTTGAGCAAAGACCGTACAATTACAACTGTAATTAAGAACAAGCGACAGACACAAAAACGTATCAACATAGAGGAGGATGATTCATCAGATAATGAGTCCGAGAAAATCGATTAGGATCAATCTCTTGATGAAGAAAAAGGGATAGAAATTTTTACTACTCCTAATGTGAAAATTATTGAAAACCAAGGGAATGATCCTATGAAATCTGTCAAGACAAATGTGTCTAGAGATGAAAATAATAATGTGTTGTATACTTTGATTGGGAACAAGAAAAATTACTCAAACAAAGACTTTCCGATCAAAAATGTAAATCCAATCTCAATTGATCAAGTTTTTGAAAATTCAACAACCAAGTTTTTGGAAAAGAATCCAATCAAGTCACAACCATTAATCATTTCAAAAGAAAAACAACAAGAAAAGCGAGCTACAAAACCTAAGGTATCACAACCAAAGGATGAAGCTAAAGGCGCTCGCTACAAGAAGAAATTGAAGAATGTTAAATTTGAGGGTTCAACTGGTACAGATAAAATCGAGACTTTTGAAAGCATGTCTAATGTTGATTTTGTTAAACAAGTCAAGATTTTAAAGCGTAATAGTAAAAACAATTACACTCAACATACAAATGGGTGTGAAGAAGAACCAAGTACCTCCGTACCCACAAGTTCAACATCAAGTCATAAAACAGGATCTCCTATATTGGTTGAAAGGAGAACATGTTTTAAATGTGGAGAGTTTGGCCACATAATAAAAAATTGCACCAACCCAGCAAAACCCAGATTTGTTGAGAAAGCCCCTCCTAAACCAATTTGCCAACGTTGATCTGTATCACCAAAACAGGACAAACGTATTATTAAAGACCAAGAAGAAAAGCAGAGACGTAAACAAGTAAAAATAATTGAAAAAGCAGTAAAACCGGATGTTTTATAGAATAAACAAAATTCTTCAAGTTTGTTAAAACCAGAAATTTTTAAAACTGTAAATAATAGTTATTCTAGCAAATTTCAACCATCTTGGAAACCTAAAACCGGTAATGCTTCAGGGGGCGGCACAAAGTTTCCAAATCATCAAGAAATATAAATAACATTTCTTGATGATAAGGGTTGACCCAAAACCACTAAGGCTTGGGTCCCCATCTCAAACTGATCGGGTTTTGAAATCTGCAGGGTATTTCAGGAGGAACTATGAATAGTCATTGGATTGTTGAGAGTGGAGCATCGAGGTACATGACAAGCGACTTAAGGCTTCTTTATGATGTGAAAAGCATTCGTGGAGGCTAAGGGCGTATACATCATTGGTGAAGGAATGGTATCCAATGGTGTTGTCAGTTTTGATAAGATCGATTATGTTCGTCAAATTGATCACAATCTTCTAAGCGTTTCTCAAATCTGCGAGAAGATGTTCACGGTTCATTTTGATGAGTCGGATGTTGTGTGCTGAAACCAGGTTTCAAGATTCCCAAAGAATGGATTCTCCTATCGGCTCCAAGAATTAATGACTTGTATATTCTTGACATGAGCTAAGCTATTACCATGTCTGCACAAGTCACATGTTTTGTCTCAAATGCCTCCGAAAAGGAATCAATCTCTTGGCATAGACGAATGGGACACATTCACCTGAAGAAAACTAACTATTTAGTGAAAAACAATCTTGTGAGTGGTGTACCAGTGAAGAACTTTCATTTACAAGACGTCTGTGTATTGTGCCAAAAGGGAAAGCAAGCTCGAAAATCTCTCCTGTGAAGAAGATTAAAACGGTGAATATGCCTCTGGAACATCTTCATATGGACCTCTTTGGACCTATGAAACACAAGACTACCTTTGGTGATTCTTATTACTTAGTAGTTACTGACGAATACTCAAGATTTTCATGGGTAAATATGCTTGCACATAAGAGTGAAGTTCCTGAAATCCTCAAGAATCTCCTGACGCTACTAAAAAATTTGTACAATTTGAAGATAAGGAGAATCAGAAGCGACAATGGTACCGAATTCAAGAATCATGTTATGGATGACTTCTGTTCCTCTAAAGGCATTTTGCATGAGTAAAGTTCTTGTTACACTCCACAACAAAATGGTGTCGCTGAGAGGAAAAATAGAACTCTGATTGAAACTGCAAGAACTATGTTAGTAGAATCAGAACTTCCTGTTCAATTCTGGGGGGAGGCTGTGGTACTTCATGTTATACGATGAATAGAGTTCTTACGGTGAAGAGGCATGGGAAAACATGTTTCGAGTTGTTAAATAAAAGGAAACCGGATGTGTCTTTCTTAGAACCTTTTGGAGCTCCTTGCACTATGATTGATCCACATGGAAAGTTCGGTCCTAAGGCTATCGAAGGTTTCTTTCTTGGATATGCTACTCCTAATTTCAGAGTGTCGAATTTGTCATCGAAAAAGATTGGAGAATGGGGTGAAGTTAAGGTTCAAAGATACACTGAATCAGTAAGAGCTCTGGGTGCTCCTTGGATGTTTGACTACGATGGGCTGTTTAACTCCTTTAATCTACCAACTTTTGATTATGCTTCTGTAGATGCTCAAATGTTACTGGAAAGTGATACTGCAGTTGACTCGTCATTAGTGCGACCAATTATTGTTAGCCCTCAAGTGTCTACTTTGGTTAACAATCTTGTTCAGAATAAGGAATTCGAAGATGCTGTTGATTATAATATTTCGTTAGAGGATGATGAGTTCCATGATGTAAATGAAGCTACATCTGGTTCGGTTCCTGGAATTTCAGATGTCATGTCAAATGTACAAAATCAAGGGACGACTGAAGGTCATGCTTCTACATATCAACAACTTGGGTATAAATTCTTGAGTTCCTGATGTTCTTGAAACTCGAATTCATAATACCCATCCTCAGCAGAATATTATAGGAGATATCCTGAGTGGTGTGCATACTTGTAATCAGCTAATGAATAACCAGAATGCTGGTTTATATTCGGTTATTCGGGAATCTAGGGAACAGAATGATTGGTCTTTTGCCTGCTATGTCTGCCAAGTTGAACCGAAATCTTGGAAGAAGGCAATGAAAGAAGACTCATGGGTTGAGGCAATGCAAGAAGAACTTCAGCAATTTCAGAAGTTAGGCATGTGGAAATTGGTTGACATGCCTAACAACTACAAGAAGATTGGAACAAGATGGGTTTACAAATGTAAGAAGGATGACCAAGGTGTTTTTGTGAGAAACAAAGCAAGATTGGTTGTCCAGGGCTTTAATCAGGTAGAAGGCATTGATTACAATGAAGTTTATGCACCGGTAGCACGTCTTGAGGCCATAAGAATCTTTTTGGCTTTGCTTCCTACAAGAAGTTTAGCGTTTACCAAATGGATGTGAAGAGTGCATTTCTTCATTGTGTGGTTGAAGAAGAAGAAAATATTTAGCAACCGCCGGGTTTTGAAGATCCAATCCATCCTGACAAGGTTTGGCTTCTCAATAAGGCGCTGTATGGTCTTCATCAGGCTCCTCGGGCTTGGTATGAAACGTTGTCTTCCTATCTTCTGAAGAATGGTTTTCGACGTGGATTGATCGACTTTACTCTCTTCATCAAGGAAGAAAATGAGGACTTATTACTGGTACAAGTGTATGTTGATGATATTATTTTTGGGTCTACAAATGAGAGAATGTGCAAAGAATTTGAGCAGGTGATGCAAGAGAAGTTCGAGATGAGCGCAATGGGAGAAATGACTTTCTTTTTAGGTTTGCAGGTTCATCAATCTAAAGACGGGATTTTCATCCATCAAACCAAGTACGTTGGGGATATTAAACAATTTCAAATGGAAGACTCAAAGCCCTTAGGAACTCCATTAGCTCAAAATCATGGGATTACTCCTGATGGAATGGGGGAACATGTGGAACATCTCTTTACCGTGCCATGATCGGATCTCTTATGTATCTTACTGCTTCAAGACTCGATATAATGTACCCAACATGTCTTCTAGCTCGCTACTAGTCAAGTCCAAAGGTTTCTCATTTGATGGCTGTGAAAAGAATTTCCGTATTTGAAGGGTCGTCCGGACACTGGTCTCTAGTACCCTAAGGATGATAAGTTTGATTTGACAACATTCAGTGATTCTGATCATGGTGGCTGCAAGATCGATGCAAAATCAACATCAGCAGGATGTCAGTTTTGGAAAATTGCCTAGTCACGTGGCAGTGCAAAAAGCAGACTTGTGTAGCTACGTCAACCTGTGAGGCTGAGTATATTTCCGCTTCTAGTTGCTGCTCTTAGGTTCCATGGATCCAACAGCATATGTGCGACTACGATTTTGAATTTATAACTACTCCTATTTTTGTTGATAACGAAACTGCTTTACAGATCACCCGTAATCGTGTACAGCACTCAAAAACTAAACACATTGAGATTAAGTATCATTTCATACAAGATTGTTATGAAAAGAAACTTATCAATTCTGTTAAAATCCACACCGATCACCAACGTGCCGACTCGTTTACAAAAGCTTTTGATAAATCTTGTTTTGATTATCTACTTTTGGTCAATGGCATCAAGGTGAAACCCGAGTGAATCATTCTTGGCTAATCATTTTTCGTAAATATTTTCTTAAAACTCTAAAAATACAAAAAGATTTTTCATTTTCTCTTGGTTTTATATTTTAGGGGGAGAAAATTTCAGAAAATACAAAAACATGAGAAAATACAAAAATATAAAAATATGTCTTTTACTTATTTAAGTTTTTATTTATTTACCTTCTTTATTTAAGGGAAGAAAAATTTAGTAAAATACAAAAATAATAGAAAATCCAAAAAAAAAAAATGAGTTTCTTGGAAAGATAAGAGAAGATATTGATACACACCGGTGATCTATCAAAAACGGTCAAAAAACATACAACGAAAATTGATAAGTAGCTTTACTAATGATGTATCGGTAGGTTCACAATCAGATTAAAAATTATTATTCGTATGAGTCAGTAGTTCTTCGTCCAGGGAATACATACATACAGAAAGTGTCACACCCGTTCAGAGGCAGAAGCGCGCAGTGTGAACTTGATTAGTTTTCATCGCATACGACATAAGTAAACAACTATATGAATTTAAAAGCATACACGATCTTCATACATTCACCATATATAAACATGACAAGTTACATGTTGTTTGGAAATAAAAGACGTCATAAGTAATTTAAAGTTTACAACAGACTTGTTCAAAATAACTTTTAAACATTAACGCTATACATCCTATATTCCATTCGAGGATAGAATATATAGACCAAACCCTTCAAAATACGGATGACATCGACTACTTGTTACCCTTGAAAGTTTCGTAACGACTGCACCAAGATCCACTTCAATTTCCTGAAATACATGTAAGTTTGAAAACATCAACAAAAGTTGGCGAGTTCATGCGTTTTATGTGCGCACCAAATGAATCTTAAAAAAACATTTGAGAGTTCATATATGAAATTATGTGGTATGTAAAGCGTCAATGAACCGATGATCATTAATGTTTTGCAAGGACATTAATATGTGTGATGACATAGGAAGTACTCAACCCTAGACGATTTCTTCCGGTCCACCCGCCTAGGACAACAAAAGCACTACATGCGGCCACACAAGGACCCATGAGTGGGGCTCGCTACACCCGATAGATCTACCACTCTTGTTCCTCAGTCTTATAAAGATTAATGGCACTTAAGAAGACCGTACTTACACATGATCTAATATTTCATTCCATAGGTAAACCATACCATCAAAACATGTATTTCCCCCCGAGAGTTATAAACCGAAAACCTTTAAGAGAAAAGGGGAACATGAACTCGCTGATTTGCGTCCGTGAATATATGCTAGCAATACGGGTATCCCAAAGAGTGTACAACCTACAATTGCTCTAACTCATTAGACACTTGAGTTACCGTTAAATACGTACACGTTGTTCATCTTGAACGTTATTGTATAAGTTAAGTGTTTGGGTCCTTTACGTATTTTAAATATGTTGGCATTTGTTTCATATTTTTGTTTTAATATATATATATATATGCACTTCTTTTATATATATATATATATATATATATATATATTTCGTATCCATTAATTGTACGAACGGGCCTTGCCCTTCGTGAGCCTTCGTGCCTCGCACGAGTATAAGTGGGCCTAGCCCATAAGAGTCTTTGTGCCTCGCACAAGTAAGAATGGGCCTAACCCATTTGAGTCTCCGTGATCCACATAGTATGAGTGGGCCGAGCCCATGAGAGTCTCTGTGCCTAGCACGGCTTACATTCGTTAGGTGTGTTATATATTTGTTTTCCGAATATGGGTATATATACACACTTTCAGTATAATGAACCTCGTTCATTCGTAATGACATGTTTGGCTTAAGTATGAGCATTTGATCTTCGTTTTGTATGGCCTTTTATTATTATAAGTGTTAAGAATATTTATTTCTAACATCATAAATATGTTGATGTAATTGTACGCTATTCTTTACGTGAGTATACCTTACCAATTGTATGTGAGTACATCGCTATGTACTTATGTATTTTCATACCGTATTTATACGCATTTTATATTGTATTTATACGTATTTTATACTATATTTATACGTATTTTATACTGTATTTATATGTATAGTATACCGTATTATTTGATATTTATACTGTATTTATACGTATTTTATACTGTATTTATACATATTAGTATACCGTATTATTTGGTATTTATATTGTATTTATACGTATTTGTATACCATATAATTTGGTATTTATACTGTATTTATACGTATTTGTATACCGTATTATTTGGTATTTTTGCGTATATGGGCCTAGCGCAAATGAATTTCGTATGGATGGGTCTAGCCCAATAAAGTTATGTAAGTGGACCTAGACTAATGTATTATATGATGTTGGGCTTAGTCCATTTGTCATGTTAATGGGCCTAGCCCAAAGTTATCTATTTTAGATTGGTCCTTAGCCCATTTTATATATTAGTAGGCCTAGCCCAACTTGTATATATATTGGTGGGCTTTTACTAGCCCTTTACATAATCAAAGTATACTTGTATTTATCATATGCGTATTTCGAGCGTATTTTATACGTGTATACTTTTTCATGGTATAATTTGTGACTCTTTGTTTTGTACTTTCCAAAATCTTAAGTGTTGGGATATATGTGGGTTTTGAATCAAATGTATATTATTTTAAGTTCGCCGTAGAAGTTATTGTTATATACTTTCTTGTCAAAACTCCCAAACATCGCCCTAAGAGGTATCTTTTCCGTGTTGTAATGATGCGGCGACCATTGTGGATAGATACGCATTTACTTTGTTGGGCCGGTTATCTAATAATTTATGTCGGCTTTTGGTTTATGTATATATATTTTGGTTCGTAGTATACGGTTATGTAACGATTTTCCCGGTGTCCGAATGTTCATCGTCCGCGTCTCGTGCCCAAGGGTAATATAACTTTGTTCATGTATTTAATTCCTTAAGTGTTTTTATACACGTTCGTCGTTGCGTATTTGGAAATTGTTTTTGTAGTGTATTTGTATTTTAGTTATTATTATTCCTAACTTCTAATACATATACATAATTGTACACAAGTATTTATACACATAAGTTGGTGTATTTTAAACATATATATATTTTTATTTAAGAATATTTTTATACTTATAAAATATCAACTTTTCCTTTTTTTACAGCTCTTTATAACTTATAAATATATATATGTGTTTATAAATGTTCTTGTAAGATTAGGGCTTAACCCTTTTTATCAAACTTCCTTAATTACCGATTAAGGTCAATAATTGCGTTTAGTCCCATTAATCACCCCGTTAATCGTACTTTAATCGCGATTAGATTTTAGAAAAATTTCGCCATAGTTTCCCCTAAACTATGGCGTTTTCCACGTTTTTAAAACGTATTTTAAGCATATTTGAAATCCTTAAGCATAATCAACTCAAATCAAGCTTCGACTATCAACTTTACATGTAACATTTTCACACATAATTATCCACATAATCCTTGAACTTTATATATATTTTTAACCACACTTACTAGTAAAAATGATGACACTTTTTAATCCTTTTAACAAGATCATTTAAACCATCATATGTAGCACACTAATCTTGTTCTCATATTTAAACTTTAAATAACACACTTTTAAAACTATCTTAGTGTAAATCATGATTTTAAATTTGTGTGAAAGTTATAAAATGTTAAAACTTTTATTTGTAGTAAAGTTCATGGATTAAGTGGATGATGATTTTGTTAAGATTTAAACATCAAGTTGTTTAAATCACCAATTTTAATAAAGTTCCATACAAGATCATCAAGCTAAACAACTTACTTTAACATAATCATCAAGAATATATAAGCTAACTAGCACTAAACAACATAATCAACACAAAATACATCACATTAGTAGACTTTTTATGTTGAGATTAGTGTTTTGATCTTTGATTTAAGTTATGTTCAAGATGATTAACAATGTAATTTCATAAGCTATATAATATAACAAGCTAAAAAAATGAAGAAGATGATCTTACAAATTTGCACAAGCTTAGGATGAAAATTAGAGAAGATAATAGTGTCTCTAATGGTCCTCCATGATTGCAACTCCTTGGGTGATCTTGTAATGCTTTGACAGGGGTTATAATGGGGTGTTTAAGAATTAGAAAGTGGTGGTGAGGTGTGGGTGTTGGTTGCCATGAACAAAGGAATGAGGAGGAGGAGTTTCTTTTTTTTTTGGTGTTGTGGTATTAGTTGCAAGATGAGATATGGTGATATTGTTATATTATAACCTTTTCCCATTCTTGCAACCTAGTCAAATAAAATCTTTCAACTCCATGCCTTGTCATTATGCAAAATCTAGTGTAGGTGATGGTGAGTATGACCAAATGGGGGGGGGGGGGGTTATGATTGGTCATTATTTTTTTACACATATAAATCATGTGCACATATGTTAAACTTGTAGATTTTTTTAGCATTAAGTTAATTAGGGATAAATGGAAGTTTGGAGTTTTAAATAAAGCCTAACTAGTTCACTAGTTTAGTGGGTATTGATTTTGGATGGTAAAAATACCACTAGTTCGCTCGTCGGTTTGAATAGTGTGTTCCGGTGAATAGTGTTTTCAGCATTTTGCCAACATATTTGGACATAGTTTGTTGTTTTCTCGCAATGTGAAGAATGTAACCACGTTTTTTGGCATAATTAACCATGTCCTATGATTGCTAGACTTTATGCGACCTAATCATGCGTTAATTAAATCGTAACGAACGCAATAAATTATATAATCAAGTTGTTAAGTTGTACGGAATTTACCATTATTTTGGCGGTTGTCACATTCTCCCCACGTTCAAAGAATTTTGTCCGGAAATTCAAGCCGTGTTATTATTTGTAGGGGAGCCTTGGAACAAATGAGGGTACTTGGATCTGATTTGGTCCTCACGTTCCCACGTATACTTAGGGTCGTGGCATGAGTTCAACGAATTTTAACCAGTTTAATACGGCTTCTCCGTGTCTTGTGGGCTTCCCCGTCCATAACCTCGACGGGTTCTTCAGTAAAATGGAGTTTGTCGTCGATGTGAATCTAATCCGCTGGAATGATAACCGTTTCTTGAGTAGGACTTTTCTTTAAATTTGACACATGGAATTTGTCGTGTACGCTACTGAGCTCATCTGGTAACTTCAACTTATACGCTATGGTCCCAATCTTTTCCAAGATTTCGAATGGTCCAATATAGCGTGGGTTCAACTTTCCACGTTTACCAAATCTTGCTACACCTTTCCAAGGTGAGACTTTCAATAATACTTTATCTCCGACTTTAAAGGATAGTGGTTTTCGTTGTCTGTCGGCATAGCTCTTTTGTCGGTCACGAGCCGCCTTGATACGGTCTCGTATTTGAAATATTTTATCTGTAGTCTCTTGAACTAATTCCGAACCAATGAGCTATTTGTCTCCGGTCTCTGCCCAACATAGGAGTGACCGACATTTTCGTCCATATAGAGCTTCAAACGGGGCAGCCTGTATACTCGTGTGATAGCTGTTATTTATGAGAACTCCACTAAGGGTAAGTGTGTATCCCAGTTTCCACCCAAATCCATCACACAAGCACGTAACATAACCTCCAAAGTTTGTATTGTCCGTTCACTTTGGCTGTTCGTTTGAGGGTGAAAGGCCGTACTAAGATCTAGTCAAGATCCAAAGGCCTTTGGGAATTATTGCCAAATCCTTGACATGAATTGACCGTCCCGATCCGATATGATAGAAATAGGAACTCCATGCCGTGCTACGATTTCTTTGAGGTATATTTCCGCCAGTTTCTCCGTGCTATCCTTCTCACGGATAGGTAGGAAGTGTGTAGACTTCGTAAGTCGATCAACGATAACCCAAATCATGTCATGACCTCTCGAGGTCCTGGGTAACTTAGTAATAAAATCCGTCGAAATCTGTTCCCATTTCCATACAGGAATTTCAGGTTTTTGCAGTAGTCCTGAAGGCTTTTGATATTCCGCTTTAACCTTGGCGCAAGTAAGGCATTTTCCGACATAGTTAGCAATGTCGCCCTTAAGGTTAGGCCACCAATAGAATTCCTTTAAACCTGATACATCTTATCTGATCTGGGATGTATAGAATACTTCGAATTGTGTGCTTCATCTACAATAATTACCCGCAGATCGCCAAAATAGGGAACCCAAATTCGTCCCATAAAGTATAACGTTCCATCCTCATTTGGCACCAATTGTTTTTTCCGTTCCACGCAATGATTCGGCTGGTATGTTCTTAGGTTTAAGTTCTTCTTGCTGCGCATCACGAATCTGAGAAGTAAGGTTATTTTGTATGGTCATCTCTAAGCCTCGAACCCTTAGAGGTTTCACTCGTTCTTTGCGACTCAAAGCGTCTGCCACTACGTCCGCCTTGCCCGGGTGATATTTAATTTCGCAGTCGTAATCGTTCAATAACTCAACCCATCGTCTTTGCCGCATATTTAATTCCTTCTGATCAAATATGTGTTGCAGACTCTTGTGGTCGGTAAAGATTGTACAACGAGTACCATATAAGTAATGACGGCAGATTTGTAACGCAAATACCACTGCACCTAGTTCGAGGTCGTGCATGGTATAATTTTTCTCATGCACCTTAAGTTGTCGAGATGCGTACGCGATGACTTTGTCTCATTGTATCAGCACGCAACCGAGACCTTGATGCGATGCATCACAATATACGACAAAGTCGTCGTTACCGTCTGGTAGAGATAAGATTGGCGCATCACAGAGTTTGTCCTTTAACAGTTGGAATGCAGCTTCTTGTTTGTCGCCCCAATCAAACTTTTTATCCTTTTGAGTCAGGGATGTTAGCGGTTGGGAAATCTTTGAGAAATTTTCTATAAATCGTTTGTAATAACCCGCTAATCCCAAAAATTGTCGCACTTCCGTCGGCGTCTTAGGCGCTTCCCAATTCTTTATTCCCTCAATCTTGGAAGGATCAAAGTGAATTCCTTTCTCATTCACCACGTGTCCGAGAAATTGTACCTCGCGAATCCAAAATTCGCATTTGGAAAACTTTGCATAAAGCTGTTCATTCTTCAAAAGTTCCAAGATAATTTGTAAATGTCGCTCATGTTCGTCCTTCGATTGCGAATATATTAATATGTCATCACTAAATACAATCACGAACTTATCCAGATACGGCTTACACATGCGGTTCATGAGATCCATGAACACCGCCGGTGCATTTGTTAAGCTGAACGGCATCACAAGGAACTCGTAGTGACCGTAACGAGTTCGGAAAGCCGTTTTGGGAATGCTTTCTTCTTGAATCCTCAAATGATGGTAGCCCGGTCGCAAATCGAATCTTTGAATAGAAGCTTGAGCCTTGTAGTTGATCGAATAAGTCATCAATTCTCGGTAAGGGGTATCAGTTCTTGATAGTGAGTTTGTTCAACTTCCGATAGTCTATACACATACGTAAGCTCCCGTCCTTCTTTTTAACAAATAATACCGGAGCTCCCCACAGTGAGAAACTCGGTCTAATAAATCATTTATCCAACAATTTCTGAAGTTGAGTGGATAGCTCCTGCCTCTCGGATGGAGCTAATCGGTAAGGAGACTTCGCCACTAGTGCCGCTCCTGGCACCAAATCGATGCGAAATTCCACTTGGCGTTGTGGAGGCAGTCCCGGCAAGTCTTCCGGAAAGACTTCTGGAAACTCCTTCACGACCGGAATGTCTTCTAATTTCGGTTCCTTAGTTTCTTTGTCTACTACATGTACAAGGAAGGCTATACAACCTTTTCGTAGACACTTTTGCGCCGTCATACAATTAATAATCCGTAAGGACGTCTCGCGTATTTCTCCATGTACAACGAGTGTTTCTTCCTCTGGTAATGGAATGCGGATGGTTTTCTTATGGCATACCACTTCCGCCCGGTTGTCGGACAACCAATCCATTCTGACAACTACGTCAAAACTAGCCAAGTCAACAGGTGAAAGGTCGATAGAGAATTTTCACGCTCCAAGTTCGAGTGTGCAACCTCTAATGATTTCTCCCGTTTCAACTAATTTTCCGTTTGCTAATTCTATAGAATATGGGACGTCTAATTTACTCGACTCTAGGCCAAGTATATTTTTAAACTCTATAGATATAAAGCTAAAATCGGCGCCTGTATCAAATAGAACGGATGCAAAGTGTTGGTTTATAGGAAACGTACCCGTAACCACGTTCAGGTCTTGGAGTGCAGCCTTAGCTCCTATCACAAAAGCTCTTCCACGAGCCTGGTTTTCCTTCGGACAATCCTTCCGATAATGCCCTTTTTCTCCACACCCATAGCATGCTTGACCTTTGCCATTCCCCTTTCCACCCTGATTTTTATTTCCGTTACTACCTTGGTTTCTATTTCCACGTCCAACACCTACCCAACAAGTCTCTTTGCTATGCACGGTCTTACCACATTTGTCGCACTTGGTATTTCTGCAAGGGCCCAAGTGATGATACCTACACTTATCACATTTTGGTAAGAAACTTGTGTATCCTCTACCACCGCTTGCATTAGTTACTTCAAAGGACTTAGCTTCTCTAGGTGTGTTCATTTTCCTTCGCTTGTTGGGTTGGTTGTAGTTGTTTGGTCGGGTGCCTTTCTTAAGGTTGGTGAACTTCCGTTTTCCTTCATTCGTGGACTCCACATGAGTTTCCTTTTTGTTAGCCCCAGCCCTTGCCAACTTTCCTAAGCGATCAGCCTCCTTAGTGAGACTAACAGCCAATTCGATTGCCTCACTGATATTAGCAGGCTTAGAAGAAGTAACCATGCTCAAGGTCTCAGGAACAAGCCCCCAAATGTATCGCTTGATTCTCTTGAACTCTGGTTCCACCAAGTATGGAACAACTCTTGACAAGTCATGAAAACATTGTGTATACCCAACAATGTCAGCTCCGATCATCTTCAAATTCCAAAACTTGGTCTCCAGTTTTTGAATTTCCGCCCTTGAACAATATTTCTTCCTCATCAACTCTTTGAGCTCTTCCCACGTCATAGCATACACAGCCTCTTCCCCTTTTGTTTGGACTTGGACATTCCACCATGATAGTGCTCCATCTACAAATAACCCCGAAACATATGTGACCCTTAGGTCAGGAGGACACTTGCTCATTCTTATGACCGAATCAGTCTTTTCGGTCCAGCGCACAAATGCTATGGCACCTCCAGTGCCAACAAAGTTCAGAGGCTTGCAGCCCAGAAACTGCTTGTATGAACAACCTGAAACATTGTACGAACAGATTATGAATGAGCATTGTCAAGGCACAAATGGAATAAACGAGAGTATTGTATGGTGTCAAAGACAACCAAGTATTACCAGTATTGGGGTTGCCCCGGATGAACCTCCAGTTCCACCGCTATGTTCAGAGCGGTTAGCCTCATATTGCGCTATAGCCTGCGAGATGCGCTCATTTAGCTCAGCCTCAGTCGTTGGTAGTGTGTTCCCGTTAGTCCTACGTCTCGGTGGCATCGTCTTCTGGTAATGGTCATCGAAGGCTGTTAGACAAGTATTTAATAATAAATATTGTCGGCTAAGATATACATAATATTAAGTAATCATCACATCAACCAAACTCATCACAATAATAGACATGCATAAAAATAATCACAATATGCAATAAAGAGAAGCATAATGCGAACTTCAATATATATATATATATAATATATATAATATATATATATATATATATATATATATATATATATATTCGACAACTTGTTACATTGTTTTCGGGAAAGAAAAAAAAAGGACACGAGAATATACAACCCCGGTCATACAAGTTTATATTACATAAAAGTGGTAAAATCTTTTCTTCCCCATTGGTCTTCAAAAGTCTTCAAGTTCGATAACTTGCACCTAGTCTTCATATATACATCAAAAGTGGGTCTTCTAATCCCGTAACTAGTACCTGCAATGAAATAAAACTACGGTGCGGGAGGCGAAGGGGGTGGGGTAGGAACAATCAAACTATGGAGATGATCCATCTCATCCTCCATGCGGCTAACACGAGTGTCAGAGAGGTTGGCTCGCTGCTCCAAAGTCAGCACACGAGCCTCAAGGCCAATAGGTGGACATGAGTGTGGTGGAGACGGGAGTGGTGGTGATGACGGTGGTACTGGAATAGATGGTGGTGGGTAAGCAGGTGGTGGTGGTGGCAAAGTATCATGGAAACGCTCCAACTCCCAGACCTTACGGGACAGGAGTTGAATCTGCAGTTGTAGGGACTGAATGAGATCGTCCCTAGTGTAAGTAGGGTGGTGACTAGGGTGGTAAGGATCTGACGGGGACGTACGAGTAGGTGACTAAAAAGGCTGGTGTGAGGATCCCTCTCCATGACGTGGTGCTGGTATCTCATGTGTGAAAACGACAGATGCACCGGTATGAGGAAGGGGCCTCAATGAATAAAGGCTGTTGGGTAATAGGGTGTCGACCAGAGGAGTAGGTATGTCCGTGGCATGAGGAGGGGCATGGATATCTGGAGTGTGTCGTGACGTAGGAGTGGCTGGTGGGGTAGTAGTGGAAGTAGGGATTGGTGTAGGAACAAGGGTGGCAGTGGGAGTAGTATCAAAGCTGCTATCCGTCGCATACGCCCACAGTCCCGCGGGGCGTATAGCAGAGGAGGACACGCTGTCGTGCGCGTCTAATGAAGGATGGATACAACGGGAGAAGAAACCTCCAAAATAGCAATTTTAATGACTCTCCATCGCCGATATCATCATCAAGGTGGTCTACATGAAAGTCGAGGATCTCGTCCGTCGTCGGACAAAACAAAGAGAGGTGGGACGGCAGCAATAGGTATGACATCTAGCGGAATGTAGTCGACGATATGTGCACCTTGGGGATGTCCGACAATCACAAAGTCATTTAGCTGTGGCCCCACAGCTAACACGTCGTCCACTACCGAAGTGTCCTCCATCATAGCATCATCGGAGGCATAGTAGGGGTCCTCCTCGGGGTCCGACTCATCTGAAGAAGATATGATCTCAATCACAGGTGGGTAATCATCATCTGATGCATCATCATAGATGCCGCTACTGGCCGAAGATGCCATCGTACCTAGCAAAATATTCGGTACAACATGTGAATATATATATATCAGTAAATAATATTATCACTTATTAAGTATTTAACCATGCAATCATTTAGTGAAATCACATTGGTTTGTGCGAGTCAATCTAGTTTTGCAAGTCTATCCCATATAGACTATGCCCCAAATAATATCCTTGCATTATTTGTCTGAAAAGAGTTTTATTAGTGGATCTTGCGTTTTTATATATGCAATGAAAACCATTTTCAAAATCAAAAGTTTTCATTCGAGGACATAATATATAGACCAAACCCTTCAAAATACGGATGACATCGACTACTTGTTACCCTTGAAATTTTGTAACGACTGCACCAAGATCCACTTCAATTTCCTGAAATACATGTAAGTTTGAAAACATCAACAAAAGTTGGCGAGTTCATGCGTTTTGTGTGCGCATCAAATGAATCTTAAAAACACATTTGAGAGTTCATATATGAAATTATGTGGTATGTAAACCGTCAATGAACTTGATGATCATTAATGTTTGGAAGGACATTACTATGTGTGATGACATAGGAAGTACTCAACCCTAGACAATTTTTTCTGGTCCACCCGGCTGGGACAACAAAAGCACTACATGCGGCCACACAAGGACCCATGAGTGCGGCTCGCTACACCCGATAGATCTACCACTCTTGTTCCTCGGTCCTATAAAGATTAATGGAACTTAAGAGAGACCCTATTCGCACGATGATCTAATATTTCATTCCATAGCTAAACCATACCATCAAAAAGTTGTATTTCCCCCCCGAGAGTTATAAACCGAAAACCTTTAAGAGAAAAGGGGGACATGAACTCACTGATTTGCATCCGTGAATAGATGCTAGAAATTCGGGTATCCCAAAGAGCGTATCAACCTACAAGTGCTCTAACTCATTAGACACTTGAGTTACCCTTAAATACGTACACGTTGTTCAACTTGAACGTTATTGTATAAGTTAAGTATTTGGGTCCCTAACGTATTTTAAATATGTTGGCATTTGTTTCGTAGTTTTGTTTTAATATATATATATTATATATATATATATATATATATATATATATATATATATTTATTATATATATTTTCGTATCCATTAATTGTACGAACGGGCCTTGCCCTTCGTGAGCCTTCGTGCCTCGAACGAGTGTAAGTGGGCCTAACCCATAAGAGTCTTTGTGCCTCGCATAAGTGAGAATGGGCCTAACCCATTTGAGTACTCCGTGATCCACACGGTATGAGTGGGCCTACCCATGAGTGTACCCGTGCCTAGCACGATTTACGTTCGTTATATGTGTTATATATTTGTTCAACCAATATGTGTATATATACACACTTTGAGTTTAATGAACCTCGTTCATTCGTAATGACATGTTCGGCTTAAGTATGAACATTTGATCTTCATTTTGTATGCCCTTTTATAATTATAAGTGTTAAGAATATTTATTTTTAACATCGTAAATACGTTGATGTAATTGTACGCTATTCTTTACGTGAGTATACCTTACCAATTGTATGTGAGTACATCACTATGTACTTATGTATTTTCATAACGTATTTATACATATTTTATATTGTATTTATACGTATTTTATACTGTATTTATACATATTAGTATACCGTATTATTTGGTATTTATACGTATTTTATACTGTATTTATACGTATTAGTATACGGTATTATTTTTATATTGTATTTATACGTATTTGTATACGGTATTATTTTGTATTTATACGTATTTGTATAACGTATTATTTGTTATTTTTGTGTATATGGGCCTAGCGCAAATGAATTGTGTATGGATGGGCCTAGCCCAATAAAGTTATGTAAGCGTACCTAGAATAATATATTATATGATGTTGGGCTTAGTCCATTTGTCCTGTTAATGGGCCTAGCCCAAAGTTATCTATTATAGATTGGTCCTAGCCCATTTTATATATTAGTAGGCCTAGCCCAACTTATATATATATTGGTGGGCTTTTACTAGCCCTTTACATAATCCAAGTATACTTGTATTTATCATATGCGTATTTCGAGCGTATTTTATACGTATATACTTTTTCATGATGTAATTTGTGACTCTTCGTTTTGTACTTTCCAAAATCTTAAGTGTTGGGATATATGTGGGTTTTGAATCAAATGTATATTATTTTAAGGTTTGTCGTAGAAGTTATTGTTATATATTTTCTTGTCGAAACGCCCAAACATCGCCCTTAAGAGATATCTTTCTGTGTTGTAATGATGCGGCGACCATTGTGGATAGATACGCATTTACTTTGTTGGGCCGTTTATCTAAAAATTATGTCGGCTTTTGGTTTTATGTATACATATTTTTGTCCGTAATACATGGTTATGTAACGATTTGCCCGGTGTCTGATGGTTTGTCGTCCGCGTCTCGTGCCCAAGGGAAATCTAACTTTGTTCATGTATTTAGTTCCTTAAGTGTTTTTATACACGTTCGTCGTCGCGTATTTGGAAATTGTTTTTGTAGTGTATTTGTATTTTAGTTATTATTATTCCTAACTTCTAATACATACACATAATTGTACACAAGTATTTATACACATAAGTTGGTGTATTTTAAACATATATATATTTTTATTTAAGAATATTTTTATACTTATAAAATATCCACTTTTCCTTTTTTTCACAACTCTTTATAACTTATATATATATGTATATATATATATATATATTATATATATATATATGTGTGTGTTTATTAAATGTTCATGTAAGATTAGGGCTTAACCCTTTTTATTAAACTTCCTTAATTACCGATTAAGGTCACTAATCACGTTTAGTCCCATTAATCACCCCGTTAATCGTACTTTAATCGTGATTAGATTTTAGAAAAATTTCACCACAGTTTGCCCTAAACTATGGCGTTCTCCACGTTTTGAAAACGTATTTTAAGCATATTTAAAATCCTTAAGCATAATCAACTCAAATCAAGCTTCAACTATCAACTTTGCATGTAACACTTCACACATAATTATCCACATAATCCTTGAACTTTATATATATTTTTAACCACACTTACTAGTAAAAATGATGACACTTTTTAATCCTTTTAACAAGATCATTTAAACCATCATATGTAGCACACAAATCTTGTTCTCATATTTAAACAACTTTAAATAACACACTTTTAAAACTATCTTAGTGTAAATAATGATTTTTAATTTGTATGAAAGTTATAAAATGTTAAAAATTACTTTTATTTGTAGTAAAGTTCATGGTAAGTGGATGATGATTTTGTTAAGATTTAAACATCAAGTTGTTTAAATCACCAATTTTAATCAAGTTCCATACAAGATCATCAAGCTAAACAACTTACTTTAACAGCTAACTAGCACTAAACAACATAATCAACACAAAATGCATCACATTAGTAGACTTTTTATGTTGAGATTAGTGTTTTGATCTTTGATTTAAGTTATGTTCAAGATGATTAACAATGTACTTTCATAAGCTATATAATATAACAAGCTTAAAAAAATGTAGAAGATGATCTTACAAATTTGCACAAGCTTAGGATGAAAATTAGAGAAGATAATAAAGCTCGATAATGTCCCTAATGGTCCTCCATGATTGCAACTCCTTGGGTGATCTTGTAATGCTTTGAAAGGGGTTATAATGGGGTGTTTAAGAATTAGAAAGTGGTGGTGAGGTGTGGGTGTTGGTTGCCATGAACAAAGGAATGAGGAGGAGGAGTTTCTTTTTTTTTTGGTGTTGTGGTATTAGTTGCAAGATGAGATATGGTGATATTGTTATATTTATAACCTTTTCCCATTCTTGATGGTGAGTATGACCAAATAGGGGGGGGGGGGGGTTATGATTGGTTCATATTATTTTTTTACACATATAAATCATGTGCACATATGTTAAACTTGTAGATTTTTTTAGCATTAAGTTAATTATGGGTAAAATGGAAGTTTGGAGTTTTAAATAAAGCCTAACTAGTTCACTAGTTTAGTGGGTATTGATTTTGGATGGTAAAAATACCACTAGTTCGCTCGTCAGTTCGACATCGGGTGTTATATAAAAGTTGTAATATAATACCGGGAGCTATGGTTTTATTTTACTATCGATGTCGTGACGTTTATTTAAGGCGTTTATGACTTCAAAATATGACTAACTAGTTCGCTAGCTTTTTAGTTCGGCAAATAGATGGTAGGAATATAATTTGTTTGCCTATCTGCTCGAATTTGAGTAACGTGTACAAGTTGCGGTGTAACACCGGGAGTTTATGTTTAGGAGATTCGGTTGATATCCCCAAGCTTATTTAGGGTGCATAACATTATTTACGAGTCCTACTAAAATTTAAAATGTTGCACTTTAGCATTTCGGACTATTTACTTGGTTATATTTTAGTGCGATTCGGACGAATTCTATCGATATGAATTTTTCCGGGAAGTTAATGTGTCTTTGCATTTAGTGTCCCTAATTAGGGGTTTTTATTTGTATTTCAACCATAAAATGCTTTCATGCTATCCGTTTCTCGTTCCAACAGTGTTCGAAAACTTGCTGGCGTGAATAGTGTGTTCCGGTGAATAGTGTTTTCAGCATTTTGCCAACATATTTGGACATAGTTTGTTGTTTTCTCGCAATGTGAAGAATGTAACCACGTTTTTTGGCATAATTAACCATGTCCTATGATTGCTAGACTTTACGCGACCTAATCATGCATTAATTAAATCGTAACAAATGCAATAAATTATATAATCAAGTTGTTAAGTTGTACGGAATTTACCATTATTTTGGAGGTTGTCACAGAAAGTTTGAAATAATTTTTTTTGTGTATATTCCCTAATGAATTTATGTTATTATTCTTGTTGTTTTATGTGTACAGAATGGAACAAAAGGAACATAAAAGAAATCCCGCAACGAAGAGAACTGACAAGTCAGAAGTGGAAATTATGTCAAAACCAAGACATAACATGGTGACCTACTTAGATCCGGAAGACAAATTTGCTGAGTACAATGGTATAATGAAGTTTTTGTGCGACACAAGGATACATTATGCTATCACGTACAAGACTACAGTATACAAGACGTTGATCAAGGAATTTTGGGATTCAGCTAAAGTTATTGAAGTGAATGGGCAGGAACTTATCAGCGGGAAAGTGAATGACTTTAACATAGATGTCTCTGTTGAAATCATTAATTCAGTATTACAGCTTGGCGATGATTCGGAAGCTCCTTTCTCAGTACTGCTGAAGTGTCAACGTGGATGTTTGCTTAGAATGAAATGTGTTGGAGATTTTATCGTGGAACAATTAAACAAAGCATGGTTGCCACTCCGATACAAGTTCTTTCTACATGTTTTAATTCAGTGTTTGAGCAACAGACGAAGTGGTTATGACATGGCGAATAACGACTTGGTTCGAATGATGATAGCATTGACATTGAACAAACCGTTTAGTGTTTCAAAGTATATTTTTGCAAACATGAAGGAAAACCTGAGAAGAACCAGATATGGTGGAAACAAGTTTTGGATGTATCCTCGCTTTCTCCAAATGATCTTAAATGTGCAACTTCCAAATCTTCCGAAGAACGACAACGATGTGTTAAAAGTAGAAGTCATGATGGAACATTCTTTGAAGATCTTTAGAGGTGTAGTAGCAAAATGTTACAAGGAAAGCACACCTCCTCGTAAATTGATCAGTTTTCTGGCAAATGATAAATATGTTGTACCAGAAAATGATAAGTGGCGCCATGATAACAGTGAGTCAGATAATGAAAAATCAACTTTAAAGAAGATGATCGAAGATAAGTTTGGTCGTCAAAAGGGAAAATGTGATGATGATGACGTTTATAATGATGATAATGGTGGTGCAAGTGATGTAGGTGATACAGGTGGTGATAAGGGAAAAAAGAAACAAAACATAAAGACTATGTGAACATCATCATCACAACCTGAAATCACACAGCCTACAACTTCACATCAAGAAACTGTACTTGTACCAGTTGCAGAAGTCCAATGTGAGTCCCAAAACAGATTCGGATCACAGTGGTTGATTGTTTTCACCCAAACAACTATGGATTAGTTGTTTGAATGTGCAAACACTAAGAAAAACCAAGCAAAGAAGATGAAGAATCTTGTTTGGATCAAACAACTAGTGTTGTATATGAAATCTCAATAACATGTAATCAATAACAGCACCTGGATGTTCGGATGAAAGCACAATAGCAAAAATCACAACACTAGAAGATCACCAAAATCTGTCCAAGAAACTTGGACATCCATTCATTGTTCATAGTATTTATACAAACTGATCATCCAGCGTAATTAATAACTACGCTGGACTATTAAATACGCCGCCTACTACAAGATTCACACAATTACACTTTTGACCCTTCAACATTGACTAACTAATACAAACTAGCTCAAACTATTCATAATCAAACATCAACGTTCTCAAAATTTCTAACAATATCCCCCTAGACCGTTGCGTGCTTGATTTTCTTCAATCTTGTTTCCGAGTATCAGGGTCTGCGGCTGGATCTTTGGCTTGCTGTTCGGTTGCTGCATCAGTTGATTGTTGAATAAAAGCTTCACTAATGGTTGGATGGGCCTCCATTGTGACTTCATATGTAGATGAAGTCGGAGGTGGTTGAATCATCTGGACGTCTGAATCTGGAGATGGATCTTTGGTTGGAGGAGAGGATGATTCTTGTTCAGCTACTTTCTTCTTGCTTAAGGCTTCTTTTTCCTTTTTCGCTTCCATTCTGAGCAAGATTTCCATTATTTCAATCTTTCTAGCTCTAGCACGTTCGATTGCCCTCTAAAAGAGCATTCCCTTCTCAATATATTCATTTCCGGCCCCAACGTTTATCTTATGTCCAAACAAGATGTTCAGGTTGGAGAGACAGAACATAAAAACATCCATAGGGTCCAGAAGGAGAATGTCTTCATTTGAGTCAGACCTTATCACTGCCTCACCTGTTTTGCCATCATAGAACCACTTCTTGAAATTGGTGAGCGTCACAGGTTGCTCTGGAGGGAGCTTCACCCTGGTAACCACCTTTGCTGGATTTATAACCCACGTTATTTTTCCTTTACCGGTGAATGGATCCTTGGTGATTTTAGACACACATTTTCTGGGGCGCTGAGGCTTGAACACTGAAAATCCTCGCAAGCATTCTCTTTGTATTAATCTTTCTAAATCTTCACCTATGCTGCTGTTTGTAGGATTAATCAGCTCATGCTTGCTAAGCTCACGTATGTCCCATGTGGGCAAGCTCTGCATATCTTGAGCGCTTCAAAAATATTGAATCACTCCAACTCTTCGCTTTACAACGAACCACCCGGTCATATTGCAGTACTTCCAACTAATGATTTTATCAGTAATCTCAGTTTTCTCAACTATGATTACCTGATAAAAGTCAGGCATTTTCGCTCGTTCCTTTTTGAACCACTCTGGATGCTGTGGCTCAAATTCATCTCCTCCATCCGTTTCATACACCACTTCTTCTTCCAACCCCCATTCCAAGAACTTTGCAGGCATTTATGCTTTGTCAACTTCCTCTTCGTCGCTGTCGTCATCAAGGCCAACATCAACCGCTGATTCGAGACGCTTTTCCTTCTTTTTAGCTCTGTCTGCTTTCTTTTTCTGCTCTCTTTCTTTAAATAAGTCAAAGTTAAAGATTTCTTCGTTTGAGTACTTTGGCTTTCTATTTGCGGCACCATATAGCTCTTGAACCATTTCATGCAACTTCTCCATCCCTTCCTGCTGAAATCTAATGAATTCTGTTTGCTTAGCAACGTATGCATGCAGTTCTTTGTTCTTCAACCTTTGCTCTTTCAACTTTCTCTTGAGAACATCGGTATCATTGACTTTGTTCTACAACAGACAGAATTCCTTAGTGGAGAAAGACCCTATTTCCTTAGATAGACGATTGTAGAGCTCTTGAAAAGGTCTGGGTCGAGAAGGAACTTGCTGACGAGGGGGTTGTGCCAATACTGGAGGTTTGGCTGGAACGCTTGTAGATGATCCTTCTCCTAATTTTCTATTCTTTGGCGCTGCAACTTCGCTTGGAGAAGGTTCCTGTGGATCAGCAAAAAGTCCCTCCACGAATCTATCTAACTGTTCTTGCTCTGATGTAACAACCTCCGGGGTTTCAGATTCAGTCATTTCCCTTCTTTTCATTCTCCTCTCCTGTTTCTCAGCCTCTGCCACTACATGAAAGGCTTGCATCCTTTCGATCTCTTCCTGGTTGATCCAGCGCGAATGCTGTCAGCCATGATTCGCTCTGGGTTTGGCGTATCTTTCTTGCTCTTCTTCCTTGAAGGTTCCTCTTCTACTACTTTCTTTCCTTTTTCTTTCCACTTAGGTACCAGAGGAATTTCTTCTTCTTCTTCAGCTTCTTCAGAGACATCAACTCGACGACTTCCACCTTCCCTACTTTTTCTTGTCTTTTCTCGATATTTGTTGTAAGCAGCAAGAACAACTCGATGTCTTTCCTCACGATACATCCAGTGATGCAACATCACCCACTCTTTGGTTTTTAGCTCAGTGATCTGCCTTCCTTTTGGTAAATGAAACTGGTACGTGTTTCCATCATGTGGCAAGTTTCGATGCTGATCGTCGATGAGCAATTGCACGAATCTAGGATATATCGCCCATGCAACTTTATTGATGTTGTCAATCATGCAGTAAAAAATCCATCCAGAAATGTTGAACGACTGATTTGTACATAGATTCAGCATAACCGTGGACCACTCTAGATTCAAGCCATCATAACTACCCTTTCGATGACAGATGCTTATACAAAACGTGTGCAAAATGAATCTCCAGTCTTTCGTTAGCCCTGACTTTTTGATTTCATTTTTGTGACGAAAATCTCCGACGTAATTCATTCCACGAAATCCCTCTAGAATTTCCTCCTTCTTTAGCTTCAATGGATCATTTGCATTATCTCCTAGGCTTAGAACTTTCCGAATTCGTTCCTCGGTCACTCTAATTTCTTTGTTTCTAACAGTCGTTGTGATATGTTTGACGTTGTTCAGCGTTCTTGCTCTTGCCGTTCTCCAAAATTCTTCTATGTGAATGGAGTAAATAGTAGGATTAGCTTGGATTGCATAGCTAATTTTACTACGTGATAACCAATCCATCACGTCTTCAAAATCTGGCACCGGAGGCACTAGAGTAATTGGTTGATTATGCTTTCTCGTACCGTCCCATACCAACTGTTGAGCCATGCTGAAATGTGGAAACGAGTCAAGTTAGATTTTCATACAACGATGTAAGTTTAGAATTATATATATATATACAAATATTAAAGTAAATTAAAAAGAATATACACTTATATATATATATATATATATATATATATATATATACGAAACAATTAAAATTGCTGATAAAAATGCTGAACCTGAGGATAAATACGCAGAACATCTTGCTGGTGAAATTAAGTGATATTCGGCGTAGAAGCTTTATTATGCTGGTTTGACTGGCGTATTACTTTAATACGTCGGTTGCTTAGTTAATTGTTTAAGACTTAACTTCACCATTAGATGTCTCGTACAAATGCGCTGATCAGATATATTTACGCTGATCATAGATTAGCATATTTAAGTGCCAGCGTAGATGACTATCTACGCTTAGCTTACCCGGCGTATTTGTCTAATACACCGGCTGCTTCGACTCGCGTTCAACACTTAAATCCGCCAATCCTTGATCTGACTAATACGCCATCTTCAACATAAATACACCATATTCAAACTTAAATACGCCATATTCATAATTTTCTTGATAAACCCTTTAAAACCCATGAGAATTGTTTAATCTATTTACCATTACAGTCCCGATTATAATATACATACCCAATAATCAATCGAACATTTGAAAAACTGAAAAAAAATACCTATGAAGATCTTTCAATGTTCGACCAGATTTACACAAAAGAAGTGTGAGTGCTTTTAGAGATGTATGGGTGTGGGATCGGTTGAAGAAGACGATGATAAAGGTAACTTTTTGAAAATTATTTACAAACGGTGAAAAAGAATCAAGTATTTATACGGTTTTACATTCCAGCCTAATTATTAATTACACTGGATAATTAAATACGCTACTAAGATATTTTTTCAAGGTTTCTTCAAGCCTAAGAATTTGAAATCAATTACGCTCGAAAATTCAAATTTTTCTCGAAAAATGTGCCCTTTTTGGTTAAAAATAATCCAAAAATATGATAAATAAGCTTAAGAAAAGTTGAAAATTACAGTATGGATCCGGAAATTTGTTTCTGGGGCCAGGAAACCTCCTTTTTCACACAAAATTTATTCTAACTGACTTGAATCCTATGACATTCCTGCAAAAGATCATATTGGTAACACTTCGTTTGTTTGAGATAAAAAAATTAGTTATACTAAAAAATTAAGGCACAAGAAAAACTGTCAGTATGCTTGTCCTTTTAAATCCATGCACCTATCTTTGAACATGCGATCGAAGAGCCTTTTTCTCATGCTGCGGTAATATTGACAAGAACTTCAATGTTCCCCACTCATGCCGACATAGTCAGAATGTTGTGCCCATGAGTCCCACGTCTGGACATACCCCCGCGATCAAGGTATGCGCAAAGATTCCTCATAACAGGTGACTATACTGACTTCATTCGTTTTTGAGATTTCAACGTTATAAAGTTGGTGTTCAGGTCAGTACTTCCGTACAGCAGAGAGACCAAGGTCTAATGAGGGCTATGAGTGATACCTGATGCGGTACGATTTAAGCACTTGAATGATTCTCAATGAGAGATTCATTTGTGTAGGGTTTTGGCCGTATAGGCTCTTTTAGAAAAGATATCATAGCTGTGTCTAGGTCCGCATATATCTGGATGCAGCAGAAGAGCAACTATGATATCCCCGAATGATTAGCCAATATAAAGACCCGAAATCTCAGACTTTGGCAATCTATCAACGCAAGATTTAAGACCATTAAGCCATACGCTGCAACGTGTTACCTGCGAGTTGCACAACATTGTGGGTATTCAGAATTCTTGTGTGATCATTAGAGTTTGTCTCCATTTCGCAGTTTACTTCAAGGTATTGCTGAATCTACCGACACGTTGTTGCTTGAGACCTTAGTCTTTTTCTTTTTTAAGATCAGAACAAAAGTGTTAGTAGATTTTCTATCATTTCTCGTGCGGGTGCCAAAGAAAAGATTCAGTCTCAACAATATTTTCTGGAAAACTTCCCCCCTTAAAATTTAATTTTCGAGAATCCATTGCTTGAAAAGAAATTTTAACTTTGTAGAAAATCCTTTTGCTAGGCACATTTTATGAGATTGTTATTTATTATGAAAACCTTTTTTTTTACCAAAATCAGTTCCACTCAAGGAAGTTCACCATTTCCAACCAGGTTACCAACTGGTTTAATCGAGCTTTATCGAAGGCTTTTGTAAATATATCAACTTTTTGTTGCACTGAATCAACTGGCACCACTTGGATGTATCCTTTCTCGTACACATCTCTAATCGCATGAATGCGAATTTCGATGTGTTTCGTTCTGGAGTGGTGGATAGGATTCTTCACAATCCCCAGACACGCTTCATTGTCGATGAATATTGGAGTATTCATGATGTTGATCCCATAATCCAACAACTGATTCTGTATCCAAAGGACTTGTGAACAGCAACTGTAAGCTGCCATGTATTCAGCCTGAGCGGTAGATGTAGAGACTGTTGTCTGCTTTTTGCTCTGCCACGAAATAAGACGATTTCCCAAGAATTGGCAGCCTCCAAAGACAGATTTTTTGTCTACTTTGCAACCTGCATGATCACTGTCAGAGTAAGCTATTAGATCAAAATTACTATCTTTAGGATACCACAAACCAAGCTTTGGAGTTCCTTTGACATAGCGAAAGATTCTCTTGACGGCAGCATCATGCGATTCTTTGGGATTCGTCTGAAAGCGGGCATAGAGACAGACAACCCACATTATGTCAGGCCGACTAGCGGTCAGATATTTGTTCACTGGCTTTCCTTGAAGATCTGAAGTGAGTTCCGTCTGAGAAGCAAAAGGAGTGCTTGCGGATTTGCAGTCATTCATGCTATATTTGGAAAGAATATCTCTGTTATACTTAGCCTGATGAATGAGAATACCATCCTTTCATTGCTTCACTTCTAGTCCTAAGAAAAACGTGAGTTCTCCCATCATACTCATCTCGAACTTCGCTTTCATCACCTTCTCGAATTCTCTGCAAAGGGCTTCATCTGTCGACCCAAAAATAATATCGTCTACGTAGATTTGAACCAACGTCACATCTTCTCCAATCCTTTTTGTGAAGAGAGTCATGTCAATTTTGCCTCTTGAGTATCCATACTCCAGAAGATATGTTGAAAAAGTCTCGTACCATGCTCTAGGAGCTTGGTGAAGACCATAGAGAGCTTTGTCAAGCTTGTAGTATTTCGTGGGAGAATGAGGATCTTCAAAACCTGGAGGTTGAAAAACATAAACTTCTTCTTTCACTTTCCCATACAGAAAAGGACTTTTTACATCCATTTGAAACACCTTAAAGTTTTAAACGAAGCATAGGCTAAGAAGATTCTGATGGCTTCTAACCGTGCAACAGGTGCAAAAACTTCCTCGTAGTCAATCCTCTCTTCTTGTAGAAACCCTTGAACCACTAATCTAGCCTTATTCTTGATAACTACACCACGATCATCCATCTTATTACGAAACACCCCTTGGTACCAATTGGATACTTTCCGTCTGGTAGGTCAACGAGTTCCCAGACTTTAAGTTTCCGAAATTGTGCCAATTTTTCCTGCATAGCTTGTACCCAACTTGAATCTTGAATAGCTTCTTCGATATCCCTTGGGACAGACTGCGAAAGAAAGGCTGCATACAGTCTTGTGTTGATGGTATGTGTTTGACCACGTGTTTGAACTCCATCTTCAACTGAACCAATGACATTTTCAATTGGATGGTTTCGATTGGTCTTGTACCCTGCATTGGTGTGAGAGTTTCAACTTGTTGAGGCAGATTAGAGAAGTGTTCATCGACGTAGATGATTGGAGTTTCGTCTTCTTTGGGTGGTTCATCCACAGCTTGCTGTGAAGAAGAATCATCATGTGTAGATGCATTCTCAGCAGATGTGTCACCATTTACTTTGAACACCGGAAGAGTAGGAGAGGCAGAGGCAGAGGTGAAACGGGTTGTAAAAGGAGTAAAACTAATGTCTGAGGCATCAAACAAAGGTTCCAACGGAGTGGATTCTGCAGGTTCGGATTCAGTGATGGGTTCGTTGATGCTGAAGTGTTGAATATAATATCCACGTCATAAAACCAGTTCGGAGCGCTTCCAGTGTTAGTGGAGTTTCCTTCTTGAAAATCAACGTAGTATGATTCAATCACCATATTGGTCCGTTTGTTGTAGACTCGATATGCCTTTTGAGAAGATGAATAGCCCATGAAGTAACACACGTCACCGACTGCTTCAAACTTGATGAGATTGTCTTTAGTGTTGAGAAGTTTGCATGAACACCCGAACGGTCTGAAGAAATCTATCAGAGGCTTCCTTTTGAAAAGTAACACGATTCAAAACATAGCATGTTGTGTTGACCGCTTCGGCCAAAAAGATTATGGGAAGCTTAGAGTCGACAAGCATAGTTCTTGCAGCTTCGATGAGAGTTCTGTTTTTGCGATCTGCTACCCGTTTTACTAAGGAGTCTTGGCAGCGGTGTATTGGAGGCGAATTCCCTTATCTTCACAGAACGAGACAAACATATGATTTTTAAATTCAGTTCCGTTGTCGCTTCTGATGGAGTTGACTTTCAGCTTGATCACGTTTTCAATCATGGGAATGAAGCTCTTCAGAATGGATGTCGTTTCGCTTTTGGCTTCAAGAAAGAATACCCATGAAAACCGTGTGAAATCATCTGTAATCACCAAACAATAAGATCTTTTAGCTAAACTTTTAACGCTAATCGGGCCAAAAAGATCCATGTGAAGTAATTGCAGAGGAGCAGATATCGTATTCACTGCTTTGGACTTATGAGGCTTTTTATGCTGCTTTCCTTGGGCACATGCGATGCACTTTTCTAAAGAAGGAAAATCTTTCATAGGTAAACCTCTTACTAGATTTAATTTAGAAAGTTTATTTATGTTCTTAAAATTCACATGCCCTAAACGCCTGTGCCACAACAAGGATTCCGATTCAGATGCTTTTGACATAAGACATGTCATTGGCACAATTGATTTGGCATTCTTCATATTTAGCACGTAGGTGTTATTTTGACGGGGAGCTCTAAGCATGATCATCTCTTTTGGGACGGAGTAACCGGGTTTGAGGAATAAGCACTCCGTGTCATTGAACAGCACCGCGATAGACAGCACTACGATTCCTTTGTCACAGACTTGTGAAACACTCATAAGATTGTAACACAATTCTGGAACATAGTTCACATTCTCCAAAGTGAGTGCTTCCTCCCTTTTCGTCTCCGGCAAAGGATACAAAGTCACCATCAATAACTCAAAAGTTGGTAAGCAGATCATTTAGCCCGGTCATGTGCCTGGATCAACCGCTGTCAACGTGCCAGATATACTCCATGTGTATCCGAAGCCATTTCTGAATTTTATTCTATTATACAACAACAACAAAAAAAAATATGTACAATTAGCTAGTTTTTGGAACCCAGACTCGCTTTACATTCGTTCTATCATAATTTTGAGCAAGAGTGTTGTCTTTTCTTTTTCAAAAACAGGTTGAATCAACTATGTATTTTACTGATTTCTTTAAACTGTCAAATTGATCAGTACAACTTTTAACTAGATCTTGACTCGGTTTAGAAATTTTTTGCTTTTACAATGTTTCGCCGTATGTCCTAAATGACCACAACGAAAACATTGTTTTTGACTCGATCTTTTCTTCCTGGGTGCTGAGTGTGAAGATGATGTATGTGATGAGAGTCTGGAGCATCTTGAGGAGTTTGATGATGTAATGTGGCTTGAATCTTTGGCTTTCTTCAGTTTCTCTTCAGGATGATGTTTATCTTCAATGTCGACTTCACTGTGCTGACTGTCTGATGAGGAAATTGATTCTTGACTTTCATCTGACCTTTCTTCATCGCATTCTGAAGTTGTTGTGCTTGAATCTTCAGTGAAATCTTTATCAGTCTCTGATGTACCTGCAACTGATGGAACAAATTCTGGAATTTCCTCTATAAGGAATTTTCCAAAACTGTTTTTCTTTAACTCTGTCACAAAAACAAGAGATTCAAGCATAACATTTTCATCATTGAGAGCAAAGTTTAGGTCATGACCCTCAACCTTGGCAAGCCCTTGGTTGTGAGTCTTAAGTGTAGGCACATTGCCATTATAGTCATCCTGAATTGTCAATTTAGGCATACAGCTATTACAATCATCCATCCTATATAAACTATTATAGTTATCTCGAATAGAAATTTTGTTCGTCTTATCACACTTCCAGGCGAACCAGTTAACAGTTGAATAACTGTCGCCTGAATAGCCTATTCCTATTTTCATCCCTCCACAATCATCTTCCCCATCGCACACATCTTCCTTACTCTCACACAGATCTGCATTACTTTCAGAAAGGTTAGTGTTGTTTTCGGATTTATAAAAAATGCTTTGATCCAAAGATCATTTTTATTGATTAAGTCGTTCTTAGGATGAGGAGATGGCATAGGAACATAATTTTTGTTGTGCGGAGGAGGAACTAATTTTCCTTCGTTTCCGAATTTATCTTTATATCCAATTCCATCCTTTATGAATGTTGGTCGTTGGAAGTTTACAATATCAACCATGCTTTTTGGCTAATTTTCCATTTATCAATAATGATTTGTAACTTATTATTTTCGTTTTAAGATTTTTCTAGGTTTTCGTTCAAATCATTTATGATAAAATCTTTTCTGAAAACAAATTCCTTTAGAGTCTGCATTTCAGCTATGGTTGAATTCAACTTTCGCTGATATGCAGCCTCATTTTCTTTTAGTTCTTGATTTATTTTCAAAACTTTTTCTTTTTCTATTAATTATATCACGGTTGAGTGATTTGTAGTGTGCCACGACGTTCAAACATGGTTTTGAGCACAGCTTTGCTTTAAATTCATATGGAATGCCGTCTACCATATTCTTATCTTCGGCTTCTGATTTCATGGCGGTGGGGGATGTTCCAACCGCTGCATTCTTGCTGGTATTGATGACTTCTTGAACAGCAGGCTTCGACTCATTCATTTCAGCTTTCTGTTGTCTTTTCTCTGAGGCAGGAGAGATGATGCTTTTCAAACCAGTGTCATCTTTTGGAATCTTGGAGGTTTGTTTTTCAATACCATTTGAAGCAGACGTGGCAGAGATAGTGGGAATGTTTGCCATGAGGGCCTTGTTTACATTACCTTTTGCCTCAACTATCTCCTCCGACCAATCATAATATCCACCACTAGAGCCTTATGATTATTTTCAGCAGCATTATTATTTCCTTCAAGGCAATCGGCCTCCTTGTCTGGTTGACTTCGGTATTCTCATTCTTTAGCAACGGACACTCTCTTTGAAGTGGTCCAAGTCTTTGCAGTTATAACATCTAAGCTTGGATTTGTCAAATCCAGCTTTTCCAAGAGCCAACCTCTTTCCTGTTTTATCTTGGAATTTCTTCAACCGTAGAGTGATCATTTCCATCTGCCACTTCAGATCCATCTCTTCCATGTCGTCTGGATCTACTTGATACATGTCCTCTGCTGTTAGGAATTCTCTCTTCAACTCTCCTGACATAAGCCCCTCATAGCTACTTAAGAAAGTATTAAAAAGAGCTACATGTTCTGTGGAAATTTTAAGTGCTTGAGTGTCGCTGGCCACGGTGGTCTTCTCAGAAGATGGCGAGGCCTTCACAGAGTTTGCGGAAGCATTGAATAGGATTCGACAGTACTTTGGGAATTTAATCCACATGAGGTGACAGGAGCAAGAAATGCCATATTCTTGAGGACTGAGGTTGTAGCAGCTTGCTGAGACGTCTTCTGAGAATATCCAGTTTGATTCATCTCTCATTTCACGATGTCCATTTCAAAGGTTTTTAAAGTGTTAATCAATTCTGAGAGAGTAACTGGAGTTGTGCTGGTGAGGAAAGTTCTCTTAATCATCATGCATTGAAGAATCCATTCTTTTGGTAGAGAATCTAGCAGCTTCTTGATCGATGCATAATTTGCAACTGGGTTTTCCCACCTTCTTCATCTTGGTCAACACCCCCAGAAATCTGCTTATGTGGTCGGACAACCTTTCGCCACGAATACTTCCAAACATATCATATTCTTTCTGCACCATGTCTCGTTTGTTCTCCCCGAGTTCCTCATTGCCTTCATAATGATCGATTAGAGCCAACCACAGTTCATGTGCCGAGGTGTATTCTTCAAACAGATTGTTATCATCCTTTAACAGAGCCATAGTGAGAGCAGCGTGAGCCCTCCTGTCACGTTGAATGAGTGTCCGATCTTCATCTGTGAATGTTGAAGAATCTTCATTGATAGTACGAATGTCATCACGTATTATCATGGGAACATGCGGGCCCACAGTGACTGACATCCATTGAGTATAATTGGTATACTCAAAAAAGGACTTGATCCTGTTTTTCCAGCTGCTGAAATCTTCCGAGCCTTTCAACTTTGGTGGCCTTGTAGCGGTTCCAGTTTCTAGTTCGGCTTGAGCAATCGGATTGAGTTGATTGAGAGACATGATGGATGAAAGATGATCAATTACACTGAGATTTACTGAATAAAAGAACAATTACGCTCGCTAGAAGGTAATTACGCTAGACTAGAGATTAATTACGCTGGCACTTGGAAACAATTACGCTGATGGGATCGGCGATTTTGTCCTGCAAAAAGCTAAATCCGTTAGATATTCAAAAACAAGCAAAGGTTTAGTTAATTTCGCTGAACCCCATGATAAAATCACTGAGGATTAGTATCACTGATTCGAAGTCGCCTTCGAGTAAATTCGCTGGACAATTACGCTGTCAATATTATAACTCCGCTGATTTAAGAACCAGCGTAGTTGTTAACTACGCTAAATCAAGTTAAATACGCTAGATTCAAAATAAATACGCCAACTTCAAATATATCTATGCTAGCTTCAACATTAATACGCCCAAAAGGGTTTTAGTACGAACAAAAACCCTCTAATCACCCAAACTCGACCCAAAATTTATGTTTCTTTGCAGCTAAATTACCAAAATGTTTACCAAACTACTAATTAACAACAACCCAAAGTTTAAACACACCAGATCAAGCCATTTTAATCCCAAAATTTTGAAAAACCATGAAACTTTGAGAACTTCTGTAAAACCTTCAAAACTTGACAAATCCTAACAAAAACTCAAACAATCAAGACCAAAGGCTCTGATACCAAATTGTGAGTCCCAAAACAGATTCGGATCACAGTGGTTGACTGTTTTCACCCAAACAACTATGGATTAGTTGTTTGAATGTACAAATACTAAGAAAAACCTAGCAAACAAGATGAAGAATCTTGTTTGGATCAAACAACTAGTGTTGTATATGAAATCCCAATAACGTGTAATCAATAACAGCACCTGGATGTTCGGATGAAAGCACAATAGCAAAAATCACAACACAAGAAGATCACCAAATTGTCCAAGAAACTTGGACATCCATTCATTATTCATAGTATTTATACAAACTGATCATCCAGCGTAATTAATAATTACGCTGGACTATTAAATACGCCGCCTACTACAAGATTCACACAATCACACTTTTAACCCTTCAACATTGACTAACTAATGCAAACTAGCTCAAACTATTCATATTCAAGCATCAACGGTCTCAAAAGTTCTAACATCCAGTCTCCTTTGCCATAGAGGAGACTGAACCTGTAATGATGGAACCCACTACAACCTCTGAACCACAACCTTCAAATACCATAGCAGCTGAAACACCTTTGGCTGAAGATACTCCAGTTCAATCACAACCTACTACTTCATCAGTTCAACAATCCTAGTCCACAACTCATCAACAAAATACAAAGCGAGGTAGTCGTTTATTCTCTGAAATGGAACAGGATGAGAAAGTGGATTTTTGCTCTCCCAGTTGCAAGCTGCGGCAAATCAGATTAATAAGCATTCGGGGTTTATGTCTTCAAATAAGAACACATTTGTCAAACAACAGTTGGAGATAAATTCTTTGAAAGAAACTATTAGAAAACAGGATTCTAAAATTGCTCAGTTAAGAAAAGAAAATGAGCAACTAAAGATAGCAGATGCTAAAAGAGCAACTCAGCTACGACAGATGAGAGTAGCTGAAAACTCTCAGGGGATTGAGATAGGCTGAAAGACGTAAATTCGGATGTACAATGTAACATCCGTAAAAAACCGGATTTACCAAACCCGCGTTGTTTATTAACCGAACAACCAGTTAAAAATTTCGTTGCGTATTTAATGCCCAAATTAATTTTAAACGATACATAATTAATAAGTATATTAGAATATAAAATTTATTTTTGAAAATGTATTGAAAATAGTGAATTAAAAATATTATGCTGAAGCCGAGATTTGAACCCTGGTCAGCCAGGTTGAACCCCAAAGTCTAAACACACACACATTCCACCACTCCGCCACTTGATGTTTTTGTAAGTTTTAGGGAACAATTAAAACTTATGAACAACCATGGATCAACCTGTTGCGCCTAACTGAAACCGTAATCGGCTATTCAACCGTCCAAACATTTGAGTGATCACGGATTCTGGATTATAACCGATGCACCGACGATTCTAATCAATTCAGTTTTGAATTAACTTAAATTTTGGTGATGTTCGGTTTTTATAACCGAAGATATTCAATTTCTGATTTACGCCAACAATTGCTTCCTCTCTCTACACAAAATCATTCGCATAACCTACCATTTCACTTTCGCTATACATTCAGTTCGTCAGAAAAGCTTTTTGAACTCGCCGAAAAATCTCTGCAAGTCACCGGAAAACCGAGACCTTTACGGTAAAATACCTCGACTTTGATGTTTCAATCAATTGTTAGAACATTACTAACATTAATCCATCACCCAGAATCAATCCCAGGCGACGTTATCGGATTTCCTGTTTTCGCCGGAAAAGTTCTGAAATTCCAGAAACTTGCTGTTAAACGATATGATCATTTTAAACATACTGATAATCATTACTCATTAGTTCAATTTCACATCTAATCCCTCCAAACTGTTAATTGATTCTAACAGCCGAAGGTCACCAAAACAGAGCCGACGATCTTCGCCGGATTTTCTGAAGAAGACGATCTGTTCGGTACTTTCTTTCCCCAAACTCTTCGGTTCAATACTTTTCAATTGTTCATCTTGTTCATTAACCGAATTAATCAAGTAACAGTTGCTTTGACCGATGTTTGTGTTTTGAACGAAGAAGACGAAGTTCAGTTATATTATAAGAGTAATTAAAATCAGTTTTATTAACGGGTTAGACACACAGTCCAGCGGTGGACTGTGTGCAAACAAATACATACACGTCCCGAGTTCGATTCTTGACACACGCACCTTCGCGGTAATAAAATCTCTTTTTTTAATACTGAACCGGGTTAACTCCGTTAGATGTTAAGTATAATAAAAATCTGTATATTAACCAAGTTAGACACACAGTCCAGCGGTGGACTGTGTGTAACATTAAGTCACAGGTCCCGGGTTCGAGACCTGTTGACGACACCGGTCCGATGATTTAAAACATTTTTGAAAATAAAAGAATTTTGAATAAACTGAGTTAGTATATAAATATAATTAAAAACAGAATTATTTCGGGTTAGACACGTAGCTCAGTTGGTAGAGCTGCGTGCACGCGAACGGGAGGTCTCGGGTTCGAGCATCACCCGGCGCATACACCTACACAACAAAACCGGTCAACAAGTCAACGGTCCACGGTCAACAGGTCAACGGTCAAAAAGTCATCATTTTTTTATTATTTTTATTTATTTATTTTATTTAAAAATCAATTAAAAATACTTAAAAATAACATTTTTAAAGTTAGAAAATAGCCTAAAACTCACAAAAAATATATCCAAAAATCCTATTAAAGTTGTTAATAAAATCCATTTATTTACCTTACTTTTCGTTATTAATTAGGTTAGTTTTTCCTCGTCGATCAATCCTCTAAACTCATGCGCATTCAACATCATCAACCGAACGTACCCACTGTGAGTGAATCTCTACAAATTCCCGTTTTAAATCACGTTTTTGGGGTGTATCATGTGTCTTACTATTTATTATATCTAAATCATTGTGCATACACCATATCATGAATAAATGTGTATTCAGCTTGTATAAACTGTTTGTGTGGTTATTGTTTAGATTTAATTTACTATTTTCAGTACATGCAATTTCATAGGCCGCCGCTCCCCATTACATTATGAGCGTTGAGCATGTTCCCCATTACATTATGAGCGTGAACCTGGCGTGCCAACATACGATCGGCTCCGTTTGATTGAGCCTTGATCGCACAGACATTTATCATTTTCAGTACATGTAATACGATCGGCTCCGTTTGATTGAGCCTTGATCGCACAGTTTCATTCATGTTATATATTTATGCAAGTTGATATGTTATTGTATGCTGTTGGTTTGTTAATGTATGTTATTGTTTGTTGTTCTGTGATATCGTATGCTAATGGTTTGTGATTGTATGCTAATTGTTGTTATTGTATGTTTATTTACGTTTGTTCATATATGAATAGTGCACAATCTTTCCATATAAAATACAACAAGAAATAAATAATAAATGTTTTCTAACAAGGTTCACTCGCCAACTTTTTGTTGATCCAAAAACCATTTTTACACATGATACAGGTGAACAGGATGAAGCAAGGAAAACATAGGAAATGCCTTAGAAGAAAATAATGAAGTCTAGAATGATGTGTAGGACATTATGTAATTATGATTGTATGTTTCCCTTTAAATTGTAATAATAAATATGAAACGTTATAATAAATGTCATGAGCTTTGATGATAACCCAATCATGCCCCGATCACCTTTTCCGCTGCGGGTCGGGGTGTGACAGATTGGTATCAGAGCTTTTGACTATAGGGATATAGGATAGGTTATTAGACCCTTAGAGCCTATACTATAGTTGATTAGATTTTAATTGCTTATGTGGTTATATGCAAACTTATGATATTTATTTGTTTCATATTTATTACATACACAAATGCATGCAAATATTTCCAATATTACCTTTTGTGATATCTAGTGAATTATACTTACAGTCAAACATACATACTTACATACATATTCATCATACATGTTACAATATTCACATATTCAAATCATCTTCATACTTCCGTTATTCAAGATTTTGTCGCATATTTGATTTTTAAATCTCATCAAAGTGAGTTCTGCGATGGGCATGTAGTAAATGTAAGGGTACAAGTACCGGTAGTCGGAACGTCCTGTCTAGGTTGGCATTCGTATAAATCCAATATAACGGACCAGTTTGCCTACCTAGGGACTAACGATGAGAGTACGAAGGACCTATTAGGCCAAAGCATGCCACACCAAACGTCGTTCGAACTAACCCCACTTTGAGGTGTCACCGTGTCCACACCTGGACACATTCCGAATACCATACGTTACATATTTCTCGATTTTCTCCGGGTTTTAGTGTACGTAACCAGGCTAACACATGCAAACCATATGAAAAACCCGGTAATCATGGGGGCCCACGTGATTACGAAGGTGAAGTATGGCGGCATGCAAGGCCCAATTACGAGCAAAGCCCAAGACATCCTATGGATGTAGTAGATTTATTATGCTATGTTTATTTTATGAATGTTCATTCCTAAATACGACACATGATCCCAAAAGCATCCAACTCATACCTTGATATGTATTCCTTGTAGATGTCTTCTAGTCTCGCTCGTAGGAAGATGAGAGCAGGAAAAGCCCGCGAGCGCATGGCTGCCCAAATCGCTCAACAAATGGCTGCCGTAATACCCAACATTGTAATTCAAGTCCAACAAGCCCTTACCGCTAATCCCGTCAATCAAGAAGTTCAAAATATTGTCAACCCTCCCCCAAACACCACTAAATGCACCTACAAGCATTTCAAATCTTGTGACCCTACAAAATACGAAGGGACTGAAGGTGTCACCGCTCTTCACTATTGGTTTGAAGAAATGGAAAACATTTTTCTAAATTGCGATTGCCCCGATGATCGCAAAGTGCGATATGCTACTGGTCGTTTATTTGGAATAGCACTTACTTGGTGGAATACAGAGAAGGCTAAACGAGGTGTTGAAAATGCTATGACTTTGACTTGGGAAGAGTTGAAGGAAATCATGACAAGACAGTTTTGCCCAAGGAGCGAAATCAAGAAATTAGAGGATGAGTTCTATTCTTTGAAACAAAAGGAAGGCGACCACACCACGTACAACAAAAGATCCTGGAGTTAAATCAAATGGTTCCCAACTTGTTCACTCCCCACTACCGTTTGATCGAGCACTACATTCGAGGTCTTCCTTCAAAAATTCAAGACTCTGTAATAAGTACCACACCTGCAACTTTGGAAGCAGCAATGGAGATAGCTACAGAGCTCACCGAGAACCGTATACGGAATAAAGACTTCAAGGAGGAAAAGAAGAAAGATAAAGCATCAACTGAAACCTCCAACTCCACCCAAACCGAATTCCCTTCTCAACCCATTCCCAAGAGGAAACGAGATGAGAACTTTTCGCTGTCACCCAACGCAATCAACCAGCCTTACAAGCCGTACCCCTCCAAGCTATCCCAATCACTCAAGTAGCACCAAACCCAACCTACCCAAATAAGAAACCTTACCTTGGACCTCACCCTCAATGTAACACCTGTTTTTATCACCATCCATCTACCTTACTTTGTCGACTATGTGCGAATTGTGGACGCTATGGTCATTTGAGCAAGGTTTGCCGCACCCCTCAAAACCAAACCTCACCCCCTACTCAAAACATGATCCAAACATATCAACAACCCCAATACCCCATGTTCCCATATGTTCGAGCTTGTTTCAATTGTGGCGACCCTACCCACTTTAGAAACATGTGCCCTCAATTGGTTAACATCATAAACGCTCAAGCTCAAGCAAACCCAGTTAACCAAGCAAATCAAGAAAACCCAACCACTAGGCCACCAGCAAGAGGAAGAGTTTTCAACATCCATGCCAATCCTGTTGAAGATAATGACGGCCCAAACGAAAACACCCAACTAGTCCCTTTCACTGAAAATCAAGATTCAACTGCAACCGCTTAGTTTTATGTTTTTCTTTATGATTATCTCAATTTTCACGTGTCTCAATTTTAAATTGGAAATTTATCCAAGGATCTTAATGGGAATTACTATTTCAGTTTTGTTTTTATACTCATTGATTTAACATTCATATCATCATATCTCACGACATATCACAGTGTCATCATTTAAAGAAGTTGAGCTGTGTCTCACTTCTACATGGACTAACCTCTCCATCATAACAAACGAGAGAGGTACTGTCATCATTCAAAGACTCAAGCTTTGGTTGTTGTGTTGTTTATGTTTTAGAGTCACATAGAACCAGTCATAACTAACGGATAAAGCCAATGAAAATTTGACAAGAATATGGTGGATACGCCGCTGGTACTTCCTATATATAAGTATTCTTGTCAAAGGATCAGAGGCATTGTCAGACGGTTATGAGAAGTTCCATGTAGGATTTAGTAATGTCTTGGTTGAAATTTGTTTTACACTCACTGATTTAACATTCATATCAACTCATCATTTAAAGAAATTGGATTGTGTTACATTTTCTACATAGACTAATCTCTCCATCATAACAAACGAGAGAGGTACTGTCATCATTCAAAGACTCAAGCTTAGTTGTTGTGTTTGTTTATGTTTTAGAGTCACATAGGACTGATCATAACTTACTGATAAAATCAATGAAAATTTGACAAGAATATGGTGGATACGCCGCTGGTACTTCCTATGTATAAGTATTCTTGTCAAAGGATCAGAGGCATTGTCAGACGGTTATGAGAAGTTCCATGTAGGATTTAGTAATGTCTTGGTTGAAGTTTGTTTTATACTCACTGATTTAGCATTCATGTCATCTCATCATTTAAAGAAATTGGATTGAGTCACCATTCAAACATGCATACTATCAGAATTAGGACTCAGACATTGGTTGTTGTGTTTATTTATGTTCTAGAGTCTCATCATAGAACCAATCATAACTTACTGATAAAACCAATGAAAATTTGACAAGGATATGGTGGATACGCCGCTGGTACTTCCTATATAAGTATTCTTGCCAAAGGATCAGAGGCATTGTCAGGCGGTTATGAGAAGTTCCATGTAGGTTTTAGTAGTAGAAGTTTTGTTTTTAGGATATAACCTTATCTTTCCAAGCATATCAAAACTCTTGCGCATGAAATCATATTTAGTCAATCAACTATGTTTATCAATATTCATCATCTTAGGCAGCAAAAAGCGATTCCTGTAGTAGGGTAATCAACCCTTACAAGGAACGTTACCGCCTCAAACAAAATTTGAACTCTCACTCCTTTCTAAGTATGTAACTGCCAAATTAAACACCATCCTTTTTAGACAAATATGTCACTACTTAAATTTCGGGACGGAATTTCTAAAAAGTAGGGGATACTGTAACATCCGTTAAAAACCGGATTTACCAAACCCGCTTCGTTTATTAACCGAACAACCAGTTAAAAATTTCGTTGCGTATTTAATGCCCAAATTAATTTTAAACGATACATAATTAATAAGTATATTAGAATATAAAATTTAATTTTGAAAATCTATTGAAAATAGTGAATTAAAAATATTATGCTGAAGCCGGGATTCGAACCCGAGTCAGCCGGGTTGAACCCCAAAGTCTTAACACACACATATTCCACCACTCCGCCACTTGATGTTTTTGTAAGTTTTAGGGAACAATTAAAACTTATGAACAACCATGGATCAACCTGTTGCGCCTAACTGAAACCGTAATCGGCTAATCAACCGTCCAAACGTTTGAGTGATCATGGATTCTGGATTATAACCGATGCACCGACGATCCTAATCAATTCAGTTTTGAATTAACTTAAATTTTGGTGATGTTCGGTTTTTATAACCGAAGATATTCAATTTCTGATTTACGCCAACAATTGCTTCCTCTCTCTACACAAAATCATTCGCATAACCTGCCATTTCACTTTCGCTATACATTCAGTTCGTCAGAAAAGCTTTTTGAACTCCCCGGAAAATCTCTGCAAGTCACCGAAAAACCGAGACCTTCATTAATACGGTAAAATACCTCGACTTTGCTGTTTCAATCAATTGTTAGAACATTACTAACATTAATCCATCACCCGAAATCAATCCCAGGCGACGTTATCGGATTTCCTGTTTTCGCCGGAAAAGTTCTGAAATTCCAGAAACTTGCTGTTAAACGGTATGATCATTTTAAACATACTGATAATCATTACTCATTAGTTCAATTTCACATCTTATCCCTCGAAACTGTTAATTGATTCTAACAGCCGAAGGTCACCAAAACAGAGCCGACGATCTTCGCCGGATTTTCTGAAGAAGACGATCTGTTCGGTACTTTCTTTCCCCAAACTCTTCGGTTCAATACTTTTCAATTGTTCATCTGTTCATTAACCAAAATTAATCAAGTAACAGTTGCTTTGACCGATGTCTGTGTTTTGAACGAAGAAGACGAAGTTCAGTTATGTTATAAGAGTAATTAAAATTAGTTTTATTAACGGGTTAGACACACAGTCCAGCGGTGGACTGTGTGCAAACAAATACATACACGTCCCGAGTTCGATTCTTGACACACGCACCTTCGCAGTAATAAAATGTCTTTTTTTAAAACTGAACCGGGTTAACTCCGTTAGATGTTAAGTATAATAAAAATCTGTATATAAACCAAGTTAGACACACAGTCCAGCGGTGGACTGTGTGTAACATTAAGTCACAGGTCCCGGGTTCGAGACCTGTTGACGACACCGGTCCGATGATTTAAAACATTTTTGAAAATAAAAGAATTTTGAATAAACTGAGTTAGTATATAAATATAATTAAAAACAGAATTATTTCGGGTTAGACACGTAGCTCAGTTGGTAGAGCTGCGTGCACACGAACGGGAGGTCTCGGGTTCGAGCCTCACCCGGCGCATACACTTACACAATAAAACCGGTCAACAAGTCAACGGTCCACGGTCAACAGGTCAACGGTCAAAAGTCAACACTTTTTAATTATTTTTGTTTATTTATTTTATTTAAAAATCAATTAAAAATACTTAAAAATAACATTTTTAAAGTTAGAAAATAGCCTAAAACTCACAAAAAATATATCCAAAAATCCTATTAAAGTTGTTAATAAAATCCATTTATTTACCTTACTTTTCGTTGTTAATTAGGTTAGTTTTTCCTCGTCGATCAATCCTCTAAACTCGTGCGCATTCAACATCATCAACCGAACGCACCCACTGTGAGTGAATCTCTACAAATTCCCCGTTTAAATCACGTTTTTGGGGTGTATCATGTGTCTTACTATTTATTATATTTAAATCATTGTGCATACATCATATCATGAATAAATGTGTATTCAACTTGTATAAACTGTTTTGTGGTTATAGTTTAGATTTAATTTATTATTTTCAGTACATGCAATTTCATAGGCCGCTGCTCCCCATTACATTATGAGCGTTGAGCATGTTCCCCATTACATTATGAGCGTGAACCTGGCGTGCCAACATATGATCGGCTCCGTTTGATTGAGCCTTGATCGCACAGACATTTATCATTTTCAATACATGCAATACGATCGGCTCCGTTTGATTGAGCCTTGATCGCACAGTTTCATTCGTGTTATATATTTATGCAAGTTGATATGTTATTGTATGCTGTTGGTTTGTTAATGTATGTTATTGTTTGTTGTTCTGTGATATCGTATGCTAATGGTTTGTTATTGTATGCTAATTGTTGTTATTGTATGTTTATTTACGTTTGTTCATATATGAATAGTGCACAATTTTTCCATATAAAATACAACAAGAAATAAATAATAAATGTTTTCTAACAAGGTTCACTCGCCAACTTTTTGTTGATCCAAAAACCATTTTTACACATGATACAGGTGAACAGGATGAAGCAAGGAAAACATAGGAAATGCCTTAGAAGAAAATAATGAAGTCTAGAATGATGTGTAGGACATGATGTAATTATGATTGTATGTTTCCCTTTAAATTGTAATAATAAATATGAAACGTTATAATAAATGTCATGAGCTTTGATGATAACCCAATCATGCCCCGATCACCTTTTCCGCTGCGGGTCGGGGTGTGACATACAACGATCTGCCGAAACATTAACTGCTAAACATAATGACTTGAGAGAATGGTATCATTCTCGTAACGCTAAACTGGTTGAAGGTTTTAATGGTATTAAAGACGTATTTGAAATGAGCAGAAAGCGGGTGAACATTATGTGGAATGAAAGATGCAACGCACAGGAGATTAAACGTAAACATGATCAGAATAGTGAAAACCCAGGCAATCCTGATGCTTTAGTCTCATCCCGCAACCAAAAGTTTCCGCTTCAACTCCAGTGGTAAAGTCTAATGTACAGCAGATCGTGACCGATCCAGTTGCCTCCAGTGACACTCAGGAGGAAACAGGAAGGTTTGATGTTTCTGGAAAAGTTTTGAAGACCAGATTATCAATCAACGTTGGATTGAAGATTTTCAGGGAAGTTTGTTGATACAACAGGCAATTCGGAATGAAGACCGAAGACCAAGCAACAACCAAGGGGGAGTTAGTTGATACACTTTTGTGTCTGTCACTTGTTCTTAGTTACGTCTGTAATTGTACGGTCTTTGTTTAATGTGTCTGTATAGTTCAGTCGTGTCGACCAAATCAAGATATCCTCCTATCTTGGTTTTGTATGACGATTAGTTTATCTAAGTTGTAAAATAGTTGCATGCGTGTATACTGTTGAGTCTAGTGTACGTCATGTCTGCTGGCACGTTCTCTGAAGAACACATCCAAGAACGATTGAGAGATGCTTCGTACGAGCAAGATGTTGCTCATACGAGACACATTCCGGTCGTACAAGTGGACATTTCAACCAAGCACCTTGCTTGATTCGTACGAGCATCTTTTGGAGAATGTTCTTCGTGTCTTATGGTGTTTCTTATGACCAGAAACATTCTTCGTACTGTTGCTAGGTGTGGACACTATATAAACAGACATGCACTTCTTAGTGTAAGATAGACGTGAGACATCAGTAAACAAGCTAGAGAGAGAGACACTAAGCACAAGAACACAGAGAGTATTTCATGAGTTTGTATGAACATTGTTTTTATGTGTTTGTACTAGTTCTCTTCTGTTAATCAAGATATTGAATCTTTGGTTATCTTGTGTTTCTTACTTTGCTTTGGTTTGCATACTTACGAGGATTCCGCACTCATATATGTGTTGTATAAACAGGGAAGTAGGTTAATCTTGATCCTCTAAGTGAACCTACACTTCATTTGAAGAACCAAAAATTATGTCATCAACATAAATCTACACGATCACAAAGTCTCCCCTTTCTTCAAAATGAATAGTAGTTGATCGTGCCACGCGAGAAACCATGCTCCAAGAGATGCTTCGACAGAGTCTCGTATCAGGCACGAGGAGCTTGATGGAGACCATACAGAGCTTTGTCTAACAAATAGATTTTGTTCTCAGACTCTGGAGCTGCGAACCCTGGTGGTTGGGACACATACACAGTTTGTTGCAGTTTTCTGTAAAGGAACGCGCTTTTACGTCTAACTGATAGACTTTAATACGCATATTAGCAGCAAAGGCTAGAAACAAACGAATAGCTTCCAGTCTTGCCATTGATGAATAAGCTTATGTATAATCAATCCCTTCCACTTAATTGAAACCTTGAACAACCAACTGTGCCATCGATAATTTTACGTCCTTCTTGCACTTGAAGAACCACTTCGTGTTGATTGCATGTTGACTCTTCGGAAGATCGACCAAATTCCGCACCTTTAACTTGTCGAACTGAGCTAATTCCTCTTACATTGCCTCACACCAAGAATTATCCTTCAAAGCCATCTGATAAGTCTTCGGTTCTATCTTAGAAATAAAACATTCGCGTAGGCTAAGATTATATATCTCATCCTACTTGATTTAAAAAAAAGCATTGCATCTCTGAAATGCTCCTTCATATTGCACTCCAGCATTTGGATCCTAATAATATTATCGACAGGATGATAAATATTTGTTCTTAGAACTAGGATTGCCGGAGCATGAAGATTGTTTCCCAAGTTAGATTGAATCTCCCGCTCAGCACTTGCATTACTACTAGCTTAAGAATTACTGGGACCAGCTTCATTGGGGAACGACATAGCAACGTCATCGTTTACTAACAAAGGCGCAGCGACTGGATCTCCTGATGTAACATTCGGGGTCATGTTTGTCGGAATACTTGCTCTCTAGCTAGCATCCACTTCATCTTTATCTACTAGATGCGTGTAAACAACATCCGAATCTTCTTCTTAAACATCCGGAAGATCAAATGAATCAAATAATTTCTCATAATCGTACCCATTTTTAGGACGAATTCGGATGGTGGAGGATCGTAACTCAAAGGAGTTATATATACACGACCTCCACAGTTCGCTTTTTAATTTTATAAGACGCGTTTGTTTGGAGCTCCATTAGCGTAACCTAGAAAGAACTCTATCTCTCCAAGTTCGCCCATCTTAGGAGTATCATTGGTGCGTTTTGTAATAGACTTGATCCCAAAAGGTTGAAACCCGAATAAATTTGGTTTCTTGTTTTCAAGTAATTCATAGCAAGTTTCATCTTCTCTTTTGAGAGTAAGCACATGAATAAGCACATAGCATGCAGTGTTTACCGCCTCGGCCTGGAAGAAAATTGGAAACTTAGATTCAGAAAGCATAGTTCTAGCTGCCTCATTCAGGGTACGGTTCTTCCGCTCTGCAACTCCATTCTGTTGAGTAACATAAGGAGCGCTGAACTGATGAATTATTCCCATTTCCCGACATAACTCGTCCATCTTTTGATTTTTAAAAAGTTTCGTTGTCACTTTGGATTTTCTTAAGAAGTGAATAATTTTTCTCAAGTTGTTTAAATAAATCTATTAAAATCCCAAAGGTTTGGTCTTTGTTTTTAAGAAAAATACCACGAGTATCGTGAGAAATCGTCGGTGATAACTAGGCAAAAGGACATTCCACCAATGCTAGCAACATGAATTGGACCGAAAAGTTCCATGCGAAGCAACTCAAGTGGTTTTTGGATCGAGTTAACAGTTTTTGGTTTGTGAGGCTTTCGTTTGATTTTTCCTTTTCACACGATTCACATTTGTTGTGCATATTAAAACTACGGAATGGAACCCCCAACGCTAAGTTTTTTTTCACTAAGTAGTTCATTTTTTGCAGATGCACATGGCCCATTCTTCTATGCCAGAGGTAAGATTGATCTTTGCCTTCGAGAGTAAACATGTCACTGGAGCAGATGAGTTAACCAACGGGCGCATATCCATGACATATGTGTTATCATATGTGGAGCCCTCATTACGATCCAATCCTTAGCAATAACAAATCCCGGATGCAATACGAAGCAAGCTTTATCAGTGAACAACATCGTGTACTTGTTATCGTAGATTTGAGATACCAACATAAAGTTATGCTTCAGCTCTTCAACATAGTTCACTTTGTGCAGTGTTATTTTCCATTTCTTACAATCCTTCACTGGTGATGTAACCACCTTTCTCACTAGCAAAGTTAACATAACTACCATGAATTTGTTTCAAATTATTCAATAATTCCTTATTTCCTGTCATGTGCCTAGAACAGCCACTAACGATATACCAAATATAGATAGCCCTCTTCAGCTGCTCCTACAGTCACTAACAAGGAAATCAGTTAGAATGTGGGACCCAAGCCATGATGGTCTTGGGCCGTCTCATTTCGTCTACATAAGAAAACTCTTTGAGATAAACATCATCACCAATTTACCCTACATTTCTATTTTGGAAGTTGTTGGAGTTGTTCCCTACAAATCGTGGATTATACGAAGTTGACGATCTGTTGTTATATCCCGAGTTTCCATAACTTTGGCTTCCATTGTTTTGGTATCCATAATTTTGATTTCTTGGAGTTTCTAAATTCCTACCAAACCTAGCAGCATCATTATTTCATGAGAATGATCTTGTTTGGTTATCCACATGCGGTCTTTGATTGTAAAATTAGGGGGGATGCATTTCGGTCATTTATAAACCGGTTTTGAGCATAAGGTCTAACATAATCGTTATTAGATCCTCCAGAACATTGAACATTCTCTTTTGATTGGAAAGTAACACAATTTTGGCATTGGTGAGGTGTTTTCTCATGAGCATCATGTTTTTGTGATGAACTTTCCAAACCACGACCGAGGCAAATATTGAATGGTTCCTCACATTGATCCTAACGTTGTTGTGATTTAGCATTTGATTTAAGAACAGGTTTTGTTTCTTGCTTAATCACTTTGTTTTTCTCAACCTTAGGATTTTAACCGTTTTTCTTTTCAACATTAATTGTTTCATTTTGAGGTTTATCGACAAAATGTTTTCTTTAATCATGATCAACAAGGAATTTACCATTGTAATTTTGACAGCTTGCTACCATATGACCCTTTTTATGACACTTATAGCATTTCAAACTTTCACAGCACTTTTCGGACATTCCTCTTGACTGTTCGAAGATGATGCAACTTTAGTGGGGTTTTTTCAAGAGTCACAAACTGAGAGTTTGACCGTTTTCAATTTTCTCTACCTCTTGGTTAGAATCTTCCCCGTTTCCAAATTCAGTCTTACGGACATTTTCAAATTCTTTTGAGGTTTCCCACGAGATTTTGGTTTTGGGTTAACATTTTGAACTTGGGTAAAGATTTCCAAAATTTAATTTCTTATCAAGTTCTCAATGTTTTGAAAATTTATCTCACTTTTCTTAGTAGCTTTGCTCATTTTTTGTGATGAACTTTCAAAACCACGACCGAGGCAAATATTGAATGGTTCCTCACATTGATCCTAACGTTGTTGTGATTTAGCATTTGATTTAAGAACAGGTTTTGTTTCTTGGTTAATCACTTTGTTTTTTCTCAACCTTAGGATTTTAACCGTTTTTCTTTTCAACATTAATTGTTTCATTTTGAGGTTTATCGACAAAAGGTTTTCTTTAATGATGATAAACAAGGAATTTACCATTGTAATTTTGACTGCTTGCTACCATATGACCCTTTTTATGACACTTATAGCATTTCAAACTTTCACAACACTTTTCGGACGTTCCTCTTGACTGTTCGAAGATGATGCAACTTTAGTGGGGTTTTTTCAAAATTTGAGTCACAAACTGAGAGTTTGACTGTTTTCAATTTTCTCTACCTCTTGGTTAGAATCTTCCCCTTTTCCAAATTCAGTCTTACGGACATTTTCAAATTCTTTTGAGGTTTCCCACGAGATTTTGGTTTGGGTTAACATTTTGAACTTGGGTAAAGATTTCCAAAATTTAATTTCTTATCAAGTATTCAATGTTTTGAAAATTTATCTCACTTTTCTTAGTAGCTTCGCTCATCTTTGAGTGTTCTGAGTCCGATGCCACTTCGAACTCAGATTTCGACTCACTTTACGGATCAATAGTCAGAGGGGTCGTTGGCACAACTTTGCCAATTCAGGATCAATGCTTAACATCGATGTATAATTATGGTTAGTCAGTGGAGGAATTTTACTATATCCGATGCTAAACATTTCTTCCTCAGATTCTTTCACATGTTTGCTATATATGAAGAAATATGAATTCCCATAATTTTCAATTTTTCTCTACAAATCGAAAATTAGATTATCTTTTCCCAAAATAATTTTGTTCTTTTCTAAAACACAATTTTGGTTCATTTCAAGTTCAGGTTTTAGCTCTTGATTTTTAGAGTTTCCTAAGATAGTGTCTTTCAAATTTAGAGATATAATTTTTTAATGCTTTTATCTTAATTCGGTGTTCCTTAATAGAACAAGACAAAAGTGCAACGAGTTCTCTAGATTTTTCAAGATTAGCAATCAAGTTTGTATTATGAAGTGCCTATCTATTGATCTTAGCTACAAACTCTACGCATCTAGCATAACGCTTATCTACGGAAGTCGATTTTATCTCAATTCCAGCCATGAATGCACAAGCCTCCTTTTCCATTGAGTTTTCCTTCCATTTTTGAGCTTCTACATCAGCAAATTCCTGCATTTTGGCCGGTGAAATCTTCAACTCGAAACATTCATTCTTTTCTCCATTCTCTTGTGATCTTCCTTCTTCTTTATCATTCAAGTTTTCTTCATTTTCAACAACTTTACTCACTTCCAATTCTTCACCCATACCTTCAGCTACAACAACAAGTTCCTCCATACTAGCTTCTTCTATAACCTCTTCACTCACTTCTTCTTCGATAATTTCAGCCATACAGTCTTGTGAAACAATAGCCCCTGAGATGTATTCCAAGGCACAACCCCAATCATAAGGCTCGATTACTTCTTGTAGAGGCTGAGCTAACAAGGCATTATTTGCTGAAGGAGTAAGATTATTTGAAGCATTTGATCGGGAATTTGACGTTGAGGCATTAGCTGAATTTGTATATGGTCTTGAGTTATTTCCATTTTGTTAACTACTTTCTCTATTGGACCTTTCCATCTTAGGCTTTCGACAATCTTGTGCATAATGCCCATAGATACTACAGTTGTAGCACTTTACTTTTGTCATATCAATGCCCATATGAGTCTTCGTTTGACCACCTATGAATTTCTTACCCGTTTCTATGAGAAACTTCTTTGCTTTCCAAACCAATAACGCCATATTATGTTGAAGATCAAGTTCTTTCATTTCATCATGGTCTATTTGGTCCAAATCTTCGTCGAGACTCGATTTCTCTACAAGCTTATCAAGTCAAAAGTTTTCGTAAGCCGTCATGAAATATGCCAAGAGACTCATGTTATCTTCTATAGTTTTAAACAATTCAGATCCAACTTTGGAATGTTAAAGCTTGTTGCTTGAGATTTCTGACTTCCACCAGATGAATACATTCCTTGACTTGAATTAGTAGTCTCACTCGAACCCTTTGCATTATTTCTTATAAAAGCACGATTACTTTCAGGAGCTTCATTCTCTTAATATATAGCAACACCGGCTCCACCATTACTGCCCTTTTCAACCATTTTTTATGCTTTATACAGCTGAGGATCTTGAATTTTCTCAAAGTCAGATGCTTAATCTTCCATGTTCCAAGCATATCCCTTCAGCTTCTACACAACATCTTCCAACAAAAGCTCTTTATAGAGACACTTTCTCTAATCAATGCAATATACATATTTCATTCTCTAGGATGGCAGTTTAAGAACTTCTCAACTTTCTCAAACTCTGTGTAAAGACCTTCCTGACTTCGATCAAGCTCGCATAACATGTGAAATACCTATTCACAGTGTCATCAAGGGACTCATTCTTTGTAGCTTTGAACACAACAAATTGAATCTTCAATCGTTCTAAATGTCGCTTCTTATATATGGCATTTCCGTTGTAGCGTTCAATCATGCTATGCCATAACTCCTTCGAGGTATTTCTTCTATGGAAAGTATGGTGTATGGACTGCGTAAGGGCCATTGTTATCATGAATATGGCTTTTTCTTCACATTCATAGAACTTTTTCTACTCATTGTAAGAGCCAGTAAGTGTCGATAGTTAAAGTTCTAATCAGTGTAGCTCCATATGCCTTTACGATACATAACATAATCTTGATATCCTTAGCTCTCACATATCTCTCAAATCGTTCCTTCCATTTTGGAAAATCAAGTTCATATATTAGGAGAGGGGTTTGTCACTGCTCCCCACTTCAACATTGTGCTTGATGTTTTGAACCATTGCGCTCAGATTGTTTGCCATTTGAAAAGGATTTGAAAGAAACTAAAAGTTCACAATGGGTTTACAAAGTAGGTTTCACTAGGAAAAGTTTCTAAGTCCAGAAAGTATAGAGACAAAAGTTAACTTGAAAACAAAGAGTGAAAAGTCCGGAGAATTATCAGAGTGGTATAAACCTGGATCACAACCTAATATAGACTACAAATTCGGACAAAGGAAACCTAGATTCAGACTAACAAGCTTAAGTTAATGTTATAAATTCGGAAATGAAAACAAGATGTTAAAATCGGATTGACATAAACTTGGACAAGACTTAGGCACTTAAAGTCGGAAAGATATTAACTCAGAATTATTTTAAAACTTAAAACTCGGACAAGTTTAAAAAGCTAAAAGCTCGGAAAAAGAATTTAAAACTCAAAAAGACTTTTAAGGGGGTATAAACTCGGAGCAGGCACAAAGTGATAATCCCGGACACCCACAAATCCGAACAGAAAACAAATCCGGAGTTACTATAGAACTAGTAATCCAGACCAGTTAATCCGGAGATGAAGGGAACATGCTTCTGGATATCTCCCTAGTTTGACTTCACACTAAATCACCAATAGTCCAGAAACATAAATAGTAAAATAAAATCGGTAGAAAATTTAAAAGATCAAATAGGGAATATTTCACCAACCTTCAAAAAGCCAGTATGATCTTCAAAAAAAACCTCTATAAAAACCCAGATGATGATCTAACCAAAAAGCTCTATCCTAATCAAAATCCATCATCAAAGCTCAATAAACTCAAAAATAAAAGATGAAAACACATAAAATAGAGTAATCAACCATTAAACCCAATCAAAATGAGATATTTCTCACTCTAAACCTTCAAACAAAGAACACCTACAGTAGTATGAGTACGCCGCTCTGATACCACTTGAAAGCACTAGATCGATGATGAACATCAACATTGCTCTTGATTCATGACGCTAAACAACATACAAATAGAAGATGGAGAAGAAACTCATTCAATTCATTACAATCAACACATATTACATACCGAACGAGTATACATCATCTTCTACAAGCTGGATCTAAAGCCTAGCTTTCTCTCACTAACACATAGTGTCTCTCTCTAGAATGTGCACACCCAGGAGGATTACAAGATTGCACAAAGCTTGCCGTAATCTAACATATACACCACATATATATAGGCTAGGGCAACAAACTCGGACACATAAGTCATGACAAAGATACCTAGTCCGAATTTGTAACTTAACAAATTCGGACATTACATTAAATACTGACAGCAACTATTCCGAATCTATACATCAAATTCAGACAACAACAAAACAAAGAATCCCGAATATATACTTCTAGTTCGAGTTTAACTAATAAATCCGGACAAAGCCTTCATTACTTGGAACTTTGAATTCTCTTGACTTTGTTGACCTAGACTTTGTTGACCAGAACTGATAAAGAACAGTTACCCAGCAAGAGCTACACTTACTCCTTTCCACCACTATCATTAGTCATTCCTTCTGCTAGCCAAGAGCAACAACGACTCGTGTTACACACATGCTAAACAACCTAACATACATGCAAAAGCCAGCTACGTTGAGTGAGATCTAACAATTTAGGTTGAAATGTTTAAATCAAACATCAAAGAACCATCATTTGTAAAATATAAACTCCATTTTATATAAAATCATCACTGACCACATCATTTCTATTTCATAACCACCCATACAAGAATCCATCAAAGAAGGCTAACACAATCAATTGTAGCTAACCCGTATACATCATATAGGAAGTTAACCCGAATATATACTTCTAGTCCGAGTTTAGCTAATAAATTCGGACAAAGCCTTCATTACTTGGATCTTTGAATTCTCTTGAGTTTGTTGACCAGAACTGATAAAGCACAGTTACCCAGAAAGAGCTACACTTACTCCTTTCCACCACTATCATTAGTCATTCCTTCTTCTAGCCAAGAGCATCAACGACTCGTGTTACACACATGCTAAACAACCTAACATACATGCAAAAGCCAGCTACGTTGAGTGAGATCTAACAATTTAGGTTGAAATGTTTAAATCAAACATCAAAGAACCATCATTTGTAAAATATAAACTCCATTTTATATAAAATCATCACTGACCACATCATTTCTATTTCATAACCACCCATACAAGAATCGATCAACGAAGGCTAACACAATCAATTGTAGCTAACCCGTATACATCATATAGGAAGTTAACCCGAATATATACTTCTAGTCCGAGTTTAGCTAATAAATTCGGACAAAGCCTTCATTACTTGGATCTTTGAATTCTCTTGAGTTTGTTGACCTTGACTTTGTTGACCAGAACTGATAAAGCACAGTTACCCAGAAAGAGCTACACTTACTCCTTTCCACCACTATCATTAGTCATTCCTTCTTCTAGCCAAGAGCATCAACGACTCGTGTTACACACATGCTAAACAACCTAACATACATGCAAAAGCCAGCTACGTTGAGTGAGATCTAACAATTTAGGTTGAAATGTTTAAATCAAACATCAAAGAACCATCATTTGTAAAATATAAACTCCATTTTATATAAAATCATCACTGACCACATCATTTCTATTTATAACCACCCATACAAGAATCCGTCACCGAAGGCTAACACAATCAATTGTAGCTAACCCGTACACATCATATAGGAAGCTAACACGTAATACCGCACATGAGATTTGTAACATCATTTACATCCTAAACTTTGAAAATATTCATATCTCACAAGTGATCGTCACCACTCCATTCTAGTTGTACCAAATAGGCTAATTCAGTTGTGTCGAATAGACTAACTCATTCTAGTTGTGTCGAACTTGCTAAATAGTTATACTTGTGCTGAATAGGCTAACTCATTCTCATTGTGTCATGTAGGCTACTACAATAGTACCCATACAAAAGCTTTTTATAAACATCTCATTATTGTAGATTAACCAGGCGACTCTTCTATACATCATTTAACCCCACATCTTTTCTCACTAAGGAAGTAGATACATCCGTATGCATTTATTATTATTAACACATTATACTTCTAAACATTTGTCTTATAATTTGTGACATCCCGGGTTTTCGGATAACTTAAACGCAATACTTGTCGAATAAATTACGTGCTACGTTATTATGTGATATCCAAGTTCGTGCTTTATGTTAGTTATAATGTATAGACGTAATAAATAAACAAATGAATCGAGCCGAACCGCGACACGAGCCGGCCTCTTTTTCTTGCGACTCAAGGAACTAAACTTGGGGATCAAGTTTAGAACCCAAACCTTAAACCCAAACCATGTCGCGAGCAAGCAACCCAAACCGACCCACCCAAGCCCTCGGCCGCGAGATCAAACCCAAACCGCAACCCATTCCTTTCACCTCTTGCGCTTATATATACTAACACATGCATGCTCCTTCACAACACAAGAAACCCTAGTGAGAAAGAAGCCGACGGCAGCCCTTGTTCATCTCTTCGACCGCAAACAAGCCTTCCGCTTGTTCCATTGATCGCGAGCAGCCTCTTCCTTCTTCATATCGATCGAGAGCAGCCCACTTGTTCACTTCCTCGATCACAAACAGCCTACTCCTTCTTCCCGGTCGCGAACAACACTTCCTTCTCGGTTACGGATCTTCTCGGTCGCAATTATCTTTGATCATCGGTTCCTCATCTCACTCACGGTTCGTTTACCTTATCATTAAAGATTAGAATTTATCATTTGTTACAAGATCATATTCGGATATATGTGTTTGAAGGAAGTGATTGTGTTGTTTTCGGATTATATGTTTGAATGCAAGGGTATGTTAGCCGATTTGTTAATAATGGTTGCAAGTGATGTTGTTCGAAATCTGAAAATCATAGGCTGTGTATGTTTATAAAAACTAGAGATGTTGATTAGGGTTTGCATGGATATGATATAGGTATTGATCCATGATGGGAAAAATCAATTCTTGATCGCCTAGGTTTATTGTATTGACGGTTGTTGCGAATTAATTGTGATAAAATGCTGAAACAGTTTGCTGAATGATAGTTACAGCCGATTTCAACTGGCTGTAACTCGGTCGTTAGTTGTCGAAAAACGGATTTTCTGAAGTCTAAAACGTAGAGATTTGAATAACGAATCTAATGGCGCTAGACTCATATTTTTCTGAAGTCGTTTGATATTTTTAAGTGGCCAAATAAGTTCAGTAACTAAAGCTGTGAAAATCCTGAAATTTTGTTAGTTGTTTATCGAGTTGGATTTTATAATCAGTAGGGAGTCGAATCATGAAATTTGTACAGCAACTAGGTATGGAAATTTCCGGGTAACTCCCACTGGAATTTTGTTAATTGGACGATCAGTGATTTTTAAATAAATTCTTCCGTGGACTGCAGTCAGAAAGCGACGAATCTGACTGCAGCCTAGTATATTAATATTTAGGGATAATTGGTAAAGTATTAGGACTTGAAAGTTTTATATAAATTTCTACAATATAGTTGGCACCTACTGTAAAATAATTGGAATTTTTGGAACGTTGGAACTATTTTATAAAAATCCTAGAAAACAGCTGAATTATGAGTATGTAAGCTGAAATTTGATAACTTGTGATTGGGTGCACCAAAGTGTTGCATGGATTGGATTATGTTCACATGAGGATACTTGCATGCATGTTTGAGTGTTAGGTATTTTGTTGTGTGTATCACTTTGTGCGTAAATTACGTGTAAAATTTGTATTGGTGTGTTCACACACTGACTTGAAATCAATTGGTTTGTTAGGACGCAATTAGCGGTCCCATCCCTTACAACTTCTTTGCTACACTAACCGAGCAACTAAAGGTGAGTTCACGGCCCCTAACTTTATCCGGTTTTTAAACAACAGGGGGAGAAACATGTATACACTCTTCAAACTCAATCTCTTTACGTTATACGAAATTAACGTCACATAACTATTCGGTAACTAAATTGATGTTAATGTAATGTTATGGTCACTAAGCAGCTATATCACATAAGTCCTCGACAATCTCTCGGATCGTTAGTATTGGGTTTTAATAGCGGGGAAATTATAAGTAGTACTACTGGGCCCGACAAGCCCCATCCGAGCTAGTCGCGCTAGCCGACCGGGTATGGTCAACGGGTGAATAATTTGGCCTAACTTCGCCATGGTCAGTGATAGGCCTGGCAACACGGAGGCACAACAGTCAGCTTCGATCGCGAACACTTACGTGACATGACTTTAGGCTAGCTACCTATATATGTTAACATTGAACTTAATTACGAATCAGCTATATTATCCCGGGTTAGGGATAATGGAAACAACAACTTTATTATTCCGGGTTTGGAATAATGGAACCAACATCATTATTATTCCGGGTTGGGAATAATGGAACTAAATCGTTATCCCGGGTTAGGGATAACGGGGGAAACAAATTCATAACCGAACAAACGAATTTATGAAAACCTGTGAACTCACTCATCTTTAATGTTGACACTTGTTTCTTTACATGTTTCTGAGGACGCTAGGAGCTCTAGGTGCACTCACACGCATTGAACAAGACATCTTTTATCGAGTCTCATTTACAAACATTGTTTTGGGTTTTTCATTTGTTTTGGCGTTTATGTTGGCGCCCGTTTCACTACTTATTTTATGCTTCCGCTCAACCATAAAAACTAATGCTTCCGCTAAACATTGGTAATTAACTAAGACAATATAAAATCTACGATGAATGGTTAAACAAATGATTTTTGGAAAACGTATTATCAAATCATATAGAGTCGTTCGACGTACTAGTGTTTCAGATTCTGGTTTGTTCACACGCCTCGCGGTAAAACTCCGCAAGTGGAAATTGAGGGTGTGACATAATTGATTACACTAAGGTAATCACATAGCACGTCTAACCTACACCGAGGTAATTAATTACTATCAGCTAATTCCCCATTAGGTAATTGATAGAGTAAGACATGTCTAACCTACATGACTCTAATTCGTGTATATGCTTAATATCTAAAGACACTAAGTTAACCCAAAACTAGTATCAAAAGAATTGATACATTAATGATTGTAGAGTAGAACGTACCCATGACAACATTGGGATATCATGAGTATTCATGGTTCTAACCATACACACACTTATTCACTAGCTTGATTCGTCCTTAGACATTCATGCTTGTAGTGTCCTTTTCACCATAGTTAAAACCTCCTTGTTCTTTCTTGAGTATTACTAACTCATTCGTTTCTGTTTTGTGCCCGGTCTCACCACACTGCTACTTTTGTCACTTTTGCAAGTGCCCTCATGATGAAAGTTTCACTTATCACATTTAGGAGTTCGGCAAGTTATTAGCCTACTTCTTGATGCCAACATCATTTATGGCAGCAGATGCCTTCCTTCGCTCTTCGAGGGAGTTTCCTATCGTTTGTTACTCACTCTCAAACCTTTCCTAAGGTGTGAGAACTTTCGTTTCCCGAGACTAGTAGATTCCACATGGGTTTCCGTTCTCTCGGCAATTCGCATTTGTTATGGCTTGGCCCTTTTATGGGACATAGTGGGGCGATGACTCCTTTCTTCTACATTTTTTGAGAAAAAAGAATTAATATATGACCTATTTGAAGCTGCCACCAGTATGCGGATGATGCACAATTTTTTCGTATTGGTGGAGTCGATGCTGATTTACCTCATGGATGGATAGATAAATTGATGCGTGGTCGAAAACCGGTGTTTATTTATGTTTAAGTTGATGTTTTTACCTAACTTTTAATTCTGAATAGCCTACTTTTAATTGAAATTGTGTTTTACAGGTCTAATGGAGTTTAAGGAGCTATTCGGGAGCTATACGGAGCACCGGGATGGGAAACGGAACAACCGGGATCAAGAAATGGCAAAAACAGAAATCTGGGAATAGAGGCATCGTTGTCGACGGCCCGGTAGGGCATCGGCGACACCTCTCAGTTATGTCCGTTGGCCAGATTTTTCCATAGGCAGTGGATCAAAGAGTCGGAAGAAACCTAAGCATCCACGGGCCATTGTTGGAGCATAATGTCTATTGCCTACGTCTAGGATATGTTGATTATGTATATAGGGCTTAGAATGTCGAACATTGTATGTGTATATTTGATTTATTAGTTTCGATCATGGCACATACGAATGACATCATGGCTCATAGAAGTGACACCTTGTCACTCGTACGAGGCATCACTCGCACGAGTCACACACACACACACACTCCTCCTTTGCGAGTCATGTTGACCTATATATAGAGGAGCCTGAGTGTTGTGTCAGATCTGTTGGTTGATGTACGACGTAGCCCTGTCAAACTGTTTACTCGCTCTTTAACTGTTCACGTTTATCAATACAATTCAAGGCATTTAAGCAGTATATCTTTCTTGTCTATTTGTCATACTCGCTAACAATGAATTCCGCCTCTGTTAGATGAGTCAGATCAGTTCAATGCTCATAAGAGGAGAGCCGATCCCCTCTCACAAGTGGTATCAGAGCCTTGAGGCCTGATCTGAGGACAAACATCAAGATTCTGCATACTGGCAACAGTTTCAGATCCAGCTTCAACCATTGGAGTTTTCTACATGTAGACTTTCTCATACAGATCTCAGATTTGGACGAATTCATGGAAAAATTGGACTAGGATTTTAGTATATCACATTAAAATCAATTCTAATCAATCCTTGAAAATTTCAGATCTAAAATCAACCTAATTCATGTCAAAAATTGTAAAAATCATCCGTTTAGTGACCTGAGCTGATTCATACGAGTAGAGAGACAACTCGTACGAAGCAGTTATTCGCACAAAGTGGTCACTCGCACGAGTAATCCTTTCAGTCGTACGGACATCTCGCTCGCACGAATCCCTTGATTCGCACGAGTATCTTACTCGCACGAAACGACTGAGTCACACGAGCAACTGGTCACTCGCACGAAGAACATTCTGTCATATCTTTTGTCATTCTAATCAGTGTTTTACGAAAGTGTGTTTCTGAAATTTTGCAGAAAAAATGGAAGAAGAATTTTAGAATGTTTTTACTGCTTCAGCAGTTACAACCACCGCAGCTCTAAATATGAACCTTGAAAACGAGACGGGCATGATGACAAAGCCTCCAAAACTGATGAATCTTGAAGACTATGATAGCTGGAGTGAAAGATTTATGAACTAGGTTTAAGCGAATCATGTTACCTTCTGGTTTGCCATTGAAGCGAAATTCAAGCTCCGATTAGAGAGAGTGGTCTTGAAAAAATGTTAGCTCAACTCTTAGATTTCGAAAGGCAAAAGTTCATTAACGAGAAGAAGATGATGAACATCTCGCAGCAAGCCATCAAGGAAGACATCTTGGCGCTCCTACAGCATGATGACGACACACAATCTTTATGGAATGCTCTACGATTAAAATTCCAAGGAAGCGCACAACTACGAAAGGGGAAGAGAGCGTTATTAAGTAAATTCGATAACTTTACTTTGATCAATGGAGAGACGGTGAAACAATTGATTGAACGATACTGTCACTTGATAGTGCAAATGAAGCGCATGGGAATTGTGAAGACGAATGAAGAATTATTCGATAAGCTGGCGGATTCTCTACCTCAAGGAGAATGGTCTACTTACTTGACTATTCTAAAAATGGCACAGAGTATGGTAATTTCTCATTACCAAGATTTATTGAGAGATTGGAAGGGCACGAATTCGAGATGCAAAAAATGGCTAAGAGCAAAGGCGCCCAAATGCAACCAGATGTAAATTTGTATTACAAGGGTAGTCTTATTGCAAAAATATAGTCTCCAAAAATCCAAACTGCCTTCAGTGCTTTTAACACACCAAGTCCACAATCAAGTCAAAATAGTGGATTTCAATCGTTTGCTTCTGTCAACCCAAATATGCCTCCAGGCCCACAATCATCCCATAGTTTGAGCAATCCCCAGATCAACCAGAACAATCAATCCAATCCTAATCAACGGGTTCTATAATGCAATATTGTTGTTGACTTCCAAAATGCTCAAAACTTCAATGAGAACACCGCGAAGCAACATATGTTATTATTAGCCTCGGTCTCGAATCATACGACAATTTAGTAGCAGGAAAAATTGGGAATTCAGAGATGACGAGAGAGAATCATGATCAGATTGATCCAGTCGAGATGGAATTGATTGACGTTAAATGGTGTATGGCTTCTATCGCCAGAAAGCGCAACGTTTCATGGAGATTACCGGAAAAGAGAATTTGTGAGGACTTGATAGGAAACTTGGCTTCGATAAGTCCAAAGTTAGATGCTTCAAATGTCCAGAGAAGGGGCATTTCAAACGAGAATGTCCAAACAGAGAAGTCCAGGGCAATCAGAACCCTTTTGCTGACGACTATTACAAGAAAGCCATTTATCATCGCCCTCAACCCAAAACAAGAATGGTACAAATCAAAGATGGACCGTCAAACTCCATAGACAAAGCTCTAGTTGTTACTCAGGAGGACGAAGGTTCTAACTGGAACAAGTACACCACGAAGAACGAAAGTTTGGAATTGGTCGTAGAAATCATTGAAAAACCCGAAGAATATGTAGAGGCATCTTTTGATGAGGCTCCTGAAGAATACTACAACACATCATCAGAGGAAGAGGAAATTTTAAGTAGTGCTTTTAAACATCTCCTGCCTAATGATATTCTTAAAACTTTTGCAGGTTATTTTGAGCCAAGCAATTGATCGTCTTGTGATGAAAAGAAGAAGCCTGAAGTCGAAAAGAGGATTGAGTGACACCTGAAAATCTAACTGACAAGACAACAAAGCTTGTATGGCAAATGTGAATGAGGTAAACGTGTCGGATAATGAGTCTGTGAAAGAAATACCTTGTATGAAGTGTCAAGAACCTTTATTAAATGTGCTGTAAAAGAAACACGATACAAGGAGCTAAAATGTCTAACGAATAATTTGTCATGTGACTATAACTCAACAAAAGAAGCTTGTGACAAATTAAGCAAATCTGTTAAACAATTTAAAAAGGTGATCAGAAAAAATGACGAAACTCTTTCAATGCTTAAGGCAACTGTAATGGACAAACAAATGACCATTAATATTCACTTGAATACAATTGCCGAACTAAAAAACGAACTTGAGAAAATGAAAATAGAAACAGAACGGGTTAACAAATTGTTAATCAGTTATTCTACAAGTTCATACGTCATTGATCACATTCTTCCAAAATTTGAAAACAAGGAAGAAAATCAAATTGATGAAAACAAAGGTGCAAGTTATGATCGTGTTTCACCGCCCATGTGGAATAGCTACACTAGTAAGAAACCATCGGGGGTGGAGAAGGTGCTCAACATAAATTAAAAACTGAAAAGACAAGCGAGCTGCCTGCGAACATTGATATAACTTACACCAAACCAAAAAATGAGCGTGAGTCTGATGTGGTTAAAACTGTGGTTGAAAATGTTTTGAGGAATGAATCGGACCAATACAATTTGGATGGAGAATCATCAGAAAATAGGTTAAACACTGATCCAAACGTCATCGTATACAAAATGAATGGATCTGATAAACTACATTCTGATGAGGATTTTCCGATTCAAAATGTCAATCAGGATCGTGTTGAAAAGTTGTTCAAGCTTGTTGAGGTGAGCCATTCTAATTTAGAAAAGCAAGATGCATCATTTTATTCTAAATCAAAATGTGTTAACAAACCCTACCATCAAAAGAACAGAGATTATCCTGAAAACAGGAGAGCTGGTTTAGGTTTTCAAAAGAAAAGAATGAACAACAAGTTTCAAAAGTTGAACTTTACAAAGAAAATTAATTTTGTCTATGGGACAACTACTGAAATAGAAAAAAGAGATCATTGGTAAACAATCCAATGATGAGTTTAAGAAAGAAAAAGAGAGTAGAAAATAAGTTTTAGATTCGTCTGTTCAAAAAGACAACAGGACGTGCTACAAATGTAAAAATGTTGGGCATATTGCACGACATTGTTCACAAAGAAATCCAAAACCTGTTTCTAACTCCAACAGATCTACCAAAGATGTGAAACAAAAAGCACCCATGGTTGTACCAAAACAAATTTTGAAAAGAAACAATGAATCCCATAAAAATGTAAAATCAATGATTCAACTAAATTCTAAATTTGAAATTGGTGAAACATCCACCAAGAATCGTCAAAAGGATTCAAAGTTTTATTCTAAAAGGGCACATTTGAAAACACAAACTTGAATTGCAAAAGTTAAACCATCTAAAGTAGAACTGAAACCATCTGTTCCAGCCAAAACAGAGGTAAAAAAGAATGTCAAAATCAAAGTTGGTCCGAATTTTGATATTCCAAACCCACCCAAGACCAAGAAGGCTTGGGTTTCTCTGTTTAAATAGTTTCTTACTCATGTGTGAAGGGGCTTCCAAGGTCGATCATGTCAAAATGGATTATTGATAGTGGAGCTTCACGACACATGACTGGTATGCTTGCGTTGTTGCACGACGTCAAAGCTATCCGAGGAGGTTACGTTGGTTTTGCTGGAACTCAGGGTGGAAGAATTGTAGGAGAAGGTATTCTTACGAAATGAGTGGTTTCCTTTGACAATGTGAACTACATTGCAGAGCTGGAGAACAATCTACTGAGTATTTCACAAATTTGTGACAAAAAGTTCACAACACACTTCAACGATAAAGAGTGCTTAATTCTCAAGCTGGGATTAAAATTCCTGAGGAGTGGATCCTCATGCTGCTCCAAAAAAGAATGATCTTTATGTCTTAGAAATGCGTGTTGCATCCACTACATCTAAGAAGGTTCAATGCTTTGTTTCTAAAGCAACCGAGAAGGAGTCAATATTATGGCATCGGAAGATGGGGCACATTCACTTGAGAAAGATGAATTATTTGGGGCACAACGACCTAGTGGAGGGTGTTAATCTCAAGAATTTTCATTTATCTGATGATTGTCTGAGCTGTAAGAAGGGGAAACAGCATAAGAAATCACAAGCTTCTAAATTATATCAAGTTACCACTAGAGAGGCTTCATATGGATCTATTTGGGCCAGCAAACGTGAAAAGCATTTATGGATATCTACATTGCCTGGTCGTGACAGATGATTTCTCAAGATTCTCATGGGTTTTCTTTCTAGAGAGCAAAGATGAAACGTTTGAAAGTCTTATGATTCTTTTCAGGAAGCTTGAAACCTGTATCACTTGCCTATCAAGAGAATCCAAACTGAAAATGGTACCGAGTTCAAGAACAAAAGGATGCTCGAATTCTACAATGAAAATGGGATTCTTCAGGAATTCAGCGCTCCCTATACTCCTAAAAAAATGGAGTTACTGAACGTAAGAAACGCACACTGATCGAGACTGCCAGAACCATGCTCGCTGATTCAAAACTTCCAATTAGTTTCTAGTGCGAAGCAGTCTCATCTGTGTGTTACACCCTCATTCGTGTGTTGACAGTCAAGCCTCACAACAAGACCTGTTTTGAACTGCTAAACCATTGGAAGCCTAACCTTGCATTTCTGGAGCCATTTGGATCGCCGTGTACTGTTTTGGACCCGGATGGTAAATTTAGAGCCAAATCCTTGGAAGGATTTTTCGTTGGGTATGCAAGTCCACAAAAGCGAGTCTTTTTGCCGAGTCTGAACCAGGCTATTCTTGCACAGCATGTTGATTGTCAATGATATACTACGCCAACGCAGAAACCTGGGGATCCATGCCTGTTCAACTACGAAGGTTTGTGGAATTCATTTGACCTACCTGAAGTTCCATCAGAAGAAGAACTTGTTATGCTCTTTCAACAGCATCTAATCTCGAATCAAGAGCAAGTTTCTAGACCGTTAGTGATTTCCTCGTCACTTCCTGTCAGCACTTCTGATGTAGGTCCGAGCAACCGATTAATGCAGTCTCTGTACCCATCTTGAACACTGCTAAATCATCTACCCAACAACCGATTAATGCTGACTCTGATCATGAACCAACTTTTGATGATGGAGGATCTAGTTTCGATGAAGGAGCTAAGCATATTGAAAGCTTTCTGAATGCTCAGGCTGAACAATCAAATGTCTGGAATAAAGCTACATCTTCTGCAACGGTTGCTGATGAAATGATCACGAATTTGCAGAGTAAGTAGATGTTCTGAGTGAAGTAATGACAAGGACACTATGATACCATCCTTCGGAGAATATCATTAGCAGCTTACAAACTGAAGTGAAAACTCTCAATCAGATCAATAAGGATCTAAGCTGTTTTTATACCAGTATTGCTTCATTGCATACCAGACTTTCTTACAGCTGTTTTGTTTTGCAGGTTGAACCTGGAAACTGGAGAGACGCGTTGAAATAAGAAAGCTGGGTGGAAGCAATGCAGGAAGAGTTGCTTCAATTCCAGAAACTTGGAGTCTGGAAGCTTGTTGACCTACCAGATCATCATAAGAAGATAAATACTCGATGCGTCTTCAAGTGCAAGCGAGATGATAGAGGTATTGTGGTCAGAAACAAAGCTCGGCTCGTGGTCCAGGGCTTTCACCAGCAAGAAGGGATAGACTACTATGAAGTCTACGCCCCAGTCGCTCGTCTTGAAGCTATTCTCATATTCTTAGCCTTTGCTTCTTGGAAAGGTTTCAAGGTGTATCAGTTGGATGTCAAATATGCTTTCCTTTACGGCAAAGTCATAGAGGAGTGTATGTCAGCCAACCACCGGGTTTGTCGATCCAATACACAAGGATAAAGTCTACCTTCTAAACAAATCTTTATATGGTCTTCACCAAGCCCCGAGAGCTTGGTATAAAACGCTTTCAAGTCATCTTCTTAGCAACAGCTTTATCAGTGGAACTATAGACTGTACCCTCTTCACAAAGGAAGTAGATGGTCATCTGATTTTGGTACAAATATATGTGGATGATATCATCTTTGGATTGACAAATGATAAGCTGTGCAAAGACTTCAAAGAAGTCATGAAGAAGAAATTCGAAACGAGTGCTATGGGGGAGATGAAGTTCTTTTTAGGACTTCAGGTTGAGCAATTGCCTGATGGTATCTTCATTCATCAGACGAAGTATGTTCATGACGTGTTAGAGAAATTTGACATGACAGGAACTGCGCCAGCATCAACTCCATTAGCACCAAATCACGGCATTTGTCCAAACGCTCATGGAGTCAGAGTCGATGAAACCTTATATCGCTCCATGATCGGATCCTTGATGTATCTTACAGCTTCACGACCAGATATCATGTATCCAACATGCCTATGCACCTGTTATCATTCCAATCCAAGAGATTCGCACTTGTTAGCCATAAAACGAATCATGCGAATCTTGAAAGGATTTCCACGCACCGGCTTGTGGTATCCTAGATATGACGACTTCAACCTTGCGGGTATTCTGATTTCGACTGCTGCAAGCTTAATGCTAAATCTACTACAACTGGTTGCTAGTTCTTCGGAACTCGTTTGGTAACATGGCGATGCAAGAAACAGAGCGCAGTCGCTCTCTCTACATGTGAGGCTGAATACGTTCAGCATCCATCTGTTGTTCCCAGATACTCTGGATACAACAGAAGATGAGAGACTACGGACTGCAATTTCTTGATATGCCAATTTATGTAGATAACAAGGCAGCTATTGATATCACCAAAAATCTTGTTCAACACTCATGCACTAAACATATTGAAATTCAACACCACTTTATCCGTGATTGCTACGAGAAAAAGATAGTTAGAATTGAAAAAATCCATATTGATGACCAAAAGCAGATTTTTACACCAAAGCATTTGATCGATCAAGATTTAAAAGTCTTTTAAAATTAAATGGTTTAAGAAATTTGACATCAGGGGATATACATGAGGTTGAATTTGAGGATGACGAGGACTTAACGTGATTCTTATCGGTATGACATGTTTTTCTGTAAATATACCTTCTTCAAAAAACTAAAAGCCAAAAATATGTTTTTGATTTTAGGGGGAGAAAGTTTGGGAAAATACAAAAACATTAAAAAGTCAAAAGGATGTTTCGTGAAAAAGGGGTAATCATATTACATCAGCTGACAATCACTATGGAATGTTTAAACAGGTAGTTAAATAGATCTTACTGAGGATGTGCCAATAGGCTTCACTCGTGTAGTAAATTGTTTTTTCAAGATATAAACTTAAAAGAAAAACTGAGTAACTTGTGGGTCGACATCTCTCGGATATATTGTGACATCCCGGTTTTTCAGATATCTTAAACGCACTACTTCACGGTTATTCATTCCTACGCTAAATTGATTCAGAGATTTAAATTGCACGCTCGAAATAATTACGCTAACTTCATGAACTTATCAAGTGAATTACGTGCTATGTGTATTAAACGTTTATAAGTTCGGTGAGTTATTATGCCATGTTTCGAATTCGTGATTTTTAGTTATAAAATATAGATATAGTAAATAGATAAATGAATCGAACCGAGCCGCGAAACGAGTCGACCTCACTTCATTGCGATTCAAGTAGTTAACCGAAAATTGAGGATCAAGTTTTAGACCCAAACCGACCCACCCCAAACCCGTGCGGCCGCGAACACCCAACCCCAAACCCTTTTCCTTTTTCCTTTTCTTTTCCTCTTGCACTATATATGCATGTGTTATGTTTCAAAAACAAAAACACACACACAAACCCTAATCAAGAAACAGCCGACGGCAGCCTTCCTACACTCCGATTATATCGCGACAGCCTTCCTACACTTTTCTTCTCGGTCGCGATTTCCCTTGATCATCCGAATCGGCTCCCATCTCGCTCACGGTTCGTTAATCTCCATTGTTAAAGGTTAGAGTTTTATGTTATTTCGCTAATCATACTAGGGTTTATGAACTATGGATCATGCTTGTATGTAATGGTAGAAAGTGTTATGATGTTAGTTCGATTGATTTTGCAAGTTTAGCGATTATGATGATTAGTTAGAATCAAGAATCATTAGGCTGCGTTTTGTGATAAAAACCATATATTATGATTAGGGTTTGCATGGGTATGATGTATATGATGATATATGATTGGTAAATCTGTTCTTGATCGTTTATATTTAAAGTATCGATTGTTTAAGCGGGTTATATTGCGATAAAATGCTGAAATCAGGATGCTGAATGGTGTTTACAGCCAACTTCAACTGGCTGTAACTTGGTTATTATTTATCGAAAAACGGATTTTCTAAAGCCTAAAATGTAGATTTTTGAAAAAACTCTTCTAATGGCGCTGGATTCATATTTTTCTGAAGTCGTTTGATATTTTTAAGTGGCCAATTAAGTTCAGTAACTGAAGCTGTGAAAATTCTGAAAATTTGTTAGTTGTTTATCGAGTCGGATCTAATAATCTGTAGAGAGTCGAATCACGAAATTTTTACAGAAACTAGATATGGAAATTTCCGGGAAACTCCAACTGGAATTTTGTTAATCGCACGAACGGTGATTTTTAAATAAATTCTCCCGTGGACTGCAGTCAGAAAGCGACGAATCTGACTGCAGCCTAGTATATTAATATTTGTGAATAATTGGTGAAGTGTTAGGACTTGAAAAATTTATATAAAATTCTACAGTATAGTTGACACCTTCTATAAAATAATTGGAATTTTTGGAACGTTGGAACTATTTTATAAAAATCCTCGAAAACAGCCTAATTATGAGTATACAAGCTGAAACTTGATAACTTGCGAATGTTTGTACCAAAGTGTTGCATGTATTGGATTGTGTTCATGATAAATTGTTTTGATCACTATGTTGGTATGATGATACTTGCATGCATGATTGAGTGTTAGGATTTGTTATTGTGTGTACCGCATTGTGAGTTAGTTATGTGTAGGGTTTGTATTGGTGTGTTCACACACTAACTTTAAATCAATTGACTTGTTAGGACGCAATTAACGGTCCCATCATTTGCTACTTCTGTGTTACACTAACCGAGCAACTAAAGGTGAGTTCACGGCCCCTAATTTTATCCGGTTTTAAACAACAGGGGGAGAAACATGTATACACTCTACAACTCTATCTCTTTACGTTATACGAAATTAACGTCATTAAACTATTCGGTAACTAAGTTAATGTTAATGTACGTTATGGTCACTAAGCAGCTATATCACACAAGTCCTCGACAATCTCTCGGATCGTTAGTATTGGATTAGATAGCGGGGAAATTATAAGTAGTACTACTGGGCCCGACAAGCCCCACCCGAGCTAGTCGCGCTAGCCGACCGAGTATGGTCAACAGGTGAATAATTTGGCCTAACTTCGCCATGGTCAGTGATAGGCCTGGCAACACGGAGGCACAACAGTCAGCTTCGATCGCGAACACTTACGTGACATAACTTTAGGCTAGCTACCTACATGTTAACATTGAACTTAATTACGAATCAACAATATTATTCCGGGTTAGGGATAATGGAACCAACAACGTTATTATTCTGGGTTAGGAATAATGGAACATCATTATTACTCCGGGTAAGGAATAATGGAACCATCAGTATTATTCCGGGTTGGGAATAATGGAACTAAATCGTTATCCCTGGGTTAGGGATAACGGGGGAAACAAACTTATAACCGAACAAATGAACTTATGAAAACCTGTGAACTCACTCTTCTTTAATGTTGACACTTGTTTCTTTACATGTTTCTCAGGACACTAGGAGCTCTAGGTGCACTCACTTGCATTGATCAAGACATCTTTTTATCGAGTCTCATTTACGAACATTGTTTGAGTTTTTCTTTAGTTTTGGCGTTTATGTTGGCGCCCGTTCCTTTACTTTACTTTAAATGCTTCCGCTCAACTTTAAAAACTAATGCTTCCGCTACACATTGAAATCAAACTAAGACAATCTAAAATTAACTATGAATGGTTAAACAAATGATTTTGGAAAACGTATTAACAAATCATATAGAGTCGTTCGACGTTACCAGTGTCTCAGATTCTGGTTTGTTCACACGCCTCGCGGTAAAACTCCGCAAGTGGAAATTGAGGGTGTGACAGATTGGTATCAGAGCCTCTAGCTATAGAGAACCAGGTTTGCATTAAAGGTAGACCTAAACTAAGCTGATTACACGACACTAGACTTAGTTTGGCACTGAACTGTTATGTCTTGTTATGTGTTATACCACAACTATGTTATGTGAAATATGAATGCATAATTGAACCGAATGCAACTCGTAACTAACTACACAACCCAACAGGCAATGTCATCATCATCATCATCCGACAAACTTTTGCAACCAAAGGCGCCGGGAAGGCACCTATGATGGAACCCTCACCACCTCATGGCGTGGAGACACGCTCAGCTGCGAGAAAAAGGCTCGCTCTAGGGGAGGAGTCGTCCTCACGCCCGACCATCGCTACCGGTCGAACCGGTTAACTCGTTAGAAGTAGGGAATGACCTACTTAGAGATATGATAAGAAAGCAACAAGAACAACTAGAAAGAATTCATGAAACCATCCTAGCACAGGGATGGATGATACGACAATTAACAGGTAAGACTGGATCGCTCGAGGAAGAGCAACATGCGAGTAAGATAGCTCGTAACACTTTAGCAAGAGATCTTCGTGCTGAGTAGCTAAGGGCTGACTGGCTCGAAGACAGAGTTCTTGAGTCTAGCTGGAGAATTCAAGAACTAGAACAGAATCAGGCACCTGTACCAGTACCCGCACCAGCACCGACCCTCCAGTGCCGGTAGAGGAGGATCTAGAGGAGGATCCAGAGGAGGATCCAGAGGAGGATCCGGAGGAAGACCCAGCTGCAGAAGCTGGAAACGCCGCGGAGGATGACGGCAACGATAGCGATTTGGGGGATGGAGACGTAGAAGACTGACACGTCTCGCTTATTCTATTTGCTTTCCTTTAGTCTATTTATTTTCCTACTTATGTTTGAACTTGAGATTTTGTAGTAAACTGATATGTTTGGTTGGCATTTTGTAAGACGTTGAAATTTTATTTAATCGAATATTTCTTTTGACTGTTTAATTTATTCGGGTTGACATAATTTGAGGAATTATTTAAGTATGGAATAGGATAACTATATTGGATATATAGACTTATCGGTGTATGTTTATGTTGTTTTACGAAGATCTAAAATGGCAACTGGACGTCGTGGAAACCTCAACATGACGCCCGAAGAATTAGCCGCAATGATCCAAGAGCACGTGAATGCTGCTCTAGCGGGTGTTCAAAACCAACCGGCAGGTAACCATTATTAAATTTTCATGGGAAAATCTAATAGTTGGGCTAGTAAAATTTCTCGCTGACTACCTGTCCTCTGTCAGCAGGAGGGGGTCTTAACCCCTACAAGATGTTTCTCGATGCGAAGCCGAGCAAATTCACGGGGGCAGAAAGACCCATAGGACTGGTCCGCTGGATCGAAAAGTCCGAATCAGTGTTCGAAATGTGCAATTGTCTGGAGGCCAACAAAGTCAAGTATGCTGCCTCAACGTTGGAGGATGGGGCACTAACTTGGTGGAATGCACAAGTCCAAACGCGTGGACTTATTGCTGCAAATGCAATGGCCTGGGCCGAGTTTAAGGCCCTAATCAAAGAGGAGTACTGTCCACGAGACCGGGTTCAACAGTTGGAGCAAACATTATGGAACCACAAGATGGTGGGATCTGAAATCGAAGCATACACAGCGAAACATCACGACCTAGTATTTCTATGTCCCGATCTGGCCAACACTGTTGAGAAACGACTCGAGTTTTACCTTGGGGGTATGGTCCCCGAAATCCAGGGTATGGTAATGGCTAGCAACCCTGTGACTGAGCATCAAGCAATCAGGTTGGCGCACAAACTCACCGACAAGGCGGTGGAACAGAAGAAGTTGCCATCTCGGGGTACAACTGAAGTGACCCCTGATAATAAAAGAAAGTTTGAAGACTCGTCTGCTCGACAGTCTTCGTCATCCCAGCCGCAGCAAGGGAACCAGAATCGGTTCAATAATTTCAACAGTCACCGGGGTCACAACAATCAGCCCGCCAACAACACCCAGAACACAAGCGGCTATGTAGGTCGAAAGCCGCAGTGCAATCACTGTAACCTTCATCATCACGGCCCTTATGCCGGGAATCGCTGCCAACGATGTGGCAAAGTGGGACATGAGGCAAAGGATTGTCGTGGGGAAATCATGTCCCGACAAAATCAAAATCAACACCAGGGTCAGCAGCAGGGTGTTAACCGGGGATGCTATCAGTGTGGTAGCACTGCCCACTTCAAACGAGACTGACCACAGTTTCGTAACAACAACAACAATGGTGGGAACAACAACAACCACAACCACAATAGCAACAACAACAACAATAACAACAACAACAATGGAAATGGTGGCACAGGAGGTGCCAAAGGGCGTGCATTTACGTTGGGCCGCGGAGAGGCCAGAAACGACTCGAACGTGGTCACCGGTAAGTTTCCCCTTAATGAACATTTTGCTACTGTGCTTTTTGATACGGGTGCGGATAGGAGTTTTATATCTGAGTCTTTTAGGAAGAACCTAAATCTCACGCCTAAACCCCTAGAGACCCCTTACGTCATAGAACTGGCCGATGGTAAATCTGTAGATGTGACCCATTTAGTATCCGACTGTCAACTCAAACTCGCGGGTCACACCTTTACCGTTGATCTGATGACAACTACCCTGGGTAGTTTTGACGTGGTAGTCGGAATGGACTGGCTATCCGACGTCCGAGCTGAAGTTCTCTGTTTCGAAAAATCTATCCGTATTCCGCTCTCTAACGACGAAATCTTGACGGTGCAAGGCGAGAAGGTAGGCGCCGTCACAAACATCATCTCTTACATACAAGCGCAGAAGTATCTTCGGAGGAAGAACTCCTTCGCTTTGCTCGCACTGGTTACCGAACAGCCTAAGAACGAGAAACGTATAGAAGACATCCCCGTCGTTCGTAATTTTTCCGATGTATTCCCAGAGGAATTACCTGGTCTTCCACCACATCGACAAGTGGAGTTTGAAATTGAATTGGCTAACCATGCAACTCCTATCGCCAAGGTCCCATACCGCCTAGCTCCAGCCGAGCTGCAAGAGCTATCGACCCAACTTCAGGAACTGTTAGAAAAAGGATTTATCCGACCTAGCACTTCGCCATGGGGAGCTCCAGTCCTTTTTGTCAAGAAGAAGGACGGGACCTTCCGCATGTGCATCGACTACAGGGAACTCAATAAGGTTACTGTCAAGAACCGGTACCCATTACCTCGCATCGACGATCTCTTCGACCAACTTCAAGGGTCAAGCTACTACTCCAAGATTGATCTACGGTCCGGTTATCACCAGTTACGCATCAGGGAGGAGGATATCGCTAAGACGGCATTTCGTACTCGGTATGGTCATTATGAGTTCTTGGTAATGCCCTTCGGTCTCACCAACGCACCCGCGGTGTTCATGGATCTCATGAACCGTGTGTGTAAACCATATCTCGACAAGTTTGTCATTGTGTTCATCGATGACATACTCATCTACTCTAAAGGCGAAGCAGAACATGCTGAACATCTACGATTACTGCTGGAATTACTTCAACAGGAGAAACTATATGCCAAGCTTTCAAAGTGTGATTTCTGGATTCGGGAAGTTCAGTTCCTCGGGCATATCGTGAATGAAAAGGGTATCCACGTCGACCCCACCAAGATTGAAGCTATCAAAAACTGGGAAGCACCCAGGACACCGACGGAGATCCGCCAATTTTTGGGTTTGGCTGGTTACTACAGACGTTTCATCGAGGGATTTTCAAAGATCGCGCAACCGCTTACTACCCTCACCCAGAAAGGCATCAAGTATGCTTGGGGTGACAAGCAGGAAGCGGCATTTCAATTGCTGAAACAGAAACTTTGCAGTGCACCCATTATGTCCTTGCCGGAAGGGACTGATGATTTTGTGGTATATTGTGATGCTTCCATTCAGGGATTGGGATGCGTACTCATGCAACGCGATAAGGTCATCGCGTATGCGTCCCGACAATTGAAGGTTCACGAGAAAAACTACACAACACATGACCTGGAATTGGGAGCAGTAGTGTTTGCACTTAAGATTTGGAGACACTACCTATATGGAACAAAGTGCACAATCTATACAGATCACAAGAGCCTCCAACACATCTTTGATCAGAAGGAGTTGAACACGCGACAGCGTCGCTGGGTCGAACTCTTGAACGATTATGAATGTGCCATTCGGTATCACCCGGGTAAAGTTAACGTGGTAGCAGATGCCCTCAGTAGGAAGGAGCACTTGAAACCTCGTCAGGTACGAGCACTACAGTTCACCATTCATTCGGGATAACCCGAACAGATACGCGACGCGCAATTAGAAGCAGTTAAGGAAGAAAACATCAAGGCCGAATCGGTGGGAAAAATGGAACGCGATTGGGAAGTAAAACCCAATGGAGCCCGGTATTTCATTAATCGCATATGGGTACCTCTCTACGGAGACCTCAGAAAGCTAGTCATGGACGAAGCTCACAAATCCCGATACTCTGTCCATCCTGGTTCGGATAAGATGTATCAAGACCTTAAAGCTGCGTACTGGTGGCCCAACATGAAAGCGGATATAGCCACCTACGTGAGCAAGTGTTTGACTTGTGCGAAAGTCAAGGTAGAGTATCAGAAGCCATCGGGGCTACTCCAACAACCTGAGACCCTGATGTGGAAATGGGATCAGATCTCGATGGACTTCATCACTAAACTCCCGCGAACTTTGGGTGGTTGCGATACCATCTGGGTAATTGTAGATTGTTTAACTAAGTCCGCACACTTTTTAGTGATTAAAGAAACAGATAAGATGGATAAGTTGACTCGCATCTACATTAAGGAAGTAGTTTCTCGGCACGGAGTGCCAACGTCCATCATCTCAGACAGAGATGCTCGTTTCACGTCCAACTTTTTGCAATCACTTCAGAAAGCGTTAGGTACACGCTTGGATATGAGCACAGTTTATCACCCTCAGACTGATGGTCAAAGCGAAAGGACCATACAGACCTTGGAAGACATGCTTAGAGCATGCGTGGTAGACTTCGGGAATAGTTGGGAAATCCACCTGCCTTTAGTGGAATTCTCGTATAACAACAGTTACCATACGAGTATATCGGCAGCACCGTTTGAGGCATTATACGGACGTAAATGTAGATCACCGGTCTGTTGGCAGAAGTCGGTGACAGTCAACTCACAGGCCCTGAGTTGATACTTGAGGCTACTGAAAAGATTGTACAAATCAGAAACCGCATGGCGGTGGCACGAGATCGACAGAAAAGCTACGCTGATCAATGACGCAAACCGCTCGAATTTCAAGTAGGCGACCGCGTCCTACTGAAGGTGTCACCCTGGAAGGGTGTAATCCGCTTTGGGAAACGAGGCAAACTAAACCCACGGTACGTAGGTCCGTTTGTGATCTTGAAACGTATCGGACCCGTAGCTTATCAATTAGACCTTCCTGCCGAACTTAATGGAGTTCACAACGTTTTTCACGTGTCAAATCTGAAGAAGTGTTTATCAGATGAAACCCTAGTCATTCCATTGGATGAGATTCAAGTGGATGAACATCTGCACTTTGTTGAACAACCTATCGAGATCATGGATCGTGAGATCAAGACTCGAAGGCATAGCAAGATTCCGATCGTCAAGGTTCGTTGGGACTCTAAGCGTGGACCGGAGTTCACGTGGGAAAGAGAGGACCAAATGAAAAGCAAATACCCACACCTCTTTGCAGCTGAGCAACAAGTTAACGATACCACCAACTAAATTTTCGGGACGAAAATTCTTTCAACATGGGGATGATGTGACAACCTGGGAATTTCTGGTAATTTCTTGCACCTTTGTTAACGAACTAAATCTTTGTGCGTGGCACTCTAAACCTGTACGTTGCATTCTAAACCGCGTTTACTCAATTTTCGGGACGAAAATTCTTTCAACATGGGGATAATGTGACATCCCGGTTTTTCAGATATCTTAAACGCACTACTTCACGGTTATTCATTCCTACGCTAAATTGATTCGGAGATTTAAATTGCACGCTCGAAATAATTACGCTAACTTCGTGAACTTATCAAGTGAATTACGTGTTATGTGTATTAAACGTTTATAAGTTCGGTGAGTTATTATGCCATGTTTCGAATTCGTGATTTTTAGTTATAAAATATAGATATAGTAAATAGATAAATGAATCGAACCGAGCCGCGAAACGAGTCGACCTCACTTCATTGCGACTCAAGTAGTTAACCGAAAATTGAGGATCAAGTTTTAGACCCAAACCGACCCACCCCAAACCCGTGCGGTCACGAACACCCAACCCCAAACCCTTTTCCTTTTTCCTTTTCTTTTCCCTCTTGCACTATATATGCATGTGTTATGTTTCAAAAAAAAAAAACACACACACAAACCCTAATCAAGAAACAACCGACGGCAGCCTTCCTACACTCCCTCTCGATCGCGACAGCCTTCCTACACTTTTCTTCTCGGTCGCGATTTCCCTTGATCATCCGAATCGGCTCCCATCTCGCTCACGGTTCGTTAATCTCCATTGTTAAAGGTTAGAGTTTTATGTTATTTCGCTAATCATACTAGGGTTTATGAACTATGGATCATGCTTGTATGTAATGGTAGAAAGTGTTATGATGTTAGTTCGATTGATTTTGCAAGTTTAGCGATTATGATGATTAGTTAGAATCAAGAATCATTAGGCTGCGTTTTGTGATAAAAACCATATATTATGATTAGGGTTTGCATGGGTATGATGTATATGATGATATATGATTGGTAAATCTGTTCTTGATCGTTTATATTTAACGTATCGATTGTTTAAGCGGGTTATATTGCGATAAAATGCTGAAATCAGGATGCTGAATGGTGTTTACAGCCAACTTCAACTGGCTGTAACTTGGTTATTATTTATCGAAAAACGGATTTTCTGAAGCCTAAAATGTAGATTTTTGAAAAACTCTTCTAATGGCGCTGGATTCATATTTTTCTGAAGTCGTTTGATATTTTTAAGTGGCCAATTAAGTTCAGTAACTGAAGCTGTGAAAATTCTGAAAATTTGTTAGTTGTTTATCCAGTCGGATCTAATAATCTGCAGAGAGTCGAATCACGAAAGTTGTACAGCAACTAGATATGGAAATTTCCGGGAAACTCCCACTGGAATTTTGTTAATTGGATGAACGGTGATTTTTAAATAAATTCTCCCGTGGACTGCAGTCAGAAAGCGACGAATCTGACTCTAGCCTAGTATATTAATATTTATGAATAATTGGTGAAGTGTTAGGACTTGAAAAATTTATATAAAATTCTACAATATAGTTGACACCTTCTATAAAATAATTGGAATTTTTGGAACGTTGGAACTATTTTATAAAAATCCTCGAAAACAGCCTAATTATGAGTATACAAGCTGAAACTTGATAACTTGCGAATGTGTGTACCAAAGTGTTGCATGGATTGGATTGTGTTCATGATAAATTGTTTTGATCACTATGTTGGTATGATGATACTTGCATGCATGATTGAGTGTTAGGATTTGTTATTGTGTGTACCGCATTGTGTGTTAGTTATGTGTAGGGTTTGTATTGGTGTGTTCACACACTAACTTTAAATCAATTGACTTGTTAGGACGCAATTAACGGTCCCATCATTTGCTACTTCTGTGTTACACTAACCGAGCAACTAAAGGTGAGTTCACGGCCCCTAATTTTATCCGGTTTTAAACAACAGGGGGAGAAACATGTATACACTCTACAACTCTATCTCTTTACGTTATACGAAATTAACGTATTAAACTATTCGGTAACTAGTTAATGTTAATGTACGTTATGGTCACTAAGCAGCTATATCACACAAGTCCTCGACAATCTCTCAGATCGTTAGTATTGGGTTAGATAGCGGGGAAATTATAAGTAGTACTATTGGGCCCGACAAGGCCCACCCGAGCTAGTCGCGCTAGCCGACCGGGTATGGTCAACGGGTGAATAATTTGGCCTAACTTCGCCATGGTCAGTGATAGGCCTGGCAACACGGAGGCACAACAGTCAACTTCGATCGCGAACACTTACGTGACATAACTTTAGGCTAGCTACCTACATGTTAACATTGAACTTAATTACGAATCAACAATATTATTCCGGGTTAGGGATAACGGAACCAACAACGTTATTATTCCGGGTTAGGAATAATGGAACATCATTATTATTCCGGGTAAGGAATAATGGAACCATTAGTATTATTCCGGGTTGGGAATAATGGAACTAAATCGTTATCCCTGGGTTAGGGATAACGGTGGAAACAAACTTATAACCGAACAAATGAACTTATGAAAACCTGTGAACTCACTCTTCTTTATTGTTGACACTTGTTTCTTTATATGTTTCTCAGGACGCTAGGAGCTCTAGGTGCACTCACTTGCATTGATCAAGACATCTTTTTATCGAGTCTCATTTACGAACATTGTCTGAGTTTTTCTTTAGTTTTGGCGTTTGTGTTGGCGCCCGTTCCTTTACTTTACTATAAATGCTTTCGCTCAACTTTAAAAACCAATGCTTCCGCTAAACATTGAAAACAAACTAAGACAATCTAAAATTTACTATGAATGGTTAAACAAATGATTTTGGAAAACGTATTAACAAATCATATAGAGTCGTTCGACATTACTAGTGTCTCAGATTCTGGTTTGTTCACACGCCTCGCGGTAAAACTCCGCAAGTGAAATTGATCGGTGTGACATATATGGACTTAATACTCCGAAATTTCGTTTGAGAGAATGCCAGATTCTGCGATACTAGGTCTTTATATTTAATTGATATCTGGGGTATTATCCGAGTTCTTCTGATTTTGCGTCGGCACTGACCTAGAACTTGCATAATACTTTATGCATTATTTGCCTACAAAAGCTGCACAAAAAATGAGTATGTCATAAACATTTACGACATTTTCAGTTCAAAAGATTCCTTGGTGCAACACCACTTAAAGTCGAGCCTTCATCTCTTTGTCTGTATGGAAATACTAACCTAAGCTCTCAAGGTCTCGTAATTCACCCTATTTACAGATATCAGCTAGAACCTGTGAAATGATATTCTAGGAATCTCGATACGGGAGTATATTCTGAGATGGGAAACACTATTACTTCATGTTCCTTAATATTACCTAACATATCTTAAGACAATTGAGAAACGGGTAGAACTTTAAGTGGATAAGTATATTGGCAATCTAGGTAAATCTGTTTAAGAACTTAAAGTTACTACCAAGATCAACGGTACTTGTGATTTTCTAAATACTTGATATGATCTTCTAAACACAAAACTCACAAAAATATGTATGTAAATACATCTTTACTTGTTATTTCTTTTCAGAAAAATCCCAAAAAGATTATCAGCTTATCTCTAGCAATTTATCTTAGATTTTAGTCTACCGATGATGAAAATACCGTTAGTCCAAGTCAAAGAGACAGTTGTTGGAGGAAAGCTGAAGTTCACGGACTAGGAGCTAATCAGAAAAGAAAAATATCCTAAAACGTCAACAAAGTTCACTAATATGAAACTTTAAATTTTCGAATAAATCTGTCTTTGTCAAAAAATGGTCAATCAAGGTCATTAATTTGGACTTGGTAGGCAAATCGGTTAACTGAGGTCGTTAACTAGGACTTGGTTAACTGGTGGGTTATAAAAACAGATAAAATTTCATAAAAATAAAAAAGATTAACAAAGTGTGAGAACTGACTCGTACGAATGACATATTGACTCATACGAGTGACAAAAGTCTTCATTCGCACGAACCATCACTCGTACGAGTGAACTCTGAGTGAGTATTAAAGGCTTGCTCATTCGCACGAGTCACACTATTGACTTTGTGCGATTGAGAGAATACTCTGTGCTAATCAATTCTTAACACTCATTTATCTGGATCTACGATACATATCTATACCTTGGGGAGGTTGATTTACACACCTCTTTCAATGGGTAAGGTACTAATGCTTGTTTTGAGCCGTTATAACGCCAAAATTGGACCAAAAGGACATAAAACGTAGATTTAGGATAATCAGACCGGTAAAATATAAAATTGAACTCAAAAATGTTAAAATCAGCCCTTTTAACTTATAAATCAACCTTTAATTTGTTAAAATCTACATGTTTTAAGTTCGGTTTGATTAGCTGTTATTTGGTATGGTTTGTAGCTCGTACGAATCATCACTCGTACGAGCAAGATTATCAAACATCTGATGACTCGTACGAAGCATCACTCATACGAGGAAGTTTGTTCAAAACTATTAAAATTTGTTCAGAATATTATCCATTCGTACGAAGTAGTGGCTCGTATGAGTGAGGTTTTGACTCAAACTTATATTTTGTCATAGTATATGGCTCGTACGAATGATGAGTCGTACGAGTGAAGAAAATTGAAAATTTTGAAAACATTTATAAGTGTTTGTAATGTTTATGCTTGCAGATCAAGAAGTCTCCCATTTTCACCATTCCATAACATCTGTTGTCTTCTGGACGAGACTATCTCGGAAATTGCAGCATATAGAGAAGTTCTGGATTTTCTAAGCCGACTTCCTATCACCAAAGCTCTCACTAGCCGTCACACGGCATATCATTCTCATGTCGAATACTTTTGAATGCTGCTGAATTTGATGAAGAAGAGAATGCAATTTTATCTGCTGCAAGGATTGATAACGAAGATATTCAAGTAAAGATTACTGAAGACTTAATTAGAACAGTGTTAGAATTTGACAATCATGAAGACGACCCTACTGGTTTTCCAGAATATATGGTTAAAGGGTGCTTCTACAGGATGGGTTATGCCGGATTTGTTAATGCTGCTCCTTTCAAAAAGGCAAACCTCAGTGCTCCATTTCGATATATTGCACACTGTGTGATTCATGCTCTTAGTCACCGAAAGGGCGGATTTGATGATTTAATTGATTATCAGATGTGTATGATCACTGCACTTAGTCTGAACTTGCCCTACAACTTCTCGAGAGTGATCTTCTCCCAAATGGTCCAAAATATTCAACGAGAGAAGTTCTTGCAATATCCTCGTTTTGTTCAGATGTTGATCAACCACTTGCATCCAAATTTGAAGAAAAAGAAAGATGATGTGTTAAAACTGGAACACATGGATGTCTCAACTCTGAAGAAGATGAATCTGCATCTTAGAGCCTTTCCAAATGCCAAGCCTGTCTTTGGAGCTATTCTTGATAAAGATTATGTGGCACCACCAAAAGGGAAGTGGAGGAAAGAGGATAGCGGGGATGAAGATGAAGAGTTGAAAGCGTTAGAAGGTTTTATTGTGAAGAGAAGCGTGTGGTTCTCTAAAGATGATAGGGGTAAGGGGACGAAAAGAAAGCAAATATCCACATCTTCCTCCAATGCCCCTAAAAAGAAGCAGCATGATTCTGAAAGCACGAGGTTGATTGATGAATCAGAGCCAGAAGAGAATGTTGAATCTTTGGCTGCTGATATTGAGAGAGAAGTGTTTGGGGTATAGGAAGGGATAGTTGAAGAAGCATCCTCCTCAAGTACTGATTCAGAGGATAGGATTGCCGGTGAGAGAGAAAGAGCTAAAGAACGAGAACTTGAACGTCTGGCTGAACTTAAATGAAAGGTAGAGGAGAAGAGACGTAAAGCATCAGGGGAAGATGATACGACGTATGTTCCTTCGGTTCAGATAGTGATACTCCTGTTCACAAAACTTCTAAGAAATCTTCTAGACGTCTCAAAAGGCCAGCTATTAGAAGCACTAATTCTCCGAAAGATAAATCTAAAAGAAAAGTGCCGAAAAAGGTTGTTGAAGAAGTAAATGCCGAACCAACTCCTCAATCACCACCGTCACCATCTCCTCAACCAACTCCACAACCACCACCATCTCCACCACCATAGCCAACCCTCAAGCTCAACCTTCTCAGTCTCAACCCTAGTTCTTCATAGGTACTAGGGTGAAGATCAATTCGACTTCGACTTTGGTGATATTCCGAGAGGGGAAGAGTTCTCGGCAGACATCTTCAATGATTCACGCATTGAAAAACTTGAGAAACAAGTAATGCTGAACAGTGTCAAGATTGCGGAGCTACAAGAACAAATCAATGGGCTTACTGCAGAAAACAATCGCTAGAATCTATTTTGGTGAGTATTGTATCTGAGAATGAACATTTGAGAAATCGCAGGGCAGAATATGATGAAGAACATCTCAGAATTCAGAGAAGATGAGCTTATTCGAGAAAATTCCCACAAAGAAACTCGAAATCAATTTATCTGCTGAGCTTGATGAGATAGAGAAAGCAGAGGCCAGAGAAAGAGTTGTCGAGTGGGAACGCATTGCCAAAGAATTATCTGACTCTTAGGGCAAGGGAAAGGTGAAGGTTGGTGAGGAACCCATGATTGAAATAACTGAGCCAGAAGCTGAATCTGTGCCAGTATCTTCTGAGGTGGTGGCGTATGCAGTTTCAAAGAAGTTTGTGTCGGTTGGAAAGCCTAAGGATGTTGAAATTGATATGGCGAATCTTTGAGCTAAATATCGCGAATGGCTCAATAAGAGAAAGTTGGAGAGAGAAATTAAAGCCGAAATAGATGAATTTGATGAGAATGTTGAGAAGGAAACTGAAGACTTAGACGATTTTGATGATATATTTTCTGATAAGTCTGATGATGACAGTGATGGTGGTGATGATGACTTCGGTGGATCAGGTATCCTTGTAACAGAATCTAATTTGAATGATGATATCGATTTATCTGTGTACTTGGATGATTCTGCTAATCAGAGTGAAGGTGTTAATGAACAAAGAAAGGGGTCTGAAAGCTCTAAGGATGCTAAGCAGGCAGGAATCATCACGGTTTCTGAAATGTCTACCATTCCTGTCGTGCCCAAAGCAAAGATTCTATTTTTAGAGCATGATGTTGAAGAAGGTGAGTTCGTCCATAGCTACACAAAGGAAGAGACTGCTCAAATGTTAGGCATGGACAAAGAAGATTTTGTGTAGGATTTTGAAGAAGAATTTAATGACATCAGTGCTTTCTAGCCTACTGATTATGTCTTCGAACATGTTGCTGATGCACATGAGTATGATAAAGTTGTCGTGGAGGATGATTCTGAAGAAGATGATACAAATGTTGCCGACAAGTATGATAAACTTTTAGTGAATTGTTTGCAGCTGAAAATGATGATCTTTTGAAACGAAAAGTAGAAGAGATTGTTAAACAAGGAGTCGTTCCTCAACAATTGTCTGCAGAAGAAGTTGCTGAAATTAGGAAACGGTGGTTTAAGAAGTACCAGCTGTACGTAAATTCAAACGTCCCTTAGCATTTTTTACGCGTGATGCTAACATTTCTTTGGGAGATATTATAAGCTGGGGATGGATCGAAGAGCTGAATGTCTATGCGATTAAACGGGAATGTGGATCTAGTATTTTGATACTTAAGCGACATAAAGAACCTATCGTTCTGGGATATCAAAGAGCTTGTGAAAAGTAAGATGATTAATTTGAAGATGAAATTTCATGACCAGTGGCTCTGGAAATTGATAAAGCTTGAGGCTACGCATGGTTTTATTCACTGGAAGCTACATATCCCGAAAAGAATCATGAAAATCGATCCAGTAACAAAAGAAAAGGATGTTACGTTGATTGTAAAGAGGCCACGGTGAAGAAAAATATGCCTCTAATTAAGATGGAACAAGATTTCTACAAGATCTTCAAATGGTGGCACTATGATTCAAGTGCAGGTGAATTGTTATACGTGTCCATCCAGATGATGATTCTTGGAAGATTACCGAGGAATTATCTGAATCTGTCATAGCACACAAACGTATATACAGTCTATGGCGTGGCATTCGAGTACTAGACCCGATGTGGCTAGTTAATTGTTCGAAGAAGGATATTGATTGCTTGTTCTACAATAAGATTAGTTTTGAAGAGAAAGACAAAGAACAAGCTCTCCAGTTCCAGAAAATTGTTAATGTCTGTTTTGCTAACGATATACATTCAGGAACAGCATGGAACACTTCTTGGAGAAAGCTGGAGGAGATTGAGTAGAGAAAGAAAGAAAAGAAAGAAGAAAGAATCATTCAGTGAGTACGAATTGCTTTGCTAAGGAGCTTTCGGTTTGGCAACAAAAGTAATCGGCCTCCTCCTACAAATAAGATGCCGATATTCTGAAGAGCATCGCAAGCCACCAAAACGTTTCTTTGGTCGTTAATTGTCAGATTTTTTGAAGAAGTTTTTGAAGACTATCCAAGATTGTGGCAACATCTAAGGGGGAGTTTGTTGGAGCATAATGTCTATTGCCTACATCTAGGATATGTTGATTATGTATATACGGCTTAGAATGTCGAACATTGTATGTGTATATTTGATTTATTAGTTTTGATCATGGCTCATAGGAGTGAACATCATGGCTCGTACAAGTGACACCTTGTCACTCGTACGAGGCATCACTCGCATGAGTCACACACACACACACACTCCTTCTGTGCGAGTCATGTTGACCTATATATAGAGTAGCCTAAGTGTTGTGTCAGTTCTGTTGGTTGATGTACGACGAAGCCCTATCAAACGGTTTACTCCCTCTGTAACTGTTCACGTTTATCAATACAATTCAAGGTGTTTAAGCAGTATATCTTTCTTGTTTGTTTGTCAAACTCGCTAACATTAATTCCGCCTCTGCTAGATGAGTTAGATCAGTCCGGTGCTCATAAGAGGAGAGCCGATCCCCTCTCACAGCCATTGCCGACGCCCTGTTGGGCCGTCACGACGCCTTGGGCTCGACACGCCCTCTACTGAACCACATTGCGAATTTTTGTTGTTGTTTGTTTGGGGGACGGATATAACACTTCTTTTGGCCATTTACGAGGGAGTTACGAAGTTTTTGAGTTTTGAACTACACTATGGAGCTAAGATTATCATCTTCTTCAATTCCTATCTATCCAATTTATACACCATCACCCAAATCATCGTACCAATCTTAACCCTAATCCACCACCATCATCATCATCATCCAATCCATTATCCCTTCACCTTAACCATTCACCCTAAACCCTAAACATCATCACCATCATTCCTCAAGGCTTCAAGATGACAAAGTTCGAGCTCTCATCATCTAGCGATCGTGTTCCGTTCACCATGAGCGGCTAGTCTCTTCAGGTTTCACCCCGGTGTAGGTTGTTGTAAGTTTCTAGGGTTAAACATTGTTTGAGTTTTGATTTGTGACAACTTGTGATTAGATTTTGAAACCTATGTTAATTGGCTTGCATTTATATTGTATTCGTAAATTGTCGAATGAGTTATGAAATTTGATTTTGCGAAGTGTTTAAGGGCACTTATGCCTTGTGTAGGGTAGAATTACATGTTCTTGGTAACGAAGTGCATTGCCATATGTCATTTACGATGTTGATATCTCTTGGCACCTAAGCCACACAACACTAAATTTGTTAGTCATATTTGTAAGTGAATTGAATCTAAAACGTGTAGAAAACCTAGGGCTTCAACTACCAAACCGGGTGTAAACCTTGTTCTCCACCATTGTTTAAAACCTTTTAAGCAAAGTTTTTGTGTAATCACAAACAATCGAGTTTAGTAGTTATAATTTTTAATATTAAAAACTTGTTGGTAAATTTCGACAATCTTTTCCAACAAACAAACAATTGACTCAATTTAGCAAGCTTCATAAAAGTGACAAACCGTTAAAATAAATCGTGTCCATCGCAAACCACAAACTCTTCGTGGTTTGACCCCGTACTACCACTAGCTCATAGTTAAGGGTAAATCGGGTATATAAATATTATCTTTGACCGGGCACGAACACCGATCAAATTTTGGCGTCGTTGCCGGGGAGTTCGTGTGCTTTGTGTTTGGATTTTGTTTGATTTCGTGATTAACTGTTTAAGTGCTTGTGATCTTTTTATCGTTTATGCTTTTGTGTTACGCGGGTGTGTTACTTGTGTGCGTTACAGGTAGTGCATGCATACACGGAACTCCGGGAGGACCTCACCATTAGTGTTCCAGCAGGAGATCGAGTGGGTCGTTAGAAGGAACCTAGCCAACCAATTAGAGGCAACTCTTGTCTCTAATCCACCCAATACCAATTCACCACCTACACCATCTTTTGGACCCATTCCAATGGATAACCAAAACTCCAACCAACCTAACAATCAACATCAATATTACGATTACCAACCCCAAAACAAAAATGCTCAAAACAACCAACCGGAAGGTGGTAACAATTAGAGACCACCAACACCATCGTTCCAAAACCGTGGCTGAAACCACAACAATAACCGAAGTACACCCACCCCTCCACCTCAAAACCAAAACCGACAACACCCATTACCACCCAACCTCAACAACCAAAATGTTAACACCAACCGTGGAGTTAACCAACCTCGTAGCATTCCCACAATGAAACTTAGTTTCTTGATCTTGACAAATTGAGAAACAACATTCCTGTTGATGAACCGTATAGCATTCCCGATTATCAATCACCGAAACACGTGAGTATTCATGCGGAATACTCAGATGATGGCGGGAATTACAATGAGCGGGTTGAAGATGATATACGGGGTGAAGAGAATATGGGGAATTATCGCAATGCTGGGGGTTTGAGTATGAAGATATTGGCAATCAATATGCCAATTACGTGGGGAATAACAGAGGTTATGGATATGAGTATGGTAGAAATGACGGCTACGAGAATAACCGCCAACCACGTAACAAGCAAGAACCGGGATGACATTAATTACAGTGACAACAACAATCAAAATGTCAACCATAACCGGATTCCACAATACGTGGGTGGCGGAAATCAAAGGGGTGACCGGGGTGGTGATCGAGAGGTATTCATAGACTAGGGAATCAAGAGGTTAATTGTCCACGCCGTCAACCGCAACAACAAGAACCCTAAGGTGTAAATGGTCAGTTTCAACCGGTGGTCATCGATAATGACTCACCTATTGTTCCTACACCTCAAGGGATACGGTCCTGTGAATGCAAGCCGAATTACATCAACGTCCTACCTCACTTTAATGGTAGGATACACGACGAACCGTATACCCACTTGGCGGAATTTTCTGCCATTTGTAGTACTATTAAGGGCCAAAACTTTAAGATTGAAGAAATGAAGTTGAGACTCTTTCAGTTCTCGTTGAAATACAAAGTAAAACAATGGTTCCTCACACTTTCGGCTAATAGTATTCACACTTGGGAAGAAATGCAACAACATTTCTTGACAAATACTATTCCATAGCAAAGACCGACGATGCAAGAGATGAAATTCTGTCTTTTAGACCAATACCAGGGAGTTGCTCCATGAGGCTTTGACACGTTTCAAGGAGTTGGTTCAGAAGTGTCTCATCATCAAATTCCGATGTGGAAATTGTTGAAATGCTTTGTAAGGGGACTGGAAGCTGATGATCACATATACTTGCAATCGGCAAGTAACACTACCTTGTTGAACAATCATGAAGAGGACGATTGGGATTTCTTGGAAAGGATGAGCAAGAATTCTAAAGCGGTTGCTATGGTGGACCAAGCCAAAAAGCATCCCCTTTCTCGATCTCTTCCCGATCTCAATTCAAGTGCTAAGGATCGAATCACCACATTAGAGCGAGAGTTAGCTCGGATGAAGAAAAAGGATGTGAGTGCGGTTCAATTTGCGGTTTGTGAGGATTGTGGAGACATAGGTCATCGGACCGAAGAGTGCTAAGTGAGTTTGGCTTACACCACCGAGGAAGTGAGTCAAGTGTATGGGGAGCAGAAACAATTTGATATGAACTCCAACACTTATCACCCGGGTTTGAAGAACCATCCTAATTTTAGGTATGGTAACGCCTCGAATCAAATGAACCCGAATTTTCAACCGGGAAATCAAGGTGGTAACCAAGGTGGATCGACGTACCAAAACTGCCAAAGTGGTAATCAAGGGGGTTACCAAAGGATCTATAACCAGGGGAGTGGCCAAGGGTATCAAAATCATGAAGGAAATTACCAACGGGGTTACAAACAAGGTAGTAGTGGAGGTGGTAACTCAAACTCTCAAATGGGTAGTGATGACTCGTTGAACTCCAAACTTGATGCAATCATGAATGCTATCACCACTTCAAATCAAGAGATCAAGTTGGAGATGAAAAAAGAGGTTTGAGGTATGAGATAAATTGCATAAGTCATTGGAAAAGCAAGTGGGACAACTTGCAAAAGAGATGGCTCAAATGCGAGGAAATGGCGGAAGATTGCCAAGTGACACCACCGTGAATCCTAAGCATCAAGGGTCCAACTCGAAGAACACACGTGAGGTACCTATAAATAAAATTTCTTTATGTAGTGGTTGAGTCATTGATACCGGTGTTGTGTCACCACCACCCCAGTTTGTTGACGAGGGGGTGGAAGATGTTAGTGATGATGAGATTGTTGACGGTCAAATGGGTCAAAATGAAAAAGTTTCAAAAAATGATAAAAACACCCCCGTTGTGACCATCCCCGTCCCAAAGGCTAAGGAAAAGGTTGTGGAGGTTAATACCGCCCCTTATCTCGAAGCGTTGTTGGGAACATCCAAGAAAGTGGTAAACATGTGGGCCCCATCAAGAAGAGATGTGGGAAATTTTTAAACAAGTAAAAATAAATTTACCACTTTTAGATGCTATCAAGAAAGTGCCTTCGTATGCTAAGTACTTGAAGGATTGTGCACTCAAAAAACAACTCACAAGTTTCCAAAGAAACTTGATTTGGCTGAAAATGTGAGTTTGAATCTCTCGGGTGCACTTTCATTTAAGTTACAAGATCCGGGGGCGCCTATCATCTCCATTCAAGTTGGAGAATTTAAAATGACAAGGACACTTTTGGATCTTGGGGCGGTGTGAGTATCTTGGCGGGTAGTTTTATGACCAATACAAATTTGGTCCACTGCAAGCGGCAAACACCATCATGGTGTTGGCCAACTTGACTTTTAAACTACCCCGTGGGATAGTCGCGGATGTAATTGTCAAAGTCGAGGAGTTTTACTATCCGGTGGATTTTCTAGTACTCGATTACATCTCTTTAGACCGAACCAAGCAACCAACAGTTATTCTCAGTCGACCATTTTTGGCAACATCGAATGCCCAAATCAATTGTAAAATAGGTACAGTCGACATGACTTTGGTAACTGTCGGTTGCGGTTAAATGTCTTTTCGGGATTAACGGATCCTCTAGTTAGCAAAGAATGCTATAAGGCAGACGTTGTTGACGAGTGTATACCTCTTTGTGACATGGGTGTCAAGAGGAAAACATAATAGAGGAATGTTTCATGTTCGATAGGTTGCAAGTGGAGATAAATCAAAGCATGGACGAGGAGGTGAAGAAGATGGAGGTGACGGCGGCAAAGGAAGGGAGACCACTTGGACATATCAAGTGGAAAGTCTTTCGGAGATGATTGACACCAAATTGAAGCCATCAATGGTAGAGCCTCCGGTTGTTCAATTGAAGGTGTTAATCAAGCATTTAAAATATGCTTATGTGGGTGAGGGCAATACACTACCGGTCATTATTGCATCAAATTTGACCGGGGAGCAAGAGGAGAAGTTGATGGAGGTTTTGGTCACCAATAGAGCAGCTATTGGGTGGACCATTGTAGATTTGAAGGGAATTAATCCCTCCGTGGTGATGCATAAAAACATCACCGAAGATGGTATTACTCCTTCTCGTAATGCACAACAGAGGTTGAATCCGAATATGCTAGACATGGTCATGAAGGAGGTGCTAAAGTGGCTAGATGCGGGTATCATATACCCCATATCTAATAGCCAATGGGTGAGCCCTACACAAACCATTCCTAAAAAGGCGGGCATTCAAGTCGTCACAAATGATGCAGGTGAAGAGGTCGCCACTCGGCCGGTAACCGTGTGGTGTATTTGTATTGATTATAGGAAGTTGAATTCCGCAACTTCTAAAGACCATTTCCCTTTACCTCTTATTGACCAAATCATTGAGAAATTGGCGGGTCAAAAATTCTATTGTTTCTTGGATGGTTATTCGGGTTACAATCAAATCGTTATTCATCCGGAAGACCAGGCTAAGACCACGTTTACTTGTCCGTATGGCACATTCGCATTTAGGCGAATTCCATTTGAATTATGTAACACCCCGCCACCTTTCAACGGTGTATGATGAGTATCTTTCGGATATGGTGGGGGAGTCTTTGGAAATCTTCTGGATGATTTCTCAATATTTGGGCCGTCATTTGATGCTTGCTTAGATCAATTAGAAAAAAGTTTTAAAAAGATGTGTTGAAACTAATTTGGTCTTAAGTTGGGAAAAGAGCCATTTCATGGTTCAAGAGGGGATTGTGTTGGGACAAGTAGTGTCGAGTCATGGGATATAGGTTGACCGTGCAAAGGTGCAAGTCATCTCTACTTTGTCGTATCCCACAAGTGTTAAGGGTGTTAGGTCATTCTTAGGTCACGCGGGTTTTTATAGAAGGTTTATAAAAGGGTTTAGTGACATAACATAACCTTTATGTAATTTGTTGTTAAAAGACCAACCGTTTGACTTTAACAAATATTGTCAAAATGCCTTTAACGTATTGAAAAAGAAGTGGGATGAGGCCCCAATCTGGCAATCACCGAATTGGTCTTTACCATTCGAAATCATTTGTGATGCAAGTAACTATGCGGTTGGGGTCGTGGTGGGTCAAAGGGTAGAAAAGAAACCCATTGCTATATACTACACGAGTAAGACTCTCTCGGATGCTCAATTAAATTACACAACTACCGAGAAAGAGCTACTCGTGGTGGTATATGCATTGGATAAATTCCGGGCTTACATTTGGGGTAACAAAGTGATTATATATTCTGACCATTCTGCTGTCAGATACCTGATGGAATAGAAGGATGGAAAGTCGCGATTAATTTGATGGGTTCTGTTGCTACAGTAGTTTGACCTAGAGATACGGGACAAGAAGGGTAGTGAAAACATGGTTGCAGATCACTTGTCCCGGTTGCTGATAGAAGATGGTTCTTCCCGTGTGGAAATTAATGAGACTTTTCCAGATGAGCACATTTTAAAAGTTTTGGTATTACCTTGGTTCGCTAATATTGTTAGTTATTTGGTGACAGGTGATCTACCAGCTCATTGGAATAGGAAGAGGAGGTTGGCACTTCCTCTCGCAAATTAAATATTACACGTTGGAAGAACCGGAGTTATTCAAGAATGTCCGGACCAAGTTGTGAGGAGATGTATACCGGACGACGAGATCCCGAGTGCCTTGATGCACTTGCTTTCATTTGCTTGTGGGGGCCATTTTAGTAGTCGTAAAATGGGCCACAAAGTGCTCACTAGGGGGCTTTATTGGCCAACTATTTTTAAGGACGCCTTTAACTTTGCTAAAAATTCGTCGAGTGTCAAAAGATAGTGAGCATTTCTAAGAGGGATGAGATGCCCATGCAACTGGTCTTGATTGTCAATATTTTTGATGTATGGGGAATCGAATTCCTGGGTCAATTCCCAAATTCGCATGGAAACCTATACATTTTGGTGGCTGTGGATTATGTATCCAAATGGGTCGAAGCCATAGCCACTAAAACAAACGATCATGTCATGGTTTGTAGTTTTGTTCAAACCAATATTATTTCGAGATTTAGGATTCCCCGAGTGATTATTAGTGATGGGGGATCCCACTTTAAGAATTTTAATTTTGGAAAATTGCTGAAACGGTATGGTGTTGACCATCGAATTGCTACTCCCTATCATTCGCAAACGAGTGGTCAAGTGGAAGTGTCTAATAGGCAAATTAAAGAAATTTTGCAAAAGACCGTTCGGCTGGACCGTAAGGATTGGTCAACAAAGTTGAACGATGCCTTATGGGCCTACCGAACAGGCATAAAACACCTATTGGCACTACACCTTACCGCTTAGTCTATGGTGAAAATTGTCACTTGCCAGTTGAACTTGTACATCGTGCTTTTTGGGCCAAAAAAGGGGTTAATGTTAAGTATGATGATGTAGGTAAAGAGTGCAAGTTAAAGTTGTGTGAGTTGGAAGAGCTAAGGGAGGAGGCTTATGAGTGCGCTTCGAGGTACAAGGATGGTATGAAGCAAGCACATGATGCCAAGTTGAGACAAAAGAGTTCATTGTAGGTCAAATGGTTTGGCTCTACAATTCAAGGCTCAAGTTCTTTTCTGGAAAGCTCAAGAGCAAGTGGATAGGCCCGAATGTGGTTACACGGGTCAAAAAGTTGGGTGATGTTACCATTGAGGACCCGAAAGATGGGTAAAAGCAAACGGTCAACAGTCACTGCCTTAAACCGTTTCTTGATGGTAACGAGGAGAAGAATGATGCAAACACGGAGTTGGTAAGCTTCTTGGCAAGCATTCCAACTTATGAGGTTAACTAAAGGACCGGTAACATTTATGTAGATTTTTGTATATTTTCATTGTTGGTTGCGTATTGTTTTTGTTAGTATTGTTTTCATTTTGTATTAATGCCTTTGAGGTGTGAAGTTCAGGACATCACAAATGGGTCATGAAGATGCAAGGTATGTCTTAGACTTGTTGTGTGTATTGGGGCAATACATGACTTTTCATGGGGGTGGTAAGAATTGTTAAACGATTAGTTGTCAGTAATTTTAAAAACCAAATATTTTACAAAAAATAAATAAATAAACAAATTAAAAAATAAAAAATGAGGAAAAGAAGGGGCGTCGGCAACGGGGCTTCAGGCCGTCGCCGACAGTGCTTGTATGGGGCCGTCGGGTGTCAAACTCTGTAGACAGTCAATTAAGCCGTCGGTGTCACACCCCGACCCGCAGCGGAATAAAAGTCGGGGCATGATTGGGTTATCACCAAAGCTCATGATATTTACTAACAAGTTTCATTTTTATGAAATTCAAATTAAATTCAAATATTCAACACAAAATCTCATACAAGCACAAACAATAAAACAAACGATTGCTCCAACGAAATAACTTGATTATTCTTCTAAGGCCATCCTAGGTGTTTCTTTCCTCAACTTGATCACCTGTATCATGCGTAAAACAGAGGAAATTTTGGGTCAATAAAAGTTGGCGAGTGAACCTTGATAAAACATTAAATAATTGGATTATATTGTTGTGAAGTAAAAATTGTGCATGAATCATATGTGAGCAACAAATCACAAACCACATTGAATGAATATATGACATGAATGATGATGTATCTGAGATCAAGGCTCAATCAAACGGAACCGATCTAATGAGGCACATGATGCTCAACCCGTATCCTACGAGGAACTGATGGGCCTAATACAATGAGTGCACTGAAATGTTAAAATGTATCCACACATAAACCACATTACAAGCAATACACATTTGATCACGAAATGATATTAGCACAAGTGTTAAATAAAATAAAGAAATGGTACGACACATGATACACCCCAAAACGTTTTTAAAACGGGGAATTTGTAGAGATTCACTCACCTTGGGTGCGTATTCTTGAATGGTAAGGAGAGCGCACGAGTTGGGAATTAATCAACGAGAAAGTACTAACCTAGAAATAATAACACGATAACTCGGTAAATAAATTAACATTTAGGTTAAACTTTTGTTTAGATCCTAGGTTATTTTTGGTGGGTTTTATTAATATTTTATACCCTTAGAATATATATTTTTAAACATTTTAATTGATTTTATATCAAACATAAGGCCTTAAAATAAATTGTTAGAAAAATAAAAATAAAAAAAATATTTTTCAAAAAAATCTTGTCAGCTTGTCAGACCGGTTCAATGGCACTGTTGGCATGCTTGTGGTGAGGCTCGAACCCAGGACCTCTCGGTTGCGTGCACGCAGCTCTTCCAACTGAGCTACGTGTCTAACCCGAAAGAAACATGATTTTAATTATATTTATACACAAGTTAGGTTTATTAAATTTTAATTAAATTTTAAAAAGACTTTTATTGGATTGAACCGGCTGCACCAAGGGTCTCGAACCCCAGGTCTTTGTTGTAGTTTGCACCCAGCCCGACAAGCTGGGCTGGGTGTCTAACCCAATTATTCTTGATGTTTAATTATACTAATATACTAAATAGGTTTATACTGATGTGTTAAATTAAAAAGGGTGATTAAATCAATTGAACCAGGTGTGTGCGTGGGATCGAACCAGCGACCATGTGTTGGTTTTGCACTCTGCCCAACCAGTTGGGCTGGGTGCTTAACCCGACTATAAACTCAATTATAATAAATATAAATATACTCAGCACATCATCTTCTTCATTTTGAATTTAACCGACCATATGTACCCGCCCAAATCTAATCATTTTGATTCTGATCATACATAATTGAAATAAATACGAGAATGAACAGGGAGTCCACCGAACCGGATGAACCGGCGACGACTTAGCTCTGGTGTCTGCTGAATTCCAGTAACAGAAGAATTCCGGCAGCAGAAGAATTCCGGCAGCAGGAGTAATTACGACAGAGCAATGGTGATTTTCAAGATGTTTGAGCGACTTGGGAGTGGGTTTAAGGTCCAATATTATAGTTGAACAAGAGGGGTTTCGAATTCGGCTTTATGAAAACTTGATCGCGAAATTGAAGATGACAGCTAGCTTGATTGAAGCTTGCCAAGAATAGCCGCAAGCCAGTTGTCGGAGATTTCGAGTGAAGAAGGAAGGCGCGTGAAAAGGATCTGATTTGTAGGTTCTTACTTAACTCAACTTAAGGGATTTAAAATTTCTAAACTTACCAATCTTGTGTGCGTAGTCCAGCGGTGTTTGTGGTGTGTGTGAAATAGGGGGAACTCGGGTTTGATCCTCGGTTCACCCTTTTTGGCCTTTCTTTACTTTATTAATTTATTAAGTTTATTAAATCATTTATTCATTATAATTATTTAATTGTTCGATTGATTATTTATTTTATTTTATTAAGATTAGTTTAAACATTTGTTATGTGTATATATGTATATATAAATTGTAATATATAAAACAATAAACAAACATGTTAAAATCAACCGACATAAAGAAACACACTTTGATTGATAATTTGGGGCGGGTTTTCAAAACCCGATTTACACGGATGTTACAGTATCCCCTAATTTTAGAAATTTCGTCCCGAAATTTAAGTAATGATTGCAACTGGAAAGAGATGCGGGCATTTTTCGTGCATTGAGTCTTCACGTTCCCAAGTAAACTCGGGCCCTCGTTTTGACTCCCAACGCACCCTAACGATTGGAATTCGACTTCGCCTTAAACGCCTCTCACCGAAATCCATGATCTATACTGGTCTTTCAACGAAGTGCATTGATTCATCAACTTGAATGTCTTCTAGTGGGATATGGAGGTTTTCGTTGGCGAGACACTTTTTCAAGTTTGATACGTGGAATATAGGGTGAATTCTGTTAAGTTCTTCTGGTAGGTCAAGCTTGTATGCTACAGGACCCACTCTTTCGAGTATCTTGAAAGGTCCTACGTAGCGTGGTGCTAGCTTGCCCTTTTGGCCAAAACGAACCACTCACTTCCACGGTGATACTTTCAAAAGTACTTGATCACCAACGCCAAACTCCAAAGGCTTTTGTCGCTTCTCAGCATAACTATTTTGACGACTTTGAGCTGCTAGAAGGTTGTTTCGAATTTGAATGTTTTTGTCGGTTGTTTCTTGAATCAATTCGGGTCCGGTGATTTGCGCTTCACCAATTTCGTGCCAACATACTGGAGATCAGCATTTACGCCCGTATAAAGCTTTGAAAGGAGCCATGCCGATACTTGAATGATAGCTATTGTTGTATGAAAACTCGACTAACGGTAGATGTGCGTCCCAGTTCCCTTTGAAGTCTATGACACATGCTCGAAGCATGTCTTCGAGAGTTTGGATGGTTCGCTCAGATTGACCAGCAGTCTGAGGGTGAAAGGCGGTACTGAGGTCTAAACATGTACTCAAAGCAGTTTGTATGGCTCGCTATGTGCGTGAAGTGAAACGACCATCACGGTCTGAAATGATGCTTAATGGTACACCATGACGGCTTACGATTTCACTGATGTAAATACGAGCTAACTTCTCATTCTTGAAGTCCTCGTGAATCGGAATGAAGTGAGCTATTTTTGTGAGACGATCAATGATTACCCATATGGTGTCATACCCACTGGAGGTGCGAGGTAACCCGGTAATGAAGTCCATGGTTATGTTTTCCACCTTTCATACAGGTATTTCGGGTTGGACCAGGAGTCCTGAAGGTCTTTAATGTTCAGCTTTTACTTTGGAGCAGGTAAGGCACTTGGATAGCGATATCCTTCTTCATGCCGGCCACCAGTAGGTGTATCGTAAGTCTTGATACATCTTATCGGGTCCTGGATGTACGGAGTATCGTGTTTTGTGTGCCTCATCCATGAGGAAATCATGAAGGTTGTCGCGGTCGGGGATCCAAATACGGTTTAAATAGTATAGAATACCATCGGATTTGGTTTCGATTTTGAGTTCAGCTCCACATGACTGCTCATCGCGTATGTCATTTTCCGTTACAGAGATATGTTGAGCTGCCCGTATTCGATCTTTGATATCGGTTATAATTTGCGAACATAGAAGATGGATAGAGTTCGCATAACCCTTACGACTGAGCGCATCAGCCACCACGTTTGCCTTGCCAGGATGATACCGAAGCTCACAGTCATAATCATTGAGAAGTTCGACCCATCTTCGTTGCCTCATATTCAACTCTTTTTGATTGAAGATATGTTGGAGACTCTTGTGGTCAGTGTATATTTCATACTTGGTACCGTAAAGATAATGTCTCCATATCTTGAGAGCGAACACGACGGCTCCAAGTTCCAGATCGTGGGTGGTGTAGTTCTTTTCATGTACTTTGAGTTGCCTAGAGGCATAGGCTAACACCTTTCATCTTTGCATCAGTACACAGACTAAACCTTGCCCTGATACGTTGCAATAAACCTCAAAGTCATTGCAACCCTTAGGGAGTGTAAGGATAGGTGTGTCACAAAGCTTTTGTTTCAAAGTTTGGAAGGCCTCCTCTTGCTTGAGTCCCCAAAAGAAGGGTTTTCCCTTGTGAGTCAAGGCAGTGAGTGGAACAGCGATACGAGAGAAATTGGCAATGAAACGTCGATAATAACCAGCCAAGCCAAGAAATGATCTAACTTCAGTAGGGGTACGTGGCGCTTGCCAATCTTGTACTGCCTTGATTTTCGAAGGATCGACATGAATCCCTATGTCATTGACAACGTAACCAAGAAATTGCACCCCTCTTAACCATAATTCCCATTTTGAGAACTTAGCGTAAAGCTTTTCATTTCTTAAGAGTATAATAATGAGTCGAAGATGCTGCTCATGATCGGATTTCGATTTGGAGTAGATAAGGAAATCGTCGATGAAGACTATGACAAAACGGTCGAGATAGGGTTTGCATACCCTATTCATTAAACCCATAAAGACAGCGGGGGCGTTGGTTAATCCGAAAGGCATCACCATGAACTCGTAATGACCATAATGAGTTCGAAAAGCAGTTTTTAGGATGTCTTCTTCGCACACCCTAAGCTGATGATAACCAGAACGAAGGTCGATTTTAGAAAAACAGGTGGCGCCTTGAAGTTGGTCTAGGTCATCAATACGAGGCAATGGATAGCGATTCTTAACAGTCAGCTTGTTGAGTTCTCTATAGTCAATGCACATGCGAAACGTTCCATCCTTCTTCTTCACAAAAAGAACAGGTGCAACCCAAGGTGACGAGCTAGGACGTATGAATCCTTTGTCAGTCAGCTCTTGTAGCTGAATGGCCAACTCTTGCATTTCGGATGGGGCTAACCTAGAAGGAGATTTTGCGACTGGTGTGGCGCCAGGCACAAGATCGATTCGAAATTCGACTTCTCTCATAGGAGGAAGTCCTGAAACGTCATCGGGAAAAACTTGCGGAAATTCTTTCACGATCGGGATATCTTCGAGCTTTCTTTCTTTGCCTTCCTTCTTGACGGTGTGAGCTAGAAATGCGACGTAATCCTTGCGAAGATATCTTCGAGCTTGAAGGCAGGACATCAATTTGAGCCCTTTTGAAGGAGTTTCTCCAAAGATACGTAGAGTCTTACCATTGACGAGAGGAATATGAATGAACTTTACATGGCACACCACTTCGGCGTGATGCTGGCTAAGCCAGTCCATACCGATCATAACATCAAAACTTCCCAATTTCATAGGAATGAGGTCAATCGAGAAGTTGTGATCATTTAGGGTCAGAGTGCAATTACATATGATAAAATTTAACGAAATTGGTTCTCCGTCAGCAACTTCCACCGTTATAGATTCAGCGAGACTAACACAAGGTAGGTCGAGAATAGATTCGAATTCTAAGGATACAAAGCTCTTATTTGCACCAGTATCGAACAATATGGATGCATAACTACCATTTACGAGGAACGTACCGTTGACCACACTGTTGTCCGCCATTGCTTGGTTGGCGTTGATATTGAAGGCCCTTCCTCTAGCAAGTGGAGGAGCTTGGTTAGCTTGGTTCACCAGGTTTGCTTGGGCTTGGGCATTGATGATGTTCACCAGGCGTGGGCAAGTATTTCTGAAGTGGATTGGGTCCCCATAGTTAAACAAGCTCTTTTGGGTTGCATCATGGGATAGTTAGGTTGGTAGTAAGGTTGGGCCATGGGTTGAGCAGGTGGCAGAAGTAAGGGTTGTTAGGCTTGGCCCACCATTTGGTTTTGGGTTTGGGTTGGAGGCTGATTGCGGTTTGATCGCTGAAGTGTAAGGCAGGTTTGGATAGTGTGACCAGCACGGCCACAACTTGTGCAATGTTGGCAAGGGTTCTCAGGAGGGTGATGGTATTGGCAACGGTTACACCTCAGGTGTGGGCTAGTATATGTATATGGCCTTTTGAATGGTGCAGCTGGAGGGGCAACTTGGGTGATTGGAGCAGCAATGATAGGGGAGTTGGTTTGGGTGACGGCGAAGTTTTTGCCATTTCGCTTCCTCTTTCCAGCAAACTTTGAGGAGGAACCAGATGGGGTTGGAGTTGGGGTTTCAACAATCATTCTCTTCTTTTCATCTTTAAAATCGCCATTACGAATGCGATTCTCCGTAAGTTCCGTTGCTAATTCCATTGCGGCTTCGAGTGTTGTAGGAGAAGTGCTTAAAACTGAATCTTGGATTTTCGAGGAGAGGCCTCGAATGTAGTGCTCAATTAAGCGGTATAATGGGGTGAACAGATTGGGAACCATTTGGTTCAATTCAAGAAATGTCTTGTTGTAGGAGGTATGATCCCCTTCCTTTTGCTTTAGAGAATAGAACTCATCTTCAAGCTTTTTGATCTCGCTTCTAGGGTAGAAGCGTCTTGTCATGATCTCTCTTAATTCCTCCCATGATAAGGCCATGGCATCATCCACACCTCGCTTACCTTTTTCCGTGTTCCACCAGGTAAGGGCTACCCCAAACAATCTTCCAGTTGCGTAACGTACCTTGCGATCCTCAGGACAGTCGCAATTGAGAAAAGTGTTTTCCATCTCCTAAAACCAGAGGAGGAGAGTGGTGACACCTTCGTCCCTTCATATTTTGGGGGATCGCAGGACTTGAAGTATTTGTAGGTGGTTTTGGGAGGAGGGTTAGCGACGTTTTGGTCTTCTTGGTTCAAAGGGTTGATGGGATTTGCGATGAGAGCTTGTTGAACTTGTAGCACGATGTCAGGAAGTATTGCGGCCATTTGTTGAGCAATTTGCGTTTCCAAACGTTCGCTCGACTTTCCTGACTTTCTACCTCCTCATAAGTGCCTAGCAAACATCTACAGGAATATACGCAGGGAGATTGTGAGTTTGAGAATTTTCTAGGTGTCATGTGTCGTAAAAAGGAATGAAAACAACATTTATAAATAATTGAAAATAACATAACTACATCCATTGGATGTCTTGGGAATGGTCATGTTTAGGCCTCCAAATGTCTCCCATACCATAGCCTGTATACTCATGTGGGCCCCCATAACTATTGGACTTGGTAGGGTTCACATTGGTGTCGGCTGGTTAACACCCGCAGCACCCGAATGAAAATCGTAAAACATGATTGCGAGATGTAAGGTCAGAGGGTGTCCAGGAACAATGACAACTCAAAGTGGGGTTAGTTCACACGATGTTTGGTCTAGCATGCTTTGGCCTAATAGGTCCTTCGTACTCTCATCGTTAGTCCCCAGGTAGGCAAACTGGTCCTTTATTTTGGATTTTTACGAATGCCAAGCCTAGACAGGATGTTCCGATTACCGGTACTCGTACCCTTCCATTTACTACATGCCCGTCATGAAAACTCACTTTGATGTGATTTGAAATTTATGAAAACATTGCAAAAATCTTTGAAAAGAATTCATGGGAATTGTGAAATGGTGAGGTGTGTGCTTTCATAGATATGATACTTATGAGGATATGAACTATGATGAGCATATTAACAGGTATGTGTGAGAGTGCTTGCATAATGTTGTGTGTGAAAATAAACATGAAACATATAAACATCATGAATCATGCATGTAACACATAAACAATCAAAAATCTAATCAACTATAGTATGGGCTCTAAGGGTCTAATAACATATCCTATATCCCTATAGTCACAGGCTCTGATACCAATCTCTCACACCCCGACCCGCAGCGGAATAAAAGTCAGGGCATGATTGGGTTATCACCAAAGCTCATGATATTTACTAACAAGTTTCATTTTTATTAAATTTAAATTAAATTCAAATATTCAAAACAAAATCTCATAGAAGCACAAACAATAAAACAAACGATTGCTCCAACGAAATAACTTGATTATTCTTCTAAGGCCATCCTAAGTGTTTCTTTCCTCAACTTGATCACCTGTATCATGCGTAAAACAGAGGAAATTTTGGGTCAACAAAAGTTGGCGAGTGAACCTTCATAAAACATTAAATATTTGGATTATATTGTTGTGAAGTAAAAATTGTGCATGAATCATATGTGAGCAACAAATCACAAACCACATTGAATGAATATATGACATGAATGATGATGTATATGAGATCAAGGCTCAATCAAACGGACAGATCTAATGAGCACCTGATGCTCAACCCGTATCCCACAAGGAACTGATGGGCCTAATAAAATGAGTGCATTGAAATGATAAAATGTATCCACACATAAACCACATAACAAGAAATACACATTTGATCACGAAATCATATTAGCACAAGTGTTAAATAAAATAAAGAAATGGTACGACACATGATACACCCCAAAATGTTTTTAAAATGGGGAATTTGTAGAGATAATAACGCGATAACTCGGTAAATAAATTAACATTTAGGTTAAACTTTTGTTTGGATCCTAGGTTATTCTTGGTGGGTTTTATTGATATTTTATACCCTTAGAATATATATTTTAAAAATTTTAATTGATTTTATATCAAACATAAGGCCTTAAAATAAATTGTTAGAAAAATAAAAATAAAAAATAATATTTTTCAAAAAAATCTTGTCAGCCTGTCAGCTTGTGAGACCGGTTCAATGGCACTATTGGCATGCGTGTGGTGAGGCTCAAACCCGGGACCTCTCGGTTGCGTGCACGCAGCTCTTCCAACTGAGCTACGTGTCTAACCCGAAAGAAACCTGATTTTAATTATATTTATACACAAGTTAGGTTTATTAAATTTTAATTAAATTTTAAAAAGACTTTTATTGGATTGAACCGGCCGCACGAAGCGTCTCGAACCCCAGGTCTTTGTTATAGTTTGCACCCAGCCCGACCAGCTGGGCTGGGTGTCTAACCCAATTATTCTTGAATTTAATTATACTTATATACTAAATAGGTTTATACTGATGTGTTAAATTAAAAAGGGTGATTAAATCAATTGAACGGGTGTGTGCGTGGGATCGAACCAGCGACCACGCGTTGGTTTTGCACCCGATATAACCAGTTGGGCTGGGTGCTTAACCCGACTATAAACTCAATTATAATAAATATAAATATACTCAGCACATCATCTTCTTCATTTTGAATTTAACCGACCATATGTACCCGCCCAAATCTGTTCATTTTGATTATGATCATACATAATTGAAATAAATACGAGAAAGAACAGGGAGTCTACCAAACCGGCTGAACCGGCGACGACTTAGCTCCGGTGTCTGTTGAATTCCAGCAACAGAAGAATTCCAGCAGCAGAAGAACTCCGGCAGCAGGAGAATTCCGGCAGCAAGAGTAATTACGACAGAGCAGTGGTGATTTTCAAGATGTTTGAGAGACTTGGGAGTGGGTTTGAGGTCCAATATTTATAGTTGAACAAGAGGGGTTTCGAATTCGGCTTTATGGAAACTTGATCGCAAAATTGAAGATGACAGCTAGCTTGCTTGAAGCTTACCAAGAATAGCCGCAAGCCAGTTGTCGGGATTCGAGTGAAGAAGGAAGGCGCGTGAAAAGGATCTGATTTGCAGGTTCTTACTTAACTCAACTTAAGGGATTTAAAATTTCTAAACTTACCAATCTTGTGTGTGTAGTCCAACGGTGTTTGTGGTGTGTGTGAAATAGGGGGAACCCGGGTTCGATCCCCAGTTCACCCTTTTTGGCTCTTTCTTTACTTTATTAATTTATTAAGTTTATTAAATCATTTATTCTTTATAATTATTTAATTGTTCGATTGATTATTTATTTTATTTTATTAAGATTAGTTTAAACATTTGTTATTAATATGTGTGTATATATATGTATATATAAATTCTAATATATAAAACAATAAACAAACATGTTAAAATCAACCGACATAAAGAAATACACTTTGATTGATAATTTGGGGCGGGCTTTTGAAACCCGATTTACACAGATGTTACAGTCGGAGGGTTTAGGCATTTTCAAGGGGCGTCGGCGACGGGTCCTCAGGCCGTCGCCGACGGTGTGTCTATTACCAGCTAGCGCTGGTTTGCTTTTGGACCATTATTACGAACCTAAGTCACTATTTACCTATTTAAACTTGACCCAAACCCCGTTTTAACCACATGTGTGACCGGGAATCTAGAAATCTGATCTTTAAGTCTTTAGAAACCACAACATCTCTGAATGCCTCTCTCATAACTCATTTTTTCCACTTCATCTTCTTCCCTACCCCCTTAATAACCCTAAACCTTCAATCCTCCATAACTTCTTCAATTCTTCACCAAATCTAGGGATTCTTGAGCCTATTTTGTGTACTTTTTCAAGAGGAACAAAACCTCTATCATAGTTTCCATCAATTCTTGCTCGATTGCAAGATTTCTGAGCTTGGATTTTCGGGTTTTTAGCAAGGGTGTTCTTCAAGTTTTGATTTACATCTTTTCTTAGTTCTTCTTTGTCTACAACATTAAAGGTAACTTTACTTGAATTTGAGCATGATTATCATATGGTTTATTTATTTCTGCCGAAATTTTAAACTTTTTGTTTAAGAGTAGGTTGCTTATGATAATGTATGATGTTTTAGCTTGCATTTGCGGGTAAACACTTGCATTTGGGTGGGGATTGAACATGCAACAAGTATGGTGATGTGATTACACTCATTTGTTTGCATGATTGAACATGAGCATGATGTTGAACCTTATTGAAGTCTTATGAACCTAATTAAACATGAAAATTTAATCTTTAGATGATAAAGTTTGCTATTTTGGAAGTTTAAATCGGCTAGTTTACATCTAATGAATAATTGTGGTTCAACATTACATGTTATGTTCAAAGTTGGATTTAAATTGAGGTTTTGAGTGATATTCATTATTTTCTTTGTATAGTTGGTTGTAGACATGGCAAGCCGGAAAGAAGCAAACTTTCTGTTCAAGGCTCATCTTCGGGAGTTGGTTCGTCTTCGGGGCTAATGTCAAGGAAATGGGGACAACTAAGTAGTGTGGAAGAAAATGATGGAAGGTTGTACAAGCAAGATTGGGTTTGGGAAAAGATCAGAGATAGTAGTATTGGTAACACATGGAATGAAAACAAGAAGAGGCCAGTTTCAAGGTTTAACGACAAAAGCCTTGAAGTGAAATTGTGGAAATAGAAGATGGTGAATGGTGTAACCACTACCATTCCGGAGAGGGTTGTACTGGAAAGGACGATGAACGTGGAAGAGTTTTGAACGATTGGGTCGTCCAAATGTTTGAGAGGCTCAGTTGGGTACGAGTCTTGGATTGGTGTGAGGATATCAACCATGGGTTTATTTGACGGCAGTTTGTGAATGGTTGGCGTCATAAGGTTTAACAATAAGGATGGTCCACCGAACACGTGGCAGTTGGTCGGTGATACAGGTGGCGGTCAAATGGTGAAGTCTTTCGAGACGATGAACTGTATTGCGCGGTTTGACTCATTGGGGGTTGATGAGTATTTTATTACACCATGGACCAATTCCTATATAACAAAATGCACTTTGCAGACCCGAATGGTATGGTTGGAACGGTGTTACCTTGTTTTGATGGTAGGATGGCATTAAGGAATATATTTATCGGTTGAAGGGAAAATCCTTCAACCAATTTTTCTTGAGAATATCGTAGTTACATTGGGGAATTGGGGTAAGGTTAAAATCAGATTGTCGGGTGCTTTGGTCGCTATTGTTTGGAGCACCGAAATTATCATGGCGGCATCTCGTTATGATATACACTTGGGATACCCGCGAATCCTATTCGCGGAAGATGATACCATATGTTCGATTGATTTGCGCCATGATTGTGCAGCAAAACACGTTACCACCACAATCATTGTGGGTTTCAAATCTCGTGGATCAAATCTGCTTTGCATCAATGAAGCAACACTGGAAGATATAGGTTCAAGTTTATGGTCACCAGTACACGGTGTCTAATGATCAAGGACACCAATTCCAGTTTATTGATCCGAGTGCAGCACAGGAGGCTGCAAGTAAGGAGGAGATTATAGATGAGGAAAATGAGGATGAGCCTCAAGGTCCGAGGGGGCCGCGTTGAAGGTATGTCTGGCCACACCAGGAAATTTGGACAAGTATAGCGAGTTTTATGCCCAACCGGCATAGGCCGAGGTATCCTTACTATAATCGGGGACAACAAGATGTATATGATAATGTCTCCGTGAGTATTGTTGAGAACTGGGAATATGAATAGAGGAGAAAGCAGTGGGAGCAAAATTGGGAGGCCTAACAACAAACTCACTGGGCCGAAGAGGCCGTCCATCGGGCTAAGGAACAGGAACAATAGGAGAGGCAACAAGAGCAATGGGCTATTCAGCAAGCCTATATGGAACAATAAGAATTGTACAGGGTGTAAGAGTTGTCTAGACAGCAAGCATGGGAGGATGAGCAGGAGCACTTCCGCATTGAGCATAATGCAATGGAGGACCGTCGATGGAATGTGACGGCCACAACCTAACAAATTGCAATAAACGATGCCAAACACCTCCACGACCAAGAGCGCCATCATCAAGATTGGGAGGCGGGTCGACCGTACCAATAACACACACCTTGGACGAGTTATGAGGACCTTTCCATGCATGCCGGACCTTCTGACCCATCTCCCCATTGGCTCGAAGGGGTTGGCTCAAGTTTTATTCCACCGTAATTTTAGCAGCTGACTAAAGGCGAAAGGGGGCCTTTAGATGACTACCGTGAGATGATGGAGGCTCTCACAGGATTCCATGTTTCAGCCATACCCGCCCGCCTGTTGATCTGAACGAGTGCTACCAAAGATAGTGTGTGGTATGTTTTATATTTCGTTGTATATTTTCTTTTGTTTTTTGATAGTTTTGTTCCTTTTATATTTTAGTTCTCTTGTAATCTTTGTATTTCTTTTTCTTAGCAGTAAATGAAATTTGTGGGTGTGTTCCCTATATAACCCTCACGAGGCTTACTCGTCCTCCCAAGCTATTGGGAGGTTTAAAAGGGCTTGTTGCATACACTAAATGCAACCATGTTCATACGAAAGTGAGTTAGGATTGTTGTTGTTGTAAATTATTTTTCCACAAAATCAAAGTGAAATAACAAATTACTTGGTAAATCTTTTGTAAAAATGGTAGAACGTGTAACTAACAAATTTTGATGGTTGTAAGAAGCTTGCTTCTACACGAGGGTTGAGATTTGTAGGTACATTATGTTCGCGAGACGGCCAGTTTTGTTGAAGAATGAAGAGCACACGAGGAATGAGCGAAAACCAGGTGCATATGTTTCTTTTTAGCTTTGATTCTTAGTTAGTAATAAGTGGATTGTATTTTGTATTTTGTATTTTATTTTCTGGGGTGAAATTTTGGGGAGGCTAGCCGTGTCACATCCCTTGTGCGTTTTAAAAGCTCTATTTCTACATATTCAGCATAATGTTGACCTCAAGTGTGGGGATGGGGGGAGAAAAGTTATAGATTTTGACCCGTTCATTTAAACATACACATTGAGGACAATGTTGACCTCAAGTGTGGGATGTGGGAAAATTTCAATTTTTTTTCAAAAATGTCTTTGTTTAAGCAATATAAAAAGCACAAGTAACAAAGTCAACAAGGGGTGTCACAACTCATGTGGTCTTTTGTCATCGTCAAGTTCGAATTAATAACATGACGGGTATAAAGTGGGTGGTTATTTGGGAGTAATCCGCCTAAGAAACTTGCATTTTGTGCATATCACATACCATACCCTTTGTATGTGAGATTTTGAGCCACTGTTACACATCATATATATATATATACATATACATATATATATATATCTTTGTTTGAGTGGACCATTAGTCGTGTATTGTAGAACTTGCAACTTTTGATACGTTTGAGATCATAGACCGAATACGAGCACAAGAATGATTAAGGCATTAGGTAAACTTTTTCCTTTTTACACCATTTATATATATATCCTTACCCGAAATCAATCCCTTGGTCACCAACGTTGAGCCTAAACTTTTCATTTGATTAACCCGTTTAGCCCTTGACCAGTTAGCCTTTTGTTTTTAACCCGTGTGTTGAAAATTCGATTTTAGTTTAGTTGTTTGTAAAAAACAATTAATAATTCAGAAAAAAAATAAGAGAAAAATCGTTGAGAAAAACGCAAAAAGATGTGTGGTAGTTGTTGAATAAAAGGCGAGCGCTTTTGCCTATTAGTTTGTTGATTCTTGTTTAGTTGTTTAGAGTAGTTGTTTTTGTAATAAAATCGACGTCACCTTAGCCACTTTAAAACATCTTTTTCCACACAGTTAGCCTAGCCTCGTTACAACCCAGAAAGACCTTTTGACTTGTGCTTAGTATTTGTGTTCAGTGGTGGTGATTGATTGAGTTGAAAGCCTATGCGGGTACATGTTCTAATCGGTTTAGTGATTACATCAAAAGTGCTAATGCATTATTTATTAGCCAATTTTTTAACTGAGTGGAGAGAACATTGTGAAGGGTGTGTATGATTTATGAGTTTCAAGGGCGGGTTAATCTTGAATAACCATCTATATGTGATTAATCACTTTACCGCTAAATATTTCGAAAATTGTAAGAATCATGAACCAGGTATGACAATAGACCTTAGCTTAAGTCTCAAGAATGGGAACTGTATTTCTCATTCGATCCACGCCAAAGTGAAAATAGATTTGCTTGAGGGAAACTAAAAGACAAGTGTGGGGATGTGATGCGTGGTCGAAAACCGGTGTTCATTTATGTTTAAGTTGATGTTTTTACCTGACTTTTAGTTTCGAGTAGCTATTCGGGAGCTATACAGAGCATCGGGACGGAAAACGGATCAACCGGGATCAAGAAATGGCGAAAACAGAAATCTGGAAATTTGGAGGCATCGTCGCTGACGCCCTAGTAGGGCATCAGCGATGCCTCTCAGATATGTCCGTCGGCCAGATTTGTCCATAGGCAGTGGATCATAGTGTCGGAAGAAACCTAAGCATCCATGGGCCGTCGCCGATGCCTTGTTGAGTCATTGCCAACACCCTCTACGGATCCACATTGCGAATTTTTGCTGTTGGTTGTTTGGGGGACAGATATAAGACTTGTTTTGCCCATTTTTGAGGGAGTTACGAAGTTTTTGAGTTTTGAACAACACTTTGGAGCCAAGATCATCATCCTCTTCAATTCCAATCCATCCAATTCATCCGTCATCACCCGAATCATCCTACCAATCTTAACCCTAATCCACCACCATCATCATCATCATCATCCAATCCATTATCCCTTCACCTTAACCATTCACCATAAACCATAAACATCATCACCATCATTCCTCAAGGCTTCAAGATGACAAAGTTCAAGCTCTCATCATCCGGCGATCGTGTTCAGTTCACTATGAGCGGCTGGTCTCTTCGGGTTTCACCCCAGTGTAGGTTGTTGTAAGTTTCTAGGGTTACACGTTGTTTGAGTTTTGATTTGGACATCTTGTGATTAGATTTTGAAACATATATTAATTGACTTGCATTTATATTGTATTCGTAAATTGTCGAATGAGTTATGAAATTTGACTTTGCGAAGTGTTTATGTGCACTTATGCCTTGTGTCGGGTAGAATTTACATGTTCTTGGTAATGAAGTGCATTGCCATCTGTTGTTTACGATGTTGATATCTCTTGGCACCTAAGCCACACAACACTAAATTTGTTAGTCATATTTGTAAGTGAATGGAATCTAAAATGTGTAGAAAACCTAGGGCTTCAACTACCAAACCGGGTGTGAACCTTGTTCTCCACTATTGTTTAAAACCTTTTAAGCAAATTTTTCGTGTAATAACAAACATTCGAGTTTAGTAGTTATAATTTTTAATATTAAAAACTTGTTGGTAAATTCCGACACTCTTTTCAAACAAACAAACAATTGACTCAATTTAGCAAGCTTCATAAAAGTGATAAACCGTTAAAATCAATCGTGTCCATCCAAACCACAAACTCTTCGTGGTTCGACCCCGTACTACCACTAGCTCATAGGTAAGGGTAAATCAGGTATATAAATTTGATATGAGTGTCGTGCCCTGATTTACCCTTTTGGGTGTACATTTTCTTTTCGGCGCCATGTTTATTTTGATACATAACATCAAACGATCTGGACTTATATCTAAACAGATATAATCCACCAAACGCCTAAGAATTAAGAATGCAATCGGTCAGGGAAACCTCAAGATCGCATTGTTCATACATGTTTGAAACAATGATAACGTAAATAACCGCAATCCAAAATGCGTAGTACCTCTTGCGTGTATCGGCCATATGTCTACGTGGAAAAGAATAATTCGTTAAGGAGGAGAAAACAAATGGTAGCCCCCAACTGTGTGATGAATACGTTGATAACCCTGAGCTCCACAAGCTCTAACAAGATTGTTATAATTTCCATAGATGTCGAATAGAATGCAACGAGGGGTTGCAGCATGGATCATGCCATACCATCCCTTGGAATAAGACAAATGTCAAACGACGGAGTTTTATGTAACCATTTCCAATAACTTTGATAAGGTGTCATAGACACCAAAGGAACCAACCCATGTACAAGAACTCTAGAATGTTGAGGAAAAATTCTCCCTAGGTGGCTAACCAGTTTAGATGACTAGTCTCAACCGACGCGTGATATAGATCGAACGCGAGGTACGGACAAATACGTATGGTATTCCTATTTGTAGGGTGTTATAGTAACTACCCCATTAGTATTCTACTAGATAGAGATTTGAACAACTTAAGAATTTCGAACATATAGTGATCATTAGCTTGACCCGCAGAGCCCACCAGGATTTCCATGCACTACAAGTTGTTATTACATGGGCCCGTGTAATAATAAGTTGCTTTGCATGGTCACCCTAGCATTCTCTCGTTCTAAGCAGACGATCAGTCAGAGAGGGGACACTATTGTCTACATACCTTCAACATAGAAGGGACCTTCGTGATGATCAACGTGCTAACGTCCGTTGTCATTACCGTGAAAGTGCACAACGTTAGATTAAATAGAAATAGAGAAAATCCATAACAATAACAACAGTTTATAACCCGCAGACTGATAATGAAATGTGCCTACAACACATTGTCTATTAATGTAATGTGTCCATGACACATAGTCTAATTATGTAACGTGTCTACTTCTCATAGACTAAGTCCCATAATGTCCTTGCATTATTGCTTTGAAATACGTTTTGGAAAGTGGACCTTGCGTTTGTGTATGTGATGAAAACTCTTTATTTTTGTAAAAACCGTTTTCATGAGAGGATCCTAGTGATTGTAGACTAGACTCAAGAAAGAATCCTGGTTCACTACAATCGAAGCTCTGATACCAATCTATCACACCAGCTCATATGCGAAAGGGCAAGGTGTGAACTTGATTAGTTTTCATTGCACACGATGTAAGTAAACAAACTATATGAATAAAATATGTGCCATGTTCATCCCTTCCAAGATATAAAAATTTTACAAGCCATAAATTTGTTCTCAAAGACATCACAAAGTTATATTGTTTCCAAAAGATTTGTACAAAATAAAGTTTTAACATAACGTGGCTTTGCATTCCATCTTTCGCTTAAGGGCGAGAGCTGTGACCAAATCCTCCAAAGGGATGACATTGCTATCTTGTTATGCCCATTCTGGATCCAAGAAATGCAAGGGTCCACTTAGTTGCCTGAAATAGATCTAAGTTTGAAAAGTCAACATAATGTTGGTGAATTCATGTGTTTGAGTTCGTATCAAATGAATCTTCAAAACATTTGAAAGTTATTGTATTGAAAACCAGTATGTAAAAGTGTGGTATGCAAAGCGTCTATGAAATCGTTGATCATTAATGTTTTACAAGGACATGAATATGTGTGACGACATAGGAAGCACTCAACCTTGACGATTTAGCACTGATTCACTTCGGCTGGGACAATAAAAGCACTACTTGCGGCCACACACGGACCCATGAGTGAGGCTCGCCCGTACCGACAGATTAATGGCACTTGAGTTCCACCCTATTCGTGCATGATCTAGTTGTTTCATTCCATAGCTTAACAATACCATCATAACATGTATTTGCCCCCGAGAGTTGTAAAACCGAAAACGTTTTGAAAGAAAAGGGGGACACGAACTCACAGTTTTGCGTCCCTATAAATGTGCTAGCAATGGGAATTCCAAGCACGCGGTGCAACCTACAAGTGTTCTAACTCGATAGACACTTAGGTCTCTACTAGGCGGTGTACACTTTGCTCATTCTGAACGTCGTTAAGTTTGCATTTGTCGTTTATTTGGAACCCGTGTTAATTGTTAATATGTTGGCATTTGTTTGTATGTTCGTTCATTAGTATATAAATATACTTCATATACATATACATATATATATATATATAGGTAAGGTTCATGCGAGAACTACCTGTATTGTGATAACCGCGGGAACCAATATGAACACAAAAAAAATAGCTAAAAAATCTAAAAAACACATAATATTTTATTTAAAAATCACTATATTTTGTTACCAAAAAATTTTTTCGAGTAACAATTATCGATGCGCCTGTGCTTATGTATCATTTATTGGACAAATTCGTATTTGTAATACATTACAAGTAGTAGACAATTGCACGTTCAATTACACTATCATTCATAATACACTACTTTTTACATTACCAATATTAAAAATGCACATGTGCATCATTATGTATAACCATGATATAACGTGTTTTGGTACAAAAAGTTAGTGATTTTGAATGATGAAGTAGGCCCATATACATGTTTTCTGGTTAGTTATATTTAGTGGTTGATGGTTTGGTTATATTTGTCACTTTATGATGTAATATGTTGTTTTGGATGGCATAAAGGGTGTTGATGTACATGTAATAAAGTACGTAATAAAGTGAAATATTGGTATTGGTATTGTATTACGAATGGTAGGAGGTAATCGTAGTGCATTATGGATGGTATGATATATGAAAAGAAAAGTGTACTCAAAGTAGTGTAACAAAACACGTTATATCATACATATAGATGCACATGTGCATTTATAATATTGGTAATGTAAAAAGTAGTGTATGGATAGTAGTGTAAATGAAAGTGTAATTGTCTAATATTGGTAATGTATTATGGAATTTGTCAAAGAAATGATACATATGCGCACATATGCATAGATAATTGTTACTCATTTTTCTTTGGTTTTTTTAGTGACGAAATATAGCGGTTTTTTAAAAAATATTAAAAAATTGTGTTTTTTTTATTTTTTTAGGTATTGTTGGTTGTGTCACATTGGTTCTCGCAATTATCGCAATAAAGGGTGGTTCCTAACGGTATATATATATAGTGGAGAGTTCAAATGAGCAGAAAAATTTTGTAAGAATAAAAAGAATAACTTCATTTAATGTGTTTATTTAATATTATGAAAAAGGGCATATAGGTAAATTTATAATTGTCATTAATTAGCTAATTAATTAAACTTGTAACTCATTTTTTAATATACTCTTTCAAGATAAAATAATTTATGTTGAAGGACAATTTTCAACATGTGTATGATAAATTATAGTATGTGTAGCATAAATTTTGAAATGTGTAGGATAAATTTACATAAGTGTAAGACATATGTAGGATATTTTGAAATGTGTAGGATAAAAAATTTTTGCTTTATTAATTAAAGATAACATAATTAATGAGAGGAGTTATAAACTATTTAATGGTTTACCATTATGCCCTTTCTTCTTTTTCTTCTCATATTAAATTTCTTCTCCAATGAACCTTCAACATATATTTATATATATATATTATATATATATATATATTCTTATATTTACTTTGTGTATGAACGTCCTCGCCCTTCATGAGTCTTCGTGCCTTGCACAAGTAAGAACGGGCCTAGCCCATTTAAGTCTCCCTGCCGCGCACAAGTCTAAGTTTGTTATGAGTCATAAATATTCTTCAAATATATATTAAGGATAGTGAACCTCGTTCATATGTACGTTCGGTTTGTTTGTGTATATTTGTTTCACACACACACAGATATTTATATATATATATATATATATACACCTCTTTTAGGTATAATAGTTAAAAATATTTTATTTTTAACATTATTAAAATTGGTATGCATGTATAATGTCCTTTGTATGTGTACACTTCTACAAGTGTATTTGTTTACATTACTATGTACTCGCGTATTTATACGTATACGTATACCATGTATATACTTTACTTGTATATTATATTATTGGTATTTATGTCGTATTTATACGTAATTGTGTACATGTACATTCGTGTATTCTTGCAATTTCACCAAGTGTATTATGGTATGTATTTTTATATGTATGAGTATACTTGTATACTTATGTATTTACACTCGATGATTATTTGTAGTATACTTTCCAGAATTTAGGGGTGTTGAAATATATGTTTTCGAAGGTCTAATAATATATTATTTTTAGAGTTCGTCGTAGTAGTAGTTAGTATATATTTTCGTATCGAGAATGCCCAAGTGCCATCGGTAAGATGTACACGTTCCTCGTTGTGACGATACGGTGATCGTTGTCGGTGACGGTGTATATACTTTATTAGGGAACTTATATTATATTTTTGTGTGGGTTTCGGATATATATTGTTTCTCCAATATATATAGATGTGTTTGTTCGTCCGATGTTGGTTTTGTCCGTTGTCCGTTCCGCGTGTAGGTATATAGCATAGGTATGGTCATATCTATGTCTTCATGTATTGTTAACTTCCCAAGTATTAAACCCTTCGGGGTATATGTGTATGTATATACAATTTTCCATGTGCATTTTTATACTTGTTCATCTTCAAGTATTTGGAGGTTTTCATGTGTGGTGTATTTGTAGTTAGTTAGTAGTCCCCTAACTTCTAATACGTACATACAAATACACATAAGTATTTATAAACATACGATGAAGTTTTCTAAGTATATATATAGAATATATATTTTTCATCCTAAAAATATATATTTAATTCCATTTTAACTTATGAAAATGAGCATAAGTGTTGAAGAAAATACTTGGGAGTTTAGGACTTAGACTTTTCCACCAAAGTTTACCTAATCAATGATTAAGGTCACTAATCGCGTTTGGTCATTTTAATCATCTTTTAATCGCACCTTAATCATGATTAGGATTTTAGAAAATTTCACCATACTATGAGCGTTTTCCACGTTTTTAAAACGTATTTTTATATACTTTTTAATCCCAATATCATCTAAATCACAAATCAAGTTCCAAATAATACATTTCCATGCTTAAACACATAAATACCTCTTGAAGATTCATGAACGTTTCTATATATTTATCAAGATCCCTAAAAATATCATTATTTTGTGTTCATCTTTTACTTTAACAAGTTTATATAACCCACTTTAGATTAAATTTTCAAGATTATCACTTCAAAAAATATATTTTTAGCTTCTTGAATATCTTCATATTTTCAAAATCATTTTCAAGACCATTGTTTAAGTTCATAAACTTCAAAGATGGTGATCTTGCTAGATCTACACATCTTTATGTTTAGATCATCTTTCTAAGCATATTTATGCATGATCATTACATCTAAACAACCTATATTACACTAATCATCATATCAACACATAAATAACATATTTATGTAAGATTATTATGTTCGATTTAGGGTTCTAAGTGTTTTGTTTAGTGGGTTTTAAGATGATCAAGGTGTACTTTTGTAAACAACAAAGTATAATAAACTTAAAAATGGGATGAGGTGGCTTACTACTAGCAACAAGGCTAGGGAAGCACTTAGATGAAGATGATGAAGTGAACAAAAAGATGTTGAAGCTTCAAGATGAAAAGAATAAGCTCCTAGTGCACTCCACAAGCTTGAACCTCCGTAAATCATCTTGAAATGGGCTTGTAATGCTTGTAGTTAGTGTTTAAGTGAAGAAAATGGGAGATAAAGAGGGTGTTTGGGAGCCGTGAACTAGGAGAGGGAGATGAAGGAGTTAGTGAGTTTGGTAAGTTGTAAGAAATGAGGTGTACAGAAGTGATGAAGATTTTATATAAATCTCTAATATCCTTCAAGTCAAAGATGATCTTCTTAGGCCATACTCTTTTAAGATCTTCATCATTAATACAAGCATGTAGGTTATGATAGTGGGGCCCACTAGGGTAAAGTGTAAGTTTTATAAGATAATAATTATAAAATATACCATGTGACAATTTGTTAATCATGTAGATATTTATGCCATTAAGGTAAACTAGGCTAATTAGGGAAGTAATGATAGGTTGGGGTGTTAAATTGTCTTTACTAGTTCACTAGACTAGTTAGTATTGCTTTCGGATAACAAAAATGCCACTAGTTTAGTTGTCGGGTCATTACCGAACTATATGTAAAAGATGCGTGATAGTACTGTAACGCTTCGCATTTGTAACTTTTTGTTTTTAGCAAGTCTGCTTCATGTTTTTATTTTTGGAAAGTCCAAACCTTGTAATTGTATTCATTTCCGAATCATTGTAAATCTTAGGCTTTGATTGTAATCAAATTGATCGATTCTACGCAATTCGCAATCTTTATACGCATTTATATCTATGATCATACACGCATTCATTACACAATTTATAGCTTCGAATCAACTTGCATATTCTTATCATATAAGTTAAACTTCAAATCAAGCAAGCAATCAACAAGTAAAATGCAAAATGCATAAACTTTTGGCACCATGATTCTTGTCACACTTATGTTAATTATTTGCAAGACATGTTTAGGGTTATGTAACACCTTTAATCATGTTTTAATCTTCCAAAACACTTCACACTTGATTTACATGTAAGATACATTATTTAAATAACAATTAAAACCATTTATATAAATTAACTAACAAAAAAAAGAGGGCTGCCATATGTTGATGTTTTGGGCTTATTTCAAGTTTAAACACCCACTAATCTTGTCCAAAGCCCAACCCATTGAAACCCTAATCCCTTCCCTATATCCCCCATCCATTTCCCACTTTTACAAACCTCCAAACACTTCAAAAACACTCTTAAAGTCCCTAACATATTCAAAAAACACAGCAGCCATATTTGAGTTTTTTGGTGAGTTCTAACTCACTTCTTCAACTAATTCTTCCTTATTTCATCTTCTAAAACATTGTATAACCTCTAGGAAGGTTTTCACAAGTTTGCTTGGCAAAGTAAGGTAAAACCTCACCATTTTTTAGGTCCAAAGTGCCAGAAATTTTCTGCCTATTTTTATCTTTTTAAACTTTAAGATTTTTGAAGTTTTCTTTATGTTTTCTTCCTCAACATTGTTTGCTAAGCCCTATGGGATGTTATCATAGGTTTTCCATGGAAAACCAAGGTGGAACAATACCATTTTTGGGGCCAAACTTTCTGTTTTGGAAGTTAAACTTATAAACTTTTTTTGAACTTGTTTTTTTAAAACATAACAACTCTATGATACTTATGCCTCTAACCAAGTTTATGGTTAGTGAGCTAGGTAGACTTGTTCATACAAAATCAAGAGGCATAACATGCCTCTAAACTTGTGGTTTTTACTAGGGTTTCAAACCCACAAGTGTTGAGCCATCCAAGCTTACAAGCTTGTGTTGGTGTAGGTGTGATTACATGGAGGCCTTGGCTATCCAACTTTTCAATCCACCCCTCACTTGATGATTTCTACAATTCTTGACCATCCGTATTGTCCTTGTGACCATCTTGTGTATTGGTGAATCTTATGACAGAGGTTTAGGATGGTTATCCTCCTACTTCCATGCATGACTTATATGACTTACATGATATCTATGAAATACATGAACTCTATGACAAATTAGTAATATTATTACTATATATGTAAATACTTAATATAACCGAACCTTTGACAATGACCATATGGTTACTTGTCCCAGAAATAGGTTATTTTATCTTAGACCTAACCATCGTTACGATTCTATTGGGCATGACCCATAAAAACACAAACACCATCCGGGGTTTATAGTGTCAAAAATGAGCGTTGACGTCTAGATAAATACTTTTGTTTATACATACTTTTTGCATACTTTAATTTCTAAACTCATTAAACTCCATCGTCAATCTAATACTCACACACCTACATTTCCTTGTGTAGGATAACTTGGTATTCATTCCCCTAAAATAACCTAACGCTTTCACGGAAATTACTTTGCAAAACTGTGAGTACACTCGACACCGTTTTTATGCTTTACACTATTTGGGTGCAATATGTTAAATTACCAAACTAGAATAATTAACACTTTTATTCTATGATTACACACAAACAATCCATCAAACAAGCTTTAGTCTTATGCTACTTGAATTGTTACTTGGTATATTCTTATGTGATCTAAATGTCATTAACTTCAATCAAGCCTCCGTTAACATCTATAGCGCTATAGGAGTAACACACCGCCCGTATACGTTAAGTTTTAATCTATTTTGCATTACACTAGAGGATTGACTTGTACATTCGCATGCCTTGTTTACATTTATCTTGTATGCTAGCTATTCATGTGGATTTGTTTAAACGGTTTTAATACTTATGATATGATATTAAACTTGTGTACTCACCAATACTTTGTTGTTGAACTATACTTTTTAACATGTTGTAGGTTGATGAAGTTGTTATGATGGAACTTAGTAGGAATGACATAGAAACACGCGTAGAATACTAAGTTAATCATTTTGTTATTGTTGAACTTATTTCGTTGATGTTACTTTTTATTTGAATTATGTTGTAATATGATAAATTGATGTTTTGAATGAAATGAGATGTTTAATTAAATAGTGTCGCAAATAGTGTTATGATGTCGCGACAATCTATTTCGTCTCACTCTGATGTTTCCGCCATCGGTTGGGGTGTGACAAATAACCGCAATAACGCATTGAATAATTAATCGATACCTTGCAATCGTTTAGGATAATTAGCATTATTCAAGCCTTATTGACATTGAAAATGCTAGATTTTTTTAATGTCGCGGACAAAATACAATTGTTAGATTATAGTACAGATCAGACAATTTATAATTGTGCGTATTTTCCGGGAAGTTAAATTGTGACAAATGATATCCCTAAGTAGGGTTTTCGACGTAAACATTTGTGATGATACGCTTTCATATAATTTGTTAGTTGTCTCAGACAGTTTTTGAACTTGCTGGCATGAATGGTGTGTGTTCGGTGAACAGTGTTTTCAGCATTTTTCACGAACATATTAGGATATAGTTATTCGTTTTCTTGCGACGCGACCACAATAACAATATCAATTGTCAAGTTTATACATGTCCTACAAAGGCTAGACTTCGTATGACCTAATTATGCATAAATTAAGCCACACATGAACACAATTAAATTCGTTAAGTTGTAAAGAATTATCATGAAATATTGTCGGTTGTCATAATTAGTTAATTAAAATCCACTTTAGCACTTAAAACAAATAAAACCAGTTAAGTAATTAGTTGAGTTAGTGTCTAGATTGTGTCTCTAGTGCTCGTGGGTTAGATATGAGGACTTCATTAGGCTTTAGTGGTCTAGCATTAGAAAGAATCTAGAGTATTATTAGTGTGGCTAAGTTAGATTAAATTTGGAGACCATATTTTGCACATCAGCGTCGTTAGAAATGATCTAACGACGCATTATACTTCTAAGGTTCCTTTTAGAGCTTAATGTTGTGGTTTTGTGTTAGTTTTAAGGATTTGTTGTTGCATGCCCTTTAGGGGTGGGTGTCCATCCGTCGTTGAAGATGAAAACTTACGGTTCGTCATTTCATTTTGATTTTATAGTCTAGGTTTTGTGTCTCTATGAATGATATGTTGATGAGTGTGTTTCTTTATGTTAATCGGGGTCTCATTATTAAACATCTGATATTGTTGTTTAACCTTGATGTAGGTTTACCACTATTTTTAATGTTTGGATGAGACCCTTTTGAGTTTTTAAGGGTCTGTGATGGTGTAACGATAATGTTCACCGAAGATCCTTTGTGATTTTACAGTTTTTGTTTGTCTTTGTGATGTTTGTTTGTTGGTTCTATGAATATGGCATGTGGCTCATCAGAGACCATTAGCTATGATGTTATTTTGGGTTTTGCTTTATGTTGCAGCCGTCTATTGCTTACAAGCTTTGTTTTATGGTTTTTTTGCTGTTGATTATCGCCATTTGGTTATGTTGTTGGCTAATGTATTAGTCACTTAGCCTAAGTGGTTCAAAACAGTCTATGATGTGGCTTTGGGCTGGGCTTAGTAACCTTAACTGCCGTCTATTGCTAAAACATTCTGTTGGTTGGTTGTTGATTTTAAGGGTTTGTGAAGGTGTAATGATAATCTTCATCAAAGATGTTTTGTCGTCATATAGTTGTTGTTAGTCTTTGTGATGTTTGTTTGTTGAGTCGATCAAGATAACTTACTGCTCATCGGAGACCATTAGTTGAGACGTTGCTTTGCACTTGGCTTGGTAACCTAAAGTACAATTGTCTATTGCTTATAAACTTTATTTTATGATTGTTTTGATGTTGATTATGGCCATTCGGGTGTGCAATGTTATTTGCATGCTCTTTGTTGATCCTATTTTGTTATTGTTAGCTGATGTGCAACTCGGTTTTTCTAAGTGGTTAAAAACAATCTTCTTCCGAGAGCCAAAGTTATGATGTTGGTGAGGATTTGGCTTGGTATTGTATGTTCCTACCATCCTACACCTCTAAGCTTCATTATTTAAGTGTTTTGTTGAGAGTCATGGTTGTTTGTGCATACAACGTTAAACTTTTATGGTGTACATGTGTGATAGTCGTGTAGAGTCCCAACAATTTCACTTCATGAAACACTTTGATATGGTTGTTTATGCATACAACCGTAAACTATTATGTTTTGCATGCGTTTCTTTGTTTTAGTAGTTTGATGTTTCTATATTTGTTTATTTCATTTTGCAACATAGGTAGCCTACGTTAAAGTGTGCATGATGATTTATTCTTGTTCTTATATTATGTTGCAGATTTAGGTTCCTGAAGTCAGTTGGAAGCTAGTATTTTGTCGCATTCTTAGGCTTTCTACCTTTCAACCGTGTTTTCCCTTGTCCGTTTATGGAGTTTAATATAGGCCTGTGAACGGCAACTTGAAGTTGCCCCGCGCCAACCTTTGGTTCAGCTTCGTGGGGCAAAAGGCAGTAACCATAAGGCTTGAAAGAAAAACAACCTGCAGTCTTTTTGGAAGAATAAGAAGGTAGGAAGGTTGAGGTCCAAAAATAAATTGATCGACAAAGGAATATTGGGTCCAAAACGAGATTGGTCAGCTAGACCAATTGGAGGGCCAACCACTTAATGAAAACAGGATACTAGTTGTGTAACGAAGATGCATTAGCATATGTTAGGTGCTAATGGTTTAGTCGTTTAATATAAAAATATGTTGACGTTGTATCCTTTTAAAAATGTTTATAACAGCAGTTTAACTGTAAATGTGTTGTGTTTTATTGTAGTTTTTATAAAAGCAATTAGACTTTGAATGTGTTGTGTTTAAATATTGTCATTGTTTATACCAAACCATGCCGCATTGGGGCGGGCACTAGTTCTAGTTTTAATTAATTAGGTCGTCCTATGTCTAGCAAAGCCATTTTTTGTATACACACAAAAATAATTTTTTATATGCAGTTAAATAAGGTTCCTTTAAATCTTTATATCCGTATACAATTCTACGTATTTTATAAATATCTCTAGATCATGAACATGCATATATAATTAATTATAATATACACGACACATTTGTATTGCACATAATTATAATTTTCTTGTATTTTATTTCAAAAGATTTATTAAGACTTAATTTTTATTTAAACTATAGTTAAATATTCATGGATTGATTGAACTGTTGATTTTTTCTGAAATTTCCATCTTTTAAACTCCAAATTACATCTATTATTTGCAAGACACTTTCAACATCATCCTTATATAAGAAAAAAATGATGACCTCGATGGTACAAGGAAAAATAAGAATCATGGCCTCTAATTATTGAAATCAAACTTACACTTCATACTCCATGCATGCTTTCTTTATTTAATTATTGGTATTATATTGAAAACCCCATATCTTGTAATTAGATTAAGGGATATCTAAGGGTAGTACTCTTGTCACAACCAATCAAATCCCATCATATCAAAAATCTTAAAAAACTACCCACAGCCACAAAACATTGGCAACGCATTACCCTTGCCATAAAGTTTTTTTTTTACTTTTGATTACACATTATATAATTCAACATAAAAATTAAACATTACATAATTAGACATAAAACTTAAACATTACATAATTAAACATAAAACTTAACATAACATAAAAATTAAACAAACATCTGTATATTATGCCATGCCAAAACGTGTTCAAAGTCATGGTCGTACGTATGTCTGTAGTTGACGAGAGCCATTTGAATCACGGTGTCGGGATTTTCCACATTGTTAAACACCGTATCAAATCTTGCCCTTTTCAAATGGATATTCTTGAAATGTGAATTAAGTTCATCCATGATTCGGTTGGTCTCACCAACATGAATACAAAAATGTTGAAAAACCCAGTTCTAAAATTAAGCCATTGCATTCGGAGGTGCTTGGTCATAAAGGATTGAGAAACAAGACATAGCCAACACGATATCTTCCTCTTCGGTCCATAGTATCTTTGCCACTTAAGATGAATTTTTGTAGAGAGATGTAAAACTGAGAGAGTTTTGTGTGGTAAAATAGTGGAACGGGTTGGTTAAATAGAGAAAGTTATTTGATTGTTTGATTTCTTTTTTGTTTTATTAAAAACAACGGTTTGACGGTCAAATTTTTCTCGAAATCCTCTTCATGTACACGGGTTGTTCTACCCACTTATTCAACCCACTCACCATACCCTTAAAAATGACGGCGGTATTCTGGCACCATAAAAAACCCGGAGAGGGTATTCACATGGATGCCCAGTTCCCCATTAGATTTTACAAGATAAGTCTTAAGGTCAACACTAACCTCATTTTCTTCTACTTGAGTCGACTACAGGAATCACAAGATTTTATGATGTTAGTGAGTCATGGTACACTAAAACCACACTCCATCTTGCATGTCTTCATATATTAATATAAAGACCATGCCTTTCCAATTTCCATGCAAACTTAAGGCACCACACAAACAATCAAGGGTCAAATTATGTTTTACCAATTCGTGATACCATGCTTTCTCCCCTTCTGTCGATTTGTGGGGCAAAAGAAAAAGAAAGCCTAGAATATATATTTTTTTCTTGGAAATTCTTACATGACCTGTCAACCTGACCCACACCTAATACGAAAAAATCAAGTTTGGGTCGACTGATAGGATCCAAAACATGGTCAGGTTCAGGTTGACTTGTAAAAAAACGGGTTAACCCATTAACCCGTTTGCCTATTTAAAAAAATATGTTTTTGTTTCTATTTAGTCAGTTTCTATAATACATGGTTAGTCATAATAATGTTAGTTTTGACACATTATATTATTTGTTTGTCACACTCATACTCATCATTAAACATGTTACCAATAACTCGTTTAAAACCCAACGACTCGCTTCTAAATCGTCAACTTGCATGACTCATTTAAAAACACATGTTAAATAGGTTGGGTTCGGATTGACCCGAATTTATATGGGTAGTTCAGGTTGAACATGTCAACCTACCAACTCGTCAACCCGCCAACACATCAACCTGACACAATTGACACCTCTATATTAAAGACTCAATTCTAGCATTCTCACTTTTAAGTAATACAAGGTTCACACTCTACCATTCTTCCATGTTATCCATCCTCAGCAAATTATGTGGGGGTTTTTATTTTATAAAAAGTGGTTTTAAGTGGTTGTGTATAAATGAGAGAAAACATTATTGTTCATATGTAAATTTGAGGGGACAATGTTCACCTGTTATAATTTTTTAATATATTTTGTAAGTGGTTGTGAGTGGAAGAGAGAGAAAATGTAATCATAAAATTGTTAAAAAGTATTAGTTAATTGAAAAGGAGAGAGAAAAGATAATGATTTTTAAAGTAATATAGAGTAAAAATGGGAGGTTGGATGTGAATGCTCTTAGACTTTTTGTATGATGTAAGGAATAATCATTGATCCTATCCTATAAGGCCATGCGTAATAGGGCATTAGAGGGATGTATAGGGCTTCATAAGATCCCAAGCGCCGTCCCCCTGAGAATTATATGGGCATAAAGACATAAAGAAGGAGGGACATTTTTAGTATAATGCCCCATAATGAGAAAACAAAACGAAAAGTAAAAATTGAACGAGTATTAAAGGGCGTTAATCATTAAACATTTTTAAAAGGGTATTATAATGTTGATGTGATGAAAAATACCTCTTAAAAGAACGTATGAAGCATTACAAATTGTCTAACATCCAGTAAGTTCTAATACCACCAATTCCATCTCCATTCAAATCCAAGAATTCAAATTTCTAGTTATATATCAAGAGTATTAGTTAACTTCTCTATATCCACCTCCTTTTCATATAATACCAAAAATGTAAACTTCATTCATCTAATATTAGCAAAATTTCAATGGTTGTACACTTTCAATCCCTTTCGTATTCAATAAAAATTTTATATTTTAGTTACGAAATATGTAATCTTACAATTGTGAAATTGATATTCACGACATTTTCGGAACAAGATTCAAGTTACATATTCCTTTATAGCATTCATATAACTTAAATAACAAGTTAGAAGGGTTAAAAATGGCAGACAAGTGATAATACAAGTCCGGGGGCCATATCTGCCAAAAAGTGAATTTTTTTGTAAGACGGCGTTGCGGACTGTAAGACATAATGTCTTGCGGTCCGTAAGACATGCCTAGTTGCAGAATTTTGCTTGTTCTTCAAGTTATGTCACCTTTCACCAATTATGCCACATAGAAAGGTTTTTACCACACTTAATCTCCTTTGAACACTTGTCTAGCCACTAAGCAACATTCATGACACCTCATTATACACTTGGCATCATCTCCTTATCCAAGAATAGTATAAATATGTCCTTGTTCTTCATAATCTTCACACTATTATTTTCTTTCTCACTCAAAAACTAATTTGGAGCTTGCTTCAGCACTGAGGCCTCCTTCTCCGAGTTCTAAGCTTCCCTCTAAAACACTGATCGGAGTGTCGCGCCCCGGTAAAAGATAATATTTATAGTCCCAAATTACCCTTAACAATGTGTTAGTGGTAGTAAGGGGTCGAACCACGAAGAGTTTGTGGTTTGCGATGGATGCGATTGATTTTAAAGGTTGTCACAATTTATGAAGCTTGCTATGTTGTTTAATTGAAATGATTATTTGATTGAAAGAGATGTCGGATTTAACCGACAAGTTTGTTTGCAATTATTAGACTACAAAAACTTAAGCAATTGAGATTCTCACAAAAAACTTGATTGAATGGTTGTACACAATACTTGGAACAAGGTCCATACTAGGTCTAACAATTGTAGGACCTAGGGTTACTACACGTTTTAACTTGGTTTAATCGAAGTAGTTCATTAACGGTTTTAGAATCACAAGGCTTAGGTGCCAATTGCTATCGATGTTATAGACAACAGACTGCATTCCACTTCGTTATCTTGGATAAACAAATCCTATCAAAAGACAAGGCATAAATACGCATATTCATTTCATGAAGTCAAATTTTATAACTCACTCAACAATTCGTAAATTCAATACAAACGTAAGACAATTATCCAATGATTCAAATGCAATTCAATTAGTCATAAATGAAATACTAAATAAGTAGCAGACCCTAGAAATCCTTACAAAAGTTTACACCGAGGTGAAACCCGCGAGAATTAGCCGCTCATGACGAACGGAACACGATCAACCATTGATGAACTCTTGAACATGGTCATCTTGAAGCCCTGAGGGTAATGATGATTTGGTTAGGATTTCGGATGGATGGTGAAAATGAACAGATGATGAATGGGATGATGATGGTAGGTTAGGGTTAGGATTGAAGGTTGTGATTCGGATGATGAAATGGATTGGGAATGATTAAGGATGAAGATGATGATATTCTTGGCTCCAAGAGAGGTGTTCTAGGTTCAAACTTGCGTAACCCCTTTGGAAAACCCCAAAAAGTGGGTTATAACTCGTTGAAAACATTCAACAAACGAAATTCAGCGATAGCACTTTCTGGAGGGCGTCGGCGACGGCCTAACAGGGCGTCAGCGACACTCTCTAGATTTTTTGTTTTCTACCGACGCCTTAGTATGTTGTCTACGCGAGTTTCTGGCCGACACGAATAACCAAGGGGTGTTGCCGACGGCCCATTTCGGCGTCGGCGACGCTAAGCCCAACTCTTGGTTTCCGTTTTCTTCATTTCAAATTCCCGATTGATCCCGTTCGCTCCCTGATGCTCCGTAAAGCTCCCGTATAGCTCCTTAAACTCCGTTAGACCTGCAAAACACAATTCTAATTAAAAGTAGGCCATTCTAAATCAAAAGACATGTAAAAACATAAACTTAAATACGATTAAGCATCGGTTTTCAACCACGCATCACATCCCCACACTTGTCTTTTGCTTGCCCTCAAGCAAATCAGTTTTTCACTTTCACGTGGGTCAAACGAAAACACACTTCCTATTCTCGAGACATAAGCTAAGGTCTATTGTCATACCCGGTTCATGATTCTTACAATTTTCAACATATTTAGCGGTAAAGCGATTAATCACATAAGAATGGTTACCCAAGATTAACCGGCCCTTGGAACTCACAAGTCATACACACCCCTCACAATGTGCTCTCCATCCGGTATGAAAATTGACTAATAGATGATGCATTAGCACTTTTGATGTAATCATTCAAACCGATTAGAACACGTACCCGCATAAGCTTGCAACTCAATCATTCTCCACCACCGAACACAAATACTAAGCACAAGTCAAAAGGTCTTTAAAAAGGGTTGTAACGGGGCTAGGCTAAGGGCATGGAATAGGGTATTTTAAAAGTGGCTAAGGTGATGAAAAATCGATTTTTTATTACATACACAACTACTCTGAAAACGAGTACTAGAAATACACAAACTAAGAGGCAAAGAATTTCACCTTTTATTCAACAAACCCTCAACACATATTTTTGTGCTTTTCTCAACGATTTTTCTCTTATTTTTCATCATATTTTCTGTTTGTTTTACAAATAACTAAACCTAAAATCGAATTTTCAACATACGGGTTAAAAATAAAAGGCTACACGGTCAGATGCTAAATGGGTTGGTCAAACGAAAGGTTTAGGCACAAGTTGGCGACTAAGGGATTAATTTCGGGTAAGGATATATAAATGGTGTAAAAGGAAAAGGTTTACCTAACGCCTTAATCATTCTTGTGCTCGTATTCGGTCTATGGTCTCAAAAGCATCAAAAGTTGCAAGTTCTACAATACGCGACTAAAGGTTCACTCAACTAAAGAAATGAATGGATATATGATGTATAAAAGTGGCTCAAAATCTCACGTACAAAGGGTATGGTATGCGATATGTACAAAACGAAGTTTCTTAGGCGGATTATTCCCAAATAACCACCCGCTAAATACCCGTCATGTTATTAATTTGAACTTGACCATGACAAGAGACCACATGGGTTGTGCCATCCCTCATTAAATTAGTTACTTGTGCTTTTTAGATTGCTTAAAACAAAGACATTTTGAAAAATTTTTGAAATTTTTCCCGACATTGTCCTCAATGTGTATGAATAGAGCTTTTAAAACGCACCAAGGGATGTGACACGGCTAACCTCCCCAAAAGTTCACCCCGAAAAAAATAATACAAAATACACTCCACTTATTAGAAAGCTAATAATCAAAGCTAAAAAGAAGCGTATGCACCTGGTTTTCGCTCATCCTCGCGTGCTCTTCATTCTTCAAAAAAAACGGTCGTCTCGTGAACATGATGTACCTACAAATATCAACCCTTGTGTAGAAGCATGCTTCTCACAACCATTAAAATTTGTTAGTAACCTAGTTATACTATTTGTATAAAAAGAAATACCAAGTCATTCGTTATTTTACTTTGATTTTTGTGGAGAAATAATTTACAACAATAACAAAATTAACTCACTTTCGTAGGAGTCACGGTTGCATTTAGCGTTTGCAACAAGCCCTTTTAAACCTCCCAATAGCTCGGAGGACAAGGAAGGTCTCGTGAGGGTTATATATGGAACACACTCACAAAGTTAATTTAACTACTAACGCAACACAAAAGAAACTACAAGAAAGCTAAAACTAAATGAAACCAAATAACTAAAAATAATATACAACAACAACTAACATACCACCTCATGGTGGTCGAACGTAGTGCTTGTCGCCCACGAACTCTTCCACATCACCGACCGCTGACTCATACCATTTATTTCCAAACGGGACAAACCTCCTTATCTTCCTCTGCCTTCTTCGCTTGAGGTGACTTCGTCACCTTCTTCTTCTTGACCGATTTCTTCTTTGATTCTCCAAACCTACCAACCATAGCACACATCTTTTTTTCGGATTCATGCCCACTTTAACTTATCCTCACCGAGTGGGTTAGTAAATTTAGGAAAAACATTTAAATTTAGTTCCCGACCCCCAAATTTCATGCTTACCATTCCCGTTGCATAATTTATTATGGCATTAGCAGTTGCCAAGAACGGTCTCCCCAGTATGACTATCGGTTGTGTGTCCTCAACACACCCAACATAGTCAACTACCAAAAAGTCAACTGGGTAATAGCTATCTTCAACCTTCACGATCACATCTTCCACCATCCCCATTGGATGTGTGGGAGTCTGATCGGCCAACACCATGGGGGTTTCAAACGTTTTAAAGGACCAAAATCATATTGGTTGTACAGACTCCCATGCAAGATAGTCACACAAGCTTCAAGATCTAGGAGCGCCCTCTTAATTTTAAATTTACCAATTTGGATTGGAATAAGAGGGTCTCCCGGATCTTGAGCTTTTTGAGGGAGGGCACTCGATAAAACGACACTAACATGAGATATTAAATCAAATTGTCTAGGTAATTTGTTGTGCCGATTTTCAATGCTCAATTCTTTTAAAGATTCCACATGAGCTGGTACCTATTTGATGTCATCAAGTAAAGGCAAATTAATTTTTGCTTGTTTAAAATTTTCCCATCTTTCGTCCTTTGGTGGGCACCGTTTTTCAAACCTTGATGCACTAATTGGTTTTAATAGAGCCAACGGGTATGGGATGGTATTGAACTCCACACCCATATCACCGGCCTAGCATGCAATTCACTTAAACAACTTTCACAAAAAGAATTTTTAGTTACTTTTCGATTTAGTTTGTGAAATCGTTTCTTGCTCATTTTTACTTCCCGACTCATCACTTACATCTTCCACTAAACCATCAACAAATTTTGGTGGTGGAATTCTCTCGACACTACAAACCTCATCATTGAAAGAAGACTTACCGCGCTAATGTGCACATTCCTCACATTATTCGTGCTTGAACTTTGATGCTTCGGGTTCATTGTGGTGTCACTTGGGAGTCGTATCACACCTCAAACTCCTTTTTCATCTCCGTCTTGATCTCTGATTTGAATCTCTAATAGCATTCATGATCGCGTCAAGTTTGGAGTTTAACGGGTCATCACCACCCGATTGAGAATTTGAATTAGCACCCCCATTACCACCTTGATTGTAGTTACTTTGTTAACCCCTTTGGTTACCAACTTGTCGATTTTCGTATGAAGAACCACCTTGATTACTTGCTTGTGAATTTGGGTTCACTTGGTTTGAGGTGTTACCATACCTAAAATTAGGATGGTTCCTCAAACCCGGGTGATAAGTGTTTGAGTTCATATCAAATTGCTTTCCTGCTCCATAAACTTGATTCACCTCGTCGGTGGTTTGAGCCATGTTCACTTGACAATTTCGGCTTGGTGACCGGGGTCACCACAATCTTAACAAACAACGAATTTCACTGCCCCTACTTCTTTCTCCTTTATTCGTGCCAACTCTCATTCGAATGTTTCAATCCGATCCTTGGAGCTAGCATCGCGGTCGGGCCAAGAGCTTGAAATTATATACTTTTTGGCTCGGTCTGCCATAGCAACGACCTTTGAGTTTTTGCTCATTCTTTCCAAAAACTCTTGATCGACTTCCTCGTGGTTATTCAATAATGTACCATTACTCGGTGATTGCAAGTACGTATGATCTTCGGCATCTAACCCCCATATGAAACACTTCAACAACTCTCATCAGGGAATCTGATGGTGAGGGCATTTTCGAACCAGCTCCTTGAATCGAGCAAGTGCCTCATGTAACATGTCACACCCTCAATTTCCACTTGCGGAGTTCTACCGCGAGACGTGTGAACAAACCAGAATCTAAGACACTAGTACGTCGAACGACTCTATATGATTTGATAATACGTTTTCCAAAATCATTTGTTGTAAATTTTAGATTACCAATATTTAGCATGAGTATCAGTTTTTAAAGTTTGAGCGGAAGCATAAATAAGTAGTGATGCGGCGCCAACACAAACGCCAAAACAAAGGTAAAATCCCAAAACAATATTAATAAATGAGACTCTATAATGATGTCTTGTTCAATGCGTGTGCGTGCACCTAGAGCTCCTAGCGTCCTGAGAAACATGTAAAGAAACAAGTGTCAACATTAAAGATGAGTGAGTTCACAGGTTTTCGTAAATTTGTTGTTCGGTTTTAGTTTGTTACTCCGTTATCCCCAACCCGGGATAACATATCAGTTGCATTATTCCAAACCCGGAATAATAAGTTGTTGCTTCCAATATTCCCAAACCGGAATATTAAGTTGTGTTTCCATTATCCCCAACCCGGGATAATACGTTGATGTTCCAATATTCCAAACCCGGAATATTAAGTTGTTCCGTAATTAAGTTCAATATTAATGTATATAGGTAGCTAGCCTAAAGTCATGTCACTAAGTGTTCGCGATCGAAGCTGACATTTGTGCCTCCGTTTTGCCAGGTCTATCACATGACCATGGCGATGTTAGGCCAATCATACACCCGTTGACCAAACCCGGTCAGCTAGCGCGACTAGCTCGGATGGGGCTCGTCAGACCCAGTAGTACTACTTATAATTCCCCCGCTACTTAACCCAAATATTAACGATCCGAGGAGATTGTCGAGGACTTAAGTGATAAAGCTGCATAGTGACCATAACATTACATTAACATTAACTTAGTTACCGCATAGTTATGTGACGTTACATTCGTATAACGTAAAGAGTTTGAGTTTAAGAATGTATACATGTTTCTCCCCCTGTTGTTTAAAACCGTATAAAGTTAGGGGCCGTGAACTCACCTTTATTAGCTCGGTTAGTGTGGCAAAGATATTATAAGAGATGGGACCGTTAGTTGCGTCCGTGAATACGATGAGGGAAGATGGCGAGGGCTGCTGCTTGCTGAGACCGAGAGAAGGAAGGCTGATCTCGTGACCGAAACCGAAAAGGATTGAGGGTAACCGGCTGTTAGCGACCGAAAAATTTAACAGCGCTGATCAGATGAAAGCTGTTTTGCGATTGAATGGACTGAACAAACTGATCAGATGAAAGCTGTTTTGCGACTGAGATGATGATGGCTTCGGTTGTTGCTTACCGCGACCGAAAGAAAAGAAAGTAAGGCAGCCGACGGCGATGGAACTAGGGTTTTTGTGTTTTTTTGAATGATCATGCATGGGTTTGTGTATATATATAGCACAAAGGGGTGAGGGTTGTGGTTTGGGTTTGGGTCTTGCGGCCGAGAGACTAGGGTGAGTTTGTTTGGGTTTAGGTGTGATCTCGCGGCCAAGATTAAGGTAGTTTGGTTTGGATTTGAATGCAGCCGCAAGGGAGCTTGAGTGGTTCGGTTTTGATCTTATGGCCGAGAACTTGACTTTAGCTAGAGTTTAAAAACTTGTTACTTCCTAGAGTCGCAATGAACCGAGGTTTGGAACGTGTCGCGGTTCGGTTAAGTTCGTGCACATATCAAACCTAAATATTCAATCACTAAAACAATCACCCAAAACACAACACGTATTCATTTAATTCGTACACGTTCGTACGCATAGCACGTAATTAGATTGACACGTATTACGTTTAAGTTATCCGAAAAACCCGGGATATCACATAACAACTCACCCGAAAATTGTTGAAACGAGCGAATCTCGTCTCGCGCATCATCGGTCTTCGCGATCGAATAGTATTCGTCAAGAAACACTTGTTGCATTTCTGCCCAAGTGTAAATACTATTCGCCGGAAGCGTGAGGAACCACTGTTTTGCTTTATCTTTCAACGAAAACTGAAAGAGTCTCAGGTTCACTTCTTCAATCTCAAAGTTGTGGCCCCCAATAGTACTACAAATGGCAGAAAATTCTGCCAAGTGGGTATACAGTTCTTCATGTGCCCTACTATTAAAGTAAGGTAGGATGTTGACGTAGTTCGGCTTACACTCGAACCATCGCCTCCATCGAGGTGTAGGCACAATAGGTGAATCATTTTCGATGACCACCGGTCGAAACTGACCATTCACTCCTCGAGGTTCTTGTTGTTGTGGTTGACGGTGTGGACCATTAACCTCTTGATTCACCGGTCTATTGTTACCCCTTCGATCACCACCCCTTTCAGCCATTTGATTACCACCGCCCACAAATTGCGGAAATCGGTTATGGTTGACGTTATTGTTGTTATTGTTACCGTAATCCCGGTTCCTTTGATTTTTCCGTGGTTGATGGTTATTCTTGTAGCCTTTGTCTCGACCATAATCATACCCCTATCCATCGTTCCCCACAAAATTTGCATTTTGATAGCCACCCTCTTCATAATCAAGACCCCGAGCTTGATAAAAGTTCCCTTCATTTTCATTCTCCCAAGCATCATCTTCAAACCGCTCATTATAATTCCTGCCATCATCCGAGTATTCCGAATGAATACTCACATATTCCGGTGATTGATAACCGGGAACACTATGGTGCATCGTCGGGATTATTGTTTCTCAATTCGTCGAGATCGAGAAACCGAGCTTGATTCGTGGGAATGCCACGATTTTGGTTAATTCTATGGTTGGCATTAATATTTCGGTTGGGTGGTGATGGGTTTTGTCGGTTTTGGTTTTGAGGAGGAGGTGTGGGTGTACATTGGCTATCGGTTTGGTTTCGGCCACGAGTTTGGAATGGTGTTGTTGGTGATCTCGAGTTGTTACCACCCCCCAACTGATTGTTTTGGGCATTTTGGTTTTGGGGTTGGTAATTATGATATTGTTGTAGGTTGTTGGGTTGATTGGAGTTTTGATTATCCATTCGAATGGGTCTAAAGGATGGTGTAGGTGGTGAGTTGGTATTGGGTGGATTAGAGACAAGAGTTGCCTCTAATCGGTTGGCTAGGTTCCTTCTAATGACCCGCTCGATCTCCAGTTCGAACACTAACGCCAAGGTCTTCTAGGAGTTCCGTGTATGCATACACTACCTATAACCTTCACAAGTAACACACCCGTGTAACACAAAAGCAGATACAATAATAAGAACAATCACTAAACCGTTAATCACAAAATCAAACAAAATCCAAACTCAAAGCGCACAAACTCCCCGGAAACGGCGCCAAAATTTGATTAGAGTGTCGAGCCCTTGTCAAAGATAATATTTATAGTCCCAAATTACCCTTAACAATGTGTTAGTGGTAGTAAGGGGTCGAACCACAAAGAGTTTGTGGTTTGCGATGGATGCGATTGATTTTAAAGGTTGTCACAATTTATGAAGCTTGCTATGTTGTTTAATTGAAACGATTATTTGATTGAAAGAGATGTCGGATTTAACCGACAAGTTTGTTTGCAATTATTAGACTACAAAAACTTAAACAATTGAGATTTTCTAGAAAACTTGATTGAATGGTTGCAAAAAATACATGGAACAAGGTTCATACCAGGTTCAACAATTTTATGACCTAGGGTTACTACACGTTTTAACTTGGTTTAATCGAATTAGTTCATTAACGGTTTTAGAATCACAAGGCTTAGGTGCAATTGCTATCGACGTCATAGACAACGGACTGCAATGCACTTCATTACCTTGGACAAACAAATCCTATCAAAAGACAAGGCATAAATACGCAAATTCATATCACGAAGTCAAATTTCATAACTCACTCAACAATTCGTAAATTCAATACAAACATAAGACAATTATCCAATGATTCAAATGCAGTTCAATTAGTCACAAACAAAATACTAAATAAGTAGTAAATCCTAGAAATCCTTACAAAAGTATACACCGAGGTGAAACCCGCGAGAATTACCCGCTCATGACGAATAGAACACGATCAACCATTGATGAACTCTTGAACATAGTGATCTTGAACCCTTGAGGGTAACGATAATGATGGTTAAGGTTTGGGATGGATGGTGAAAATGAATGGGTAATGAATGGGATGATGATGGTAAGTTAGGGTTAGGATTGAAGGTTGTGATTCGGATGATGGAATGGATTGGGAATGATTGAGGATGAAGATGATGATGTTCTTGGCTCCAAGAGAGGTGTTCTAGGCTCAAAATTGCGTAACCCCCTTTAAAAAACCCCAAAAAGTGGGTTATAACTCGTTCAAAATACTCAACAAATGAAATTCAGCGACATCACTTTCTGGCCCTCTAGATTTTCCGTTTCCTGCCGACGCCTTAATATACTGTCTACGCGAGTTTTTGGCTGACGCGAATAACCAAGGGGCGTTGCCGATGGCCCATTTGGGCATCGGCGATGTTAAGCCCAACTCTTGGTTTCCCTTTTCTTCATATGTGTCTATCACTAATTTCTAGATTTCAAAACAATATGATTTATATACATAGTACCTATTTATTAAATTTCAAAACTATTATATATGGCTTAAACAAAATGATTTTTAAATTGTATGAAACTTTGCGTATTTGTATCCTTGTCAAAAATACATTCATTAACTTTGACTAGCCGACCGGTAGAATGTTATAGCGCTATAGGTTGACACCCCATTCTCGCTTCCTAGGTTTATTTGAGAGTTTGATTAGAGAATGACAGAAACTGGGCAAGGCCTAGGTGAACCCTTCATGGGCTCATCCTATGAATATTGACCAAAAAAAGGCTTGAATGTGTTCCCAAACGACCATACTTGTTTATACAAAAACAAAGACGATTGGTTTACACAAAACAAAGACGAATTTGTTTATACGAGACAAAGAAGATATGTCATACAAAAGTTCTCCAAATAAGCCATACAAAACTGTCTTTTATAAGACACGAAAGTCTAGTTTTCACAAATCCAAAGTATAAGTATTGCAATACTATATACATTTTGGCCGCGCGTTCGGCTACAAAACCTATGTCACTCACCAACTTTGTGTTGACCCGTTATTTTCACATATGTTTCAGGTACGAATGCATGATCAAGTATGCTACACTTAGGATCTGGACACGGGCCTTAGTTTGCTTTAAATAAAGAACAAGTTGTTTGTATTGTTTCGTAATTTGAAAGACAATGTAATACAGTAATTAATAAATCATAAACTTTAGTACTATGTGTTTTGAGCAAATTGTAACGTGACTCCCGAATGATTCCATCGCAGGTTGTTTTATACACGGTCGGGGTGTTAGAGATTGGTACCAGAGCCATGGTTATAGGGAATTAGGTTATTATAGACCTAGACTATAACCTTCCTAGGACCCGAACGTGAGGTAGCTCACGTCTAGATTATTAATACAAAACCATCACCTATACTTAGGTGATTACAAAACAATACAAAGTCATAATTCAATCTTAAAAGTCAAAATTTCCAAAATTTTACAAGAAATCATCATTTATCCTTAGATGATTTGTTTTTAGGCTTTTAGGCCTTAAACGTTTAACAAATCTAGTCAAAGTTTGGGTTTTATTAATGTGAACACGTGCAATCTAGAAGGGTGGATGCCTATACCCTGAGTTTTCTGTCTAAGGCTAGAGTGTTCGTGAAAATCCACTTAATCGGAACAGTCACTCTTACCTAGAAACTCTTGGGTGAGTGTCCACTTATAGGCTAAAGCATGTCTTCGAGATACATTATAAAGACCCATTTACTTTGATTAGTCACTGTATCGTTTATTTGTGTGAAGTAATGAATATATGATTACATTCCTTATACTTCATCGATATTTTAACGTTTCTTTTTTGCTATCCTATATCAATCTCACATGTTTTCCTTTGTGTTTATTCACTCCTATGGAGGGGCTCCTCGACGCGATCCTACCCAAAATTCCGAAATGGCTGCCATGATTGCTCAACAAATGGTTGCAATACTCCCAACCCTTGTAACACAACTTAACAAAGCTAACAATAATAACAATAATGCACCCATGTGACAAATGGCAAATAATCGGTAATTTCGTACAATTTAATCACTAATTTTATATTATAATCTCATGCATAGTTATCGTAATTTAATTTCAAAACTGAGTCGTACGTCATTAGCGCAAGTAAATTTGATCATAACATATACTGGTTTCCGTTACAACGCGAAACAAACCAAAACAATGCCCTAAAAGTGTTGGTAGAAAATGCTGGACGCACTAAATGCGATGACACTAACTGTGCCGGTAAACCCTCTAAAACGAATCAGAACAAGAAATAACGGCATATTGATGCCATGCCTAAGTCCATATGCAAATGAAAACACATATTTGAGATCAACTATTACAATAATACATAACTTTCGGGTATAACGCCTAAATTGCAAAATTGTCTGTTTCGACCAAAAAGGCGACATATGTCAATTTGTCCGCAAGACTAACTCGGAGGATTCCGAAAGTAAAGATAAGAATAAAACAATGATAATCATCCTAAAATAATGTGAGAATAGCAAGAATGCCCAAAAGACATCGTTTCCGGTCATTCGTCGAACAATGCACAATTCGACCGGAAAGCGGCCGGTTGTCGAAACGGCAAATATTTTAATGGCCGATAGCCTTATCCGGGCATCTAGTGAACTAGTTAAGCCTCATTTGGAACTCGGAATGCATTCAACTAACATGAGGTCACGGAAATACAACTTTCGGAAAAGTTCGACGCCGGAACATAAAAGTGCGATATCGATCGAACGATCAAACGAAAGACATTTCGGCCATCCTAACTCATCGTATATTCGTCTAGCGAACTAGTCATGCATAGTTTTGGATCAGAAATGCACTAATTAGACACCATATTAATTGTGGTAATCGAAAACACAGGCTTCCAGGTACTAAATAAATAGTTCCGTTTATTAGCAATTATTACGACGATGAGCGATCTAGCGATGTATCCGTCATCCGAAACTTATATAGGAGGATCATGTGGATTAAATACCATGTAAATACACCCTAAACTCAAGTCTTATGCTTAAGATGCTAGAGGATTAGCCCTAATCACTATACTTATCATAATGACCAAAATATCAACAATTTTAACATGTGTAAAAATTGAAAGTTACACTTTACCCCCCCCCTTCCAATTCACGGCTACAAGTGGGCCCCATGCCACTTGATTTTTGTTGAAATTTGAAGATCATAAGTATGGTGCTTAGATACTTGATGGACTTGAAGTATGATTAAATATATATCATATCTTCTACTTGATCCTTACCATTTTCTACAAAAAAAGTTGCAAACACCCTTCCTTCTTCCCCTACCTCACGGCTCAACACCACAACCTTGAACCACCATTGTGCCACCCTAAATCACCACAACATATACACCTTAAAGCTCAATCAAGACCCCTAAAGAAGCTAGCAAGGATGGAGATCATTAGGGCTTCCTAAGGAGCTTCATTTTCTTCCTTAATCTTCAAGAAACTTGTGCACCCTTTGTAAGCTAAACTTCTCTATAATCTAGCTTATTTTTATATTTAGATTATTAGTGTACAAGTTGATCATCTTTAAAATCAAGAAAAGATAAATCGAAAACACTAACTCACAACATAATAATAACAATTAATATTTTTTATTTTGTGTTGATTATATGTTTATATGATTGTTAGTTAGGATGCTGAAGTTGTTTATGTTGAAAGTATGATATAAAAGTGGGATGATCTTGTGTGATTTAGTATAAAAATGAAGATTTAATCTTGTTAAGGTTTAAATCTAAACAAGATCATCAACTACATCATCCATGAAAATTACTACAACTTAAAGATAATTTTTATGCACTTGAATGATTTTCTAAGAGGTAAACACTTATATTTAAGTTGTAATCACCTTAAAAATGTGTAGTAATCAAGGGGTTAAATGCATGGACTTGGTTAAATAACATGATAAAAGTAGTGTTTTGAAATGGCTAATAAATATTAAAAACCCACTTGATTTACTAGGATTTTAAACCATAAAAAGTGATGGATGATGATGGTTTGATTTTGTAAAATAAATACTAGATGGTCAGTTGATGATGATTATGAGCTTAAACAGGTTTTAAATACGTTTTTAAAACGTGGAAAACGCCATAGTTTAGGGGAAACTATGGCCGAAATTTTCTAAAAATCTAATCGCGATTAAAACATGATTAGTCGGGTGATTAGTGGGACTAAACGCGATTAGTAACTTAAATCGTCATTAAGTAGACTCTAATGACAAGGGTTATCCCTAAATAGCCAAGTGTTTAACAAAGTTATAAATATATATTTATAAGTAAAAATAAATGCTTTTTCGGAAATATATATTTCTACTTGGAAAATAATACAAGTATTTATATACATATTGGTTACCAATAAATTTGTATGTGTACATATGTGTATTGTATATGTATGTATTAGAAACTTAGGGTATTCACAATAAAATACCCCACCATATACAAAATACAAACACTTGAACAATACACCAAGTATTGGCAACATAATAAATATATTCTTGAAAAGCGTCGAAACAATAAATCGGACAATCGAAACAATGCGAACAATAGGCGGACATTCAAGATTACATTGTCGCGTCGACGACCAACGGGCGATTCTCGATGAAAACGAACATGTAGTGAACGACTCCGAAGACGAGTCTAAATATATATTTAGAAATTCATCATATATATATATGTGTGTTATCGAAACCAAAATCCGGAAAGTTAAAAAATATAAAAATTTAGAAAATTATAAGTTAATACTTATAAAGAAATGAGTTTTTATAAATAACATTGGGCTAGGCCTAAATTGTAAAAATCATATGCTAGGCCCAATTCCATAGTATTTATGGACAAGGCCCAAAACTAATAAAAGCCCAAAAAGATATAAATAACATGGGCTAGGCCCAAAGACATAAAATACATGGGCTAGGCCCAATGACATAAATTACATGGGCTAGGCCCAAAGACATAACATTACATGGGCTAGGCCCAATGACAAGAAAACATGGGCTAGGCCCAAAGGCATAGATGACATAGGCTAGGCCCAATGATAAGAAAACATGGGCTAGGCCCAATGACATGTGAAGGGAAAGGCCCAGTTCACACATGATTTGAAAACAATAATATATATATATATATATATATATATATATATATATATATAAGAAATATATATAACAATATAAATCGAACAAACAAACTACCAACACTATGGAAACATTTTAAGTTGTTCAATCATAACAAAGAAATACATAATAAGAATTCATGATGAACAACAAGAACAAGGTCCATTGAGACCTAGGTGTCTAATGAAACCAATACGCATGTAGGTTACTTACTTTGCGGACACCGATTGATAAGTAGTACGACTTAACGGAACGCAAAAACTATGAGTTCATGTCCCTACTTTCAGTTATTTCAAGTTTTGTTTTAAACTATCGAGGGGAAATACATGTCATGTAAAAATAGTATGTTAGCTATGAGTTAGCAGATAACATATCACTGTGCGTAAGTAGGATGATAACAATAGTAACCATTAATCACTTAGTGACCAAGGTGCAAAAGAAGTAGATCTATTGAGTTTGAGACCCGCTCCACTCCTGGTTGGTATACCCTTCAGAGTGCTTTTGTGATCCCAATGATGTCAAAGAAGTCTCGGTTTGCTTACTTACTTATGGCACAAGTATGTCAGGGTGCTCGCGATACACTGATAGATCCTTAAATAACTCATTGATGCTAATAACATACTTGGATTTCAATACAGGTTTTCAAGGATGACATTTTGATACGAAAAAATTAAACTACAAGAACTAGCCAACTTTATGTTGATTTTTAAAATTACATGTATTTCAGGACGCAGGACTTGAGCTGGTGATGGGATCCGGGTATGGGATTTGTCAAGACAACGATGCACCACTTTTTGGAGGGTTTGCCTTTTATATCCCAACTTCATTTGGGTATATAGGGGTCAAAGCCTCAATATGAATTTGTGATGAAAACAATGTCTATTTTGGAACAATGTGTTTTTTTAAACTATGTTTGTAAGTGGTAATCTGAGACAGATAACAATGTGGTTTCACTTTTGAAAATTATAAATGTGTAATGAAACTTAGTATGGCATGACATCGTTGTTATTTAATACTGTTTACTAAATTGGATGCAATGATTACCTATTAGTCATACACTTGCGCTTCCGCTACGACCGGGGTGTGACAGATTGGTATCAGAGCTCCGATTGTAGTGAACCAGGGAAAAACTTTTTATTAAAAAGTTTGGTCTACAATCACCAGGGGCTCACACATGAAAAAAAGGTTAAAACATGATAGAAATGTTTTGGAATTATAACAAGATAACAAAAAGGTTATCATTGTGTCACGATAACACAAGGATCTATCACACGAGCTCAACTATAAGCAATGCGCAGAGTCAATACATGATTAGTCAATAATGGATAGACACAAAACAGTAAGATTACATGGAAAACAAAAGAGAACAAGTTGTGCATGAGAATTGGTGATTAATATAAAATATATCATAAACTACTAACATGTATATATATGCATTGTACGGATTATTTGCCAGGACTATGTCTTCATCGTCGAGCTATGAAGAAGACCCGGAGGAGTACGTATCTGATGATGGATATAACCCCGCTACTGAGGCCCTACCCTTAGGGGATGGAGCCGAACATAGAGACTTTGAGGACTTTCAGCCACTTGCCCTGATCGACCCTATGGAGGTAGATGTACCCCCGGCAGACGATGTGCTGGCCGCCCCACAGCCCCCGCATGATATTATCGTGTATGGCCATCCAGAGGGCGAGCATGCTATTGTACATTGGTCGTGCCTCTTGCTGTAGTCCCTCCAATCTAGACGACGATGACGACGAGATACTCGTGTTCCACGTTGAGCACATGGAGGATGACCTTGGCGATGGCGAGGTCTTTGATGATATCGCTATACTCGAGATTCCACCGCCTGATATCCCAGTTGTTGACATCTCGTCATCCACCGATGCTGCTCCGAGTGAGCATGAGGCAGACGATGCCTCATATGCCGCCCCAGACACACCTGTATCTATGTATTCACCCCCTACGGCCTCACCGGCTCGCGCTAGTTCATTCCCATCCAGAGTCCCGACCCCTGGACCCACTCACTATACTGGACCTGTCCGTTACTATTCCCTGAGCGGCACTCCACGCGCCCAAGAGCAGCTCTGAGAGGTCCACGTACCACCCTATTTACAACCCATCTGCAGCCAAACCCTCTTGTATGGCAGGACCTTCTTTCTCTGATAAAGTACCCCCCATGTATGCTCCACGTCCCACACCACCTCCACAGGCGTTTACTCCGACACTCACCGGGCATGATCATTTCTGACCCTTATCATCCCTCACACTTCCCTCCGATAACTGTGGGGGAGAGAGTGACTTCACATGACCTACAGCTCTTATCGATTTTCGAAGGATTTGGGAGTTAGAGTCTCAGCGTACTACTCACACCACTGCGAGAGTGACACCCCCACCACCGTTATCACCGATACCACCCCACCATCATACCCACCACCCTCACCACCACCACTACCCCTGTCACCACCACCGACCCTACCTTTTTACTCCCCATTCCACCACTCGTCATGCCCATCCGAGGCACGAGTGCAGGAGCTAGAGCAGTTTAAGACGGATACTACTAGGCGCATTTCTAGCCTCGAGGAGGAGATGGCCTACCATCGTAGTTTGTTTCCACGATCACCATTTCCACCACCCCCTCTACCCCAGTAGCATGTTTGTCATGTCTTTTTGGGATCAGATGTATTTTTGATGACTTGGCTCATGAAGACTCAGCCTTGAAGATCCCAGCTTTTGGATGACAATTTGCTAACGTGAAGAAGCAATCTAGGAGAAAATTGTACTTTTGTAATGTAAAAGCTTGTATTGACTAGGGTTGTGTACCCCTAAGTCCTTTTTGGCTCTTCGCGAACAAATTGTAACAAGTTGTCATTGTATAAAAGTGTATTTTCTTTATGTTACATTGTATTTCTTTTATGTTATGGTTGATTATGTCATGTTGTGGTGATAGTATGACTGATGCATTGCACCGTGGTGATATTGTGATGTATATCTTATAATGTGGCGACTATGTATGTGATGAGCTATGTGCATGATGACAACGGTGTGCGTATGGCATTTGCATATATTCATTTATTTATTTATCATGTACCGATGTGCTATTGTATATAATAATAATAATAATAATAATAATAATAATAATAATAATAATAATAATATAAGAGGTAAATATATAATAAATAAATTAATAGTAATAATAACATGAAATTATTACTCGACTAATTGTGAGCGACATATTGTATCAGACGAATATGATGCCACCCAGAAGAAGTTTAAAAAATAACACCCTGCCAACAACACAAGAGGAGCTGAATGAACGCATATCTCAAGCCATTGCACAGTACGAGGCAAACCACTCTGAGCATAGCGGCGGTACAGGAGGTTCGACAGGAGTAAATCCTCCAACTGGTAATACACGGTTTCTTATAAAAACCACGATACACTCTCATCCATCTTATTTGTGCTACTTACTCATGCTTAAATGGTGTATCCAATGATTTCAGGTTGCACATATAAGCAGTTTCTTGACTGCAAACCTCTGAACTTCGATGGTACCGGAGGCGCTGTAGCCTTCGTACGCTGGACTGAGAAGACAGATTCAGTCATCCGAATGAGTAATTGCCCGGTGAACTAAGAGTCATCGATGTTACTGGACTCTTTGTGGATGGAACTCTATCATGGTGGAACCTTCAGGTCCAAACCAAAGGCGATGATGCTGCATACGCCCAGACCTGGGAGGAACTTAAGGAGATGATGAAGAAGAAGTGTAACACCCTATAAATCGTGTCCAATAATATAGTGACACGTGTTGTATTTTAAATATAGTCTGTTAAAGACCAATAAGGACTAAAGGCGTCAACATGCTCAATCTGAGCCTTTGAGTGACGATCCGATGTCTACATGCTTGAAATTTGGCCTCTGAGTGACTGATATGTCAACATCCCAGCCTTTGAGTGACATCGGGATCAACATGCTTATCATAAGCCTCTGAGTGATCCTTTGTAATGTCCTAAACTCTCATACGTGCCATTTGTTGGACGAGAGAGTTCAATTTTGTAAATATGTGAAAGTTGGATAACAGAAGGATTAAAAGTGTCAACATGTTAATTCTTACCTCTGAGTGACCTTTTAATGAACTAAGAGCTCGACAATGTCCGGGCATAATCCCGGATATGCCAAGTATTGGCTACGGAGGGCTAAAAGTGCCAAAAAGGTGTTTTAGAAGGCTTTAATAAGCTTTTTAAAGTCAAGGGGTTAAAAGTGTCAAATTTTGAATCTGGCCATGGGCGGTCGCGGCCGCGAGAGACCTGGCCTGGGCCTCTCGCTCCCCGCGAGAACAGGTCTGACGCAGAAAATTTGTTTGCAGACCTAGCAAAGCTCCAAAACTATTGAAACGAAACCATGGCTTCTCTAAACTGCTATGCCATGTTTTGGGACACTTGTAAGCTTCTTCTTACTCCCCTCAACACCTGGCTTCACCTCCTTTGAGCTCTCCAACTATAAATAGGTGCATAAGTTCTCATTCCAACTTGCACCTTTCTCATTAAATCACTCTTCTCCCTCCTCTGGAATTCCTAGCTGAAAGGAGCATCCAACTTAGTTCTCTTGCATTGTAGGAACCTCTTGTAAGTGTTCCCTACTCTTGCATCTTCGTTTATAAGCTTTTATAGCCAAAAGGCAAGCCTTTTACGACAAACGTTTTAACTTTCGGTTAAGACCATTATGGTCCAGCCATTGTTCGAAATGAACATGGCTAAGTGATCGTAATAAGGTAGGTGTTAATCCCTATAAAGGGCACCTCCTGAAGATCACGTTTGCTAGACCAAATTGACGGCTCAAAGTTATGATATTAAAAAGTCAAACAGGCCATTTTCCGGAAAAATCATAAATTGATCTTATATATGTTATGAAACCTGTTTTGACACTTTAACAAGTTGGTAATAATTATTAGAACATGTAAGAACATGTTCGGCTCGTCAATTTCAGTTCTAGGGTCGGTTCGCAACCGAAAGTCGTGAAGTCTGACTTCTACTTTGACTTTCGATTCTTACCTGATTTAGATTAGTTAGACACTGATCTAAGGTTGCATTATGATCATAATAGAATGTAGCATAACCCTCTGAGGTTATTTTACATGATCATAATCAGAATCCAAGTTTATGCGCAATTTCCATAATTATGCCATCTTTGACCAAAACGTCATTCTTACATAAATCAAGGTTTTAAATGGTAATGAACTTGAAAATGAGTTTCTGCTAATGTAATATTATAAGTGGGATTATTTGGGATGTTAGAACAAGTTATAAACTGAGTTTTTAAGCAAGTTCTTAAACTATGTCGCTAAATGACGGTTTTAGTCCTTGTGACTCATAAAATGATTTTAATCAATCTTTTCAAGGTAAATCATTTACCTACTGATATTTCATATTAAATAACATGTTTTAAACATTTTAATCTGATCCAAATGTCAGTTTTAGTAAACATCGCTTAAAACGTCATTTTACGACATAAGCGCCGTTTAAGCGCATAGTATGGCTTTAAACCATATTATTGACCAAAACTTGATACCTACTGATTTTAAAACTTATTTTAAACATATTTACACTAAGTAAATGTTATAAACTCAGAATTCCAAATAATTTATAAACTATGTATAAATTACCAAAATGCCCCTATAAGGCATAATTTCGTTTTAAAACCATAACGGGCATACAATTTGATATCTACTGATATGTTAAATTATTTAAAATATAATGGCATATAGAACTTGTCCATAACTTATCCGGTTACCCGATATCGCTAATATGCGCACGGTTACATATATGTAACTATTTTATGGAAATTAACCGAAACAGGTTTAACCTTGTCATTTATGTCTCAAAATCCAGAATTTAGTAGTTTACCCACATTAAACAAGTCAAGGTACTTGTTGGGATTAAACTATATTCTATCCAATCATCGTTTAATCTAGCGTCATACGTTTTGATCAAGTACGCTAGTCGGTCTAAGTCTATGACTTAAATAAGACCGTTAGTATTTAATTGGTTAGTTTATGCCATAATCCAGACTAGAGACTTGCTGGTAAATGCTATCTGCACTTAGTCCTTTTTGTGTACGGCTGAGTTATTAAAAATTAAAGAAGACTAGCTCAGGTAAATACCCTCGACTTATTTCCCCTATACGCGCTTGGGTTACGGTAAATTATTACCGCTTGGTCGGAAATGGGATTAATCAAACGCCGGTTCGAAATAGAAATCCGCATATTCTGTTTTAATCAGTTTTGTTTGATAAATTAAACATCGGGGGTTAACTACCGTGTCCTGGATATCCTCGGCTCATTATAATCAAAATGGCCGCGAGCTTAGCGCGGGTGTAGGCATACACCCGATAGACGCTCAATTATGTTTTCCCACAAGGTTCGGAGGAACTGCTCCTTCGTGAGTCCAAAGTGGTGCGTACGTTAATTGTGTCTCGGTTTTTGTGCCGAGCCCCGTATGTATGACAAACATGTAAATCTGTTAACAAGGTTGGACGGTCAATTAACCCAAGTTATAAAAAGATTTTTGTGCTGATACGCACCTAAAACATTTTTGAAATGTTTTCAAAATGAGTCAGGTTGGTGTATTTACGAGCGAAACCTGACTATTTTTAAAAGACTAATCTGCATGTACAATACGAAAATAGGCCAAAAGTGCTCGGTAGTGATAGAGGATCTTGCAAATCCTAAATCTGCCCAAAGTCTGTTTTATATTCTTTCCATGTATATTTTATGATCCGCCTGTGGATCTTCTATTACAAGCTTGTATATTATTTTGTATTTTTTAACATTCAGTTTGTAATAGTAATTTTACTCCAAGACTTCCACTGTGCCGTGTTTAATTGACTATGATGTTATCAACTATTGTCACGATACTCCTCACCCGGGCCCACCGGTGTTTGGATTTTGGGGTTGGAAATCCGGGGTGTGACAGGGTTGGTATCAGAGCCAACGTTTGAGAGAATTAAACACTAGCCTTTTGCGTTTATTCTCAAACTTACACGAGCACATTCCTTAAACTTTCGAGTCTAGGCATTGACCTAGGATTACTCATTTCATTATTAAGTTATTAGTATTGTTTTTTTAATTGAATCTTAACAGGAAAATGCCGCCACGTGTGAGAGGACAAAGTAGACGAGGAAAAGGTCCAATGAGGGGCGGACCATCGGGCGTATTCCTCCTAAACCTCATAATTCAGATGCATACCAAGAATCAGGAGATTCGTCTCCATGGCAACCAGCGAGACGCTCCGTCTCTAATAGACACTCGCCCCCACATTCCCAAAATTCTTATCACTCACACCACTCCTACCATTCTCACCACTCCTACCATGAAGAATTTAACCCCAACCATTATCTTAACATGCCTCCAGCCGATCAAAATCAGTTGGACCAACCACACTCATGGACGAGGACTCCGACCCGGAGATGCCGTCGTCGGGATCAAATGTGCATCCCATTGAATTTTCGAGCATTTCAAACTAATATGCCGGATCGCCCTACCAAGGTCCTAATGAGTGGGACCAATACTGGAACCAATTCACTTTTGCCCACACACCTTCCCATCACTCTCAACCACCTCCTGTTCAAGAAGATGTCCACATGGAACCGGTGGACCAACCTCAACCATCACCTGAACCACCAAGGAGGAAGCGTGGAGCACGTATGTCAGTACGTGCCGGACAAAGGTCGGGATCGCTACCACCTTTACCCAACTCTTACCCCACAATACAAGAGGACCCACAAATGGGTGGACCCTCTAATGTTTCACCTATAGTGGAACCAACACCAACACCTGTTGTTCAACCCCCACCAACGGGTAATACTAACCCAATTCCCACGTATCCAGACACGTCTGGATATGATCCTTTTAACCTGTCTACACCGGTAGACTATCAAGCATGGTCACAAGACCCCTACATGCAGGCGGTTATGCACAATGCACTTTACCCGTCTCCTTTCCCACCTATTTATCCACCGACTAGATACCCAACTTATGGGTACCAGTATCCGGTTATGCCACAACCACAACCTCCGCCACCACTTGAGGGCATCAATGAGGCCTTGGAAAGAATGAAAGAAATGCAGCAGCAGGCGGTGAAAACGAAGAAGAAGACAAATAAGTTCTTCAAGAAACTCTCCAAATTGGTCAAGGGAAAGAAGGACGAGTGAAGTCTCTTATAATTATATGTAGTCCCTGCGAGGACGTTGTTATTTCTTTAGTCCCTGCGTGGACATTTTTATTTCTTTAAGTCCTTGCATGGACAAGTTTATTTCATCTTTCTAGTATTGTAATTTCTTATGGAAATTTAATGAAGTACTTTTGGAATTATATGTATATGTAATTCATCCTCTTGAAAATGAGCGCCTCGATTTTACTCGAATTTATGCTCTGCTATATAATTCCAAAAGACCTTAATAGATTGATTATGCCAAGTGGCATAGACCACACATTGGCCAAGAAATGATATTTAAGTATGAAGGGGTCTTGTGTCAGGATAGTTAAGGGAAGTTATCCTTCTATCCAGGAGTAAAGGACTAGGTCCAAATCTCCAAGGTCGTTAAGGTCGAAGGTGACCGGGACCATTAATCAATTTTTAAGGTACTCTTATATAACATTAAGAAATGTTCATACTCTTGGTAGTGTGGCTGAGGAACCACACTAGCCGTCAGGCCAATGTGCCCAATTAATTGTCAAACGGGACATGCTGATATGCCATATACATCTAATATGATGTACGCCAATGTGCCCAAATAATTGTCCAACGGGACAGGCTGATATGCCATGTACATCTGATATGATGTAGGCCAATGTGCCCAATTAATTGTCCAACGGGATAGGCTGATATGCCATATACATCTGATATGATGTAGGCCAATGTGCCCAAATAATTGTCCAACGGGACAGGTTGATATGCCATGTACATCTGATATGATGTAGACCAATGTGCCCAATTAATTGTCCAACAGGACAGGCTGATATGCCATATACATCTGATATGATGAAGGCCAATGTGCCCAATTAATTGTCCAACGGGACAGGCTGATATGCCATGTACATCTTATATGATGTAGGCCAATGTGCCCAATTAATTGTCCAACGGGACAGACTGATATGCCATATACATCTGATATGATGTAGGCCAATGTGCCCAAATAATTGTCCAACGGGACAGGCTGATATGCCATATACATCTGATATGATGAAAGCCAATGCGCCCAAATAATTGTCCAATGGGACAGGCTGATATGCCATATACATCTGATATGATGAAGGCCAATGCGCCCAATTAATTGTCCAACGGGACAGGCTGATATGCCATGTACATCTGATATGATGTAGGCCAATGTGCCCAAATAATTGTCCAACGGGACAGGCTGATATGCCATATACATCTGATATGATGTAGGCCAATGTGCCCAAATAATTGTCCAACGGGACAGGCTGATATGCCATATATATATTATGACCAATATGACCGGCCAATGCGCCCAATTATTATGTCCATAGGGACAAGCCTATGACCTATATAATTGTCAATGATGACAATGACAGTTGTGACATTGTGATCCACTGTCCAATCATATATGGACTATGTCCAAATTGTAATTTGCCTATGATGGCCCTATTAAGACCTAGGCCAAATATAGATATGTTAAGCCTAAGAGTTGTGATATTATTCACACTAGAATAGGCAATGGATTGATATATCCAATATTGAAAGCCGATATGGTTGATACACCATGGCTGAATGAAGTTTTATTGGTATATAGAAACCAAGACGTAAAGATGGCTAACTCAAACGAATCATAAAGTAGCCACAGAAATGTTGAATCTAACAAAGCTGAAAAAAAAATATAGATGACGAAAATTTTCAAGCTCGCATTGATGCGCCTGTGGAAAGGGCCATGAGTAAGGCCATAGAAAAGCTAAAAGAGCCAAGTGCCACTCGCTCTAGACCTCTATCTATTCCACCATCTTCAGCTCATAGGGAGAGCTCTGTTCACTCTTCAAATGTGAAGAGTGAACCAAAGAAAATAAATCTTACTGAAAAGTCCCGTTCTATTAAGGACGGATGTACTTATAAGTATTTCGTCTCATGCAAGCCCCGAGACTTTAACGAGGAAAAAGGAGCGGTAGAAGCCCTAAAGTGGCTAGATGAGATGAAAAAATTGTAGATATCAGCAATTGTGCTGATAAGGATGTGGTCAAGTACGTATCATAATCCTTCAAGGGCGATGCCCTAATATGGTGGAAAGCCATGATTCAATCAACAGGTAAGGTGCACCTGTACAGCTTGGGATGGTCCAAGTTTGTTGATTTGGTTAAGGAAACTTACTGCCCAACCCATGAGGTGGAGAAGCTAGAGACAGACTTCTTGTCTCTAACAATGAAAAACCTAGACTGTCGGAAGTATGTCTCCGATTTCAACTCCCTATCTAGGTTAGTATCCTATTTGATCACCCGAATCCAAACGCATTGCACGTTTCATAAATGGGTTGGTGCCCGAGATAAAGGGCATGGTAAAGGCTGCACAGCCTAATACTTATAGGTCTCTTGTAGACCTATCTCTTTCCTTCACCTTAGATCTAGTAAGACAAAAGTCAATTAGGACTGAAACTGACAGAAAGAGGAATTGGGAGGATAATAACTCCCAAAGATTTAAGAAGAAAGGAAATTCCGGGTTCAGGAAGAACCAGAACTTGTCCAGTGACAAACCTCTGTACAATAATTCTAAATATAGGCACTGGGGACAGTGTGGTATAAATCCACAAACCAAACCCTGTGGTATCTGCAAGAGAAAAGGGCATAAGACCTTAGATTGCAAGGATCTCAAGGATGCAGTTTACTATAACTGTAACGAAAAAGGGCATATAACATACAATTTCCCCAAGAAACCCAAAACTAATGAGGCAAAGCCTGGAGAGGCTAAGAAGGGAAATGCCCGTTCCTTTCAAATGAATGATAGGGAGGCCGTTAATGATAACAACGTCATAACAGGTATTTTCCCCATTAATGAAATTTATGCTAGAGTTCTTTTTTATTCGGGTGCAGATAAATCATTCGTTGACCATAAGTTTAGTAAACTATTAAACTTACCCATAAGAACTCTAGACAAAATTTATGAGATAGAACTCACCGATGGAACCTTAGAAATTGCTTCTTCCATTCTTGATGGATGCTCTATATTCATTAAGAATCATTCCATCTCTATCTCTCTTTTGCCAATGAAATTGGCAGGGTTCGATGTTGTCTTAGGCATGGATTGGTTATCTCATAACCAAGCCCGCATTGCCTGTGATAAAAAGCTCATCGAAATCAAAACCCCATCTGGTGAAATGATCACCATCCCTGGAGACTCACACTATGGATTGACGGACAAGGTGTCATTATTTAAAGCATCCAAGTGTTTGAGAAAAGGATGTGTCATCTACATGGCACAAGTTACTATAAATGAAGCAAAGCCAAACCTTGAAGATCAACCAGTTATCTCGGAATATCCTGATGTTTCCCTGAAGAATTACCGGGCCTACCTCCAGATAGACAAGTGGAGTTTAGAATAGCTATCATACCAGGGGCAGCACCCATAGCTAGAGCTCCATATAGGCTAGCACCTACTGAAATGAAGGAGTTGAGAACGCAACTAGACGAACTCCTAGGGAAGGGCTTTATTCAGCCTAGTTCCTCGCCTTGGGGAGCTCCAATCATCTTCGTTAAAAAGAAAGACGGTTCGATGCGAATGTGCATCGACAATCGTGAGCTAAACAAGTTAACAATTAAGAATAGATATCCTCTACCAGGATCGACGATTTATTCGACCAACTTCAAGGGGCTAGTTACTTTTCTAAGATAGATTTGAGATAAGGGTATCATCAACTAAAGGTTAGAAGTGATGATGTTCCTAAGACAACCTTCAGGACCCGCTATGGTCATTTTGAATTCTTAGTGATGCCTTTTGGGCTCACAAATGCACCAGCAGCATTCACGGATCTTATTAATAGAGTCTGCAAACCGTATTTGGATAAGTTTGTCATTGTCTTCATAGAAGACATACTTATCTATTCTCGTAATCAAAATGATCACAAGAAACATCTTCGGTGCATCCTAGAATTATTAAGGCAGGAGAAACTTTATGCAAAGTTCTCTAAATGCGAATTTTGGATTAGAGAAGTCCAATTTCTTGGACATATGGTAAGTGAGCGTGGTATCCAAGTGGATCCCGCCAAAATTGAGGCCATAATGAATTGGGAAGTGCCCAAGACCCCAACAGAGGTTCGTAGTTTCTTAGGATTGGCTGGTTACTATAGAAGGTTCATTGAGAACTTTTCAAGGATAGCCACTCTTTTAACTTCCTTGACCCGTAAGAATATTAAGTATAATTGGGGTCCAAAGCAACAAGAATCTTTTAAGATTCTTAAACACAAGTTGAGCAATGCTCCTGTGTTATCTCTACCTAAGGGTATTGAGAATTTTGTTGTTTATTGTGATGCATCACACACTGGTATGGGTTGTGTGCTGATGCAAAATGGCAAGGTAATTGCCTATGCATCACGACAATTAAAAGTGCATGAAAAGAATTATACCACCCATGATTTGGAGCTGGGTGCCGTTGTATTTGCACTAAAACTGTGGAGACATTACCTGTATGGCACAAAGTGTGTTATATACACAAACCATAAAAGTCTCCAGCATCTGTTCAATCAGAAGGAATTGAACATGCGATAACGCCGTTGGATGGAAACTCTTAATGATTATGATTGTGAGATTTTCTACCATCCATGCAAGGCAAATGTAGTTGTTGATGCCTTAAGTCGCAAGGAAAAGGTTAAACCTATTAGGATTAACGCCAAGAGCATTGAGCTCAGAAATAGCTTAAATGAGAAGCTACTAGATGCGCAAAAGCAAGCCCCATTAGAGGCTAATATTCCTAATGAGGGATTAGGCGGAACTGTTGATCAATTAACACGTGGAAATGATGGAATCCTAAGATTTAATCATAGAATTTGGGTTCCTATCTTTGGAGGACTTAGAGATCTAATTCTCCAAGAAGCGCACAATTCAAGATACTCGGTTCACCCGGGAGGTGACAAGATGTATCAAGACTTGAAGAAGAAATATTGGTGGATGGGTTTGAAGAAATCCATGGCCACTTATATAGCTAAGTGTCTGACGTGTTCGCAAGTTAAGGCCGAACATCAGAAACCGTCAGGACTTCTACAATAACTTGAAATTCCCACTTGGAAATGGGAAATGGTAACTATGGATTTGATTACCAAGTTACCTAAGACCAAAAGTGGTAATGACACTATTTGGGTCATAGTGGATAGGCTGACCAAGTCAGCACATTTCTTGCCAATTAAAGAAACATATAATTCAGACAAATTGGCTAAGTTATATGTGGACAAAATTGTGTCCCTACACGGTGTGCCAGTATCTATTGTATCCGATAGAGATACTAGATACACATCTCACTTTTGGAAAATTTCCAACAATCGTTAGGCACATGATTAAATTTCAGTACGGCTTACCATCGGCAGACTGATGGTCAAAGTGAGCATACTATTCCGACCTTGGAAGACATGCTTAGGGCATGTGTGATTGATTTAGGTGGAAGTTGGGATGACCACTTAACCCTAATAGAATTCTCCTACAATAACCGTTATCATACTAGCATCAAGGCTGCTCCTTTTGAGGCCTTGTATGGGAGAAGATGTAGAACGCCCGTATGTTGGGCAGAATCTCGAGGTCAAGATTTCTTTTTGAATAAAATCTCGAGGTCGAGATTTCTTTTAAGGGGTGAGGATGTAACACCCTGTAAAATCGTGTCCAATAATATAGTGACACATGTTGTATTTTAAATATAGTCTGTTAAAGACCAATAAGGACTAAAGGCGTCAACATGCTCAATCTGAGCCTCTGAGTGACGATCTGATGTCTACATGCTTGAAATTTGGCATCTGAGTGACTGATATGTCAACATGCCCAGCCTCTGAGTGATATCAGGATCAACATGCTTATCATAAGCCTCTGAGTGATCCTTTGTGAAGTCCTAAACTCTCATACGTGCCATTGGTTGGACGAGAGAGTTCAATTTTGTAAATATGTGAAAGTTGGATAACCATGGCTTCTCTAAACTGCTATGCCACGTTTTGGGACACTTGTAAGCTTCTTCTTACTGCCCTAAACACCTGGCTTCACCTCCTTTGAGCTCTCCAACTATAAATAGGTGCATAAGTTCTCATTCCAACTTGCACCTTTCTCGTTAAATCACTCTTCTCCCTCCTCTGGAAGTTCCTAGCTGAAAGGAGCATCCAACTTAGTTCTATTGCATTGTAGGAACCTCTTGTAAGTGTTCCTTACTCTTGCATTTTCGTTTATAGGCTTTTTTATAGCTAAAAGTCAAGCGTTTTACGACAAACGTTTTGACTTTCGGTTAAGACCATTATGGTCCAGCCATTGTTCGAAATGAATATGGCTAAGTGATCGTATAAGGTAGGTGTTAATCCCTATAAAGGGCACCTCCTGAAGATGACGTTTGCTAGACCAAATTGACGGTTCAAAGTTATGATATTAAAAGGTCAAACAGGCCATTTTTCGGAAAAATCATAAATTGATCTTATATATGTTATAAAAGTTGGTAATAATTATTAGAACATGTAAGAACATGTTCGGCTCGTCAATTTCAGTTCTAGGGTCGGTTCGCAACCGAAAGTCGCGAATTTTGAGTTCTACTTTGACTTTCGATTCTGGCCCGATTTGGATTAGTTAGACACTGATCTAAAGTTGCATTATTATCATAATATAATGTTGCATAACCCTCAGAGGTTATATTACATGATCATAATCAGAATCCAAGTTTATGCGCAAGTTCCATAATTATGCCATCTTTGACCAAAACGCCATTTTTACATAAATCAAGGTTTTAAATGGTAATGAACTTGAAAATGAGTTTCTACTGATGTAATATTATAAGTAGAATTATTTGGGATGTTAAACCAAGTAATAAACTGAGTTTTTAAGCAATTCCTTAAACTATGTCGATAAATGACAGTTTTAGTCCTTGTGACTCATAAAATGATTTTAATCAATCTTTTCAAGGTAAATCATTTACCTACTGATATGTCATATTAAATAATATGTTTTAAACATTTTAATCTGATCCAAATGTCAGTTTTAGTAAACATCGCTTAAAAACGTCATTTTGCGACATAAGCGTCGTTTAAGCGCATAATATGGCTTTAAACCATATTATTGACCAAAACTTGATACCTACTGATTTTAAAACTTATTTTAAACATATTTACAGTAGGTACATGTCATAAACTCATAATCCCAAATAATTTATAAACTATGTATATATTACCAAAATGCCCCGATAAGGCATAATTTCGTTTTAAAACCATAACGGGCATACATTTTGATATCTTACTGATATCTTAACTTATTTAAAATATAATGGCATATAGAACTTCTCCATAACTTATCTGGTTACCTGATATCGCTAATATGCATGCGGTTATGTATATGTAACTATTTTACGGAAATTAACCGAAACGGGTTTAACCTTGTCATTTAAGTCTCAAAATCCAGAATGTTAATAGTTTACCCATATTAAACAAGTCAAGGTTCTTGTTGGGATTAAACTACATTCTATCCGATCATCGTTTAATCTAGCGTCATACGTTTTGATCAACTACGCTAGTCGGTCTAAGTCTATGATATAAATAAGACCATTAGTATTTAATTGGTTAGTTTATGCCATAATCCAGACTAGAGACTTGCCGGTAAATGCTATCAGCACTTAGTCCTTTTTGTGTACGGCTGAGTTATTAAAAATTAAAGAAGACTAGCTCAGGTAAATACTCTCGACTTATTTCCCCTATACGGGCTTTTGTTACGGTAAATTATTACCGCTTGGTCGGAAATGGGACTAATCGAACGCCGGTTCGGAATAGAAATCCGCATATTCTGTTTTAATGAGTTTTGTTTGATAAATTAAACATCGGGGGTTAACTACCGTGTCCTGGATATCCTTGGCTCATTACAATCAAAATGGCCACGACCTTAGCGCGGGTGTAGGCATACACCCGATAGACGCTCAATTATGCTTTCCTACAAGGTTGGGAGGAACTGACTCCTTCGTGAGTCCAAAGTGGTGTGTACATTAATTGTGTCTTGATTTTCGTGCCGAGCCCCGTATGTATGACAAACATGTAAATCTGTTAACAAGGTTCAACGGTCAATTAACCCAAGTTATAAAAAGATTTTTGTGCTGATACGCACCTAAAACATTTTTAAAATGTTTTCAAAATGAGTCAGTTGGGTGTATTTACTAGCGAAAGCTGATGTATTTTCAAAACACTAATCTGCAGGTACAGTACGAAAATAGGCCGGAAGTGCTTGGTAGTGATAGAGGATCTTGCAAATCCTAAATCTGCCCAAAGTCTGTTTTGTATTCTTTCCATGTACATTTTATGATCCGCCTGTGGATCTTCTATTACAAGCTTGTATTTTATTTTGTATTTTCGAACATTCGGTTTGTAATGGTAATTTTACTCCAAGACTTCCGTTGTGCCGTGTTCAATTGACTATGATGTTATCAACTGTTGTCACGATACTCCCCACCCGGGCCCACTGGTGTTTGGATTTCGGGGTTGGAAATCCGGGGTGTGACAAGAAGTATTGCTCAAGATCAGAAATTCAAAAGTTGGCGATCGAATTTTGGAATCTGAAAATGATTGGTTCAGATATTGTTGGGTATACTCAGCGATTCCATGATTTATCCAGAGTGGTGCCATATCTAGTGGAATCTGAATTTAAACGTACTGAGAGCTACATTTGGGGACTTGCCCCCGAGATTCTGAGTTTGGTTACTTCTTCAAAACCCACAGAGATTGGTGAAGCAATTGAACTAGCTGTCAGCCTGACTGAGGAGGCTATACGTTAGGGAAGGTTGCCTAAGTATGGTGGAAACAAGAAAGAATCTACTGAGGAGACCACTGATTCCAACAAACGGAAATTTTCTCATTTCAAGAAAGGCTCTCGTGGTAACCACAACAGTAACAAGAGACAAGCCGCGAGAGAAGTCAAGGAAACAAAAGCATATGTTACCACAACCACAAACACTGTGGTTAAGAAGTCTTATACTGAAACAAAAGCATATGTTACCACAACCACAAACACTGTAGTTAAGAAGTCTTATACTGGGGACGCACCGAAATGTCCCAAATGTCCTTTCCACCACCATGGGGAATGTCGAGGCCCAAAGTGTGGAAAATGTGGTAAATTTGGTCATCGCACCGATGTGTGCCGGGGAACCAATATCGGAGAACAGGGTTGCTTTGGATGCGGAGACAAAGGAAATTTCAAGAAAGATTGTCCTAAAGCAAATCAAGCACGGGGAAGAGCATTTGTAATTGGAGCTAAGGATGCTCGCCAGGATCCAAACGTAGTCACCGGTACGTTCCTTATCAATGATCACTTTGCATCTATTCTTTTTTATACCGGGGCAGATTTCAGTTTTATTTCTAAAGAATTTAGAGATATACTTGGGGTAACGTCGAGTAAATTAGATGTTCCCTACTCGATTCAGCTAGCTAACGGGATATTAGTAGAGTCGAAAGAAATAATAAGAAATGTACGTTAGAATTGGGTGAATGAAAGTTTGATATAGATCTATTACCAGTTCAACTGGGTAGTTTTGATGTTGTTATTGGGATGGATTGGCTATCCAATAATCGAGCCGAGGTTATATGTCACGAGAAAATCATTCGCATCCCCTTATCCGATGGAGAACACTTGATAATTCACGGTGAGAAGCATGACACACCTCTACAAATCATAAACTCCATGAAGGCGCGGAAATGCTTAAGGAAAGGATGCATCGCTTTTCTTGCCCACTTGGTGGATAAGAAGGCCGAGGAGCGCACGATTGAAGATATACCAGTAGTGAGGGAATATCCCGAGGTCTTTCTGGAAGACTTGCCAGGGCTACCTCCTCAAAGACAAGTCGAATTCCGTATTGATCAAGTGCCAGGAGCTGCGCCTGTGGCAAAAGCTCCATATCGACTAGCGCCTCGGAGATGCAGGAATTATCTACACAGTTGTAAGAGCTGCTCGACAAAGATTTCATAAGACCGAGTTTCACGCCTTGGGGAGCTCCGGTGCTATTTGTGAAGAAGAAGGACGGAACCTTTCGCATGTGCATCGATTACTGGGAGTTGAACAAGTTAACTATCAAGAACCGGTACCCATTACAAAGAATCGATGATCTATTCGATCAGTTGCAAGGGTCGAGTTTTTACTCAAAGTTGATTTAAGATCCGGGTATCATCAGTTGAGAATCCAAGAGGAAAGCATTCCTAAGACAGCATTTCGGTTTGACTTCCTTGTTATACCGTTTGGCCTAACGAACGCCCCCGCAGTATTCATAGATTTGATGAACCGAGTATGTAAGCCAAACCTTGACAAGTTCATGATCGTCTTTATAAATGACATACTGATATACTCACCACAAAGAAAGAGCACAAACAACACCTGAGAACCATTTTGGAATTGCTGAAGAAGGAGCAATTATATACCAAGTTCTCAAAATGCGAAATTTGGATTCGCGAAGTACAATTTCTTGGCCATGTGATGAACGAGAACGGAATACATGTTGACCCTTCAAAGATCGAGGCCATAAAGAACTGGACCACGCCAAGAACCCCCACAAAAATACGACAATTCCTAGGCTTAGCGGATATTACAGGAGATTTATTAAGAACTTCTCCAAGGTTGCTCAGCCGCTAACATCGCTTACCCAGAAGGATAAAAGGTTTGATTGGGGAGAAAAGCAAGAATCGGCGTTCCAAGTATTGAAAGAGAAGCTATGCAAAGCACCAATACTATCCCTCACGGACAATACTGATGACTTTGACGTGTAGTGTGATGCATCACATCAAGGCTTGGGTTGCGTGTTAATGCAACGAGAAAAAGTTATCTCGTATGCGTCATGGCAGTTAAAAGTTCAAGAAAGGAATTATACCACGCATGACCTGGAGCCAGGTGTTGTGGTATTTGCCCTGAAGATCTGGCGTCATTATCTATATGGCACTAAGTGTACCATATTCACAAACCTTAAAAGTCTTCAACATATATTCAACCAAAAGGAACTGAATATGCGCCAGTGGCGCTGGGTGGAATTGTTGAATGATTATGACTGTGAGATCAAGTATCACCCGGACAAAGCAAATGTTGTAGCAGATGCTTTGAGTAGAAAAGAACGAGTCAAAACATTACGGGTGCGAGCTTTAGAGATGATAATCCAGACAAACTTCACTACTCGAGTGCGTGAAGCACAACAAGAAGCATTGAAACTAGAAAACATTCTAGCGGAATCATTAAAGGGAATGGAAAAACAATTGGAACAGAACAAGGATGGAACCTTATATTTCATGGGAAGGATCTGGATTCCCTATTATGGTGAATTGCAAGACTTGGTACTGGATGAAGCACACAAGTCCAAGTACTCGATACACCCAGGATCGGACAAATTGTACCAGGATCTGAGAGAATATTATTGGTGGCCTAATCTCAAGGGAGATATTGCGACCTATGTTGGGAAATGCCTAACTTGTGCAAAGGTCAAGGCCGAATACCAAAAGCCATCTGGGTTATTACAACAACCAGAGATCCTGATCTAGAAGTGGGAAGAGATATCAATGGATTTCATTACAAAATTACCCCGGACCTCTCGAGGTTATGACATGATCTGGGTTATCACTGATCTGTTAACCAAATCAGCTCACTTTTTACCCATCCGAGAGAAAGATAGCACGGAAAAGCAAGCTGCCAATCTCGATAATCTCTGATAGAGATGGTCGCTTTGTGTCACGGATCTGGTAATCATTTCAAAATTCATTTGGTTCTCGCTTGGATTTAAGCACAGCTTTTCACCCACAGACCGATGGTCAGAGCAAGCGAACCATTAAAACATTAGAAGACATGCTTCGGGCCTGTGTGATGATTTAGGCAGAAACTGGGATACTCATTTACCATTGGTAGAGTTTTCCTACAATAACAGTTATCACACCAGTATCAAGGCCGCGCCATTCGAAGCACTATATGGACGAAAGTGCCGATCGCCATTATGTTGGGCAGCGGTCGGTGACAGACAACTCATTGGTCCCGAATTAGTACAAGAGACCACAGACAAGATATTTAAGATACGTGAGCGTATCAAAGCGGCCCGAGATAGACAAAAGAGCTATGCGGATCATAGACGCGAACCATTATCCTTGGAGGTCGGAGACAAAGTATTGTTAAAGGTCTCACATTGGAAAGGCGTAGCTAGATTCAGGAAACGCGGAAAGCTCAACCCGAGATATATTGGACCTTTTGAAATCTGGCAAAGATTGGTACAGTGGCTTACAAGTTAAAACTACCAGAGGAACTCAATAACGTACATGACACATTTCATGTGTCCAATGTGAAGAAAAGACCGACTAATGACACAGTTATCATTCCAGCGGAGGAAATTCATGTTGATGACATATTATAATTCACCGAAGAACCAGTTGAAGTCATGGACTGGATGGTCCAAAAGACAAGAAGAAGTCAAATCAAACTAGTGAAGGTTCGCTGGATTTCGCGTCACCGTCCCGAGTATACGTGGGAGCATGAAGATAAAATCAAGTCAAAATACCCCACCTGTTCGAGAAGACTCCTTCAATGGATGCCTCAAGCTGAATTTCGGGACAAAATTCTTTTTAACAGGGGGAGTATGTGACAAATGGCAAATAACCGGTAATTCCGTACAATTTAATCACTATTTTATATTATAATCTCATGCATAGTTATCGTAATTTAATTTCAAAACTTAGTCGTACATCATTAAGGCAAGTAAATCTGATCATAACATATACTGGTTTTCGTTACGACGCGAAACAAACCAAAACAATGCCCTAAAAGTGTTGATAGAAAGTGCTGGACGCACTAAATGCGGTGACACTAACTGTGTCGGTAAACCCGCTAAAACGAATCAGAACAAGATATAACGGCATGATTGATGCCACCTGAGTCCATATGCAAATGAAAACACATATTTGAGATCAACTATTACAATAATACATAAATTTCCATTATAACGCCTAAATTGCAAAATTGTCCGTTTCGACCAAAAAGGCGACAAATGTCAATTTGTCCGCAAGACTAATTCGGAGAATTCCAGATGTAAAGGTAAGAATAACACAATGATAATCATCCTAAAATAATGTGAGAATAGCAAGAATGCCCAAAAGACATCGTTTCCGGTCATTCGTCGAACAATGCACAATTCGACTGAAAAGCGGCCGATTGTCGAAACGACGAATACTATAGTGGCCGATAGCCTCATCCGGGCATCTAGCGAACTAGTTAAGGCTCATTTGGAACTCGGAATCCATTCAACTAACATGAGGTCACGGAAACACAACTTTCGGAAAAGTTCGACGGCGGAACATAAAAGTGCTGATATCGATCGAACGATCGAAAGAAAGACATTCGGCCATCCTAACTCATCGTATATTTGTCTAGCGAACTAGTCATGCATAGTTTTGGATCGAAAATGCACTAATTAGACACCATATTAATTGTGGTAATCGAAAACACAGGCTTCCGGTACTAAATAAATAGTTCTGTTTATTAGCGATTATTACGACGATGAGCGATCTAGCGACGTATCCGTCATCCGAAACTTATATAGGAGGATCATGTGGATTAAATACCATGTAAATACACCCTAAACTCAAGGCTTATGCTTAAGATGCTACAGGATTAGCCCTAACCACTATACTTATCATAATGACCAAAATATCAACAATTTTAACATGTGTAAAAATTGAAAGTTACACTTTACCCCCCCCCCTTCAATTCATGGCTACAAGTCGGCCCCATGCTACTTGATTTTTGTTGAAATTTGAAGATCATAAGTATGGTGCTTAGATACTTGATGGACTTGAAGTATGATTAAATATATATCATATCTTCTACTTGATCCTTACCATTTTCTACAAAAAAAAAGTTGCAAACACCCTTCCTTTCTTCCCCTACCTCACAGCTCAACACCACCACCTTGAACCACCATTGTGGCACCCTAAATCACCACAACATATACATCTTAAAGCTCAATCAAGACCCCTAAAGAAGCTAGTAAGGATGGAGATCATTAGGGCTTCCTAAGGAGCTTCATTTTCTTCCATAATCTTCAAGAAACTTGTGCACCCTTTATAAGCTAAACTTCTCCATAATCTAGCTTATTTTTATGTTTAGATTATTAGTGTACAAGTTGATCATCTTGAAAATCAAGAAAAGATAAATCGAAAACCCTAACTCACAACATAATAATAACAATAAATATTGTTTATTTTGTGTTGATTATATGTTTATATGATTGTTAGTTAGGATGTTGAAGTTGTTTATGTTGAAAGAATGATACAAGTGGGATGATCTTGTGTGATTTAGTATAAAAATGAAGATTTAAACATGTTAAGGTTTAAATCTAAACAAGATCATCAACTACATCATCCATGAAAAATACTACAACTTAAAGATAATTTTTATGCACTTGAATGATTTTCTAAGAAGTAAACACTTATATTTAAGTTGTAATCACCTTAAAAATGTGTAGTAATCAAGGGGGTTAAATGCATGGACTTGGTTAAATAACATGATAACAGTTGTGTTTTGAATGATTTTCTAAGAAGTAAACACTTAAAAACCCACTTGATTTACAAGGATTTTAAACTATAAAAAGTCATGGATGATGTTTCATTTTGTAAAATAAATATTAGATGGTTAGTTGATGATGATTATGAGCTTAAACAAGTTTTAAATACGTTTTTAAAACGTGGAAAACGCCATAGTTTAGGGGAAACTATGGCCGAAATTTTCTAAAAATCTAATCGCAATTAAAACATGATTAGTGGGGTGATTAGTGGGACTAAATGCGATTAGTAACTTAAATTGTCATTAAGTAGACTCTAATGACAAGGGTTATACCTAAATAGCCAAGTGTTTAACAAAGTTATAAATATATATTTATAAGTAAAAATAAATGCTTTTTACAAATATATATTTCTACTTGGAAAATAATACAAGTATTTATATACATATTTGTTACCAATAAATTTGTATGTGTACATATGTGTATTGTATGTGTATGTATTAGAAACTTAGGGTATTCACAATAAAATACCCCACCATATACAAAATACAAACACTTTAACAATGCACCAAGTATTTGTAACATAATTAATATATTCTTGAAAAGCGTCGACACAATAAATAGGACAATCGAAACAATGCGAACAATAGGCGGTCATTCAAGATTACACCGTCGCGTCGACGAACAACGGGCGATTCTCGATGAAAACGAACATGTAGTGAACGACGCCGACGACGAGTCTAAATATAGATTTAGACATTCATCATATATATATATATATATATATATATATATATATATGTTATCGAAACCAAAATCTGAAAAGTTAAAAATATAAAAGTTAGAAAATTATAAGTTAATACTTATAAAGAAATGGGCTTTTATAAATAAATTTGGGCTAGTCCCAAATTGTAAAAATCATATGCTAGGCCCAATTCCATAGTATTTTTGGACAAGGCCCAAAACTAATAAAAGCCCAAGAAGATATAAATAACATGGGCTAGGCCCAAAGAAATAAAATACATGGGCTAGGCCCAATGACATAAATTACATGGGCTAGGCCCAAAGATATAAAACTACATGGGCTAGGCCCAATGACATGTGAAGGGCAAGGCCAAATTTACACATGATTTGGAAACAGTTATATATATATATATACATATATATATATATATATATATAACTGTTTCCAAATCATGTGTAAATTTGGCCTTGCCCTATATATATATATATATATATATATATATATATATATATATATATAGAAAATATATATAACAATATTAATCGAACAAACAAATACCAACACTATGAAAACATTTTAAGTTGTTCAATCATAACAAAGAAATACATAACAAGAATTCAAGATGAACAACAAGTACAAGGTCCATTGAGACCTAGGTGTCTAATGAAACCAATACGCATGTAGGTTACTTACGTTGCGGACACCGATCGATAAGTAGTACGACTTAACGGAACGCAAAAACTGTGAGTTCATGTCCCTACTTTCAGTTATTTCAAGTTTTATTTTAAACTATCGAGGGGAAATACATGTCATGTAAAAACAGTATGTTAGCTATGAGTTAGCAGATAACAGATCACTGTGCGTAAGTAGGATGATAACAATAGTAACCATTAATCACTTAGTGACCAAGGTGCAAAAGAAGTAGATCTATTGAGTTTGAGACCCGCTCCACTCCTGGTTGGTATACCCTTTTAGAGTGCTTTTGTTATCCCAATGATGTCAAAGAAGTCTCGGTTTGCTTACTTACTTATGGCACAAGTATGGTCAGGGTGCTCGCGACACACTGATAGATCCTTAAATAACTCATTGATGCTAATAACATACTTCGATTTCAATACAGGTTTTCAAGGATGACATTTTGATACGAAAACATTAAACTACATGAACAAGCCAACTTTATGTTGATTTTTAAAATTACATGTATTTCAGGACGCATGACTTGAGCTGGTGATGGGATCCGGGTATGGGATTTGTCTAGACAACGATGTACCACTTTTTGGAGGGTTTGCCTTTTATATCCCAACTTCATTTGGGTATATAGGGGTCAAAGCCTCAATATGAATTTGTGATGAAAACAATGTCTATTTTGAAACAATGTGTTTTTTTAAACTATGTTTGTAAGTGGTAATCTGAGACAGATAACAATGTAGTTACAATTTTGAAAATTGTAAATGTGTAATGAAACTTAGTATGGCATGACATCGATGTTATTTAATATTGTTTACTAAAATGGATGCAATGATTACCTATTAGTCACACACTTGCGCTTCCGCTACGACCGGGGTGTGACAACCCACACCCTGTAACTACAAACTCTTCAACTCGGCTAAACCAAATAGGTGCTATCGGTCAAAGGGAGCTACTAGGCTCCTACAATGGTTTTAAAGCATTGAGAGCACATTCCGCCATTGTCAGTGTTCTAATGAGCGCAAGGTAGAGTTTGCTTCGAGTGTTTTTCTAAAACGCATGGTGGAATGGAATAATGAGAGATAGAGGTGCGGATGTGGCTATGGCACTAACTTGGGAGGAACTTAGAGCCCTCATGATGAAAAAATTTTGCTTGCGAAATGAGATAAAGGCTCTCAAAGATGAATTCCATGATCTCAAACAAGATAGTGGTGAGAATCGTGCCTACACAAATCGGTAAGAAGAACTGAGCTTACTCTGTCCCACTATGGTTATACCATTAGATCGTGCCATTGAGAAGTATATCGAGGGTCTACCTGATCAAATCCATGAATATAGTCAGTAGTAGCAAGCTAGCGACCGTTAGGGAGGCTATCGAACTAGCCGCAACCCTAACTGACTCTCAAGTCAAGAAGGGGAAACTTCCCGTAGTGGTGGTAAAAAGCCGTCTGCTAAGGTCACCCAAGAGAAACCATCAGAAACAAAAACCAGACCCTCCAAGAATTCGAGGAAGCGTAAGGCTTCAAGAAATTTTGCTGTAGTTACCCCAATCCCCGCTAACCAAGTGACACCTAACCAAACAACCCAACCTCCTACACAAAAGTGATATGCTGGTAACACACCCTTGTGCAAACAATGCAACCGTCACCACCGAACTCATTTACCATGCTACAAATGTACTCATTGTGGATGACTGGGTCACTTGGTCGACACCTGTCATTTTGCCGTTGCCCCAAACGAGATTTGGTCGTATCGACAATCTCCAAGTGAACCGTTGCACAAAGAATTTACTCATTTTAAGGAGTTGATACGGAAATGTCCCCACCATCAAATTGAACAGTGGGAGTTGGTGAATTGCTTTGTGAAGGGGTTAGATATGGAAGAGTGGAAATACCTTCAGTCCACTTGCAACGAGTACCTTTGTCACACCCCGACCCGCAGCGGAAATGGTGATCGGGGCATGATTGGGTTTTCATCAAAGCTCATGACATTTACTATTAAGTTTCATATTTATTATTTCCTTTTAAAGGAGAACATTACAATCAACATACAAGTACAACATGTTCTATACATTTATCAAGACTTCATTATTTTTCTTCTAAGGCAATTTCCTACGTGTTCCTTGCTTCAACCTGTCCACCTGTATCATGTGTAAAAATAGGGTTTTGGGTCAACAAAAAGTTGGCGAGTGAATCTTTTTTAAACATTTGAAAGGATTAGTTATGTTGGTTATTTGAATAAAATTGTGCATAACCAAATATGAATAAACGTAAATGTAAATTTAATCACAAAACACATAATATCAATAAATGCACAAGCACACACCAAATGATGAATAATGAGATCAAGGCTCAATCAAACGGAGCCGATCGAATGAGGCACCTGATGCTCAACTCGTCTCCCACGAGGAACTGATGGGCCTAATGCATGATTTGCACACAACTTGACAAGAATGTAAACACGTATCACAACAACAACATAATCACATAATCTCAATTAATGCACAAGCACACACCAAATGATGAATAATGAGGCACCTGATGCTCAACCCGTCTCCAATGAGGAACTGATGGGCCTAATGAATGATTTGCACGCAACTTGACAAAATGTAAACGCACATCACAACAAACAATATTTACATCTCGAGTTTAGATCATATCATGGTAATAGCACGAGTTTGAATAAATGAAATAATTAAAGCGACACATGATACACCCCAAAACATGAATAAAAAGGGGAATTTGTAAGGATTCACTCACAGTGGGTGCGTTTCCTGGATGACGATGAATGCGCACGAATTTTAGGATTTGATCGACGAGGAAAACTAACCTAGAATAATAACGAAATGGTTCGGTAAATAAATGGATTTTATTTGAGATTAATAATTTTAATTCATAACCTTAATAGGATTTTTAGATTTATTTTTGTGAGTTTAAGGACATTTTCTAACATTAAAAATATTATTTTTAAGTATTTTTAAATAATTTTCTGATTAAATAAATTAAAAAAAGAAATAAAAAATGTTGACTTTTGACCATGTTGACCGTTGACCGGTCGAACTGTGTTTATTCTATGCGCTGAGTGAGGTTCGAACTTGTGACCTCCCGTATACGTGCACGCAGCTCTACCAACTGAGCTACGTGTCTAACCCAAAATATTTCTGATTTTAATTATATTTATATACTATTTAGATTATTCAGAATTCTATTTAATTAAAAAGGTTTTTAAAATCATTGAACCGGTGTGAGAGCCTGGACTCGAACCCGCGCCCATAGCCTTGTATTGCACACAACCCGACCAACTCAGCTGTGTGACTAACCCGAATGATATGCGATTTTAATTACATTTATATACTATCTGCGTCTTAATATATATAAGTATTAAAAATTGTTGGAAATTTGTAAGAATCGGGCAGCGTGTTAAGACTCGAACTCGGGACCATGATTTAAATTTGCACACAGTCCACCACTGGACTGTGTGTCTAACCAGGTATATTTACCGGTTTTAATTTCCTTTAAATACATTTCAAACTTCATCTTCTTCAATTTATGAAACCAGAGGATCAACCCGACTGTTTAATCAATAATTCTTATTGAATTAGTTGATTGATTATTACTGATAACGAAAATAATTTAAACAGAAAAGGATTTAAGGATGTTGTACCGAACAGAAAGTTTTTCTCTGATTTCTGGCAAGAGTCGTCGGTTCTGATTGGCGACTTCCGTCTGAGTGAATCAATTAACAGTTTTGGTCAATGAGTTGTGCAATTAAGTTACTAAGCAAGGGATATCAGGGTTTTAGATGATTGTACCGATTCACAGCGAGACTTCAGAATTTTCAGTGACTTTCCGGCGAGTGCAGGAATTCTCGGTAACGTTGTCTGAGACGGATTCTGGTTGAACGATTTATGTTAATACTTGTCTAATAATGGATTGTAAACAAAAGAGTCGAGAAATTTACCGATTTGGTGTAAGTCTCGGTTTTCCGGTGAAAGTCCGGCGACTGTAAAATATCTCCGGCGAGTGCTAAAGCTTCGAGAGTTTGTGCGATTTTGAGCGAAAAGATTACCAGAGGTTTGAGTGGGTATTTATAGGGAAGAAACAGAATGTATTGAGTCCGAATTTGGTCTTGATTCGTGGTCAAGGTTTCTCCGGCGGTTATGACTAAAATCAAGGGTCAGACATCGGTTATAACCGATGTCTTAGTCGGTTAGCGTGTTTTGGTCAAAAGGAAATTGGCCAAAGTCGCGGATTGCCGGATTTCCCGGTGACTGCGAGTTCTGAGCGCGTTGACACTCCGGTTTTGAATTCGGATTCATCTTAAGTATTATTTGTTTCGTAATATTAACAAAGAAGGCAAGTGGCGGAGTGGTATGTTGTGTGTTTGTTGAAGCGGCTGACCCGGGTTCGAAACCCGGCAGCCCTATTTATTTTTTATTCACTTATTTTTTATTAATTATCAATTATAGTTTTTTTATTCTAATATATTTATTAATTAAGTATCGTTTAAAATTAATTTGAGCAATAAATGTGCAATGAAAAATTATGACTGGATATTCGATTAATAAACGAAGAGGGTTTGGAAAACCTGTTTTTCGACGGATGTTACAACCTTGTTGAACAACCATGAAGAAGACGATTGGAATTTCTTGTAGCGAATGAGCAAAAATTCAAAGGCCGTTGAGTCGGCCGATCGAGCCAAAAAGCATCCATTCTCAAGGTCTCTCCCGATCTCGACTCAAATTCTAAGGATCAAATTACTACATTCGAACAGGAATTTTCCCGGATGAAGAAGAGGGATTTGGGCGTGCTACAATTTACCGTGTCTGAAGATCGTAGTGACATTGGACACTGAACCGAAGAGTACCAAGTGAATATGGCACAAACCACCAACGAGGTGAATCAAGTGTACGGGGATCATAAACAGTTCAACATGAACTCAAACACTTATCACCCCGGTTTGAAGAACCATCCTAATTTCAAGTAGGGTAATGCGTTGAACCAAATGAACCCGAATTTTCAATCGGGTAACCAAGTTGGATCTTCATACCAAAACTGCAAAAGTGGTTACCAACGGTCCAACTACAACCAAGGAAATAACCAAGGGTACAACAACCGTGACAATAACTATCAATGGGGTTACAAACAAGGTGGAAAGAGTGCTGGTAATTCAAACTCTCAATCAGGTAATGATGACATGTTGAACTCCAAACGTGACGTGATCATGAATGCTATAGAGATTCAGTGTAAGAGATCAAGATGGAAATGAAGAAGGAGTTTAAGGTGCGAGACAAGTTGCACAACGCGCTGGAGAAGCAAGTGGGCCATTTTGTGGAGGAATGGCCCAAAGGAGAGGAAGTGATGGAAGACTTCCAAGCGATACTACAGTGAATCCCAAGCGTCAAGATCGGCTCCGAATAACATCCGCGAGGTACCAATTAACAAAATCTCCTTACGTATTCGAGTCACCACCACCTCGGTTTGTTGAAGGGGTGGTGGAAGATGTGAGTGATGAGATTGAGGTTGAGGTTAAAAAGTACCAAAGTGGTCAAACGGGTCAAAATAAAAGTTTTTCTAGAATTATTAAAAATTAAACCCATTGTGACCACTTACATTCCAAAGGCTAAGGATAACTGGTTAAAGGGTAATACCGCCCCTTAACCCGAAGCTTTATTAGAACCATCCAAGAGGGTAGTAAAGAAACGCGCTCACAACAAGAAGAAATGTGGGAAGCTTTAAACAAGTTAAAATCAATATACTCCTATTAGATGTAATTAAGCAAGTCCCCTCCTGTGCTAAATATCTGAAGGACTTATGCACCCAAAAGATATCTCAGAAGTTTCCTAAGAAACTTGATTTAACCGAAAATGTGAGTTCCATTCTTTCGGGTGCACTTCCATCTAAACTTCAAGACCCCGGGGCTCCCATTATTTCTATTCAGGTGGACGAGTTGAAAATGACCCGGGCACTTTTGGAGCTTGGGAAGAGTTTGAGTATCTTGCCAGGTAGTTTGTATAACCAATACGAATTTGGTCCACTTCGAGAGGCAAACACCACTGTGGTGTTAGATTGTTAGCCGATTTGACCGCCAAACTACCACGTGGGATAGTCACGCATGTAATAGTTAAAGTCGAGGACTTCTATTACCTGGTGGACTTTCTTGTATTAGATTATTTCTCCTCAGACTGGACTAAGCAACCCATGGTTATTTTGGGTGGACCATTTTTGGTAACATCAAATGCCCAAATCAATTGCAAAACGGGCACGGTCGACATGACTTTTGGGATTAACAGTTCCTCTAGTTAATGATGAATGCAATATGGTGGAATTTGTTGACTAGTGTATACCACTATTCGACACGATGAGAAAAACACAATAGAGGAATGTGTTATGTTTGATAAGTTACAGGTGGAGACGAGTCGGAGCATGGATGAGAAGGAAAAGAAGATGGAAATGCTAGCTGTGAAAGAGGGAAGACCACCATGGACACACCAAGTGGAAAGTCTCCCAAAGAAGATAGACACAAAGCTACAACCTTCTTTGATGGAGTCGCCGACGGTAGAGTTAAAGGTGTTGCCGAAGCATCTAAAGTATTTTTACGTGGGTGAAGGTAACACGCTCACAGTCATTATTGCATATAACTTGACCGGGGATCAAGAAACGAAGTTGATGGGGTGTTACTTTGCTAATTTGAAGGGTATTACTCTCTCGATAGTGATGCACAAGATCATCACTGATGAAACAGTAACTCCCACAAGAGACACGCAAAGACGGTTGAACCTGAATATGCGGGAGGTGATGAAGAATGAACTTTTGAAATGGCTAGATGCAGGTATCATTTATCCCATATCGGATAGCCAATGGGTGAGCCTGACATAAACAGTTCCCAAAAAGGCGGGTATTCAAGTCATAAAAAATGACGCAGGTGAAGAGGTAGCCACTCGGCTGGTAACCTGTTGGCGAATTTGTATTGATTATAGGAAGTTGAATCCGCAACTTCCAAAGATCACTTTCCTTTACCTTTCATTGACCAAATAGTAGAAAAACTGACCAGACAAAAATTTTATTGTTTTCTGGATGGATATTCCATACACAACCAAATTGTCATTCATCCAGAAGACCAAACCACGTCCATATTTACTTGTCCTTATGGCACATTTGCATTTGACGAATGTTATTTGGACTATGTAATGATCCCGCTACCTTCCAAGGGTGTATGATGAGTATCTTTTCAGATATGGTGGAGGAGTCTTTGGAAATTTTCATGGATGATTTCTCTATTTTTGGGTCATCATTTGATACATGCCTGGACCTACTAAAAAAAGTTTTAAAAATATGTGCTAAAAAGAATTTGGTTTTGAGATGGGAGAGGAGCGATTTTATGGTTCAAGATGGAATTGTGTTGGGGCATGTAGTGTTGAGTCGTAGGATAGAGGTTGATTATATGAAAGTACAAGTCATCTCTACTTTATCCTATCCCATGAGTTTTATTATTACAAGAGTTCAACCTGAAGATAAGGGACAAGAAGGGTAGTGAGAATGTGATAGCCGACCACTTGTCACGGTTTATGGTAGAGGAGGGCTCTACAACTATAGAAATCAATGCAACCTTAGCTGATGAGCACATTTTACATGTTTCCACCTTACCATGGTTTGCTATTTGGTTACAGGTGAATTGCTAGCTCATTTGATAGGAGGAAGAGCTTGTATTTCTTGTCACAAATGAAGTTATACAGATTGGAGGAACCGGACTTGTTCAGAGTTTGTGCGGATCAAGTCTTGAGAAGATGCATATTGACCAACAATGTTAAAGATGCTTTTGAATTCTCTAAAAATTGTGTCGAGTGTCAAAAGTTAGAGAATATAGCTAAACAGGACGAGATGCCCATACTGTAATATCCAATATTACAGTATTTCAACGTTAATTAAAATTTTGGTAAAATTATTTTTTTTCAATTTAAAAAAAAACAAAACAGATATTAATCACTAACAGTTTTCTTAGACAAAATTTATATACATTTAAACTTTTATATTGAATAAACTTTTTCTTACAAATAACATTTTTTGTTTTATAAAAATTGGAGGACTAAAAACTATCAAGTTAGTAAAATATAAATAACAAAAGAAATCACTAAGTTTGAATCTGTTCTATAAGAATTCAAAATCTCAGGGACTATTATGTTGACATTGCAAATTTTTAAAACAACAATATCCATCCCGCAAATCTGGTTGCCTTTTCCGGCAAGTCCGGCGAAGACTCCGACGAAATCGGAACAACCTAATCCGTCCGATTCCACTCGTTCTTTTTGCGTTAACATTTATCTCCTCCTTAAACACATCTATATCTTTATCCTCGTAACGAAATCCGCGGTTCTTCATGTTTATCCATGAACCCGTCACCTTAGAAAACCTGCAACTCCATCATTAACCGTTTATCATTCCAAACGAGCATAAATATACAACCCTATACCCCATACGAAGTGGCCCCAATTCACTTTCTGTTAGGACCCGTAGGTTAAACTCAGAATTTGGAGATAGAAACAGAGACTCTTTTTGCAACAATTTATCTTCTACTTTCATTCAATAAACATGGTGGCTTTATATAGCCTTACAAAGGGAAATATGTAATGCAAACGTGTACAACTGAAAGTAAACATGTTGGATAATGGGAAACATAGGTGATAATGGAAAACATGGGAAACTACGTGGGAAATAAACGTGCAGATGCATGCAAGATTAATGCAACTAATAGAAAAACGTGGGTTTGCTGGAGTTAGGGTTGTTGACCCGTATCAATTCTCCCCTCCTCTAAAACGGGCTTGTCCTCAAGACCGAGCCAAGGTGGGCGGTATCCGCTTGCATGAACAAAAATTTAGGAGGTTGACAACGGTGACGGGGCTAAAAACGTTCGTCTCAGTTGAAATAGAGACCCCCAGCTCGGCGTGTTTGCATTTCAGCAGCCGTAAGCTTCTTGATGGGTAGTGGTTGTGCCGAAGTGGAAGGAGCGCCCAACAAAGACTGGGTTTGGGTTCGTTCGGTTGACAAAGGTGGCAAACCCGAAAGGTTTGTGTCAAGAAGACTGGCGTGAAATTTATCTTCTATAAGCTTAGCAATGGTGTAGGTATCATGGAGGGTTCGAGGGTGATGTAAGGCGAGTTCAGATTGAATTTCTTGTTTGAGACCCGAGATAAATCAATTCTTCAAGATTTCCGGTGTCAAGCTGACAACACGGTTGCTAATCTTCTCAAACTCAGCTTGATAAGCAATCACCGATGTGGTTTGGCGAAGCTTAACAATGTAGCCTGATGGTTTTCATAAGTGGAAGGGCCGAACCGGAGTTCAAGGGCCCCCACAAATTCCGGCCATGTACCCAATAAATGGTTGTTCTCCAAATGTTTGTACCATGATAATGCTTCACCAACGAAATAGAAACATGCAATTGTGAGGCGTTGGTTGACCGGAACATTGTAGAAGGTAAAATAGTTCTCGGCTTGAAATACCCAGTCAAGTGGGTTGGATCCGTCAAATGTGGGAAGGTGAATTTTTGGTGTTCGCATGGCGGAGTTATTCGGTGGTGGGTTGTTTGGTGGAGGGTTGTTTGGTGGTGGGTTATTTGGCGATGGGTTGTTCGGCGGGGTTGTGGTATTCGGTGGTTGCTGGGACGGGGAGCAAGACTTGCGACGGCTGTGGCTGCGGCGGTTGGAAGTTGGAGATGGCATCGGTGAGGGCTGCTAAGGCAGTGTTAAGGGTGGTGTGGAGGGCAGCAAATTGAGTGGTCATGTGGGTGGTATTGGCATCGAGCCGGTCTTCAAGGATGGGTTGCGAACTTCATCGGTGGTTGAGGTGCAAGTATCTTTTTTTTGGAGCCATGTGTGAGTTCAAGGAATGAAAGCACCAATCTTAGGAGCCGTAAGTGGGTTAAACTCAGAATTTAGAGATAAAAACAGAGACTCTTTTTGCAACAATTTTTCTTCTACTTTCATTCAACAAACATGGTGGCTTTATATAGCCTTACAAAGGGAAACATGTAATGCATACGTGAACAACTGAAAGTAAACATGTTTGATAATGAGAAACATGGGTGATAACGCTACTTGGTGTGGGTGATGGCTTTCCTTGGATGATGATCCTCTACATCACCACCATGTAGGATCGGTATCAGGATAGGCCTAAAGGGGATTGACTAGGAAATGGAGGATAGGGCTAAATATATATATATATGTATATATATATGTATAGGTGTGTAGAGAAGAAGAGAGAGAGCACCGTCTCCAACATCCACGGCTAGACGTCTACGACGAGCCGAACCGCCGAAAATGGTGTTGAGGGCGTCGCCGGGCCTGGACGACCCCACCCGAGTAGCCTAATGGAAAACATGGAAACTAGGTGGGAAATAAACGTGCAGATGCATGCATACGTGGGTTTGCTGGAGTAAAGGTTGTTGACTCGTATCACTTTCACTCTCAATTCTTTCGCTGTTTGTCTCTCTACACTCGCCGGAGTTCATAAATTTTGGTCAATACATACGCCGTCATTCCGAGCCCAATAGGTAACAATCTTACTTGCTTTTCGTTTGTTATTGCATACAGATCTAAAGCCCTCGATTTATTTCCACGAAAACCAACCGTGTATGATCAATTCTGATTTGCAAGAAACTAGGGCTCCTAACTAAATAGATATGGGGATTGGGAGTTAATACAGTTTCAACATAAATAACTTTTAAAACCAGATTGTTCAAATTTGCTAAAACAACCGACCCGTGGGGAGACCCGGGTTCGATTCTGGTTACCCGCCCCTTAACACTAATTTTTGTGATTAAGCCCTTTTATTTATTTTTATAATCTGTTTATTATCTTATTTAACTATTTGTTTTGTAACACAATTACTAACTGAGCTTTTTTTTGTTATATAATACAGATTATTTATTAAATGTACTATGTTATATATATATATATATATATAGGAGAATCATGAGAAACTACATATAAATCAGAAAACTAAAAAATCCTAAAAATCATACCTTTTTTTACAATTTTTTTTAAAAAAAATGCTACTTTTTATGTATAAAAAATCTTTTACTTCACATATGCATTATATATGTACAGAATATGTGCATTATATGCTTAGATTTAGCTATTAAGTTTAGTTTTGCTTTTAGAGTTAGGTTTTTTAGGGGTTTTAGGATTAGGTTTTTAGAGGGGGGTTAGGTTTTTGGAGGGGTGCGGGTGAGGGGTTTAGGTTTTTTAGGATGGTTTACATTAGAGTTTGAGTTTAGGTATTTTGGGGGTGAGAGTGGGAGGTTTAGGTTTTTGGGGTGGAGTTTAGGCTTTTGATGGAATGGTGAATTTATTATTATATATAGTGATTTTTATTAAAAAATCAAAAACAACTGATACGATTTTTAGTCTTTTTAGGTAGTTTTTTATTTTTTTCATTTAACTAGTTTTCTCATAATACATCATATATATATATATATATATACATATATATATATACATATATATGTATTATATATATATAAACCTGATTAGGCAACTTTAATAAATATAAAAAATAATTTTATAGAAATTATTTTTGACAAATAATTTTACAAACTTAACAATTATTGATTTAATTAGTAAATTATACACTTTAATTGTTATAAGTTTATATTTAATTTCTCACATCTTGTAATAATTAACTTGTAAATTAGTTGATTATTTTCCTCTTTTAAACGAATTAAATGTTTACCTAATCTACAAATATACATAGTTTGCTTATAATTCGTTGTATTTTCATAAAAAATAATATCTAACCATATTATATAATGAATATCGCTTATTAAGAACTCAGATAGTCTACCAAATAATTGTTAACTATTTTCCATACAATATTTCACTAAATATACAACCAAAACCCTAGCTAATCCCAAAATTAGTTTATAGATCCCTCTAAAAACCTAGTATGCCTTAGACAGTAAGCATTATCAATTCATTAAATCATGATAGATAGGGTAACACTTTTGGGATTCTCTCAACTTATTCAATACAACCAGCTCGTGTAATCAATTACTTGTGAAGGTGAGTACATAGTTTTTCCCCTTTACTATTTTTTACATTTTTGGGGTATTTCATGTGTCCATTATCAACAATACAATATCTTACACAACTACTTGCATAATTCAATTCCATGGTTGCTTGCTATCTTATTTGCTATTGTTGTACTTGTTTGCCAAATATTTTAAATACTACGTACATTCATTAACTACAATATACGATATATCTATTAGCATGACAACCCATTCCCACTCCTTGGTCTTTTTAGGGGAAATCCTTTTGAGAATGATAGAAACAGAAACTAATAACCAGTCAACTAAGGTTTGGATGTACCACTTATTTGTTAACTAAGTTATACAATTGCTATTTGATACATGCTACATCATGAATTGTGAACTTTTATGTATCTATTATACGTACTTACCTTATGTGCTCACCGGCTTTTTAGTTGACCTTATTTTACACATGTTACATGGAATAATCCATGAAGATGCTTTCAAGATTTCTGATCACATAGGATGTTGCCTGATCTAGAATAATTTGATATTGAATTTGTTTTGCTTGTTGAACTATTTGTTTATTTCAATTAATGGATAATTTTTAAAAAGATACTAATACTTGAACTTTAGTTCCCTGTGCTTTTAAACCATATACCAAAGTATTGTCTCGATGTTTCCGTCATCGATTGGGTGTTACAGATTGTTATCAGAGTTACGATTATAGAGAATTAGGTTATTAGACTTTCTAAAACCTAGAATATAACCCTAGGATTGCCTTATCTTTTTGCGTGTTTCTAACTACCATCCTTGTCCTTATCCCTAACCTTACCTTATCAAAAATTTACAAACTTAATGATTACTTATTTAATTAGTAAATTATACACTTTAGTTGTTATAAGTTTATATTTAATTTCTCACATCTTGTAATAATTAACTTGTAATTAGTTGATTATTTTCCTCTTTTAAACGAAATAAGTGTTTACCTAATCTACAAATATACATAGTTTGCTTATAATTCGTTGTATTTTCATAAATATAATATCTAACCATATTATATAATGAATATAGCTTATTAAGAACTCAGATAGTCTACCAAATAATTGTTAACTATTTTCCATACAATATTTCACTAAATATACAACCAAAACCCTAGCTAATCCCAAAATTAGTTTATAGATCCCTCTAAAAACCTAGTATGCCTTAGACAGTAAGCATTATCAATTCATTAAATCATGATAGATAGGGTAACACTTTTGGTATTCTCCCAACTTATTCAATACAAACCAGCTCGTGTGATCAATTACTTTTGAAGGTGAGTACATAGTTTTTCCTCTTTACTGGTTTTTACATTTTTTGGGGTATTTCATGTGTCCATTATCAAAAACACAACTACTTACACAATTCAATTCCATGGTTGCTTGCTATCTTATTTGCTATTGTTGTACTTGTTTGCCAAATATTTTAAATACTACGTACATTCATTAACTACAATATACAATAGATCTATTAGCATGACAACCCATTCCCACTCCTTGGCCTTGGGTAAATCCTTTTGGGAATGACAGAAACCGAAACTAATAACCAGTCAACTAAGGTTTGGATGTACCACTTATTTGTTAACTAAGTTATACAATTGCTATTTGATACATGCTACATCATGAATTGTGAACTTTTATGTATCTATTATACGTACTTACCCTATGTGCTCACCGGCTTTTTAGTTGACCTTATTTTACACATGTTACATGGAATAATCCATGAAGATGCTTTCAAGATTTCTGATAACATAGGATGTTGCCTGAACTAGAATAATTTGAAATTGAATTGGTTTTGCTTGTTGAACTATTTGTTTTATTTCAATTAATGGATAATTTTTAAAAAGATAATAATACTTTGAACTTTAGTTCCCTGTGCTTTTACACCATATACCAAAGTATTGCCCCGATGTTTCCGTCATCGATTGTGGTGTTACAGATTGGTATCAGAGTCACGATTATAGAGAATTAGGTTATTAGACTTTCTAAAACCTAGAATATAACCCTAGGATTGCCTTATCTTTTTACGTGTTTCTAACTACAATCCTTGTCCTTATCCTTAACCTTACCTTATCAATAGATTAGTTTCTCATCTCATCTTTGTATATGGTTTTCTTGTTCTATCCTTAGACTTTAGGAAAATACCTAGGCTTAAAGCCTAAATTTATTTTCAAAATCTTATCAAAGTCTTAAGTTTTAATAATGTTAAGAACACGTACAATCTGGAAGTGTGGATGCCTATATACTGAGTTTTCTAGCTAGGCAAGCATTTCGTATAAATTCCAACTCGAGGAACCAATTATGCTTACCTGGGAATTGTTGAAGTGAGTATCCAGTTATAGGCTAGCATGTCTTCCCAAACATTATCTGAACTATTACTTTGATTAGTCAATGTTTTCATTTATCTGTTTTAATTAATGGATAAATGATTACGGGCCTTCGTGTTATTTGATTTACATTCCATTATGTCACACCTCGATTTTCGTTGTTGTGGAAGCGTCGGCGAGGTGTGGCCAGAATGGCAATCGTTGCATTCAACCCAATAAATGACAATGTAAAACATAATAAGATGTTCATCCATACATTTTATTTAAAACAAATTTACAATCTACAACATTGTTCAAAACTTTTAAAAAACACAAGTTTTACAACACTATAGCTAGAAACTGGATGGCATCAAATTGCTTGACTTCACAACACACAGACACGTTTTTTCCAAAGTTGTCCACTAGTTACCTGTGATACATGTTAGTTTTGAAAAACGTCAACAAAAGTTGGTGAATTCATGTATTTAGTTTGTATCAAATAATTCTTGAAAATATTTGAAGTATTGAATCTAGTATGTAATTAAATGAAACTTGTAAGATTATTAGTGTTTTGCAAGGGCACTAATCAGTATGCCGAATAGGAGGCAGCCAAACCTTGACGATAAGTTGTGTCTGAGACACTCGTTTTAGACACAAAAGCACTCTATAACAATCTATTCTTATTGCTGTTCAGAGTGGGGCCCTCCAAAAGCCAATAGATCTATCACTTTTGTTCCTTGGTGCTTGTTTATTCATTAATGGCCCCTTGGTTTAATCATATCCGCATGTAATCTAAATATTTTCATTTTTTAAAGCAGTCATACCAATTGAAACATGTATTCTCCCCGAACGTTTAAAAACCTTAAAATGATTAATTAAAAAGGGGAAACATGAACTCACAAATTCACGTCCCGTGTAAATCTCTATGTATTGTTTGCTTCTTCATTAGCTTTCTCAACCTACAAGTGTTCTAATCCCATTAGACACTTAGGTTTATGATCGTTTTCGTACAAGTATTCATCTAGAATTCATAATTCTACTTGTATTTGTTTGCTTTCTTTGTTTGTATATATACACATATACTTCATATATGTATTCCATCTCTTTCGTGTTTGATTGGGCCTAGCCCAAGGGTTAAGTATAAGAATTTAATTCTTATGTTTCATATGTGTGGGCCTAGCCCAACTTGTTTTATATGTGTGGGGCTAACCCAACTTATTTTCATATGTGTGGGCCTAGCCCAACTTGTTTCATATGTGTGGGCCTAGCCCAACTTGTTTTATATGTATGGGCCTAGCCCAAATGAATTTGTTTAAAGTGGGTCAAGCCCAAAATAGGTTTGTTAAAGTGGGCCTGGCCCAAATTAATCATGTAAGAGTGGGCCTAGCCCAAAATAGTTTATGGAAGTGGGTTAGCCTAAATTAATATGATAAAAGTGGACTCTAGCCCAATCTAGTTTGTAAAAGTGGGCTCTAGCCCATTTCAGTTTATAAAAGTGGGCTCTAGCCCAATTTAGTTTATAAAAGTGGCTCTAGCCCAATTGAACTTATGAAAGTGGACTCTAGTCCAATTTAGTTTATAAAAGTGGGCTAGCCCATATGATTATTTAATTAGGCTTAATCCATGTTTTAAATACTTACTAGTAATAATTTATAAAAATTAGTTTATGAAACTACTAATATTTTATATACGTTTATTTTTATAAATTCTAGTATGTATACATTTTGTATAGTGTGTGACGGTTTGTTTGTGTTGACCATTTCGTTTGTGCCGTCCGCTTCGTTTGCGTTATTCGTTTCGTTTGTATCGTTTGTTTCGTCTGTGTAGTTTGTTTCGTCCGTGTCGTTTGTTTGATATGTAAAAATTGTCCGTTTTTGTCTGAATTGTCTTATTGTCCGATTTGTTAATTTATGTCCATCTTTGGACAAAAATATTTATACTTGTCATGTTTTAAGTATATATATAAGTTCTTGTACATTTTGTGATATTTATATTTTTGAATTTATTCCTACTTGATCTAAATACATAATATTTATACACAAAATACACATACATACTTGATATATATATATATATATATATATATATATATATATATATATATATTATTAGTTTAAGAAAACTCTTAAACTTTTTCATCCAAATTTTTGTTTAATCATGATTAAAATCCTTAGTCATTCAAAATCTTTAGTTTAACCATACTTTAATGATAATAAATTTTATACAAATTTTTCCATAGTTTCCCTTAAACTATGGACTTTCCCATGTTTAAATAAACATGTTTTAAACCATTTTCAACTCAATTAATGATCAGGTATCCATGACTAGCCTTCTAGATCATAAATCTCTAACAAGGAATGTTATGAACTTGTAGTAACTTTAACCTTCCAAAATAGAAACTTTATTAATGTTTTTCATCAAAAACTCTTAGATCATCATTATATATAAAAATACATACTTTATGTAATACATGAAATCTTTTTAGGTGTGTAGAGATGTTCATAACACTTCTAAAAATAGTACATGTTCATGACCTTTCCAAAAATGGAAACTTTATTACTGCTTTTCAACAAAATTTCTAGATCATGAGTTTTAAATAATAATCTATACTTTGTGTAATGCATATGACCATTTTAAGTGCAAAAATCATGTCCATAACATTTTTGTTACTAAATATTGCTAGATCTAAACATGCATGTGTTTAGATCTTCATTTTTAACTATTAAATGCAAGATCACTTCTACTATAAAATGACAACTTCATGATCATCAAATAAGTTAAATAATCATATTAGTATGTTCATTCTTGTCATTGTTTTAAATGATTTTTATGTAAGATTTCAAGATGATCTTGTACTTTTTATATTAAATCATAATATAAGAATGTAGTTATAATGTATGAAGCTTACTACTAGCTTGGTGAGCAAGATGAAGGTGATGATAATATGAAGAAAAAATGATGATCCAAGAGCTTTAAGTCTTGAGAAAATGCTCCAAGTGGGTCTTCAAGTCTTGGAAAATCTTTGTATCATTCATGCACCTCCATATTTGCTAGTAATCCTTGAGTTTGAATTGTAAAAAAGATGAATATGTTGGATGATGGTATGGCAGATTTTTGGGAGGGAGAAAGAAGGAGATTAAAGGTTTTGGGTGATGTTGGAAATGGGGAAGGGTGGAGTGTGGTTTTGATTAATGTTCTTACACTTAACCTACACTAATCATACTTCTCCTTGTTCCAACACATCAAGAAAAGTGAGTGGGCATGGGGACCCACGTGAGATAGGGAGTTGGTTTTAGTTTTTTTTAAATCTTGATATATTTTGTAAACTTTATAATCTTGGATGTTTATATATATTAGTTTTTATAAATTTTAATGACCCAACACACTAAAGTGATGTTATAATATGTAAAACTAAGTCACTAGGCTAATTGTTTCGTTGTTCGGTTGATAAATTCGGTTCAGGCCTCGTACCGGGTTAAATACTGACATTTTGTGTTCTTATGTAATATTATCTACATACTAGCCTTTGTACAAATTTTATTGTCCAATTTATTAATCTAACTCTCCTGATTAATTAATTTGTATTTCAGACTCAGTTCCAGTACTGGCTTTGTTGTCGAGTATTTACTGAACTATCCATGTAGCTTTAAAACCTAAAGTTTAAATAAGGGTTTTGTGTTGTTTTTAATACCCTACATATTATTGTAACCCCTCGTTTTTTCGTACTTTCCTTAATTAGAAAGTGTAATCGAATTTCTATTTATGGAAACTTGTATTCGTATCGCATTCGTATTTCATTTCCCAATCTTATAATCCGAGACTTTGATAGTAATAAAATTCATACCTGATACATACTTGTCTTACATACATTTAACTGTTAAATACGTGTTTACATACAAACCGATACTTGTTATACGTGCAAATACTCATACGTTCATATTTAATACCTAAAACATACTTACATATACATTATACAGAAAACATGCGAAAATATCAAGTTTACCATGAAATGAAAGATAAACTAAGTTCACAGACTAAAAATAACATAATCCGGAGAAAGTTGTTTCTAGCTCATGGATTGGGCAAAAGTGTGTTTGTTTGATTGTGTTTCTTGCATTTAATACTCATCTAACTCAACCCCAAACCTCAACTATAAATACCCACCTCCTCCCACACTCATTTCACACCTCAATCATCTCTTCTCTTCTCTCTAAAAGCTCCAAGAGCTCTCTTCTTCTAAAGATTCAAAGTTTCAAAAGTGAGTTTTACTCACACTTTTCCCTCCTTTGATCTTTTCTTCTTCTTCACACTTGAAACACCTTTGGGAATACTTCCATGGGTTTTCCATGGAAAACCAACTAGGAATATCACCCTATTTAAGGTCCCAAGTGTAAGAACCTTCTTGTTTTAATAGGGTTTTACCCACAAGTGTTGTATCCTTTCAAGTTTGTTCTCGAAACAAGACTTGAGTTGGTAGAGTGTGATCACTTGGAAGCCTTGGCTATCTTACCTTCGATCCACCACCTCACTTGATTTTTTCGATTACTTTTGTCTTTTACTTTTTGTTTAAACTTACTCATGACCATCCTTGTCGTCCTTGTGACGACTTGTGCCTTGGTGAACTATACAAAAGAGTTTTAAAAAGGAAGGTTATCCTCCTACCTCCATGCATGACTTCTATGAACTTCCATGATGTTTATGATTTACTTATTATGTACACTGTATATATTCACTAACCGAACTCTTGATGGTAATCAAATGATTGTCCGTCATGGTACTAGGTTACATCACCTACGTACTTAATCTCTCGTTACGATTCTAATGGGTAACATAACCCATGAAAACACATTAACCCGAATGGGTCTTATAGTGTCAAAAATGAGTATTGAGTCTAGATGATTATTTTCTCGTATAACATACTTTAGTATATTTAAATTCCTAAGTCCTCCATTATCGTTCGAATACTTACCAACCTATGTTCTCCTCATGAAGGATAACTCGATGTTCCTCCAAGCCCTTCACGGAAGTAACAAGGGAAGCTTTTGAAAAATGTGAGTACACTCGACCCACTTTTCGTTTACAACACTTTTGAGTGTAACATGTTTACTTATACCAAAACCACAACACTTAAACTTTATTAAGTGCACAAACAATCCTATACACCTGAACACTTGATATGATTACTTGATCTTATATCTTGGACATTCTTTATGTGATACTTTAATCATTAACTTCTTTTAAGCCTTCGTTTGACATGTATAAGCACTTTAGGAAGTAACGCATCCCCCTCCATCGTGTAATCTTGAGGCCATGTTAAAACATCGTGATTGCGTTAAGGGTTTGACTAGTAGTATTGCATGCCTTGTAAATGCTCTTGTAGAATCATTATTGCCATGAGGATTTGTTTAAACTTTATTCGTATACGTATGCTATGCTTAAACTTGTGTACTCGCCTTTGCTTTTGCATCGAATTGTATTTTAGAACATGTTGCAGGTTGATGAAGAGGATGTTATGAAATCAAATAGCAAGGACTTAGATACAAATATTTAGACGTTTAGGTTGATGCTGTTGTATCAATTTTGTTGTATTTTGTTTGTTTAATTGTTGTATTTGTTTCAATGTTGTATTTTGACAATTATTCTTGAAATGAAATTCGATTTTAAATTAAATATTGTCATTATTAGTGTTGTGAGTAATGAGCAATCTTGTTATTGTCTCACTCTGATGTTTCCGCCATCAGTTGGGGTGTGACATAATATTTATTTTTTGAGTTTCAGACATTTGTTGTTTCGTATGCGGAGTGCTGTACATTTTACAAAATTGCTGTATTTTTCTGCGGACTGGACAATTTGGTGTTTTAATGAAATTTTTCCGAAAATTAATATTTGCACATTATTTCCAACTAAAGTTTCCGTATAATAATGATCACGGACATACTTAATTTCTCGTTTTTTCATGTCGGACTGTACCGCAACTAGTCCTGACATGTACAGTGTGTTCGCGTTTCTGCCGCCAGTCTAGGATATAATTTTATATGTTTCTAATTGTGGCGGGTTTGTCATCATACTAAGCTATGATTTTGTAACTTTCCTAGACCTTTAAGGCTCAATTAAATAAAATCAAGTAAAAAATTACTAATGTAATAGTTGTGTAAGCTTTACGAATTTACTGGTATGTTGCCGTATGTCACACATTATTGCCTGACCATTTTCTCTTTGTTATCCTATCTTTAACCTAATAAATTTCATTCTCTCTTTTTGATAGAATGCCTCCTTTTCGTGAACCTCATAACAACAATAACCAAAAGCTGGAAATTGCAGCTCTCATTGCTCAACAAATCGCTGCCATACTTCCAAATTTGGTTAATCAACTCAATCAAGCTGCCAATGCGATTATGAAACAATTGTGAAAAACGTGAATGTATTAGGAAGGTGAAATGTAAGAATGATGAGTTGGGTTAGCTAATCATGGGTTATGGTGCTACTTGTAGTATTATGAAAATACTAGTATGAATGGACGTTGTTTATGTGCGTACGTGTAATCTAGCTGACCATGTGGTAGTTTGTGTCTTAAAACATGAGTATGAAATGTATATGGTGTCATTAGTATGGTCTATTACATTCAATATGGACATATGTTTCTAAGTTGGAAGTTTGTACTCTTGACCGTTGACTTTTTGAAAAGTCAACGAATATGTGAATAACATGGATTGGCTTATGAATAAGATTGTAAGATTAAGGAATAATCGCATGATATGTGTTAGAACAATGATGTGTTTGTTTGATGAGGAATTGAATTACATGGACATTGAACAATGTGATAGTCAATTCATGTTATGCATGTTAGATATTGACTAATGAAAGTCAATGTAACTAAGAGTCGACAATGAATGTGATGTGAATGAACATGCATACTAACTATAATATGGACATGATGGCATGAAAGGATAGGAATCACATTAGCATGGACTCAAGCATGTAAGGCTAATGGGTCAAGAGGAGGCAAGGAAGCAAGCATGAACACGGACGCTCAAGGTAAGCGAGTCTCGACCTTAACTCCATGTATGTTAATGAATGTATGTATATAAATATATGCAAGATATATAGGAATCATGGTAGGATGAGTACATAATAAAGGAATCAAGGTATGGAATGTAGAAACAGATTTAGTATAATTATACCGAATCCAAATAATTGAAAAAACGGGAAGTCGAGGGCCAAACGGTGTCAACCAGTAATATGGTAGTTCATATGAAGGGTAAGTGAGTTAGGGTTTTGGCTTAAAGAGATAGCTGACTCTTTAGAGATATTTAAATGAGTCAGAGTATTAGCTTAAAGAGCCAGCTGACTCTTTAGAGATATTCAACTGAGTCGGAGTTTTGGCTTAACAAGTCCGATGACTCTTTGAGATAATCAAATGAGTCATCTATATGTATATTGGAATATATATATATATATATATATGTATGGACATATGGTAAGCAGGTACGTATGGCTTTAATGGTCTGGTAGTAGATGAAAACCATGTATAGGTATGATTAGAAACGATTCGAAATGGGCCAGCTTGAATACTTGTGTGATAACTGTTATTGTATGAGAATTCCACTAAAGGCTAGTGAGTGTCCCAATTTCCGCCTAAGTCCATTACACAAGCACGAAGCATGTCTTCTAAAGTTTGAATTGAGGGTTCACTTTGGCCATCAGTTTGGCGATGAAAGTTTGTACTTAGATCTAAGCGAGATCCAAAAGCCTTTTGAAATGATTGCCAAATTCTTGACACAAAACGACCATCTTGGTCAGAGATTATCGAAATAGGCACTCCGTGCCTTGCCACAATCTCCTTGAGATAGAGTTCAGCTAACTTCTCAGTTTTATCTTTCTCGCGTATTGGCAAGAAGTAAGCTGACTTGGTTAATCGATCAACAATTACCCAAATCATGTCGTGACCGCGAGAGGTCCTGGGTAATTTAGTTATGAAATCCATGGAAATTTGTTCCATTTCCAAGAGAGAATTTCAGGCTGTTGTGACAATCCTGAAGGTTTTTGGTATTCGGCCTTAATTTTAGCACATGTTAGACACTTTCCAACATAAGTTGCAATATCACCTTTGATATTAGGCCACCAATAATATTCTTTAAGATCATGATACGTTTTATCTGCTCCGGGATGTATGAGTAGTTGTATTTATGAGCTTCATCTAGAATTAGATCTCGAAGACCACCAAAATGAGGAACCCAAATTCTACTCAAAAAGTACAAGGCGTCGTTCTCTTTTGGTTCTAGATGTTTTTCCATACCTCTAAGCATTTCTTCATTAAAGTTTCCTTCCTTTAGTGCTTCTCGAAGACCGCCAAAATAAGGAACCCAAATTCTACTCATAAAGTACAAGGCGCATATTTAACTCTTTCTGGTTAAATATATGTTTAAGACTGTTGTGATCAGTAAAAATTGTGCACTTAGTGTCGTAAAGATAATGCCGCTATATTTTTAAGGCAAATACCAATGCACCTAACTCTAGGTCATGTGTGGTATAGTTCGCCTCGTGATGTAACACCCGACCACGTAAAACAACAAACTGCGACGGAAACGTCGGGGAGTTATGTCACAGAAATATTGTTTCACAATTCATGGAATTTAAAATTTTGTTTTATTAAGTTAAATGTTTACATTGTCTTGGGATAAACAGAAACAACACGTAAATAGATTGTCTTTCATGTTTTAAGTCACTAAGGCCCGCGTCCATTCCTACGTGAAGCATGCATCATATTATCAAGCATTGACTCCTTAAACATATGTGAAAAGAGAGTCAACATAAAAATGCCGACGAGTACATAGGTTTTGTGAGGGTGTCAAATTCGTGGCTTTGTATACATATTACAACACCTCGTCTGACTACAAGAGTCGTTAAGTGAAAACCTCGTATCAAAAGTGTTTGATATTGTAATACAATTAACCAACTAAAACAAGTTGGTTAGAGTTGTGAAAACCTTGTACCCATGAATCTTGACCAAACTGTTTCTTTTGTAAAAAAAAAACCTTGTAATAGATTGATTAAAAAGAAAACTTCGTATGGTTTATATCTCTAAGTGAAAATCATTGTGTGACATTGTTCAAAACCATTTATCCGTGTTATAAACCATTCGTCCGTGTTATAAACAATCGTCAGTGTCATAAACCAATTGACAATGTTATAAAAAGTTCGTCTGTGTTTTAATTGTGAAAACTTTTGATCGTTCTTTAATGAACACATTCAAACCTGTGTTGACTATACCACTAAAGAGTATCTTTAATAGACCACCAAAGGGTCTCTTTAACTAGACTAACAAATCAACAAATGATTTGTTAATCGGAAACAGTTTGTGTCATTACCCAAACTTACACCAAATCCAGTGAACATTCCGAATGGGATTGTCAGTCCTATAGTACCATAACATACTATTGCTCGGCTCGGCCAAAAATGTCATTCGTGTTATGGATAACGCATCAACAGGCTGTTCACATTATTGAAACCGTATTGTTTTACATATAACCATAGACATTGTTTTTGAAAACTTAAAAATGATTTAGCACATATGAGTCACCCCAAAACATTTGCAAAATGGAAAAGAGGGGAACTATGTACTCACTTGGGATTGCGAAAGTATTCTTGATCAACAGAATAAACAAATCTCAAACGTGTCCTAATGTGTCAGATAAATATGTTAGCGTGTCGGGACTACAAATAGGAGATCGGATAGAATCAAGTCTTATAAACAAAACGAGTGTTGGAACTCATGTGATATGGTTTAACAAACTTAATATCTGATTTGGAAAGGATCCTAAGTGCTTTTGACCCATTAATTGACTCGTTAAGATAGTTTACGCTACTTTAACGGGTCATTAGCGTAAACTAGTGAATGGTTAAACATGTACTATGATAAGTCTTAAATTCCCAAACATGTTTGAAAATGTTATAACATCAGTTTATATGTCAAAAATTTTGTTACATGTGTTTAAAATGGATTTATGTGCAAAAGGGCATTTTGGTCAATTTTTAAAAAAACACAGAAGTAACTTATCATAACACTAACCAAACGACGTGACCATAAGGTATAACCTCAGTAGGTTATTCCTTATACAACTATGGTCACAAATATGTGTTTGGTCGGATCCTAAGATCGACCAAGCGGGTCGGATTCGAAAGTCAAAGCGGTGGTCAAGACCGCTCGACTTACGACCCTAAATAAGCACTAAACTAGAAGTGATGAGTTAGACATGTCAAAATATGTCTAACTAAGTTTATAAAACTGATTTGGTATCAAAAATTGGTGTTTTGGAACCCGAAAATAGTTCCGTCGTATAATGCACATCATGTGCATTTTTGACCGAAACTTTGACTCGTCACTTCGACTAGTAAACGTGGTAATCTGAAGGTTATCGTTAGGGACTATAACCTTCGTGATTACGATCACATTGCAAAGTTCAAATGAAATTTGACTTGACCAAATATGGTCATAACTAAAAGTCAATCAGGAAGCCAAACTGTTTGACTTTTAGCTCAAAATAGCTAAATTAATGAAAGAACTTGAAGAACACTTTTGGAACTCAAGATAGGAGGCTTCCAAAGGCTGGAAACAAGCTCCAAGAAGGATAGAAAGAAGAACTTCACACTTTGCTTTGAAGTGTTTTGAAGTCGTGTGAAATAAAAAAAATGGAAGAATCATGGGGTATTTATAGTATTTTAGGATTAAGGAGGTGATGACAAGTGTCCTCAAGTGTGGATTAGTGTCCTAACATGTGTCAACACCAAATTAAGTGTTGAAAAATTAGTGCTAGGTGTAAAAAATTCGAGATATGTGGCAAACTTGGTGAAGAAGCAAAAATCTTTATTATTTTTTTACATTTTTGGCCCTTGGACTTGTATTTTCACTTGTTTGCCGTTTGTAACCCCTTTAACCTAATATTTAGGTTATATAAAGGTGTTAAGACATGTGTAACTTGGATTATGCCCGAAAATGTCATGGATCTCGGTTCGTTTGGTTGTACGGTTATATGTTTCGCAAAAATGCGTAAAACGCTTTAACGAACACGAAAATGATCGAGATTGTGCAACGATTGACATTTTTGCATTCTCATCAATAAAATACAAGATTTTATTGAATAAAAAAATTGGATTGATACACATGGTTCGTATCTTGAATACGGACCAACAAACTTTCACAGTTTGACGAAAATAGTCCCTGGACTTGTATAAGCGTGTTTTTGTCATATCTTACCCTTCAAAACTTATATCTAAGTTATGTAAAGGGTATTTAGGGTATGTGTAGCTTATGTCCTTTTTTTCAGAGTGTATGTCGCGTTAAAATGATTGCGTTTGAGTGTCAGTTAACGAATTACTTCCACAAATATTTTTGAGGGTTCGAAGTTGTGCAAGAAAATGAAATTGTGCAAATGTCTTAGATAATTATACAAATTTTGGAAATAAAACACAGGATTTCATTGAATACGAAATTGTTTGTAACTATGCAATGATTGAAAAGGCACAATGTCACAGTTTCCCCTACTTTTGGAAATTTCATCCCGAAATTTAAGTAGAGGAAACTTTGTAAAAACAGATGTGGATATTTCACTTTCATCTGATCCTCTCGTTCCTAAGTAAATCTGGGCCACGTTTGGATTCCCAGCGAACTTTAACTATTGGTATACGTCTACACTTGAGTTTCTTGACTTCACGGTCCAATATCTCCACAGGTTTCTTGACAAAGTGCATAGTGTCATCAACGTGAATTTCGTCGAGTGGAATGTGGAGGTTCGTATTGACTAAACACCTTTTCAAATTGGACACGTGGAATGTTGGGTGAATATTCCCAAGTTCAGGAGGTAGCTCAAGTCGGAAGTCCACCTTTCCGATTCTCTCAACGATCTTGAATGGTCCAATATATCGTGGTGCAAATTTTCCTTTCTTTCCAAATCTAATCACACCTTTCCAAGGGGATACCTTGACAAGGACGTGATCACCAACTTGGAATTCCAAGGGCTTGTGTCGTTTGTCTGCATAACTCTTTTGACGACTTCTAGCTGTCAGAAGGTTATCGCGAATTTTCTTTACTTTTCTGTTGTGTCGTGAATGAGTTCAGGTCCAGTGAGCTGAGCTTCACCGACCTCATTCCAGTATACAGGTGAACGACATTTTCGACCGTATAGAGCTTCGAAAGACACCATATTGATGCTGGCATGATAACTATTGTTGTAGGAGAATTCGACCAATGGTAGATGCGAATCCCAACTACCACCAAATTCGATCACACATGCTCTAAGTATATCCTCCAGTGTTTGAATTGTCCTTTCAGATTGTCCATCCGTTTAAGGATGATAGCAGTGCTCAGATTGAGTTCGGTTCCCATGGCAGATTGCATGGTCTTCCAAAAGTGAGATGAGAATCGATTATGTCGATCGGATATGATGTTCAAAGGAACACCATGACCAGATACAATCTCATCAACGTAGATCTTGGCGAGTTTGTCAGCAGATAGATCCTCACGAATTGCCAAAAAGTGTGCTGATTTTGTTAGACGATCGATGATTACCCAAATGGCATCATGACCCCTAGGTGTGCGCGGTAGTTTAGTGATGGGATCCATCACAATGTTCTCCCACTTCCATACCGGTATTTCTGGTTGCTCAAGTAAACCAGATGGGTGTTGATGTTCTGCCTTAATTTTAAGACAAGTTAGGCATTTAGACACATACAAGGCAATGTCCTTCTTCATACCCAGCCACCAATACTGGGTACGGAGATCCTTATACATTTTTTTTGCACCAGGATGGATTGAATAACAAGACTTATGAGCTTCGTCCATCAATAAGGTGCGGAGATTGTCTTGACTAGGGATCCACAAACGGTTCTTGTAGTAGAGTAATCTGTTGTCTTTTGTTTCGAGTTGAAGTTCGAGATTTTGTGGCTGCTCATTTTTCAACAAGCTTTGGGTCACACATGTATGTTGTGCTTGAAGGATACGTGTCTGGATATCAGATTGAACTCGAACACAATGAAGTTTGACACGTTCCTTATGACTAAGCGCATCAGCCACAACATTAGCCTTACCATGATTGTAGCGAATCTCGCAGTCGTAGTCATTCAGAAGTTCGACCCATCGTCGTTATCTCATGTTTAGCTCCTTTTGATTGAATATGTGTTGGAGACTTTTTTGGTCAGTGAAAACCACACATTTCGTACCGTAAAGGTAGTGTCTCTAAATTTTGAGAGCAAAAACTACGGTTCCTAACTCAAGATCATGAGTTGTGTAGTTCTTCTCGTGGATTTTCAATTGTCTGACACATAGGCTATGACTTTGTCTCTTTGCATGAGAACACAACCAAGGCCTAGGTTTGATGCATCATAATAGACAACGAAATCATCGTTGCCGTCAGGTAAAGATAAAACAGGTGCATTACAGAGTTTTTGTTTCAGTGTTTGAAAGGCTTCCTCTTGTTTGGGTCCCCACTCGAAAGGTTTATTCTTCTGAGTCAAAGTGGTGAGGGGAACCGTGATATTTGAAAAGTTCGCGATGAATCGTTGATAGTATCCAGCAAGACCAAGAAATGAACAAACTTCGGTAGAAGTAGTAGGTGTAATCCCTAATCGCACTGATTTTGGCGGGATCTACATGTATACCTTGTTCGTTAACAATGTGTCCCAAAAATTGAACTTCTTTTAGCTAAAATTCACACTTGGAGAATTTGGCGTAAGTTGTTCTTTCTTTAGGAGTTCCATCATTAGACGAAGATGTTGTACGTGATCGGCTCGAGACTTAGAATAAATGAGGATGTCATCGATAAAAACAATGATGAACTTGTCTAAATAAGGTTTACAAACCCTATTCATTAAGTCCATGAAGACGACAGGGGCATTCGTCAAACCAAAAGGCATGATAGTGAACTCGTAATGGCCGTATCGAGTGCGAAAAGCAGTCTTGGGAATATCTTCTTCGAGTACACAAAGTTGATGATACCCAGAACGCAGATCAATCTTTGAAAAGTAGGTTGCACCTTGTTGCTGATCAAAGAGATCAACAATGCGAGGTGGGGGATATCGATTTTTGATTGTGAGTTTGTTGAGCTCACGATAATCGATACACATATGGAAGGATCCATCCTTCTTTTTCAAGAATAGGATAGGAGCCCCCCACGGTGAAAAGCTCCGACGAATAAATCCCTTGTCTGAAAGTTCTTGGAGTTGCTTTGACAACTGTTGCATTTTAGAAAGTGCAAGATGGTAAGGAGATTTGGCAATTGGGTTGGCACCAGGTACAAGGTCAATACGAAACTCAACTTGACGAATTGGGAGTAAACCAGGTAGCTCTTCAGGAAACACCTCAGGATATTCCCAAACAACAGGGATGTCTTGAACAGTTTTGCCCTTGCCTTTTTCCTCTATGATATGTGCCAAGAAGGCTGCATAATGCTTTAGTAGGTATTTTTGGGCCTGGGTACAGTTCATGAGTTTTAGGCTACAAGAGGGTTTCTCTCCGTGAACTTCTAAGGTTTCGCCAGACAAAAGAGGTATATGAACAACCTTGTCGAAACAGATCACCAAAGCATGGTGTTTGGTTAACCAATCCATTCCTATGATGATCTCAAAACTCCCGAGTTGCATTGGTGTGAGGTCAATGGGAAAAAGGTGGTTATCCAGGTTCAATTGGCAACTACGAATGACATAGTCAAGCACAAGGGGTTCACCACTAGCTATTTCCACCATTAAGGGTTTTCCTAGTTTAGTTCTAGGCATCCTAGAAGAAAACATGAGGGAAAATATGTAAGATTGACATTGGATAATCAAGAGAGATGTTAAAAATATCAACGAAATATAGGATGGTGGTCATTCGTTCGTTACTTAAAAACAAACAAACGACACACGGTGACTAATCAAAGTAAATGGGTCTTTATAATGTATCACGAAGACATGGTTTAGCCTATAAGTGGACACTCACCCCAAGAGTTCCCAGGTAAGAGTAACTGGTCCAATAATGCGGATTTGTACGAACACTCAAGCCTTAGACAGAAAACTTAGGGTACAGGAATCGACCCTTCCAGATTGCACGTGATCACATTAATAAAACCCAAACTTTGACAAGATTTTGAAAATTTACACGGCTTTAAGCCAAAAAAAAATCATCTAAGGATAGATGATTGATTTTCAAAACGAATTTTTAACTTGTGTATTTGTTTTGGTAGTCACCTAAGGATAGGTGATAGAATTGTTTTAAGAATCTAAACGCAAGATAACTCGTGTTAGGGTCCTAGGAAGGATATAGTATAGGTCAAAGCATTACTAATAACCTAATTCCCTATAACTATAAGCTTTGATATCAATCTTTCTGTAACACCCTGACCACTTAAAACAACGAACCACGGCGGAAACGTCGGGGAGTCATATCACAGAACTATTGTTTCACAACTCATGGAATATAAAATTTTGTATTATTAAGTTAAATGTTTACATTGTCTTGGGATAAACAGAAACAACACATAAATAAATTGTCTTTCATGTTTTAAGTCACTAAGGCTCGCGTCCATTCCTACGTGAAGCATGCGTCATATTATCAAGCATTGACTCCTGAAACATATGTGAAAAGAGAGTCAGCATAAAAATGCCGGGGAGTACATAGTGTTTGCAATATTGCAACACCTCATCCGACTACAAGAGTCGTTAAGTGAATACCTCGTATCAAAAGTGTTTGATATTGCAATACAATTAACCAACTAAAACAAGTTGGTTAGAGTTGTGAAAACCTTGTAGCCATGAATCTTGACCAAACTGTTTCTTTTGTAAAAAAAACCTTGTAATACATTGATTAAAAAGAAAACTTCGTATGGTTTATATCACTAAGTGAAAATCATTGCGTGACATTGTTCAAAACCGTTTATCCGTGTTATAAACCATTTTTCCGTGTTATAAACCATTCGTCCGTGTTATAATCAATCGTCAGTGTCATAAACCTTTTAATTGTGAAAACTTTTGATCGTTCTTTAATGAACACATTCAAACCTATGTTGACTATACCACGAAAGGGTATCTTTAATATACCACCAAAGGGTCTCTTTACCTAGACTAACAAATCAACAAATGATTTGTTAATCGAAAACAGTTTCAGTCATTACCCAAACTTACACCAAATCCAGTGAACAGTCTGATAATGGGATTGTCAGTCCTATAGTACCATAACATACTACTGGTCGGCTCAGCCAAAGCTAATGAATGTCATTCCTGTTATGGATAACGCATCAACAAGTTGTTCACATTATTGAAACCGTATTGTTTATATATAAACCATAGAATTGTTTTTGAAAACTTGAAAATGATTTAGCACATATGAGTCACCCCAAAACATTTGCAAAACGGAAAAGAGGGGAACTATGTACTCACTTAGGATTGCGAAAGTATTTTTGATCAACAGAATAAACAAAGCTCAAACGTTTCTAATGTGTCAGATAAATATGTTAGCGTGTCAGGACTACAAATAGGAGATCAGATAGAATGAAGTCTTATAAACCAAACGAGTGTTGGAACTCATATGATATGGTTTAACAAACTTAATATTCTAATTTAGAAAGGATCCTAAGGTGCTTTTGACCCATTAATTGACTCGTTAAGGTAGTTTACGCTACTTTAGCGGGTCATTAGCGTAAACGCGTGATCGGATGGTTAAACATGTACTATGATAAGTCTTAAATTCCCAAACATGTTTGAAAATGTTATAACATCAGTTTATATGTCAAAAATTTGGTTACATGTGTTTAAAATAGATTTATGCGCAAAAGGGCATTTTTGTCATTATTTTTTGTAAAACATAGAAGTAACTTATCATAACACTAACCAAACGACATGACCATAAGGTATAACCTCAGTAGGTTATTCCCTATACAACTATGGTCACAAATATGTGTTTGGTCGGATCCTAAAATCAACCAAGCGGGTCGGATTCGAAAGTCAAAGCGGTGGTCAAGACCGCTCGACTTACGACCCTAAATAAGCACTAAACTAGAAGTGACGAGTTAGACATGTCAAAATACGTCTAAATAAGTTTATAAAACTGATTTTGTATCAAAAGTTGGTGTTTTGGTGCCCGAAAATAGTTTCGTCGTAAAATGCACATCATGCGCATTTTTTACCGAAACTTTAACTCGTCACTTCGACTAGTAAACGTGGTAATCAGAAGGTGAAATTGTTAGGGACTATAACCTTCGTGATTATGATCACATTGCTTGACCAAATATGTTCATAAGCAAAAGTCAATCAGGAAGCCAAACTATTCGACTTTTAGCTCAAAGTAGCTAAAATAATGAAAAAACTAGGAAGAGTACTTACTCGTGTTGAAGAACACTTTCGGAACTCAAGATAGGAGGCTTCCAAAGGATGGAAACAAACTCCAAGAAGGATAGAAAGAAGAACTTCACACTTTTCTTTAAAGTGTTTTGAAGTCGTGTGAAATAAAAAAATGGAAGAATCATGGGGTATTTATAGTATTTTAGGATTAAGGAGGTGATGACAAGTGTCCTCAACTGTGGATTAGTGTCCTAACATGTATCAACACCAAATTAAGTGTGTAAAAATGAGTTCTAGGTGTCAAAAATTGGAGATAGGTGGCAAACTTGGTGAAAAAGCAAAAATCTTTTTTATTTTTTTGACATTTTTGGCCCTTGGACTTGTATTTTAACTTGTTTGCCATTTTTAAACCCTTTTAACCTAATATTTAGGTTATATAATTGTGTTAAGACATGTGTAACTTGGATTATGCCCGAAAATGTCGTGGATGTCGGTTTGTTCAGTTGTACGGTTACGCGTTTCGCAAAAATGCGTAAAACGCTTTAACGAACACGAAAATGATCGAAATTGTGCAACGATTAACATTTTTTGCATTCTCATCAATAAAAGACAAGATTTTATTGAATAGAAAAATATTTGGATTGATACACATGGTTCGTATCTTGAATACGGACCAACAAGCTATCACAGTTTGACAAAAATAGTCCCTGGACTTGTATAAGCGTGCATTTGTCATATCTAACCCTTCAAAACTTATATCTAAATTATGTAAAGGGTATTTAGGGTATGTGTAGCTTATGTCCTTTTTTCGAAGTTTACTTCGCGTTAAATTGACTGCGTTTGAGTGTCAGTCAACGAATTACTTCCACAAAAAATTTTGAGGGTTCGAAGTTGTGCAAGAAATTGAAATTGTGCAAATGTCCTAGATAATTATACAAATTTCAGAAATAAAACACAGGGTTTCATTGAATACGAAATTGTTTGTAATTGTGCAGTGATTGATAAGGCACAAATGTCACATGTGAACTTTTAATTGGCGTGATGTGACAACTGTCCCTTTCGGATAATTTCTGTAGATTTAAACAGTGAACTATATTATACAATTACGGGTTTTGAACATCTAAGCTGCATGAATTGCATGGCATACACCTAGAAAACTCACTAAGTACATTAAATGATGCATATTATTCGTTTTAGTGGTTACAATTCAAAAACAGTTTAAACCAATGCATCGGAACAACTAGTAGATTAGATGTGGCAGCACAGCTTCAGTACGCAGCTAAACAGCAGAGTTAGGACTTAGATGGGAGTCCAACATAAACTGTATATCAAATCCCATGTGGTAAAGCAAGGATTCATGATAACACTTTCCGAAAACATTACATGCACTGAAAACTGTTCGAAATACACATTAAGCGATAATTCAGCATAATTCAGCAAAATACAGCATTCACTAGCTTGTGTAATATTCAGAAATGTTGTTAAACATCATACACTACCTAAAACATAATGAAAGTATCAATATGGCACAAAAACATATCATATCACACAAGTCTTGAAAGCTAACGTTCTAATGAACCGACAATGAAACGAACACCCAGACACAACCAGACACGTCTTGGTGAACTAGTTAACAATATTTTAACATCATACAACTAGTTTAAATCATTTAAACACTTAGGTTTTCTTAAAAGTCCCTAAAATCCCTACAATTAAATAAACCTCCGTTTAGGGACCCGATAACGAATCTAGTACCTGTTAAGCAACCGAACACGAACTAGACATGATTTATGGGCTAGTTAATATTGTCTAGCAATGTTAAGCTAGTATATAACACCAAACCTCATAAATTAAACCAAAAATCCCTAATATGCATAACCCCCCAATTAAAGCCCCTAAATCCTAACTTACTTGATTAACTAGAACTAAAACCCAAATCAAGACCTCCCCCTTCCAAATGGTCAACATGAGGGCCCCACATGCCCCCATGTGCTAGACAAAGTTGTCTAGTGTTAGTTGGTGCAAAGGGATTAACCTTTGGATGATCATGTTACAAGGAGTTTATAATGCAACCTTATCCCAACATCATTCACCAACCAAAAACCAACTTCATCTACTTCTCCTTCCTTACACAACCTCACGGCCACAATCACCATCATATCACCTCCATCTTCAAGCCACTTTCAAGCTAATCCAAGCATACTCAAGGGTGTTTCAATCCTAACTAAGGAAAGATCAAGTCTTGGAAGTTGAAGGACCACTCTAGGGAGCTATTATCCACCATCTTTGCTTCATCTTCATCACCTTGTTCATCTTGCCACTTCCCTAGCCACAAGAGCTAGTAGTGAGCCTCATAATCTTTTATTTGATATCTTGTTACTAGTATATTGTTAATATATAAGTTATACCATCAACAAGCATCACCTTTAAAATATGAACACATGAACTAGTAACTTAATCTAAAGAAAATAGCACATATCTTGAAGTTGTAATGAAGATGTAATTGTTTATTTTATGCTATGGATGATATCCATCATATGTATACTTGCTAGAAGTATAAATCTAACAAGTATACACATGGATCTTACAAGATCCATGATCAAAGTATTTATGAATTTGTTAAACATGATGAATGAACTTATTAAAGTGGTTAAAATGATTTGTGATGTTCTTAAGATAATATGTGAAGAAGTTATTAAAAATGATTTTTAACAAAGTTAGTAAATATTAGAAACTAAACCCATTTTTTAAGATGGATGAACATGTTAAACACAAGGTTAAAATACTACATGATTTGGTAAACTTTCAAGTTCATCATAACATGAAAAATGAATCTAAATGCATATATTATACTTGTGGAAGCTGTTGTGATGAAATTGGTAAGTTTTGAAAGCTTAAACACATGTTTTTAATCATGGGAAACCTCCTAAATCTAGGGGAAACTATGGCAATTTTTTTATGAAATTTAAACACTTTGAAAAATATATGTTTACAAAGTTCTTACAAGTAAACTTGTTTAAAGGCCATAAACATGAAAATCCCCATGTTTTTGTATAAAATATAAATCAAAGAAGATATGGTTTTTCTAAAAATGAAGATGGATATAAATATATATTTTGGAAAATATATTTTTGGTGATCATAAAAATCATGTGTTATGTGTATATTATTTGTATTAGTTATATATATAAGTAGGGACTTGAAAGTATACACACAAACAAATACAATTAAAATTGGCAAACAAAGAACTACAAATATATATATATATATATATATATATATATATACAAAAATTTGGACATATCGAACAATTGGACTATATAAGGATTTCGGACTAAAAATATATAATATATCGAAGCTTGGTAAGTATTACTTTTAAAACCGAACAAGTGACAAAATATATATTTTTACAACTATATAAAATATATGGTATTTTGTCGACGCTAAAAACGTATTATTCTTGAAGGGTCTAAAAATATATATTTCATAAACATCTTGAAAATATTTTGTTTTGGTGGAAACTAAAAATGTACATTTTTCTAGAATAATCGTAAAAATATATATTATTTTGGGATACATACATTTACCAAGCATAATATACATATATTGATTTGGACATATCTTAAAAAATTATATATTTAGAGAATACACAAAAGTGTGGGTAAAAATACAAGAATATACGTATTCCTATACTTTTAAATACATGCCAACACATACCACTAACACTTGGCGAAAATACCCTTAAACAAGTATTATACATAACCATGGGAATACAAACCTAAATACACAAATACTCACAATACAAGTATACCTATACTTGGGAAGATGCACATGTATAATACTTAACAATTATAACACTTAGTCATGTATACCATAAACCCATGCACACGAATAATTATATATCAAGACGTGTTAAAAATAGATTTTAACAAACCCATCGCGATTATAAATGATATATAATATAGTGCATACAAATCATACAAATTAAAATGTGATATTTTAACAAATGCATCGAACTTGGAATTATATATAATTAAAAAGAATTATATATGGAATATATCCGACGATTGCATCATCGAGGCAAACGGGTGGAACCCGACTATGAGGAGTCATGAGACACATACATCTTACTCGTGCGAGGCACGGAGACTAGCGGGCTAGGCCCGTACATGCAACACATGAGTTGCAAGGATACATATATATTTGATGAAATATATCTATTGACATCATACAACGAAAATATATCACAACGAAACATAACTCTGAACAAGTCTTAACAAATACTTAAGATAAGAAACATGAACATGAATCGTTAAAAAGACCGAAGTGTCTAACAAAACCTAACGCGTTTGTAGGTTGTGATACAAACCAAGGGAAAGTACGTGAGTTAAACAGAGTACACAGAAAGCAATTCAGTGAGTTCATGTCCCCCTTTTTATCTTAAATGTTTTACTGTTTTACAACTATCGGGGGAAATACAAGTCTATGGTATGATAAGCTAGGGAATGAAATAACTAGATCATGTGTGAATAGGGTGGACGTAAGCACCATTAATCTTGTTGAAGACCACGGTACAAAGGTTAGATCTAGCGGGTGTTGGCGAGCCCTACTCTTGGTCATGGACCCACATGGAAAAGTGCATGTGTTGTCCCAGTCGAGGTTAATCAACGAAAATCGTCTAGGTTTGGATGCTTCCTATGTCATCACACATATTAATGTCCTTGCAAAACATTAATGATCATAATTTTATTGACGCTTTACATACCGGGTTTTGATACAAATTCTTCATATATTTTATGGATCCATCTCATACAGTTAAAACACATGAACTCGCCAACTTTTGTTGATTTTCAACTTAACATGTATTTCAGGTAATTAGTGGACCAATGCAGGGAAATTCAGTCAAGGAAAACAAGTATCAAGTCCTCATGCAAACTTTTGAAGGGTTTGCCCATTATATACCGCCTCCTTGCGGTAATATAAGGGTCAAAACCTTATCATTTTAAAACTTGCATTTTGGATATGTAACCTTTTGACAACTTAATCTCATTTCATGGTTTGTAAAAAATATACTCAACTTATGTTGTGTTTTGAAACAATATCGGTAATGGCAATTAGAGCTTGTTTTTATTCATCTAGTATGTTCACTTATGTTGTATGCAATGAGAATCAATCAGATCACACCGCGTGCTTCCGCATATGAACGAGTGTGACACGTGATGCGTATGCAATAACTTTCTCTCGTTGCATTAACACGCATCCTAATCCTTGATGTGATGCATCACAATAAACTACAAAGTCGTTCGTGCCATCTGGAAATGATATAATCGGTGCATCACAAATTTTGTCCTTAGGTAGTTGAAAAGCTGCTTCTTGTTTCTCTCCCTAATCAAACTTCTTATCTTTTTGAGTGAGGGAAGTTAAAGGTTGAGCGATCTTTGAAAAGTTCTCAATGAATCTCCGATAATACCCGGCCAATCCTAAAAATTTGCGTACTTCGGTTGGCGTCTTTGGTGCGTTCCAATTCTTAATGGCTTGTATTTTAGATGTATCGACATGTATGCCTTTCTCATTGACTACCTGTCCGAAAAATTGAACTTTGTGAAGCTAAAACTCGCATTTAAAGAATTTTGCATACAGTTTCTCCTTCTTTAACAACTCAAGAATAGTTCTAAGATGATGTTCGTGTTCATTCTTGTTTCGTGAACATATCAATATGTCATCGATAAACACTATTACAAATTTATCAAGGTACGGCTTGCACACACGGTTCATTAAGTCCATGAACACTGCTGGTGCATTTGTTAAGCTAAAAGGCATTACAAGTAATTCATAATGACCGTAGCGAGTTCGGAATGCCGTTTTCGGAATACTTTCTTCTTGAACTCTAAGCTGATAGTATCTTAACCTTAAGTCAATCTTCAAATAGAAAGTCGATCCTTGAAGTTGATCAAACAAGTCATCGATCCTCAGAAATGGATACCCATTCTTGACCTGAGCTTATTCAATTGTCGATAGTCTATGCACATCCTAAAACTTCCATCCTTCTTTTTCACGAATAAAACTAGAGCTCCCAGGGTGAGAAGCTTGGTCTAAGGAAACCATTATCCAACAACTCTTGAAGTTGCGTGGACAACTCTTGCATTTCTGAAGAAGCTAGTCGGTAAGGGGATTTTGCAATAGGTGCGGCACCTGGAATTAAGTCTATATGAAATTCGACTTGTCGTTGTGGTGGCACTTCCAGCAAGTCTTCTGGGAAAACTTCAGGGAATTCCTTCACAACAGGGATGTCCCCAAGTTTCAGCTCCTTAGCTTTTTTATCAACTATGTGTGCTAAGAATGTTATGCATCCTTTTCGTAAGCATTTCTGAGATTTCATACAAGTGATAACTCATAGTTGTGTTTCATTCTTCTCACCATGAACAAGAAGTGTTTCGTTATTGGGAAGATGTTAGAACATTTTGAGACCATTGGTACTTGATTATATATAATTTGAGCTGGTTTGTAATAGTTAGGTAATCTAAAAGGGTCAAAAGTGCAATATGTGAAAGTTGTAAGCTGGCGGCGTAATTAATAACCCAGCGTATTTGTTAAATACGCTGGGTAGTCAGTCTGTATAAATAGGTGCTTCAATGAATGGCTTGTCCAAGTTTCTTGGACAGATTTTGGTGATTCTCTTGTGTTGTGATTCTTGTTATTGTGCTTACATCTGAATATCCAGGTGCTGTTATTGATTACATCTTTTTGGGATTTCATATACAACACTAGTTGTTTGATCCATTCAAGATTCTTCATGGTTTGGTTTTTCTTAACTTTTACACATTCAAACAACTAATCCATAGTTGTTTGAGTGATAACAATCAACCACTGTGATCCGAATCTGTTTTTGGGACTCACAATTTGGTATCAGAGCCATTGTGCTCTTGATTGTTTGAGTTTTTGTTAAGATTCTTCAAGTTTTGAAGGTTTTTCAAAAGTTTTCAAAGTTTTATGGTTTTTTCAAATTTTTGGGCTTAAAATGGCTTGCTCTGGTGTGTTTAATCATTGGGTTGTTGTTAATCAGTGGTTTGGTAAACATTTTGGTCATTTTGCTGCAAAGAAACATGAATTTTGAGTCATTTTTGGGTGATTAGAGGGTTTTTATTCGTACTAAAACCCTTCTGGGCGTATTTATTTTTGAAGTTGGCATAGATATTTTTGAAGGCAGCGTAATTAACTTTGAATATCGTGTATTTAACAAATACGCTGGGTTTAAACCAGCGAATTTGTTGAGTTCCAGCGTAATGTGCCAGCGAAATTAATCGAAGGCGACTTCGAAGTCAGTGATACAAATCCTCAGCGATTTTATCACGGTGATCAGCGAAATTAATCAAACCTTTGTTTGTTTTTGATTATCCAGCGGATTTAGCTTTTTCGCAGGATAAAGTCGCCATCTTCATCAGCGTATTTGATCCAAGTGCAGCAAAATTGATCTCCAGTCCAGCGTATTTATTTCATTTGCAGCGTATTTGTCTCCTTTGCAGCGATATTATTTCCTGATTTAACGCTCTCCAGCGTATTTAACCACCAATCAACCATTATGTCTCTCAATCAACTCAATCCGATTGCCCAAGCCAAGCTAGAAACTGGAACTGCTACAAGGCCACCAAAGTTGAAAGGATCAGAAGATTTCAGCAATTGGAAAAACAGGATCAAAGCCTTCTTTGAGTATACCGACTATACTCAATGGATGTCAGCCACAGTGGGTCTGCATGTTCCAATGATAATTCGTGACGACATTCGTACAATCAATGAAGATCCATCAATGTTCACAGATGAAGATAGAACTCTCATTCAACGTGACCAGAGGGCTCATGCTGCTCTTATTGTGGCTCTGTCCAAGGACGATAACAACTTGTTTGAAGAGTACACCTCAGCACATGAACTGTGGTTGGCACTAATCGACCACTATGAAGGAAATGAGGAACTCATGGACAACAAACGAGACATGGTCCAGAAAGAGTATGACATGTTTGGAAGTGTTCGTGGCGAAAGCTTATCTGACCACAGCAGTCAATTTCTGGGAGTGCTAACTAAGATGAAGAAAGTGGGAAATCTTATCACAAATTATGCATCAATCAAGAAGCTGCTAGATTCTCTCCCCAAAGAATGGAGCCTTCAATGCATGATGATTAAGAGAACTTTCTTGACCAGCACAACTCCTGTTACACTCTCAGAACTGATCGACACTCTAAAAGCCTTTGAAATGGACATTGTCAAGAGAGAGATGAACCAAACTGGGCATTCTCCGAAGATTACTCAGCAAGCTGGTCCAACCTCGGCCCCCAAGAATATGGCTTTCTTGCTCCTATCACCTCATGTGGATTAAATTCTCAAAGTGCTATCGAATCTTATCCGAATGCTTCCGCAAGCTCTGTGAAGGCCTCGTCATCCTCCGAGAAGACTACCGTGGCCAGCGATGCTTAAGCACTTAAAATATCCACAGAACATGTCGCATTGTTTAATACCTTCTTAAGCAGCTATGAGGCTCGTATGTCAGGAGAGTTGAAGAGAGATTTCCTCACAGCTGAAGACATGTATCAAGTGGATCCTGACGACATGGAAGAGATGGATCTGAAGTGGCAGATAGTAATGATCACTCTTCGATTGATGAAATTCCAAGATAAAACGGGAAAAAGCCTGGCCTTTGGAAAAGCTGGATTTGACAAGTCCAAGCTGAGATGTTACAATTGCAAAAATTTGGGCCATTTCAAAAGGGAGTGTCCGTTGCTGAAGAACGAGAATGCCAAGCTCAACCAGACAAGAAGACCAGTGGCCATTGAAGGGAGTGACAGCATTGCTGAAAACAACCAAAAGGCTTTAGTTGTGGAAGATTATGACTGGTCAGAGGGAATAACTGAGGCTAAAGGTGAAGTTAACAAGGCCCTCATGGCAAACATCTCCACTATTTTTGTCACGTCTGCTTCAAATCGTGTTGAAAAGCAAACCGCTAAGATTCCAAAAAATGACGTTGGTCTGAAAAGCATCATCAATTCTGCTGAACAACCTCAGAGAAGGGACAACAGAAAGCTGAAATGAATGAGTTGAAGCCTGCAGTTCAAGAAGCCATCAGTAGCATCAAGAATGAGGCGGTTGGAGCTTCTACCACCGCCATGAAGTCAGAAACTGAGGATAAGGATTTGGTAAATAGCATACCATATGAATTCAAAGCGAAGTTGTGCTCCAAACCATGCTTGAACGTCGTGGCACACTACAAATCTCTCAACTGTGACATAATTAAAGAAAAAGAAAAGATTTTGAAAATTAATCAAGAACTAAAAGAAAATGAAGCTGCATATCAGCGAAAGTTAAATTCAACCACAGCTGAAATGCAGACTTTAAAAGAATTTGTTTTCAGAAAAGATTTTATCATAAATGATTTGACTGACAAACTAGAAAAATCTCAAAACGAAATTAACAAATTGCAAATCATTATTGATAAATGGAAAATTAGTCAAAAAGCACTGGTTGATATTGTAAACTGCCAACGACCGACATTCATAAAGGATGGAATTGGAAATAAGGATAAATTCGAAATTGAAAGAAAATTATTTCCTCCTCCGCACAGCAAAAATTATGTCCCTATGCCATCTCCACATCCTAAAAATGATTTAATCGATAAAAATGATCTTTTGGATCAAAATGCTTTTTACAAACCACAAAACAATACTAACATGTCTGAAAGCAATGCAGATCTGTGTGAGGGTCAAGAAGATGTGTGCGATGAGGAAGATGAATGTGGAGGTTCAAAAATAGGAATAGGTTACTCAGGCGACAGTTATTCAACAGTTAAGTGGTTCGCCTGGAATTGTAATAAGACAAACAGAATTTCTATTCAGTATAACTGTAATATTTTATCTAGGATGGATGACTGTAACGGCTTTGTACCAAAATTGAACATTCGTGATGATTGTAATGGCCTTGCGCCTACACTTAAGACTCACAACCAATTGCATGCTAAGGTTGAGAGTCATGACTTAAACTCTGTTTTTTAATGATGAAAATGTTATGCTTGAATCTCCTGTCTTTGTGCCAGAATTGAAGAAAAACATATTTGGAAAGTTCCTCACAGAGGAAATTCCCGAGTTTGTTCCATCAGTTGCAGGTACTTCAGAGACTGATAAAGACTTTACTGAAGAAAGCAGCAGAGATGATTCAAGCACAACAACTTCAGAGGGTGATGGAGAAATGTCGAATGAAAGTCAAGAATCAACAACCTCGTCATCAGACATTGAGCACAGTGAGGACGAAATTGAAGATAAACATCATCCTGACAAGAAGAAAATCAAAGATTCAAGCCATGTTACATCATCAGATTCCTCAAGCAGCTCCTGATTCTTATCACATACATCATCTTCGCACTCAGCACCCAGGAAGAAAAGATCGAACTGCAAACAATGCTTTCGCTGTGGTCATTTAGGATATACTGCGAAACATTGCAAAAGTAAGAAATTTTCTAAACCTAATCAAGATCTCATTAAGAGTTTTACTGATCAATTTGACAATCTAAAGAAATCAGTAAAATGCATTGTTGACTCAACTTGTTTTTGGAAAAGAAAAGAAAAATCTCTTGCTCAAAATCATGATAGAACTAATGTAAAGCAAGTATGGGTTCCAAAAGCTATCTAACATGTAAATATTTTTGTTGTTCTTGTTGTTGTATAACATAATAAAATTCAGAAATGGCTTCGGATGCTCATAGAATATATCTAGAATGTTGAAAGCGGTTGCTCCAGGCATATTACCGGGTTAAAGGATCTACTTACAAACTGTTGAGTTATCGATGGTGATTTTGTGTCCTTTGTGTAACACCCCGACTGTGTAAAACAACAAACCGCGACGGGAAACGTCGGGGAGTCATGTCACAGGACTATTTTTTCACAACTCATGGAATTTAAAATTATGTTTGATTAAGTTAAATGTTTACATTGTCTTGGGATAAACAGAAACAACACATAAATAAATTGTCTTTCTTGTTTTAAGTCACTAAGGCCCGCGTCCATTCCTACGTGAGCATGCATCATATTATCAAGTATTGATTCCTGAAACATATGTGAAAAGAGAGTCAACATAAAAATGCCGGCGAGTGCATAGGTTTTGTGAGCGTGTCAAATTCATGGCCTTGTATACATATTGCAACATCTCGTCTGATTACAAGAGTCGTTAAGTGAAAACCTGGTATCAAAAGTGTTTGATATTGCAATACAATTAACCAACTAAAACAAGTTGGTTATAGTTGTGAAAACCTCGTAGCCTTGAATCTTGATAAAAACATTTCTTTTGTAAAAACCTTGTAATAGATTGATGCAAAAGAAAACTTCGTATGGTTCATATCTTTCAGTGAAAATCATTGCGTGACATTGTTCAAAACAATTTTTCCGTGTTATAAACCATTTGTCTGTGTTATAAATCAATCGTCCGTGTCATAAATCAATTGTCCATGTCATAAATAAAATCGTCCATGTTTTAGTTGTGAAAACTTTTGATCGTTCTTTAATGAACACATTCAAACCTTTGTTGACTATACCACCAAAGGGTATCTTTAATAGACCACCAAAGGGTCTCTTTAACTAGACTAACAAATCAACAAATGATTTGTTAATCAGAAACAGTTTCTGTCATTACCCAAACTATCACCATATCCAGTGAACAGTCCGATAATGAGATTGTCAGTCCTATGGTACCATAACATACTACTGGTCGGCTTGGCCAAAGCTAATGAATGTTATTCGTGTTATGGATAACGCATCAACAAGTTGTTCACATTATTGAAATCCTATTGTTTTATACATAAACCATAGACAATGTTTTTGAAAACTTGAAAATGATTTAGCACATATGAGTCACCCCAAAACATTTGCAAAACATAAAAGAGGGGGGCTATGTACTCACTTGGGATTGCGAAAACATTTGCAAAACACAAACGGCGTCGACCAATAATATGGTAGTTCATATGAAGGGTAAGTGAGTTAGGGTTTTGGCTTAAAGAGCTAGCTGACTCTTTAGAGATATTTAAATGAGTCAGAGTTTTAGCTTAAAGAGCCAGCTGACTCTTTAGAGATATTCAAGTGAGTCGGAGTTTTGGCTTAAAAAGTCCGATGACTCTTTGAGATAATCAAATGAGTCATCTATATGTATATTGGACTTATATAATATAATATATATATAGATATATATATATATATATATATGTATGGACATATGGTAAGCAGGTACGTATGGCTTTAATGGTCTGATAGTAGATGAAAACCATGTATGGGAATGAGTAGAAACGATTCTAAATGGGCAGCTTGAATACTTGTGTGATAACTATTATTGTATGAGAATTCCACTAAGGCTAGTGAGTGTCCCAATTTCCGTCTAAGTCCATTACACAATCACGAAGCATGTCTTCTAAATTTTGAATTGAGCGTTCACTTTGGCCATCAGTTTGGCGATGAAAGTTTCTACTTAGATCTAAGCGAGATCCAAAAGACTTTTGAAATGATTGCCAAATTCTTGACACAAAACGACCATCTTGGTCAGAGATTATCGAAATAGGCACTCCGTGCCTTGCCACAATCTCCTTGAGATAGAGTTCAGCTAACTTCTCAGTTTTATCTTTCTCGCATATTGGCAAGAAGTAAGCTGACTTGGTTAATCGATCAACAATTACCCAAATCATGTCGTGACCGCGAGAGGTCCTGGGTAATTTAGTTATGAAATCCATGGAAATTTGTTCCATTTCTAAGAGAGAATTCCAGGCTGTTGTAACAATCCTGAAGGTTTTTGGTATTCGGCCTTAATTTTAGCACATTTTAGACACTTTCCAACATAAGTTGCAATATCACCTTTGATATTAGGCCACCAATAATATTCTTTAAGATCATGATACATTTTATCTGCTCTGGGATGTATGAGTAGTTGTATTTATGAGCTTCATCTAGAATTAGATCTCGAAGACCACCAAAATGAGGAACCCAAATTCTACTCATAAAGTACAAGGCATCGTTCTCTTTTGGTTCTAGATGTTTTTCCATACCTCTAAGCATTTCTTCATTAAAGTTTCCTTCCTTTAGTGCTTATCGAAGACCGCCAAAATGAGGAACCCAAATTCTACTCATAAAGTACAAGGCGCATATTTAACTCTTTCTGTTTAAATATATGTTGAAGACTTTTGTGATCAGTAAAAATTGTGCACTTAGAGTCATAAAGATAATGCCGCTATATTTTTAAGGCAAATACCACTGCACCTAACTCTAGGTCATGTGTGGTATAGTTCGCCTCGTGATGTAACACCCCAACCACGTAAAACAACGAACCCGCGACGGAAACGTCGGGGAGTTATGTCACAGAAATATTATTTCACAATTCATGGAATTTAAAATTTTGTTTTATTAAGTTAAATGTTTACATTGTCTTGGGATAAATAAAAATAACACATAAATAGATTGTCTTTCATGTTTTAAGTCACTAAGGCCCGCGTCCATTCCTACATGAAGCATGCATCATATTATCAAGCATTGACTCCTTAAACATATGTGAAAAGAGAGTCAGCATAAAAATGCCGACGAGTACATAGGTTTTGTGGGGGTGTCAAATTCGTGGCTTTGTATACATATTACAACACCTCGTCCGACTACAAGAGTCGTTAAGTGAAAACCTCGTATCAAAAGTGTTTTATATTGCAATACAATTAACCAACTAAAACAAGTTGGTTAGAGTTGTGAAAACCTTGTAGCCATGAATCTTGACCAAACCGTTTCTTTTGTAAAAAAAAAAAAAAAAAAAAACCTTGTAATAGATTGATTCAAAAGAAAACTTCGTATGGTTTATATCTTTAAGTGAAAATCATTGTGTGACATCGTTCAAAACAATTGGTCCGTGATATAAACCATTTGTCTGTGTTATAAATCAATCGTCCGTGTCATAAATCAATTGTCCATGTCATAAACAAAATCGTCCATGTTTTTAATTGTGAAAACTTTTGATTGTTCTTTAATGAACACATTTAAACCTTTGTTGACTATACCACCAAAGGGTATCTTTAACTAGACTAACAAATCAACAAATGATTTGTTAATGATTTGTTAATCAGAAACAATTTCTTTCATTACCCAAAGTTCCACCATATCCAGTTAACAGTCCGATAATGGGATTGTCAGTCCTATGGTACGATAACATACTACTGGTCGGCTTGGCCAAAGCGAATGAATGTCATTCGTGTTATGGATAACGCATCAACAAGTTGTTCACATTATTGAAATCGTATTGTTTTATATATAAACCATGGAGTTGAAAACTTGAAAATGATTTAGCACATATGAGTCACCCTAAAACATTTGCAAAACATAAAAGAGGGGGGGTATGTACTCACTTGGGATTGTGAAAGTGTTCTTGATCAACGGAATAAACAAAGCTCAAACGTATCCTAATGTGTCAGATAAATATGTTAGCGTGTTAGGACTACAAACGGGAGATCGGAAAGAATGAAGTCTTATAAACCAAATGAGTGTCGGAACTCATGTGATATGGTTTAACAAACTTAACATTGTTATTTGGAAAGGATCCTAAGTGCTTTTGACCCATTATGACTCGTTATGGTAGTTTACGCTAGTTTAACAGGTCATTAGCGTAAACACATGATCGGATGATTAAACATGTCCTATGATAAGTCTTAAAAGCCCAAACATGTTTGAATACGTTATAACATCAGTTTATATGCCAAAAATTAGGTTACATGTGTTTAGAATTAATTTAAGTGCAAAAGGGCATTTTGATCTTTTTTTAAGAACACAGAAGTGACTTATCATAACACTAACCAAACGACGTGACCATAAGGTATAACCTCAGTAGGTTATTCCCTATACAACTATGGTCACAAATATGTGTTTGGTCAGATCCTAAGATCGGCCAAATGGGTAGGATTCGAAAGTCAAAGCGGTGGTCAAAACCGCTCGACTTACGACCCTAAATAAGCACTAAACTAGAAGTGACGAGTTAGACATGTCAAAATATGTCTAACTAAGTTTATAAAACTGATTTGGTATCAAAACCTTGGAAACAAGCTCCAAGAATGATAGAAAAAAGAACTTCACACTTTGCTTTGAAGTGTTTTGAAGTGGTGTGAAAAAAAAGAATCATGGGGTATTTATAGTATTTTAGGATTAAGGAGGTGATGACAAGTGTCCTCAAATGTGGATTAGTGTCCTAACATGTGTCAACACCATATTAAGTGTGGCAAAGTGAGTGCTAGGTGTCAAAAATTGGAGATAGGTGGCAAACTTGGTGAAGAAGCAAAAATATTTATCATTTTTTTGACATTTTTGACCCTTTGACTTGTATTTTAACTTGTTTGCCCTTTTTAACCCCTTTCACCTAATATTTAGGTTATATAAAGGTGTTAAAACATGTGTAACTTGGATTATGCCCGAAAATGTCATGGATGTCGGTTCGTTCGTATGTATGATTATGCGTTTCGCAAAATGCGTAAAACGCTTTAACGAACACGAAAATGATCAAAATTGGAAAACGATTGACGTTTTTGCATTCTCATCAATAAAATACAAGATTTTATTGAATACAAAAATATTTGGAAATAAAACACATGGTTTCATTGAATACAAAATTGTTTGTAATTGTGCAATTATTGAAAAGGCACAAATGTCACAGTCTCCCCTACTTTCAGAAATTTCGTCCCGAAATTTAATTAGAGGAAACTTTGCGAAACAGATGTGGATATTTTGCTTTCATCTGATCATCTCATTCCCAAGTAATTGTGCAATGATTGAAAAGGCACAAATGTCACAGTTCCCCTACTTTTGGAAATTTTGTCCCGAAATTTAATTAGAGGAAACTTTGTGAAACAGATGTGGATATTTCGCTTTCATCTGATCCTCTCATTCCCAAGTAAATTCTGGGCCACGTTTGGATTCCCAACGAACTTTAACTATCGGTATACGTCTACGCTTGAGTTTCTTGACTTCACGGTCCACTATCTCCACAGGTTTCTCGACAAAGTGCATAGTGTCTTCAACGGGAATTTCGTCGAGGGGAATGTGAAGGTTTGTATCAGCTAAACACTTTTTCAAATTGGACACGTGGAATGTTGGGTGAATATTCCCAAGTTCAGGAGGTAGCTCAAGTCGGGTAGGCCACCTTTCCGATTCCCTCAACGATCTTGAATGGTCCAATATATCATGGTGCAAGTTTTCCATTCTTTCCAAATCTAATCACACCTTTCCAAGGGGATACCTTGACAAGGACGTGATCACCAACTTGGAATTCCAAGGGCTTGCGTCGTTTGTCTGCATAATCTTTTGACGGCTTCTAGCTATCAAAAGGTTATCACGAATTTTCTTGACTTTGTCTTTTGTGTCGTGAATGAGTTTAGGCCCAGTGAGCTAAGCTTCACCAACCTTATTCTAGCAGACAGGTGAACGACATTTTCGACCGTATAGAGCTTCGAAAGGCGCCATATTGATGCTAGCGTGATATCTATTGTTGTAGGAGAATTCGACCAATGGTAGATGGGAATCCCAACTACCACCAAAGTCGATCACACATGCTCTAAGCATATCCTCCAGTGTTTGAATTGTCCTTTTAGATTGTCCATCCGTTTGAGGATGATAAGCAGTGCTCAGATTGAGTTTGATTCCCATGGCAGATTGCATGGTCTTCCAAAAGTGAGATGAGAATCGAGCATCTCATCAGATATGATGTTCAAAGGAATACCATGACGAGATACAATCTCATCAACGTAGATCTTGGCGAATTTGTCAGCAGATAGATCCTGACGAATTGCCAAAAAGTGTGCTGACTTTGTTAGACGATCGATGATTATCCAAATGGCATCATGACCTCTAGGTGTGCGTGGTAGTTTAGTGACGAGATCCATCGCAATGTTCTCCCACTTCCATACCGGTATTTGTGGTTGCTCAAGTAAACCAGATGGGCGTTGATGTTCTGCCTTAACTCTAAGACAAGTTAGGCATTTAGACACATATAAGGCAATGTTCTTCTTCATACCCGACCACCAATACTGGGTACGGAGATCCTTATACATTTTGTCTCCACCAGGATGGATTGATAACGAGACTTATGAGCTTCGTCCATCAATAAGGTGCGGAGATTGCCTTGACTATGAATCCACAAACGGTTCTTGTAGTTGAGTAATCCGTTATCTTTTGTTTCGAGTTGAAGTTCGAGATTTTGTGGCAGCTCATTTTTCAACAAGCTTTGGGTCACACATGTATGTTGTGCTTGAAGGATACGTGTCTGGATATCAGATTGAACTCGAACACAATGAAGTTTGACACGTTCCTTACGACTAAGCGCATCAGCCACAACATTCGCCTTACCAGGATGGTAACGAATCTCGCAGTCATAGTCGTTCAGAAGTTTGACCCAACGTCGTTGTCTCATGTTAAGCTCCTTTTGATTGAATATGTGTTGGAGACTTTTGTGGTCAGTGATAACCACACATTTCATACCGTAAAGGTAGTATCTCCAAATGTTAAGAGCAAAAACTACGGCTCCTAACTCAAGATCATGAGTTGTGTAGTTCTTCTCATGGATTTTCAATTGTCTTGAAGCATAGGCTATGACTTTGTCTCTTTGCATGAGAACACAACCAAGGCCTAGGTTTGATGCGTCACAATAGACAACGAAATCATCGTTGCTGTTGGGTAAGGATAAAACAGGAGCATTACAGAGTTTTTGTTTCAGTGTTTGAAAGGCTTCCTCTTGTTTGGATCCCTACTCGAAAGGTTTATTCTTTTGTGTCAAAGTGGTGAGGGGAACCGCGATCTTTGAAAAGTTTGCGATGAATCGTCGATAGTATCCAGCAAGACCAAGAAATGAACGAACTTCAGTAGGAGTAGTAGGTGTACTCCAATCCCTAATCGCACAGATTTTGGCGGGATCTACATGTATACCTTGTTCGTTAACAATGTGTCCCAAAAAATTGAACTTCGTTTAACTAAAATTCACATTTGGAGAATTTGGCGTAAAGTTGTTCTTTCTTCAGGAGTTCCATCGTTAGACGAAGATGTTGTTCGTGATCGGCACGAGACTTAGAATAAATGAGGATGTCGTCGATGAAAACAATGATGAACTTGTCTAAATAAGGTTTACAAACCCTATTCATTAAGTCCATGAAGACGGCAGGAGCATTCGTCAAACCAAAAGGCATGACAGTGAACTCGTAATGGCCGTATCGAGTCCGAAAAGCAGTCTTGGGAATAACTTCTTCGAGTACACGAAGTTGATGATACCAAGAACGCAGATCAATCTTTGAAAAGCAGGTCACACCTTTTAGCTGATCAAAGAGATCATCAATGCGAGGTAGGGGATATCGGTTTTTGATTGTGAGTTTGTTGAGCTCACGATAATCGATACACATATGGAAGAATCCATCCTTCTTTTTCACGAATAGGATAGGAGCGCCCCAAGGTGAAAAGCTCGGATGAATGAATCCCCTTTCTGAAAGTTCTTGGAGTTGCTTTGACAACTCTTGCATTTCAGACGGTGCAAGTCGGTAAGGAGATTTAGCAATTGGGTTTGCACAAGGTACAAGGTCAATACAAAACTCAACTTGACGAATTGGGGGTAAACCAGGTAGCTCTTCAGGAAATACCTCAGGAAATTCCCGAACAATGGGGATGTCCTGAACAGTCTTGCCCTTGCCTTTTTCCTCTACGATATGTGCCAAAAAGGCTACATAATTCTTTCGTAGGTATTTTTGGGCCTGGGTACAGGTCATGAGTTTTAGACTACTAGAGGGTTTCTCTCCATGAACTTCTAAGGTTTCGCCAGACGAAAGAGGTATACGAACAACCTTGTCGAAACAGATCACCTCAGCATGGTGTTTGGTTAACCAATCCATTCCTATGATGATGTCAAAACTCCCGAGTTGCATTGCTGTGAGTTCAATGGGAAAAAGGTGGTTATTTATGTTCAATTAGCAACTACGAATGACATAGTCGAGCACAAGGGGTTCACCACTAGCTATTTCCACCGTTAAGGGTTTTCCTAGTTTAGTACTAGGCATCGAAAGCAAAGGTTCAAAGGCTAGTGATATAAAGCTTCTATCGGCACCCGAATCGAAAAGAATAGAAGCATGATGATTGTTAACAAGGAACGTACCGTTAATGACTTCATTATCAGCACGAGCCTCATTGGCATTGATGTTGAATGTGCGTCCATGGGCTGGATTTGCATTTCGGTTCACCAATTTTGGGCAGTTGTTTCTAAAGTGACCCATCTCGCCACAGTTGTAGCAAGAACCAGGTGGAAACGGAGGTCTAGCAGGGTTGGCTTGGGGTTGAATAGGGTTCTGAACAGCTTGTTTTGGGGCCAAACGACAAACATTGGCTATGTGACTGAATCTTCCACATGATGTGCATTAGCGACACTGTATGTGAGCTTGATGGTGACCATTGCACCGGTTGCACAACGGTGTAGTACCAGCATAGGGTTTCCTCGCAGGAGGTTGTGCTGGCTGGTTTTGAGTGTTCTGGTTGGGTTGTGCAACAACTGCAAAGTTCTGTGAAGCCTTACGCTTCCTCGACTTCTTAGAAGACTCAGCTTTGTTCTCCTTTGTTTTCTCTTGAGTGGTCTTAGCTGCCTGTTTCTTGTCGCCCTTGCGAAACAGTTTCCCCTTCTTGACCTGGCAGCTAATTCGATAGCCTGTCGAACAGTGGTAGGGTTGCTACCAGTAACAATGTCATGAACGGGGTCAGGCAGGCCATCGATGTACCTCTCAATTGCTTTACCCAACGGGGTGACCATGGCGGGACACAACAAGCTCAATTCTTCGTAGCGGTCAGTGTAGGCACGATGCTCTCCACTATCTTGTTTAAGATTGTGGAATTCATCTTCCAGTGCCCGTTGTTCATGACGTGGGCAGAATTCCCTCATCATTAGATCTTGAAGCTCTTCCCACGTTTGTGACATTGCCACATCGGCACCCCTATCTCTATCACACCATTCCACCACGTAAGTGCTCTTTTCTGGAATACACTCGATGCAAACTCGACTTTTCGCTCATTCGGGCATTGAACATGACGAAATGTGCTTTCAAGACTCTCAAACCATTGCAGGAGTCCAGTAGCTCCTTCGGACCCAGTAAACTTGAGCGGTTTAGCCGAGTTAAATTGTTTATAGTTGCACGATGCGGGTGCATTCTTGTTGTTATTATTGTTATTGTTTGCTTGGTTTATCTGGGTCACTAGGTTTGGAAGTATAGCAGCAATTTGCTGAGCAATCATAGCTGCCATTTCGGCATTTTGAGTTGTATTACGTCGAGGAGGCATTCTAGAAGAAAACATGAAGGAAATATGTGTGATTTACATTGGATAATGAAGAGAGATGTTAAAAATATCGATGAAATATAAGGATGGTGGTCATTCGTTCGTTACTTAAAACAAGCAAACGACACACGGTGACTAATCAAAGTAAATGGGTCTTTATAATGTATCGCGAAGATATGCTTTAGCCTATAAGTGGACACTCACCCCAAGAGTTCCCAGGAAAGAGTGACTGGTCTGATAATGCGGATTTGTACGAACACTCTAGCCTTAGACAGAAAACTCAGGGTACAGGCATCCACCCTTCCAGATTGCACATCTTCACATTCATAAAACCCAAACTTTGACGGGATTTTGAAAACTTACAAGGCTTTAAGCCAAAACAAATCATCTAAGGATAGATGATTGATTTTCAAAACGAATTTGTAACCTGTGTATTTGTTTTGGTAATCACCTAAGGATAGGTGATGGTATTGTTTTAATAATCTAAATGCAAGATAACTCGCGTTAGGGTCCTAGGAAGGTTATAGTCTAGGTCAAATCATTACTAATAACTTAATTCCCTATAACCATAAGCTCTGATACCAATCTTTCTGTAACACCCCGACCGCGTAAAACAACAAACCGCGGTGGAAACGTCGGGGAGTCATGTCACAGAACTATTGTTTCACAACTCATGGAATTTTAAATTATGTTTGATTAAGTTAAATGTTTACATTGTCTTGGGATAAATAGAAACAACACATAAATAAATTGTCTTTCATGTTTTAAGTCACTAAGGCCCGCGTCCATTCCTACGTGAAGCATGCATCATATTATCAAGTATTGATTCTTGAAACATATGTGAAAAGAGAGTCAGCATAAAAATGCCGGCGAGTACATAGGTTTTGTGAGCGTGTCAAATTCATGGCCTTGTATACATATTGAAACATCTCGTCCGACTACAAGAGTCGTTAAGTGAAAACCTGGTATCAAAAGTGTTTGATATTGCAATACAATTAACCAACTAAAGAAAGTTGGTTAGAGTTGTGAAAACCTTGTACCCATGAATCTTGACAAAAACATTTCTTTTGTAAAAACCTTGTAATAGATTGATTCAAAAGAAAAATTCGTATGGTTTATATCTTTAAGTGAAAATCATTGTGTGACATTGTTCAAAAGAATTTGTCCGTGTTATAAGCCATTTGTCTGTGTTATAAATCAATCGTCCGTGTCATAAATCAATTGTCCATGTCATAAACAAAATCGTCCATGTTTTTAATTGTGAAAAATTTTGATCGTTCTTTAATGTACACATTCAAACCTTTGTTGACTATACCACCAAAGGGTATCTTTAATAGACCACCAAAGGGTCTCTTTAACTAGACTAACAATTCAAGAAATGATTTGTTAATCAGAAACAGTTTCTGTCATTACCCAAACTTCCACCATATCCAGCGAATAGTCCGATAATGGGATTGTCAGTCCTATGGTACCATAACATACTACTGGTCGGCTTGGCCAAATCTAATGAATGTCATTCGTGTTATGGATAACGCATCAACAAGTTGTTCACATTATTGAAATAGTATTGTTTTTATATAAAACCATGGAGTTGAAAACTTGAAAATGATTTAGCACATATGAGTCACCCCAAAACATTTGCAAAACATAAAAGAGGGGGCTATGTACTCACTTGGGATTGCGGAAGTGTTCTTGATCAACGGAATAAACAAAGCTCAAATGTGTCCTAATGTGTCAGATAAATATGTTAGCGTGTCAGGACTACAAACGGGAGATCGGAAAGAAGGAAGTCTTATAAACTAAATGAGTGTTGGAACTCATGTGATATGGTTTAACAAACTTAACATTCTGATTTGGAAAGGATCCTAAGTGCTTTTGACCTATTATGACTCGTTATGGTAGTTTACGCTACTTTAACGGGTCATTAGCGTAAACACGTGACCGGATGGTTAAACATGTCCTATGATAAGTCTTAAAAGCCCAAACATGTTTGAAAATTTTATAACATCAGTTTATATGTCAAAAATTAGGTTATATGTGTTTAGAATGGATTTATGTGCGAAAGGGCATTTTGGTCTTTTTTTAAGAACATAGAAGTGACGTATCATAACACTAACTAAACGACATGACCATAAGGTATAACCTCAGTAGGTTATTCCCTATACAACTATGGTCACAAATATGTGTTTGGTCAGATCCTAAGATCGACCAAACGGGTCGGATTCAAAAGTCAAAGTGGTGGTCAAAACCGCTCGACTTACGACCCTAAATAAGCACTAAACTAGAAGTGACGAGTTAGACATGTCAAAATATGTTTAAATAAGTTTATAAAACTGATTTGGTATCAAAACTTGGTGTTTTGTTACCCGAAAATAGTTTCATCGTAAAATGCACATCATGTGCATTTTTTTTTACCGAATCTTTAACTCGTCACTTCGACTAGTAAACGTGGAAATCAGAAGGTGAAATTGCTAGGGATTATAACCTTCGTGATTACGTTCACGTTGCAAAGTTCAATTGAACTTTGGCTTGACCAAATATGGTCAGAATCAAAAGTCAATCAGGAAGCCAAACTGTTCGACTTTTAGCTCAAAACAGCTAAAAAAAATTAAAGAACTAGGAAGAGTACTTACTCGTGTTGAAGAACACTTTCGGAACTCAAGATAGGAGGCTTCCAAACGTTGGAAACAAGCTCCAAGAAGGATAGAAAGAAGAACTTCACACTTTGCTTTAAAGTGTTTTGAAGTGGTGTGAAAAAAAATGAAAGAATCATGGGGTATTTATAGTATTTTAGGATTAAGGAGGTGATGACAAGTGTCCTCAAATGTGGATTAGTGTCCTAACATGTGTCAACACCATATTAACTGTGGCAAAGTGACTGCTAGGTGTCAAAATTGGAGATAGGTGGCAAACTTGGTGAAGAAGCAAAAATATTTATTATTTTTTGACATTTTTGGCCATTTGACTTGTATTTTCACTTGTTTGCCATTTTTAACCCCTTTAACCTAATATTTAGGTTATATAAAGGTGTTAAGACATGTGTGACTTGGATTATGCCCGAAAATGCCGTGGATGTCGGTTCGTTCGGTTGTACGATTATGCATTTCACAAAATGCGTAAAACGCTTTAACGAACACGAAAATGATCGAAATTGGGCAACGATTGACGTTTTTGCATTCTCATCAATAAAATACAAGATTTTATTGAATACAAAAATATTTGAAAATAAAACACAGGGTTTCATTGAATACGAAATTGTTTGTAATTGTGCAATGATTGAAAAGGCACAAATGTCACACTTTGCCGGAGACGAAAAGGGAGGGAAGATCGTCGGAATGGGTGACGTCGTGTCGGAAGCACTTACTCTGGAGAACGTAAACTATGTTCCAGAATTGTGTTACAATCTCATGAGTGTTTCACAAGTCTGTGACAAAGGAATTTCGGTGTTGTTCAATGACACGGAGTGCTTATTCCTCAAACCCGAATACACCGTCCCAGCAGAAATGATCATGCTTAGAGCTCCCCGTCAAAACAATACCTACGTGCTAATGAGCAAATGACATGTCTTATTTCAAAAGCATCTAAATCGAAATCACTGTTGTGGCACAGGCGTTTGGGGCATGTGAACTTTAAAAACATAAATAAACTTTCTAAATTAAATCTAGTAAGACGTTTACCTATGAAAGATTTTACTTTTTCTAAAAATGCATCGCATGTGCCCAAGGAAAGCAACATAAAAAGCCTCATAAGTCCAAAGCAGTGAATGCGATTTCCGCCCCATTGCAATTACTTCACATGGATATTTTAGAGACTATAAGCATTAAAAGTTTAGCTAAAAGATCTTATTGTTTGGTAATTACAGATGATTTTTCAAGGTTCTCATGGGTGTATTTCCTCGAAGCCAAGAGTGAGACAGCTTCCGTTCTGAAAAGCTTCATCCCCTATGATTGAAAACGTAATCAAGCTGAAGGTGAAATCCGTAAGAAGCGACAACGGTATAGAATTCAAGAATCATATGTTTGTCTCCTTCTGCGAAGAAAAAGGAATTCGTCTTCAATACAGTGCTGCCAGAACTCTTTAGCAAAATGGTGTAGCGGAATGCAAGAACAGAACTCTCATCGAAGCTGCTAGAACTATGCTTGTCGACTCCAAGCTTCCCATAATCTTCTGGGCTGAAGCGGTCAACACAGCATGCTACGTTTTGAATCGTGTTCTCATTGTTAAACCTCACGGAAAGACAGCTTATGAACTACTTTTCAAAAGGAAGCCTCTGATAGATTTCTTCAGACTTTTCGGATGCTCATGCACACTTCTCAACACTGAAGATAATCTCATCAAGTTTGAAGCAGTAGGTGATGTATGCTACTTCACGGGCTACTCATCCTCTCAAAAGGCGTATCGAGTCTACAACAAACGGACGAAGATGGTGATTGAATCATATTACATCGATTTTCAAGAAGGAAACTCCACTAACACTGGAAGCGCTCCAAATTGGTTTTATGACGTAGACATTGTATTCAACACTTTCGACATTGCTGAACCCGTCACTGAATCCGAACCTGCAGAATCCACTCCATTAGAGCCATTGTTTGATCCTTCAGACATTGGTTTCACTCCTTTTACAACCCGTTTCACCCCTACCTGTGCCTCTCCTACTCTTCCTATTATCGAAGTAAATGGTGAGCCATCTGCTGAAAATGCATCCGCGCATGATGATTCTTCTTCAAAGCAGGCAGTGGATGAACCTCCTAAAGAAGATGAAACTCCAATTATCTACGTCGATGAACATTTCACTAATCTGCCTCAACAAGTGGAAACTCACACCAACACAGGGTACAAAACCAATCGAAACCATCCAATTGAAAATGTCATCGGTTCTGTTGAAGATGGAGTTTGAACACGCGGACAAACACATACATCAACACAGGACTGTATGTAACTTTTCTCTCTCGCAGTCTGTCCTAAGAGACATCAAAGAAGCAATTCAAGACTCTAGCTGGGTACAAGCAATGCAAGAAGAACTAGCCCAATTTTGGAAACTTAAAGTCTGGGAACTCGTTGATTTACCAGATGGAAAGTATCCAATTGGTACCAAGTGGGTGTTTCGAAACAAGATGGATGATCGTGGTGTAGTTATCAAAATAAGGCAAGATTAGTGGTTCAAGGTTTTCGGCAGGAGGAAGGAATTAACTATGAGGAAGTTTTTGCATCGTTGCACGCTTAGAAGCTATCAGAATCTTCTTATCCTATGCTTCGTTCAAAAACTTTAGGGTGTTTCAGATGGATGTAAAGAGGGCTTTTCTGTATGGGAAAGTGAAAGAAGAAGTCTATGTCTGTCAACCTCCAAGTTCTGAAGATCCTCATTTCCCCGTGAAGTACTGTAAGCTTGACAAAGCTCTCTATTGTCTTCACCAAGATCCTCGAGCATGGTACGAGACATTGTCAACATATCTTCTGGAATGTGGATTCTCAAGAGGGAAAATTGATATGACTCTTTTCACAAAGCGGATTTGGGTCGACTGATGAAGCTCTTTGTAGGGAGTTCGAGCAAGTGATGAAGGCAACATTCGAAATGAGCATGATGGGAGAACTTACGTTTTTCTTGGGATTAGAAGTGAAGCAGAGGGAAGACGACATACTCATTCATCAGGCTAAGTATATCAGAGATATTCTATCCAAGTACAATATGAATGATTGCAAATCTGCCAGCACTCCCTTCGCTACTCAGACGGAACTTACTTCGGATCTTCAAGGAAAACCCGTGAATAAATCCTTCTATCGTTCTATGATAGGCTCGTTAATGTATCTGACCGCAAGTAGGCCTGACATTATGTGGGTTGTCTGTCCCTGTGAGCGATTTCAAACAGATCCGAAAGAATCTCATAAAGCTGCTGTCAAAAGAATCTTTCGCTATCTGAAAGGAACTCCCAAGTTTGGTTTGTGGTATCCTAAAGATAGTAATTTTGATTTAATTTCTTACTCTGACAGTGATCATGCAGGTTGTAAAGTTGACAGAAAGTCAGTCTACGGAGGATGTCAATTTTTAGGAAATCGTCTCATTTCGTGGCAAAGCAAAAAGTAGACAACAGTCTCCACATCAACTGCTCAAGCTAAATACACGGCAGCTTACAGTTGCTGTTCTCAAGTTCTCTGGATACAAAATCAGTTGTTGGATTATGGAATCAATGTTATGAAGACTCCTATATTCATCAACAATGAAGCGTGTCTTGGAATTGTGAAGAACCCTATCCACTACTCCAGAACTAAACATATCGAAATTCGCATCATGTGATCAGAGATGCGTATGAGAAAGGATATGTTCAAGTGGTGCCGGTGGATACGATGCAACAGAAAGCTGATATATTCACGAAATCCTTTGATAAAACTCGCTTCAACCAGTTGGTAACCTGGTTGGAGATGGTCAACTTCCTTGAGTGGAAGTGATTAAAAAAAATTTCTCTTAAAATGTGCCCACCAAAAAGATTTTCTGCAATGTTAAAAATTTCTTTCAAGCAATGGATTCTCGAAAATAAAAATTTAAGGGGGAAGTATTCCTGAAAATATTGTTGAGACATAATCCTTTGTTTGACTCCTGCATGAGAAATGATAGAAAAACGGCTGACACTTTGTTTGATCTTAAAACAGAAGAAGATTGAGGCCTCAAGCAACAAAGTATCAGTAGATTCAGCAATACCTTGAAGTAAACTGCGAAAAAGGAGGAAAATTCTAATGAACACACAAGAATTCAGGATACCCACAATGTTGTGCAACTTGCGGGTAACACGTTGCGGCGTATGGCTTAATGGTCTTAAATCTTGCGTTGATAGATTGCCAAAGTCGGAGATTTCGGGTCTTTATATTGACTAATCATACGGGGATATCATAGTTGCTCTTCTGCTGCATCCAGATATATGATGACCTATACACAATTATGATATCTTTTCAAAAGAGCCAATGCGGCCAAACCCTACATAAATGAAGCTCTCATTGAGAAACATTCAAGTGCTTAAATTGTACCGTATTTGGTATCTGTCATAGCCCTCGTTAGACTTTGGTCTCTTTGCTGTACGAAAGTACTGATCTAAACACCAATTGTCCAACGTTGAAATTTCAAATACGAATGAGGTCAATACACTCACCTACGGGTATGTCCTGATGTGGGACTCACGGACCAACATTCTGACTGTTTCAGCATGAGTGGGGGAACATCGAATTTCTTGTAAATATTACACAACATGATAAAAGGCTCTCCGATCGCATGTGGAAAGATAGGTGCATGGATTTAAAAGGACAAACATACTGACAGTTTTTCTTGTTCCTTGATTATTCAAAATATCTAATATTTTATCTCAATTTAACGAAGTGTTACCAGTATGATCTTCTGCAGGAAAGTCAGAGGATCCGAATCAGTAATCATAAATGTTATGTAAAAAGAGGAAGCTTACTGGCCCTAAAAAAATTTTCAGGATCCAAATTGAAAATTTTCCATTTTCCTTAAACTTATTTTTAAATTCTTGCACTATTTTTAACCAAAAATGGCACATTTTTCGAGGAAATTTGAGATTTTCGAGCGTAATTGTCTTCAAGAATCATAGATTTGAAGAAACCTTAAAAAATCTTAAATGCAGCATAATTATTAACCAGCATATTTATTAAATACGCTGGAAAGCTAATTAGTATATATAATTCAGTTTTTCATCTTATGTAAATACTTTCAAATTTCAATCTTATCATCTTCTTCTTCAACCGTACCCCACACTCTAAACATTCACTCTTCACTTTGTAAATCTGATCGGACATTGAAAGATCAATATCGGTATGTTTTTCAGTTTTCAAATGATGATTGATTGTTGTTGAGTTTAGAAATCATAATCGGGGTTTGGTATGGCAGATAGATTAAACAGTTCTTATGGGTTTTCATGGGTTTATCAAGAAAATTATGAATATGGCGTATTTAATTTTGAATATGGCGTATTTATTTTGAAGATAGCGTATTTAGTCAGGTAAACGATTGGCGGATTTAAGCCTTGAACGCGAGTTCAAGCAACCGGCGTATTAGACAATTACGCCGGTCAAGCCAGCGTAGATAAGCTTCTACGCTGGATAAACTTAAATTCGCTAGTCCATGATCAGCGTATATAAATTTCATTTAGCGTAAATATTATTTCACTGGTATTTCTAGTTCAATCTTCGTATCGTAATTGTGTGAAAAGTTATACAGTTTTGGCGTAAATGGCTTTGGTGACCAGCGTAGATATTAGCGGATTTATAATCTTCTTTTTAAATTTTTTATTTATTATCCAAAATATATTTTATGTGTAAATAAATATGCATATAGTTTTAATTCTTTTACTTTATATATATAGATATTTATGTATATAAATCTAACTTGGTTCGTTTTCACCTTTTAGGAATGGCTCAACCTTTAGTTTGGGACGGTACTAGAAAGCACAATCAGCCCATCACTCTAGTTCCTCCATAGCCCGATTTTGAAGACGTGATGGACTGGCTGTCGTGGAGCAAAATTATCTACGCAGTCCAGGCAAATCCCACAATCTACTCAATCCACATAGAAGAATTCTGGAGAACGGCAAGGGTAAGAACGCTGAACAACGTCAAACACATCACAACGACAGTGCGGAACAAGGAAATTAAAGTAACTGAGGAACGAATTCGAAAGGTTCTGAGCCTCGGAGACAACGCCAGTGATCCATTGAAACTAAAGAAAGAGGATATTCTAGAAGGCTTTCGTGGGATGAACTACATTGGAGACTTTCGTCACAAAATGGAGATCAAGAAGTCAGGGCTTACGAAAGACTGGAGGTTCATTTTGCACACGTTCTGTATGAGTATCTGTCATCGAAAAGGCAGTTATGATGGGTTGAATTTAGAGTGGTCCGCGGCTATGCTGAATCTGTGCACGAATCAGCCGTTCAACATTTCTGGGTTAATTTTCTATTGCATGATCGACAACGTTAATAAAGGTGCATGGGCAATGTATCCTAGATTTGTGCAATTGCTTATTGACGATCAGCATCGAAACCTGCCACATGATGGAAACACGTATCAGTTTCAACTACCCAAAGGAAGGCAGATTACCGAGTTGAAAACCAAAGAGTTGGTGATGTTACACAACTGGATGTATCGTGAAGAAAGACTTCCAGTGGTTCTAGCTGCATACAACAAGTATCGAGAAAAGGCAAGAAAAAGTAGAGAAGGTGGAAGTCATCATGTTGATGTTGCTGAAGAGGCAGAAGTAGAAGAAGAAATTCCAGGTACGTAAGCGTAAAGAAAAAGGAAAGAAAGTGGTCGAAGAGGAACCGTCAAAGAAGAAAAGCAAGAAAGATGCACCAAATCCAGAGCGAATCATGGCTGATAGCATTCACGCTGGATCAACTAGGGAAGAAATTGAAAGAATGCAAGCCATCCATGCGGTTGCGGAGGCTGAGAAACGGGAGAGAAGAATGAAGAGAAGGGAAATGATTGAATCTGAAACCCCTGCGGTTGTTACGTCAGAACAAGAACAGTTGGATAGATTTGTGGAAGGACTTTTTGCTGATCCACTAGAACCCTCTCCAAATGAGGCTGTTGTGCCAAAGAAGAGAAAAACAGGGGAAGGATCATTAGCAAACGTTCCACCCAAACCACCTGTATCGGCCCAACCTCCTCCTCAACAAGTTCCAACAAGACCCAGACCATTTCAAGAGCTTTATAACCGTTTATCCAAGGAAATTGGTCTATTTCCGGCTAAGGAGTTCTGTTTGCTGAGAAATCAAGTGAATGACACTGATGTGCTGAAGAGAAAGTTGAAAGAACAGAGAAAGAAAAATAAAGAATTGCGTTCTTACGTTCACAAGCAATCAGAATTCAAACGATTTCAATAGGAGGGTCTCGAAAAACTGCATGAGCTAGTACAGGAGCTATATGGCGTTGCAAACAGAAAGCCAAAGTACTCGATCGAAGACATCTTCAGCTTTGACTTATTTAGAGAAAGAGAACAGAAAAAGAAAGCTGACAAGCCGAAAAGAAGAAGAAATGTCTTGAATCAGCAGTTGACGTTAGTCTTGATGACGACAGTGATGAAGAGGAAGTCGACAAAGCCGAAATGCCCGCAAAGTTTCTCAAATTGGGGTTGGAAGATGATGTGTTGTATGAAACGGATGGCGGAGATGAATTCGAACCACAGCATCCAGAGTGGTTTAAGAAGGAAAGAGCGAAGATGCCAGACTTTTATCAAGTGATCACAGTTGAGAAGGCTGAGATCACAGATAAAATCATCAGTTGGAAATACTGCAATCTAACCGGTTGGTTTGTGGTAAAACGACGAGGAGGAGTCATTCAATACTTTCAAAATGCCCACGACATGCAAAGCTTACCAACATGGGATATACGAGAGCTCAGCAAGCACGATCTGATAAATCCGACAAATAGCAGCATTGGCGGAGATCTAGAAAGATTAATTCAAAGAGAATGCATGCGAGGATTTTCAGTGTTCAAGCCTCAGCACCCTAGAAGACGTGTGTCTAAGACCACCAAAGACCCGTTCACTGGAAAGGGAAAGATTACATGGGTCATCAACCCTGCGAAAGTTGTAACTAGGGTGAAGCTACCTCCTGAACAGCCTGTGACTCTCACGAACTTCAAGAAGTGGTTTTACGATGGAAAGACGAGTGAAGCAGTCATCAGGTCAAACTCAAACGAAGACATTCGTATCCTAGATCCAATGGACGTATTTATGTTTTGTCTATCTGATCTGAATGTTCTATACGGACACAAGATCAACGTTGGAGCAGGAAACGAGTATCTGGAGGAAGGGATGTTATTTCAAAGGGCAGTTGAGTGCGTGTGAGCTCAAAAAGATTAAAGTGATGGAAATACTGCTCAGGATGGACGCAAAGAAAGAAAAAGAGGAATCCAGAAAGAAGAAATCAGCTGAGACTGAACCATCCTCTCCACCAAGCAAAGATCCATCATCTGACTCCGACCTTTAAATCGTTCCACCACCTCCTACTCCATCCACATTGGAGTCACTAAGGAGGGCCAACAAACCTCAAGTGAAGCTTTTGTTACTCCAAGTTTTGAAGCAACAACCGACCAACCTACCGATCAAGCTGCGCAAGAAAAAGATAAAGGATCAGCCGCAGACCCTGAAGCTCCGAAACAAGATTGAAGAAACTCAAGCACGCAACGGTCTAGGGGATATTGTTAGAACATTTTGAGACCGTTGGTACTTGATTATATATAGTTTGAGCTGGTTTGTAATAGTTAGGTAATCTAAAAGGGTCAAAAGTGCAATTACGTGAAAGTTGTAAGTTGGCGGTGTAATTAATAACCCAGTGTATTTGTTAAATACGCTGGGTAGTCAGTCTGTATAAATAGGTGCTTCAATGAATGGCGTGTCCAAGTTTCTTGGACAAATTTTGGTGAGTCTCTTGTGTTGTGATTCTTGTTATTGTGCTTACATCCGAATATCCAAGTGTTGTTATTAATTACATCTTTTTGGGATTTCATATACAACACTAGTTGTTTGATTCATTCAAGATTCTTCATCTTCATGGTTTGGTTTTTCTTAACTTTTATACATTCAAACAACTAATCCATAGTTGTTTGAGTGATAACAACCAACCACTGTGATCCGAATCTGTTTTTGGGACTCACAGAAGAGGAATATGAATGATCTTGTCATAACACACGACTTCAGCTCAGTTATTGGATAACCAATCCATACCAACTACGATGTCGAAACTACCTAATTGGACAGGTAATAAGTCGATGTTAAATTTTTTGTCCACCAAGCTCTAAAGACATCCTTTAACAATCTCTCGAGATTCAATTATTTTTCCATTCGCTAGTTCGATAGTGAAAGGAATGTCTAATTTATTTGAATTTACTTTAAGAATATCTTTGAACTCTAAAGATATAAAACTGTAATCTGCACCAGTATCAAATAAAATAGATGCAAAGTGATTTTTGATAGGAAACGTACCGTGATCACATTAGGATCTTGGCGCGCTTCTAGGGCTCCTACCACAAAGGCTCGATAGTGACCTTTGTTTTCCTTTGGGAAATATTTTCTAAAATGACCCAATCTCCGCAACCATAGCAGCCTTGGTTCTTTCCTTTCCAGTTTCCATTTCCGCTACTGCTTTCTCTCTTTTCTACGTTCTTGCTTCCTTTGTTATTTCCCTAAAAATTCTTGATGTGGTGCCCTAACTTTCCGCACTTATCACACTTGGTGGTTCGGCATCCACCATAGTAATGATATCCACATTTGTTGCACCTTGGTGCATTCCCCGTATAACCTTTTAGTCCAGTTTCTGTTGTAGCCACAAATGCTTTACCTCCTCTCGTAGCGGGGGTTTCCTTCTTTTTGTTGCTCGGTCTTGATCCCTTTTTAAAATGAGAAAATTTTCTCTTGTTTTCATGCGAAGATGACTCCACATGTGTCTCCTTAGGCTTCTTGGCACCTCTTCTTGAAAGCTTATTCATTCTTACCGGCTCTTTGGTAAGACTCACAGGAATTGTTATAGATTCAGTGATAGTTACCGGATGCAACGATGTGACCATACTCTAGATCTCGAGGGCTAATCTCCAAATGTAACGTTCGATTCATTTGAATTCGGGAGTTACCATATATGGAAAAATCCGAGGGAGATCATGAAAGCATTGAGTATAGCCGTAAATGTCGGATCCAATCATCATTAGATTCCTTCCGTTTCCGGCTTCTGCAATTCAGCTCTTAAACAATATTTTTCTCTCATCATGTCCTTCAATCTTCCCACATAATAGTATATGCTGCTACATCTCCTAGCGTCTATAATTGTAGATTCCACCATGAAAGAGCTTCGTCAATGAACAAACCCGAAACATACATAACTCTCTATTTAAGAGAATAATTGCTCATATGGATTACAGAATCCGTCTTTTCAGTCCATCGTACAAATGCCACAGCACCGTCGGTGCCATCAAAGTTGAGTGGCTTGCAATCCAAAAATTGCTTGGACGTGCATCCTGAAATGTTTGTTCTCAAAATTGTCAAAAATATATATTTTTGCAAATAAATATTAATGATACTTCTTTTGGTAAAGTTATGAATAACCAACCGTTAGCAAGATTTTGAACTCTTGGTGGGGTTTGAATTCTAGCCTCGTTATCTTGATTGGTACGGTTAGTTTCATGTTGTGCAATCGCTTTGGGGATTCACTGGTTCAGCAGAGCATCTAGTTCAGCTTGTGATGCAGGTAGAGAAGTTGGTTGGCGTATATTTCTTCTTATTGGTGCCATGATCTTCATATATAAAACATATATAAGTGATTAGACAAATATTTAAATAAATATTGACATTCATGGACTCAAATTGAATAAATACGTCATCATAAAATATACTAATGTATAAAGATCGAATAAATCGACTCATCTCTTCATAGTATAAAGATCGAATAAATCGAATCATCTCTTCATATAAGGTATCCATACGATAATCATCATAACATGAACATAACGAATAATAATAATGCATAATAAAAGAAAAGATACCAACTTTCACATACATATATATATATTGTCAACTTGTTGCATAATTTTTGTGAAGAACAAAAATAATTCGGAGTTACGTCGCTCCGAAATACAAGTCATATACAATACAAAACAAAGTAAGTATTTTTCTTCACATCGTTTCTTCAAAATCTTCAAGTTGACATATATATACCTTTAAAAATCTTCAGTCTTCAACCGAACGGGCACGGGTACTACCCTCAAAACATGATCACATACCAAGACTAGACGGTCGATGGGGGTGGGGGTGAAGATGCGCGTATCACACCATGAAAATATGCTATCTCCTCCTCGATAGCACTGATACACCTCTCATGAGATGAAAAGGCAACATGGGGTGGTGAAAGTGAGGATACTGATGGATATGGTGGTGGTGGAGATGTCGGTAGTGGTGGTGGTGGTGGTGGAGGTGATGATGTGGGTAGTGGTGGCTGGGATGATGATGATGGAGCACTCTGAGAAGCTCTAATAGCAGAAAGTTAAGCACTAAGCTCATGAAATCGTCGAAACAAAATACCGAGTTGTATCTTGGTGGATGTGACCCTACAATCAGTGGTGGTAAGTGGCAAGTGGCTCAGATGGTACGGATCAGATGGGCTCATGCCCAGAGGTGGCTGAACATGGGAAACAACATAGTAAGGTGAGGGGTATGCAACAGTACTAGGCACATGTGGTGGGGGATGAGATGGATCTCCAGCAGTGGGGTCGGAATAAAAAGAGGATACTCAGTCATAGGATGACTGTGTGGAACATATGATGGCCCTATAGCAAACGGGTCCTACCAGAACTGAGAGTCGGTGTAACAATAGTAGAAAACGATCCAACAAAAGGATTAGGGGTACACGATCAGCAGGCTGAGAAGTACTACCAAGAGTAAAATGAGACGGTCCAACAAAAGGGTGATGTATCGGGTGATTAGTGTGGTGTGTAACATCTCCCAAAGGATGCGGTGGTGGTGCAAACTCAGATAAATGATCAGTGGGGAATGTGTCTGGTAAAACGGGATCAACATGTATAGGCAGAGTAAATCGAAAAAGGTGGTAAAACTGTATCGGGTGATAGCCAAATTTAGCCTTTTATTGTTGAACCTTTGTGTTAAAACTCGGTTATGGTTATTATCTAATTTGCGAATTTTTGTAATTATTTCAAAAAAAACACCAGAAAATAGCAACCGAAAATAGAAGAAAGAAGATCAAATCAGAGCAATCTTAAGTGCTAAACAGTACAATCTCGTTGACTAGCTCGATATGGTTAAAATCGTCCGTTTATGCATTACTTATGTATAGTTGTGATTCATTTACGCTTGCCGAGTTTTAACCATTTAACCACTTTTAAATGTTCATTCCCTACCCGAAACCATTGCCTATCATTACAACCCTTAAAGACCTCTTGATTTTTGCCTTTTTGCATGCTAATTGGTGGAGATTAGATCTTTTGACAAGCTTATGACATTGCATGATTTATCGCCTTGGCATCGAGTGTTTTACACATACACATTACATGTATGACTCATAAATATAATTGAGTGTGTGTGGACATTATGAGAAATGTGAGGATTTGCATATTAAGTCGATCGGAAGGGGAATCATTGCTTTTTGGTTATCTTTGCTTATATTTGTATATGCTTTTTCGGTTTGAAATCTTTGATGTTGACTTTTTGAAGAACCAATTGACCACCGAATATTTATGTAGCGTTGTAAAATAGTAGACGTTTGGGTCCTTCATAGGCCCGCGTTCTTTTGCTTTTAGTTTGCTTGAGGACAAGCAAAAGTTCAAGTGTGGGGAGGTTTGATATACGTTAAATTATACATACTTAAGTCCCCCCATTTTACTCCCGTTTTATGCGTTTTTGACTGAAACTTTGTTGTTTAGGTACTTAATCGGTCACCTTTAAAATTTTAGGTCTTAAACGGCGTGCCACAGACAAAGTTGGAGAAGAAGTGGGATTTACGAACGTTCCGGATGAATTCTACAAAAACCTGTTGAAGTTACAGCTCACGCACGGCCATGCAGACTATCGGCACCACCGTGCACAACTCACGACCTCCGGAGCACTGGCAGTGCACAAGGCAGTGCAGATGATTTCTCGGCACGCACGGCCATGCGACTCGGGTGCACTCCCGTGCACTAGCTGAACACTGATCAACAGGATGTCTGAAGACCATGCACGGCCGTGCGACCCATATGCACGACCGTGCACATTGAAGATTTTGCCGCCCAAACGTCCACTTGTCTGGCCCATACCCTACAGCTGACGTCACGCTGATGACTGCACGGGCGTGCACATAAAGTGCATGGCGTGCGGATATGAATTTCTCTACAAGACAGAGCAGCCGCTACTGATCGAAACATTGGGTAATTTTCCAAGTTTCTGGGCGATTTCTAGGTCCGAGGTCTTCCTGGTTAGGATGATTTCAAGCCTAAACGTTGCAGCCGCTACTGATCGAAACTTGTTAGTGAATAATTTTAGGTAGTTAAAGTGTGTTTATCGCATTAAATTTCGAAAGAATATCATGTTAGGATTCCCGAAAGGGGATACTAATTGTCTTTATATTTGGAAGATTGATCAAGTGCCTTTGTGACAATTCCGACTTAGTTAACATGCTTAGGTTGTTTATAAAACAAGATAAAAGGAAAAAAATATATTTTTGTATTTGGAGCCTTTTATGTTTTAGGATACATTTTTAGATAATTTTTAGTTAAAAACCTTTTCACATATCTTTTTACCGGTAGATGAATGACAACGGTTTAATACATAAGTGCATGCCCGCGTCCATGGATCTAGAGCTGGTTCTTACCCATACTTTACTACATATACGATAGGGTACATTTGTCCTTTTTTGTGTGTTTTAATGTTAAGGTATAAATCATTTTTATAAATATTAAAACCGAGTTCGTGTGTAAAATTCATTGTAAAAATATGTACGTATACGCGCACGTCATATATCGAAAGTTTGAAATTGAATGAACCGATTGAAGCAAAACCATGGCGAGCTGGTGTCTTGGCGAGTGGAAATGAAGAAATGGAATAATGATGGCCAATGGGGGGCTTTAATTAGGATCTTGTACTTCTGAATCGAATGTACTTCTGAATCGAATGGCGGGTTGAGACTTGAGTGTTGAAAGACGATATTTTGACTCAATTACTTAAATGGGCATTTAAGTATTGAACAATGAACTATTGGTATTGAACTTCAATTCTAATTACTTAAATGAGCTCTATTTAGATCTCGGACCAAACATTGTTAATGCGGACCTCTAGTCATTTCATTAAAAATGACATACATACATATATATTAAAAAATAAATCGAGCCAACCAAGCAGAACCTAACTGAGTAGACCTTTGCTCGTGTTTGATTCGTTTACAAACCAAACTGAGTTATTTAACAGCCATGTCTAGGTTGTAGGAAATCAGCTGTGTTGTTTCAAGAACTCAAATCCAGTCACCTTGGTTTTGATGATAATAAGGAGAGTTATTCATCTCATATGGCATAGACTTGTATCTAATAACATGGCTAACTTTTCCCAAAAAGTTGGCTCATCTTGAGTGTGCTTTTACTGAGACGCTTCTGGATACAAAAGAATATGAGAGCATGGTGGTAAAAAAAAAGCACAAACTCCCTTTGTATCAAATGGTGTTTGTGGTTTCCTAAGGAATCAACTTTTTAACTTCAAAGAATTTAACTCTCTAGTTTAACAATAAAAATACAAAAGTATTTATAAATTTTAACTTATCTTAAGATTTAAAGTCTTAAACCCCAACAAATATACAAAGTAGCATTCTACATAAACTATAACACCAAATAAGAAATCAAGGGACAAGAAAACTCACAATAGCACCCCAGTCAAATGAACACGGTCAACGGCGATAATTTCAGGCCTCAAGAGGGACAATATTGATTGTCAATGGAGACGATTCCAGGCTTTCAGCAGGGAGATTAGCGCTGCTGTTTGACGTTCGACACTTTGAAGTTTGGTTTCCAATTGCTGCCCATAGTAAAAGGTTTATTTATTGTTTTGAGTATTGAGCTAAGCTTTGTTATTTACCAACTAGGCCTCCTTTCAATTATATTGTTAATATGGGCTTACTTTATCATTTAGGCTTAATTATTCTACAAGTTTTTGGTTGTAAAAGGTTTGGGATTATCCTATTTTTTGTGACGAGTATCCTCGTATTTATTTAGGGGTATCGTTTGTATAAAACCAAAAAATACACTACGAATACGGGGTTGGCCGTAGCCCGGGCTACCCCTCTTATAACACTAGCTATGCCCCTCATTATGTGTTAACTGAGTCGGATATTTGTTAATTCTTCTTTTTGCATTTTGTAAGACAGTGTTTAATCTTTCTTTTGGCATGGGATTGATAAGAAAATGTCGTCTGGGCTCTTTTATGGGAATGAAAATCAAATGACACACATTTGTGTGGGTTGTAGGGGGTGGAAGTTTAAAAAAACTAAGGATTTTGGTTGGTTTACATTATTTTTATAGGTTTTGACATAAGGTTTCGGTTGATTTACATTGAGGTTTTTTAGTTATTACATAAAGTGTTGCATGGGTTTTACATTGTTTTTTTAGGTTGCGCATCTGCATTGGGTTTTTTTCTGGGCGAAGATGATGATCAAGGTCTAGGATTGAAGATATTTTTGTTTCATATATGTAAATGTAGCTTTTTGCATAAAAAAAACATGTATGTAAAAAACTTGTTACATTTGTGTAAATATGGGATTTTGACCTCACTATTGTTCTTCTTGTTGATACATATTTTTTGTGTTTTTTTTACAAAGTTGATGAAGATATAGGAACATAGACCTTTGTAATATATCTTCTGTGTTTTTTACACCATTGCACATTGTATTTACACCGGCGTAAATAGACGAGAGAAGAGATAATGTGATTGTTTTTTGTACTTTGTGCTGATAAGACAAGTATATTCGATTGTTTTGCCGGTATGAAAACCAAATTGTCCTTTCTGACATAAAATAATGTAATTCTAATCCAAACTCACAAAAAGACAAAATTTAAAAGAACTTTTATTTCTAATTATCCACATATGTTGGATCATATGCTTATATAAGGAAATATTAAAATAGAAACCTAATTGAGTTGATAGAATTAGAATAACTACTCTAAACATTTGATCATACATAATAATTCCTTATATACATATATATACATACATTCTAATGTTATGTTTATCATTGCGTTTTCGTTTAAACTTTGCTAAATATTGTCCTACCTTTTTGCTCTAATTTTTCTTTTTTGTTTATTTTTCAAACATTTTAGTGTTAAGTTAATGTTGTACTTACCCTTGAGTCTATGTTTCCATTTAAATTATGTAAAAATATGCCGGTCCTCCATTGTAAAGCGCGAGTGTAACCTACTAGTTGATATACATCTACCCAACTTTTAATTTTTAATGACCACATATAAATCTAAATAAATACCATTTCAAATATTTTGATATATTTGTTTGATTTTCCATAATCTAAGAAGTAGTTTTTATTTGAAAACACAAATACTAACCAAGTTTTCGTGTTTCACTCAATCAAAGTTTTTGTTTCCTTGTCAAAGTTTTTTTAGTAAGGGTGTTCGAGGCATACATTGGGTAGGGCTCGCCGGTAAAGCGGTACCAAGAACTTGAGTGGGTGATGCGAGTGGACGAGTAGTGTTTACCGATGCAGATAAGAGGTGGACACGTTGGTGAACGGTCACAAGACAGGTATGGAAGATTGCGGAGAAGGGGTGCACGATGGGTTCGAGCACAAGGAGAACGGGTTCATGACGGGTTTGATTGGTGAAGATAAGATGTCATCCTAGTGATCTGACGGGTTTAGCAGCAACACCCCTAAAGTCATTTAATTTTTGTTACTTGTTTTTAAATCTTTTTATTATTTTTTAAAGTCACTAAAATTTCAAAAAAAAAAATCTAATATTCGGCTAAAAGTAAACACCTAAGGAAACTTCTTTAAATTTATTTTATATTCATAAATACAATTTACAAAGTTAAACACCTAAGGAAAGCTGAATGACCCTTTATTATAAATTAGATAGGCGCGACTTGAGTGTACGTTAAAAAAAACTAAAGTTTGGGTCCCCATTTTAGGACTTAGTCTTAAATTTTTATTTTTTAACAAGAAGAGAAAAAATCAATATACTTCGAGTTACCTTTTTTCACTAAAACTCAATGCAACACTATGTGTGATTACGAGCTTTTTACAAATTATATATATGATATTATAAGATTAGGGGGTGTGATATACCGCTCCTGGTCATGTCTGTCACACATTGGTCGTAGCCGAAGCGCAATCGTGTGACTATGAGATAATCATTGCATCCATTGTGTAAACAAATACAAATTAACAACGATGCCATATATATAATTTGAAACAAAAGTTTACAAGTTCCCAAAGTGAGATTACAAGTTTCAAACAAGGTTACAATGTTATCCCAAAAGATAGTTTTTAAGGTACATTACACTTTGAACCAAAAGACCATTTTCATCATAAAATTGAGGTTTTGACTCATATATACCCATAGGAGGTTGAGATATAAGAGGCAAATCCTCCCAAAAAAGGCAGTCATTGTCATGTTCATTCCCACTTCCCGTAATCTTTCACCGGCTCACGCCTTATGTCCTGAAATACATGTAATTTTTAAAAGTCAACAAAAGTTGGTGAATTTATGTAGTTATTGTTTTCGTATGAATGGTCATGTTTGTAATCCAGTAATGAAATCTTAGTATTTTATTAGCATTCATGGAGTTTAAGGATTTATCAGTGTGTAGTGAGCACCCTGACATATGTGCCATAAGTAAGTAACCAAACCGAGACAATTTGACATCATTAGGATCACAAAAGCACTCCTAAGGGTATACCAACAGGAGTGGAGCGCGCATCAAACTCAATATATTATACATTTTACACCTTGTTCGCTAAGTGATTAATGGTTAATATTGTCATCATCCTACTTACGCACATTGATTGTGTTATCATATAACCCCATAGCTAACATACCGTTTGTTATAACATGTATTTCCCCTCGATTGTTTTAAAAACAAACTTTGTAATATTTGAAAGGAGGGACATGAACTCACTGTTTTGCGTTCCGTAAGTCATACTATTGAAACTCGAGTGTCCGTACACTTGGTAATATTGAAACTCACTGTTACGAGTCCATATTGTTTATAATCTTACACTTGGTAATATTTACTAAGTATGGAGTTTATAAGTATTCCCATATATTTATATAAAATTACTTGGAATTTTTCATACATTTCAACTTTCCGGATTTTGTTATTGGTAATATATATATTCGTTAAGTGTCTAAAAATATATTATTTTTAGACATGTCGTCGTAGTCGTTTAATATATATATTTTCGCTCGAAAATCGCCCAAGTGTCGTAGTAGCTCCTCGTAGTGGCGATATGTACATTTGTCATCGGTGACGATGTATATATTCCTTTGTTATTGGATAATTTATGTCTTACTTGTTATGAGATATATATTATTTCTTAGGAATATATTTTATAAGTCCGTCCGTAGACCGAATTATCCGCTCGTCCGATTATTCGTTTAAGGATATAATATAAGTAGGGTTTATATGTATACCCAATGTCTTAGCATTTCCTTGATGTCTTTGAGGATATTGGTGTACATGTATTTATGTAGTATTTTATACTTGTTTTCTTACAAGTATTTTCATGGCATGTATTTGTGTATTATTTAGATCATCCTACTATCATCTAAATACATACACTTAGCACATAAACATATACACCTTGGTGAATTTTCTAAGTATATATATATTTTCCTAAAAATATATAGATTTATAAGTGTCCATTTTCGACTTATAAAATATTTATAAGTGTTTATTAAAACCTTTATAGTTTAGGGTTTGAACTTTTTCAATAAAACTTCCTTAACGACGTTTAAGGTCACTAATCACGTTAGCCCCATTAATTATACTTTAATCGCGGTTAGATTTTTTTAAAAAATTCGTCAAAAAGTTTCCCCTAAAGTATAGCATTTTCTCACTTTTTTAAAAATGTATTTAATTCATGTTTAAACCATAATCACAATCAATCTTCAAATCAAGTTTCAATATACAATCCTTGCATGCATAATTTATACATAATTAACCCTCATTTCCATGAATCTTTTTATAAGTATATTTTTAACAACTTATTTAAAAGCAATACATCTTCACATATTTACTAGATTTTTAAAGACATCATTTTTATTATACTTTGAAATCAAGATCTCCACTTTAAACCACTTTGTTTACTAAACTTTTAAGATGATCATATTAAAAATCATGGTGGTTATTCTTTATAAAACTCACATATATATAATAAATCATTTTTTAAGTTGTAGTAAAGTTCATGGATCATGAGGTTGATGATCTTGTTTAGATTTAAACATCACAATGTTTGAATCGTCATTTATAACCTTAACCATACAAGATCGCACATTTAAAGAACTAACTTTAATATTTTAATATAATCAACATAAATGCTAACTAGCTAACACTAATATACATAATCAACACATAATAAACTATATTTAGTAGATTTTTAAGGTGAGGCTTGGGTTTTTAAGTTTGATTTTTCTATATACTCAAGATGATCAACAAGTACTTTCATAAACTACATATAATAATGAGGTTAAAAATGATAAAAGATTGTGTTACAATTTTGCACAAGATTAAAAGAAGATTAAGAAGGTAAGAAAGCTCTAAAGATCCTCCATCCTTGCTAGCTCCTTAGATGTTCTTGAAATGGCTTGAATGGTTTAATATGAGGTGTTTAATGAAGGAAAAAAATGAGAATGAGGGTGTCTGAGGCTGCCATGAGATGACGGAGACAAGAAGTGTTTGTGAGTTTTTTTTTTATGAAATGATATGAATGATAAGAATCATGGTTTAATCTTCAATTTTCACCAAAATCTTCACACCATGCCCATACATGATGCACGTTCAACATAAGTCAAGGTGGGGGTCCACATGTTGACTGATTTCTACCGAGGGTAAAGGATTTGTTTATTTTTCTTTTTTTATATTTAAAACATGTGCCTTTTATGATAATTGTTAGATTGGTAATTAAACAAGCAAGTTTAATTAGGGTGTTACGGTAGTTTAGGGTTCTAAATAAGGTTTAACTCGTTCACTAGCTTAGTGGATATTGATTTTAGATGGTAAAAATGCCACTAGTTCGCTCGCCGGTTCGGTACAGGGTGATATAAGAAAGGTGTAATATAGTACCGGGAGCGATGGTTTTAAGTTACCATCGACGCCATGGCATTTATCTAAGACGTTTACGACACCAAAATATGCTTAACTAGTTCACTAGTCTCTTAGTTTAGGCAATTGGATTGTAGGAATATAATTTATTCGCCTATCGGCTTGAATTTGGGTAATGTGTGCAAGTTGCGGCGAAACACCGGGAGTTTATGTTTCGGGTATCCCATTGATATCTCTAAGCTTATTAATGATGTATAATCTTATATACCAGTCTTACAAATAGTAAATGCTAACTTTTAGTGTTGCGGCAATTTCTTTTTATAGCCGAATCGAACAATTTCGTGATTTAAGCGTTATACCGGAAAGTTATATATTATTGCAAGTGAGGTTCCCACATTAGGGTTTTTATGTTATATGGACTCAGTTATGTCATTCGCATGTCGTTACTCATCGTTCTGATTCAGTTGGGTCACTTTGCTGACATGAATAGTGTGATCGTGGATAGTGCGCCCAACACTTTCTACCAACAATTTTGAGACATAGTTTGATTGGTTTCGCTACGTGGCGAAAACTAGTATATATTATAGTATGTTTAACTTGTCCTATCACTGTTATATGACGTACAACTGCATTACGTAGTAAAGTTGTGATAAAATGCATGAGATTATGTATTAAAAATTGTGATTAGATTGTACAGAATTACCGGTTATTTGTCATTTGTCACAATGTCACCATTGATGGCGCCTTATAGCGCCCCTCCCCCATTTCTTGTCCGTCAAGGGGGGGGGGGGGGGGGGGGGCATAGATGATTCGCTAGCCCGGCAACGAGCGCCAATGACTCTATTTTGGTGATCCCCATATATAATACCGTTTGACAATGATAATTTAGAGAAAGAAAAAAAAAGTTAACTTTTAAGTTTTAAATTTTCACACTATATATTCTACCATTTTTACTCAAACCATATCATTTCTACCATCTATTCTCCATAAATTTTATACATTCTATCAAACTCACATAATGTTTCCCAAAAATCAAAATGCGTGGGACCCCAACAATCCATTTTGGGTTAATTTAGCAAACAACGAGCAAGAAGAGCGATACCGAAGAGACCTGCAAACGGGTGAGATTGGTTATTACCCGATGTCACCTACCACCTCAACCTCCCTTCATCCGATAACGCGACCACCGCTTCCCAGGTTTTTTGGATACTATTCCGCATCAAATCAACTACCGTTTTTCTGCAAACCCAAAACATACCCCAAACCCAAAACACACTCGAAGCCCAACCCACTTTCTCATAAGGTGGACGATTGAGAAGGCGTCATAAGAAGGGCGAGAATGTCGAACATGCTCTTAAAATGATTGAGAGGTGGATGCCTACCGAAGAATTTGCATTGTCACAAGCATGGCTGACGTATTGGAGGATCTGATCGCGTGTAAATTTTTTCTCCATTAACTTTTTTATAAATATATTTTTATTTTTGTTTTGTTGGTTCTAAATTTTATTTTTTCAAGTTATAGCAACCAACAAGATATGACAGTCTTTTGGAGATGTATACGTGAGAAGTTCTTCGCCACAATGGGTCCTTGTGAATATCGTATGCCCGATTCATTTCCGGGCAAGTGAACCACAATGCGAATCAAGATTAACAACTTCAACAACATACACAATAGCCTCGTCAACAATTACACAAGAAGAAATGGTTCAAGTAATGTGGATATCATGATCGCCCACAACACATATAGAATGTATCATGGCCATCCGTTTACGATGATACCTTCATGGGAGCTTCTACGCAAATCTTCAAAGGGGCATCTTGTACCACTGTTTGACCAACGACCCATAAGTCAAAACGGTCCAAATCAACCACAGCTAGCGAACCATGCTAGTCTGACGCTCGTACTACTATTAACTTAAGCGACGGCTTGGATGAACTGAATTTCGAGGAACCGCAAGAGTTGCACGACCAAATGGTAAGGATAGAAGCAAGGCGACAGAACAAGCACGCGACACCTCCTCTTCAACGCTATCGGCTGGTCCATCAAGGTTGGACGAGTTCCGACTTCTCTCTATCAAGGAAAAGGATCATGAACTTAAAATGGAGAAACAAATCAAGAAAGATACGAAGTTTCTCGAGAAAGACTTTTTCATCCTACCGGAGGAGAATCGAGTCATTTTAGGCTTGTAAAGCAAAAATCCGAGCAAAATATATGTAGGTTTTTAGTAGGTTTTTTAGTTTTATTTTTAATTTGGTTGTTTTTTTAAGTAACTTTGTAGTTTTTTAAGTAGTTTGTAATCTTTTATTTCATTTATTGAAGTTTTTTTAAATTTTGTTTAAATAAAAATAGTATATAAATTAAAATACAAATTAAAAATAAAACAAATAATTAGGTAATCATGTTAGGGGATTTAAACCATTAAAAAAATGTTAAAGAAAGCAGCTTTATAAACCCCATATGAGGTCACGCCTACTACTCTACTAGACGCTGACTTAACATAATAGAACCCTTAGAAGCTTTAAAAACAATAATTAGCCTAATACATTTAAGGCTATGTGACGTGAGCATGTGAGGCTTGGTCACAGGGTTGCAAGTCAGGCCGTCCCCCAAGGCCCGGAAGTTTTTTTAGGTTTTTTTTAATTGCAGGCTTTATATTATATACGTGACAAAAATGGTATGTTGGTATCGAAATTAGTAGATGGGTAGCAGTTGGTGCCTGACTAGCCTTTTAAAAATGCCACGTTCCGTCTTCGAGGTTTGCTCTCCACTTCTTTTCTGTTTTTTTTTTTTGACTTTCTAATTTAGCTTCATGGTTATTGTGGAGCCCACCACTATAAGTCTAGCACATTTACACATTTCCACTTTTTATTTCTTTTTTAAACGTTTACTATTTATTTACATATTTCCACTTGTGTTTTGTTTTGTCTTTTTAAATGTTTATTCTTTTAGTATTTTATTATGTATCACAATTAACTTGATTTTTATTGTGTAAATTTATTTTATACATGTTTAGTTTTTTTTTATTTTAACTTGCTAACATATATATATATATATATATATATATATATATATATATATATATATATATATATTCCTTTTAGTATTTCGTCTTTTAATGTTTTTTCGCTAATATTGACAAACCAAACTAATTCCAAAACATCATTAATATAATGGTGCTATAAGAACCAGTATTTTTTGCTTTTACCATTTAGTCTTTTAGTGTTTTTTTTCATATGTATGTTGACGTTATTGGCCCAAGAGGAAGGCCAAATATTTATCTTACATAGTACTATTATTTTTAGAGTAAACAAATATATTTGTTTGTTTTGGATCTGACGTCAACTCAAAAGAGCCAAAACAATTATTTTATTTTGGTGGGCTTGGTTTTTGGCCAATTTATCACAATAGCAAGAACACCAATTATGGGTGTGACCAAGTTTTGTGTGACGAAATAAAAATGACTGACGCAAGAAGAAGAAAAAATAAGGGTTTTTGTGGTGTTTCTTCTGCCATCAAAAGACACAATAGAAGAAAACTTGTAACTCCATTATTGGTTGCTTTTGGTGAAGACTAGAGAGAAGTTTCATTTTTTTTGATAGCTTTTACTCGTCTTTATTATTTTTATTCCATACACTTGAAGTTTGTTCTAAGTATATGATGATTATTGTATGTCTCAAGTTTTATTTAGAGATGACTTTGTATTGCTATATTTTGATGATATTTGATTTTAAGCGACTCTAGTAGTTCGTGGTTTTTACACTCTTTTTAAGAGGTTTTCCATGCTAAAATTCGGTGTCTCTATACTATTAGTTTTATACCTATTTGTTTGCATCCTCACGGGTTCATTCAAGTTGGGAAAATATTTGGTCAAACGAAGTTTGCCTCCGCGTTTTTGTTTACCGTTTGTGACTGGGTTGTGCGTTTTTCCCATCAGAGTGGTATCAGAGCTATTGGCTCTTGTTATTGGGTTGAAACTTGTTTGAACAATGGAAGCTAATACAAGTAGGATTGTGAATTTGAATGGTTCTAATTATCATGTTTAGAGAGGCAAGATGGAAGATCTCCTTTATGTGAAAGATTATTATATGCCTGTGTTTAATACCGATAAACCAGAAGGTAAAACAGATGAAGAATGGAATATCTTGCACAGAAAAGTTTGTGGCTACATTCGCTAGTGGGTTGATGATAATGTTTTGAACCATATTAGCGGGAGAGACTCATGCTCATACTTTGTGGAACAAGCTTGAGGAGTTGTATGCTCGGAAGACCGGAAACAATAAACTGTTCTTGATTAAACAGTTGATAATTTGAAGTACAATGATGGAACTCCTGTTACCGATCATTTAAATGTTTTTCAGTGTATTATTAATCAGCTTGCAAGAATGGGTATTATGTTGAAGACGAGATACAAGGATTATGGCTTCTTGGTACTTTATCGGATTCTTGGGAGACTTTTAGGACACTATTGTCCAACTCTGCAGCAAATGGTATTATTACTATGGAAATGGCTAAAGGCGGTATTTTAAATGAAGAGACGAGAAGAAAATCACAGGGTTCCTCTTCACATTCAAATGTCTTAGTCACAGAAAGTAGAGGGAGAAGTCAAATTAGAGGTCCGAGTAACAAAGGGAAGCATCGTAGTAAGTCCAGAGTTAAGTTTGCTTATTATGAGTATCATCATTGTGGTAGGAAAGGACACACTATTAAATTTTGTAGACAACTAAAGAAGGAGAACAAGAAGGCTAATTACAATAATCAAAAGAATAACCATAAGAAAGATGATGGTGGCAATGAAACTGTTGAAGTTAATGCTACTACTGAAGAGTTCTTTATTTGTTGTGATTATGATATGGTGAACACTACACGTGATGATTCGAGTTGGGTTGTTGACAGTGGTGCTACGTGTCATGTCACGTCACAAAGGGATTTTTATTCATCTTAAACACATGGTGACTTTGGGGTTGTTAAGATGGGTAATAATGGGCTATCAAAGGTTGTAGGTGTTGGGGATGTTTGCTTGAGTTTGACACTGGGATGGAGTTGGTTTTGTGACAATTGGCAAAATTCCGGTAATTCTGTACAACTTGGACAACTAATATATTGTCTATTTATCGTATAACATGACTTAATTTTTGATTTTAAGTCTTAAAAGTCTAGAAATTTAACCAAATCATAGTTTGGTATGATAATTGATTCGTCATGATCACGAATATATAAAATCATATCCTAGACAAATGACAATGAAGCGAACATGTATTAAATATCAGAACTAGTTACGGTACAATCTGATATGATAGAATTAAGACATAAAATATTTTTGCACTATTATACCATAAAAATTTTATATAAAATACCAAATTGTCCAAGTCTGCAGCAAAATTCAGCATTCAACAGCAATATTCAGTAATTGTCTGAAAAGTCAAAAATAAATATATTTAGCTAAAGAATAATAATGGGTGTTAGAAATAGTATACAACCCATATATAAATCTTATTATTTAAAGCTAAACGGTTTGTTCAATAAAAACCTGACAACAAAGCCGGTACCAGAACCGAACTCAAAATGACAAAATTATTAGTCTGAAGAGCTAGATTAATTAACGGAACAATAAGAATTGTACTAAAATTATTATGAACATAAAATTTTATAAGTTACACAATATATCAGTATATCACTCGGTACAAGACCTGAACTAACTTTATCAACGAAACAACAAGACTAGTAAATTATTTTGGCACATTATAACATCACTTTGAAGTGTTGGGGCATTGGTTTTTATAAAAACTTATATATAAATTTATTAAAGTTTATAAAAGTTATAAAAACTACATATAATTTAAAAAAAATAAAAAAAACAAAAATAGCCCATAACACCTTACGGCCAAAATGGCAATTTCAATGCCACTAATGTCACACCCCGACCCGCAGCGGAAATAAAAGTTGGGGCATAATTGGCTTATCACCAAAGCTCATGACATTTAATAATAAGTTTCATATTTATTAAATTGAAATTAAACTCAAATATTCAAACACAATGAGTCTTGCAAGCACAAATAAAACCAAAACATTGTTCAGAACATAGTAGTTTTGTTTAATCTTCTAAGACCATTCCTACGTGTTTTTTTCTTCAGCTTGTTCACATGTATCATGCGTAAAACAAAGATTTGGGTCAACAAAAGTTGGCTAGTGAATCTTAGTAAAACATTTAAACAGTTGTATTATATTTGTTATTTGCATAAACAAAATTGTGCATGAATCATAAGTGAGTATATGTATATATATAATCAATCACAAACCACATAACATCCACAATGAACACATGACATGATGAATGATGAACTTGAGATCAAGGCTCAATCAAACGGAGCCGATCTAATGAGGCACCTGATGCTCAACTCGTATCCCACGAGGAACTGATGGGCCTAATGAATGATTGCACTGAAATGTTAAATTGTAACCACACAAAACAAATATACACATTGATCACGTAATGATATTAGCACAAGTGTATGATTAAATAAAACAAGTACGACACATGATACACCCCAAAACATGATTAAAAGGGGGAATTTGTAAGGATTCACTCACATCGGGTGCGTATTCTTGGTTGTTGATGAGTGCGCACGAGTTGGAGGATTTGCTCGACGAATGAATACTAATCTAAGATCATAGTATGATAATTCGATAAATATAACAAGTTAATATTTTTATTTGATCCTTTGTATTAGATTTTTAAGTGGTTTTTATGAACCTTTTATAACCTTCAAAATTGATTTTAATAAGTGTTTTTAATTTTTTTTATTAATGGAAATATATTTAAGTGTTTAAGTAATAATAAAAATAATAATAAATAAATTACTGTCAGGTCTGACAGTATTAGACCTGACCGGTTTTCATGGCTGAATTAGGCGCGCGTGTTGAGACTCGAACTCTAGACCTCCCGTTCACGTGCACGCAGCTCTTCAACTACCTGTCTAACCCGTTAAAGTCTAGATTTTTATTATATTTATACATTGTTTTCATAACTTCAGAATTCACATAATTAAAAAGATTTTTAAACCAGTCGAACCGGTATGCCTGCCCACACTCAAACCCGCGCCCTTACCATGCTTTGCACCCAGCCCAACCAACTGGGTTGGGTGTCTAACCCATTTAAATAAGAATTTATGTTAAATTTAAATACTTTCTGAGAGGTGTTCTGTTTAATTAAAAAAAGTTTTGTTATTGCTGGAACTGGACACATACGCGAATCGAACTCATGACCGTGTTATGAACTTGCACACAGTCTACCACTGGACTATGTGTCTAACCCATTTAAAAACCCATTATTAAATATATATATATATATATATATATATATATATATATATATATATACTTTGATTATCTTCATCTTCCTCATCCCCATTAAACCCAGTTCAGGATTTCGATTATGATCGATAAATGATGTTGTTAATGCAAGAATCAAAGGTTTAACATATGAGGAACAAATTATATAAAAATAATAATGATTTACTGATCAAATGACGGTTCTCGTTTTCCGGTGGACAATTTCCAACGACATAGATCAGCTTCTTTCCGGCAGTAGAGTGTTTTTGAACAGAGAGTTTATGAGTGATAGCTTGGTGAACGAGATGTCTCGGTATTTATAGTGCAATGAGATTTCGGTTTCGGAAATTGAGGTTTTTTAAAAGAAATCAATGATTCTTGTCGGTTTTGAATCATTGATTTAAATCTTCCAGTACATTCAAGAATGATTGGGGGTTATGATTCCAGATTATAACGGAAATTTCGGTTATTGATCTTGATTCCTTATTTCAAGCTTTCCGGCGGTTTCGGATCTGTCAAGATCCAATTATGCAAGTTCTGGGTTGCAAGCACTTCCATATCATTTATTTGCTTCTGAAATAAGCACTAAAATGTGTGTAGAGTAGTGGTGCTTGGTGTGTGTGTGCAAGCGGGAGACCCGGGCTCGAAACCCGGTTTTCTCCTGTTATATATATATATATATATATATATATATATATATATATATATATATATATATATATATATATATTTCTTTCCTTTTTCTCTTGATTCATTATTTATTTTTTTAATTTGCCTATTATAATTATTATTATTATTATTATTATTATTATTATTATTATTATTATTATTATTATTATTATTCATTGCTTATAATGTTCATATAAATTAACATAATCGCCACTAGTAAATACGCATCGAACATTTAATCAAATACTTGAATAATAGATGGTGCGGGTTTTCGAAACCCGTTTTTCACAAATGTTATAGTATCCCCTACTTTTAGAAATTTCGTCCCGAAATTGAAGTAGTAGCTGTAACAGGAAAAAGATGCGGGGTATTTCTCACGCATTGAGTCTTCACGTTCCCAAGTAAATTCAGGTCCTCGTTTTGACTCCCAACGCACCCTGACTATTGGGATACGACTTTGTCTCAAACGCTTATCACCGAAGTCCATGATTTCTACTGGTATTTCAACAAAGTGCATTGATTCATCAATTTGAATATCTTCTAAAGGAATATGGAGATTTTCTTCAGCGAGGCACTTTTTCAAGTTTGATACGTGAAATGTGGGATGAATTCTGCTGAGTTCTTCTGGTAAGTCAAGCTTTTATGCTACAGGACCTACCCTTTCGAGTATCTTGAATGGTCCCACATAGCGTGGTGCTAGCTTGCCCTTTTGACCAAAACGAACCACTCCCTTCCACGGTGATACTTTCAAAAGTACTTGATCACCAACATAAAACTCCAATGGCTTTCGTCGTTATCAACGTAACTCTTTTGACGACTTCGAGCCGCTAGAAGATTATTTCATTTGAAGGATTTTGTCAATCGTTTCTTGAATCAGTTCAGGTCCAGTAATTTGTGCTTCACCAATTTCATGCCAACATATAGGAGATCGGCATTTACGACCATATAAGGCTTCAAAAGGAGCCATACATATGCTTGAATGATAACTATTGTTGTACGAGAACTCAACTAATGGTAGGTGAGTGTCCCGATTACCTTTGAAGTCTATGACACATGCTCGCAACATGTCTTCAAGGGTTTGTATGGTGCGCTCAGATTGTCCGTCAGTTTGAGGGTGAAATGCAGTGCTGAGATCTAGACGTGTACCCAAACTGGATTGTACGGCTTTCCGTGTTCGTGAAGTGAAGCGACCGTCTCGATCTGAAATGATACTTAAAGGTACACCATGACGGCTTACAATTTCATTGTATAGATACGAGCTAACTTCTCCTTCTTGAAGTCCTCGTGAATTGGGATGAAATGAGCTGACTTGGTAAGACGATCAATGATCACCCATATGGTATCATACCCACTGGAGGTGCGAGGTAACCCAATAATGAAATCCATGGTTATATTTTCCCACTTTCATATAGGTATTTCGGGTTGGACAAGAAGTCCTGAAGGTCGTTGATGTTCAACTTTTACTTTAGAACGTGTAAGGCACTTAGAGACAAATATAGCGATATCCTTCTTCATGCCAGGCCACCAGTAGGTGTATCGTAGGTCTTGATACATCTTATCGGCTCCTGGATGTATAGAGTATCGTGTTTTGTGCGTCTCGTTCATTAGAAAAGTACAAAGATTATCGCGGTCGGGTATCCAAATACGGTTTAAGTAGTAAAAAATACCATCGGACTTGGTTTCTATTTTGAGTTCGGCTCCACAAGATAGCTTATTGCGCACATCATTTTCCGTTACCAAAGTATGTTGAGCTTCTCGAATTCGATCTTTGAGGTCGGTTACGATTTGAGAACATAGAAGATAAACGGAATTGGCATACTCTTTTTGACTAAGTGCATCAGCCACAACATTAGCCTTGCCAGGATGATATCGAATTTCACAGTCATAATCATTTAGGAGTTCGACCCATCGTCGTTGCCTCATGTTCAACTCTTTTTGATTGAAGATATGTTGAAAGCTCTTGTGGTCAGTGTAAATTTCACACTGGTACCATAGAGATAGTGTCTCTATATCTTTAGAGCGAACACGACTGCTCCAAGTTCTAGGTCGTGGTGGTATAATTCTTCTCATGCACTTTGAGTTGCCTTGAGGCATAGGCTATCACCTTTCCTCTTTGCATTAGAACGCAACCTAGCCCTTACCCTGATGCGTCGCAATAAACCACAAAGTCATCGCAACCATCAGGAAGTGTAAGGATAGGTGCATCACAAAGCTTTTGCTTCAAAGTTTGGAAAGCCTCTTCTTGTTTGGGTCCCCAAATAAAGGGTTTGCCCTTGTGAGTCAAGGCGGTGAGTGGAACGACGATATGAGAGAAATTTGCAATGTAACATCGGTAATAACCAGCCAGACCAAGAAATGACCTAACTTCAGTTGGAGTACGCGGCACTTGCCATCTTGTATCGCTTTGATCTTCGCAGGGTCGACATGAATCCCTTTGTCATTCACGACATAACCAAGAAATTGTACTTCTTTTAACCAAAACTCACATTTCGAGAACTTAGCATAAAGCTTTTCGGTTCTCAAGAGTGTTAGGAGAAGTCGAAGATGTCGCTCATGATCGGATTTGGTCTTGGAGTAAATAAGAATATCCTCAATAAAAACTATGACGAAACGATCGAGATAGGGTTTGCACACCCTATTCATCAAATCCATGAAGACAGCATGAGCATTGGTTAACCCGAAAGGCATAACCATGAATTCATAGTGACCATAACGAGTTCGAAAAGCAGTCTTAGGAATATCTTCTTCACGCACTCTAAGTTGATGATAACCAGAACGAAGGTCGATCTTTGAAAAACATGTGGCACCTTGTAGTTTATCTAGGAGATCATCAATACGAGGTAATGGATAGCGATTTTTGATGGTCAGCTTGTTGAGCTCTCTATAATCGATGCACATACGAAAGGTTCCATCTTTCTTCTTTATAAAGAGAATAGGCGCACCCATGGTGATGAGCTAGGACGTATGAATCCTTTGTCACTCAACTCTTGCAGCTGACTAGCCAATTCTTTCATCTCAGATGGGGCTAACCTATAGGGAGATTTTGTGATTGGTGTAGCACCAGGTACAAGATCGATTCGAAATTTGACTTCTCGCACAGGAGGAAGTCCTGAGACGTCGTCGGGAAAAACTTGAGGAAATTCTTTAACGATGGGAATATCTTCGAGCTTCCTTTCCTTGCCTTCCTTCTTGACGATATGAGCTAGGAACGCGACATAATTTTTGCAAAGATAACTTCGAGCTTGGAGACACGACATCAATTTAAGCCCTTTAGAAGGAGTTTCACCAAAAATGCGCAAACTTTGACCATCAGCGAGAGGAATTCATATAAATTTTCCATAGCACACAACTTCGATGTGATGCTGACTAAGCCAGTCCATACTGATGATAACATTGAAACTACCCAACTTCATCGGAATAAGATCAATTGAGAAGTCGTGGTCATTAAGAGTAAGAGTACAACCACGAATGATCGAGTCTAACGCAATAGGTTTGCCATCAGCAACTTCCACCGTGAATGGTTCGGCGAGACTAACGCGTGATAAATCAAGAATGGATTCGAATTCTAAGGACACAAAGCTCTTATCCGCACCAGTATCAAATAGTATAGATGCATAAATACCGTTAATAGGAAACGTACCATTGACCACATTGTTATCAGCCCTAGCTTGATTGGCGTTGATGTTGAAAGCCCTTCCTCTGGCAGGTGGATTAGTTTGGTTGGCTTGGTTCACCGGATTGGCTTGAGCTTGGGCATTTATGATGTTCACCAAGCGAGGGCAAGTGTTTTGAAAATGATTTGGATCGCTATTGTTGAAACAAGCTCTAATGGGTTGCATCATTGGGTAGTTGGGTTGGTAGTAGGGTTGAACCATGGGTTGGGCAGGTGGTAAAAGTAAGGGTTGTTGGTTTTGGGCTTGGCACACCACTTGATTATTGGCTTGGGCCTGAGGTTGATTTTGATTTGGTTTTTGGAGAATGCGGCAAGTTTGAATTATGTGACCTGCACGGCCACAGTTTGTGCAGTATTGGCAAGGGTTCTCAGGGAGATGATGGTACTGACATCGGTTGCATTTTGGGTGAGGACCACTGTATGGTTTCTTGAATGGGATGGTTTGAAGGGCGACTTGTGTGATTGGGGCAGCAGTGATGGGAGGATTAGTTTGAGTAACAGCGAAATTTTTGCCATTTCGCTTCCTCTTACCAGCGAACTTAGAAGATGAACCTGATTGGGTTGAGGCTGGAGTTTCAACAGGTGTCTTTTTCTTTTCATCTTTGAAATCGCCATTTCGGATGCGATTTTCAATAAGTTCAGTGGCCAATTCCATGGCAGCTTCGAGCGTTGCGGGAGAAGTACTTAAAGAATCTTGAATTTTCGAGAGAAGACCCCGAATGAATGCTCGATTAATCGGTAAAGCGGAGTGAACATGTTGGGGACCATCTGATTCAACTCGAGAAATCTCTTGTTGTATGTAGTGTGGTCTCCTTCCTTTTGATTCAAAGCGTAAAACTCATCTTCTAACCTTTTGATTTCGCTTCTTGGACAGAAGTGTCTCGTCATGATTTCCCTCAACTCTTCCCATATTAAGGCCATAGCATCTTCAACACCTCGCTTACCCTTTTCCGTGTTCCACCAGGTAAGTGCTACTCCAAACAAACGACCAGTAGCATATCGCACCTTGCGATCATCGGGACAGTCGCAATTAAGAAAAGTGTTTTCCATCTCCTCAAACCAATGGAGGAGAGCGGTGACACCTTCATTCCCTTTGTACTTTGGGGGATCGCAGGACTTGAAATGCTTGTAGGTGCATCTAGTAGGTTTGGGAGGAGGGTTGGCGACGTTTTAGCCTTCTTGATTTGTAGGGTTGATGGGGTTGGCAGCGAGAGCTTGTTGAACTTGCAAAACAATGTCAGGAAGTACCGCAGCCATTTGTTGGGCAATTTGAGTGGCCATGCGTTCGCTAGATCTTCCTGACCTTCTACCACCTCGAGAGTGTCTAGCAGACATCTACAGGAATATACGTAGGGAGATTGTGAGTTTGATAGCTTTCTAGGTGTCATGTGTCGTAATAAGAATGAAAAACAACATTCATGAATAAATGAAGAAAATAACTTAACTACATCCATAGGATGTCTTGGGCTTACTTATGTTTGGGCCTCCAAATATCTCCCATACCATAGCCTATATAGTCATGTGGGCCCCCATGACTATTGGGCTTAGTAGGATTCACATTGGTGTCGGCTTGATAACACTTGCATTACCCGAATGAAAATCGTAAAACATGATTGCGAAAAGTAAGGTCAGAAGGTGTCTAGGTGTAGACACAATGACAACTCAAAGTGGAGTTAGTTCACACAACGTTTGGTGTAGCATGCTTTGGCCTAATAGGTCCTTCTTACTCTCATCGTTAGTCCCCAGGTAGGCAAACTAGTCCTTTATTTTGGATTTATACGAATGCCAAGCCTAGACAGGACGTTCCGACTACCGGTGCTCGTACCCTTCCAGTTACTACATGCCCGTCATAGAACTCACTTTGATGTGATTGAAAAACATGAAAACATGGTAAAATCTTTGAAAAGAATTCATGAAAATTGTGAAATCGTGATGTGGGTGCTTGCGTAGGCATGATATGTTATTGAGATATGAACCATAATGAGCATCACATACTAACACGTACTAGGGAAAATACTTGCTTATATTTGTGTGGTAAATAAACATGAAACATATAAACATCATGAATTTTGCATGTAACACATAAACAATTAAAGTATAATCAACTATAGTATAGGCTCTAAGGGTCTAATAACATATCCTATATCCCTATAGTCAAAAGCTCTAATACCAATCTGTCACACCCCAACCCGCAGCGAAAATAAAAGTCGGGGCATAATTGGGTTATCACCAAAGCTCATGACATTTACTAATAAGTTTCATATTTATTAAATTGAAATTAAACTTCAAATATACAAACACAATGAGTCTTGCAAGCACAAATAAAACCAAAACATTGTTCAGAACATAGTAGTTTTGTTTAATCTTCTAAGGCCATTCCTACGTGTTTCTTTCTTCAGCCTGTTCACCTGTATCATGCGTAAAACAAAGATTTGGGTCAACAAAAGTTGGCTAGTGAATCTTAGTAAAACATTTAAACAGTTGTATTATATTTGTTATTTGAATAAACAAAATTTTGCATGAATCATAAGTGAGCATATGTATATATATAATCAATCACAAACCACATAACATCCACAATGAACACATGACATGATGAATGATGAACTTAAGATCAAGGCTCAATCAAACGGAGCCAATCTAATGAGGCACCTGATGCTCAACTCGTATCCCACGAGGAACTGATGGGCCTAATGAATGATTGCACTGAAATGTTAAATTGTAACCACACAAAACAAATATACACATTGATCACGTAATGATATTAACATAAGTGTATGATTAAATAAAACAAGTATGACACATGATACACCCCAAAACATGATTAAAAAGGGGAATTTGTAAGGATTCATTCACAGCGGGTGCGTATTCTTGGTTGTTGATGAGTGCGCACGAGTTGGAGGATTTGCTCGACGAACGAATACTAACCTAAGATAATAGTATGATAATTCGATAAATATAACAAGTTAATATTTTTATTTGATCCTTTGTATTAGATTTTTAAGTGGTTTTTATGAACCTTTTATAACCTTCAAAATTGATTTTATTAAGTGTTTTTAATTTTTTATTAATGGAATATATTTAAGTGTTTTAAGTAATAATAAAAAATAATAAAAAAATAATAATAAATAAAAAACTATCAGGTCTGACAGTATTAGACCTGTCCGGTTTTCATGGCTGAATTAGGCGCGCGTGTTGAGACTCGAACTCTAGACCTCCTATTTACATGCACGCAGCTCTTCCAACTGAGCTACGTGTCTAACCCGTTAAAGTCTAGATTTTTATTATACTTATACACTGTTTTCATAAGTACAGAATTCACATAATTAAAAAGATTTTTAAACCAGTCAAACCGGTATGCCTGCCACACTCGAACCCGCGCCCTTACCATGCTATGCACCCCGCCCCCCAGCCCAACCAACTGGGCTGGGTGTCTAACCCATTTAAATCCGAATTTATATTAAATTTAAATACTATCCGAGAGGTGTTCTGTTTAATTAAAAAAAAGTTTTGTTATTGCTGGAACCGGACACATACGCGAATCAAACTCGTGACCAGTGTTATGAACTTGCACACAGTCCACCACTGGACTATGTGTCTAACCCATTTAAAAACCCACAATTAAATATATATATATATATATATATATATATATATATATATATATATATATATACTTTGATTATCTTCATCCTCCTCATCCCCATTAAACCCAGTTCAGGACTTCGATTATGATCGATAAAATGATTTTGTTAATGCAAGAATCAAAGGTTTAACATACGAGGAACAAATTATATATAAAAATAATGATTTACCGATCAAATAATGGTTCTCGTTTTCCGGTGGACAATTTCCGACGACACAGATCAGCTTCTTTCCGGCAGTAGAGTGTTTTTGAAGAGAGAGTTTTTGAGTGATAGCTTGGTGAGCGAGATGTCTCGGTATTTATAGTGCAATGAGATTTCGGTTTCGGAAATGGAGGTTTTTTAAAAGAAATCAATGATTCTTGTCGGTTTTAAATCATTGATTTAAATCTTCCGGTACATTCAAGAATGATTGGGGGTTATGATTTCAGATTATAACGGAAATTTTGGTTATTGATCTTGATTCCTTATTTCAAGCTTTCCGGCGGTTTCGGATTTGCCAAGATCCAATTATGCAAGTTCTGGGTTGCAAGCACTTCTATATCAGTTATTTGCTTCTGAAATAAGCACTAAAATGTGTGTAGAGTAGTGGTGCTTGGTGTGTGTGTGCAAGCAGGAGACCCGGGTTCGAACCCGTTTTTCTCCTGTTATATACATATATTTTTCTTTCCTTTTTCTCTTGATTCAATATTTATTTTTTTTAATTTGCCTATTATTATAATTATTATTATTATTATTATTATTATTATTATTTATTGCTTATAACTAATCTCATATAATTAACATAATCGCCACTAGTAAATACGCATCAAACATTTAATCAAATACTTGAATAATAGATGGTGCGGGTTTTCGAAACCCGTTTTTCACAAATGTTACAAATAAGTTTTTTTATGTGTTGGCAAAGTGTGAAGATTACTAGTGTGTTATGAGGTGTAAACTCCTAATCCTAAAATCAAAATAAACACTTATTTCCATTTCATTCATTTTCCTAAACATCAAAACTCAAGAACACTCTCATTCACTCCCAAAAATTTGCCAACTTCATCATCATCATCATCATCTTCCATTTCTTAAAAAAAAACAAACTTTAGTATTTAAAGCTTGCATGAAGATCTAAAGTGTTTGCAAAGATTAGGAGCTCACTTTGGAAGTTTGGAACTCTTGATCAATTCATTTTCTTCATCTCTTAGATCATCCCTAGCCTTGTGCTAGTAGTAAGATCTTAAGCCTTATGTTATACTTTTTATTTTATAAAATTTCACAAGATCATCATAAAATTATATAAAAACCCACTTGAAAAACACTAATAAATCTAAGATCACTAACATAATCATGTGATTTCTTGATAAATTTTTATGATCTTGAAGTTGTTATGAACTAGTAAACTTGAATCTTGCAAAATTATGAATAAAAAGGTGATCTAAACACATGCATGTTTAGATTAGCAAGATTCGTAACAAAATATGTCATGAACATAATCTCATACTTTAAAGATGATCATACATGAACTAGATCATCAAATAAAAGATATGATTTAAAAATTTTGTTTATAAATGATAATAAAGTTTCCATTTTAAGAAAGATTAAAATTATAACAAGTTCATGATATTTTGTTAATAAATTTATATAATAATTGTGATTGATGTTGATTTGAGTTAGTTTAATTACTTAAAACATGTTTACAAGAACATGGGAAACTTATATTTTTAAAGGAAACTATGACAAAATTTTTATAAAATTAATCTTGATTAAGATATGATTAAACTAAAGATTTGATGGTTAAAAGTGATTGGGAACTTTAATCATGTTTAGATAAAGGATTTGGATAAAAAGTTAAGAATATAATTACTTATATTTTCTTAAACTAAAAATTAGCTAAATATATATTTTTAATAAAATATATATTTTAAACCACCTTATGTGTGCACATGTATTTTTATATAAAAATATGTTTAATTGTTCAACTTTTGACAAAATAATATGTATCGGACAATTTGGACAAACTCGGACATTCGGACAAAATAAAATATATGGTATAAACGAAACAAACGACAAAGACGAAACGAATAAAATAGTCGACGCGAACCTAACGGTCAAGACAAACACATAAACCGATACACTTTATATTTACTAGAATTTTTAAATATAAATAACTTACAGTTTTATAAATAAATTTTTATAACTTATAACAAATACTAGTAAATATTTTTGGATAAGCCCAACTAAACAATCATTAGACTAAACCCATTTTTATAAAAACTACATTAGGCTAAAACTATTTTTATAAAAATATATGGATTAGCCCACTTTCATAAAGTTAACTTTAGGCTAAGGCCAACTTGTATGAAAATCAAACTTGGGCTAAGCCCACTTTTATAAAAGTTTACATGGGCTAGACCCATTTAAAAAAAGATAACTTTGGGCCAAGCACACTTTTATAGAAAAATAAATTGGGCTAATCCATTTTATAAAAACTAACTTTTATAAAACTAAACTTGGGCTAATCAAATTTTTATAAACTATATTGGGCTAGGCCCAATCTTTCATTTTAACTTTGGCTAGACCAATTTTTATAAACCAATTGGGCTTAACCTACTAAATAAACAAAATTAGGTTTGGCTAGGCCCACATACATGAAACGAATTGGGCTAGGCCCACACAAAATGAGCAAATTTGGGCTAGACCCATACTTACAAAAACTGTTGGGCTAGGCCCATAAGTAATAAATTATTAGATTGGGTTATTTACAATTAAATTATAGACTAGGTCCATTTACATATAACCAATCTAATATATATATATATATATATATATATATATATATATATATGTTATCAAATAAAGAAAAACCAACAATTACAAGTATGAAATTCGAGATAAAATACTTTGTACGAAAAACAAAACGAAAGCCTGAGTGTCTAATAGATTAGAACACTTGTAGGTCGAAAAAACGAACGAAGTATCAGGAATCGAATAGAGATTTGTATGAAATGCAAATCTGTAAGTTCATGTTTCCCCTTTTATTTTAACGTTTTTATGGTTTTAAACGTGCGGGGATGTACACATGTTACAATTAATATAACTGGGAAAATGAAAATATTTAGATCACATGTGAATAAGGCTCAAGCATTGGAGCCATTAATGAAAGACAAGTACCGAGGAACAAGGGGGTAGATCTATTGGGTTTGGGCGAGCCCCACTCTAATACGACAATAACAACAGATCGTATTAGAGTGCTTTTGTGTCTAAAACGAGTGTCTCAGACACATAATAAATCGTCAAGGTTTGGTTGCCACCTTATTCGGCATACAGATTAGTGTCCTTGCAACACACTAATGATCTTACAAGTTTCATAAGCTATATTAAACGGATTTATTATTTAAAATGTTTTTTGATAATTCATTTGATACAAAATTTATAACATGAATTCACCAGCTTTTGTTGACATTGTTTTCAAAACTAACATGTATTACAGGAACCTAGTGGATGGCCTTCGGGGAAAAATCTTGTTCGTTTGTTGAGAAGTCATGATGTTGTGTTTCATCCAGTCTCTATTGTTATGTTTTATAAACTTATATCTAAATTTTAAATAATGTTGTTAAACTTGTGGTATAGTTTTAAAATCAAAGGTTGGTTTGTAAATTATGTATTAAATAAAAAGTATGGATGAGTGTTTTGTAATATAATTGTCGTTTACTTGATTGAATGCAACGATTGCCGCTCTGGCCACACCTCGCGACACGCTTCCGCTACATCGAAAATCAGGGTGTGTCAGACCTGGTATCATAGATTCAATTGTAGTGAATCAAGATTCTTTTGAGTCTAGTCTACAATTTCAAAATGCTCTTTTATAAATTTTTGTGAGTCTTTTACAAAAATTGAAATAAGTATTTTTGGTTTGTCATCCCGGGGAGAACTGTCCACTAGTATCAAATGTTTAAAACAAAAACAATAGTGCAAGGTCATTATACAAAATTAGTCTATGAGAGATAGACACAATTACAGTAAGTTGAGTTGAACTTATGATTAGAAAAACTTACATTGAAACTTAGTGATTGCCCGATTATTTATCTTTAAACAAAAATTATTTATTAACAAAAATAAGTTGTACGGATTATGTTTGCCAGGACCATGTCTTCCGATAGTAGCCTTTCAGACACCGAGTCTATGAGTTCCGACCCTGAGATAGATTATATACCACTAGACGATCTACTCCCACCAGTCATTATCATTTCCGACGACGAGTCAGATCACGATGATTCTGACGATGACTGGATGGACGATGATTTCCAGCCTTTTGCCTTACCCTACCCTGTACCTGATCCCATTCCCGGGGATATTCCCGATGATGTTGTTTTAGCTTTACCACTCTTTGACCACCAGATAGTTATCATTGGCCACCCCGAAGGTGAGCACATTGTGGAGCACCATGTTATACCACTTAACGTGGTAGATCCTTTTGCTGTCGACATCGATGGAGATGACGATGTCATTCCTATTGTTCACGTAGATCACCTTAAGGATGATCTGGGTATCGGAGATGATTTTGAACTCGCGCTACTGGAGGTAGTTCCACATGAGCCTGATGTCATTGATATTAACTCATCTGCTCCATCGTCTCCGAGATCACCCCCACCCGAGCCCTCACCTGATACTGCTCTACCACCACTTCCAGATACTTTTCCCACTATTGATGATTCTATTACACCCACTTTTGTTGATCCCATACCATCTGATGTTATCACTACTGGTCACATCTACCCATCTGGACCATCTCAGTATTTACCTGGAGACATTTCATTTACTACTAATCGTTTCACTCTTCATCCTTTGTCTGGACCTTCACATTACTCTTTGGCAGGTTACTCATCTGAGCAGCCACCGTTTCACTATGTTGATGGATCATTACATATACCACGTATACCCATTCCAGATCCTTTTATTACATCTGATCCTTATGTATCTTCTTACACTGCAGGACCCTCCCGAGTTATGTTCCCTGAGTCTAGTCAGTATGCGAGTAGACGACATCCCTATTCACGACCACCCACTATTGGAGGACCATCATACCCATCATCTCACCATACCGGTATTCACATTCGATCAGCTCCACCTGGTATGAGCCTATCTGATCCCTATCATCCCAGTCAATTGCCACCGACCACCACCGAGTTTCGAGTCACGTCTTCGGAGATACAGATTAGTATCTTATTTCGCCGTATCCGTGAGCTGGAGGCTCAGGTTTCCACTTTGCGAGCATCTCAGAGCACTCCATCTTTGTCATCTCAGTTATCACCATTACCCACTTCGACACCTCCCGTGACACCATCTCTACTGACAACATCATCACCACCTTCGCCTGTTATACCACATCCACACCCTCTAGTGCAGAGTGTATTTCCATCCCACGAGGAGCGTATCCGTTCACTCGAGGAGGAGGTCGCATACCTCCGGAGGATCATTCGTTCATCTCCACCTCCACCTCCACCTCCACCGTTTGTTTAGTTGGTATATGGTCATATCTCTAGGGTAGGTACTCATACCCAGTTTTGCTGAAGATAGAAGTTTTTGAAGATATATATGTCGTCAACTTGAAGATTTTGAAGAACGATGTGAAGGAAAATATCTACTTTATAATGTATTGTGTATGACTTGTCTATCGGAGTGTTATAACTCAGAGTTATTTTTGTATCTTCACAAAATGATGTATCAAGTTGACAATATATATATAATGGTTGATGTTTATCTTTTATTTATGCATTGTTGATTGTTCATTTTTATGTATCTATTATGGTGCTTATAATATGGATACTATACATAAAAATTGAATGATATCAATATTATATACACTTATACTAGATAATACTAATCCATGAAAGACAATATTTGTTTCAAATATATGTCTAATCACTTCTATATGTTTCATATATGAAGATCATGGCATCTAGAGGAAGAGGTAGACCCTGAGTTAGACCATCGCTATTACCTACAACCCAAGCCGAGCTCGATGCTCTAGTGAATCAACGAATAACTGAAGCACTTGTGTATCACGAGCGCAATGCTGAGCCAAGGGTTCAAGAACCACCAAGAGTTCAGATGCCCGTAAATGGTTTGTTATTTATAAAATTACCAAAGTATGATCATTAATATTTATTTCTAACAATATATATTATTGATGATTCTTGAAATCTAACTATTTCAGGATGTACATACAAACAATTTTTAGATTGCAAACCCTTGAATTTTGATGGCACAGGCAGTGTAGTAGCCTTTGTGCGTTGGACAGAAAAGACGGATTCCATGATTCGTATGAGTAACTGTTCTACCAACCAGATGTGTCATATGTATCAGGCTTATTTATGGATGAAGCATTGTCATGGTGGAATTTGCAAGTATAGACGCTTGGAGAAGCAATTGCTTATGCTATTACTTGGGATAGACTGAAGGATATGATGAGAGAGAAATACTGTTCTAGAGCCGAGTTACAGAAATTGGAAACCGAATTTTGGAACTTATCCATGATAGGATCCGATGTGTATGGTTATACACAAGGTTTCCATGATCTTTCGCGAGTCGTTCCATATATGGTAACCCCTGAATTCAAACGTATCGAACGATACATTTGGGGATTATCTCCAGAAATTCGAAGTATGGTTACTTCATCACATCCAACAACCATCACTGAGGCAACAACAATTGCAGTAAGCCTTACCGAAGAAGCAGTGAGAATGAATAAGTTTTCGAGAAAGAATGCGGAGATGCCCAAGGAAACACATGTAAAATCAACCTCACATGGGAATAAGAGAAAGTTTACACACTTCAAGAAAGGTTCCCAACCGAGTAACAAGAAGAAAGAAACCCCCACAGCAAAAAGGAACAAAGTATACGTGGCAGCAGCGGAGACAGAATCGAGAGGTTATACAGGAAATGCACCTAAATGCAACAGGTGCAATTATCATCATTATGGTGGATTCCGAACCACCAAATGTGATAAGTGCGGGAAGTTGGGACACCGAAAATTGCTGGAGTAATAACAAAGGAAACATGAATGAAGGCAAGAAAGAAGGAGGTTATGGAAATGGAAACGACCGAGGAAGAAATCAAAGCCACTTTAAGAAAAACTGCCCAAAGGAGAACAAAGGCCATGGGCGAGCCTTTGTAATAGGAGCTCACGAGGCACGTCAGGATCCAAATGTGATCACTGGTACTTTCCCTGTCAATAATCATTCGCATCTATTTTATTTGATATTGACACTGATTTTAGTTTCATATCTTTAGAATTTAAAGATATACTTGAACTAAATTAAAATAAATTAGATTTCCATTCACTATCGAACTAGCGAATGGAAAGATAATTGAATCTGATGAAATTATAAAGAATGTTCTTTAGAGTTAGGTGGACAAAAATTCAACATCGATTTATTACCCATCCAGTTAGGTAGTTTTGATGTTGTAATCGGTATAGATTGGTTATCCAATAATCAAGCCGAAGTCGTGTGTTGCGACAAAATTATTCGCATTCCACTTCCTAATAATGAAACACTTCTTATACATGGCGAGAAGAGCGAAACGCCATTGTGAATTATTTCTTGTATGAAAGCTCAAAAGTGCTTGAGAAAAGGATGTATAGCATTTTTAGCACACATTGTTGAAAAGAAATTCAAGGAGCCAAAACTTGAAGAGATCCCTGTTGTTAAGGAATTTCCTGAAGTCTTCTTGGAGGACTTGCCAGGAATACCACCTCAACGACAAGTTGAATTTCGCATAGACTTGGTTCCAGGAGCTGCATCTGTAGCGAAATCCCCATATCGATTAGCTCCTTCGGAAATGCAAGAGTTGTCCACACAGCTTCAAGAGTTGTTGGACAAAGGATTTATTAGACCAAGCTTCTCACCTTGGGGAGCTCCAGTTCTATTCGTAAAGAAGAAAGATGGAAGCTCTAGAATGTGCATAGATTATCGAGAATTGAACAAACTCACGATCAAGAAACGGTATCCGTTACCGAGGATCGATGATATGTTCGATCAACTTCAAGGATCAAGTTTTTACTCGAAGATTGACTTAAGGTCAGGATACCATCAGCTTAGAGTGTAGGAAGAAAGTATTCCAAAGATAGCATTCTGAACACGTTACGGTCACTATGAGTTCCTTGTTATGCCATTTGGTCTAACAAATGCACCAGCGATGTTCATGGACTTAATGAACCGTGTGTGTAAGCCGTATCTCGATAAATTTGTGATAGTATTCATTGATGACTTATTGATATATGCACGAAATAAGAAGGATCACGAACACCATCTTAGGACCATTCTTGAGTTGTTAAAGAAGGAGAAACTGTATGCAAAATTCTCTAAGTGCGAATTTTGGCTTTGTGAAGCCCAATTTCTCGGACATGTAGTCAACGATAAAGGCATACATGTCGATCCATCAAAAATAGAAGCCATTAAGAATTGGAACGCGCCTAAGGCACCCACCAAAGTACGCCAATTTTTAGGATTGGCGGGTTATTATCGGAGATTCATTGAGAATTTTTCAAAGATCGCTCAACCACTAACCTCCCTAACTCAGAAAGATAAAAAGTTTGATTGGGGAGAGAAACAAGAAGCAGCTTTCCAACTGCTAAAGGATAAACTTGTGATGCACCGATTCTGTCACTTACGGACGGCATAGACGAATTTGTAGTTTATTGTGACACTTCACATCAAGTTTTAGGATGCGTATTAATGCAACGAGAGAAAGTTATTGCATACGCATCACATCAATTAAAAGTTCACGAAAAGAACTATACCACACATGACCTAGAGCTAGGTGCGTATTTGCGTTAAAAATTTGGCGTCATTATCTTTACGGCACCAAGTACACAATCTTTACCGATCACAAAAGTCTTCAACATATATTTAACCAGAAAGAATTAATATGCGCCAAAGACGTTGGCTTGAATTGTTGAATGACTATGATTGTGAAATTAAATATCATCCGGGCAAGGCGAACGTTGTCGCAGATGCTCTAAGTCGTAAGGAATGAGTGAAGCCTCTTCGCGTACGATCATTAAGACTCGCCATTCACAATAACCTTACCTCTCGAATTAACGACGCTCAACAGGAAGCCCTGAAGAGCGGAAATTTTAAAGCAGAGATGCTTAGAGGTATGGAAAAGCAATTAGAACCAAATGAGAACAGAACTTTGTATTTTGCAAACAGAATTTGGGTTCCTCTTTTTGGTAATCTGCGAAACTTAATTCTAGATGAAGCCCATAAGTCCAAATGTTCGATACATCCCAGAGCGGATAAAACGTATCACGATCTTAAAGAATTCTATAACATGTGCAATAATTAAGGCCGAATACCAAAAACCTTCAGGATTGTTACAACAACCTGAAATTCCCACTTGGAAATGGGAACAAATTTCTATGGATTTTATAACAAAATTACCTAGGAACTCTCGCGGTCATGACATGATTTGGGTAATTGTTGACCGACTAACCAAATCAGCTCACTTCTTGCCGGTACGTGAGAAAGATAAAACCGAGAAGTTAGTCGAACTTTATCTTAAAGAGATTGTGGCAAGACATGGAGTGCCTGTTTCCATAATCTCTGACCGAGATGGTCGTTTCATATCAAGAATTTGGCAATCATTTCAAAAGGCTTTTGGATCTCGCTTAGATCTAAGTACGGTCTTTCATCCCCAAACAGATGGCCAAAGTGAACGCACCATTCAAACCTTAGAAGATACGCTTCGTGCTTGTGTAATTGACTTAGGCGGAAATTGGGATACTCAGTTGCCTTTAGTGGAGTTATCATATGACAATAGTTAGCACACGAGTATCCAAGCTGCTCCATTTGAAGCATTATACGGACGTAAATGTCGATCTCCGTTATGTTGGGCGGAAATAGGCGACAAACAAATGATAGGTCCAGAATTAATTCAAGAAACTACGGATAAAATTATTAAAATCTGAGACCGTATGAAAGCCGCTCAGGATAAACATAAAATTTATGCGGATAAACGCCGCAAACCATTATCCTTAGAGATTTGAGACAAAGTGCTCTTAAAGGTCTCGCCTTGGAGAGGCGTAGTTAGATTCGGGAAGCAAGGAAAACTTAGCCCGAGGTATATAGGACCATACGAAATCTTGGAGAAGATTGGAACAGTCGCATATAAGTTGAAATTGCCTGAAACACTTAATAACGTTCACGACACTTTTCATGTGTCAAATCTTAAAAAGTGTCTTTCAGACGAGTCACTTATTATCCCCACGGCCGAAATTCATATAGACAACAAACTCCATTTCATCGAAGAACCTGTCGAAGTTTTAGATTCGAAAGTTCAGAAAACAAGGAGGAGTCGTATCAAACTAGTCAAAGTCCATTGGAACTCAAAGCGCAGACCTGAGTTCACTTGGGAACGGGAAGACGAAATCCGGGTTCGAAACCCGGTTTTCTATATCAGTTATGCTTCTGAAATAAGCACTAAAATGTGTGTAGAGTATTGGTGCTTGGTGTGTGTGTGCAAGCGGGAGACCCGGGTTCGAAACCCGGTTTTCTCCAGTTATATATATATTTTTTTTCTTTCCTTTTTCTCTTGATTCATTATTTATTTTTTTTAATTTGCCTATTATTATAATAATAATAATAATTATTATTATTATTATTATTATTATTATTATTTATTGCTTATAACTAACGTCATATAAATTAACATAATCGCCACTAGTAAATACGGATCAAACATTTAATCAAATACTTGAATAATAGATGGTGTGGGTTTTCGAAACCTGTTTTTCACAAATGTTACAACTAAGTTTTTTTTATGTGTTGGCAAAGTGTGAAGATTACTAGTGTGTTATGAGGTGTAAACTCCTAATCCTAAAATCAAATCAACACTTATTTCCATTTCATTCATTTTCCTAAACATCAAAACTCAAGAACACTCTCATTCACTCCCAAAAATTTGCCAACTTCATCATCATCATCTTCCATTTTCTTTAAAAAAACAAACTTTAGCATTTAAAGCTTGCATGAAGATCTAAAGTGTTTGCAAAGATTAGGAGCTCACTTTAGAAGCTTGGAACTCTTGATCAATCCATTTTCTTCATCTCTTAGATCATCCCTAGCCTTGTGCTAGTGGTAAGATCTTAAGCCTTATGTTATACTTTTTATTTTATAAAATTTCACAAGATAATCATAAAAATTATATAAAAACCCACTTGAAAAACACTAATAAATCTAAGATCACTAACATAATCATGTGATTTCTTGATAAAGTTTGATGATCTTGAAGTTGTTATGAACTAGTAAACTTGAATCTTGCAAAATTATGAATAAAAAGGTGATCTAAACACATGCATGTTTAGATTAGCAAGATTCATAACAAAATATGTCATGAACATAATCTCATACTTTAAAGATGATCATACATGAACTAGATCATTAAATAAAAGATATGATTTAAAATTTTGTTTATAAATGATAATAAAGTTTCCATTTTAAGAAAGGTTAAAATTATAACAAGTTAATGACATTTTGTTAGTACATTTATAATAATTGTGATTGATGTTGATTTGAGTTAGTTTAATTACTTAAAACATGTTTATAAAAACATGAAAAACTTATATTTTTAAAGGAAACTATGGCAAAATTTTTATAAAAATTAATCTTGATTAAGATATGATTAAACTAAAGATTTGATGGTTAAAAGTGATTGGGAACTTTAATCATGTTTAGATAAAGGATTTGGATAAAAAATTAAGAATATAATTACTTATATTTTCTTAAACTAAAAATGAGATAAATATATATTTTTAATAAAATATATATTTTAAACCACCTTATGTGTGCACATGTATTTTTGTATAAAAATATGTTTAAGTGTTCAACTTTTGACAAAATAATACATATCGGACAATTTGGACAAACTCGGACAATTGGGACAAAATAAAATATATGGTATAAACGAAACAAACGACAAAGATGAAACGAATAAAATAGTCGACGCGAACCAAACGGTCAAAACAAACACATCAACCGATACACTTTATATTTACTAGAATTTTTAAATATAAATAACTCATAATTTTTATAAATAAATTTTATAAGTTATAACAAATACTAGTAAATATTTTTGGATAAGCCAACTAAACAATTATTAGACTAAACCCATTTTTATAAAAACTATATTAGGCTAAAACTATTTTTATAAAAATATATGGACTAGCCCACTTTCGTAAAGTTAACTTTGGGCTAACGCCCACTTGTATGAAAATCAAACTTGGGCTAAGCCCACTTTTATAAAATCAAACTTTAGGCTAAGGCTACTTTTATAAAAATAAATTTTGGGCTAAGCCCACTTTTATAAAAGTTTACATGGGCTAGACCCATTTAAAAAAGATAACTTTGGGCCAAGCACACTTTTATAAAGAAATAAATTGGGCTAATCCATTTTATAAAAACTAACTTTTATAAAACTAAACTTGAGCTAATCAAATTTTTATAAACTATATTGGGCTAGGCCCAATCTTTCATTTTAACTTTGGCTAGACCCACTTTTATAAAACAGTTGGGCTTAACCAACTAAATAAACAAAATTAGGTTGGGCTAGGCCCACGTACATGAAACGAATTGGGCTAGGCCCACACAAAGTAAGCAAATTTGAGCTAGGCCCATACTTACAAAAACTGTTGGGCTAGGCCCATAAGTAATAAATTATTAGATTGAGTTATTTACAATTAAATTATGGACTAGGTCCATTTACATATAACCAATCTAATATATAATATATATATTATATATATATATATATATAAAATATATGAAAGAAATATATATATGTTATCAAATAAAGAAAAACCAACAACTATAAGTATGAAATTCGAGATAAAATACTTGTACGAAAAACAAAACGAAAGCCTAAGTGTCTAATAGATTAGAACACTTGTAGGTCGAAAAACGAACGAAGTTTCAGGAATCGAATAGAAATTTGTACGGAACGCAAATCTGTGAGTTCATGTTTCCCCTTTTATTTTAACATTTTTATGGTTTTAATGTGCGGGGATGTATACATGTTACAATTAATATAGCTGGGAAAATAAAAATATTTAGATCACATGTGAATAAGGCTCAAGCATTGGAGCCATTAATGAAAGACAAGTACCGAGGAATAATGGGATAGTTCTATTGGGTTTGGGCGAGCCCCACTCTAATACGACAATAACAACAGATCGTATTAGAGTGCTTTTGTGTCTAAAACGAGTGTCTCAGACACATAATAAATCGTCAAGGTTTGGTTGCCACCTTATTCGGCATACATATTAGTGTCCTTGCAACACACTATGATCTTACAAGTTTCATTAAGCTATATTAAACGGATTTATTATTTCAAATATTTTTGATAATTCATTTGATACAAAATTTATAACATGAATTCACCAGCTTTTATTGACATTGTTTTCAAAACTAACATGTATTACAGGAAACTAGTGGATGGCCTTCGGGGAAAAATCTCGTTCGTTTGTTGAGAAGTCATGATATTGTGTTTCATCCAGTCTTTGTTGTTATGTTTTATAAACTTATGTCTAAATTTTAAATAATGTTGTTAAACTTGTGGTATGGTTTTAAAATCAAAGGTTGGTTTGTAAATTATGTATTAAATAAAAAGTATGGATGAGTGTTTTGTAATATAATTGTCGTTTACTTGATTGAATGCAACGATTGTTGCTCTGGCCACACCTCGCGACACGCTTCCGCTACATCGAAAATCAGGGTGTTACAGGTTTTACATAATGTAAAACATGTTCTAGATATTAGATTTAATTTGATCTCCGCAGGTTACTTGATGATGATGGTTACCATGGTACCTTTGGTGATGGTATTTGTAAACTCACTCGTGGGTTCTTTGATCGTGGCAAGAGGTAAAAGAACTTCAAAACCATACAGAACGCATCCAAAGATCTCTAAAGACTCGGTCAATTTGTTAGTGAATGCTGATATGACCGACTTGTGGCATAGGAGACTTGCTCACATGAGTGAAAAGGGGATGTCTATTTTGTTGAGGAAGAATGCCTTGCCCGATTGCATGATGTTCATTTAAAGAAGTGTTCTCATTGTCTGACAGGTAAGTAAAGAAGAGTTTCTTTTAAGAGTCATCCTCCTCATGGAGAGACAATATACTTGATTTAATACATTTAGATGTTTGTGGTCCTATGAATACTAGAACACTTGAGTTCTGCTTGTACTTGTCACTTTGATTGATAATCATTCGAGAAAAGTTTGGGCATATACTTTGAAGTCTAAGGATCAGGTATTAGATGTGTTTAAGCAGTTTCATGCCTTACTTGAGAGGCAAACTTAGAAGAAGCTCAAGTGTATTCGAACAGATAATGGAGGTGAATACATTGGTCCCTTTGATGCTTATTGTAGAGAAAAAGGTATTCAGCACCAAAAGACTCCTCCAAAGACATCACAACTGAAAAGGTTTAGCAGAACGAATGAATAGAACATTGGTTGAAAGGGTTAGATGTTTGCTATCACATGCAGACTTGCCTAATTCCTTTTGGGGTGAAGCTTTAAATACAGCGGTCAATGTTATTAATTGTACTCTTTGTGTTCCTTTGTCTTTTGATGTTCAAGACAGGGTTGGAGTGGCAAAGATGTTTCATACGATGATTTGCGGGTCTTTGGATGCAAGGCTTTTGTGCATATTCCCAAAGATGAAAGAATGAAGCTTGATATAAAGCCCAAGACATGTATATTCCTTGGTTATGGGGGAGATGAGTTTGGATACAGGTTTTATGATCCCATCTCGAAGAAACTCATAAGAAGTATCGATGCAGATTTTATTGAAGATCAAAGTTTGAAAGATATTAAGAAGACAAAGATAGTTCCTCAATATACTGATGATCTTACTGATTTGGATCCAGTTCCTCCACAGTACTCTGAGCTACATAATGAAGATGATATTCAAAACGATGAACAACACGATACTGATAATCATGATATTCCAGAACAACACGAATCGGATGAGGGTTCTCATCTAGAGTTGCTAGTACCAGGTATGCCAACATTTGTCCCAAGTGTTATAAAAAGGCCATGGAAGATGAACATAAAAGAGAGTGGGTTGAAGCTATGCAAGATGAGATGAATTCCTTGTATAAAACAATACCTTTGAATTAGTAAAGTTGCCTAAAGGCGAAAGAGCTTTGAAGAACAAGTAGGTCTACAAAGTGAAGACTGAAGATCATACCTCACGCCCTAGGTACAAGGCTAGATTGGTGGTCAAAGAGTTCAATCAAAGAAAAGGTATCGATTTTGATGAGATTTTCTTTACAGTCGTGAAGATGAGTTCCATTCGGGTGATTCTTGGTTTGGCAGCTAGTCTTGATCTTGAGGTTGAGCAAATGGATGTCAAGACAGCTTTCCTTCATGGTGACTTGGACAAGGAAATCTATATGGAGCAACCTGAAGGTTTTCAGGTTAAAGGTAAAGAAGACTATGTCTTTAAGATTCAGAAAAGTTTTTATGGGTTGAAGCAAGCACCAAGACAGTGGTACAAGAAATTTGAGTCTGTTATGGGGAAGCGAGGCTACCAAAAAAACTATTTCAGATAACTATGTTTCTTTTAGAGGTTTGGTGATGATGATTTTATCATTTTATTACTATATGTTGATGACATATTGATTGTAGGCAAGTATGCAGAGAAAATTGTTTAGTTAAAGAAGGAATTAACCACGTCATTTTCTATGAAAGACTTGGGGCCAGTAAAACAGATTCTTGGCATTCGGATTACTAGAGATAGAGTTTCAAAGAAGTTACACATGTCACAAGAGCAATACATTGAGAAGATGCTTTGTAGATTTACACATGTCCAAAGCGGTTAGTTCACCTCTTACTCCCAACTTTAAACTAACTGATAAAGATTATCCGTCTTCTAAGAAGGAGATTGAAGAGATGGATAGAGTTCCATACAAGTCAGTGGTTGGAAGTTTGATGTATGCAATGGTGTGTACACGACCTGATATTGCCTATGCAGTAGGCGTTGTTAGTTGGTTTCTGTCAAATCCAGGTAAGAAGCATTAGGAAGCAGTTAAGTGGATCCTTAGATATCTACGTGGTACTTCAAAATTGGGTATAACATTTGGGAATGAAAAGTCGATGCTTGTTGGTTATATGGATTCTGATATCGCGGGAAATAAGGACAACATGAAATCTACTTCTGGTTATTTGATGACTTTTGCAGGGGGGCTATGTCTTGGCAGTCTAGATTGCAAAAGTGTGTTACTTTGTCTACTACAGAGGCTGAGTATATGGCAGCAACAGAAGCATGCAAAGAACTATTGTGGTTGAAAAGATTTACGTGAGAGCTTGGCTTTATGCAACAGCGCTACGTGGTCCTTTGTGATAATGAAAGTACTATTCACCTTGCGAAGAATTCTATGTTTCACAAAACAACAAAACATATTGATGTTAGGTATCATTGGATTAGAGATGCTATTGAAGACAAGCTATTTGAACTTGACAAAGTTCATACCGAAGATAATGGTTACGATATGTTAACTAAAGCTTTAGCAAGGGAAAAGTTGAAGGTATGTTGCTCGATCGCCGGGATGGCGAACTCTTTCTCATAAACAAAAAGAGAGAGTTATTGGGTTATTTTTGCCCATGAGAAAGCCGAACATATTTATCTTACATGGTACTATTATTTTTAGAGTAAACAAATTATATTTGTTTGTTTTGAATCTGACGTCAACTCTAAAAAGCCAAAACAATTATGGTGAATTTTTTTGTTTTGGTGGGCTTGTTTTTTTGCCAATTTATCACAATCACAAGAACACCAATTAGGAGTTTTTATTTATTTTCTTTGGTGACCAAGTTTTGTGTGGCTAAATAGAAACAACTGACTCAACGAGAAAAAAAATATAAGGATTTTTGTGGTGTTCCTTCTGCCGTCAAAAGACACAAGAGAAGAAAACTTGTAACTCCATTATTGGTTGCTTTGGTGAAGACCAAAGAAAGTTCCATTTTCTTTGGTATACCTTTTACTCGTCTTTATTATTTTTATTCCATATACTTGAAGTTTGTTCCAAGTATATGATGATTATTGTATACCTCTAGTTTTATCTAGATGTGACTTTGTATTGCTATATTTTGGTGATAATGGATTTTAAGCGACTCTAGTAGCCCAGTGGTCTTTACTTTTCTTTTGAGAGGTTTCCCACGCTAAAATTCGGTGTCTCTGTACTATTAGTTTTTACCTATTGTTTGCATCCTCACAGGTTCATTCAAGTTGGAAAAATATTTGGTCAAACGAAGTTTGCTTCTGCGTTTTTGTTTACCGTTTGTGACCGGGTTGCGTGTTTTTTCCCATCAGACGTTTCAATGTTCTTTTCCTTCTGGTTTTATGTTGTTGCTTACCAAGTGTCGGTACTATACTCATAATCAAACTCCCGTCGCAATGTGTAGTGTAAAATTACTAGTTATAAATAATGATAAAAGGGCGAAAAATTGTTTATGTGCTTATGGCCTAGAAGAGTCCAATTTTTTTTTCTCGCACGAGGCCCAAATTTTATGATTCTCGGGGATGGCTTTGCTTGGTCACAACCATGCCTATAACAGCCCAAAAACGGGTTTGGTAATTAACCCAAGTTCATTGGGATGAATGGTAAAATAACTTAAGTTGTAAAAGTTAACCCAATAAACATTAGGATTTAACTAAATAATCCTAATTATTAAATAAAAGATAAATAAATGCTTTTGGTAAACAAAGTTTATAAAAGGGCCGGATCATCGGGACCTAAAATAAAATGGGTTATGACCTCCCCAAACTTACTAAATTAACTAGGAATGTTTAACCTAGTTAATAAGAGGTAATGTTTGTGGAAATAAGTAGGTTGTGATCTACTTAATAACTATCATAACATGAAGGGACTAATATTGCACATCTTGGATTGTTAAAAATATAAAAGGGAAAGAAATTAAAACACACACACATGCGTGCGTGTATGTCATTCCTAGAGAGAAAGGGAGAGGACTCCCAAAAACCTAAATCATGAGATACATCAAATTGAAGATGATGAAAACTTAGATGAATTCCTTGTATGATTGAGGATTTTGAATCAACTAACCCTAAAAAACATAAGGTGGGAGCTAGGAAACGAATGGGTCAAACGCGTTGAGACGCGAGAAAGCATGATCGGACGCAAGGTAAGTAAACCTTACAACTCCTAGAATAGAATTAAAACTTACGTGAAGTAAAGTATTTTGGTGATTAATGAGAAAAATTCAAATGTGATCCTATGGTGTTAACCATAACGGGTTAAACGAGTAAAATGGTGAATACCCACATATCGTGTTTTGTCAATAAAATAGTTGTTAACAACAAACAAGTCCACTACTTGTAGAAGTTGGTTAGATGTCTTAACCATTGAGTTTTAACACGATATTTGGTTAGTAGTTATTTAACAACTTAAAGGATGTTTGGTAATTTTTATAGATTTTCTAAAGTTGTTTGACGTGGTTTTCACGGGTGTTTTGTCAATAAATTAGTTGTTGAAAGCAAACAGGTTCGCTACTTGCAGAATTGTTTCGAGGTCTTAACCATTGACTTTTGACACGATATTTGGTCCGAAGTTGTTTAACAACATAAAGGATGTTTGGTAATTTTTATAGATTTTTCTAAAGTTGTTCGACGTGGTTTTCACGAGTGTTTTGTCAATAAAAAAGTTGTTGACAGCAAAGAGGTCTGCTACTTGTTTCGAGTTCTTAACCATTGAGTTTTGACACGGTGTTTGGTCAGAAGTTGTTTAACAACATAAAGGATGTTTGGTCAGAGGTTGTTTAACAACATAAAGGATATTTGGTACCTTTTATATATTTTTCTAAAGTTGTTTACCGCGGTTTTCACGGGTGTTTTGTCGATAAAATAGTTGTTGAAAACAAACAGGTCCGCTACATGATCGGACGCAAGGTAAGTAAACCTTACAACTCCTAGAATAGAATCATAACTTACATGAAGTAAGGCATTTTGGTGATTAATCAGAAAATGTTAAAATGTGATCCTATCGTGTTATCCATGACAGGTTAAACAAGTAAAATGGTGAGTACCCACACATCGTGTTTTGTCAACAAAATAGTTGTTAACAAAAAAACAAGTCCACTACTTGTAAAAGTTGGTTAGATGTCTTAACCATTGAGTTTTAACGCGATATTTGGTTAGTAGTTATTTAACAACTTAAAGGATGTTTGGTAATATTTATAGATTTTCTAAATTTGTTTGACGTGGTTTTCACGGGTGTTTTGTCAATAAAATATTTGTTGAAAGCAAACAGGTTCGCTACTTGCAGAAGTTGTTTCGAGGTCTTAACCATTGACTTTTGACACGATATTTGGTCCGAAGTTGTTTAACAACATAAAGGATGTTTGATAATTTTTATAGATTTTTCTAAAGTTGTTCGACGTGGTTTTCACGATTGTTTTGTCAATAAAAAAGTTGTTGACAGCAAAGAGGTCCGCTACATGTTTCGAGTTCTTAACCATTGAGTTTTGACACGGTGTTTGGTCAGAAGTTGTTTAACAACTTAAAGGATGTTTGGTTAGAGGTTGTTTAACAACATAAAGGATATTTGGTACCTTTTATATATTTTTATAAAGTTGTTTAACGCGGTTTTCACGGGTGTTTTGGCGATAAAATAGTTGTTGAAAACAAACAGGTCCGCTACATGATCGGACGCAAGGTAAGTAAACCTTACAAATCCTAGAATAGAATCATAACTTACGTGTAGTAAGGTATTTTGGTGATTAATGAGAAAATGTTAAAATGTGATCCTATCATGTTAACCATGACAAGTTAAACGAGTAAAATGGTGAGTACCCACACATCGTGTTTTGTCAATAAAATAGTTGTTAACAACAAACAAGTCCACTACTTGTAGAAGTTGGTTAGATGTCTTAACCATTGAGTTTAACGTGATATTTGGTTAGTAGTTATTTAACAACTCAAATGATGTTTGATAATTTTTATAGATTTTTCTAAAGTTATTTGACGTGGTTTTCGCGGGTGTTTTTTCAATAAAATAGTTGTTGACAACAAATATGCCTGCTACTTGAAGGAGTTGTTTCAAGGTCTTAACCATTGACTTTTGACACGATATTTGGTCCGAATTTGTTTAACAACATAAAGGATGTTTGGTAATTTTTATAGATTTTTCTAAAGTTGTTCGATGTGGTTTTCACGAGTGTTTTGTCAATAAAAAAGTTGTTGACAGTAAAGTGGTCCGCTACTTGTTTCGAGTTCTTAACCATTGAGATTTGACACGGTGTTTGGTCAGAAGTTGTTTAACAACATAAAGGATGTTTGGTCAAAGGTTGTTTAACAACATAAAGGGTATTTGGTACCTTTTATATATTTTTCTAAAGTTGTTTAACGCGGTTTTCACGGGTGTTTTGTCGATAAAATAGTTGTTGAAAACAAACAGGTCCGCTACATGATCGTACGCAAGGTAAGTAAACCTTACACCTCCTAGAATAGAATCATAACTTAAGTGAAGTAAGGTATTTTGGTGATTAATGAGAAAATGTTAAAATGTGATCCTATCGTGTTATCCATGACAGGTTAAACGAGTTAAATGGTGAGTAACCACGTATCGTGATTTGTCAATAAAATAGTTGTTGAAAAAAAGTCCACTACTTGTAGAAGTTGTTTAGAGGTCTTAATCATTGAGTTTTGACACAATATTTGGTTAGTAGTTGTTTAACAACTTAAATGATGTTTGGTAATTTTTATAGATTTTTCTAAAGTTATTTGACATGGTTTTCGCGGGTGTTTTGTCAATAAAATAGTTGTTGACAACAAATATGTCTGCTACTTGAAGGAGTTGTTTTGAGGTCTTAACCATTGACTTTTTACGCCATATTTGGTCCAAAGTTGTATGACAACATAAAGGATGTTTGGTTTCTTCTATAGATTTTTCTAAAGTTGTTTAACGTGCTTTTCACAGGTGTTTTGTTAATAAAATAGTTGTTAAAGCAAACAGGTCCGCTACTTGCAGAAGTTCTTTCGAGGACTTAACCATTGAGTTTTCTAAAGTTGTTTGACATGGGTTTCATGAGTGTTTTGTCAATAAAATAGTTGTTGACAACAAACATGTCTGCTACATGATTGGACGCAAGGTAAGTAAACCTTACAACTTCTAAAATAGAATTACAACTTACCTGAAGTAAAGCATTTTGGTGATTAATGAGAAAATGTTAAAATGTGATCCTATCGTGTTAACCTTAACCGGTTAAATGAATGAAATGGTGAGAAACCACATATCGTGTTTTGACAAAAAAAAGATAGTTGTGGACAACAAACAAGTCCACTACTTGCAAAAGTTGTTTACAGGTCTTAACCATTGAGTTATGACACGGTATTTGGTTAGTAGTTGTTTAACAATGTAAAGGATGTTTGGTAATTTTTATAGATTTTTCTAAAGTTGTTTGACGTGGTTTTCGCAGCTGTTTTGTCAATAAAATAGTGGTTGACAGCACACAGGTCCGCTACTTACGGAAGTTGTTTCGAGGTCTTAACTGTTGACTTTTGACACGATATTTGATCCGAAGTTGTTTCACAATATAAATAATGTTTCGTAATTTTTAAAGATTTTTCTAAAGTTGTTTGACATGATTTTCGCGGGTGTTTTGTCAATAAAATAGTTGTTGACAGCAAACAGGCCCGCTACTTGCAAAAGTTGTTTCAAGGTCCTAACCACTGATTCTTGACATGGTATTTGGTCAGAAGTTGTTTAACAACGCAAAGGATGTTTGGTAAGTTTTATAGATTTTTCTAAAGTTGTTTAACATGGTTTTCACAGGTGTTTTATCAATAAAAGAGTTGTTGACAACAAACAGGTCCGCTACATGCAAAAATTGTTTCGAGGTCATAACAATTTTACCTTTGGATAATTTTTTGTCAGAAGTTGGTTAAAAACATAAATGATCTTGGGTCATTTTAATAGATCTTTATGAAATGGTTTATACAGTTTATGCCGATATTTTTCAATAAAATAATGGTTAACATCAAAATGTTTCATAATTTTGTAACGAGTTAAAATTGTTAAGGACATAATAAAATTAAATGGAATAACGAGTTCCAAATGCCCACTAGTTTTAATCTAAACCTTTAAAGGTCATACGGATGTAAAAAGCGCTAAAGTTTATTAAAATCCCACCGGATGATGAATCGGGCAAACTACCCTTAAGGGTAGAATAAAAATGATTCTTATAATTGGGAAGAACTTTCCTGTAACGTAAAAGTGGGAGGCATATGCTTTTTGCCTTAATGCCTCCTAATGGGTCGTTCTAAGTAAAACACTATACTTGAAGAAATCAATGAAAAAGATAAGGTTAGTCTAATGTAAACTATCACAACCGAGTTATGGTTGATGGAAATAATTAGAATGTTGGTAATAAAGTGGGAGGCATGTTTTAGAACGTGAAATGCTCCCGGACGAGTCATATGTATGCCGAATAAGAGGCAACCAAACCTTGACGATAAGTTGTGTCTGAGACACTCGTTTTAGACACAAAAGCACTCTATAACGATCTTTTTTTATTGCCGTTCAGAGTGGGGTCCGCCAAAACCAAATAGATCTATTACTTTTGTTCCTCGGTACTTGTTTATACATTAATGGTCCCTTCATTTAATTCTATCCGCATGTGATCTAAATATTTTCATTCTTCAAGATAATCATACCAATTGAAACATGTATCATCCCCGAACGTTTAAAACTATAAAACGATAAAATAAAAGGGGAAACATGAACTCACAGATTTGCATTCCATGCAAATCTCTATGCGATATCTGATTCTATGTTCGTTTCTCAAACTACAAGTTTCTAATCCCATTAGACACTTAAGTTTATGATTGTTTTCGTACAAAATTCATCTTTAATTCATAATTATACTTGTATTTGTTTGTTTTCTTTGTTTGTATATATAAACTTCATATATATATTCCATATCTTTCGAGTTTGAATGGGCCTAGCCCAAAGGTTAAGTGTAAGAATTCAGTTCCTATGTTTTTGTATATGTGGCCCTGTCCCCATTTGGTTTCATATGTGTAGGCCTAGCCCAAAAGAATTTATTTAAAGTGGATCAAGCCCAAATGGGTTTGTAAAAGTGGGCCTAGCCCAAGCTAATCATGTAAGAGTGGGCCTAGCCCAAAATAGTTTATAGAAGTGAGCTTAGCCTATTTTAATTTATAAAAGTGGACTATAGCCTAATTTAATTTGTAAAAGTGGGCTCTAGCCCAATTTAGTTTATAAAAGTGCGCTAGCCTATATGGTTATTTAATTAGGCTTGATCCATGTTTTAATATTTACTAGTAATAATTTATAAAAGTTAGTTTATATAGCTACTAAATATTTTATATAAGTTATTTTTATAAATTCTAGTATGTATAACTTTTTGTGTAGTGTGTGACGGTTCGTTTGTTTGTTTTGACCGTTGCGTTTGCGTCGTCTGTTTCATTCGCGTTATTCATTTCGTCCGTGTCGTTTATTTTATTTGTTTGATATGTCCGAATTGTCCGTTTTGTCTGAATTTTCCTATTGTCTTATTTGTTTGTTTATGTCCATGTTTGGACAAATATATTTTATGCTCGTCATGTTTCAAGTATTTATATACATTCTTGTATTTTTGCGTAATTGTATATTCTTGTATTTATTCCTACATGATCTAATTACATAATATTTATACACAAAATATATACACATACTTTTTTTGGGTAAAAGGGTATACCCTGGTGATTGTATTACTATCAAAATAAAACAAGTAGGAAGGCAGAGTGCCAACCTAATTCAATAGTGTGACATGCCACACTAAAGTAAAACAAGCAACAAAAGCAAACCACCAATCAACACAAAACGACACCTAAACACTAAACATCACGAAATACAAACTAAGTAATCCTCATATTTAGGTGTTGTCAACCTCATCCGAAGATGATATCCTCCATGTTTTCAACAATCTTGCAACTCGATCATTCATCTTGAACTTGAAATAGTGAAGCTTTGGATGGACTGTCACCTAAATCTGCTCCTCTACCTTCTCCGGCGGTCTCAACTGATTGTTAAAAAACCTAGATTTCGCCTTAGGAATAATCCAGGCGATAACATCTTCCCATTTACCATCGATTTGCACCATATCAATCTTATTTCAGATAGAACGCCAAATATGATTAGAATAGGGGCATTCGAAGAATAAATGATCATGAGTTTCCAAGTCTCTATTACAAAGAAGACAGCACATCATATTCATGTTACCCGAAGCATGATTCCATAACTGGATCCGATCTTGTGTTGCAAGCTTTCTCCTACAAACCAACAAAGGAACGCATGTCTCGGGATATTGAAAGACATATTATACCAACTACCATATGGCCTGAATGTCTTAAGGAATCCCACGTCAGATTTGTCGAAAAAGGTTCCGTAACATTACCTTCTTTTTTACAGAAAATGGTATCCATCTTATAAGGTGAAATAGAAATCGGAGGAAGTTGAAAGAGGATAGGAAACATATCACGCCAAGCTTCAGGCCAAACCCATGTATTCTCCTGAACCATATCGGCCACTTTAGAGTAAATCGACAACCCTTCACGCGAAATTTGTTTAGGAGTAATGAACGAGCTTAAAGGACAGTGATCGCTCAAATTCTCAAACCATAAGAACGTGTGCTCCTCGTTACCTATACTTGACACAAAGAAATTTCGAACCATCGGCCTCAATTGGAGCAATTTCCTCCAACTCCAACAGATGTTTTGCTGATTGGGAATATCCCAAAAACTACTATCATGCAAGTGGTGAGAATATACCCATTCGACCTAAAGAGAGTTCCTTCGAGAAAGAATGTTGTAGATATGAAAAGCCATTAGAGCTTTGTTCACATCCGCCACTCGCCTAATCCCTAAACCACCTTCCTTCTTTGGTAAGCAAACAATTTTCCAAGACACTTTAGCTTTACCTTTAACCACACGGCCTTGACACCATAAGAAGCTCCTAAGTTTTTGCTCAATCTGTTTGCCAATACTACCCGGCAAAATGAAAACCGAAGCCCAATAGATATAGAAAGCAGACAAAACGGAAATAACTAATTGAAGTCTACCCGCAAAAGATAGATATTTAGCTTTCCAATCCGTTATTCTACTTTCCATTTTTTCCACCAGCACCTTGCAATCAGAATGTAATAATCTAGATGCGATCAGGGGGACACCAAGATACCTTATCGGAAGCGAACCTTCTTCAAAAGGCATGATAGACAGAATATTACCCTTAACAAGATTCGGAACGTTGCAGAAGAAGGCAGTACTCTTCGTGATACTAGGAATCAGCCCCGACATATCTTTGAACTCATTCAAAGCATCCATAATAATCTTCACAGAGTTAACTTCACCTCTAGAAAAAAGAAAAAGATCATCTGCGAAACACAAATTCACAATCCTTTGCTTCTCACATCTTTTATGAAATCTGAAAGAAGATTCAATAGAAGTCGCAAGCCGTAGCATGGAAGTTAAAACTTCCATAACCAATGTAAACAGATACGGGACATGGGGTCCCCTTGTCTAAGACCCCTCTTACCTTTGAAGTAACCAAAAATATTACCATTCACATTGACTGAAAAAGAAAAGGTAGTGATGGAGTTCATGATCCAATCAATCATAACTTGATGAAACCCGTACCCCTTTAAGATATCACCTAGAAAATCCCAGTCCACCGTATCATACGCCTTTTGGATATCTACCTTAAAAGCACATCTAGGCGACCCGATATCTCTATGGTAATTATGCATAAGTTCTTGCACAAGAAGGATATTATCAGAAATTTTTCTCCCTGGCACAAAGGCTGACTGATTCAAACTCACCACCTTATCAAGGCCTTCTAAGATTCTTGTTGAAAGACTTTTAGTAATACATTTATAAATCACATTACAACAAGAGATTGGCCGGTAATCGGTGACCTTGGAAGGAGTATCCACCTTAGGAATAAGAGCAATGATAGTATGGTTTACCTCTTTTAACATTCGGTTTGATGTGAAAAAATCTTGTATAGCAGCACTAATATCATCACCAACTATCGGCCAAGCTTTCTTGAAGAAAGCAGAAGAATACCCATCAGGCCCTGGAGCTTTGTTATCATCAATAGAAAACATGGCTGATTTAATTTCAGCAGTCGTAACATCTCGAATCATATGTTCAGACAAGTGAGCGTCAAGGACATTCAGAAAGAGGTCTGGGGTTGGCAGACGAGTGGTATCTCCTTTGTGACCAAGAAACGCATTAAAATGATTAACAAACGCATTTGGAACATCCAAGCCCTCATAGAGGTTCCCGTCACCATCTTTAATAATGTCAATACGGCTTAGATGATTTCTACATTTAAGCGAACTATGGAAATAAGTTGAATTAGCATCGCCCGCCTTCAACCAATCCACTTTAGACTTTTGTTTCAGAAAATGTTCTTCATCAAGTAATGCTTCTTGATAAGACGCCAACAGGACTGCTTCTCTTTGTCTTAGCACTCCATCAGCCGGGTTTGATCAATATTTCTTTGAATTTCATCCAACCCATCACGTAAAGTTTTAACTTTGTTATGCAGATTACCTTGTTTGTAAAGAAAGCTACGAAAAGGATGCTTAAGAGTTCTCAACTTTTTGACCACTCTAAACATAGGAACCCATTCAATCTGTTTCATCCATTCCACCTTAACAATCTCTTCAAACTCCTTCTTATATATAATAAAGTTACGAAATTTAAAAGGCTTTGGTTTACTAACTTCAGTGTCTGGCATCTTAAGAAGACATGGAGTATGGTCAGAGATTCTATAAGGATGGAAAACAGCACAAGCACTTGGAAACTCATCCGTAAAATACACATTAGCCAACACACGATCAATCTTTTTTAGAATACCAACTCCCTTCTTCGGTTTTTGAGTCCATGTATAATGCATACCCGAGCTATTCACATCAAACACTTCAAGGTTCTCGACACATTCCTTGAAGTCTCGCATTCCAGTAGTAAATTTAGAGGAACCCGTAGCCATATCCTCAAGAAATAAAGAGGAGTTTAAATCACCCATAATCACCACGGTTTATCATTGACAAACTGCTTGTGCAAACATAAACTATCCCATAATTTTCGTCGTTCTATGTGATAGTTGTCCGCATACACAAAAGAACATAGCAAGGCTTTATTAACACGCTTGAAAACAAGTTGAGCATGCATGACTTGAGGAGTAATGGATAAAACCATAACATCCACATAGTCAGCATTCCAACCCAAGAGAATACGAGTCCCTTTTGAACAAATATTACCGTTAGAGGACCATCTCCAAGATCGACATATCCTTTTGCAAACACCCAAAAGCTTCGAAACATTAACATGTGATTCCAAAATAGCACACACCTGAATTTTATTATCAATAATGACATTCCGAACCTCTCTTTGTTTCAGGGGACGATTCAAACCCCTTATATTCCAGCATGCAATGCTATCCATTGATAACATTTGTAGCGGGAGTGCTTGCCCCTGATTTTTCATTGTCAGCTTGCATAAAATCTGAAGTCTCGTTAATCTCAATCACCTCATCACAATCTGAATCATCATCTTCATTTATCACACTACTTGAACCCAGGCATCCAAAGGAATTTCCAAGCTTAATACTATTCATAGAAGCCGAACCATCACTCGTTTTGTTTGTACTATGAAAAGAAACAGAACCATCACTCGTTTGTTTGTACTATGAAGGTTATCTTGGGTAGGAGCTAAATTAGAGGCACTCGGTTGAATATTCGGCTCTGTAAAAAGCAGGTTTCCTTGCTTTTTAATTGGCCTATATTCAAACTTCTGCTTATCCTTGAGAACCACTCCTTTTTTAGCCATTTTCTTCTTGTTAACTTCCATAAAACCCTCCACATCAGCCTGCTCCTTCCCTTTACGTTTCTCTGTGATATCCAGCTTAAACTCTTTAGGGCAATCATCCTTTGTATGACCAAAAACACAGCATGTTGGGCATCTAGGAGAAGACCATTCATACTGCACTTTAACCGAACTAAGTAAAAACCACCATCTTCCACATTGGGGATAGCAACGGAAATTGTTTCCTCTAAGTCTTTTGTAGCCTCCAACTCGATGACCGACGAGCATAGCTGCTACAGCCCCAAGACTCCAAACACATATTCGACGTTTCATTATCCAGGAGTTTAGGAGATCCTATTTTAGAAGCGATCAGACTTAAACCATCTTCCGTATACGCTGTCAACGGAACATCATGCATTTTTACCCAGACCGGAACCTTTTTCAATTCTTCTTTCTTTATTTCCATCTTAGAAGACCATGGTTTTAGAAATATGGGTATATTACGTATAAGCCAAGGTCCCTCTTGAAGAACCTGATCCATGCCCTCGTTTGAATCAAACTTGAAAAAGAAAAAGCCCTTAGCGTTCATCATACTCTTTTGCAGCCTATGCTTATCCCAATGGTTCTTAACAAAATACTCAACTACTGGGAAAACTAGTCTCTTGCCCAGGAAATATCCAAATAAAACGTTACTGCATTTTTCTTGAACCTTTTTAACTGATTCTATCGGGATTGTAACATCAGCACCACCATGTTTATCATTGTTTTCAAGAAACCGAAAGTTAACCTTGCTAGTTTTACGTTCACCTTTAAGTTTATCAGCAAAAGACATTGTTCTTGTTTTGAAAAGATCACTACTCACTGGTTTACCTGTATTCTTGTTCGACTTTTCCAGCCTAATACCTTCCTGAAGCGGGGTCTCGTTAATAGGGATAGCTTGAGTTGCGATACCAGCCCCTCCCTTATATTCCAATCGACAGGTTTTGAAATGGCAGCCAACCCATTAATAACTGATGCACTATTTGTAGATGTAGAGTACATACCTCTCCTCGCATCAGTGAATTACCTTCGATATTCGTAACCTTTAAACCAATACCACGTACTGGAGCAGTTCCAGGAATTGTTTCGACATCTTCATGCATCGTCTCCGTACCCATGTGTTGTAGATTATCAAGTTCAGGGTAGTCATCCCCACCAGTACAACAACTATCTCCATCAGCACCTTAAAATACAAACCATGCAACAAAAATCTAGTAGAAACCAAGAGCCGACACCAACGAAAACCCTTGTAATAAAAAACCCTAGAATCAAACTTATAATAAATCAGGAAATCAACAGATTCTAAAGCCTTCGAATTTGCGAACGAGAAAAAACCCAAAACACTGATCGATCTTGATGATTTATGGCTGTAATTTTTAAATTAAAAACGAAACTAAACCCTATTCTAATCTTTCTTTGGATGCTAACAAGTTCGTATTGCTATTTGGAAACAACAATCACAGACTGTTATACAGCTAAGATTGATCAAGAAATTTGGGTTTCATGAAGAACAAGGAAAACGCCAACTAGGGTTTCATCACACGAAATAGCATCTTAAACCTTTCTCATCCAAATTTTATTTAATCGTATTAATCACAAAATCTTTAGTTTAAGCACAATCTAATCATAATAAATTTTGTAAAATTGCCATAATTTCCCTTAAACTATGAACTTTCTCATGTTTAATAAACATGTTTTTAATCATTTTTCAACTCAAATAATGATCAAATATCAATGACAAATTTTCTAGATCATAAATTTCTAACAAGAAATGTTATGAACTTGTAGTAACTTTAAACCTTCCAAAAATGAAAACTTTATTATTACTTTTCAAATAAACTCTTAGATCATTTACTTTATATAAAAATCCATACTTTATGAAATACATAAAATCATTTTAAGTGTGAAGATATGTTCATAACTGTAGGTCCCCTAGTCCGTATGGATCTTGACAGAATCGTCTATCCAATCTAGAGTGCGGAATCCCCTAGATCAGATTTCACAGAAACACAAGAACACGAACACGAATTCCTTTAAACAGTCTTCTATTGATTATCAAACACAATTGTTTTACAATCAATTCAAGACTCTTCTCTCAATCTCTCTGAAGCAATTCTTTCAGCACTGAACAACTAACTGAGCAACCTTAACCCTAAGCACAACCTGCCTATATATAGAGATAGGTTATGCCCATGGGCTAGGGTTTCCTACATGGACTGCTAATGGGTTTAAAGCCCAATTCGCCTACCATGTGTTATACTGTATCTAGTTCAGCCCAATTACTTCTAATTCACTATTACAAAACTAAACCCGCTAACCATTTATCAATTTACTAATTACAAGATATCCAAGGACCAAATCTAAGCTGTTGTCACAATATATGCACCAACAAACTCCCCCTTGACAATAGCTTCATAAAGTAACTTAGTCTTCAGTCTTCTTGCAATCTTCAACATGTTTGAAAACCATTAGTCTTTTAACAGCTTCTGTCAGCAACAGACTCCCCCTAAGCTGATGTATCCAATCACCAAATCTTCTAAATCGTTAGCTTTTGAGTAAACTCCAATTTAGCACTTGCATAGCAATCTTCAAAACTCTTCAACTTTATCTGCAATGTAGAAAGGAGGTTCTACCATGCATCCAAGCAAACTCCTCTTCACCAAACCTCTCAGCAACACACTGCTACAATCTGTATACTATAGAACAAACATCCCGAGAAACCATAAGAATTTTTCAACACACGTAAAACAACTTATTATTATTCAAGAGATAGTTAAACTGTATCACAGATTAAGCACATCTCAACTCAAACCATATACTCAAAATTTTAAGCACACATAACCTGCAAGATTTTAAAATTTTGGAACTCAGCTTCTAACATCGTCTCCCTCTATCGGTAACAACTCCTCAACGAACAACCAATATCCCGTACATTAAAAATATACAAAAAAATGAAATATTTTTGGATTTTTATATTTTCTGAAAGCAAATAAATAACGAAATAATTAAACACTCTATTTTTGTGAGTATCACCGGTAAGAAGATCATATAAGCAACATCAAACTGTTTTCACACTATCTGATTGTTTTATATGCAATATTCATGAATAGCAGTTCAAGACGATTACCAGTATTGTTTATCCACTTAAACAAAATACATGAACATATCAAGTTACATTACCTCGTGATATGATTATTTAATTTTTTTCTGATAGACTAGTGTGTCCCACTTCAGTACATACCCCCGCGATCAAGGTACGCACAAAGATTCATCGTAGTAGGTGAGTACACCGAAATTCATCCTTTTGATTTACAACGTTAGATAATTGGTGATCAAGTCAGTACTTCCGTACAGGAAGGAGACCAAAATATCCAACGAGGGTTAGGACAAATACCAAATTTTGGTACGATTAATGCAATTTGCACTTATGAATGACTCTCTAGGAGAGCTTCTTCAATATTTGGGATTTGGCATATTTAGCTCTTTTAAGATATCCTGGTTGTGCCTAGGTCAGCATATATCTGGATGCAGCAGAAGGACAACCTTGATACCCCAGATGAAATAACTATATAAAGACCTAAAACCTTAGATTTTGGCAATCTATCAACTCAAGATTTAAGGTTATAAAACCATACGCCACTGATATGTTACCCACTCATACACAGTTTTTATATTTGTATAACCAAGGTGAGTTGATTATTTCATGCTTTTTGCCTACTGGTACATCATATGATGAAGTTGCTGTCACACTTAAGCAATTTTCTTTAAATTTCAGTGTGACAGTCTAACTTGCTGATGTACTATCATTTCTTCTTTTTTCACACAGTGAAAACTCATTTTTGATTTTCTATTTTTTTATGTTTTTTTATTTTCTATTTTTTTTGTTTTTGATTTTTGAAAAGCATTTACAAACTATTTTTATGGAAAACTGGTTATTAGGATTCCTCATCCCGTTGAGTTCGACTAAATATTCAAAGCGAGCCCTGTCAAATGCTTTTGTGTAAAGATCTGCCAGGTTACCTAGTGTGTCGACTCGATGCAGTTCAATTAATTTCTTTTCAGCACAATCCTATATAAAATGATGACGAATGTCAATATGTTTTGTGCGACTGTGTTTTAAGGGATTGTTGGTGATTGAGATAGTGGCATTATTGTCTATCATAATAGGAGTACGAGTGAAATTCAAACCGTAATCGCGCATCTGCTGTTGTATCCAGAGAACCTGAGAGCAACAGCTACCCGCAGCAATATATTCAGCTTCACACGTCGAGGTGGACACGCAAGACTGCTTCTTGCATTGCCATGACACGAGCCTCCCTCCTAAGAACTGACAACCCCCTGTGGTAGACTTCCTTGTGGATTTGACATCCTCCAAAGTCCGAATCAGTGAAAGCAACAAACTTCAAATCACTAGCAGCTGGATACCATAACCCAAGTTTAGGTTTCCCCTTCAAGTAACGAAGAATCCGCTTCACCGCTTTCATATGTGACTCCTTTGGATTCGCTTGATATCTGGTACAAAGACATACGGCGAACATGATGTCGGGTCTTGAAGCAGTCAAGTACATCAGAGAACCAATCATTGCCCTGTATTGAGTTGGATCAACATCTTCCACACTCTCATGATCTGGACAAAGATTGTGATTCTCACAGATAGGTGTATTGAAAGTAGCGCAATCCTCCATCTTAAAACGAGACAAAATGTCATACACATACTTTGTCTGATGAATAAACATCCCATCCTTCTTCTGTTCAACTTGTAAACCCAGAAAGTAGGGTAATTCACCCATCGCACTCATCTCAAACTTGCTCTTCATTACCTCTTCGAAATCATGACACATGTTCTCGTCAGATGACCCAAAGATGATGTCATCGACGTATACCTGTACCAGCAGAAGGTCTTCCGTCTTTCTTTTAATGAAAAGTGTAATGTCAATCTGACCTCTTTCGAAACCATGTTTTAACAAATGTGCTGACAGTGTCTCATACCACGCCATAGGTGCCTGATTCAACCCATACAATGCCTTATCAAGTCGATAGACTCGATCTGGATAGTCTGGATCAATAAACCCGTCTGGCTATGAGATATACACCACTTCTTGGACTTTCCCGTAAAGAAATGCACTCTTCATGTCAAGTTGGTAAACTTTGAATCCCTTGAATGAAGCAAAAGCCAGGAACAAACGAATTGCTTCCAACCTTGCTACTGGTGCAAGCACTTCATTGTAATCAATCCCCTCTTGCTGATTGAACCCTTTTACCACCAACCGAGCCTTATTTCTTATCATGATCCCTCGGTCGTCTTTCTTGCACGTAAACACCCACTTAGTGCCTATTTCTTTTTCTCCTTCAGGTAGATCAACTAACTCCCAAACCTTCAATTTCTTGAACTGAGCTAGTTCCTCTTGCATAGCTTCTACCCAACAGTTGTCTTTAAGAGCCATGTGAACATTCTTTGGCTCCTCTTGGGCAATAAAGCAGCTATACAAACATTCATTAATCAACCCAGTCTTCTGAATCGAAGTAAACAAATAGGAACCTTCGAGCACACCTCTTCTTGTCTGAACACCTGCAGCGGGATCACCAATGATGTTTTCAACTGGATGATCTTTATGTACTCGTGTGGTAGCAATGGTGTCAACAACCAGATTATCTCCCAGATTAGATCCAACCTCCCACTGAATATTAGTAGTAGCAAACGGATTAGTGAAATCCTCCCCGTGAATAGGTTCAGACTCACTATCACTGGAGTCCTCTAGAGCTGCACTGGAAGAAGTTTCTAGAGCATCTGTCATCGATACACTCGATCTAGGCATGAAGTCACAATCACCATCTTCACTGATCACAGTATGGATCACTTGAGACTCATCTACATTAGAAAATCAAGAATATTAAATGATTTAAAGACATTGTCATAATCATATAATATAGCAGGACCTCTCGTTGATTGTTAAGATGAATAACTAGTGATTTCCATGTTAAACACCACCTCAATTTTACCAGTTTTTAGATTAAAAACCATTTTATTCGGTGTTCCAGGCATATAGCCTAGAAAGTAACCCTCATCGGCTACCTCACTGAATTTTTGCTTATCTTTGTTTCGCACAATGGTGCAGGGTAATCCAAATGGTTCAAAGCCTTTTAAGTTTGGTTTTCGGTTAAACAATAATTCGTGACATGTTTTGTTAAACCGTTTAACCGTCAAAACTTTGTTCAGGATATAGCAAACTGTGTTCACAGTTCTCCCCAGAAAAGAACTGGAAGCTTTGAATCAGATAGCATAGTCCTTGCGGCTTCAATCAACGTCCTGTTCTTCCTCTCAGCGACTCCATTCTGTTGAGGTGTATAAGGAGCAGAATATTGATGTTCAATTCCCTTGCGAAGAAAATAGAGATCCAGAACTTGGTTCTTGAACTCCGTTCCATTATCACTCCTTATCCTCTTGATCCGTGCATCATGGACATTTTCCAATTTTGTAAAAAGATCAATCAGCATCTCTGCTGTCTCATCTTTTGAACCTAAAAAGAAAACCCATGAATAACGTGAGTAATCATCAGTGACAACTAAACAATAGTACTTTCCACCTATGCTCCTTACATTCACTAGACCGAGTAGATCCATATGAAGTAATTCATAAGGGGCATCTATGGAATTTACTGTTTTAGACTTGTGAGGTTTCTTATGTTGTTTTCCCTTTTGACATGGAAGACATTTATCTTCCACGTGAAACCTCTGCACTGGCACCCTTTCCACTAAACCATTTTTAATAATATAATTCATTTTTCGGTAGTATATGTGGGCCATGCGTCTGTGCCACAACAATGACTCAGCCTCAGATGCTTTTGATAGTAAACACGCCACCACTGTGGAAGAATCCTTAGCACCCATAAGTGTCATTTCTCCTTGGCGCTCATCACTATCCAGTCATCCAGTATCACCGAACCAGGTTTCAACACCAAAGCTTCAGACTTTGTAAAGTGGATCGAGTGACCCTTGTCGCAGACTTGAGACATGCTCATCAGATTGTGCTTCAGCTGCTCAACATAGTTCACTTTGTCCAGTGTGATCTTCCCGTTAGTCACTTTTCCTTGACCGGTAATGTGCCCTCCTTTAGCACCTGCAAAATTCATGTATCCACCATCTATATTCTCAAACTCTGTCAACAGCCTCGCATCCCCCGTCATGTGCCTGGAGCAGCCACTATCAACATACCACAAGTTGATAATCCTCCTTAGCAGCTCCTGCACAACCCAACAAAATTAGTTAGATTGGGGGACCCAAGCCTTAATGGTCTTGGGTCTTCCAGATTCATCAATCATAGGAACATCCATCCAGTATCCATCACTCCTAACAGGAGTCTTGGTTCTTAGACCTATTGATGGAAATTGTTTTTGATTTCCACTAGGTCTGTGGTCCTGAGGTTTCCTAACCAAGTTTGGACTTTGCGACCTTGCGAAATTATGATTTTGGTGCCATGAATTTTGATGATGATAATTTCTAAAGCCATCGTTATAAAAATTTCGACTACCAACATTCTGGTATCGATTTTGATATTGACCTTGAATTCTGAAATTATTTGTTTGACCATTAAAGTTATTCATTCTTGGTGAACTACTTCTAGGTCTATCATATCTGCTTGATGTAGATGCAGGTTGAAATCTTTGTTGATTTCTTTGAAAACGAGGAACTTGGTGAGTTCTTTTTTCAGCCTTATCTACACCAACAGTAACACTCTGTTGCTTGGTAGCAGATATCTTTGGTGAGTTAACCTGCTTCTCACCATCACCACTTTTTGCTGGTGATTTTTCTCTCTGTCTCTCACTTACCTGTGCTTCACTCTTTTTATTTGGACAGCAGCTAGCTACATGTCCCTTTACATGACATTTGAAGCATGATTTTCTAGCCGAAGACTTCTTTACAGAAGCCTCTTGCTTAGATTCATCAGGCGGTGATGATGTTGATGATGCCTTAGAAGGATCTTGTTTAGTTTGCTTAACTTTCGATTTTTCTTTGTTTTTGTTCTTAGCAAACTGCACATTTGACTCCTTAGTAATAACAGGAACCTCTTCTTTCATGTCACCTCCCTTAACAAAATCAAGCTTTTTAACAAAAAATTGTTTTTGATTGTTTGGGTGTGTATTCTTTGTTTTCAAAACTAGTTCCCTGTTATTTTCCTTCTTGACATTTTCAGAACCATCAACACTTCCTGATGTGGAACTACCAGGTGTAGTTGACACAAAGTCTGTAAGCTCTTCTTCATCTGGCAAGAAAGAATAGTCATGGCCAAGTGGTGGTGGAACTTCATTCAAACCTTTGAAGCCCACACTGTCTTGTCATTACTCTTCTTCAGGCCATTCATCATATGTTTCATGACAAAAGATGAATCTCTGAATTGATTTAACTTCTTTTCAAGCTCACAAATTTTAAGTTGTGTTTCAGACAAGTCTTTGCACTTTTCAGAAACCTCTTTTGTTTTCTCACTCATCGTATCATGAGCTAAGTCAATAACTTGAAGTTTTTCGTTTAGCTTACAGGTTAGAATATTAATTTCTTCTTCATAACATTTAATATTCTTCAAGTATAGTGACTCATTTCGTTTTACGACAAACTTTGATTCTTTTAAGTTTGAGAGCTCATTTACTAGACTTTGATTTTGTTGTGTTAATGTGTCAACCTCACTTTGCAGTTCACAACATTTCAAACAAACAGAACTACCAGAGTTAGAACATACCTCGCCTGTTGATTTGCTTAGATCAGCCATGAATGCATCAAAATCAGCAGCCATCTTTTTCTCTATAGCAGTCTGTTCTCCATCAGCTTCCTCAGCTACCTTCTCTTGCTCTCCCTCAGCATCAGCTTTCACTTCTTCTTCAGCAACTGGAGCTATCTTAGCCATGAACGCCTTTGAGGTGTTGTTATCACTCTCCAGATGAACACTCCAATCATAAGAACCCTCTCTGGCAGTAGAAATCAGGGCCTTTGATCTAGTGTTGTTTGATGCATTCCTATTGCTTGAACCATGACCAGGAGAATCTTGAAAGGATGAACTAGAACACGATTCAGACTTTGCTCTTTGACACTCTCTAGCAAAATGTCCATAGTTGTGACAGTTGTAACACTTCACTTTTGACTTGTCAAAGCCCACACTTTTGCCAATGAACTTCCTACCTGTTCTGTTCATAAATCTCTTCACCCTTCTAGAGGTCATGGCCACCTGCCATTGCAAATTCATCTCCTCTAAGTCATCAGGGTCGATCTGATCATAGTCTTCATCAAACGTAGAAGGATCATATATTTTCCCTTGAATATAGTTCTCGTAAGAAGCAACGAAAGAAGCAAGCAATGTCAGGTGTTCTTCAGCACTTTTGACACTCAGAGGCATAGACTTAGAACTGCTGTTACTTGATTGTTGTCTCTTAGCCCCTGACGAGCCTCCTGAAGCAGCAACGAAACATACTTCCCCATCAGAACTTGTTACTATCTGTTCATTCTCACATGATAGAAACGCAGTTGCAGTGTCACTAGAAGCATTGTTGGAAGATGAAGGTGTAAGACCTTTATATATCCCCGGATCTTGAACCTGATCATAACCCGTTTCCTTCTTCTTCATGTTGAGCTCATAAGCTCTCAACTTTCCAACAACCTCTTCCAGGTCTTTCTTTTCATAATCAGCTTCACCTTTTATCATCAACGTGTAAATATCCCACTTTGCAGGTAAAGCATCCAACAACTTGTCATTATCTCCACATCTGTGTATCCCTCTATGTCATAATTATCGATTTTTGACATCAGATGATAATATCTCGTGATAATATCTTCTAGGGATTCATTTCTCATTCCTTTGAACACAACAAACTGTTTCTTCAGCAGATCAACCTTATTCTTCTTCACATTTGTATTGCCCCCATACCTCTTTTCTAGGGCATCCCACATCTCCTTTGATGTTGTATAACGCTTGAACGTATGTTTGATGCCATCAGGTAACGACATCTTAATAGCAGCTAAGGCCTTCTTTTCAGATTCATACATCCTCTTTTCAGCTTCAGACATGTTGACATAAGTAGTAACACGTTGTCTTCCCTCAAAATCATGCGTTGGGTTAGCGTACCCATGAATACAGATCCACATCCGTGTATCCCGATATTCAATAAAAGATTGAAATCTATCCTTCCAAGTAAGATAGTTCTCCACCTTCAGCATATTTGGAGATTTGTTTGTAGCACCAGCCTCGTGCTCCATCCTCAACAGCTCATTTAGGTTTGACATATTCGACATTTTTACCGAACCGGCTCGTTAAAAACGTTAAAACCTGTCCGAAATGAGTGGTTACCAAATTATACTGTTAGACTCGTCTCGTCGATACGATTCTAATGATGTATATTGTGCGATAGTGATTTTTAGAATTTTCGTGGCTTTTTTTCTAAAAATCAACCGAGTCTAACTGTCCTATTGGTTCGTCAAAATTGTCTACGGATCAATTTCTATGTCCGAAAACGTTTAACTCCGGTTACATCAGCTGGTTAACTTTCCACCTTTTTCTGTGTAACTCGGAACAGTGTAAAATCCGAAATGGAAACTCTGATTAACAATCCGAGATGAAAATCCGGAACAGTAATATGAGTTGACAATCCGAAATGATGATCCGGAATAGTGATCCGAGATGAAATCCGGAATGCACTGTTCTGATCCAAAATGGAAATCTGGAATAGACTACTCTGATCCGAGATGGAATCCGAAATAGTTCTAATCCGAGATGGAATCCGGAATAGCTACTGATCTGAAATTCAATCCAAAATCCAATCCGAAATGGAATCCGAAATGGCTTTTGATCCGAAATTCAATCCAAAATACAATCCGAATTGCACTTTTCCAGATCCGAATTGCAAGTCTGATGATTCGAAATGCAGATTTTGGTCCCAAATTCAAGCCTTCAATCCAAACTACTATGCTTTTTAATCCGGAATGCAAGTCTTCAATCTGGAATGCTTAGCTGTTAATCCGAAATGCTGCAGAAAATCCGAAATACCTGCAAAAACCCTAAAATAGCCGTCAAAACCCTAATTCAGCCGTCACAAACTTCAAGAACAGCCTCCAAAAATGCCCAAAAACCCAATTTTTTTGCTGTCACGATTCTGAACCGAGCAATAATCAAGAGCCGAATGCTCTGATACCAATTGTAGGTCCCCTAGTCCGTATGGATCTTGACAGAATCGTCTATCCAATCTAGAGTGTGGAATCCCCTAGATCAGATTTCACAGAAAACACAAGAACACGAACACGAATTCCTTTAAACAGTCTTCTATTGATTGTCAAACACAATTGTTTTACAATCAATTCAAGACTCTTCTCTCAATCTCTGTGAAGCAAAACTTTCAGCACTGAACAACTAACTGAGCAACCTTAACCCTAATCACAACCTGCCTATATATAGAGATAGGTTATGCCCATGGGCTAGGGTTTCCTACATCGACTGCTAATGGGTTTAAAGCCCAATTCGCCTACCATGTGTTATATTGTATCTAGTTCAGCCCAATTACTTCTAATTCACTATTACAAAACTAACCGCTAACCGTTTATCAATTTACTAATTACAAGATATCCAAAGACCAAATCTAAGTTGTTGTCACAAATATTCACCAACAATAACCCTTCCAAAAATGAGAACATGTTCATAACCCTTCCAAAAATTGAAACTTTATTGGTGCTTTTTCCCAAAATTCTTAGATTAGGTATTTTATATAAAAATCTATACTTTATATAATGCATAAGACCATTTTAAGTGTGAAATCATGTTCATAACATTTTTGTTAATGGATCTTGCTTGATCTAAACATGCATGTGCTTAGATCTTCATTTTTAACCATGAAAATGCAAGATCATATTTACTACATAAACACAACTTTAAGATCATCAAAATTATCAAGTAAGTTAAATAATCATATTAGTATGTTTACTTTTGTTAATGTTTTCAAGTGATTTTTTAAGTAAGATTCAAGATGATCTTGTACATTTTATGTTAAATCATAATATGAGAATGTAGTAATAAAGTATGAAGCTTACTACTAGCTTGAAGAACAAGATGAAGATGGTGAAAAAGATGAAGAAAAAGATAAAGTTCCAAAGCTTTAAGCCTTGAGAAAATGCTCCAAGTGTGTTTCCAAGTCTTGTAAATGCTTTGAATCATCCATGAATCTCCATGTTGCTTAATTTCTTGAGTTTGAATTTGAAAAAGGTGAAGATGAGGGTGTTTGGCTAGGGCCGATTTTTAGAGAAAGAGAGGGAGAGGAAGGAGATGAAGAGTTTTGTTGTTTGTTGGAAATGAGGAGGATGGTGGAGTGTAGAAGATTTGTTTTGATCATAATCTTGCACCTCTGCCTACACTAATCATCATCTCAATTAACCAACACATCAAGAAAGAAAATGGGTGGGTGGGGGACCCACCAAAACTGTGAGCAGGGGGGGTTTGGGTTTATTTTATTTTATAAAAACTTTGTTGTATTTTATAAACTTTGTGAACTTGGATATTTATGTATCATTTTTTATAATTATTTAATGATTCAACACTCTAAAGTGATGTTAAAATATGTCCAACTAGTTCACTAGAATTATCGTTTCGTTGTTCGGTTGATAGATTCGGCTTAGGTTTCGTACCGGGTCAAAGACATTTTGTATTACTTATGTAAATTAATTTACACAATTATCTTTGTGATATTTTTATTTTCCAAATTTATTAATCTAGTTCTCCGGACTAATAAATTTATTATTTTGGACACGGTTTCTATACCGGCTTTGTCGTCGGGTAATTACCGAACTAGCTGTGTAGCTTTAAACCATAAAGTTTAAATAAGGGTTTTGTTTTGTTTTTAATACCCTATATAGTGTTTACGATAAATAATATTTATTTTTAAATTTCGGACATTTGTTGTTTTGTTTTGGGAGTGTTGTATACTTCTGCAGAATTGTTGTATTTTTCTGCGGACTGGACAATTTGGTGTTTTAATAAAGTTTTTCTGAAAATTATTATTTGTACATTATTTTTGACTAATGTTTCTATATAATATTTGTCGTGGACATACTTTATTTCTCGTTTTTGCCATGTCGGACTGTACCGCGACTAGTCCTGGCATGAATAGTGTGTTCGCATTTCTGCCGCAAGTCTAGGATATAATTTTATATGTTTCTAATTGTGGCGGTTTGTTATCATACTAAGCTATGATTTTGAATTTCATAGGCTTTTAAGACTTAATTAAATAAAATCAAGTCGAAAATAAGAATGTAATAGTTGTTTAGGTTGTACGGATTTACCGGTATTTCGTGTGTCCCAGCACGGTTTATCAGAGGACTCGCTCCGGACATCAAAGGGATGGTTAAATCCTCCCAACCTGCTACATTCAGATCTACTGTAGATCTTGCCTTATCTCTCACTGAAGACGAGATAAGAGTCAGAGCGGCTAAGGCCGAGGGTGATCACAAGCGGAAACGTGATGACATTCCTAGTAGGGACTTTACAAAGGGTAAGACTGGTTCAAGCCATCACCAGTCAAAGCTGAGTGAGGCAAAACCTGAGTGTAAAACCTGTGGGAAACGACATTTGGGGAAAGTCATAGTGAGCAACCCAAAGCTTGTGGCATCTATAAACAGATGGACCACAAATCCCATAAATGCAAGGATCTAAAGAGCACCACCTGCTATGGGTGTAGCGAGAAAGGGCACATAAAGACCCACTCCCCAAGTGGGCAACTGATGGGATAAACAAGGCCACTGATGCCAAGAAAAGCAATGCCCGAGCCTTTAAGATGACTACAAAGGAAGCTATTAAATATGCGAACGTCATTACGGGTACGTTTCTCATAAGTGATATTTTCCCTAGACTCTTATTTGATTCTGGAGCTGATAAGAGCTTTGTTGACTATAAATTTAGCTAACTTTTAAGCATGCCCTTAAGAACCTTAGATATTACCTATGAGGTTGAAATGGCTGACGTAACATAGAAATAGCTTCCATGATTCTTGATGGATGCATTATATCCATCAAGAACCAATCTAGTCATGTTAATCTTTTACCTATGAATCTTGTAGGATTCGATATAGTTTTAGGCATGGATTGGTTAGCCCATAATCAAGCACGCATTTTCTGTGATAATAAACTTATCGAAATTAAATCCCCATTTGGTGATGTACTCACCATTCATGGAGATCAACACTATGGATTACCCGAGAAAGCATCCCTGCTTAAGGCATCTAAGTGCTTGAAAAAAGGATGTGTCATTTACATGGCACAAGTAACTATTGATGAACTAAAGCTGAAGGTTGAAGATATTCCAATCATCTCGGACTACCTTGATGTTTTTCCCAAAGACTTACCCGGCCTACCTCCATATAGGCAAGTCGAGTTCAGAATCGACATCCTACCTGGATCGGATCCTATAGCCAGAGCTCCGTACCATTTGGCACCCACTAAGATGAAGGGGCTGAAGGCACGTCTTGAAGAGCTGCTAGAGAAAGGCTTTATTCAGCCAAGTTCCTCGCCTTAGGGAACTCCTATCCTCTTGTCAAAAAGAAAGACGGTTCAATACGAGTGTGCATTGACTACCGCGAACTGAATAAGATCGCGATCAGGAATCATTATCCTTTACCAAGGATCGATGATCTGTTCGATCAACTACAAGATGCAAACTACTTTTCGAAGATCGACTAAAATCCGGTTATCACCAATTAAAGGTCCGAAGTGAAGATGTTCTGAAGACTGCCTTTCAAACTAGATACGGCCACTATGAGTTCCTTGTGATGCTTTTTGGGCTCACAAATGCGTCTGCAGCGTTCATGGATCTCAAGAATCGAGTCTGCAAGCTGTACCTAGATAAGTTTGTCATTATTTTCATAGACGACATACTTATCTACTCATGCAGTAAGGAAGACCATGAGAAACATCGTTGATGTATATTCGGTTTGTTATAGAAAGAGAAACTTTTTGCTAAGTTCTCCAAATGTGAGTTTTGGCTCCATGAAGTCCAATTCTTAGGACACATGATCAGCGAGCGTGGTATCCAAGTAGACCCCGCTAAGATTGAAGTTATCGTGAATTGGGAAGCACTCAAAACCCCTTCGAAATCCGCTGTTTCTTAGGATTGACTAGCTACTATAGAAGGTTCATCGAGAATTTCTCTTGAATTGCCACTCCTTTGACTACATTGACCCGCAAGAACGTGAAGTTTGACTGGGGTCCTAAACAGAAAGAATCCTTTGATATTCTGAAGCAGAAATTGAGCAATGCTCCTGTCTTGACACTACCTGAAGGGATTGAAGACTTTGTCGTGTACTGGTTGCTTCACACACAGGAATGGGTTGTGTGCTTATGTAAAGAGGCAAAATGATCGCCTATGCATCACGAAAACTTAAGGTACATGAGAATAGTTATACCACCCACGATATAGAACTGGGTGCGGTTGTGTTTGCATTGAAACTCTGGATACACGGACCATAAAAGCCTCCAACATTTATTTAATCAAAAAGATCTTATATGTGACAATGTCGTTGGATGGAAACTTTAAACGCTTACGAATGCAAGATTCTTTACCATCTCGGTAAGGCAAATATTGTTGCTGATGCCTTAAGTCGCAAGGAAAGGATTAAACCAATTAGGGTTAATGCCAAAAGAATGATAACTATACCCTTTTTCGTCGTTATGACTAAATTAACGGAACTACCTAACTAATATTATGACTTTCTAACAGAATGTATAATGTTATAAAATATGTTTTGACACCTCGGACTTGCCATAGACCCAACCGACCTTCCAAAACTACTTATACGAGCATAAATAGTTATACGAACCTAGTTCATATAAACTAGGCGTAACGGGTCTAACTACCTCAAAACCACTTTAAAACATAATGTATGGTTAAATAACCTTTATCCAATGAGTAATTGCATTCGGATAGGTATGAACCACATTATTTCTGGTCTACGCTTAATCTAGCGAAACCAAACCTATTCCTAAGTTAACGGTCAAGTCTAAGGAACTTACCTATGACCCGTATACATTCTAACGGATAACCAATTCTGTTCATTCGGGATATAGAACCCCTAGATAATCGGACTTGGGTCAATAATACTTAGACTTGCGGCTTTTGCTAAACTAAAATCATTAACGGTTGGAAGCTAGCAAAAGGTAAATACTCTTAACTTATTTTATGAAACTTGAGCTATGGAAAATATGCCACTTGGAGCGGGTATTATATAAATGAGCCATGTGATCAGCTTATAAATATAATAACTCGGTTAAATCTGTATTACTCGATAACTGAAACAATTGGGGGTTAATGGTACCGTGACCGGGCATCCCGACTGATAAATTATCATGGCCATACTAAATAACGCGTCGGGTAGGCATACTGACTATAATACGCGTTACTAAACGTTGGTGTGTACCTTAATTATTATAGCACTGAAAATGACCGGCTATGATTTTTGGTTCCCAATTGTATGACAAGTATTGTAAAACTGATGACAAGATAAATTCCCAAAAATATATTAAATGATTACCTACGGGTTTTCTCTATCTATGAAACTCTTTTGAAAAACTATTTTCAAAACGCGTCGGTTAATTGTATTTACCAGTGAAAGCTGACGTATTTTCAAAAGATTGAACCGCAGGTACCGAACCTTGATACTATGCTGGGAATCCGGGTCGGCTACAATAAAAGCTTTGGAATTTGCAACTCCTAGCTTAAGGCCTATGATGTCTAAAGCTCTCTTTTTATTGATTCCGACTGTGGGCATGTACACGCTTGTATAAACTTTTAGTTATATTCAAGACTTTATCTAATTAAATATTTTTACTTCAATACTTCCGCTGCATATTAATTATGATACTGTTATCTAATCGTCACGATTAAACCCCACCATGCTGGATAAACCGGAAATTCGAGGTGTGACATTTCGTCTGGGTTATCAGTTAACCCATACGCATAAGTTCTATGTTTTGAAAAAATATATATATACAAAAATCTGAGACCTAATTATCCACAGTTATTAAAATGTAATTCATAACGGGTTAGAGTGTTACAATGCCCAACACCTTTTTGAGGGCGCCATGGGCACAACAACATTAGGCTACCTGGTGTAGGGGGCCGTCCTCGCCCGACGACGCCCCTCAACACCATTTCCACCCTCCGTCGTCGTCCTCAGCATCGCACAAAAGACGTCCAAGCCGGCCCTCCTTCTCACACACACCTATACATACACACACATATACACATATATATTTTAGGTCTATCCTCCATTTTCTTAGGTCCATCCTCTTTGCTCCATCCTCACACCCATCCTACTTGACGGAACATTCTCTGAGTACTACCCTCCTCTCACACCAAGTAGGCTTATAGATGGGGCTAAAAGGGTCATAAGGTGTGAGGCGGGGTTAAGTGCTTTGGTTTTTGCTTTCAACCAAACATATTTAGCAATGGATATAACATTTGTAAGAAAGTTGTAACAATGGACCTAGATTTTACATATAGAGTAAGTATTAAAGCTTAAAAAGAAAAAAAGATATATGAGGGTTTGGGTTGTGGAGCGGTAAGATGAGGGACTAATTGGTACATGTATGTATGTATTTATGTATGTATGTGCCGTGAATAAACAAAGTTGGAGTAAAAGAAGGCTTAAAAGTCGAAAAAGGACTCTCAGGCGTACTCATCGTCTTCTATCTCCTATTTTCCTTCTCTCTCTCTCTCTTAATCCCAATCCCAGATGTTGATCAACTCTGACAAGTGTAACCCTCCCTCACTCCATCCTTAATAACAATTTGTATGATTGCTTCCTCGGTCTGCTTCCTTCACAAGCAAGCAATCAATTCACTTCACATTGCTTCTTCGATCTTGATTTTCATTAGATTCTGCAATTAGGTCTTTGAATTTAGGTTGTTCCGAGTTTATCGTAATTCTTTGTTTTTTTATCTGAGTTGAATTTAGGTAATTTTTCAATCATTCATTTCTCCTTGCCAGAAGATGATTACGAATTGATATCCTTCGCTGTTGAGGTAAAACCTCTTCATCATCTTTCATGTAATAATATTAATAAAATAATTGTTTCTTAATTTCTCTTTTATTATATTTCTGACCCCATTTAAGTGTTGGCGTAGACTTTACATGTTAGGCTTCTTTCTTTCTTTGTCACTAAACTCTCTGCTGCTTGTGTTTTCTTTTTTATGGTAAAATACAACTGCTGCTTGTCTTTATGATTCATAGTAAAATCTAACCTAACGCTTATATGATCATGGCATGTTCAATTGTTCTTCTGTTAGTATTTGGGGTCAAGAAATAGTAGATACAAATTTGAATTTATGTATTACTTCTTTTAATAATCAAATATTTCCATAAAAAACAGTTGATGGTTACATCTTCAAGTACATCCAAAGTTTTGACCTGCAGTCATTAATGGCAGATAAGTGTTTTGAAGATGAGCAACATGACAAGTGAAAGCGAGGAGGACAGGACAACGTCCAACAAAGCTGATGATGAAGAAGTTAGCACTGGCACTCTCAAGAAAGGTCCATGGACATCTGCTGAAGATGCAATCTTGGTGGCTTATGTAACCAAAAATGGAGAAGGCAACTGGAATACTGTTCAGAAGCATTCTGGCCTTTCTCGTTGCGGTAAAAGCTGTCGATTAAGGTGGGCAAACCACTTAAGACCTGATCTTAAAAAAGGTACAATTACACCCGAAGAGGAGCGCCGTATCATTGAACTCCATGCTAAGATGGGTAACAAATGGGCCCGCATGGCTGCCGAGGTGGTACACTCCTTCCATTTTGCATTATGCTATCTGTGCAACTGCTTTATATTAGCAGCAGTTGTTAATAAAGATTCTTGGATGTAACATAGATATAAATAACGTGTGTGTACATTTGCCATTTTCTGATGAGAGATTAAGCTCTCGTTGGTAAGCAATTTAGGATGGGTGACTTTCACTTGGGTAACCAAAAACAAAATCGTGAGCTCATTCTAGGTAAAAGTGGAAAATACTGCTTTCTCAAAGTTTTCACTTAGTAAACAGTGATGCTTTTTTATTTCATACTTTTTTTCTCATTGCCAACTTTCACAATCAAAAAACATTAGATCAAATGACTTGTGTTTAACCATGTATGGGAGTTATTTTTTATTTATATTTATTGTTGCAGACCATGTTTAGAATTCACATTTCTAAAAAGCATTTTGGAATACGTTGAGATTGTAGGAGAGTCCAATATGCTGTCGGTCTACGATGTATGCCGTCCAAAATTTTACAATTGATTCATTTGAAAAATGGGGCTAAAGGATTTGAAGAAATCAAGGATTATAGAAAATTTCAACTTTATAAGTTTTGCCCCTATGCTTATATAAGTTTTAAATGCATCCCATTTACACATACTTTTAGAACATCTACAAAAGTCAAGTTATATATATCAGTCCTGCATCAGAACATCCAGTTCTACATAACTGGCTAACAGTTTTTGGTTACTGATTGCTATAGTTGGAAATTTTTGGATGTAAATTGCTATGTTCCGTAAAAAAAAGCGAGTTGTGAATAATGAATAGTAATAACACGAAAATAAGTTGCAACGTTATGCATTTTACCCTTTTTATTCCTATGCCAGAGGTCTGGCCCAAAACAATGTGTAAAATTTGGTGAATGTTATAAACTTTGGGTTATGTGACATGTTTATGTTTTTTTATGAATCAAAATTGGTAAATAAATAAGTCTTGCCCATGTCCTACAAGAGTTTGGTTCTAAGCTAGTTGTCATGCAAGCTGTAATTTGGCTGCGAGTAATTTATTCAAATTAGCATATTTCATTTTTTATTTAACTAGTTATGTTAATATAATTAGAGCATATTAGTTATCCATAATACAGTATTGTATGAATCTATATATGTTATTACCATGATATTAAAGTTTGTTATGACTTGATTAAATACAATCTTTGTGTTAAATGTTTAATATGTTTTCGCCTTTTTTTATGTTTGTACTTTGTTAGATTATAATGTAAAAATGTGGTGTGTTTCTCTTTGTTTGTATCATTTTATTTACTGAAATTGCGATTACTTTTTTGTTTTCAGTTACCTGGACGTACAGATAATGAAATCAAGAACTTTTGGAACACAAGAACGAAAAGAAGACAGCGTGCTGGATTACCAATTTACCCTCATGACATTTGTTTGCAAACACTAAATGACAATGCACAAACCCAAAACATGGCCACTTTCAATACATCACATGCTGAAATCTCCCCAAATAATACCTTTGCATGTCCAGCTGTTGAGTTCAAGAGGTTGGAATTAAATAAGGAGTTATACGTACCAAACATTCTTGATCTTCCTGGAGGCGCTCTGGGATCCGGTACATGTAATAGCGATTTTCTTTTCCCGGTGCCAAAACGCGTCAGGAGAGCCGATACTTATCCGGTATTTGATGGTGATCCCGATGAATATTTCTCCATCACTTGTTCGTATGATCAAAACTTGAATGCCTATTTTAACGGCAACACTTCTTCTTCTGAGCCCATTTTGTGGGCCCAGAAGTCGGAGCTCCCTTCAATCCAGTATTCTACCCAAATGGGTAGTTGTTCTTCCCCACTGCCTTCACTTGAATCTGTTGATACGTTAATCCAACAGTCGGTTTTAATGGGTCAAACAAAGTCTGACAGGGACAGTGGGTTGTTAGATGCAGTGCTGTTACAATCCCAAAATTTGAATAATAATTCAAGTCTACCGCGTGACATTCCCACCGACAGTTCGTCTCAGGCGGACGACTGGGAAGTGTATGGCGGGGGGGGTCCTTTGTCACCTTTGGGTCATTCTGCTGCTTCTGTTTTGAGTGAATATACTCCTCATTTAGGTGGAGGAAGCTCAATGGATGAACATCAATCTGTTGAGGCCATTTCAGGTCACAACTTCCTTTTATTTTCTTCTCATTCATTTTGTGTATATCTCAATTAGAACATCAATCTGATTGGTTGTTTGAATGATTAGTTAAACATGAAGCAGAGGAATTTGGTGCTAAGCAACAGGACGAGAAACCCAACCATTCAAGACCAGATTTTGTTATGGACAACTGGTTTGGTTCCAGTTCAAATGCTGCAGAAGACTATAGTAACAGCGACCCGATTCGTGCACTTCTTGGTGATGATGATTTTGGCTGTGACATTTCACCGTTTCACTACCAGTCTACTGGCAAATTGGACGACACCTCTGAAATTTGCAGAGGCTCGGGAAACCGTTAAGTGTCGTAAGTTGTGTTTCAGTTTTAAAAGGACTATTTGGTGAAGTTGTCATGGTTTTAAAGGAGCTGTGGCCCATTTTCAGACCATTTTTTTTTTCAAATTCAACTGGACCTTTGTGATGTCGATGTTAAAGACTGTTTCAGCTATATTTCCACTAAATATTTGATGAATAATCTGATGTACACTTAGTATGTTCCTTCTACTTTTTGGATGAGGAGTTTTCTGAAGATGCTGAATTCAAGTCTGGTGGTAAGCTGACGGTTCAGGTCAAAACGCGGTCGGATCAAAATAGGTTTGGATTAAACAAGTTGTTCGAAAAAAGTACGAAAATCAACTAAAAATAATAGTGATTGCATGCAGTGGACAGAACTTTTTTGGGTCGATTGACTATCGGTTTTTTGGGTTTTGGAAAGCGTTCAGTTTCATTTTTTCGGTTTTTGATTTTTAGTTTTCATGATGGGTTAACTTCAGTTTCGGTTCACGCATATACCGAGGCTAAACGGCCCGTTTACCGGGGGTATTAAAGAACTATAGGCATGTAGACAAGGGCTATATGCCCATATACCGGATATAAGTAGGCTACAAGTCCTTTAGTGACGAGATTGTAAATATAAGTTACAAACGATTGAAAGGAAACGAAAGGAAAGGAAAGAGTTGTCTAAGTTGGTGACTTTATTTTAAGATTGGTTCTATTTAAAAATAAAGCAAAGCTGAAATAACTTATAAATGCTTGAAAGGAAAGGAAAGAGTTGTCTAAGTTGGTGCCTTTAATTTAAATCTAGTTCTATAAAAAATTTAAGTTAATTAAATGGATGTGCCTAACACCAAAAAAGTTTTGCTATTAGCGGGATATGTACCAATTTCTATCAAAGTTTTGCTATTAATGGTATATATAGTAGATACGTTGGTGGTGATGGTAATTACAAAAGTGTTTAATGTACAACAATGTGTCCAATGTGCACAAGACTGACACATGAATGTACTATGCTATTTTAATGGTGCGTTTAAACCTTTACAACGGTGTCTTTAAAACCACCTTTTATTTACCATACGTGTTGGGATAACAAGTTTAGTGCTAATTGTGTCACTAATTGTGGTGTGAGACACAAGATCCCTAGTTTTGATATGATTGAAATTGATGTCTTGTATCAGTATGTTGTGGATTAAGGATGTGATGTATCACATACATATCTCTATACACTTGATACAAACACAATGAATTAAGATTTTGAGTGAATTGTATGAACATTGAATAACAAACATCATCAATAAAGAAGATTGGGTTTAAAACCATCAAAGGGTGATGATCGGATAATGTATCTCATTAATTGATATATGCATCCAAATGAAGAGGGGTCTTTCTTTAGCTAACATCTGGTGTGAGAATAAGTATTTGATCGAAGATCATGAGCGAATGTTTAAAGCAAGAGTATGAGAGCATAATGATTCAATGAATGAATGTTACCTTACGTTGACTATTTATACGAGTGAATTTATGGTTGATGCTAATATCACGTGATATCCCAAGTGGTAAGCATAATCGTTTTTATAGTGTCATCCTGAATTCTATTGGACATCAATTAACATGCCTTTTGTCATTAATGTATCTTTTCTATCACGTTAACGTAAAAGAATTGTGCATAAATCAATTCAGATTGTTTCAGGTTAACTTTCGTCAAAGTGGATACTCCAGGGTCTGGTATGGTTCTGGACCATACCAAACTAGAGATAATCATAAATTGTTAATTGAGTTTAATTTTAATAATGTAGCAAGTGGCTACTTATAATGTAGGTGAAATTGATCAAAATCGATCAACTTTATTTTATTAACGGTTATTTTATTAATGGGGTTTATGTGACAAATGGCGAAAAAGTGCAAGAGAAGGGAGGGGGGAGAGGGGTTATATCACAAGGGTGTATAGTGGTAACACAACATACCCATCATTACTCAATTATTTATTTTTTTTTATTTTCATTTAATCTCTAAATATATAAATTAAAAAAAACATTTCATTAAATTAAAAAACATTACAATAATTAAAAAAAACAACAACATTACAATAGAATTAAAAGACTATATAAATCTCAAAGATTATATTTTTTTTCAATGATCGCCTTTCTTTGTATAGCCATCTCCAACGCCTTTCCAGTTAGGTGGTCGTGCGGCTTCGAGTAAAACTCAAAGTCTCTCGAAAATTGTCTATCCTTCGTAAGCCAGACCACCTCCCGGTTCTCTTCCATGCGTTGAGCCTCGAGGTCGTGTATGTCTCGAAGGCGTTGGTTCATCTTCGTAAACGCTTCACTCAAGTCGGATCCTCCCGACGATGACTCCGACCTCCTCGTCTTGCACCGCTTCTCCTACCGGGTGGTCTTTGTAGCTCCGGTACTTGCTCTTCAGCCCCCTTCTCACCCGTTGGGATTTACATCGTCTAGGTCGACGTTTCGAGTGTCGGACGTTGGCGTTTCAAGTTCAACCGACTCGTTGGTTTTCGACCTTTTTGACGGCCTTACGTTTGTCGTCGGACTCGAAGAAGCTCCTACTGTCGTCTCGACATTGGCCCATTTAGGGCTATGACGAACAATTTGTCAAACCTTCAAGTGTGGAATAATTCCCTCGGGCCGCTTGATATTCTACTAAAGCTGACATCATTATATCCTCGTCGCTCGAACCACTTTTCCCACCGCTTTTCCAACCGTTTTGTTGACGTTGTAAATTGATTGAAAAGTTGTGCATTTGAAAATATCGGTCCATTTGCCCATATTGAATCCGGTTGTCGATAAGCGTCCTCCCTACCCATGAGACCGAAAAAACCTTCTCGAATTCTTCTCCAAAATAAATGTTAATTTTGATTGTTTGCTAAAAAATATACAAAAAAAAATAAATACAATTTTTTACAAACAAATTATGTATAAATTAAAATCTTACCTATTTCGGGATCCTGCAATACGTCGATCCAAGATCTAGCTAACACGTACTCCTCTTCGTCATCCCAAGGTTGCACGTTTTTTTTTTCGATCAGGTCTCGCCTTTCTTTATGTGTGAGGTCTGTTTGTGGCGTTTGGTGTTCGTCGGTTGTGTCGTCTACTCCTCTATTTCCGGTTGAGTCTCCGTTCGTGTCTCCGGGACGAAGTTGGTCTCACTTTGTGTCGAGCTGAATGGTTGTGAAGGATGTGCGAAACCTCCCATGTTGTGATTCGGGTTCCAACCGTATAGGTTTAGGTCCCATGAGAGGGGTTGGTTCAATAGGTTCATGAAGCAGATTTAGTTTTGATTGTACTTGATAAACCCGGTTCCATAGGCGGTGGGTCGAGTGGGAACCGGAGTAACAGGTTGGTTAGGGGCGTTCGGTTAGAACGAGGAGAAACAAAACCACAATTGTAGGGATACATGGTAGAGTGTGCGGTGTAAAAATCTAGAGATTTTTATAAAATATAGAATAAGAGAATGGTTGTAGAAGGTGTGGTTTTCAAAATTGTAGAGATTGGAAAGTATTTATATGGTTTATTTTTGTTTAAAAAATGAAAAAATAAAATTAAGTTACCGTTTTCCAACAGTCAGCACTCAAATCAATACAAAAATTTTCCGTTATAAATTTCGCGAACCACAAGCAAAACCGCCACATAGCGTCCCAGGGCGGTGTTCGCCAACGCTATAAGGCGCCATGGGGCTGGCGCTATGTCACCTGCGAGTACACATGGTCTTATGAATGATGATATTCATCCATATCTACCTCTACATCTCCTCTTCAACCTTTGAATCAACATCCATCATGACAATACAAGTTCACAAGTTCAACCAATCTTGTTGTGCCTTTTTTCTTCTATTTTACACAACATAAAAAGTGTTACATTTTTAATTCTCTCCTAAAATTAAAAATAAATCCCCTTTGGACAGTCTCAAATAAATAAAGTAAAAAGGGGTTGTTACTGATAATACTACGTTCACCCAATTTGCAAAGATGTATCTTCTATATATTAGTCTGGTTTGTCTTCAATGTGGCATGAAAACACAATCACCGTCAGCCAACTGTTAGCAAGAAGCGTAAGAACCCCCTCTTCCATAATTACTAGAATTTCCAAATCTTGATGTATGTTGATATCCATTAGAACCTGGTGCATGAAACATTCCTGGATTGCTATGGAAGCCTGAACTATTATTATAACCGCTACCACCATGGAATTGGAATCTACCATTGGGAGACTGATGAAATTGGAAACCACCATTGGGAGATTGATAGCCATTGCCACCATGAAATTGGAATCTATCATTAGATATATACATAGGAGATCCCCGCCCTTGGTTATGGTAATGGTTACGGTTATGGTTATAATTGTGGGCACTAGGATCACCGGTTATCCAACCACCCCTCCCCCTTGGATTTGGTTGATGCATGGATCTCGCTCCTAAATCGTTTCCATGTTTACCCACTGAGTCATTTTTCTGTTTCTTCTTCTTCTTCTTTTCCGTCTTAGGGGTCGAGGAATCCATTTTCCTCTTTTTCTCTAAAAAATCAAAGAAAGAAACATACCACTTAATAACTGTTACGACAACAGTAAATACTTTAAAGAGAGGCAAATCTGACCTGTTTACTTACAAATGGGTTGACTAAGTTATGTTAATATTCGTAATAGGTCAAATGGGTAACTAAAAATCCATTACCTTAATATTTTCAGTGCACCTACATACCGTATGGGCTTCCTCACCGCACATGTAGCAAGAACTAGGAGTCCATTTACTGGCTGTTTCTGCATGCACTCTTGCACACTCCTGCAGAAAAACCACCATAATAAAACTGAGATTGACACAAACAATTCATATGATCATAAATTCAATTTGTGTAACCGGTTTGAGCTCATTTTGAAGAAATTACCCGACCAGAATGACCCAACTGGCCACATCTGTAACAAGAAACCTCTCTTGAACCTTCACCAGCATAGTTTACGCAACAAAGATGACCAAAACACTTGCAAACATAACATTGTATTTCCTGGTACACGTGTGAAACACAAAGCAACAGGAAACTTTCAAAAGACTTGGTGAACATAAAATTTACATGAGACAAATAACAGATATGTAGATAGGGATACTAACCTTGAGGTCATCTGGAGAATATGTGCTCTCGCATGAGAACATTTCATGCCCAGAATCACAACAACTTAAACAAATTTTAGTGCTCTGAGATCCCCAAGTGGATTTCTCTGGACAATTTTTTGCACGATGACCACCTTTCTTGCAGATAAAGCAATCTTTACCCTGCATAAAAATAAATGAATGATATTTAGCGAAACCCAACTAAGAAAAAGAAACCCCTACACGCATTTATTAAAAAACAACCCAAGGCTATAGTTTATTTGGATATACTTCTAACCTTGTTGCACTGGTGCTCTAAAGTCCCACAAGGCTTCTTGCGCTTAGGTGATGTACAGTTTGCAGTTGTTTCACAACAATTAGGATGAAAATACCTCCGTCCCCTCTGAGCATACATAACTTGTTAAGAGATAAGAAATGATGTGCATAATGTATGTATGTATTTATTTAACTCACAAGAAGCTTTGGCAGAAGAATATTATCTGAAGAATCTGGTTCTTTTGGTGCACCATCATCATTATCCTCCTTTGCATCAAACTAATAATAGAATGTAGAAAAAAATGTGACTGAGTTGAAAGCACAGCCTTGGTTCTAAAAAGAAGCATCTAAATCAACTATTGGGCTACGTTATTGATGCTTTGTCGTTGTTGGTTGCTTAACATGTCATATGGTTGGTTATTGTTTAAGGTTGCTTGAAGCATAAAGTGTTTGAATAAACAATCTGAAAACACCACCTACCACTAACTAACAGATTGATTTTTATCCCAAGCAGAATGTTTTGAATCATCGACATACTATTAAATTCCAATAACATAATTGAGAGTGCTTCAATTATCAATATTTTAATATAAATTATATATATATATATATATATATATATATATATATATATATATATATAATATTGTGTGTGTGTTCGATTTGAAGGGCTTGAACATGAACCTTCTCCTTCTTGTTAATTGGGGATGGCGAAGGATTAGCAGATGCTCTTAGGTCAATTGGGGTTTCGTATTCTTTTGCCGATTTGCCCATTATTGCGAGAAACCCTAACCCTCCTTGCCTTTCATCCTTCCCTTTTCTCATACGTAACAAAATAAGATTTTAGGGTATTAGAGAAAATACATATAATCAAACCTAAGATTTTGGTGTATTAGAATAATTACATATAGGCAAACCAATACGGATATTTTATTTGGGTTGCTCCTTTTAATCTATAGTTTCTAAACTTCTAAAATAATAGATGTAGTCTCTAACTTTTACACATTCGTTTTCTAATAATTCCTAAAACGAATAGAGGTTAATTTTTGGTGTTAAGTAGCTGTGAAATGACCTAAATACTCTTACTCTTAAATTAATAACTAAAAAGTTAAAAGAATATAATTAATATTTAATTTTATGTGGGACCCACCACCACTTCATCTTCCCCACTCAAAATTTTTTAAAATCTTGATTCTTGATCTTCGATCCATTATTTTCCACTTCTTAATTTCACCTATCCAAATCAAGATCTTCAATCCACCAAAATTACCTAAACCACCCTCACACCACCACCACCGATAGGCAAACTCTCAGTGATAATGTACATCACAACAGCCTTACTCCTCCCCTCCTTCTAATTTCACATTCTCCGAACAAATCCCACCAGAACAACCACCACCGGTGACACCACTGCCTCAAATTTCGGTCCAACTTCACCTTCACTCCCACCACCACAACCCCATTAGACCAACATATGTCATTCGACCCACTAGTCGCCGACATTGGGCACAAACGAGAAGACAAATTATGGGAAAAGATCCACTATTTCGACGACCATATTAATAATAGCAATCAGGAACATGAACTGGCGCCCGTAATCGAGGCGCAACCGGAATGGGAGAATTTATTGATGCTGAAGATTACTTGAATGATGATGATGGCGGAGGGTGAATGTGGCGGTGATATGGCAATGGTGGTGATTGTGGCAGTGGTGATGGTGGTGGTGGTGGCTGAGTGATGATGGCGGTGGAGGAGGTTGTGGTGGTGGTTTTTAAAGAAGAGAGAGGGAGAGAGATTAGAGAGAGAGACGTGTCTAGATGAGAAGAGAAAGTATAGAGAGACAATAGAGAGAGAGAAGGGGGTGGGGTTGTTTTTTATTTTTAAAGTTAGTGGGTCCTACACACACACATATAATATGTATTTAATTAATTTATTTTGTTTTACATTAAGGGTAAATTGGTCATTTCACACCTACTTAACACTAAAAACTAACCTTCATCTGCTTTAGGGACTATCCGAGAACGAATGTGCAAAAGTTAAGTGTTATAGCTGTAATTTTAGAAATGTAAGGACTATAGGTGAAAACGTAGCAAATCACAGGGACTATCCAAGCATTTTTCTCATAATAATAATAAATAGTTATAAAACAAACCTTAGGCCAATAGTTTATGGATTATTACATGGGGAGTAAATTACTACTTAAGTTTTTGTCTTTTTTATTTTAATTATTTAAGTACAATCTTCAAAATCTACTACAAGAGTCGCTATATTTAGTTTTTGAATTATTTTTCTTAGTATAATATACGTGAGTGTTTATTTTCATATACACGTGAAAAAACACCCATGTCTAAACCTTAGGGTTTAGCCTTGAGAGAATGGTCTCATCAAGAAGGTAAATCTTTAATCTTTCTTTATCAGCGAATGGAGCGGTTACAATATTGAATCATGCAAAAGTGATCAACGTGAAGCTCATTACAAAAAGGAGAGGGGCGTGGGGGTGTTATCGGTTAAGAAGAGTAAATGAGTGTGTCTTAGTGAGAGAATGAAAGAGTCGATCCTTCAACCTGTGGTTGAAGGCTAGTATTTATAGTCGAAAAGTGTAGAGAAGGAGATGGGTTGATGGGCCTTGGGCAGGCGTCGCCATCAAGGAAGATCCGGTTTGTCCCATCTGATACGACCGTTAGTTTTCACAGAGGATTAGTACATTGTCCTTGTTGTCGAGTCTGTCATTAGCTGTGAGTGGAGATTATAGAGCTGTGAATGACGTATCCTGATTGGATACACATCACTGTCCTTTTGTATAGTTTGTCCTCTGCACGTATGATTATCGTAGGGACTATGTGAGTAGAGCCCGACACACGCTGATTGGCTGTAGGCTCCTGCTATCTGTACTATTTGTACTTGCACTAGCTGTCAGTGTTGTGTTGCACGCGGACGAGATGTGCGCAATAACTCTGGTAATAGCTGAGTGTTGTGTTGGTTAAGTCTGAAGGTATAGTCCTCTATACGCATTGTCAGCGTATGACTGCGCATTCGCCAATAAATTTCAAACACAAGTTTGACATATAAATTCCCCAAGACATTTCACGCGTGTCTAACACATTCACATTCAGAATAAAACGATATGTGACAAATATACTTTCGCATTTTAGTTGTCTAATAACTCACTTGTGCTTGTTAGAGTTAGTAGTACATGAATCCTTTCTCTTATTTGTTAACTCTATGTAATGTCATCTACCATTTCATATAAGTATATAAACCCAATATACACTATATACAACCGTATACTTTTATTATAATCATGTATTCATTCACAACAAATCCTAGTAACCATTTGAATTACTCAAAATGCCATTTATAACCAACCAAGTGTTTAAATAAATGTAAATGCCCATTTACTGTCAATTGACTACTTCTGAATGCTCGTTTTCAATTCACAGCCCCAAAATACCCTATTCAACATCGAAGCGGTATGGCCCTAGATAACATGTGCGGACGCGCAATCGTGAGACCACACCACTCCGAGACAGGACCTCATCATCTAGAAGGATCTAGAAGGACGAGGGATACACCTGGCAACAGAGAGGATATTCCTAATAAACAAGGGAGGACACCACGTGGCACCAATCATTGGATGTCAATGCTTGTCGCAAGATCCTCAAAGGACAGCCAGGGACAATATGACAGGAAGTACTAAAGGACGCTGAGGTGGAACGAGCAATCGTGCGCCACGTTAGCCCTAGTATAGGACAAGGGCCTGGTCACGTCTGAGGGGACAGAAGGGATATTCTCCACGATTAGACAGCTAGCGAAAGACTAGTTGGCGCCCTTCTCCTTCACAAATCTTCGGCTATAAATAGAGGACTTCACCTCTAGGTTTAAGCATCGCTTCTCTCACTCTCTCACGATATACACACACTATTATTCCTCAAAGCTAATACTTATTCTCATGCTGGAGGGTGGTTACAAGGAGAACCCCCAACCTCCTCCTTGTAACGAGTTCACCGGTGTTGCTCTCATTTTGCAGGATTCATGAACAAGAACCGAACAGTTTGGCGAGAAAAAATAGAGATTGAACCGCTTTTGAGACAAACCATCTAAGTTTAACCTAGTGTTGATTTAGTGTTTCTTCATTGGTGCCCACCGCACTTTCACATCCTTTTTCGTCTCTTTTTCTCTCCAAAACTTTGATCAAGGCTATCCAAGTTCTCCTGTTCCCCCTTTCGGTGAAAACTCTCCGTTTGGAACAGTGGTGGACACCACACACATCCAAAACCACCAAACGGACGAGCATACCAGAAGGGAATTCACAAACACAGGGGTTCCACACAAACCAACAGAACACCCCTAAGCCCAGAATATAAGTGTGACAAACAACTTTTTCCCTTCACTTCTAGAAGGAGAAACTCCAGTGTCATGGTACGCAAAATCGCAAGCAGTTCTAAATATGGCATACATGCAGATGTGTGTGCAAGCCCAAACAGCAGCTCAACAAACACCAACTCAACAAGTAAATGTGCATCACGGCTCACCATTCAACACAGCTCGTACAGTTAACTCATCGAGAGCAGGATTAATAGTACATAATCACACCAACAGGCACCCTCGTGCACTATCGCATGGCCCATTGGTGAACAACAACAATATCCAAGAGATAATTACCAAAACGTTAGTAGTATACGTAATATGTACACTAACATTAGGCAATATGAGGACACTTATCACAATCTGTAGGTCCACCTGCGGATGGTGTTAAACCAGTTCCTTGTTCAAATGACATACATACAAGTGCGGAATCCAAGTGTGCATGCAACCAAAGCAAAGTAAAGAACACGGGGTAACCAAAGATTCACTATCTTGATTAATGATTGAGAACAAGTACAAACATATACACACAATGCTCGTATGACTCAAACAAACTTGCTGTGTTCTTGTGTCTTCGTCTTCACCAGATATGCTAACTTAGATATCCCACACAAAGGATCAGTTTGCTAGCTCGTTCTATTAACTTCTGGACAAAAAGGCTCTTCAGCTTACCCTCATTAAGAGGTGCATGTCTGCTTATATAGCGTCTAGATTCGTACGAAACACAAATCTAGACATATGGAACACACTATTTCACACGAGTCACAACTCCAGGAATTTGGTACGAGTCACTGTTTCGTACGAAATGCTTGTGTTTCGTACGAAATCTCTTGATTCGTATGAAACCTGTGTTTCGTACGAAATCTATTACTCGCACAGAATTCTCATTCTTGGAGAACGTGTGTAGACTTAACGTTTACAAGACTTATCAGTATGCACATATGCCACTGGTTAACACAGACAAGCTAAGATGTCATACTAGATCAGGACAGAAGGATATCTTAATCTATTCGACACGACCAAACCTATACAGACACTTGAGAAAAAACCGTACAATTGCAACTGTAACTAAGAACAAGCGACAGACACAAAACTGTATCAACAAACTCCCCCTTGGATGTTGCTTGGTCTTTGGTCTTCGGTCTTTGGTCTTCATATGTTGGTCTTCACATGAATGGTTTGGAGTATCAACAAACTCCCCCTGAAGATCTGCTATTCATTGATAGATCTGCTATCCAATGATTAGAGCATCAGGTCTTCGAACTTCTAAGAAACTTCAAATCTTTCTTGCTTCCTCCTCTGACTTGTCAGAGTTCTTCGTTGCTGATCTTTGTTCATGTTCTTTTGTATCAATCTGTACTCAATAGACAAATATAATTAGAACACAAATTTCTCAGGGAATACACACGAGAGACTTATCATAAATTTTTCGTATGACTGTATTCCCTGAACGAGATACACACACTCGTATGAATTCCAGCAGCAGATTTGAGAAAAACAAGTGACCAAGTCAAATTAAACGACTAGGTTCATTCGTATGAGATACACACACTCAAACGAATTTCAGATTTTAGATTTCTTTTGATGGATTACTTGTTGAAAGATGTTACTTTATGAAGTTGCAATATCAAACAAATGGTTCTTTGGCGTATCTTGGTAGAAAACTTTGAGTATCAACTTTGGCTAACTTTCAAAAAGTAATTTCATACGCAACTAAGTAAACTAGACATAAAATCAAAATATACAGATAAACTATAATCTTTTTCGAGTTTCAAGGTAAAGGAATCATACCAGCATTTTAATCTTTGTCAAAAACGATATTTGGTTTAAACTTCAAAATTAAACAGATAAGTATTCAACTATGATTATCGGTATTGTTGTCCATGTAAGCTCAGACTTATCAGATGTAATCATGATTAGGAGATATGATTAATGTATGGATTTATACTTACTAGCCAGTGTTCAACCACATCACGACACATTCCCATATCAAGATATGCACGAGAGAAAATCTTACTGGTGAGTATGCTGCTTTATCATATGTTTTGACGTATATGAATGATGTGAGATACTCACTTATTTTTGTTGAAAACAAGCCCTTTGTGATTTAATCATTGATGAGGAACTTGATTTTCATATGCATGCAGGGCACAGGAGTAAGTCCGTGAACAGGTTAGTACCATCGTACCGACAAAGAGACGAACTTAGCTCCCGCATAAGCTGTAATATTTTATCACTTATTTTGGGGATGTGATATTTTATCACTTATTTGATGGTCGAATGCAGTATGTACACGTATGTATGGTATCATGGAAGTTCTAGACTTGCATCACCGTTATATTTTGGCAAAAGATTCAACCATGATACCCAGATGATAAGCAAGCATAAAGACCGTATATCTCAGAACCTCGGCACTCTATCAAATGAAATTTCGGTACCAAGATCATATGCCAATGAATGGTTCCCACCTGGCGTTCTGTCTGTAAAGTTTATATCAACCTGCACATTTTAGTCTGATTGTGAGCCTACCGATACATCATAAGTAAAGCTACTTATCAATCTTCTTTCTATGCTTTTTAACCATTTTTGACAGATTTACCGGTGAATTTCATCATCTTCAACTTATCCAAGAAACTCATTTTTTATTTTTCTAATGTTTTTGTATTTTTCTGAATTTCTCCCCCTTAAACAAGGAAGGTAACTAAAAGACATATTTTTGTATTTTCTTAAACTTACTCCCCCTAAAATATAAAACTGAAAATCTTTTTGTAGTTTTAGATTTTTAGAAAAGTATATACAAAAATAGTTAGCCATGGTTGAGTTACTCGGGTTTCACCTTGATGCCATTGACCAAAAGTAGATAATCAAAACGTGATTTATCAAAGGCTTTGGTAAAAAGGTCGGCACGTTGGTGATCAGTGTGGATTTTAACATCGGTAAGTCTCTTTTTACAACAATCGCGTATGAAATGATACTTAATCTCAATGTGTTTTATTTTTGAATGCTGTACAGGATTCCGAGTGATCTGTAAAGCTGCTTCATTATCAACAAAAATAGGAGTAGTAAGAAATTCAAAACCGTAGTCGCGCATTTGCTGTTGAATCCATAGAACTTGAGAGCAGCAACTAGAAGCTGAAATATACTCAGCCTCACATGTTGATGTAGCTACACAAGTCTGCTTTTTGCATTGCCACGTGACTAGGCGATTTCTCAAGAACTGACATCTTGCTGTTGTTGATTTTGCATCGATTTTACAGCCGCCATGATCAGAATCACTGAATGCTGTCAGATCAAAGTTATCATCCTTAGGGTACCATAGACCAGTGTCAGGACGTCCCTTCAAATAACGAAAGATCCTTTTCACAGCCATCAAATGAGAAACCTTCGGACTAGACTGATAGCGTGCCAGAGGCATGTTGGGTACATTATGTTGGGTCTTGAGGCAGTAAGATACATGAGAGATCCGATCATTGCACGATAGAGAGATGGTTCTACATGTTCACCCATTCTGTGTGGGTTACTCCCATGATTTTGAGCTAATGGAGTTCCCAAACGCTTTGAGTCGTCCATCTGAAATCGTTTGAGAATATCTCCGACGTACTTGGTTTGATGGATAAAAATCCTTTCCTTTGATTGCTGAACCTGCAAACCTAAAAAGAAAGTCATTTCTCCCATAGCACTCATCTCGAACTCCTCCTGCATAACTTGTTCGAATTCTTTGCACATTCGAGTGTTAGTAGACCCAAAAATAATATCATCAACATAGACCTGTACTAGCAGCAAGTCCTCGTCTTGTTCCTTGATGAAGAGAGTACAGTCGATTAGGCCTCGTTGAAAACCATTCTTCAACAGATAGGTAGACAACGTTTCATACCAAGCCCTTGGAGCTTGATCTAGGCCATATAACGTCTTGTTGAGAAGCCAAACCTTGTCAGGATGGAGAGGATCTTCAAAACCTGGCGGTTGCTCAACATATAGTTCCTCTTCTACCACACCATGAAGAAATGCACTCTTCACATCCATCTGATAAACGGTGAACTTCTTGTAGGACACAAAAGCCAAAAAGATTCTTATAGCCTCAAGTCGTGCAACCGATGCATAAACTTCATTGTAATCAATGTCTTCGATCTGATTAAAACCTTGAACAACCAATCGCACTTTGCTTCTCACAACAACACCTCGATCATCCTTCTTGCACTTGTACACCCATCGTGTACCAATCTTCTTGTAGCCGTCAGGCTTGTCAACCAATTTCCAGATGCCTAACTTCTGAAACTGCTGAAGTTCTTCCTGCATGGCTTCAACCCAAGAGTCTTCTTTCATTGCCTCTTTCCAAGATTTTTGGTTCTACTTGGCACACATAGCAGGCAAAAGACCAATCATTCAGACTACCAGATTCCCTGATTTCTAAATACAATCTAGCATTCTGATTGTTTTGAAGCTGATTACGAGTCTGCACACCACTCTGGACATCTCCAATAATATTCTGCGGAGGATGGATATTATGAATACGAGTTTCTGGCACATCAGGAACTCGAGAATTTATATCCAAATTGTTGATATTCAGATCAACAGTTAAATCGAGAGCTGGATTTGATGACGTTGTAGATGTCTGACCTTCAGTCGTTCCTTGAGGTTGAATATTTGACGTATCATCTGAAATTGAACGGGAAGTTCTGATTCTACTAACATGGTTCTTGCAGTTTCAATAAGAGTTCTATTTTTCCTCTCAGCGACGCCATTTTGTTGTGGAGTATATCGAGAACTGTACTCATGCAGAATCCCTTTGAGAACTTGATTCTTGAATTCTGTGCCATTGTCGCTTCTGATTCTCCTTACTTTTAGATTGTACAAATTTTCTAACAGAGTCAGGAGATTTTTGAGGATAGTAGGAACTTCACTCTTGTGTGCCAACATGTTTACCCATGAGAATCTGGAATAGTCATCAGTAACTACCAGACAATAAGAATCACCAAAGGTTGTCTTGTGTTTCATAGGTCCAAAGAGGTCCATATGAAGACGTTCCAGTGGCATATTCACAGTGTTGATCTTCTTCACGGGATGGGACTTTCTTGCTTGCTTCCATTTCTGGCATGATACACAAACGTCTTGAAGATGAAAATTCTTCACTGGTACACCATTCACTAGATTGTTCTTCACCAATAGTTCATTTTCCTCAGGTGAATGTGTCCCATACATCTATGCCAACAGATTGATTCCTTCTCGGTGGCTTTAGAGACAAAACATGTGACTTGTGAAGATGTTGTAATAGCTTGGCTCATATCAAGAATAGACAAATCATTAATTCTTGGAGCCGACAGGAGAATCCATTCCTTGGGGATCTTGAATCCAGGCTTCAGCACATAACATCCGACATCATCAAAATGTACCGTGAACTTCTTGTCGTAGATTTGAGAAACGCTAAGAAGATTGTGATCAATTTACCGCACATAATTGATCTTGTCGAAGCTCACAACACCATTGGAGACCATTCCTTCTCCAGTGATGTATCCACCTTTGTCACCAGCAAAAGCAACATAACCACCCCTAATACTTTTCACATCATATAGGAGCCGCAAGTCACCCGTCATGTGTCTTGATGCTCCACTGTCAACAATCCAATGACTGTTTACAGTTCCTCCTGAAACACCCTGCACATTGCACAAACAAGATTAGTTTGAGATGGGGACCCAAGCCTTAGTGGTCTTGGGTCGTCCCTTATCATCGAGAAATGTAATCTCAATTTCTTGATGATTAACAAACTGAGAAACTCCTTTTGAACCATCACCGGTCTTCTGTTTCCAAGATCCTTGTTTATTACCAGATTTACTATTATTTACAATTTTAACAGTGTCTGGTTTTGTAGACTTTGAACATCTTTGATCCTTTTTTGAAGAATTCGATTTTAAAGCTTTCTCAACTGCTTTTACTTGTTTACGTTTTTGTTTCTCTTTTTGATTTTAATAACTCGTTTATCTTGTGTTGGAGAAACATATTTACGTTTGCAAGTTGGTTCATGAGGGGTTTTCTCTATACATCTTGATTTGGCTGGATTTTGACAATCCTTTATAATGTGGCCAAATTCTCCACATTTGAAACATGTTCTCCTTTCAACAAAACTAGGAGATCGCGTTTCTCGGCTTGATGTTGAATTTGTTGATCCTGAGGTACTTGGTTCATTTTCATTACATCCATCAGTGCATTGGGTGTAATTGTTTTCACTATTTCTTTTCAAAATCTTAACTTTCTTTACAAAATCAACATTAGATTTTCCTTGAAAAGTTTCAAATTTATCGGTACCTTTAGAACTCACAAATTTAACAGTTTTAGCCTTTTTCTGGTAACGAGAGCCTTTTGCTTCAACCTTCAGTTGAGAAATTGTAGACTTTTCAACTCGCTTCCATTGTTTTTCTTTTGAAGCGGATAATGGTTGTGTTTTGGTGGGCTTCTTCTTCTCTAAATGTTTGGTTTTTGACTTTTCAAAAACCTGATCTATAGAGATTGGATTTACGTTTTTAATTGGAAAATCTTTGTTTGAATATATTTTCTTATCTCCAACCAAAGTATACAACACATTATTTGCTTCATCTGTCGACACTTGTGTCTTGACAGATTTCTTAGGAACGGTCTCTTGATTCTCAACAGATTGAGTACTAGGAGTAGCAGAAGTTTCTACTCTTTTCCTTTCATCAAGAGGCTGATCCTGATCATCATTTCTCGATTCATCATTTGATGTATCATCCTCTTCTTCATCAGATGATGAACTTTCTAGCTTGCTTAGTTCTTGAGAGAAATTGCCTAGTTTGAACCCTAACCTGCTGCGAATTCGTCATGATTCAAAGGTACAGAGGGTTCAAAACGAGGCATCTCCTCTTCATCAGGCATTTTGGTATAATTGTGTTTCATTGGGGTGGACACGACTTATACCCTATCATTGAGCATCTCCCTTTAGTTTTTGAACTTCAATGATATGATCAAGCACATATTGGGAGTTAGAATAACTTTCCAATTTGCGTTTCGAATCATATTCGCATTTGGCGATGGCTAACTCTTTCTTTGTTTCTTCTAGGAGATTAATGTAGTTATTAATTCCTGTTTGTTTATTCAAAACTGTTTTTGTCAATTCAGAAACACTTTTCTTAAGGGTTTCTATTACAGATTTGAATTCTTTTTCATTTCTAGTTAGCGCCAAATTCGCCTCTTTACATTTTGATAGTTCAAGAACTAAATTTTGCTTATGACTGTTGACGGTTTCATACTTTATTTTCAGTTCAACACAGTCATTGCAAACAATAGGAGGTTCAGAATTTACCTATTTTGAAGAACCTTCAACATTTGCCATAAAGGCAGTATGATGAGGAAAAGTTGCACCATCTGTAGAGAGTGTCTCTATTTCTTTTTCCGTAGCTTCTGCATTCCTCGTCATACTCACCTTTTCAGATTTCAACATCTCAGCTTCACTCAGCAACTCTTCAACCTCAGCTTCACTTCCTTTCTTTACATCAGAATCAGACTCATAACCATCTGAACTTGAACATTCTTCATCAGAACTACCAGCATCCCTAGATGTATCATCGTTATTTGGAGTGTTGATGCTGTGATCATGCTTGTTTTGATCCATGATCCTTGCATAGCATGCAGTTCTTCTATTGTTCTCTGTTCCCAACTGTACTGACCAATCGCATCCTTCATCAGATTGAACTACCGAAGCTCTATGCGTGTTTGAAGGTCCTGATTGATTGGTGTTGTTAGAGTTGCCAACAGCTACTATTCTTCTTTCATTGTTGTATTGTGCTGTGTTGGATGGTTGAGACTGATTATGAAAGGGGTTGTGATTTTCTTCCTTGCTGGGTCTTGTGCATTCCCGCTTGAAGTGACCTCTTTCTCCGCAGTTAAAGCAAGTGACGGCGGTTTTGTCAGAGCCATATTCGTATCCTTCTTGCTTTCCAAACTGGTTCTACCCGTTCTTCTCATATAATCCTTCGCTCTTCTCATAGCGCTTGCAAATGCCCACTTGATGTCCATCAGCTCCATTTCATCTTGGTCAATTTGTTCAAAGTGTTCGTTTGTCAAATTGATGTTCCCTATTTGACCTGCAACTAAACCACAATACGCACTGACCATGGTATTTAGAAGTTCCGCATGTTCCTGTACAACTTCGACATTGATTTTGGAGAGATTTGACGTGTCAAGTTTGACAGTGTTGGGATTTGCAGATTGATTGTTGCTTCCAAGAAAGCTTGTTGAGGAGCTTGTTGTGGAGCTTTATGCGCTAAGCCCCTTGGCTGTGTAAGGAAGGCTTTCAGATCAAAAGCTTGTCCATAGGCTTGATCACTCAAACCTGTAGACTGACTTGATTGAACTGGTTGGGGTAGAAAAGGGTTCACGTTCGACACAAACGCGGTCTGCAGCTTCGGTTGCTGACTTGAGCTTGTACCTGCATTTATACTTCCAAAATACATTTCAGGGTTTTGTGGAGCAGAGACTCGTTGTGCCTTCCGGAGTTCTTCTTCATTCTTGTTCTCCAGTTTCTGCACAAATTCATAATACTAATTGAGTCCAAAACACCTGTATGTTTTAAAAGATCAATAAATTGACCCCATTTCGGTGGTAAAGCATCAGCAAATCGCATCACAATTTCTTGTGGTGCTGCTAACACTTTATACGAGTACATTTCCTGAGAAGATGATAAAACCGAGTGGTCATATCATTCAAGGTTTCGTTCTCATGAACATGAAACCTTCAAACTCTTTCTTGAGCAGATCATGCTGAATCTTCCTAGTGGCAGCGTTACCTTCACCTCTTGCTTCCAAAGTGTCCCACAAATTTTTCGTTGTAGTACAATACACAAACTGATGATAAATGTCTTTATGCAGAGCTTGTGTGAGGATAGCAAATGCCTTTTTCTCTAGATCGTAGGCTTTCTTGTCACTTTCGACTAGATTGGCCAATGTGGTTGGATTTGATCCAGCTTCTTCAAGTGCTTCATTGTAGGGGGTAGTGAAACACATCCATAATTCCGTGTTTTGACCGAGAACATACATATGAAAATGACTTTTCCATGAAGGATAATCGTTCATGTGATTTAACTTCGGCGGTTGGTTATTACTCCCTGTTTCACTTTCGCTCATTAGCAGATTTTGGATGCTTTGATTTTTATTTGCAACACACGCCCAATGATTTGTAGAGATCATTATTGTATGTTGAGGCATCAAAGATTTTACCCATGATGTCGCGGAGCTTTGCGAAGACTCCTGATTTGAGCTTGAACAACTCCAATCCCACGGGTTAGAACTCATTATATTTTCTTGTTTTATGAAAATTTAAAGGCTTTAAAGTTTCACAATTATAATTACTGTTTTAAAATTCACAAATCTGAAAATATGACAAATTCTTAAAATCACAAAGCTTTGAAAAACACAAAAAACAAACAACAACTGTTTCGTGCGAGACAGCTGTTTCGTGCGAGACAGCTGTTTCATGCGAAACAAGATGTTTTGTGCGAGACGCTTGTTTCGTGCGGGTCAAGATGATTCGCACGAAATTTTTCAGTCGCACAAACTGTTTTGGTTCAGTGTTTTTCAAAGGAATCTTTTCAGAATTGGTTTGGTGAGAGATTTCCTTTCTTGTGTAGACCTGCTTTTTCAAAAATACATGTTGTCTTACCCACTTTTAGTTAAAACACAGATTTTAACAATTATGTCAGTCAACAGTCCAAGTCCAGATCCATGTCAGAAAATGTCAACCCTACCAAAAACTAATCAGATTCAAATTTTTGCAGATTTCTTCTTCAAGGGTGTTCTTTAGAAAAATTTTACCACAAAATTTTCTGCCTGCAGCAGATTTTAACCAAGTTTTAAGTTAGTTATCTATCCAAAACTTATGCTTTCTGCTGGAGATTCAAGAACACTTCAGAAATCTTCAAACTAGCTCAGACACAACTAAGCCTGGTTTTGAACAAGGAAAGAGCCAAAGCTCTTATACCACTTGTAGGTCCACCTGCGGATGGTGTTAAACCATTTCCTTATTCAAATGACATACACACAAGTGCGGAATCCAAGTGTGCATGCAACCAAAGCAAAGTAAAGAACACGGGGTAACCAAAGATTCACTATCTTGATTAATGATTGAGAACAAGTACAAACATATACACACAATGCTCGTATGACTCAAAAAAACTTGCTGTCTTCTTGTGTCTTCGTCTACACCAGAAATGCTAACTTAGATATCCCACACAAAGGATCAGTTTGCTAGCTCGTTCTATTAACTTCTGGACAAAAGGGCTCTTCAGCTTACCCTCACTAAGAGGTGCATGTCTGCTTATATAGCGTCTAGATTCGTACGGAACACAAATCCAGACATATGGAACACACTATTTCACACGAGTCACAACTCCAGGAATTTGGTACGAGTCACTGTTTCGTATGAAATGCTTGTGTTTCGTACGAAATCTCTTGATTCGTACGAAACCTGTGTTTCGTACGAAATCTATGACTCGCACAGAATTCTCAATCTTGGAGAACGTGTGTAGACTTGACGTTTACAAGACTTATCAGTATGCACATATGCCACTGATTAACACAGACAAGCTAAGATGTCATACTAGATCAGGACAGAAGGATATCTCGATCTATTCGACACGACCAAACCTATACAGACACTTGAGAAAAGACCGTACAATTACAATTGTAACTAAGAACAAGCGAGTGACACAAAACCGTATCAACACAATCGTCCCAGAAGGTGTACCACAACGCGCGATTGTTTAGGCCTGCGCAGGATGATAGACAAGTTCGAAGGTATGTCGGATGAGTATGACCCATCATACAAGGAAGGTGACACAACAAGTGTGTTTAGCAAACTCCCAATAGGTCATGCAGCATACAGGCCCCGCACATGCATGGGCTACAACCCATCACTGAACAAGACTTTAGTTTAAGTTACGGACCGGCAGGCGTGGCAGAATAGTCCAAATTCGTTAGAGAAATAGCGATGGATCCACTAGAAAAGACAAAGTTACCACACAACGTGGGAGAGTACAACTGGCTTATAGATCCAGATGATGACATACAAATATTTTACAAGTTCAGGAGTTGTCGGAGGGTGGTCACTCCCAGTATGATGCCATCTGTTTGTTCAAACTCAGGTTGGCGCAGCGCGTGCATGGTTTGATAGCTTACCAGCCAGAAAAATCAAATCTTGGATAGATTTCAAAGAAAAGTTCCTTGCACACTAGAGATCTAGCTGATGTTCTGAACATCTGACGCAAAGATAATGCAGGTCTAGAGGACTTCATAACAAGGTACAACAAATAATGTTTAGAAATTGGCAACGTGGGCGATGAGATCATGCACGCACACTTCATGAGAGCCATTAAGTGTGATGATTGTCAGGAAGAGATGGTTGTCCAAAAGATTGAGAAACATTTAGAGCCGCAACTAAGGTCATTGCACAGATCGAGAAAAATCTGACCGGCGATGAAGGCCGTCAGTGAGGCCATAGCCAGCATAGCAATTATCAAGAGTTCAACAAGAATAACAAAAAAGGGAGGAACCCAGCTTGGTAGGTATCTAATTACAATGAGAAGCCCAATTTTACTGAGGATGCCTGCACAACCATCAATCGAATTGGGAATAAAAAAGAAGTAAAGCAAGAAAATAGAGAAAGGCAATGGACACCTCTCACCACAACCCCTTATGAGGTTCTGACAAATAAGAACCATCAGTTCAAGGCAGCGTAGCAAATGCTCATCAAGGAAGGGCAAAATCCAAATCTTCTTTGTGAGTACCACAAAGATTCTAGACATGTAACCGATGATTGCATAAGTTTGAGACAAGAGATCGAGAGGGCCTTGAAGAGTGGCAAACTAACGCACCTAATAAAGAAAATCAGAAAAGACACACGCCAACTGTAGCGTAGAGATGAAGGGCTCGACAACAAAAAATTTTGTCGCTTAGAGACACACATGGTTTAAGGTAGCTTAAAGAAAGGGAAGAAGTACTACAATAAACGTGTACAAGATGACACATGGTGCGAGCAACAAGTTATCTTTCCAGTTATTAGAGGAGGACCACGGGAGAAACGTTCGGTAGTAATTTTTGGCGAGTTAAGTTACATCTTCATTGACCCCGAAAGCACCGAAAATATTATCTACGAGCAGTGTTTTAATCAATTTGACCCAGAGGATAAGGAGCGCCTAAAACCGGTAGATTATCCACTTACCGGATTCTGCAATGAGGCCGTTTTCCCACTTGGTCAAATCTCTTTCCTAGTCATGTTGTCAGATGGAAAACACTCGAGGACTAAATATGTCACTTTTATGGTTTTACCCGCCACATCACGACATGACATCCTCTTAGGGTGAGAATCTCAAGGTGATTTCAGCATGATATGCTCCGACCCTCACTTGGCGATCGGCTTCCCGACCGAGACAGGCATCGCGATCATATACGCAAGTACAGAGGTATTAGTGACTGAAGAGGCACGTCCATCAAATGTAAGCAGATCTACGTCGCGCACTAATGCAGAGAAGTGGGTCCTCAACAGAACGTACCCAGACCAAACAGTTACTCTAGGTCCAACAATTTCAGAAAATATTTGTACCCTCTTGAAGCAACTTTTGTTCAAAAACATGGATATCTTCGTGTGGACCCCTGCAGATATGGTAGGAGTTCCACGTGATATCGCAGAACACTGTTTGCAAACTTTTGAATCAGTTAATCCAGTAGTACAAACAAAGCGTAACCTCGGCCCAGAAAAGAATCAAGCCATGAAAGACAAGTAACAGAGTTACTAAATGCTAGCATCTTGCAGGAAGTACGATACCAAACATGGGTAACAAACCTATTAATGGTCCCGAAGGCTATGGAGGATGGCGCATGTGCGTGGACTACAAGGATTTGAACAAAGTTTGCCCAAGAAATTGTTATTCGTTGCCTAAAATCAATGAAAAGATTGACTCCTTGGCATCATTCAGGTGAAAATGTTTCTTAGATTGTTATAAGGGCTACCCCCAAGTAAAGATGGCCCTGGAGGACGAAGACAAGACAACGTTCAGAAAAGAAATGGGACACTTTTGTTGTACCAAAATGCCTTTCGGTCTTCGTAACGCGGGTACTACATACCAAAAATTAATGGATAGTATATTTGGTGAAGATATCAAGAAACATGTCGAGGTTTATATGGAGGATTTAGTCATTATGAGCAAAGAAGATACCGAGAAACATGTCGCAGAACATCGAGAGAACCTTCAAAACATTGTGCAAGGCCAACATGAAGCTCAACTCAAGAAAATGCTCATTTGGCATGGAAGAAGGAAAATTTGTAGGGTTCATAGTGACCAAGAACGTATGCAAGGTTAACCTAAAAAGGTGCAACCAATTGAGCGCATGCCCTCTCCGTCAACCATAAAAGAAATGCAGACTTTAGTAGGAAGGCTCTTCGCATTGAATCGTTTCCTCGCAAACCACACTGCAAAGTCTTTCCCATTCATAAAAATATTGTGAAATTATGTAAAGAAGAACCAATTTCAATGGATGCAAGGGGCAGAGAATGGCTTCAAATAAATGAAACAATGCCTGATACAACCCCCTACTCTCACTGCTCCATGAGAAAAAGAACCATTGATTTATACTTATCCGCCTCTGAGAAAGCAGTCTATGCAGTGCTTCTTGTAGATCAAGAGGGAGTTCAGACTTCAGTCTATTATGTCGGCCACACACTTAAAGACCTAGAAACAAGATATTCCCTGATGGAAAAATTGGTCTTAGCCCTGGTATACACATCCAGAAGATTATGCAGGTATTTCTCTTGCCACGTAATCAACGTTCTTACTAATTATCACATCGGTCACATCTTGGCAAACCAGAGATATCAGGGAGGTTGGCCAAATGGGCCATAGAGTTGGGCACACACAATTTGGTTTATAAACAAGGTCAACAATTATAGGGCAAGTAATCACTGACTTCATCATCGAAGTCCCGAGTGAAAAGACAAAAGAGGGCGAAGCAGCCCAAAAACCCCATTTGACAACCACAGATGAAGTTTGGTCGTTATATACAGACGGGGCAGTGAATTACAAAGGAGCAGGAGCAGACCTTCAGTTAGTAAGCCCAAAGAAACACGAATTCACGTATACCATACGCCTAGATTTCAAGAGCACAAACAACAAGACAGAATATGAAGCTTTTTTATCAGGGCTAAGACTGGCGGTGAAACTTGGGGTTAAGAATCTCAAAGCGCATGTAGATTCTTTGTTGGTAGCAGGGCAAATAAATGGTCTCTACGATGCAAAGGGAGAAGCCATGGCGTTGTACCTGAAACAAGCTAAGTCTTTGATTATGAGCTTTCACTCATTCAAGATCGTCCACATCAACAAGAGTGAATATAAGCTGACAGATGCACTTAGCAAACTTGCTTCTACAATTTTTCATCATTTAGCTAAAGATGTGCGCATAGAAATCCTGAAGAACCATCAGTTCCACTGCGACAAGTAAATGTCATACATATGGGTTCACCCTCTTGGATGTCACCAATCATCATGTACTTGTAGTTTGGCATATTACTAACGAACAAAGCAGAAGCCAGAGAGATCCAACACTAAGCCTTGCACTACCAAATGTCAGATGGTATCTTGTACCGACGCTCTTATTTGGGACCCTTGTTACGATGTGTGGACCCCGAAGATGCAAACTACCTTATCAGGGAAATTCACAAAGATATATGTCGAATACATGCGGGTCCACGCATGGTGATGGCGAAGGTGGTGAATGCATGATACCACTGGCCCAAAATGTCTGGATGCGTTAAAGATCCTAAGAAAGTGTGATGCATGCCAATGCCATGCACCAAAGACACTGCGACCCAAAAACGCTTTGATCCCGGTAACAACTGCCTGGCCCTTTCAGTAGTGGGGGATTAATATGGTTGGCCCATTTCTAGACGCCCTTGGTGCAGTGAAGTTTATAATAGTCATGGTCGACTATTTTACTAAAGGGGTTGAAGCCAAGGCCTTGTCCTGCACAACGGCTATGGTAGTACAGAAATTTATTTGGAAACACATCATCTGCCGTTTTGGCCTCCCTCTGCGCATAGTCATGGATAATGGAAGGAATTTTGCGATTGAAGATCTCCAAGAGTGGTTCAAAGAGTTGAACATCGAACATGTTTTCTCTTCTGTGGCACACCCTCAAGGAAGCATCAACAAAAGACATGGAAGGGATTAAGGCACACCTTGGGACACAAATGAGAGGATGGGTGGATGAGCTCCCACGCATCCTATGGGCTAATCGAACCATGCCCAAAACTAGTCACGGAGTAACTCCTTTCAGCCTAGTAAATGGCCCGGAAGCAGTTATTCCGGTAGAAATCAGCCTCTTTCACCATGAATGCTCTCCATCAACACCATTGATAATGAATCCGAACGTTGTGTTGATTTGGATCTCTTAGTAGAAAGGCGCGAGATGGCAACTATCAATGAAGCCAAATACAAAACAAAGCTGGAGAAGTATTACAACACCAAGGTGTGCATATGCACTTTCACCCATGGAGATTATGTCTTCAGAGACAACGAGGCCTCCAATGCAGAGCGCCTGAGCAAACTTGCCCCCAAGTGGGAAGGACCTTATGTCGTCAACAAAGTCCTTGGGAAAGTTGCGTATCAATTACGCACCTTAGATGCCAAATTGGTCCACCTGAGCTGGAATGCACAACAGCTAAGAAAATGTTACAAGTAATACACAACTTATCTTGTACGTATGGCCTCGGGCCCAACACACTAAATTAATACAAGAAGTGTTATCTACATTATCTTTCACGCTATTTTCTTTATGAGTTTCATTTACAAATGCATGTATCACTTTGGGTATACACAAAAACATTATGGCCCACAATGACGGTATAAAGAACTTTGGATCTCCAAGGCTCGTCACAATAAAGTGCACAACCAGATCCACTTTATCCACTTACCCGTCTTAGCCAACATTTGTTCGTGTCACCTGTACAAAGTAGTCTATACATGCACAAATTGTAAATACCAAATTCTCCCAAAAGGTTCAAAAGCAATTAAGCTAAACCGATCATCGGTTTCATCTTTTGTAAAACTATAAAATTGACACACGCATTCAGTAGATGTTAAAAAGTGTTTGAACACATATGTCTAAAGCAATATACTTAATAATTGTTTAACAAAAAGCCATTACAAGGTCATAAGACCAATACGCGACATGCAATCCGGTCTGATAGTGATCTTCAACCATCCACTAGTTCGCTTGGCCCCACGCCACCACCTGTTACGCCTCCAATATCTGTTCCTTCTTCTCCCAACACAGTACGTAACACATCCACTGTGACTCCCTTCCGAGATAACTTTTCGATCGCCTTGAGAATCCTAAATTCCAAATGATCAAACTCCTGACGCTTATCATGGAAGCGGGTGGCACAATTTGTTTTGTGCAGTTCAAAGGCGTGATCGGGTTTTTTATCAAGCACGAAAGCTTTACCTTCAACTAACCCATCTTTTCTACCATTGTTATACGATGCTTCAGAAAGGTAAAACATATACTTTGCCAACTCATTAGAAGTCATCAAGGAGGTAGCAAGCTACAAGCAAAGGAAGACATAGAGAATTAAGCAAAATGTATAATCATGTATTACAAATGCATAAAGACAAAGAAGAACGACAAACAAAATACTAACCAAGGGTATCCCACGATTAATGAGCCATTTGCAATCTTGGCCTAGCTCATAGGCCACAGTTTCACTGGCTTCTGCATGAACCTTGTTTTTATCAATTGATTCTTCCAAGTATGCAACACGCGCCCAAGACTCATCATGTTCTTTTTGTGTAGTGCTCACTTGAGCATCTTTCACCACATGTTGCGCTTCCAACTCTTTTAAGTGTGCCTACAACACGAGGAATTCAACATTCTTTTCTTCGACAATGGAGGAGAGCCAGGTAGCTTCTTGAGCATTTTTCTCACTAAGACCTTTCCACTTCAAGGTCTCTTCACGAGCACTTTTCAATTCCCGGCTTGTTTGTTTTCACACAAGTTGCGGTCCATTCCTGTTGCTTGTCGGCGTTCAGTTTTTTCTCCTTAGCCAACTTGTCCTGCACAACTGTCACTCGCCAATGTAAACCTTTCTAATCAGCATTAAATTTCTCCTGAAGCCGCAAATTCCTTCTTTTCACTCTCAAAATCAGCAATTTGTTCGCCCATCTATTTCCATTCGTGAATAATTTCTTGAGTAGTAGAAAGGAAGTTAACAGCATGATGCACATGAACATCCAACATCCTCCAACGATCCCTGTGCTTCTGAAACAACCGCTTGGCATGGGGCAAGGATGTCGAATAAAATTCATGACAGTTATCCAAGTTGTCCATTCGAGAACATTGGATGAGCGACCAGTTAGGAGTATGTGGAAGTCTATCACATGCAGGGTTATGCTTCATCCAAGACTCACCAGCATCCTTCTTCCCAGAGCCACTACCACCTTGCCCACCAGAATAAACATGACCTTCAGTTTCACCAACAGACGGCGCACGTCATGTGTATTTTGTGACTGGGGGAGGAGGCGTTTCACTTGATTCCAAATACGCCTCCAAACCACCCACTCTCTCTCACGTATGCTCACTCCCAGAAGAGCTGTCTTTGCTTCTTCCGCAACAGTCACAGGTTCTGAGGTATTTTCAAGACCCTTACCCTTAACATTCTTAGGGCTAATGGGTTCACCAACGGGAGAGTTTGCTAAAACCACAACAGGTGGTGATTTCGGACCATGGATTGTTGAAATATCTGGCACGTGGGCTTAGAACGCAGAATGGTCACTTTTTGAGGCCTCGGAGCAAAAACCGTCGCCTATCCTTGATATGCGTCAAATGTAACATATAAATTGTATCAAATGCGGTATAAAATCAACCCTTTTGGTACTAATGTTGGAAAAAATGCGTTTCTTTGTATACTTTTGATTTTCAGGATAAAAAAGAGCTTAAATGTACAAAAGAAACAAATTCACGATAATATCTAGCATAAGTATGAAAGATGGGAAGACAACACACTATACCAACCCTCCGAGCTTCACCCCAAGATCAAAACAAAGAATCAAAAGTTTGGCATGGGGCCATGCCTAATCGGAATGGGGTCGTGCCGCTCTAAGATTCCAGATCTGAAGAAGACAAACAGAAGCAGACAAGAGACACGCGCTGTGTCCCCTTAGGCACGGGACGTGGTCAACTTCTAGATTTGCATATCTGGGATAGCACAGCAAGTACAATGGCCACGGGGTCGTGCCGTTGACACACGGGGCTGTGTAGTAGGCTGATCTGACATACAAATTAAAAGAAGATAGAGAAGTAGGAAGACACGAGGCTGTGCGAAGGGTCTGTTCATAGCTATAAATAGGGGTACTTGGTTCCATTCCAACTCATCCCTTGGCAAACCATTTCTCTCACACCTGCCATCACTCCTCCATCTAGAGTGTGTAGTAGTCTCGGGATCCAAGATTGATCGTAAGAGCCTTTGTCAAACTATGGCCATGCTTATCTAATCCCTTACATCACTTGGTGAATACAAAACCTTTTATGTATTCGTTTTGATTTCCAGCTTTTGGTTAACTTTTTAATTAGGTTTGTATTAACGACTTTAGTAACTAGTTTTTTATATTAAAAGTGAGTTTTATTCTATCATTCATTCATGTTTTGTTGATTTACTCATTCGTGTCTTTACGGTCTATATAAAGCACGTTAACTGCATGGAATGGGGTTAGAAGGTTGGTTTGGGTAATACTCTTACCTCATTCAGTGTATAGATCCTGCGAGAACTTGGTTCAAGCTTATTAGGACTTCCCTTGAGGTAGATAACATCAAATCGGGGAAAGTAAGAACGACTTGACTACTATTAAAACTTTAAACCGGCCTTGCGGGACTGTATCCCTGCTGACTCAGACCAATAATGAAGAGGGTAGCATTGCCTCCAAAAGAGGGACATGCCACATTTTGCATCAATATATTACCTGATTATCTTTCAATATTCCGGCGTTGCAGGATTGTATCCCTGATGACTCAGACCAATATGGCTGAGGGTATTATCAACTCCAAAAGAGGGGCATGCCACTTTAACCAAGATAATCTCTTGAAAAACCCAAAATACGGAAATCACCAAAGGATACAATAAGGGTGAGTCGGAACAAAGTGATTCTATCTTGTTTATTTGTTTCCTACATTTTCTTGTGTTTAGTTTAATTTACTTGTCAAAACCTTTTCTCAAAAATTTGTGTCGATTAGACGTTGACAATAATCCGGTACTAAAAGCCCTTGTGTCATTAGATGACCTTGGTATCTTACCATCACTATACTACACTAACGATGGGTGCACTTGCCCTAACATGTTGTAGAGAGTGATAGTGTTATATCGTGTTTTATAAATATAAAGCTTGCGTAAATGAGTGAAAAGTACTTCAAATATATATATAAATTATATACACACTCTGCTCATGTCAATAAATAACACATAGTACCGAATAAAATACAGCCCTAGACACGGGGCCGTGTCTCTTCGACACGGGGCCGTGTAAACCTTCTATTTTCAAAAAAAATCTTCTTTTTCTGAGAGTTGTAGGATTCTGGGTACTAGCCAAACAATGGGTTATTACATGATGATTAGGAGGAACCATATTGTACCATATGTGGTGAATCCCATTCGTTACAAAATTGTTACCTTTTTCAACCATCAACCTCATACACAACATATGAGGAACCATATTTTGAGCTTCCAAAATCAAGCTTCGATTGGGACACCCCAACGTTTGAAAAGTACGAAACACCGCCTACAATTGTACCTGAAGCAGAAAGCCTCATACAAAGTCTCAAGAACCTAGACTTCTTGATCAAGCAATCCCGTGCAAAAGAAGAGCCTTTTTGTACTAAAGGGGTAATCATAGAAGAGGTAAAACCTCAAGAGCCAACTAAGGAGAAGCCACTTGAAGAAAAATCAACACATGAAGATGACAAATCCGAACCAAGAAATTCGGAAGGTAAGTTCTCAAAGCTTAATTTCGAGGAGGAACAAAAAGACCTCCAAGAAATACATATCCTACAACCTTCCTTCGAAAATTATAGTTTGGTCCCGTCTCATGCTAAGTTTCTAAAAGAGGTAACCACTAATCTTAACATCCGAGAAATGGCAAGTATTAACTTAACTAAAGATCAAACTTCGCTAATACAAGATGAACAATTTGGATTAAACATAAAACCGGTAACATGATTTATTCAAAACATCTATATTAGTAACATCTTAATCGACAAAGATCTTTGTGTTAATATAATGCCAAGTTACATTTTTGAAAGATTAGGTATTGGTAACTTCCTTCCAATAAAAATTCCTATCATTTTGGTTGATCGAAAAATTAAACATGCTTCAGGAACGATTGAAGACGTTCTCATTAAAAAAAATCAAACAATTGTTTCCACTCGTGTTGGGACAACCTTTTCTAAAAATCCATCAAGCTTTGCTCAAACAAAGACATCAAAATCTTCCCACTCAACTTGGGGCTGACAAGAAAAGTTTTAATATAATTAAATAAATGAAATACCCAATCGGCAATGACGACCCCTTGTTGGAAGATGATTTGAGCCACCCGGTACAGAGGAAGAAAATGATCAATTCGTTGAAGAAGAAATTGCCACTAACCAAACAGTTTCGTCCATCGACCACGATGATGAACCAAAAACTAAGCCATCTATTGAAGAACCGCCTTCTTTAGAACTTAAAGAACTTCCAAAAGGCTTAGAATATGCATTCCTCAATAACCAAGGTAAACTCCCCGTAATCATTTCATCGTATCTCACTTGTAAAGAAAAGAAAAATTACTTAATTTACTAAAAAAACATAAAAAGGTAATTGCGTGGAAACTAGTGGACATAAAAAGAATAAATCCCTCCATGTGTATGATATAATTAAGTTATTACATGTCATAAGTATTTAACATAACCACAAGGAAGAGTTAATCCTAACATCCAAGAAGTTGTAAAAGAAAAAGTAATAAACCTCTTAGACGCCGGAGTCATCTATCCAATTTCCGATATTCCATGGGTTAGCCCTGTCCAAGTTGTGCCAAAGAAAGGAGGAATGACGATTGTAACCAATGAAAAGAACGAACTCATACCAACACGAACTATCACCGGATGGAGAGTTTGCATCGACTATAGGAGACTCAATGAAGCTAAAAGAAAAGACCACTTTCCTTTACCCTTCATTGATCAAATGTTAAAACGATTATCCGGTCATAAATTTTATTGTTTTCTAGATGGTTTCTCAGGATATTTTCAAATGCCAATCTCTCATGAGGACCAGGAGAAAACTACTTTCACTTGTCCCTATGGAACCTTTGCATATAACGCATGCATTTGGTCTATGTAACCCACCCGCAACATTCTAACGCTGCATAATAGCCATTTTTCACCACATGATGGAAAAACCATGGAAGTCTGCATGGACGATTTTTCTATCTTTGGGGACTCGTTTGACCAATGCCTTAACCTTGAACGAATGTTGGCAAGATGTGAAGAGACTAACCTCTCCCTTAATTGGGAAAAATGCCATTTGGGGTCACTAAGGGGATAGTACTCGGTCACAAAATCTCTGACGCAGGAATGGAAGTCGATGGTGCAAAAATTGATACAATTTCTCGACTTCCTCCTCCTTCATCCGTTCGAGCCATTCGAAGTTTCCTATAACATGCCGGATTCTATAGGCGATTTATCAAAGACTTTTCAAAAATCTCTCGACATCTAACTAAGCTACTTGAAAAAGATACCCATTCATCTTCAACAAGGATTGCACAACGACATTTCTCGCCCTTAAAGACATGTAGTTAAAGCACCAATCATGATCGCACCATACTGGAAATTACCATTTGAAATCATGTGCGATGCAAACGATTATGCAGTTGGAGCAGTCTTGGGACAACGAAAAGAAAAACATTTTCATCCATATATTACACTAGCAAAACTCTTAACGACGCTCAAGAGAATTACACAACCACTAAAAAAGAGTTACTAGTTGTAGTATTTGCATTTGATAAATTTCGTTCCTATCTCATGCTTTCAAAAACTATAGTCTATAAAGATCACGCCGCCATTTGATATCTTTTCAAAAAGCAAGACGCAAAGCCACGTTTAATAAGGTGGATTCTTCTCCTTCAAGAATTCGACATAGAAATAAAAGATAAACGAGGTGCAAAAAACACTGCCGCTGACCACCTGTCTCATCTTGAAGACCCTACCTTGGAGGGAACTCGAGAAGAACTCATCAACGAAAAATTCCCCACATAATCCTTAGAAATGGTTGAATTCAAAGAAGAACCTTGGTACGCAGATTTTGCTAACTACTTAGCTAGTGGCACTATCATCAAAGGGTTATCTTACCATCAGCGAAATAAATTTTTCGCATATGTAAGACACTATTTCTGGTAAGACGCATATCTTTTCAGAATTTGTGCAGATCAACTCATTCGACGATGCATCCATGGTCGTGAAGCTAAGCAAATTCTTAACCACTGTCACAAAGGGCCATGTGGAGGACATCATGGAATAGCCAGCACCGTAAGGAAGGTATATGATGCAGGATTTTACTGGCCCACAACATGTGCGCATGCCAGCGAGCAGGCAACATATCAAGAAGAAACGAAATGCCACAAGAAGCGTTCTTATTTGTGAAATCTTTGACGTATGGGGATCGAACTTCATGGGGCCATTCCCACCTTCTAGAGGAAAAAATACATTATAGTGGCCGTCGACTATGTTTCTAAATGGGTCGAGGCTAAAGCTCTCCCAACCAACGATGGAAGAGTAGTAGTAAAATTTCTAAAAAACCTATTCTCATGTTTCGGAACTCCAAAAGCCCTAATCAGTGATAGAGGCACTCACTTTTGTAATCTTAAAATGGAAAAACCTCTAACACAATATGGGGTTTATCATCGACTCTCAACAACATATCATCCTCAAACCAATGGTCAAGCTGAAATAACAAATCGAGGTCTAAAAAGAATCCTAGAAAAAACTATGGGTCAAAATCGAAAAGAATGGACAGACAAATTACACGACGCTTTATGGGCATTTTGAACAACTTATAAAACACCAATAGGGACCACACTATACAAGTTAGTCTATGGAAAAAAGTGTTACCTTCCAGTAGAAATTGAACACAAAGCATTTTGGGCTTTAAAAACGTAAACTTGGACCAAGAAATTTCAGGAAAAGAACGCCTACAATAGTTAAATGTGTTAGATGATTTGAGAATTTAAGCATATTCCAACTCTTAAAACTATAAGGAATGCTAAAAAAGGATACATGATAAATATATAAGCGATCCTAAAGAATTTAGGGAAGGAGACCAGGTGCTTCTCTTTAACTCAAGGCTACGTCTTTTTCTTAAAAAACTTAAGTCCCAATGGTCCGGACCTTTCACCATCACAAAAGTTTACCCCCATGATGCAATAGATATTAAGCCTCCAAATGGAGAACCATTTAAAGTAAATGGACAACGGCTTAAATTCCATGAATGATTCCTCGAGGAGGAGGAAATGGAAATGGCCTTGGATGAGGTAGATAAGTAGCAAGGAAAACACTAACAACTTGTATATATTTGTCTTGTTTTATATGCGAAAAAAGTCTACGGAGCAGGTAAACATGAACACACAAACCAAGTGGATAGAGAAACAAGGGCACACACATATAAAATATATAGAGAGAGAGACAGGGGGCCATGCCTCCGAGACATGGGGTCGTGCCTCCGAGGCACGGGGCCGTGCCCATCTACAGACGGGATAAAACCCTTCTGGCAGACCTTTTCTTTTCACAACTGCCATGCCCCGTTCTCTTCACTCTTTCACGATTCTCTTCCCTAATCTACCAACAAGGTATGTTGCTAACATCTAGATTTGTTCAATATACGCTTTGCATGTTATATACATCTAGATTTAGGGAAAAATCTAGGGTTCTTGAACTAGACGCGTGTAGGTCCGAAGAATTTAAAAAAAAATTCATAAATTTGGTTTGTAATAGTTAGTAGTAGTGTTTGGGTAAGTAAATTATCAAACCATTTTGAGAAAATTGGGCGTTTGCAAGCAGTTTTGTCAAACCCTTGTTCCTAACTGGAAAATTTAAATTGAAGGGTAAAATAGGTCAGTAAGTGAAAATTGATACTTGGGGTTTGTTTTCGGGGTATACTGCACACAGGGGACCAAAAATTTTGGATTTTTTTGAAGCCGACACGAAAAATAGAAAATGGGTCAAAATAGTAGCCGAACACGGGGTCATGCCTTCATGTCACAGGGTCGTGCCTCTTGAGAATCTGTAGCACTAGGTCGTGCCGAGTAGACACGGGGTCATGCCCAACCCTCTGTTTATCATATTTTCGTTGTTTAACCCGACTTAACTGTTTAAATGCTTGTTCGTGCAGGATATGGTGCCACACAAATGGCTCAGATTCACAACAGAACACTCTAACTGCGCGGTGCGAATGGAAATCTCAAGACCCGTAAGAGCCGCCAAGGCAAGTCTGCTATGACACCTTGGACACGGTTGGCTAGAAAGACCGTTATGATAGCATCGTCACGGGATCTCTTTGGTTATTTCTTGAGGCACCACTACAGTCTGTTTATGAATTCAATCTTGAATTCCTAAGCACCTTCTCCCTCAAGAAAGATATCGATGATATGTACCATAGTGTAGTTGTGACGTTACGAGCCTATCTTCTACGACAGTATCTATGAATTGCCCGCGAACTCATGCAACACATTTTGGGCAACCACAGGAGATGGGGTTTACAATCCAAGAAATACCAAAAGCACCAAGATTTGGGACCCGCTCATTCACTACATTCATCGGGTTCCTGAGCGGTACTATGTGCTAGAAGAGAGATAGTGGAGGCATGGTAAATCTTTGGGAGCTAGCTTGCGGTATCCTGAACCAAGAGCCTCTGAATGTCGTCTTGAATCTATTGAAGAATATGGCCATCAATGCTAGAGCTACGACTCCCACACCCATATTCTTCGACGGTTGGATAGACCGGGTCTATAGGGCCTATCTTGGACGCGTCCCATGAAGCTTCTCAAACACGGTAAGCGTCACCTGGCTGACATTGCACTTTACCATAGTCTGAACCTCATCATCGAATGCGGGAATGGTCTCCCGCACTTCAAAGATAAAAAGGGAAGGGTTTGGAATCCAAATGACCCCGACCAGGTCCTCGCAATCGAAGATGATCCGAACCGTCCGCAACAGTACTCCTTTGGCTATGCCCCAGGTTCCTCCTATCAAGGTGGTGTTGATTTTCCTAACGTGCACAACCTTTACAATCTTAGGGAGGAATCACTCAAGATCTCCCGCAATGCCCTCACCACGGGCTAAGGCATTAGCACCCGTCTTGGCGGGATCGAGAGGAACGTAGCCTCCATACGCACCGACATTTCCTACATTCGGGAGCACATGATGTACTGCGGCGAGGACGAGGAGGAAGAGGAGATGGATTCAGACTAGGTGGTGGTGGCAAAAAGTTGGTGTTAAGAAGGCAACTGGCAGGTTAATCTCTCCTTTTTTATGCAACTATGATGGTTTGCGGGTTGCGGCCCGTTTTTAACAATTTACTTTCCAAACAATTTATTTATGTCTTTATTTTTATGTATTTGGTTGTGTGGATGATGAAACAAACAAACAGTTGTAACGTAGGATTTCCATTTCGTATTTGTTTGTTGTTATTGTGGTATGTATAAGCTTACAGGTACCTTGGGATGCTTGGAAACACCAAGCATGCGACTCCCCGAACCCAGAACAAAAAACCCGGCAACCTACCATCTCTTCTTATTTATAACAGTAGCTTTACACGGGGGCGTGTCTATCTGACACACCCCCGTGTCCCTCTTGTCGCTGTAACAAAATTTTTCTAGAATTGCCACACGGTGTGGTGCCTCCTTAACACGTCCTCGTGCCCACCTTCTGTAAGTTTTCAAATTTTTCTAACACTGGCACTTTTAACATGGGGTCGTGCCTCGCTCACACGTCCCCGTGTCCAGTACCTGGTTTTGAGAAAAAAAATTGGTTTTTAACCCACATGTACGCATTTAATCAATCTTAACTAATTTTGGACACATTGAGGACAATGTGTAATTTAAGTTTGGTGGGGGGGGGGGGTAAGCTTAAACTTGAAATTGTTTGTCCTAAAAACAAGCCTTACACAAAACTCTACTTGGAAACGCCAAAACACCCTAAATCTTTTTCAAAAACATATTTTTAGTTTGTTTTGTCTTGTTTATAGTTTAAGTTAGAATCCAAGATCTAAAACTTTTCATGTTTTTGTAAAGTTTACAACCGATAGCGTCGTGATAAAAAAAACCATACAAGAAAAATTTATAAAAATGGCATGGCAATTCTTTGTAAAACTTGATTGTATATATAATTTCACACTTATACCCCTTTTCCCACAAAAATGTGAGTTTTGAGCCTTTTACCGAGCATTCAAATCTATATCTTTACTAAATGCTCATTTTCGTTTCTTGTGTGAATAGCCGTATGGTTCTTAAAAATCTAGAACTTGACAAGACAATACATTCCCAGTCCTTATAAAAAATCCAAGTAAGTATATGATAAAGACGTTAGGATATTTAAACCTTCTTTTTCATCTTCCACTTTATTTTCTTTTTATCTTCCCACCATAAACAAAAACAAAAATATTCCCCTAGTTAAACCCCTTTGAGCCTAAACCTTTCATTTCAAAACCCGCAAATCGTCATTTTGCATAAACCATCAAAACCAAATTCTTCATTTCACACCCCTTTATTTTAGTAAAATTCGGATCTTTTGAAAATTATATAAAAAGAGGTGACTTAGTTTCTTTATTCAAAAAAAATTCCTAGTTACTTGAAATAAACAAGCAAATATACACTTATAAACATATAATTTATAACTAAGTCACAAATAAATAAATTTTCAAAAGAAAACCGACATTTTACATTTTTAGCCATTTTTCAATAAAACCATCCTACCCCTAAACCAACAACCTACCCATTTAAAACTCCTCTTGAAATTTACAAGGATTTTTGTTAAAAATGAGGAGGTTTGATTTCTTGTCAAGCATATGGTAGGAATAAATCCCATATTGGTATCGAACGTTTAAGTTATACATTTTCGGCCAAATGTTGAGTCATCACTTGTGAGGTGTGTGAATTTGTATATAGCTAATGGAATTTTATAAAGGCATGTTATGCCCAAAAATATTTATTTTTCTTAAAAAAGTGTTCTAAATAAATCATGTCGAATAGGATTGTAAATAATATAAAAACAAGAATAAAAAGAACTTGGATTCCCGACACTCTACAGACAAGACCTAAAAACTTCTTCTCTACTAATTTCATTTAGGAGTGTAAGTATATGTTAAAGAGTTTTGCTTGAGGACAAGCAAATATTCAAGTGTGGGGGTATTTGATATGCGTCAAATTCAACATAGAAATTGTATCAAATACGGTATAAAATCAACCCTTTTTAGTATTAATGTTGAAACAGGCGTGTTTCTTTGTATACTTTTGATTTTCAGGATAAAAAGAGCTTAAATGTACAAAAGAAACAAATTAACGACAAAATCCAGCATAAGTATGAAAGATGGGAAGACAACACACTATACCAACCCTCCGAGCTTCACCCCAAGATCAAAAACAATGAATCAGAAGTTTGTCATAGGGCCGTGCCTAGTCGGCATGGGTCGTGCCCCTCCAAGATTCTAGATCTGAAGAAGACAAATTGAAGAAAACAAGAGACACGGGGTCATGTCCCCTCAGGCACGGGCCATGGTCAACTTCTAGATTTGTATATCTAGGATAGTACAACAAGTACAATGCCACGGGGCCGTCTAGCAGGCTGATCTGACATACAAATTAAATGAAGACAGTGAAAAAGGAAGACACGAGGTCGTGCCCTGTGGGCACGGGGCCGTGCAAAGGATCTGTTCACAACTATAGATAGGGGTACTTGGTTATATTCCAACTCATACCTTGGCAAACCATTTCCCTCACACCAGCCATCAGTCCACCATCATCTTCCACCACAATCCTTAGAGTTTAGAGTGTGTAGTAGTCTCGGGATCTAAGATTGATCATAAGAGCCTTTGTCAAACTATGGTAATGCTTGGCTAATCTTTTACATCACTTGGTGAATACAAAACCTTTTATGTATTACTTTTGATTTCCAACTTTTGGTTAACTTTTTAATTGGGTTTGTATTAATGACTTTAATAACTAGTTTTTTTATATTGAAAGTGAGTTTTATTTTATCATTCCTTCATGTTTCGTTGATTCACTCATTCATGTCTTTACGGTCTATATAAAGCATGTTAACTGCCTGGAATGAGTTAGAAGGTTGGTTTGGGTAATACTCTTGCCTCGTTCAGTGTATAGATCCTGTGAGGACTTGGTTCAAGCTTATTAAGACTTCCTTGAGGCAGATAACATCAAATCGGGGGAAGTAAGAACGGCTTGAACCCCTTATTTATAAACTACTATTAAAACTTTAAACTGGCCTTGCGGAACTGTATTCCTACTGACTAAGACCAGTATAGCCAAGGGTAGCGTTGCCTCCAAAAGAGGGACATGACACATTTTGAATCAATAAATTACTTAATTATATTTCAATATTCCGGCGTTGTAGGATTGTATCCCTAATGACTCAGACCAATATGGCTGAGGGTATTATCGACTCCAAACGAGGGGCATGCCACTTTAACCAAGATAATCTCTTAAAAAACCCAAAATACGGAAATCATCAAATGATACATAAAGGGTGAGTCGGAACCAAGTGATTTTATCTTGTTTATTTGTTTCCTACATTTTCTTGTGTTTTAGTTTAATTTACTTGTCAAAACCTTTTCTGAAAAATTTGTGTCGATTAGACGTTGACAATAATTTTGTATTAAAATCCCTTGTATTCTTGGAAGACCTCGGGATCTTACCATCACTATACTACACTAACGATGGGTGCACTTGCCCTAATGTGTTGTAATGAGTGATAGTGTTATATCGTGTTTTATAAATATAAAGCTTGCGTAAACGAGTGAAAAGTACTTAATATATCTTAAAGTTATATACACACTCCGCACCATGTCAATCTTGTATACACAAATTATGTATCACGTACACATTGATAATGAACAAATTAAACGTTGCCATCACGGAGAGATAACGATAATACCTTTCTTCCCAGCCGACGTAACGTACATTTCTTCAAATTTGTTGGTTGATTTTTTCTTCGTAAACACACTAAGATCAACCTCACTATCAGACGGTGCCGATCCCTCATGTTGGCCCATTAATCTCCTCTTTTTCTCCGAAATATTAAGAGCAACCTTAACATCCAACTTATGGTTGGCATAAGCCAAACGCTTCCTTTTCTTTTCCATTATTTGAGTAATGGTAGCTTGATCTTCATCAACTTCTTCTTCAACACGCCTAACGCCTAACGCCTATGTCAACACCTGCACGGCTTGAACGTGATAGATGCACAAGGCCATCAGTAGAAGCAATAGACTCCTCACTTAAGAGGAGAATAGTCTCCTCTCCTTTGGGGGACATGATAGTTTTGGGTCTCTCAGAGACAGGATGGTTCGCACCTGTGTGCGTAATCCCTTATCTGCTCTAACTAAGGGCGCTCTCGTTCAGGAAGTATCTTGGCCACCATCTCTCCTAAGACTTTGGGGTTCAAAGCATTCATCAACCCATGCCCTGCAAAACAGACCATAGTCAACAATCCAAACACATTTGGATAAGCAAAAATGAGGTAAAAAATAAGACCCTTACATTTGCCCTTGTACCCATAACAAAGGGAATGTTGCCCCCTAACTTACCGAAAACTGGAAGTTCTCACATATCTGCTGGAATTCATCTTCTCTCCAGTTGATAATCGCCTGATCGACACTCAATGGTTCCTTTGATTTCTTCCATTTATGGAGCCCTCAGGCTTAGATGAGGTTGACATGGTGGAAAATCAGTGATTATGAGAAGAGATTGAAAGATTCGGATGAAAGAAATACTAAAAGGTTTAAGAGAGAATTTGCAAAGGAGAGGTGGAAGGGTTTTCTCCAAGAAGGAAGGACCTCCGGTATTTATACCCATCGCATTTGATGCGATGGGGATCAGTACCAACAAGTGGGGGACCCCATCCAATAGGCGAATGGCACGTCAAGCGAAAGAAACTGAAAAGGCGCCACTTTAGGGCACGTGGCAGCCACACGCCTGACATCGTCGAAAAAGTAAATTGACACCCTGACGTAATCCCTGCAAAAGTGACACAATACGACAACCACCTCAACCTACAGTGCTACAATGATAGATGTCGCCATCAATCTCACCAACCATCAGCACACATGCTTAACAAAAACTTCACTTAGAAGAAAGATAAATCAATGTTCCCATGCGCCATCTTGGCTCATTTGAGCACGCCATGATCTATGCGCCATTTTGACTCATTTGAGTTGTCACACCCGCTAAAATCAGAGTTGGCGCGTGATCTGACCGGTATCTTCATTGCATAGCGGAAGTATGTAATGGTAAGACTTCTAGAAAGTGAACGCCCTCTAAGTACTCAAATCCCCATGGGCTCTCCTATTCCAACCGTGCCATAGTTTGAAAATGTAACCTGAGAAAGAAACATGCTAAAAATCAACATAAAGTTGGCGAGTTCATAGTTGTTTGAAAAAGATTTAAAATAAATCTTTTTGATAACCGGTTTAAATGATGTTGAGAAAACGTAATAAAACCATTTTTCTTGGCATGTCTTTTGAAAACCTTGTGTTTGTAAAACTTGTATAACTGTCAATGTCCGCGTCGTGTTCTTTGTTTGTTATATAAATGTAGTATGTAAAGCGTCAATGAACTTGATGATCATTAATGTTTTGTAAGGACATTAATATGTGTGACGACATAGAAAGCACTCAACCCTGGACGATTTAAAACCGGTCCAACCTGTTGGGACAACAAAAGCACTACATGCAGCCACACAAGGACCCATGAGTGGGGCTCGCCTACACCCGATAGATCTGCTACTCTTGTTCCGTGGTCCTATAAAAGACTAACGGCACTTAAGAGATACCCTATTCGCACATGATCTAATATTCCATTCCATAGCTATACCATACCATCGAGACATGTAATTCCCCTGAGAGTTATAAAACCGAAAACATTTAATAAATTCACGGAGTCTTTGTGCCTCGAACAAATGAGAATGGGCCTAGCCCATTTGAGTCTGTAAGCAGGACGAACCCGTCCCCTTATTTGTATGCAGGACAACCCGGTCTCGTTGTTACTAGTACAATCCCGTCACTAGTCATGAAACTCATGCACGTTTCGAAATACGCGTGTATTTTGCAAACCTGTATGTTTAGCATAAACCTTTCAGAAACCATATGAGTTATCTGGAATTTATTTGCAACATGGTTTCGAAATATGTAGTTTTCGTTCATCAAAGTATTGTATGCTTTTGCAAAACTTGTATGTCTTTCCACCCTCAAAAACATTTATAGAAATTTAAAACTGTAAAAAGTGGGGGTTATGAACTCACATCGATATCCAATGCAAAGCTAGCATAATATAATCCATAATGTTGTTTCCAAATCGTAAACTCACTTGCATGAAATCTATAACATTCCTATCAAGGAATAAACTTATGAGTTTCTACTAAAAATGTAGCTAAACTATGTGTCACCGATCTCTACCGAATCATCAGCCAATGATTCGATGGGAGGGTGTTGTTGAATTTATGGAACGATAATGTTATTCTCGGTCAATCCATTCGTAAGATGTAGACACATAGGTATACGTATATATGTAAACACAAATACTTATGTATGTAAATGTCTCGTAGCCGAAACAGTAATATCGCGTCTCGTGGGTAATTGCCAAAATAATCATATAGTGCTATGCTTGTGGAATTGACCTTGTTGGTTTGTTATCAAATAACTCGGTTAATGATATATGTTGTGATCGTACGGTAATATGTCTCTATATCGTTTAGTCGTTCGAAATAAATGCAAATGACTATCTTTTTTTTTTATAAAATCTTCAAGTTGTAGACGTTGGAAGTAAATATAACTCTTATATCTATTTTACATAGTTGTCAATACTTGACGTTTGAATTGAATGTAAACAATTATATTTACACGATGTAGAGTTACAAGTTTCGTTATTTTGTAAAACGCATTTGTTGAATGATATCAACTTGTTTTGCGAGTTATAAAGAGTCGTCAAAAATAAATATAAACTTATATTTATTTTTATAAAATACTTTGAATCCGATAGATTTCGTTTTTGTAGTAAAACACATTTCGTATTACAGATTTTTATGAAAAACGGGCAGAGTTTCCTCTGTTTTTGGACGATCACGACAATTTAAGTTGTCGATAAATTCTCAAAACGCAACAATTCAATATAACCAAAATATATATAATTCTGTCGTATCTTCAACGTCGAGTTTTGTCGCGTACAAGTCTAACATGTGTGTGTATATATATATGTGTGTAGGATAAATTCCGATAAGTGATATGTAGAATAAATTTTGAAATGTATAGGATAAAATGTTTTTGTTTTATTAATTAAAGATAACAAAATTAATAAGAGAAGTTATAAACTATTTAATGGTTTACCATTATGCCGTTTATTCTTTTTCTTCCTATATTAAATTTCTTTTCAAATAACGCTTGATTTCATGTGATGAGGGCATGCATTCCACGTAGTTGGTAGTGAAATTAAAGGAACGATTGATTGATTGTTGCTGCTGAGTATGTTTTATTAACTCCATCTTCAATGCGGTTACAGATCTGTTCCTCATTGTTTTCTTTCAGATCGAATTGAGGCCCCAGACCAATTCGCATTGGAGTGTATGTGTCTCTAATTCCATTTTAATTAAACGTTCGCTTTATTCAGATCCAATTATTAGCCCTAGGGTCAACTGTATTGGCAGCTGAAGACTTGGTAATTATTGTTATGCAGACTTGAGAAAATGGGGGTTATCTCGAGACGGGTTATTCCTGTATGTAGCATCCTATGTGTATGTTGTCCTTCATTGCGAGCTAGGTCAAGACATCCCGTTAAACGTTATAAGAATCTTCTTGCAGATATCTTCCCACGCTCTCAGGTCAAAACTTCAACTTACGCACTAATTAATTAGAATTAGATAGGGTGGTATGAAGAACAACTTAAAATAAAATAATGTATTCTAACAAAACAGAACAATAATAATAATAATAATAATAATAATAATAATAATAATAATAATAATAATAATCAACATTCTCTTCTTTCTACCCTGCTGGCTGTTTGAATAATTTGTAATCAAATGCTAGGGTGGTGAGCCAAATGAGCGCAAGATTGGAAAGCTTTGTGAATATGCTTCTAAAAATCCTCTGCGCATACCCAAGGTAAACTTAGCATCCTTCCCCTTTGATCAATCTATCTACAATTCAGAAACTTGAGGCCAATCCAAGAATGATATGTATTGTCTAGCATGTCTTTGATATTATACTTTCAATTGTTAGCTACAATCACGTCAATGAAGTCGAGTTGATGATATGATAACTTGAAACAAAAAGAGATGTTCCTTACAAATACACCCGTTAACTTCAAATGTTATCTAGTTCTTGAACTGCAGGAGCTTTTTTTTTGCCAAGTTTCCATCTTAAATGATCATGGAAGCAGTTGCAACTTTATAGCCAATTTGGCCTCAGGGTTCACTTAGTTTTCTCCTCCTAAATTTTGGCACCTCTATAAATATTTGGTCATTTTTTATCTACACTTCATGGTTGTATATAGACAACTAAGTGGGCTGTATAATTTCTTCAGGTTTCATACAGAAATGTCACTCTAGTTGAGTGGCATCTGTCATGCTAATGCTATTTGCATGTTGATTTCTTCCCTTCACAGATTACTGATTACCTGGAGCAAAAGTTTTACAAGAATTTGCGAAATGAAAATGTGGCTGCAGTAAAAGCTGTACTGCTTGTTTACGGGAAATTATTATCCTCTTGTAAGCAGCAGATGTAAGTTTCATTATTACACCCCTGGCATAACTTTTACTATCAACTTTACTCAGTTTTTAAATATGTTTTATATCATTCTAAATATCTTTCATTGTTTTAACCCAATACATATTTCATTGCTCCCATATGGAACTAAAGTTTCATTTGAAGTAACACTTTGGTCACACTAATGTACCTTTTTTTTCGCATTTTGGTGGTGTTTATGTGTTAGCTTTGATAATCAGAAAATACTTTCAACACTTTCAGGCCTCTCTTTGCCAGTAGTTTTTTGGGAATCATTGGGACCCTACTAGAGCAATCACAACACCACGAAATGCAAATTCTTGGTTGTAATGCCCTAGTCAACTTTGTAAACAACCAGGTACACAAGTACAAAGTTTTTGCAACTATAACTTCCTTTTTGGAAATCTTTTAAAAAATATTTATTTGGCAGATAGACAGTGCATACCTGTTCAACTTAGAAGGCCTCATTCCAAAGCTTTGTCAACTGGCAGAAGAAGTTGGAGATGATGAAAGAGTATTAAGGCTAAGGTCAGCAGGACTTGAAGTGTTGGCCTCTATGGTAAGTTCATTATCTTTATCTTGATGAACCTATAGGATGAAATGCGCGACCCAATATAGTTATTTATTCTTTGCTAGGTGCAGTTTTTGGGGGAGCAGCCTCATGTCTCCATGGACTTTGAGAATGTATGTTGCATTCATCGATGACCCATTAGTAGAAATCGAGTGACATGTTATGTAATCATGTTGTTGGATTTCTAAATAGATTATATCAGTGACTTTGGAGAATTATATGGACTTTCAACTCAACCAAGAAACCAAAAAGTTCAACAGACAACTTTCTCAACAAGCCCATGAACATGCTCCTTTATTCTCCGACGCCCCTCTGGTGTAAGTACACAAATGTTCACTTTTGCCTCATGTTTTATCATTAAATTCTTGATTGTTTGTCAGGGATGCACACAAGAACCCTTCTTATTGGGCCCGGGTTTGCCTGCATAACATGGTCCGATCCGCAACCGAGGTGACTAATGTGCGACGTGTATTGGAGCCTATTCTTCACAAATTTGGCACTGATAAACTTTGGCTCCCAGAGAAAGGGCTTGCCTTTTCTGTTTTGAAGTATCTCTTGAAGGTTTTGGAGGAACCAGGTTACCATACGAACTTAGATCCCACTTATTATCGCCTATCTTAGTATAGTCTAACTTTTTCCATGTGTACTCAGATGACAGATCCCACTTATTATTGCCTATCTTGGTTAAGCATCTGGACAACAAACATGTTACCAAGCAGCCCGTTTTGCAGTTACAAATTCTAAATGTTGCTACACAACTGTCAGGGTATGTAAAGTATCATGCCTCAGTCACCATAGTTAGCGCAATATCTGATCTAATTAAACACTTACGCAAGTGCCTACAAAGACTATCTCAACCTTCAAGCTCTACTGATAGCAGCATCTATATTGATCTTCAAAACGGTTTAGAAAATTGCATCTCAAATCTCTCATGTAAGGTTTGTAATGCGCGTTGTTGCTCTATTAACTTCCCGAAGCATTTAGCTACTAGCTATTGATACAAAGTAAAACAAATGTATGCTTCCTTTTACTTGATTATATGTAGGTTGGAGATGTGGGACCTATTCTTGATACTATGGCTATCACGCTAGAGAATATCCCGACTAGTGCTAATATGGCTAGAGCAAATATTTCTGCTATTTATCGGACTGCACAAGTTATCAAATCCACTCCAAACATAACCTACTTCAGAAAGGTGAGTGCAAAGTCTTGCTGAGGTGGCAAAATGGGCAGGTCACAAGCTTGGTAGTGGGTTGGGTTGACCCACAAACATTTCCATTTCGTTGAATTATATAATTAATCTTTGTATTGTGAAAACTTTATTATCGTTCAGGTGTTCCCTGATGCTCTCTTTCACCACTTGCTCTTAGCAATGTCACATCCAGATCATGAAACGCGAGTTCTTGCACACCGTGTTTTCTCTATCGTGCTGATCCCGTTTTTAAGTCAAACTTGGTCAATCAAAGATTTAATACCTTCTTCACAAGGTGGCTTTCCATCAATGATATTACAAAAGGCAGCAGTTGGAAGTAACAAAAGCATACTCGAAACCATAGATGAAGAGACAATAGAGAAAGAAAATGATAACATTGAAAACCATGTCAAGCATGCTACCGAATCTTCATCTTGTGGTCGCGATGACACTTCTACCTGTAATGGGAATACAGTATGATACACCTTGTATACTGAAACAAATGATCATGTTCTTTTACCTATTTTCGATAACATGGATGGTAACTTTTTTACATTAAAATATTACAGGCATCTAGTTCCATGCAATTGAGTGGTCATCAAGCGAGTCTTGTCCTTACATCCATTTGGTATCAAGCAACATCCATGCAAAATACCCCTGAAAATTTCGAGGCAATGGCACATACGTATACTCTTGCTTTATCGTCTATTTTGTCAAAGGTGAATGTATCATTTATTGGAAATTCAACATTAATGTAACCTTTTAGCTGAAAGTAATTTAAATGCTGAATTGGTTTTTGTCAGAATCCAATTCATGTGGCCTTAATCCAGTTTTTCCAGTTGGCATTTTCCATCAGAAGCATCTCCTTGAATCAACAAGGTAGGTATTCAATGCCATTATTAAACTTGTTAATGTTTGTTATTTCTGAACGTAAAGAGAGATGAATGTTGATTTGTATATTGCAAAGGTGGCCTGCAAGCATCCCAGAAAAGGCCTATGTTTACGTTGGCTTCATACATGATTATGGTCTCCGCAAAGGCATGCCATCTTCCGGAGCTAGTTTCTTTGGTTAGATCAACATTGATAGAAGAAACCGTTAGTTTTCACTTCACACTATTGCTTACATTTTTCTGCTCTTTTTTTCAAAAACTAAATTTAGTGTGTATGCAGGTAGATCCTTATCTGGTGTTGGATGGAGATATTAGACTCCGGGCTGTTTGTACAAAAGCAGGTGACAAAAACTGCTATGGATCAGATGAAAACGAAGCTTCTGCAATGAAGTCACTCGTTGCAATAGAAGCCAAGGATCAGAAATTAAAAGATGCAGTTTCATCACACTTGGTATCATGTCTTGGCACATCTTCACAGGTATGCATACACATGAAGCAATGACAAATAGATAATATAGCTTGACACAGGTATCTCATAACATTTGTTCTAATGTTTTTCAGGAACAAGTATCAAATATGAAGGCACAACTTTCAGAGTGGTTCTTGCCTGATGATGAATATCCTATGGGGACACAAGAGCCATTTTCACTTCAGGATTTCAATGAGGTTTGGTTATATTTCACAAAAGGTCTATGTTTATAGAGTCTAATATTATTCTTCTTCTAGGTTATACCATCAGCAAATGAAGATTCGTTGGATCAATGTGGAAGCCAATCAGATCCCAAAGCCATCGATTCACTTGACATTATAAGTGTCAGCCAGCTATTGGAATCAGTATGTCTCTTCACTTTGTATCCATCTCAAATATTAACATTTAATACTCCCTTGAAATGTCATAAAAGGAAAAATATATTTATAAAATAATAATAGTAAAAACAGTTTCTAACTTGTGTTTCACAAACAGGTAGCGGAAACAGCAGAACATGTTGAAAGCATGCCGAACTTGTCTATAACTTTAACTTTTGATGAAATAAAAAATCAGTGTGAGGCTCTTGTGATGGGAAAACAGCAGAAAATGTCTGTGCTTCAGAGTTTTAAGGAGCAACAAGAAGCCATGGCAATAATTTCTTCTGGTGAACATGAAAAGCATACTCCTGTTATATCAAATAATGTAAGAATCTCTATTCCTTTGACAAACATTTTTCTTTCTGTGTTTGACGATATAATGTGCTTGCGGAGTAGCCCCAGCTACCCCTGGCCTTGATGCTCCGACGGTAGTGTAAATTTTAGAAAAATGACGTTTTTCGATTTTGCTGCCCCTATAGAAACGAAATTTTTGAAACGTTGCCCCGTAACGTTTTTTCTAGATCCGCCACTGCTTGTGACTACCCTAAATTTACTGTTGAATTTAACATTTTTCTGGTTCATCATCATTGACTTACAAGTACTAAATAAATCAGTTTGGATTATATCGGTCAAATTTGGTATACTTGTAATTTGGTCTAGATTCTGAAAGTAATCGAACCGTTTTGAGAGGCCGTTGTGGCGGCTGGGGTTTCTAGCGACGGCTGTCGCTGTTGGTTAGGGTTTTTAGTGGCTACGTATTGCGGTGGCAGCGGCGTCTAGGGTATAGTAGGGCAGAATGTTTAAGTGCGGCTTTTGATACCAAGTTTTTCTTTTGAACGGCAAATGTTACACACCAATAATCCTTAAATTATCCCCTTGCCCAAGTTTGAACCTGTTACCAAGTAGGATACCCCACATTGGCAAAAGCTATTGGTAGGGCTTGGGAAGGGTGGGATGTAGGCAAACCTTACCTTTATCTTTGAGGATAGAGAGACTGCTTCCAGAGAGACCCTTAACTCAAAACAAACGACAAACAAACAAATAGAACTACAAAGGTAGAAGTAGAAAATTACCAAATACAAATAACGGAAGAAAATTAACAAAAGAAGTAGTGAGTAACACAGTAAAATAGAAACAGATAAATCATCATGAAACCACATGTATCCACATGCCCAACTAAGTCCCCTCAAGTGTAGAAGAATGTTCATTCTTAAGCATAGTTGTCAATAGCAGCTATAGCGACCGCTATAGCGCGCTATGTAGCGAGGCGACCAAGTGTCGCTATTTGGGTCATAGCGACCAATAGCGTGAATAGTGACAATTAGGTTTTTTTAATGTAAATAACAATTAGATATAGCTATAAAATAGCTGGATATATAGGTTTTTGTTAAATATACATGTAAAATAGCATATATACCGAGGTATTTTGATATAATATACATAGAAAAATTTTCAAAATTCTTTTTCTAGTGTATCGCTATTTATAAAATAGCGGTCGCTATTCGCTATGTAGCATATAAGTCCCTTGTCGCTATTCGCTGTTAACAACTATGCCCTTAAGACCCCACTAATATACTATTGTACCCTCCTCTAAAAGTCCTTTACCTTAATCTTACGCCTCCACGAACTCCTATCCTGGACCATCTCCTCAAAGAGGTGCAACTCTAGTAAATCATGTCTAATCCGCTCATCCCAAGTCAAGTTGGGCCTGCCTCTACTCCCCTTCCCTCCACAATGAGGGTTTCCATTGCTCTAACTGGCGTCGTTGACTGCCTCCTCTCCATTGCTATATATAGAGTTACATAGACCCCTATATTTATAGAGTAGGTAATTACGCATAGAAGCGATCTAGTTTATTAAAATTACACATAAGAACATAACTAGTGTAATTCTAATACAAGCTACCTTTATTAACATGGCCTTTAGGTTGTCTGTTAGAACTAGGCGGCAATTTTAACTCATTTCCTTATTAATGGGTACTTGGGTTTTTATTTATTTTTAACATGTAAAGGGTTACATTATAAAAGATAGCTAAGGAAATGAGTTAAATGGGTCAAAAGGTACCCAGATTGAATTTGTAATTCATAAAACCTTATGAATCATTTTGGTAGAAAAATATAGATTAATCTGGGCGCACTGTCTATTGTGTCATGTTTGGACTATTAAATCAGTTGATTTATTATAAAGATATAAGCAACCATAAAGTCTGCAGACGATAAACAACTGTGGGAACTTTATACGGAGAGAGTTTGTTGTATTATTAATATAGTAGGTCAGTTTACCAAGAAACCTTAGGTCAACCATTATTTGTGTGGATTGTTAGAAGAGGAACCACTATACATATTAACAACTAATGTGACTGTTATGTGACAGCAATCGATATCGAGTGATCGGACACATGCAAATGATCGGGTCTTTTCTTGTTTGAACGAGTATGGACAACAAGAGTCATTCAGGTTACCATCTGTAAGCCCATATGACAAGTTTTTGAAGCCATCAAGATGGTAGTAGATATGCATATAGTGGTGATTATGTTTCACATATTCTTATACACATTAATAATCCTTGTTTCCGTGACTGAAATGATGATGTCACGTTATCCCTCGGCTGTTGGATTTTGATGATATAATGCTAAATTCATGACTCCAATTTTTTTGAGCCATTGAAAACACTGTATAATCTCAAGGTTCACATTTACTCTAATTTTGTTTCTATTTTCAGTTTTTATCATGTTAAACTTTCTTTGACTTTGTTACCTCCCCGCTCGTCTGATTACCTGTATTTGATTTGGGCTATATTTTTTTCAATTAAGTCAAATGGGTCAAATAAAAAATTAACTAAAAGAAACAAGTCAACGATTTGAATAAAAGAATCTAAAAGACAACAAGGGAACAAGTCAAATATTTTAAACGTGGCCCAGAGTCTACTTATAATGTATAGAACCTCATAAATCATTTTATTTAGAGATTTAGGTTATTGTCGGAGAAAATAGGTTGTATTGATCATACTTAGTAATACATTAAGTATTTATAGAAAAAAAATAGCCGTATGTATGGTGTTGGCAGGTCAACCAACACAATGTGTTTGCATCAAAACCCTTAACAAACAAATTGGGAAAACATCAAAACCCTTTTACAAAATCTCAAAAGTAAACTTAGTATTTTCATGTTAAAGTTGTTTTCAACTTGAGATGGTATCCTCTTGAGACTAAACTCTTAGCAGTACATTAAGTATTTATAGAAAAACAAACTTGTTTTCTACAACTAAACTCTTTGCTTACTTGCTTTTGTGGATTAGCTTACTTGCTTTTGTGGATTTTAATTGATCAATCGTGTGATTGGGTTCCAAACACGTGTAAGCCTTAAAGTGTTAGTGTTTTAAAACAAACATTTTTTTAGAAAACATATTCACTCCCTCTACCTTTTTACAACTATAATTGATTCTCACATTGCGGGTTCGATTTTTAATGTGATTTAAGCGTACGGTTTTTATTTTTTTAAAAGAAAATAATGAGTGATTACATTTTTAACCCTTTAGATAATTTCAAAGTTGTTTGAGAAATCAGCTGTAGTCGGATCTCATGATGTGGTATAGCGGTTGAACCCACATCTTACTGTAATTTTGTATTTATTAATTGTAGTTAGATCTTATAGATTGTTTCCAATCAAAATTTTCTATTAATTATAGACTTTTAGTAAATATACACACGACACAACTACTAAACTCATATGAATTCATAAAAATTTATTCTATTTATTATTCATTTTAATTTAATTTTAGTTGTATAATAACGATGATATCTCAAAAACTAAAATAAAATTAGTTAAATAAATATAAAAATCATGAAAAATATAACAATATTAATGAAAATTTTCATATAAAATATACATAAATTTATGAGATGACATCATATTCCACATGGTTAAATGTGATTATATTTGTGAGTCACTTAAATGTCAATATAGTTTTCACTATAACTAACAATTTCTTTAATTATATATTTAATAATACCTTATTATTATTAGTGTTGTGTTGAATATTGGGCCTACTATGCCAACATGAATTACTTTATGATGGCACTCACTAGAAAGAACTTGCTGGTTCATGTTGATGGGTTCCTAGCTGTAGAATGATCGAAGGTTTTGTTGATGGCATCGTCATGGGTTGCTATTGCTTAGCTGATATTGATGTGGCTCAATTTCTGTCAAAGGCACTTGGCACCACACAATAGAGTATCTTATAATTGTCTGAGCTCGAAAAAATGTATTTTTATGCCTTTACAATTATGTTTTATTATTTTTATTTTTTAATCAAATTAGTATTGGATCCAATAAACCTAATGTCAAGTGAGCTAAATTCTAAACCGTAAAAAATGATTTGTAATGGACCTATATTGGAATTGGTATGCGTTTACTATTTAAAAAAATTAATATATATCGGATTTTTTTAAGCATGTGCCTCTCGAAATCATGAATCCTGTACGAAGGTCCTCCCCACACACCATCAGAGCCGCCACTAGCACCACAATTTGATTGCTACTCAAGAGCAACGTCAACAAGGTTAATGCTCACGGGAATCAATAGATTTTTGTTTCAGATTGTAAATCATTTTAATTTAAATCTGTTATAACCAATAAAAAATATCAGGTAGTTGAAAATGAAAATATAATATGAAAGTTAATATTCACACATCCCTTCTTTCTGTCTCTTTCTTTCTATATATACATAGATATATAAAGAGAGATAGAGTGTAAAAATAAGATATAGGTTTGTGAGAATAGTAAGAGTCATATAATATACCTAAAAGTTGTATGATCTAGAAGATATCAATAACCAAAACCAGTGACGGATCTATAAACTTTTTTAGTTTCAAGTCGTTATATTCTTTAGTATTGTTCTTTAGAATCATCAAATATGTTTACCATTCACCTGTGGTAGCGCATTTGCTAGCATATCCACCCATTCTTCATCTTCCTTTTCAATATTCAATCGCTTCATTTCCTCAACAAGATAACAATATCTCTCAATAAGCTGCTTTAATGACTCTCCTTTCAAGGCTGTAAAAATGTCAAATTCTTTCTTTACCAAAGCTTTCTTGTTTTTCTACATGGACATACTCCCTTGATATTTCACTTTCAAAGTAGTCCAGATGGATTGTGAGTTCCCTAATGTAGTAACGTGAATATATATTCCTTAATAGCTTGTTGAAGAAGATTCAACATCTTTTTCTCTCTTATGAACTTTTCTTTCTCAGCTTCAGTGATCTGGGTTAAGCTTTTATTTTGACCATTCTCCACGATGGGAACGGGATATTCTTCTTCTAGCAAATACCAACAATCCAGATAGTTGGCCTATACCCAATTTTCAAACCTCTCGTACCAACCTTTGTAATCATCCATACTCATAAGTTTCGGTGGCTCGGTCATAGTTCCCATTTCGTGGGGATTGTGGCAAACGCATTATAAAATTCTTTTTCCATCGTAACAGCAGTTTGGTACGGATGTAAGGATTTTGGTGCAAAAGAGTAGTTCGTGCGAATGTAGTGTTTTCGGACGGATGAAGGTACTTCCGTGTGGACGTAATACGTTCGTACGGACGTAGTTCCTCATGCAAACGGGAAAATCAAGTTTTCTCGTTTTTTGACATTTTGAACATGACTCTGATTGAGTTTTAGTCTGAATTTTCAGAGGCTTTGTTAAAAACGTGTTTTTTTTAATCCTCGAAAAATCATTCCATTTTGACGGTTAAATTTATGAGAAATGAAGAAAATGAGTAGAAAAGAACTCTTCAATGTCTATATCTTGTAGAATTGTCTTAGATATTAGCCTCTAACCACTTGTGAGGACCGTTTTCCATAGACTTATAGCTGAGGTAATATATTTAACATAATCAAATTATGCGGAATCCATTTTGATTAGGTGACGATACACAATTAGTTTAGTTTTCAATGTTTTCATTAGTTCGTCAACGTTTACAATCTAGAAAACAAGCCGACAGGGCTTCAACGTCAGTTGCGCAAAATCTATCAACACTAAGTCCTCACGACTATTTATACTACGTGAAACTACCTTTGTGCGAACCTAGCTACGCTCATACAAACTAAGACTACTTCCGTATAGATGTGTTCATATGTGCGGATGTGACTACATCCGTATGGATGTACATTACAAACCCAAACATAATCTAACATTTTTGTCCTATTACATACTTGACACGACTCGTTAATGTAGGTAGTAGACATAGTGTATCAACAGTTTAAAGGTTGTCAAATTTTTAAAAACTTTTGAAAAATATCATTTGATCTTGTTAAATTTTAAAGGATTCGTAAATATTCTTTATTTTAAAATTTTTGATAAAATCTGCACCCACTCCTTTCGGGATTTTTTTTGTTGACCAAGGAAATTCTCAATAGGATTTTTCGAAAAAAACAAAGGGTCTACATATTCACACACCCATCTGCCTATTTCCACACCTTCAAAATGCGTCGTCTAGGGTTCCTTTCTCCGACCACATTCCTGACCTCGTACAATGTCAAATCAGTCACATCAGACGGGGCATCTAGGCCTAGACGGAGCCTGTAGATGACCTACCCAAGACGGGTCGTCTAGGCCTAGACGGGGCGTCTTGAAGGTTGATTTTGACTTTGGTGGTCTGCATGCATGTGAGTAAAGCAATAAAGTGATATGCCCCGTCTAGGCCTAGACGGGGCATATATTTGTTTGTTAAATAGAGCCATATAGAGCATTTGATATCATTGTTGAAACAAATTTCGTCGAAATTCTCTGTTTCTTCTTCTTTGGCTTATATTACTCCATTTGATATCATTCAAAGGTGGTGAAATGTTATGATACTGGGACGACAACTATTTCTTTGGGCCGTATTCTGGCGAGTCATGGGTGCCCGAAGCTAATCCGGTAACAGTTATTAGGTTAAACTACTTGTTGTTTTAATTATTTACTTATGATGAAACCGTTGTTAGGGGGAGACCTGTCACACCCCGACCCGCAGCGGAATAAAAGTCGGGGCATAATTGGGTTATCACCAAAGCTCATGATATTTACTAATATGTTTCATATTTATTAAAGTCTAAATTACATTCCAAATAATCCAAACATGTCCATACAATACAAAGAAAATAACCAAACAAAATAATTCCAAGCTCTAAATCATTTTATTCTTCTAGTCCAATCCTATGTGTTTCTGACTGCAGCGGGTTCACCTGTATCATGTGTAAAAATGGGGGTTTTTGGGTCAACATAAGTTGGCGAGTGAACCTTGTTAGATAAACATTTTTTTTATTGATTTACTTGTTAGTTTATCAATGAAAAATTATGCATAATCATAAATGAGCAAATGTAAATAATCAAGCAGTAGCAATAGCAATCACAACTATAGCATACAATAACATATGATAGCATACATTAACATACCAACATCATACGATAAATAACATGAATGAAACTGTGCGATCAAGGCTCAATCAAACGGAGCCGATCGTATTGCATGTACTGAAAATGATAAATGTCTGTGCGATCAAGGCTCAATCAAACGGAGCCGATCGTATGTTGGCACGCCAGGTTTACGCTCATAATGTAATGGGGAACTTGCTCAACGCTCATAATGTAATGGGGAGCGGCGGCCTATGAAATTGCATGTACTGAAAATAATAAATTGAATCTAACAATAACCACACAAACAGTTGAAACAAACTGAATACACATGTTCATGATATGATGTATGCACAATGATTTAAATATAATATATAGCAAGACACATGATACACCCCAAAACGTGATTAAGAACAGGGAATTTGTAAATATTCACTCACATTGGGTGCGTTTGATGGGAGATGGTGAGATGCGCACGAGTTGTAAAAGCGGAACAACGAAAATTAACTAACCTAAATAATAACGAAAAATATAGTAAATGAGTGGATTTTATTAATAATTTTAATAAGATTTTTAGATATATTTTTGTGAGTTTAAGGCTATTTCCTATCTTTAAAAACATTATTTTTAAGTATTTTTAATTGATTTTTAAATTAAATTAAATAAATAAAAATATAAAAATATGTTGACTTTTTGCGACCGTTGACCGTTGACCGTTTGACTTGTTGACCGATTTATTGTGTAATTGTATTGCGCTGGGTGAGGCTCGAACCCGAGACTCCCGTACGCGTGCACGCAGCTCTACCAACTGAGCTACGTGTCTAACCCGAAATAATTCTGTTTTTAATTATACTTATATATTAACTCAATTTATCCAAAATCCTTTTATTTTCAAAAACATTTTAATTCGTCGAACCGGTGCCACTAACAGGTCTCGAACCCGGGACCTGTGCTTTAACGTTACACACAGTCCACCGCTGGAATGTGTGTCTAACTTGGTTAATATACAAATTTTGTTATACTTAACAACTAACGGAGTTAACCCGGTTCAGTTTTAAACAAAAAAGGCATTTTATTACTGCGAAGGTGCGTGTGTCAAGAATCGAACTCGGGACGTATGCGTGTTTTTGTTCGCACACAGTCCACCGCTGGACTGTGTGTCTAACCCGTTCAAAATAACAATTTTAATTATTCTTATGATGTTATCACAGTTCATCTTCTTCGTTCGTTTTTTACAGGCAGTAGATTACACCGTTATATCTTGTTTAGTTCGATTGATAAACATTGTACAAACTAATATGAAATGGCAGAAACGATAATTAGAAGGAAACATACCGATGAACGGTTTATTTCAGAATTCCGGCAAGGTGTCGGTCTCTGTTTTTGTGCACTTCAACTGAACAAGAAAATTATCCGTTTTGATTAGCTAATCGTGGAATTGAAGTGATTAACAAACGTTAACAGAGTGTTTGAATGTCCTTACCGATTCACAGATGAAAATAGAGATTTCCAGAACTTTTCCGGCGAACTGGTATTATCCGATAGTAGCGTCTGAATTCGATTTCAAGTGAAAGGTTTGAGTTAGAAATAGCTTAACAACTGTTAGACTACGACGGTATTGAAGGACTTACCGATTTGAGGAAAAATACGGTTTTCCGGCGAACTTGCAGAATTTTCCGGCGAGTAAAATAAACTTCTCCGGTGGACTGTAAAGTGTGCGGAAATGTAACTAGAGGTTTGTGGAATGTTTCTGAGTCGCGAGAAGCTCTTTGATTACAGTAATTCGGATTATTGAGTAGTTTCGGTTATAAAACTCATCATCCTCAGAATTGAAGTCAATTCAAGTCTGAATTGATTAGAATCGTCGGTGCATCGGTTATAAACCTGAATTCGCGATTATTCAAACGTTTAGACGGTTGAATAGCCGATTTCGGTTTTTCAGTTGGCGCAACCGATTCATCTAGGTTTGTATATAAGACTCATTTGTTTCCTAGAGTTGACAGAAAACAAACAAGTGGCGGAGTGGTTATGCGTGTGAGTGTTAAGTCTTTGAAGTTACAACCCGGCTGACCCGGGTTCGAGTCCCGGCAGCCACATTTTATTTTTAATTAGTTTATTTTTATTTTTTATCAATTATAATTTTTATAGTTTAGTTTGTTTATTAATTATGTATCATTAAAAATTAAAACAAGCATAAATAGGCGACGAACCTTTATAACTTGATATTTGATTACAAAATGGAGCGGGTTTGGTAAAACCCGTTTTCGACAAATGTTACAGTATCCCCTACTTTTAGGAATTTCGTCCCGAAATTTAAGTAATAGTAGTAGTAGGAAAAAGATGCGGGTATTTTTCACGCATTGAGTCTTCACGTTCCCAAGTAAACTCAGGTCCCCGCTTCGACTCCCAGCGTACCCTAACAATTGGAATGCCACTTCGTCTTAGACGTTTTTTTTTCCGAAGTCCATGATCTCTACTGGTCTTTCAATAAAATGCATAGATTCATCAATCTGAATATCTTCCAGAGGAATATGGAGGTTCTCATCAGCGAGGCACTTCTTCAAGTTTGATACGGGGAACGTGGGGTGAATTCTGTTGAGTTATTCTGGTAGATCAAGCTTGTATGCTACAGGTCCTACTCTTTCGAGTATCTTGAAAGGTCCTACGTAGCGTGGTGCTAGCTTGCCTTTTTGGCCAAAACGGACTACTCCCTTCCACGGTGATACTTTTAGAAGTACATGATCACCAATGTTAAACTCTAAAGGCTTCCGTCGTTTATCTGCATAACTTTTTTGACGACTCTGAGCCGCTAGAAGATTGTTTCGAATTTGATGGATCTTGTCTGTGGTTTCTTGAATCAATTCCGGACCAGTGATTTGAGCTTCCCCAATTTCGTGCCAACATACTGGAGATCGGCACTTACGACCATATAAGGCTTCAAAAGGTGCCATGCCGATGCTTGAATGATAGCTGTTGTTGTACGAAAATTCGACTAATGGTAAATGAGCGTCCCAATTTCCCTTGAAGTCTATAACACATGCTCGAAGCATATCTTCAAGAGTTTGAATGGTGCGTTCAGATTGACCATCAGTTTGAGGATGATAGGCGGTACTGAGATCTAATCGCGTACCCATAGCGGCTTGTACTGCTTGCCATGTTCGTGAAGTGAAACGACCATCACGATCAGAAATAATAACGGTACCCCATGTCGGCTTACGATTTCGCTGATATAAATACGAGCAAGCTTTTCGTTCTTGAAATCTTCGCGGATAGGAATAAAGTGAGCTGATTTTGTAAGTCGGTCAATTATTACCCATATAGTGTCATACCCACCAGAAGTGCGAGGTAACCTGGTAATGAAGTCCATGGTTATATTTTCCCACTTCCATACAGGTATTTCAGGTTGGACCAGAAGTCCTGAGGGTCTTTGGTGTTCAGCTTTCACCTTGGAACATGTAAGGCACTTAGAAACAAAAACAGCAATATCCTTTTTCATTCCAGGCCACCAATAGGTATATCGTAGGTCTTGATACATCTTATCGGCTCCTGGGTGTATAGAGTATCGTGTTTTGTGAGCCTCATTCATAAGAATTTCACGAAGATTGTTGTGGTTAGGAATCCAGATACGATCTAGGTAGTACAGAATACCGTCAGATTTAGTTTCAATTTTAAGTTCTGCTCCACAAGACGGCTCCTTGCGTACGTCTCCTTTCTGTTGCTGAAACATGCTGGGCTTCTCGGATTTTGATCTTTGATGTCGCTTACGATTTTAGGTACAATATTTTTGAAGGAACTGATACATTTGTAATGATAAGGTATGTATCATAAAACAAAAACTTCAACCATGACGATATTTAAACCTACACGGAACTTTTCATAACCTCCTGGTAATGCTTTTGATCCTTTGCCAAGAATACTTATAAATAGGAAGTACCAGCGGCGTATCCACCATATTCTTGTCAAATTTTCGTTGGCTTTATCAGTAAATCATGATCAGTTCTATGTGACTCTAAAACATAAACAACACAACGAACAAAACTTGAGTCTCAATTCTGAAATGATACATGACTAAATGATGATAGTACCTCTCTCGTTGGTTATGATGAAGGGGTCAGTCTATGTAAAAGTGTGACACAACCCAACTTCTTTAAATGATGAGATTGAGATACGTCGAGATGTATGATGATATGAATGTTAAATCAATGAGTATAGAACAAAACTGTAATATCAAATCGCATTAGAATTCTTGGATACATAATTTCCAAATTTTACAAATGGGATACGGAAAGATTGAGATAACATAAAGAAAACATTAAAACTAGATGATTGGAGTTGAGTCTTGATTCTTGGCGAGGAAAAATTAGTTGGGTGATTCGTTTGGGCCGTTATTATTTTCAACAGTATTGGCGTTGATGTTATAAGCTCTTCCTCTTGCAGGTGGTGGAGCTTGGTTAGCTTGATTCACCAGATTTGCTTGAGCTTGGGCATGAATGATGTTCACCAAACGTGGACAAGTGTTTCTAAAATGGCTTGGGTCTCCACAATTGTAGCAAGTCCGCATAGGTTGTACCATGGGATAGTTGGGTTGGTAGTATGTTTGGGCTAAATGTTGGGTAGGTGGTAGTAGTAGGGGTTTTGGGCTTAACCCATTATTTGCTGGTGGGTTTGGGTTAAAGGCTGGTGGCGGTTCGTTCGCTGAGGCATGCGGCAGGTTTGAACAGTATGACCTGCGCGACCACAGCCGGTGCAATATTGGCATGGATGATCAGGAGAATGGTGATATTGGCAACGGTTGCATTTTGGTAATGGGCCGGAGTATGGCTTTTTATATGGTGCAGGTGAAGGGGCAACTTGAGTGATGGGTGCAGCAGGGATAGGGAAATTTGCTTGTGTGATAGCAAAGTTTCTTGTGCTTCGATTCCTTTTACTAGTAAACTTCGAGGAGGAACCAGAATGGTTTGAAGTTTGAGCCTCAATGGGGGCTTTCTTTTTCTCCTCTTTGAATTTACCGTTCCGAATGCGATTTTCGGTCAGTTCAGTGGCTAGTTCCACAGCAGCTTCAAGTGTTGCTGGTGAAGTGCTGAGAACTGAATCTTGAATTTTCGAGGGAAGACCTCGAATGTAATGCTCGATCAAGCGATAAGTTGGGGTGAACAAGTTAGGGACCATTTGGTTCAACTCTAAGAACCTCTTGTTGTAGGTGGTATGATCTCCCTCCTTTTGCTTTAAAGAATGAAATTCGTCCTCCAACTTTTTAATTTCACTCCTAGGACAGAAACGCCTAGTCATGATTTCCCTTAACTCCTCCCATGTTAAGGCCATTGCATCATCAATTCCCCTCTTCCCCTTTTCAGTATTCCACCAGGTGAGAGCTACCCCAAGTAGTCTCCCGGTGGCGTATCGAACCTTGCGATCCTCAGGACAATCGCAGTTGAGGAAGGTGTTTTCCATTTCCTCAAACCAGTGGAGGAGAGCAGTGACACCTTCGGTCCCTTCAAATTTAGGAGGATCACAAGACTTGAAATGTTTGTATGAGCACTTGCTGGTAGGAGGGTTGTCGATGTTCTGGTCATGTTGTTGGGGAGGATTAGTGGGATTTGTGGCGAGAGCTTGTTGTACTTGGACCACAATGTCAGGCAGTATCGTGGCCATTTGTTTCGCGATGTGTGTGGCCAAGCGTCCTGAGACCTTCCTGATCTTTTACCCCCTCGTTGTTGTCTGGACGACATCTACAGGAACATACATAAGAAGATTGTGAGTTTATGGAGTCTTTTTAGGTGTCATGTGTCTTTAAGAAAAATGAAAATAACATAAATATCAATAATGCAACTACATCCATAGGATGTCTTGGGTTTGCTCATGTTGGGCCTCAAATGTCCCCCATACCTTCACCTGTATAGTCATGTGGGCCCCCATGACTATTGGCTTGGTAGGATTCACATTAGTATTGGCGATTTAACACCCGCATCACCCGAATGCAAACCCCAAAATATGTTTACGAGATGTATGGTCGGAAGGTGTCCAGGTGTAGACACAATGACAACTCAAAGTGGGGTTAGCTCACACGACGTTTGGTATAGCATGCTTTGGCCTAATAGGTACTTCGTACTCTCATCGTTAGTCCCCAGGTAGGCAAACTGGTCCTTTATTTTGGATTTATACGAATGCCAGCCTAGACAGGACGTTCCGACTACCGGTACTGGTACCCTTCCAGTTACTACATGCCCGTCATGAGAACTCACTTTGATGAGATTTGAAAACACAAAAATCATTGTAAAAGCAATCATGATGTGGTGTGTGCTTTCATGGATGTGATATGTTATGAGAATATGAATCATGATAGGCATTATATGATAATACATACTTATGAACATGCTTGCATAACATTGAATGTAACATTTAACATAAAACATATAAACATCATGAAATTTGGCATGTAACACACAAAAATCTTATAAGTTTCTAATCAACTATAGTATAGGCTCTAAGGGTCTAATAACCTATCCTATATCCCTATAGTCATGGCTCTGATACCAATCTGTCACACCCCGACCCGCAGCGGAATAAAAGTCGGGGCATAATTGGGTTATCACTAAAGCTCATGATATTTACTAATATGTTTCATATTTATTAAAGTCTAAATTACATTCCAAATAATCCAAACATGTCCATACAATACAAAGAAAATAACCAAACAAAATAATTCCAAGCTCTAAATCATTTTATTGTTCTAGTCCAATCCTATGTGTTTCTGGCTGCAGCGGGTTCACCTGTATCATGTGTAAAAATGAGGGTTTTTGGGTCAACATAAGTTGGCGAGTGAACCTTGTTAGATAAACATTTTTTATTGATTTACTTGTTAGTTTATCAATGAAAAATTGTGCATAATCATAAATGAGCAAATGTAAATAATCAAGCAGTAGCAATAGCAATCACAACTATAGCATACAATAACATATGATAGCATACATTAACATACCAACATCATACGATAAATAACATGAATGAAACTGTGCGATCAAGGCTCAATCAAACGGAGCCGATCGTATTGCATGTACTGAAAATGATAAATGTCTGTGCGATCAAGGCTCAATAAAACGGAGCCGATCGTATGTTGGCACGCCAGGTTCACGCTCATAATGTAATGGGGAACTTGCTCAACGCTCATAATGTAATGGGGAGCGGCGGCCTATGAAATTGCATGTACTGAAAATAATAAATTGAATCTAACAATAACCACACAAACAGTTGAAACAAACTGAATACACATGTTCATGATATGATATATGCACAATGATTTAAATATAATATATAGCAAGACACATGATACACCCCAAAACGTGATTAAGAACAGGGAATTTGTAAAGATTCACTCACATTGGGTGCGTTTGATTGGAGATGGTGAGATGCGCACGAGTTGTAAAAGCGGAACAACGAGAATTAACTAACCTAAATAATAACGGAAAATATAGTAAATGAGTGGATTTTATTAATAATTTTAATAAGATTTTTAGATATATTTTTGTGAGTTTAAGGCTATTTCCTATCTTTAAAAAAATTATTTTTAAGTATTTTTAATTGATTTTTAAATTAAATTAAATAAATAAAAATATAAAAATATGTTGACTTTTTGCGACCGTTGACCGTTGACCGTTTGACTTGTTGACCGATTTATTGTGTAACTGTATTGCGCTGGGTGAGGCTCGAACCCGAGACCTCCCGTACGCGTGCACGCAGCTCTACCAACTGAGCTACGTGTCTAACCCGAAATAATTCTGTTTTTAATTATACTTATATATTAACTCAATTTATCCAAAATCCTTTTATTTTCAAAAACATTTTAATTCGTCGAACCGGTGCCACTAACAGGTCTCGAACCCGGGACCTGTGCTTTAACGTTACACACAGTCCACCGCTGGACTGTGTGTCTAACTTGGTTAATATACAAATTTTGTTATACTTAACAACTAACGGAGTTAACCCGGTTCAGTTTTAAACAAAAAAGGCATTTTATTACTGCGAAGGTGCGTGTGTCAAGAATCAAACTCGGGACGTATGCGTGTTTTTGTTCGCACACAGTCCACCGCTGGACTGTGTGTCTAACCCGTTCAAAATAACAATTTTAATTATTCTTATGATGTTATCACAGTTCATCTTCTTCGTTCGTTTTTTACAGGCAGTAGATTACACCGTTATATCTTGTTTAGTTCGATTGATAAACATTGTACAAACTAATATGAAATGGCAGAAACGATAATTAGAAGTAAACATACCGATGAACGATTTATTTCAGAATTCCGGCAAGGTGTCGGTCTCTGTTTTTGTGCACTTCAACTGAACAAGAAAATTATCCGTTTTGATTAGCTAATCGTGGAATTGAAGTGATTAACAAACGTTAACAGAGTGTTTGAATGTCCTTACCGATTCACAGATGAAAATAGAGATTTCCAGAACTTTTCCGGCGAACTGGTATTATCCGATAGTAGCGTCTGAATTCGATTTCAAGTGAAAGGTTTGAGTTAGAAATAGCTTAACAACTGTTAGACTACGACGGTATTGAAGGACTTACCGATTTGAGGAAAAATACGGTTTTCCGGCGAACTTGCAGAATTTTCCGGCGAGTAAAATAAACTTCTCCGGTGGACTGTAAAGTGTGCGGAAATGTAACTAGAGGTTTGTGGAATGTTTCTGAGTCGCGAGAAGCTCTTTGATTACAGTAATTCGGATTATTGAGTAGTTTCGGTTATAAAACTCATCATCCTCAGAATTGAAGTCAATTCAAGTCTGAATTGATTAGAATCGTCGGTGCATCGGTTATAAACCTGAATTCGCGATTATTCAAACGTTTAGACGGTTGAATAGCCGATTTCGGTTTTTCAGTTGGCGCAACCGGTTCATCTAGGTTTGTATATAAGACTCATTTGTTTCCTAGAGTTGACAGAAAACAAACAAGTGGCGGAGTGGTTATGCGTGTGAGTGTTAAGTCTTTGAAGTTACAACCCGGCTGACCCGGGTTCGAGTCCCGGCAGCCACATTTTATTTTTAATTAGTTTATTTTTATTTTTATCAATTATAATTTTTATAGTTTAGTTTGTTTATTAATTATGTATCATTAAAAATTAAAAGAAGCATAAATAGGCGACGAACATTTATAACTTGATATTTGATTACAAAATGGAGCGGGTTTGGTAAAACCCGTTTTCGACAAATGTTACAAGACCGGCGTTCCCGATTCTAAAGAGCAAGAGGAGGTTGCTTCAAGTGTACAAGGAAATCAAAAGAGGGTGTTTCTAGATTTGAACAAGCATCCTCCCGTTGATGAAACATCCCATGTGGATGACTCATACCATGTTGATGAATCATGTTATCCTGCATAACAAGGGTTTCAGGATTATGGATACTTGTGTGAATATTCTTACGTGCAACAACACTATCCGGATGGATACGGAGGAGACGGTTACGAAAGTTACAATGCAACACAGTATTTGTACAGTCAACAACTCAATCCTGACGGGGGAGGTTATGGTGGTGAGGCACCCCGAGCGCAGGCAATCCATACCTCACAAAGATGGTATCAAACTTATTTATGTTGGACAGTTGAGTAAATATAAAATCTAACCTAATGCTATCGTTGTTACATGTTTTCAACTCTCTAGATGAGCTAAAAAACTAGGCACAGGAAACGGCAAAGGCGGATGGTTTCGTTATTGTGACCCAACGATCAAAGAAAATTGGGGGAAGGACCGGGAGGGTATGGCTTGAATGTGACCGTGGTGGTGAGCACCATATCACAGCAAAACTTAGAAAAGCTGGAAGAAAAAAACGGTTGCCCGTTTTACCTGGTGGCTGGGCGAGACCATCCGTATGAAACATGGGGGATAAAAGGGGGAAGACTGAACATAACCACGAACTTTGTGAGATCCTGTCGGCCCACGCGTTTGTGCGAAGGTTACTCCTAACGAATACAAATTGATCGAGCAGATGACAGCTCAAAACATGGAGCCGCGCAAAAATTTTCAAACGATAAGGAAGCAGTTTCCCGACAGTTTCCATGTTCAGAAAGACGTACAAAATGCAGTTCAGAAGATTAGGGCTGAACAGATTTACGAACTGACTCCCATGCAGTCCTTAGAAAACATCCTGATTACAAATGAATTTATTTACGACACACGGGAAGAACCCGAAACAGAGGTCGTTACAGAGATCTTCTTTATTCATCCATACTCGAGTGAAATGTGGCATGCGTTCCCGCACGTTTTGCTGATCGATTCCACGTACAAAACAAATGTATACAACATGCCATTTGTCCAGATAGTTGGTATGACGCCACCAACTATTCATTTTGTATCGCGCATGTCGTTATCTGCAAAGAACGTAGTGATAACTTTGTATGGGTGCTTGAGAGGATCGGGTCAATGTTGGATGAATGTATGGAGCCACGTGTGATTGTAACGGATAGAGACCTGGCCCTAATTAACGCATGTGCTAAAGTTTTTCCAAACGCCTCTTGGTATCTTTGCAGGTTTCACATACAACAAAATATTTGTAAGCACTGCAAGAGCGCCTTCACAGAAGAAGACTGGAAAAAAAATTTGTTATTCTGGGCGACATTGTGTTAGTCTCCATCAATACCTATATACGAGTACAACTTACGCAACATGCAAAAGTGACTTGTGGAGTGCAAACGTTCAAGTAAGTTTTTGTAATAAAATATGACTTACCTATGTACATTTAATAAATTAATACTTTTTAGGGGTGTTTACGTACGTGTATGATAACTGGCTGAAAGATTACAAGGAAATGTTTGTCTTTGCGTGGACTGATCAGAGTCCCAATTTGGGGCAGTGTACCACAAACAGAGTTGAGAGTCAACACGTCAATTTAAAGAGACGCCCAAGATAGGAGCTCGCTGGACCGTATAGTAGGTTGTGTCAAGGATATAGTTGAAACACAATACGGTGAAATAAGGAGGAGCTTTCGAGAAAGCATCGAAAAAAGAATTAACCACCACAAAAACCCGTTATTTGACCACCTACGTGGAAAAGTTTCCCATACAACGCTTAACTTGTTGAGTGGAGAGCTACTTAGGAAACTAGACGTGTTGCAGTGCTTTCATTCATCTTGTGGTTGTCAGATGTGGTACAACTGTGGGTTGCCGTGTGCTTGTAGGCTGGAAAAGTACGTATGTGCAGGTAATACTTGCTAAACGTGAAACGACATGTGTTATATATGTCCTTAGTCATGTGACTTTAACAGTGCATTGTTTTAACCATGTAGAGCATCCGATTCAACTCGGAGACGTAGGCATCTTCTAGCAGAAGCTTAACTTTCAGCCATGTAAATTGATATCGGATGACGTTGACGTGATAGAAGAGCTCACTATTGTTCGACAATAGTTAGAGTCACACCCCTTGCTCAGAAAAAAAGCTTGTTGTCAAAGATTAAAGCGGTGTTGACTCCAACTAAATCTACCAAGAAACCACCGGTTGTCCAACAAACTATTCATGGCCGGCCAACAACAAAGCAAGCACAACATCGGTTTGACGATGCCCCGCCGTAATAGCTCGTACGTTCTGTCCCAGGGTTCCCAACAAAGTACATACAATGCCCCCGCCACAGCTTGTACGTTCCGTCCCAGGCCTCTCAAGAGTCGGTCATAAAGTCTCAAAAACCCAAAGCGGGGCGAAGCCATTCAACGACTTCTAAACAAAATGAGATTCGAGACGATAACGGTTTTCTGTTGATAGTGGGCGACGAGAATGTGTCAACCATTAAACGGCTTAAGTCTCTCCTTCTGACATTGTTTCACCCGTACATCTCGTGCATACAAGATATGAGGCCAGACGGTCATTGTGGGTTTTGGTCTGTGGCTGTGGGCTTAGGTATGGGAGAACGTTCATGGAGCCACATTCGAAAAGACCTTCTACATGAGATGGATCAGAATGCATCGATATGGGTGCTAGTATTTGAAGCATGGGAGGAAGGATATTTTAACACGCATCATCAAGGCCTAATTTGGGATTTAGTGGAGCGTTGTCCCCCACTCACTGGATGGACTTCCCCCAGGCAAGGCTTCTTATCGCACAAAGGTACGGTATCGTGGTTTACCTGTTAAGCATCGATGGTTGTTCCACCTTCTTCCCGATAATGAGTCCTCTGACGGGTCGAGAACCACGGATAATAATGCTTGCACATGTTAACAATAACCACTTCATACATATTAAGTTGGAAGGCCAATTTCCAATGCCGACAATAAACGACTATGGTTGACGCACCAAAGCCTTGCTGCAGAACAATGGTTATACATGTACACGCCTATAACACCTCGTAAAATCATATCCAATAATATAGTCACACATATCATTACTTTTATAATAAGTCTATTAAGTACTAATAAGGACTAAAGGTGTCAACATGATCAAACTAAGCCTCTGAGTGACCATTGGTGTCAACATGCATAAACTGACCCTCTGAGTGACCATTAGTGTCAACATGCATAAACTGAGCCTCTGAGTGACCATTAGTGTCAACACGCTTAAACTGAGCCTCTAAGTAACCATTAGTGTCAACATGCTTAAACTGAGTCTCTGAGTGACCATTAGTGTCAACATGCTTACACTGAGCCTCAGAGTGACCATCAGAATCAACATGCTTACACTGAGCCTCTGAGTGACCATTAGTGTCAACATGCTTAAACATAGCCTCTGAGTGACCATTAGTGTCAACATGCTTACCCTGAGCCTCTGAGTGACCATTTACGAAGTCTTAACTCTCATATGAGCCACTAGTTGGACGAGAGGGATTAATTATGTAAATATGTAAAAGTTGGACTATGGAGGGGTTAAAAGTGTCAACATGTTAATTTATACCTCTGAGTACCTTTTAAAGAATGAAGAGCTTGACAATGCCAGGCATACTATCGGGTATGCCAAATATTGGCTACGGAGGGCTAATTATGCTTATAAAGGTGTTTTAGAGGTTTAATAAGTTGAGGGGCTAAATGTGACAAAGTTTGAAAGTTCCCATGAGGCGCTCGTGGGCCGAGAGACATGAGCCTGGTCTCTCGCGGGCCGCCAGAGGCCTGTATCTGCCGAATTTTTGCTTGGCCTCCACACATGTTGCCAAGAAACCATTTGATTCGAAACCATGGACTTCCAAACTGCTATGCTACGTTTTAGGACACTTGTAGGCACCCTCTAACACCTGCTAACACCTGGCATCACCTCATTCAAGCTCTCCAACTGCACATTGGTTCACCATTTGAACTTGCACCTTTCTCATTATCATTCTATCTCCCTCTTCTAGAAGTTCCTAACTGAAAGGAGCAGCCAACTTAGTTCTATTTCATCCTAGGAACCACTTGTAAGTGTTCATTTCTCTTGCATTTTCTTTTATAGGCTTTTTATAGCCAAAAGTCAAGCATTTACAGAAAACGCTTTGACTTTCGGTTAAGACCATTAAGGTCCAGCCATTGTTCACAACGAACATGGCTAAGTGATCGTAATAAGGTAGGTGTTAATCCCTATTAAGGGCACCTCCTAAAGATCACGTTTGCTAGACCAATTGACGGGTCAAAGTTTTAATATTAAAAAGTCACACAGGCCAATTTTGAAAATATTATAATCTGAGTTTATATATGTTATGAAACATGTTTTAACACTTAAACAAGTTGGTAATAATTATTAGAACATGTGAGAACATGTTCAACTTGTCAATTTCAGTTCTAGGGTCGTTTCGCAACCGAAAGTCGCAAAGTTTGACTTTTGCTTTGACTTTCGATTCTGACCAGATTTAGATTAATTACCTACTGATCTAAGGTTGCATTATGATCGTAACATAATGTAGCATAACCCCATGAGTTTATATTACATGATCATAATTAGATCTGAGTTTATGCACAAGTTCCGTTATTATGCCAATTTTGACTAAAATGCCCTTTTTACATAAAATATGGTTTTAATCGATAACGAACTTGAAAATGAACTTCCAACTGATGTAATATCATAAGTAAGATTATTTGGGATGTTAAATCAGTTTATATACTGAATTTACATACAAGTCCTTGCATTATGTCGACAATTGATGATAAAGCCCTTATGGTGCATAAAACTATTTTAATCATACTTCTTTTACCAAACCTTTTTATCAACTAATGTGTTATATTAAATAACATATCTAAAATATATAAACATGGTCTTAGCATCAGTTTCATAAAATTTGCTCAAATCGTCATTTTTCGACATAAACGTCGTTTCGCGCATAATATGGTTTTAAACCATATTTATCAACCAAGACTTGTTACCTACTGATTTTAAAACTTGTTTAAAATATTTTTACAGTAGTACATAATATAAACTCAGAATCCCAAATAAATTATAAAACTATGTGTAAAATGACCAAAATGCCCATACGGTCCATAGTTTGGTCATAAATGATAAATTACACATATGATCAATATCTTACTGATATTATATCATAAATTGAATATTCTTCTAGAATACTTATGATCATAACATCAAAATATATTCAAGATCCTTTTATACTATATATAATTACCAAAACACCCTTATGAGGCATAATCTCATTTTAAAACCTTAACGGGCATGTAAGTTGATATCTTACTGATAATACAACTTATTTAAAATATAATGGCATATAGAACTTGTCTATGACTTATCTGGTTACCCGATATCGCTTATATGTGCACGGTAAGTAAATGTAACTAGTTTACGGAAATTAACCGAAATGGGTTTAACCTTATCATTTTAAGTCTCAAAATCCAGAATGCTTATGGTTTACCCATATTATACAAGTCATAGTACTTGCTGGGTTTAAACTAGATTAAGCGATGACCGGATAGAATTTAGTTTAAACCCAACAAGTACTATGACTTGTATAATATGGGTAAACAATTAACATTCTGGAATTTGAGATTAAAATGATAAGAACCCATTTCGGTTAATATTCGTAAACTAGTTACATATACTCAACCGTATGCATATAAGCGATATCGGGTAACCGGATAAGTCATGAACAAGTTCTATATGTCATTATACTTTAAATAAGTTGTAATATCAGGTAGGATATCAACTTATATGCCCGTTGAGGTTTTAAAAGAAACTACGTCTTATAAGGCGTTTTGGACCATTATATGTCGTATAAAAGGAACTTGCATGTATTCTGATGTTATGATCATACACATTCTGGAAAAATACTTAATTTGTGATATATTGTCAGTAAGAACTCACAAATAAGTGTGGTTTATGGTTTAAGACCAAATTATGCACCGAAAGGGCATTTTGGTCATTTAAAAGCATAGTTTACGATATTATACTAAAATTAGTTTATGATCAGAATATTAACATCATAATATGTTAATTACATTAACATATCAGCAGATAATTCATTTGCAAGTTCATTGTTGATTAAAATCTTGTTTTATGTAAAAAGGGCATTTTAGTCAAAGATTGACATTTTACGGAACTTGTGAATAAACTCAGATTATGATTATGATCATGTAATATAACCTCATAGGGTTATGCTACATTGTATTACAATTATAATGCGACCATAAGTCAGAAGTTTACTGATCTAAGTCGGGTCAGAATCGAAATCAAAGAAGAAGTCGGACTTTGCGACTTTCGGTTGCGAACCGACCCTAAGACTAAAATTGACGGATCGAACATGTTCCCACATGTTCTAATAATTATTACCAACTTGTTTAAGTGTCAAAAACATGTTTATAACATAGATAAATTCAGATTATAATATTTATAAAATCTGACCCGTTTGACTTTTTTTAAAAATTAACTTTGACCCGTCAGTAAACGTGATCCTTGGATGTGCCCCTTTAAGGGGTTAATACCTTCCTAATTACGATCACTTAACCATGTTCATTTTGAACAATGGCTGGACCATAATGGTCTTAACCGAAAGTCAAGGTATTTGTCGAAAATGCTTGACTTTTGGCAACTAAAAGCCTATAAAAAGAAAAGAGCAGAGATGGAACACTTACAAATGATCCAAGGGAAACTTAGAACTCAAAGGGAAGCTCCTAAATGGTCAGGAACTTCCAAGAGTGTAATAAGAGAGGAGAAGAGTGAATGAGCAAGGAAATAAGGTCAATTAGTGGGCTACTTATAGTGCAGGAGGATGTGTGAAGATGAAGCTAGGTGTTAGAGGTGTTGTAGGATCTTCACAAGTGTCTAGCAAGGTGTCAAGAGCTGCAAGAGTGTGGTAATTTGCAGGCTAGGTGGCATCTTGACATAAATTTGAGGTTTTGACACATTTAGTCCCTCAAGAATAGTTTTGTGGATTGTCATGAATTGTCCCTTGACTTATATTCAATGATATAATGATACAATTTGGTTTTTTCGTTCCACACGAGATGTATTGAAGAAGAGTATGAATAACCGTACGTCAACGGGTGTCATACTAGGTGTTCTTACGACTTATAAGTGTTTACTAGCTTAAATGTGAAAGATACGAATACTTATGGTTTCATGAGTTAAATCACCCAAGTTAGTAAGGTTAAAGGTTCGGTGAAGATGTGTGATACTCAAGAATGGTGAATCAAAAGATATCACCTTAACCGGGAGTCGTTCAGGTCGAAAAAAAATGACTTAGTTATGCAAGGGAAATGTAATAATAAAGTCTAGGGGCCTTTAGGTTATTCTTTGAAAGTTAAAATGGTGTAAAAGTGAAATTCTAGTGGCCACTGCCGGTGACCGTAGCTTACGGTTGGTTTAAAACCAAACCAGAAAGCCTGGACCGTAGCTACGGTCAGGTTTAAATTTTTTTTTTAGATTTTTTGATCGTTTAAGGAATTGAGTGGCTAACTGTGACAACCGGCAAAATAATGGTAAATTCCGTACAACTTAACAACTTGATTATACAATTTATTGCGTTCATATGACTTAATTAATGCATGATTAGGTCGCGTAAAGTCTAGCAATCATAGGACATGGTTAATTATGCCAAACACATTGTTACATTCTTCACATTGAGAGAAAACAACAAACTATGTCCAAATATGTTGGCAAAATGCTGAAAACACTATTCACCGGAACACACTATTCATGCCAGCAAGTTTCTGAAAACTGTCGGAACGAGCAATGAATGGTACGAAAGCATCTTATGGTTGAAATACAAATAAAAACCCCTAATTAGGGGCACTAAATGCAAAGACACTTTAACTTTCCGAAAAATACAAATAGATAGAATTCGCCCGAATCGCGCTAAAACATAACTAAGTAGATTGTCTGAAATGCCAAAATGCAACATTTTAAGTGTCGTAGGACTCGTAAATAATGTTATGCCCCCTAAATAAGCTTTGGGATATCAACAGAATATCCTAAACATAAACTCCCGGTGTTACACCACAACTTGTACACATTACCCAAATTCGAGCCGTTAGGCGAACAAATTATATTCCTACCATCAAATTGCCAAACTAAAAAGCTAGCGAACTAGTTAGTCATATTTTGGAGTCGTAAATGCCTTAAATAAGCGTCATGGCATCAATGGTGAAATAAAACCATGGATCCCGGTATAATATAGCGTCTTTTGTATAACACCCGATATCAAACCGACGAGCGAACTAGTGACATTTTTACCATCCAAAATCAACACCCACTAAACTAGTGAACTAGTTAAACTTTATTTAAAACCCTAACTACCATTGATACCCTAATTAATCCCTAATTAACGTAATGGCTAAAATATCTACAAGTTTAAAAATATGCACATGTTAAAAATTTTTTTTACATCTAACCCCCCATTCAAGAAGACGCTCAACAAGTGGGTCCCACCCACTTGTTTCATTGTTGAAAAATGGAGGATTCAAGCATGGTAGAAGATCTTGCAAATGGCTTGAACTTAAGCCTATTTAACCTAACATCATCATCATCACCTTTTCTATCATTTTTCAACTTTCAAAAATCAAGAAGCACCATCTCCTTTACCTTCCATTTTCAGCAGCCCCAAGCCCCTACAAACCTTCATTTTTGATCCACAAAACCCACCAAAATAAGCTTATGAAAAACACCCTAAGACACCTCAAGAAAGGAGCAAGCATGGAGGACTTTTAGAGCTTCATTCGGAGCTTAATCTCTTCTTAATTTTCATCATAACCATATCAAAGTTGTAAGATCATTTCTCACCATTTTCAAGCTTGTTATAATATGTAGATTAGTAAAGTACATGTTGATCATCTTAAATCTTAAAGAAAATAAAAGCTTAAACCCTAATCATAACATAAAAAGTCTACTAATGTGATATATTTTGTGCTGATCATGTTGCTTAGTGATAGTTAGCTTATATATTCTTGGTGATTATGTTAAAGTAGGTTGTTTAAGTATGTGATCTTGTATGATTAAGAACAAAAAATGATGATTAAAACATATTAATGTTTGAATCAAGACAAGATCATCCATCCCATGACCCATGAACTTTACTACAAAAATAAAAGTGATTTTTAACATTTTATAACTTTCATTCAAATTAAAAATCATGATTTACACAAAGATAGTTTTAGAAGTGTGTTATTCAAAGTTGTTTAAATATAAGAACAAGATTAGTGTGCTAAATGTCACACCCCCGTGTAATCCCTTTCGCATCAGTGCGGGGCATGATCCGAATGGCATCTTCATCACACAGCGGAAGCAGACGGGATGGCTAAGGTTTCTAATAAGTGAACGCCAGCTAACTGCTCGAATCCCCATGGTTCCACTATTCCAACCGTGCCACACTTGTAATTATAACCTGAGAAAGAACATGCGAAAAAATCAATATAAAGTTGGCGAGTTCATAGTTTGTTTGTTTTTGTTTTCAAATGAGTCATAAAACATTTGAAAGTCTTGCATTCGAAAACCGGTTTGGGGAACATAGTATCCCAAAGCATTTGAAATGTCATGTCTGTATAACAGTATTTAAATGTTTTCCATGTTGTTTGCAAATCCATGCATATAACTGTGATTTTTATAAACCAGTGATAAAATGTTTTCTGTTATCTTTGTAAACCGGTGTTGAAATCGTAGTATGTAGTTTTCCTATGGAATCTAAGGATCAATCAGTGTGTAGCTAATACACTGACCTATGTGCCATAAGTAAGTAACCAAACCGAGACTTCTTTGACATTTTGGGATCACAAAAGCACTCCTAACCGGTTACCTTACAAGGAGTGGAGCGTGTCTCAAACTCGATAGATCTATACCTTTTGCACCTTGGTCACTACGTGATTAATGGTTACTATTGTTATCTTCCTACTTACGCACAGTGATCTGTTATAATCTAATCCCATAGCTACATACCAATTGTTATAAATCTGTGTTATTGGGCTAGCCCATGTTTTCTTGTCATTGGGCCTAGCCCATGTTTTCTTGTCATTGGTCCTAGCCCATGATATAAACAAAATTGGGGCCTCGCCCCTAGTTGTGACTATGACAATCCCGTCACTAGTCATAAAACTCATGCATGTTTCGAAAAGCTTTGTATAGCTTGTTAAAATCGGTAAGTTTAACATAAACCTTTCGTAAACCATTTGAGTTTGTTGAAATCTGTTTATAACATGATTTAGAAATATATGATTTTCGTTCATCGAAACATTTTATGCTTTCGCAAAACTTGCATGTCTTTCCACCACCGAAAACATTTATAAAAATGTAAAACGGTAAAAAGTGGGGGTTATGAACTCACCTTGATGTCCTTGTGCAAAGCTAGCTTAATGTGATTTCCATAGTGTTGTCTCCACAACTTGACTTGCTAGCATGCAATCTAAGGTATTCCTAAAACGGAATAACTTGTAAGTTTCTAAGAATGACGTAGCTATACTACGTGATACCGAGCTCTACCGAATCGTTACTCATACGATTCTATGAATGTGTTATTGTCTTAACTCGGTTAACCAACCTATGGTTTTCTTAGAAATGTCTTAGTTTTCGAGCGACTTGAAATATATGTTTACATATAAGTATAACTAAATTTAATGAAATCATATTTAGTCGTTATGTACGTCGACGGAAAATTGTACGACTCTTTGTAGTTTTCGTAAGATATAAAGTATATATACTCGAAAATTTATCCGTATAGGTAATACATTTCGTATTCGCGCGATAGTCTTGCGGTATTGTGTCGTACCTCGTTGAAGCGTTTGAATCGATTATAATCAATATATTATTGTTACAAAATCCTTCGAAAGTATTCGCGCGATAGTCTTGCGGTATTGTGTCGTACCTCGTTGAAGCGTTTGAATCGATTATAATCAATATATTATTGTTATAAAATCCTTCAAAAGTATTCGCAAGCGTTCGCGTCGTCGACGTTTGTAATAAATATAACTATATTTATTTTATAAAAGTATTCAAATCTCGACATTCGACTATATATAATTATATTTTTGTTATACGATTTCCGAATTCGTTCGTTTGAAATAACGCGTACCTTGTATTCGTCTTGTAAAAGTTTGCCGTTTCGAAATAAGTATAAACAATATACTTATTTTTATATCGTTCGAATAATTTATCGATGCTTGAAATTTAGTTTCTAAGTTTCAACGTTGAAGTAATATAAATAATTATATTCGCTTTGAAATTGATTGTCGAAACTTGTTGTCTCGTAGTCGCGCGCGTTGAAATGTTATCGTATTGACTCGTAAGTGTTGTTAAGATAAACGTACGTATTTATTTTATAACAATCGTTTGAATCAGACGTTTTATCCTTGAAAATATAACACGTTTCGTTTTATGGATTTTACGAAAATCGGCCAGAGTTTCCTCTGTTTTCGGACGATCCCGACAATACTAGTTGTCGATTTATTTATCAAAACACAATATCAATCAATGTACGCAACAATATATATTACTTTTCGTCGTGTTCAAATATAACTTTTGCCAATAATAATTTTTTTTATATATTTAACTAACGTCGGCTCGATTTTAACTAATGATTATCCAAAGGTAGCGTACTCGACTTAATTGTTATTTTTAACTCTTTGGCGATAATTATTTGTTTACGGTTCGGTTTTGAGCTCGGTTTCGTGCGCTAATTAGTAATAATAATTATAAACTAATATAATTAAATTTCGTGTCGTAATTAATTTTTACCAAGTCTCAGGTTGACCCGTTGACCGGGTTTGACTGGATTGACTCGTGTTGACTAGGTTTGACCAGTTGACCACGTTGACTTTTGTTGGCCGAACCGAACATCGAACCTGAAACAAACACTTCAATGTTTAAACTGAACCCAAATCGAAACGAAACTGAAATATTGAAAACTGTTTCGAACTTGAACCGGTCGAACCGAGTCGAACCCGAAACATGAACCATGACGTGAGCCAAAACTGATCTGAACCGAGACTGGTTCGACTCGAATCCGAGCCGAAGGTGAACCGAAACAACCAAAATCCTAAACCAACCAAAACTGAGCGGTTAACCTATTGAACCTGAGCCGCCGCCGAAAAAACCACCTCTACCGCCGCCGCTGACACCGGCAGTTACCACCGATGGAGCGCCGGCGGTACCTTGACCCAACCCCCAACCCAAACCCGAGAACAACACCATCGTCGCTACTGCGGATGTCGCGGCGACTGCCGCCGTTCGAACCTAACAATCGAGCCGCAAAAAACCCGCCGGAGACGTCACAATCGCGCCTTCTCCCTCCGCAGCTCTCTCTCTCTACGCTCACTCTCTCTCTCTCTCTTCGGTATGTATGCGGGTGTGTGTTGTGTGGGTATAGGAGACGAGGGAAAGAGGTGGGTTATTGTGGGTGGTGTGGCTACCGGAGAAGAAGAGGGATGTCGCAGGTGGGGTGTGCGGCCGGAAAACCGACCGGAGTCGACCGGCTTCGCCAGACTCCGGCGATCGGAGCAGAGGAGAGAAAGAGGCAGAGAGTTGTGTGCTAGGGTTTTGATCTTGAAGAAATGAGAGATTTTAGGGTAAGGGTCGTTTATATACTAGGGTTTCTTTAAATGGGTTGGGCCCAAGGCCCGTTAATCATGTTCAAGCCCAATACGTATCCAAAGCCGTTTTCGAAATCCGAAAGTCGTATAATATTTATTTGGAGCTGAGAGTGCTTAAAATTTTATCGGAGGTCGGGTTTTGTCGTGTAATCCGTTCATTGCGTTAAAAATCGCGTAGTGGCCCTGTTTGTTGTTTCTGATTCGTTTTTTGTTCTGGTTTCAACCGCGAGTATCAAAATTTGAAAACGAAGCCAAATATATCATATTATATTAATATTTAGACATAAATCGAGTCCGTTGCTTCCGTTTTTGTTGTCGGTGCGTCTCGATTTTCGCGTAACTTCCGCGTTGCACTTTGCGACGTTCAACGATCCAAATTTTTCGCATAATCATAACCGTATGATAATTACAAGTATAAATTCGTATTTTTAGCCGTTGTCAGTATTTGTTCGGCATCAGTTCGCTTATTGTTCAATTTCGCGTTTAGTGTCTTCGATTATCGCCAATTCGCGTAACGTGAACCAAGTAGACGTTCATAGGCCTTCCAAAGGCCTGATCGAGTTAATTTGTGTCTAATTACGTTGTTTATGACGATATTACTGTTCGTTATGCGGTTAATTACTACCGGAAAACGCCGGTTGTCACACTAAATATGATGGTTTAAATGATTTTACTAAATGATGTAAAAGTGTCACCATATATATCTTAAAAGTGTGACTATAAAAATATATAAAGTTCATGGAGCATGAGCATATTCATGTGCAAATTATACATGCAAGTTGATAGTTAGAAACTTGATTGGAAATTGATTGAGATTAAGGAAGTTAAACATGCTTAAAATACGTTTTAAAAACATGGAAAACACCATAGTTTAGGGGAAACTATGGCGAAATTTTTCTAAAATTTAATCACGATTTAAGTACAATTAACAGGGTGATTAATGGGACTAAACGCGATTAGTGACCTTAATCGGTAATTAAGAAAGTTTAATAAAAAAGGTTAAGCCCTAATCTTACAAGAACATTTATGAACACTTATATTTATTTATAAGTTAAAAGGAGTTTGTAAAACGGAGAAATGGATATTTTATAAGTATAAAAATATTCTTAAATAAATATATATATGTTTAAAATATACCAACTTATGTGTGTAAATACTTGTGTACAAAATATGTGTACGTATTAGAAGTTAGGAAGAATACTAACTAAATACAAATACACTACGCAAACAATCTCCAAATACGCGACGACGAACGAGTGTAAAAACACTTAAGGAACTAAATACATGAACAAAGTTATAATACACTTTGGCACGAGACACGGACGACAAACAACCAGACATCGGGCAAATGTCGCATAACCTTATATTACGGATAAAATATATATACATAAAACCAAAAGCCGACATGAATTATTAGATAAACGACCCAACGAAGTAAATGCGTAGCTAACCGCAACGGTCGCCTCATCATTACAACACGGAAAGGATACCTATCACGGGCAATGCTTGGGCGTTTTGACAAGAAAATATATAACAATAAGTTCTACGACGAACTCTAAAAATAATATACTTTTGGTTAAAAATCTACATATATCCCAACACTTCGAATTTCGGAAAGTATAAAACGAAGAGTCACAAATTATACCATGTAAAAGTATATACGTATAAAATACGCCTATGGTAAAACAAGTATACTTGGATTTGTAATGGGCTAGTAAAAGCCCACTAATAATATATATATATATATATATATATATAATAAATTGGGCTAGGCCTACTAATATATAAAATAGGCTAAGAACCAATCTAAAATATATAACTTTGGGCTAGGCCCATTAACATGTCAAATGGACTAAGCCCAACATCATATAATACATTAGTCTAAGCCCACTTACATAACTTTATTGGGCTATCCATACACAATTCATCTGGGCTAGGCCCATATACGCAAAAAAAATACCAAATAATACGGTATACAAATACGTATAAATACAGTATAAATACCAAATAATACGGTATACTAATACGTATAAATACGGTATAAACACCAAATAATACGGTATACAAAATATCGTATAAATACGGTATAAATACCTAATAATACAGTATACAAATACCTATAAATACAGTATAAATACAATATAAATACAATATAAAATACGTATAAATACGGTATAAAAATACGTAAGTACATATCGAGGTACTCACATACAATTGTTAAGGTATATTCACGCAAAGAATAGTGTACAAATACATCAACGTACTTACGATGATAAAAGTAAATAATTTTAACACTTATAATTATAAAAGGCATACAACATGAGGAACAAATGCTCATACTTAAGCCGAACATGTCGTTACGAATGAACGAGGTTCATTAAACTCAATATATATATATATATATATATATATATATATATATATATATATATATATATATATATATATAATATATTCGGAGAACATATATATAACACACATAACGAACGTAAGCCGTGCGAGGCACGGGGCCTCTCATTGGCTAGGCCCACTCATACCGTGTGGATCACGAAGACTTAAAATGGGTTAGGCCCATTCTCACTTGTGCGAGGCACAAAGACTCTTAAGGGCTAGGACCACTTATACTCGTGCAAGGCACAAAGGCTCACGAAGGGCAAGGCCCGTTTGTACACTTGATGAATACAAAATATATATAAAGAATTGTATATATATTAAAACAAAAATACGAAACAAATGCCAACATATTTAAAATACGTAAGGGACCCAAACACTTAACTTATACAATAACGTTCAAGATGAACAACGTGTATGTATTTAATGGTAACTCAAGTGTCTAATGAGTTAGAGCACTTGTAGGTTGATACGCTCTTGGGATGCCCGATTCGCTAGCATATATTCACGGACGCAAATCAGTGAGTTCATGTCCCCCTTTTCTCTTAAATGTTTTCGGTTTATAACTCTCAGGGGGAATACATGTTTTCGATGGTATGGTTTAGCTATGGAATGGAATATTAGATCATGTGCGAATAGGGTCTCTCTTAAGTGCCATTAATCTTTTATAAGACCGAGGAACAAGAGTGGTGGATCTATTGGGTGTAGCAAGCCCCACTCATGGGTCCTTGTGTGGCCGCATGTAGTGCTTTTGTTGTCCCAGCCGGGTGGACCGGAAGAAATCGTCTAGGGTTGAGTACTTCCTATGTCGGCACGCATATTGATGTTTAAATCAAAGGTGCAACAACAGCAAGAAACCACTGCTAGCACTGTTGAAACATCCGAAACAACTTTGGGAAAAGCGATTGATGAGATCCTAAACCAAGAAGCTGAAAGGATTGCTGTTGAAAAGCAGAAGAGACAAGATACACTTGAAGCTAAAGCTTTAATGCTCATAGAAGAAGAAAAAGACAAACAGTTGGAAATAGAAAATGTTGGTACTTCAAGAAAAAGAAAGTCTGTAAGAAAAGCAAGACAACCAATTGTCATCTCTTCTATAACAACTGCTGAAGCTACTACTGTTATATCCTCTGTCCATACAACCCCAACAGATGTTAGGACAGATGTTGACAGCAGATGCTGGAACAACAGATGTTCCAACAGATGTTACTCAAACCACTGCTCTACTCATATTTCAACATTAACCGAACCATTATCCACACCACCTCGAATTCCAGTACATCCACCATCACCCAAAATAAAATTCCAACGGAAAAGGAAAACTTTTGTTATTGATGATGATGATGAAGAGAGTCAATCACCACTCCCTGTATCATCACAATCCACTTCACAACCATCCTCATCACTGCCATATCCTGAATCCCATTTCCAACCATGCACCTATCATCCTTATTTCTTCCAATGGGTGCTCTATACCCTCTAGAACTTTTTACTGTTAAATGAGAGATAGAGGCTTTTTTCAAGATAGAGGATCCAAAACAAAGAGAATTTCCATCTCTTCTAGGGTATCGAAAGCCTAAGAATCTAGATGAATATCTAAAGTTAAAGGATAGACAAGCTTAGACCATAGCAAAAGAAAAATCAAGGGGTAAGGATGACAGGGCTCTACAAATATCCTTGCAATTTCAATTAAGCAAAGTGAGAAGTATTAAAGAATTTGCTAAGGATTTGAGTAAGTCCTTGTCTGAAAATCCAACCACTGATGATCCTGAATTGAAAGAAGACTACCTTGATCATATCATGAAGCACAAGCCTTACAAAGCAACAAAGGCTCAATTCAAAGATTGGTCGGCAAATGAGCTAAAAGAAGAGATTGAAAGAATCCATACCATGCTCAAAGAACCTTCAAAGAGGCCTACTCCTCCTGTTTGGAAAAAAGGCTAAGGTTGAAAGCCAAGACCATGCTCTAAAAATCAAAAGAATGAAAGCCGAACTTGTTAGTGTTCAATATGGAACAACAAGGCAAATGGCTAGGTGGTCAGAATCAAAAGTGGTAGATACCTATAGAAGATTGGAAGAGCTAAGAAAGAAAGATCCTTCTGTCCTAAGAAAGCCTGTATATTCTCAAACAACCACTGCTCCTCAACAGACCCATGCTCCTAAAAGATCATCTTCCACATCTGTCTTATCAACAATTACCTTAAATCAAGCAAAGAGGCAAAAGTAGATGGAAGAAGAGAATCAAAGGTTGCATGAAGAATTAAGAAAAGAGGGAATTAAAATTCAAATTTTGTACCATACTGATGCTGTAAATGATAAGCTTATGGCTACACTTTCAAACACTTGTTAGCAGACCTATCTCACCAAACTCATCACAAATAACCCTACTCCCAAGAAAACCATCTGACTTAAAAATTCTAAAATGGAAGTCTTTCAAAGACACTCATGAATTGACACTACTCAGGTCAGATGGTAGAGCTCAAAAGATAAAAATGGAGGATGCATATGGTCTGGATGTAGCTGACCTCCAAGACTTGCTGAACTTTGAGCTTTAAAGGGATGTAGATGATATGATTGCCCTGGACTTTGATCTTCAATTCAAAGGACAAATAAGGGAATCATTGATGAGTAATAAAGATCAGTAATAAAGCTTTTGTTTTGGCATCATCTGTTCTAGGGGAAGATTGTTGGAATTGAATCCTACAAAAGAACAGATGATAGAAATCCAAAATATACTACAACTTCTGATCCTAATAATAATAATAATAATAATAATAATAATAATAATAATAATAATAATAATAATAATAATAATAATAATAATAATAATAATAATAGAACATCTGCTAGAGTCAAGCTCTACTGAAGACAAAATGCTAAAGGTCTGCCATAGCATTACACTTTTGAAGACTAAAGCTGAAGGTCTGCCAAGGTAAAGCTCTATTGAAGGCCAACAGAGGATGTCTGATCTGTGTTTACTATCAGTCTTTGTAACGTTTTAGTTATAGCAGTGGTTAGCTTAGCAGATGTTGTTAGTTTGTTAATATTGTTATATGTCACTTTCCTGCTGACATCATCATAAGATGCTCAGTGGTTAGAATTGTAAGATAAATAGAACAGCGCATGTACTGTTCTATTTGATCACTTTTCATCACTTATCAATCTAACATTTCTTCCTTACATTCTGTACGAACAAATCAGTGATCTTAGGCTGAGGGGGAGATTGTGAGTTATATGCAAGTAATTATAATTACGAAAGCATGACAATGAAAATAATCTCTCAATTGTTATGAACTAAAGTTCATCTTCCGCTGCATGTTCAACTGATTTATTATTTTTCATCGTTCATCTTTTGAACTTTCATAATAGTTTCAAACTCAGATGCTAATATCAAGTTTAAGCCAATTCAAGACCAAATTGATGTTGAAATCAATGCATGAATTAAGAATCCTTACCATCTAGTGCTAATAATCATGTGGTAAGTTGTAGAATTCAATTTGGTGATTTTGTATGAAGTGGGTTATGATCAATCTGTGAATTGATATGAAATTAAGCTGATTGTGTATTAGAATGACAAAATAGAACTTGTCTTGTGTATGATTTTGAGTAATTTCATGTTTTGAAATGAAACCTATTTGTGATGATGAAGATAACGACATAGGTGTGTCACCCATGTCCAACCTTGTGCAAATTTGATGAATTATGTAATGTGTGATGCATAATTGTTAGTTAGTAGACACATAGTATGAAATCTACTTGATGCATAATTGTGTTGATGAAATGAATGAAAGAAGTAGGAATGAAAGCATGAAATACTTGTACATTATGCTTGGATAGTAGTACGCACACCAAGTGTTTGATAAAATGTCTAAATGACAATAATATGTGAAATTGTATGCAAGTTGTGGGTAATTATGTATAGAAAGTAATAATTATGTAACTTTTGCAAACTAACATGTGAAGTATGTTTTAGATTGAGTTCATGTGGAAATTTTGAATTGTTAGTATGATGTGGTAGAAGCGTGCATTAGGATTTTCTACTCTATTCTTGAAGGTCTGGTACACCTTATGCGTTTAGTTGATTGTGTGGTAGGGATCAAGAGGTGAAAGTTGCATCATTGTATGACATGTATATTTATTAGTAAGGATAATGTTAGAACCATGGATAATGTTCAATTCGTTAATCTTGAATGATGTTATTAGTTGTAGAATTGTGAAATGACTAGTATGGAAGGGATTGATTATATTGTGTGTGACCTACGACATGGGTACGAAGTGCATATGGTATCATTAGTATGATCAACTATATTAAATGAATACATGATTGTACGTTGAAAATGTGTAGGTTAGACAGTTGACTTTTGAAAGTCAACAATGAAAGAATACCACACTTCAGCTTTTGGACACAATTGTGAAAACAGATAAATCATGTGGTGTGGTGTATAATGCCTTTGAGTTGTGTTGTGACAACCCGATTGTTTAGGTTAGTGTTTGCTTACGACTTTTACGCTAAGTTCGTTATGCGATATATATTTACACACGGCGGGTTTAATTAAAAAAACAAATAAATCGCAACCCAACCCATTTCCCCCACCCTTGCGGCCCAATCACCCAGCCCAACCACCCAACCCAACCACCCAGCCCAACAAACAAACCCTTGTTTCTGATTACATGTACGTATGTATGCATGTATTGTTTTTTTTAAAACCCTAAAACCTAATTTGGAGCTACCAACGGCAGACGAAGGCACACCCCTCCCCCCACGTCAACACACCCACATCTCGCCACACACTCTCTCTATCTCTCTCTCTCGGCTCCTCTCCCTCTTTGATTTCGGTCGACTAGCATCAGCAGGCTCACCCAGGTATCTTGCTTTAATTCTAGATTTGTTATATATATGCAACGTGAACGTGATTTATGCGTAGAATCATGAACGGCTAGTGATCCGTTAAGTATAAAGGTTATAATCGTGTGACTCCTTGATTTGGTTATATGTTATGTGTCGATATATAATCTTGATACGTATTTTTGTTGCATAGATGAATATATATATTCCAAAGACATGATTATTATGTGAAGGTATAGGTAGTCTCTTAATGTATTTGTGATCATAGCACTTGGTGGTTTCGTGTTGCATGTCGGTTATGCATAAGGGATACTTGTACGTGTTTAGGGTTATTTCAAACGCATGATCTCGTGGATGGTTAATTAATACGGGTAGGTGTTATGAGGAGTATGACAGATGACTGGTATAAACTAGTGTTGTTAGGTTATGTGATCGCTAAACATGTTAACAGAACCACTAGAACTTGCGTTTAAAAAGTTAAAAGCCGAAAACAGATAGCTGTTGAATGTTTACAGCCGACTTCAGCGAGCTGTAAACAGGTCAAAACTTAATGAAAATGCAATTTTCTGAAGCCTATAATGAACCTCTCTAAAGTAGGATTCAAACCTTGTTTGAGCAGTTAAAACATGTAATCCTTTTAGTGGTCATGGCTGCAATTTTCTGCAGAATTTGTGTATGGTGTTTTTCGTCGTAACTTGGTGAATAATTTAAACTAAGTTATAAAGTTTATACAGTAGCTGGTCCTAGGTGTCTTTACAAATCTCCAACTGGAATTATGTCAATCAGATAACCAAGAATTATTAAATTATTTTTTTCATGAGCTGCAGTCAGAAAGTGACGAATCTGACTGCTGCTTAGTAAATGAATTTTTTAAATTATTGGTAAAGAGTTAGGCCCTGAGATTTATACACAAGGTCAACCCCTACGGGTGGAACGTCACTTTAAAAGATCCTAATTTTTGCAGTAGTGTAGGTGGGGTAAACAGGTCTCTTAAAACTGCCTATTTTCAGAATGTATGTTATGCATGAATTGTGAGTGTATAGGAACCAAATATGCTACTTCTAGTAACCGTGCTTTTGTGATAGTTGTGTAAATGACGCATAGCATATCTCGGGAAGGTTTTAAACCATGTATAACACTTGGTGACAAGACTGATGTGTGATTGCTTGTTTTCATGATTAAGTGTTAGATACGTGTAGGGCTTTTATGGTTTACTTAAACCACCACTAACAAACCGTGGTAACTATGATAGGGCGTGGTTGATCGTCCAAGATTGCAAACACCTAATCTTAATCTTACCGAGCAATTCGAATGTGAGTTCACGGTCCCTAATCTAAACATTTTGAAATCAGGGAAGGTAACACGATCACATTACGGTAATGTAATGCCTATCCGTTATAAGATTATAACGCCTTTATTTAATTGAACATTGTTATATTGTTATGGTCACAAAGTAGCCTTATCATGTAAAGTCCTTGTAACCTCGGACCGTTAGTATTGGGAATAATAGCGGGGAATTTTGAGTAGTACTACTGGGCCCGACAAGCCCCACCCGAGCTAGTCGCGCTACCTAGACCGGTAATGGTCACCGGGTCTAGAATTAGCCTAACTTACCGGCATGGTCAGTGATAGACCTGGTAACCAAAGGAAACAACAATCAGCTTCGGTTTCGAACTCTTTCGTGATGTAAAACGGGTTAGCTACCTAAAATTGTAACAATAGTATATTAAATACTATAAATTACTATTCAGGCTGAATAGTGGGAAACTTGTGTAAATGAGACATGTTATAATTGTGAACTGATTGTGTGAACTCACTCATCTTAATTGACTGACACTTGTTTCTTACGTGTTCTCTCCAGGTCGCTAAGGTACTTGCCACGATTAGGTGCACTGCATGGCGTCAAAAACATTTTTGTTTCGTAATGTTGCCTCTTCATATTTGTTCCCTTTGGGTCAGGCGTTTGTTTTGGCGCATGTTTTACAGTACATCTGTTACGTGTCCGCATTACTTTTGAACTGTTTGTCGTTGGGTAAAACTATTTCTTTTTCATATAGAGGTCTCTATATAACTGGTGTCTAGATCCTGGTTTGTCACGCGCTTAGCGTAAAACCCCGCAGGTGGACTTTGAGGGTGTGACAGAATGGTACCAGAGCCACCGGTTGTAGAGAATTAGGTTTGCATTGGTCGTAGACCTAAACTATAGCCACAGACACGCCACTAGAATCACCGACCCGAACACAACTACTTGACATTGTTTGTAGTGTGCTTCTTTATTTTATAGGCGTCTCATCATACTAACTTAACAGGCATGTCGTCATTCTCCATCTCATCTAACTACTACGCACCGGCACGAGGGGAGACCATCACCACCGCGCCGTGTGGAGACGTGAGTAGCAAAAAGAAAACGACTAGCACATGAGGTGGAAACATCATCTAAACTAACTACCCTCGACTACACGATCAGATTGGAAAAGTGTATCGAGGAATTGGAAAGGCAGGTTCGTGAGTTGAGGAAAGACTCGGAAGGACACCATAAGAGGGTCATGAATCTACGGATTAGGAAGGGCATTGATCGTTATGAAATCGAGGGACTGCAAGCGAACATGCAGGAAGCATATGCGAGAATTCATGACTTAGAGCATCCGGCACCACTACCCATACCAGCAGCACCTCCAGCTGAGCCCGAGCTAGAGGAGGACCCGGAAGAGGATCTTGCGGAAGAACCCTAGGAAGAGCCTGATGAAGAGCCAGGGGAAGATCCGGATGAGGCACCGGCTGACGAGGACCCGGACGCAGGAGACGGCGGTGTCGATGACTGACCCGCTCTCTACTCGTTTAATATATATATATTATTTCTTTCCTTTTCTTTTCTTTTCTTTCTTTCTTTGCCTTGCATGGACGAGTAATCTGATGTTTTAAATTTTAAATATTTGCTAAAATAATGTGTAGCGAGTTACAATTTATTTCAATTAGATATTTTTTTATGTTTCATGTGCTGAGATGTTACTTTACCCTAAATTGCATGTTTTGGAAACTTGTACAATGATTGTATGATACCTTGCCTCATAAGATTGTGTATGCCGAACAAAATGTCTCGCGGTGGCGGTCGTGGAAATATCACCATGACGCATGCGGAGTTGGCCGCACTGATTCAGGAACATGTTAACGGGGCAATCGCGGTGAATAACCAGCACCTCCAAAATAATCAGAAACCAACCTCGGAGGTAGCGCTTACCCAAACTCTTTAAGAAAATCTAAAGAAATGGCACTTTTATTGTTTTATCAATATATTTCTTTTCTTAACGAATCTTCTGAATTCTAATCTTAGGCGCAGGGTTTAACCCCTATAAGGCTTTCATAGACTACAAGCCAAGCAAATACACATGGATGGAAGGACCCATCGGATTGGTTCGGTGGATCGAGAAAGATGAATAAGTATTTGCAATGTGTAACTGTTTACCCGAGAATAGAGTGAAGTTTGTAGCCTCTACACTAGAAGACGGGGCACTGACTTGGTGTAACGGTCAAGTGCAAACCAGGGGTCTAGCTGCGGCCAATGCGATGGCATGGGATGATTTCAAGGATTTAGTCAGGGAAGAGTACTGTCCGAGAGACCGCATTCATCAGCTGGAACAAGATATGTGGAAGCACAAGATGCGGGGTTCAGAAATTGAAGTGTACACCTCAAAACAGTACGACCTAGTGTTTTTATGTCTAGAGATGGCTAGACATGTATACAAACAGACATAATTCTATCTGGGAGGATTGGTCCCTAAGATTCAGGGAATGGTGATGTCTAGCAACCCGACAGCGGTTCAACAGGCAGTGAGGCTGCGCACAAACTGACTGACAAGGCGGCCAAGCAGGGAAAACTGCCAAAAAGGGGCAAAACTGATGTTGCCCTGACAACAAAAGAAAATGGGAGGATGGTTCTTCCAAACAACAAACCTCTGGTCAGTCGCAACAGGGTCCCTAGAAAAGATTCAATAGCAACAACCGAGGCTACAACAACCAGTTGTCCAATAACAATAATAACTCTCAGAGCCGAAGTGGTTATTCGGGAAACAAACCAAGGTGTGGTAAGTGCAATCTCCACCACTATGGGCAGTGCGGTGGTAACCTTGTCAAAGGTGCGGTAAATATGGTCATGCTGCAAAGGATTGCCGGGGCGAAATCCAATCGAGACAAAATCTGAACCAGCAACGCGGGGTTACTAGAACATGCTACCAGTGTGGTAGCGAGGCGCATTTCAAGAAAGACTACCCTCAGCTTAACAAGGGGAACAACAGTGGCAGACGCCAAACCAGGGTGGCAATCACAATAGTGGTGGAGCCAAAGGACGTGTTTTCACCTTCGGAAAGGGCGAAGCAAGGGATGACTCTAACGTTGTAACCGGTAAGTTTTCGTTAAATAATCATTTTGCAAATGTGATATTTGATTTCGGTGCCGATAGAAGTTTCATATCAGAGTCATTTAGGAAACGGCTAGATGTTGCCCCTGTGTCGCTAGAAACCAACTATACCATAGAGTTAGCCAATGGTAAAATAGTAGAAGTAACCCACATTCTCAAGGGGTGCCAGCTCTCACTCGTTGGTAACACGCTCGACATAAATCTTATGCCAGCTATGTTGGGTAGTTTCGACGTAGGAATTGGCATGGACTGGTTGTCCAAAAATCGAACCGAAATTATTTGTCGCGAAAAGGTTATTCGCATCCCTCTTCCCTGTAGGTGAAACTCTATCCGTTCAGGGTGATCGAAGCGGTGTCGTCACGGATATCATTTCCTTCATGCAAGCACAGAAAACCTTGGCAAGAAAATTTTGGTAGCCATTCTTACTCTTATCTCAGAAACGTCAACGGGCGAGAGGAAAATCGAGGATATTCCAATCGTATGCGACTTCCCCGATGTCTTTCCTGAAGACTTGCCTGGTCTTCCACCTCATAGGCAAGTCAAATTCGAAATCCAATTGGCGAACCACGCGGCTCCAATCGCCAGAGCTCCTTACTATCTGAACTACAAGAACTATCCACTCAGCTACGTGAGTTACTAGATAAAGGTTTTATTCGTCCCAGCTGGTCACCATGGGTAGCTTCGGTACTATTTGTCAAGAAGAAAGATGGAACCTTTCGCATGTGTATCGACTACCGAGAGCTTAATAAAGTCACTATCAAGAATCGTTATCTGTTGCCTCGTATAGACGATCTTTTCGACCAACTTCAGGGATCAAGTTATGTCACACCCTCAATTTCCACTTGCGGAGTTTTACCGCGAGGCGTGTGAACAAACCAGAATCGGAAACACTAGTACGTCGAACGACTCTATATGATTTGATAATACGTTTTCCAAAAATCATTTGTTTAACAATTCATAGATTTTATATTGTCTTAGTTAGTTACCAATGTTTAGCGGAAGCATTAGTTTTTATGGTTGAGCGGAAGCATAGAATAAGTAGTGAAACGGGCGCCAACACAAACGCCAAAACAAATGAAAAACCCAAAACAATGTTTGTAAATGAGACTCGATAAAAGATGTCTTGATCAATGCAAGTGAGTGCACCTAGAGCTCCTAGCTTCCTGAGAAACATGTAAAGAAACAAGTGTCAACATTAAAGATGAGTGAGTTCACAGGTTTTCATAAATTCGTTTGTTCGGTTATGAGTTTGTTTCCCCCGTTATCCCTAACCCGGGATAACGATTTAGTTCCATTATTCACAACCCGGAATAATACCGATAGTTCCATTATTCCTTACCCGGAATAATACCGATAGTTCCATTATTCCTTAACCGGAATAATAATAATGTTGGTTCCATTATTCCAAACCCGGAATAATAAAGTTGTTGTTTCCATTATCCCTAACCCGGGATAATATAGTTGTTGTTTCCATTATCCCCAACCCGGGATAATATAGTTGATTCGTAATTAAGTTCAATGTTAACATATATAGGTAGCTAGCCTAAAGTTATGTCACGTAAGTGTTCACGATCGAAGCTGACTGTTGTGCCTCCGTGTTGCCAGGCCTGTCACTGACCATGGCGAAGTTAGGCCAAATTATTCACCCGTTGACCATACCCGGTCGGCTAGCGCGACTAGCTCGGATGGGGCTTGTCGGGCCCAGTAGTACTACTTATAATTTCCCCGCTATTTAAACCCAATACTAACGATCCGAGAGATTGTCGAGGACTTATGTGATATAGCTGCTTAGTGACCATAACGTTACATTAACATTAACTTAGTTACCGAATAGTTATGTGACGTTAAATTCGTATAACGTAAAGAGATTGAGTTTGAAGAGTGTATACATGTTTCTCCCCCTGTTGTTTAAAACCGGATAAAATTAGGGGCCGTGAACTCACCTTTAGTTGCTCGGTTAGTGTAGCAAAGAAGTCGTAAAGGATGGGACCGCTAATTGCATCCTAACAAACCAATTGATTTCAAGTCAGTGTGTGAACACACCAATACAAAATTCTACACATAATTTACGCACAAAGTGATTCACACAATCAAAATTCCTAACACTCAAACATGCATGCAAGTATGCTCATGTGAACATAGTAATCAAAACAATTTATCATGAACATAATCCAATCCATACAACACTTTGGTGCACACATTCACAAGTTATCAAGTTTCAGCTTACATACTCATAATTCGGCTGTTTTCTAGGATTTTTTATAAAATAGTTCCAACGTTCCAAAAATTCCAATTATTTTACAGCAGGTGACAATTATAACTGTATAAATTTATATAAAATTTTCAAGTCCTAATACTTTACCAATTAACCATAAATATTAATATGCTAGGCTGCAGTCAGATTCGTCGCTTTCTGACTGCAGTCCACGGAAGAATTTATTTAAAAATCACCGATCGTCCAATTAACAAAATTCCAGTGGGAGTTGCCCGGAATTTTCCATACCTAGATGCTGTACAAATTTCATGATTCGACTCCCTACAGATTATAAAATCAATCGTAAACAACTAACAAAATTTCAGGATTTCCACAGCTTTAGTCACTGAACTTAATTGGCCACTTAAAAATATCAAACGACTTCAGAAAAATATGAATCCAGTGCCATTAGATTCGTTATTCAAATCTCTACGTTTTAGACTTCAGAAAATCCGTTTTTCGACAACTAATGACCGAGTTACAGCCAGTTGAAGTCGGCTGTAACTATCATTCAGCAGCCTGTTTCTGCATTTTATCACAACTAATTCGCAAGAACCGTCGATACAATGAACCTAGGCGATCAAGAACTGATTTTTCCAATCATAGATCAATACATATAACATATCCATGCAAACCCTAATCAATATCTCTAGTCTTTATAAACAAAACACACTTGCAAACTATGAGTTCCGAAAACAATCATACATGCAAACTATGATAAATCAGCCGATTAACAACATAATCACTACATTCAAACACATATAATCCGAATATGATCTTGCAAACAGTTATAAATCCTAACCTTTAATAACGAGATCAATGAGCCGTGAGTGAGATGAGGAGCCGATGATCAAATAGAATCGCGACCGAGGATGAAGATGGCGAGGGCTGCTGCGACCGGGAGAAAAGAAAGGGGAAGGCTGTTGCGCGACCGAGAAGGTGAACAAGGCTGCCGTCGGCTTCTTAGATATTAGGGTTTTTGTGTTGTGAAGGAAGCATGCATGTGTTTGTATATATAGGCGCAAGAGATGAAGGGAATGGGTTGCGGTTTTGGGTTTGTTCTCGCGGCCGAAGGGACTTGGGTGGGTCGGTTTGGGTTTAAAACTTGGTTCACTCCTAGAGTCACAAGGAATCGAGGTTGATTCGTGTCGCGGTTCGGTTTGGTTCGTGTACATATTTACTATAAATATTTTATAACTAAAACAATCACGTAATCGAACATCACATATTCACCAACTCATAAATGTTCAATACACATAGCACATACTTCATTTGACAAGTTCGCTAAATTATCGTAACTATTTCGAGCGTGCAAATTCAAGTCTCCGAATTAATAACCGTGAAGTAGTGCGTTTAAGTTATCCGAAAAACCGGGATGTCACATTATCCCCATGTTGAAAGAATTTTCGTCCCGAAAATTGAGTAAACGCGGTTTAGAATGCAGCGTACATGTTTAGAGTGCCACGCACAAAGAGTTAGTTCGTTAACGATGGTATGCGAAGTTACAAGAAGTTCCCAAGTGCCATGCACAAAGATTCCCAAGTGCCATGCACAAGAATTTAGTTAACAATGGTACTCGAAAGTATGAGAAATTTCCAGGTTGTCACATCATCCCCATGTTGAAAGAATTTTCGTCCCGAAAATTTAGTTGTTGGTATCGTTAGTTTGCTGCTCAGCTGCAAAGAGGTGTGGGTATTTGCTTTTCATTTGGTCCTCTCTTTCCCACGTGAACTCCGGTCCACGCTTAGAGTCCCAACGAACCTTAACGATCGGAATCTTGCTGTGCCTTCGAGTCTTGATCTCACGATCCATGATCTCGATAGGCTGTTCCACAAAGTGCAGTTGTTCATCCACTTGAATCTCATCCAATGGAATAACTAGAGTTTCATCTGATAGACACTTCTTCAGATTTGACACGTGAAACACGTTGTGAACTCCACTGAGTTCGGCAGGAAGGTCTAATTGATAAGCTACGGGTCCAATACGTTTCAAGATCACAAACGGACCTATGTACCGTGGGTTTAGTTTGCCTCGTTTTCCAAAGCGGATTACACCCTTCCAGGGTGACACCTTTAGTAGGACGCGGTCGCCTACTTGAAATTCGAGCGGTTTGCGTCGTTGATCAGCGTAGCTTTTCTGTCGATCTCGTGCCGCCGCCATGCGGTTTCTGAGTTGTACAATCTTTTCAGTAGCCTCAAGTATCAACTCAGGGCCTGTAAGTTGGCTGTCACCGACTTCTGCCCAACAGACCGGTGATCTACATTTACGACCGTATAATGCTCAAACGGTGCTGCCGATATACTTGTATGGTAACTGTTGTTATACGAGACTTCCACTAAAGGCAGGTGGATTTCCCAACTATTTCCAAAGTCTACTACGCATGCCCTAAGCATGTCTTCCAAGGTCTGTATGGTCCTTTCGCTTTGACCATCAGTCTGAGGGTGATAGGCTGTGCTCATATCTAAGCGTGTTCCCAACGCTTTCTGAAGTGACTGCCAAAAGTTGGACGTGAAGCGAGCATCTCTGTCTGAGATGATGGACGTTGGCACTCCGTGCCGAGAAACTACTTCCTTAATGTAGATGCGAGTCAACTTCTCCATCTTATCTGTTTCTTTAATAGCTAGGAAGTGTGCGGACTTAGTTAAACGATCCACAATCACCCAGATGGTATCGCAACCACCCAAAGTTCGCGGGAGTTTAGTGATGAAGTCCATCGAGATCTGATCCCATTTCCACACTGGGATCTCAGGTTGTTGGAGTAGCCCCGATGGCTTTTGATACTCTACCTTGACTTTTGCACAAGTCAAACACTTACTCACGTAGGTGGCTATATCAGCTTTCATGTTGGGCCACCAATACGCAGCTTTAAGGTCTTGATACATCTTATCCGAACCAGGATGGACAGAGTATCGGGATTTGTGAGCTTCGTCCATGAATAGCTCTCTGAGGTTTCCGTAGAGAGGTACCCATATGCGATTCATGAAATACCGGGCTCCATTGGGTTTTACTTCCCAATCGCGTTCCATTTTTTCCACCGATTCAGCCTTGATCTTTTCTTCCTTAACTGCTTCTAACTGCGCGTTGCGTATCTGTTCGGGTAACCCCGAATGAATAGTGAGCTGTAGTGCTCGTACTCGACGAGGTTTCAAGTGTTCCTTCCTACTGAGGGCGTCAGCTACCACGTTAGCTTTACCCGGGTGATACCAAATGGCACACTCATAATCGTTTAAGAGTTCGACCCAGAGATGCTGCCGCATGTTCAACTCCTTCTGATCAAAGATGTGTTGGAGGCTCTTGTGGTCTGTAAAGATTGTGCACTTCGTTCCATATAGGTAGTGTCTCCAAATCTTAAGTGCAAACACTACTGCTCCCAATTCCAGGTCATGTGTTGTGTAGTTTTTCTCGTGAACCTTCAGTTGTCGGGACGCATACGCGATGACCTTATCGCGTTGCATGAGTACGCATCCCAACCCCTAAATGGAAGCATCACAATATACTACAAAGTCATCTGTCCCTTCCGGCAAGGACAGAATGGGTGCACTGCAAAGTTTCTGCTTTAGCAATTGAAATGCTGCTTCCTGCTTGTCACCCCACGCATACTTGATGCCTTTCTGGGTGAGGGTAGTAAGCGGTTGTGCGATCTTTGAAAATCCCTCGATGAAACGTCTGTAGTAACCAGCCAAACCCAAAAATTGGCGGATCTCTGTCGGTGTCCTGGGTGCTTCCCAGTTTTTGATAGCTTCAATCTTGGCAGGGTCGACGTGGATACCCTTTTCATTTACGATATGCCCGAGAAACTGAACTTCCCGAATCCAGAAATCACACTTCGAAAGCTTGGCATATAGTTTCTCCTGTTGAAGTAATCCTAGCAGTAATCGTAGATGTTCAGCATGCTCTTCTTCACTTTTAGAGTAGATGAGTATGTCATCGATGAACACAATGACAAACTTGTCGAGGTATGGTTTACACACACGGTTCATGAGGTCCATGAACACCGCGGGTGCGTTGGTGAGACCGAAGGGCATGACCAAGAACTCATAATGGCCATACCGAGTACGAAATGCCGTCTTAGCGATATCCTCCTCCCTGACGCGTAGCTGATGGTAACCGGACCGTAGATCAATCTTGGAATAGTAGCTTGACCCTTGGAGTTGGTCGAAGAGATCGTCGATGCGAGGTAACGGGTATCGGTTCTTGACAGTAACCTTGTTGAGTTCCCTGTAGTCGATGCACATGCGGAAGGTCCCGTCCTTCTTCTTGACAAAAAGGACTGGAGCTCCCCATGGCGAAGCGCTTGGTCGGATAAATCCTTTTTCTAACAGCTCCTGAAGTTGGGTAGACAGCTCCTACAGCTCGGCTGGAGCTAGGCGGTATGGGGCTTTGGCGATAGGAGTTGCATGGTTCGCCAATTCGATTTCAAACTCCAATTGTCGATGGGGTGGAAGACCAGGTAATTCCTCTGGGAATACATCGGAAAAATCACGGACGACAGGGATGTCTTCTATACATTTCTCGTCCTTAGGCTGTTCGGTAACCAGTGCGAGTAAAGCGAAGGAGTTCTTCCTCCGAAGATACTTCTGCGCTTGCATGTAAGAGATGATGTTTGTGATGGCGCCCGCCTTCTCGCCTTGCACCGTCAAGATTTCGTCGTTAGAGAGCGGAATACGGATAGATTTTTCGAAGCAGAGAACTTCAGCTCGGACGTCGGATAGCCAGTCCATTCCGACTACCACGTCAAAACTACCCAGGATAGTTGTCATCAGATCAATGGTAAAAGTGTGACCCGCGAGTTTGAGTTGACAGCCAGATACTATATGGGTCACGTCCACCGATTTACCATCGGCTAGTTCTATGATATAAGGGGTCTCTAAGGGTTTAGGCGTGAGATTTAGGTTCTTCCTAAAAGACTCAGATATAAAACTCCTATCCGCACCCGTATCAAAAAGCACAGTAGCAAAATGTTCATTAAGGGGAAACTTACCGGTGACCACGTTCGAGTCGTTTCTGGCCTCTCCGCGGCCCAATGTGAATGCGCGACCTTTGGCACCTCCGGTGCCACCATTTCCATTATTGTTGTTATTATTGTTGTTGTGGTTATTGTGGTTCTGGTTGTTCCCACCATTGTTGTTGTTGTTACGCAGTTGTGGGCAGTCTCTTTTGAAGTGGGCAGTGCTACCACACTGATAGCATCCCCGGTTAATACCCTGCTGCTGACCCTGGGGTTGATTTTGATTTTGTCGGGACATGATTTCCCCGCGACAATCCTTTGCCGCATGCCCCACTTTGCCACATCGTTGGCAGCGATTCCGGCACAAGGGCCGTGATGATGAAGATTACAGCGATTGCACTGCGGCTTTCGACCTACGTAGCCGCTTGCGTTCTGGTTGTTGTTGTTGTTGTTGTTGGCGGGCTGATTTTGGTGACCCCGGTGGCTGTTGTAATGGTTGAACCGTTTCTGGTTCCCCTGTTGTGGCTGGGATGACGAGGACTATCGAACAGACGAGTCTTCAAACTTTCTTTTATTATCAGGGGCAACTTCAGTTGTACCCCGAGCTGGCAACTTCTTTTGTTCCACCGCCTTATCGGTGAGTTTGTGCGCCAACCTGATTGCTTGATGCTCAGTTGTAGGGTTACTAGCCATTACCATACCCTGAATCTCCGGGACCAGACCCCCAAGGTAGAACTCGAGTCTTTTCTCCACAGTGTTGGCCAGATCGGGACACAGAAATACCAGGTCGTGATGTTTCGCTGTGTATGCTTCGATTTCAGATCCCACCATCTTGTGGTTCCATAATGTTTGCTCCAACTGTTGGACTCTGTCTCGCGGACAGTACTCTTCTTTGATTAGGGCCTTAAACTCGGCCCAGGCCATTGCATTTGCAGCAATAAGTCCACGCGTTTGGACTTGTGCATTCCACCAAGTTAGTGCCCCATCTTCCAATGTTGAGGCTGCATACTTGACCTTGTTGGCCTCCAGACAGTTGCACATTTCAAATACTGATTCAGATTTTTTCGATCCAGCGCACCAATCCTATGGGTCCTTCTGCCCACGTGAATTTGCTTGGCTTCGCGTCGAGGAACATCTTGTAGGGGTTAAGACCCCTCCTGCTGCTGGTGGGTTTTGAACATCTGCCAGAGCAGCATTCACGTGTTCTCGGATCATTGCGGCTAATTCTTAAGGCGTCATGTTGAGATTTCCGCGACGTCCAGTTGCCATTTTAGATCTAAGTAGAAAATAAATAGACTGAAGGAAAGTAAATAAAATAAGCGAGACGTGTCAGTCTTCTACGTCTCCATCCCCCAAATCGCTATCGTTGCCGTCATCCTCCGCGGTGTTTCCAGCTTCTACAGCTGGGTCTTCCTCCTCTGGATCCTCTACCGGCATTGGAGGGGCCGGTGCTGGTGCAGGTACTGGTGCAGGTGCCTGATTTTGTTCCAGTCCTTGAATTCTCCAGCTAGACTCAAGAACTCTGTCTTCTAGCCAGTCAGCCCTTAGCTGCTCAGCACGAAGGTCTCTGGCTAAGGTGTTACGAGCTATCTTACTCATATGCTGCTCTTCCTCGAGCGATCCAGTTTTACCTATCAATTGTCGTATCATCCATCCCTGTGCTAGGATGGTTTCATGCATTCTTTCTAGTTGTTCTTGTTGCGTTCTTATCATATCTCTAAGTAGGTCATTCCCTACTTCTACCGAGTTAACCGGTTCGACCGTCACAGCGATGGTCGGGCGTGAGGACGACTCCTCCCCTAGAGCGAGTCTTTTCCTAGCAGCTGAGCGTGTCTCCACGCCATAAGATGGTAAGGGTTCCACCATAGGTGCCTTTCCTGGCGCCCTTGGTTGCTTAAGTTTGTCGGATGATGATGAGGATGATGATGACATTGCCTTTAGGTTGTGTAGTTAGTTACGAGTTGCATTCGTTTCAATTATGCATTCATATTTCACATAACATAGTTGTGGTACATCACATAACAAGATATAACAGTTCGGTGCCAAACTAAGTCTAGTGTCGTGTAATCAGCTATAGTTTAGGTCTACTTCTAATGCAAACCTGGTTCTCTATAGCTAGTGGCTCTGATACCAATCTGTCACACCCTCAATTTCCACTTGCGGAGTTTTACCGCGAGGCGTGTGAACAAACCAGAATCTGAAATACTAGTACGTCGAACGACTCTATATGATTTGATAATACGTTTTCCAAAAATCATTTGTTTAACCATTCATCGTAGATTTTATATTGTCTTAGTTAGTTACCAATGTTTAGCGGAAGAATTAGTTTTTATGGTTGAGCGGAAGCATAGAATAAGTAGTGAAACGGGCGCCAACACAAAACGCCAAAACAAATGAAAAACCCAAAACAATGTTTGTAAATGAGACTCATAAAAGATGTATTGATCAATGCAAGTGAGTGCACCTAGAGCTCCTAGCGTCCTGAGAAACATGTAAAGAAACAAGTGTCAAATTAAAGATGAGTGAGTTCAACTAGGTTTTCATTAAATCGTTTTGTTCGGTTATTGAGTTTGTTTCCCCCGTTATCCCTAACCGGATACGATTTAGTTCCATTATTCACAACCCGGAATAATACCGATAGTTCCATTATTCCTTACCGGAATAATACGATAGTTCCATTATTCCTTAACCGTGAGATAATGATGGGTTCCATTATTCCAAACCCGGATAATAAAGTTTGTTGTTTCCATTATCCCTAACCCGGGATAATATAGTTGTTGTTTCCATTATCCCCAACCCGGATAATATAGTTGATTCAATTAAGTTCAATGTTAACATATATAGGTAGCTAGCCTAAAGTTATGTCACGAAGTGTTCGCGATCGAATGACTGTTGTGCCTCCGTGTTGCAGGCCTACACGACCATGGCGAAGTTAGGCCAAATTATTACCCGTTGACCAAACCGGTCGCTAGCGCGACTAGCTCGATGGGGCTTGTCGGGCCCAGTAGTACTACATATAATTTCCCCGCTATTAAACCAAACAACGTTCGAGAGATGTCGAGGACTTATGTGATATAGCTGCTTAGTGACCATAACGTTACATTAACATTAACTTAGTTACCAATAGTTATGTGACGTTAAATTCGTAAACGTAAAGAGATTGAGTTGAAGAGTGTATACATGTTTCTCCCCCTGTTGTTTAAAACCGGATAAAATTAGGGGCCGTGAACTCACCTTTAGTTGCTCGGTTAGTGTAGCAAAGAAGTCGTAAAGGATGGGACCGCTAATTGCGTCCTAACAAACCAATTGATTTCAAGTCAGTGTGTGAACACACCAATACAAAATTCTACACATAATTTACGCACAAAGTGATTCACACAATCAAAATTCCTAACACTCAAACATGCATGCAAGTATCCTCATGTGAACACAGTAATCAAAATAATTTATCATGAACATAATCCAATCCATACAACACTTTGGTGCACACATTCACAAGTTATCAAGTTTCAGCTTACATACTCATAATTCGGCTGTTTTCTAGGATTTTTTATAAAATAGTTCCAACGTTCCAAAAATTCCAATTATTTTACAGCAGGTGACAATTATACTGTAGAAATTTATATAAAATTTTCAAGTCCTAATACTTTACCAATTAACCATAAATATTAATATGCTAGGCTGCAGTCAGATTCGTTGCTTTCTAACTGCAGTCCACGGAAGAATTTATTTAAAAATCACCGATCGTCCAATTAACAAAATTCCAGTGGGAGTTGCCCGGAAATTTCCATACCTAGATGCTGTACAAATTTCATGATTCGACTCCCTACAGATTATAAAATCTAACTCGATAAACAACTAACAAAATTTCAGGATTTCCACAGCTTTAGTCACTGAATTTAATTGGCCACTTAAAAATATCAAACGACTTTAGAAAAATATGAATCCAGCGCCATTAGATTTGTTATTCAAATCTCTACGTTTTAGACTTCAGAAAATCCGTTTTTCGGCAACTAATGACCGAGTTACAGCCAGTTGAAGTCGGCTGTAACTATCATTCAGCAGCCTGTTTCTGCATTTTATCACAACTAATTCGCAAGAACCGTCGATACAATGAACCTAGGCGATCAAGAACTGATTTTTCCAATCATAGATCAATACATATAACATATCCATGCAAACCCTAATCAATATCTCTAGTCTTTATAAACAAAACACACTTGCAAACTATGAGTTCCGAAAACAATCATACATGCAAACTATGATAAATCAGCCGATTAACAACATAATCACTACATTCAAACACATATAATCCGAATATGATCTTGCAAACAGTTATAAATCCTAACCTTTAATAACGAGATCAATGAGCCGTGAGTGAGATGAGGAGCCGATGATCAAATAGAATCGCGACCGAGGATGAAGATGGCGAGGGCTGCTGCGACCGGGAGAAAAGAAAGGGGAAGGCTGTTGCGCGATCGAGAAGGTGAACAAGGCTGCCGTCGGCTTCTTAGATATTAGGGTTTTTGTGTTGTGAAGGAAGCATGCATGTGTTTGTATATATAGGCGAAAGAGATGAAGGGAATGGGTTGCGGTTTTGGGTTTGTTCTCACGGCCGAAGGGACTTGGGTGGGTCGGTTTGGGTTTAAAACTTGGTTCACTCCTAGAGTCACAAGGAATCGAGGTTGATTCGTGTCGCGGTTCGGTTTGGTTCGTGTACATATTTACTATAAATATTTTATAACTAAAACAATCACGTAATCGAACATCACATATTCACCAACTCATAAATGTTCAATACACATAGCACATACTTCATTTGACAAGTTCGCTAAATTATCGTAACTATTTCGAGCGTGCAAATTCAAGTCTCTGAATTAATAACCGTGAAGTAGTGCGTTTAAGTTATCCGAAAAACCGGGATGTCACAAGTTATTCCAAGATTGATCTAAGGTCAGGTTATCACCAGCTTCGTGTTAGGGAGGAAGACATCTCTAAGACCGCATTTCGCACTCGGTATGGCCATTATGAGTTCTTGGTCATGCCATTTGGTCTCACCAATGCACCCTCAGTATTCATGGATCTCATGAACCATGTGTGTAAACCGTATCTGATGGCACCAATGCACCCTAAAGGCTAAGTCGTTACGCAAGATGGAGCGTGATTGGGAAGTGAAATCTGATGGCACCAGATACTTCATGAACCGTATATGGGTTCCCCTCTACGAAAATTTGAGGGAACTCATAATGGATGAAGCCCACACATCTAGATACTTTATTCATCCAGGTTCGGGTAAGATGTATCAGGACCTCAAAACAACCTATTGGTGGCTGAACATGAAGGTGAAAATTACCACCTATGTGAGCAAGTGTCTAACTTGTTCGAAGGTTAAAGTTGAGTATCAAAAGCCGTCGGGGTTACTGCAGCAACCAGAGATCCCGTGTGGAAATGGGAACAAATTGCTATGGATTTCGTCACAGGGTTACCAAGAACACCTAGCGGGAACAATACCATCTGGGTAATCGTTGATCGATTGACTAAGTCGGCACATTTCTTAGCCATCAAGGAAACGGACAAGTTTAACACGCTAGCGGCGATCTATATGAAGGAAATAGTTGCCAGGCATGGGTGCCGGTGTCAATAATCTCCGACCGCGACCCATGATTCGCATCTCAAATGTGGCAATCAGCACAGAAAGCTCTAGGCTCACGTTTAGATATGAGTACTGCTTACCATCCTCAGACGGATGGTCAAAGTGAAGAACCATTTAGACCCATGAAGACATGCTTAGGGCATGTGGTATCGATTTTGGCAATAGTTGGGAGAGACACCTGCCATTAGTAGTATTTTTCTTATAACAACAACTAACACACAAGTATATAGGCGGTACCATTCGAGGCGTTGTATTGACGAAAATGTAGATCGCCTGTGTGTTGGGCGGAAGTTGGTGATAGCCAACTCACTGGTCTTGAGTTAATACTCGAGACTACCGAAAAGATAGTTCAAATCAGAAACCGCTTGACGGCAGCTCGCGATCGTCAAAAGAGTTATGCTGATCAATGTCGTACACCGCTGGTACTTCAGGTAGGCGATAGAGTCCTACGGAAAGTGTCGCCTTAGAAAGGGGTAATTCGCTTTGGAAAATGAGGCAAACTAAACCCGCGCTACGTAGGCCCGTTTGAAATCACGAAAAAGATTGGGCGAGTAGCGTATGAACTAAACCTTCCTGATGAGCTCAGCGGAGTTCACAATGTTTTTCACGTTTTAAATCTGAAGAAGTGTTTGGCAGATGAAACACTAGTCGTTCCATTGGAGGAGATCCACGGGGATGAACTACTACGGTTCATTGAAGAAACAATCGAGATCATGGACTAAGAGGTCAAAGTACGGAGGCATAGCAAAATACCAATTTTCAAGGTCCTTAGGAACTCTAAGCGTGGATCGGAGTACACGTGGGAAAGAGAGGACCAAATGAAAGACAAGTACCCTCACCTCTTTGCAACCAAACAGACGTGACAGAAACAGTAGAGATGTTTGCCATGAGGGCTTTGTTGACTTCTCCTTTAGCCTCGGCTATTTCCTCTGACCAGTCGTAATCTTCAACCACTAAAGTTTTTTGGTTATTTTCAGCAACACTATCACTCCCTTCAATAGCCACTGGCCTTCTTGTCTGATTAAGTTCAGCATTCTCATTCTTCAGCAAAGGGTATTCCTTCTTGAAATGACCCAGATTTTTGCAATTGTAACATCTCAACTTTGACTTGTCAAATCCCTCTTTTCCAAGAGCTAGCCTTTTTCCTGTTTTGTCTTGAAATTTCTTCAATCGAAGAGTGATCATTGCCATCTGCCACTTCAAGTCCATCTCCTCCATGTCATCAGGATCCACTTGATACATGTCCTCCGCAGCGAGAAAATCTCTTTTCAACTCTCCTGACATGAGAGCCACTTCAAGTCCATAGCTGCTCAAGAAGGTGTTAAATAGAGCGACATGTTCGGTGGATATTTTAAGTGCTTGAGCATCACTTGCCATGGTAGTCTTCTCGGTTGATGATGAGGCCTTTGCAGAGCTTGCGGAAGCATTGGGATAAGATTCGGCAGCACTTTGAGGATTCGATCCACAGGAGGTTATGGGAGCAAGAAACGCCATATTTTTGGGAGCAGAGCTTGCAGCAGCTGATTGAGTAAGTTTCTATGAATACCCTGTTTGGTTCATCTCTCTCTTGATAATATCCATTTCCAAGGCTTTCAGAGTGTTGATCAGTTCCGAGAGTGTGATAGGAGTTGTGCTGGTCAAGAAAGTTCTTTTAATCATCATACACTGAAGGCTCCATTCTTTAGGGAGTGAGTCTAGCAGCTTCTTGATGGATGCATAGTATGCAACAGGATTTCCCACTTTCTTCATTTTAGTCAGCACTCCCAGAAATCGACTGATGTGATCTGATAAGATTTCTCCACGAACACTTCCAAACATGTCGTACTCTTTCGGAACCATGTCTCTTTTGTTGTCCATGAGCTCCTTGTTTCCTTCATAGTGGTCAATAAGAGCCAACCACAATTTCTGAGCGGAGGTGTACTCTTCGAATAAGTTGTTGTCGTCCTTGGACAGGGCTATCGTAAGAGCGGCATGAGCCCTGCGGTCACATTGAATGGGAGTTCTGTCTTCTTTGGTGAACGTTGATGGATCTTTGTTGATCGTACAAATGTCGTCACGAATTATCATTGGAGCGTGTGAACCCACCGTGACGGACATCCATTGAGTATAGTCAGTATGCTCAAAGAAGGCTTTGATTCTGTTCTTCCAACTGCTGAAATCTTCAGATCCTTTCAACTTGGGAGGTCTTGTAGCTGTTCCTGTTTCAAATTCGGCTTGGGCAATTGGGTTGAGTTGATTGAGAGACATTTTGGTTGATCAGAGATTAAATACGCTGGGAAGTATTAAATCAGATGACAAATACGCTGTAATTGAATCAAATATGCTGCAATTGAATCAAATACGCTGCAATTGAATTAATTACGCTAAAGATCCCTGGCGACTTTATCCTGCGAAATTAGCTAAATCCGCTGGAACATGAAAAACAAACATAAGTTTAGCTAATTACGCCGATCACCGTGATAAAATCGCTAAGGATTTTTATCACTGACTTTGAAGTCGCCTTAGATTAAATATGCTGGCACTATTTCGCTGAAAATCAACAAATCCGTTGGTTAACCCGACGTATTTGTTAATTACGCGATCTTCAACAATAAAAACGTTGTATTCAAAGTTATCTATGCTGACTTCAACAATAAATACGCCCAAATGGGTTTAAGTACGAACAAAAACCCTCTAATCACCCAAAAACGACTCAAAATCCATGTTTCTTTGCACCAAAATGACCCAAATGTTTACCAAAACACTGATTAACAACAACCCAATGATTAAACAGACCAAATCAAGCCATTTTAAGTTCAAAAATTTGAAAAACCTTGAAACTATGAAAACTTTTGAAAAACCTTCAAAACTTGAAGAATCTTAACAAAAACTCAAACAATCAAGAGAACAAAGGCTCTGATACCAAATTGTGAGTCCCAAAACAGATTCGGATCACAGCGGTTGATTGTTATCACCCAAACAACTATAGATTAGTTGTTTGAATGTGTAAAAGTTAAGAAAAACCAAAGAATGAAGATGAAGATTCTTGTATGGATCAAACAACAAGTGTTGTATATAAAATCCCAAAAGATATGATCACTAAAAGCACCTGGATATTCGGATTAAGCACAAGAACAATAATTACAACACAAGAGCAATCACCAAAATTTGTCCAAGAAACTTGGACTAGGGTTTTCATTGATAAACATATATATACACATATGACTACCCAACGTATTTAATAAATGCGCTGGGATATTAAATACGCCGCTTCCTTACAAGTTTCACATATTACACTTTTGGCCCTTCTAGTTTTACTAACTATTACAAAACCAGCTCAAACTATTAAACTCAAGTATCAACGGTCTCAAAACGTCCTAACATAAACAATTTGGAGTTAGTAACATTATTTGGATTGCCTTTTTTGGTGGGTTCAATATATCTAGACATGTTAGTGGTTTAAATTTTAAAATCTTTTGATTAAATTCTTCCAGAATATTATAGTAATTTTAAATTTAAATTATATTTGACTTATTTTTAAATAAAGTCACCTGAAATAGAATTTGACTACATTATTTTTTATAATTACTAATTATCATAATTTTTAATAACATCTAATCAACGATTATTGGTTTCTATATAACTAATTAGATTCAGATTATTCAACAATCATTTTAAAAACATTTATTAGTTGTTACCATATATGATTTAAATCATTAAAATAATAGACACGAATTGACTTTTGAACTTTCCGTCTATTTTAGATGATTCTGTCCCTCAAAATGCTAGCGTTGATATGTTTTCTAATATAATTTTAATTATTAGAAGTTTGTTTTAAGAATATAGTAATATTCTTAAAAACATAAAAAAATGTGTTTTTAATATTTTTGGCTGATAATAATAACTAAATAGGAAGTATATTAAGATTCTTGACTGAGATGAATGTACCTTATAATATTAACCTTGATTTTGTAAAATATAAATCACTCAATGTACAATTTTGTTTGCCTTACATTGTTTTGACTTAGGTGGATCTATCTTGGATTATTTAACAGTTAAATAGAAGTTATAGCACAAATTTTCTATCTGTTGTCTTATCATTTCAAACTTAAATGGATCATTTAAATGAGGTAATAATGTGAATAACACTTTAGGATGCTTGCTTCAAGTTAAATTGTCTCTTAGGCAATACTGATGATGATACGAGAACAATGATAATTCGAAATTAGACTTTTAAACATTTTCCACACTTGAGCTCGATTACCGGCTTAAGCCATCTTTATTGTATCATTTCAGGTTGAGCACTACACACGTATGACACGGGGAACTCAGACAGCTCAGGCCCACTCTCTCAACCTGAGCGGTGTTGTGGCTCCCGGGTGTATCTGAGTCTCTTAATATATCCATGTGAGTTCACGTTACATATTATCTCTTTGCGTCTTCAAGACTTGTGGATTATTGTTCCACTTAATGACTTTAACTAACAAATCTGCAGTAATTTGTTTGCATGAAGTAAAATTGATATACAAAACAAGAGAACTTGAATAGCAACAAATCTAGAGATTAGTTGTATTTGTATATGTGAGTTTATATAATAAAGAAGAGAACAAATGAATTGTTACATCAGGTTTGATAATTAATATTGTAATGATAAGTTGTTAGAACTAAAGATATATTCATGATTGTTAATGTTTTATGATAACTTATGTTAATATATTTATATTTGTTTATTTTGTTAAGATCCAACAACATCTTCCAAGTGGTTATGGTTATTTTTTAAGCAACAAAATTTGAGATAGGTGTTAGAAAGGTTAACATGATATAAAGTGTCATTATATTCTTTCCATACTTGGTTCGCTAGGATGAATTTTTCAGCGGTAATGTTATATTTAGCATATACATAGTACAAATAAAAATTGAAAACTAAAAGTTATTAATAATATTCTTTATGCATTTCTTATAACTGACTCATCAACATCTCTACTTATTCTTTCCATACTTGGTTCACTAGGATGAATTTTTCAGCGGTAATTTTATATTTAGCATGTACATAGTACAAATAAAAATTGAAAACTAAAAGTTATTATTAATATTCTTTATGCATTTCTTATAACTGATCCATCAACATTTCTACTTATTGAAGCAATGCAAACTAAACAACCTGCCATTCTCTTTTGGCCTATAATACGTGGATTGTTTTATTTACTTTATGAACTTTTTGTATTTTATAAGAATTTCTTTAAAAAACTTTTGATATATGCATATAATATCCTTTCTAAATACCTAAAAACATATTATTTTATTAAATTCGCAAGGTTATCGGGAATTATCACTCTTAAGTCAATAAATAAATCGTTTTGCCAAAAATATGGAAGCAATCCCAAACACCTCCAAAGTGAAAAATATAGATTGTGAAACCCTAATTCTATCTGATTCAAAGATGATGATGAGGATGCGATTGATGTGGTTCACGGTGGGTTCGCTTCCACTGCTGCTGTCATGGGTAACTCCCTCTACAAAGGTCTCTTGCTCGATCGTCACTCTCTCTCTTTGCAGTTGAAGAATTAGTTTGATTCGTTGGAATAACGCCTCGATTTGGTATCACCAAAGGTACTAACTACTATCTGTTTAGGTTTTTGATTTGGAAGAGTTTGAAACAATCCTCAATAGATATATAGATAGATCAAACCCCCTGGCCTGGCCTGATCTGTAATGGAATGGAAAACTTTCACAGATACTTAGAATATCATCTTTTCCTGTCAATGAGATTTTTGAATGTTGTCCCATCCCATGATTCTTAGGTAGGTTTAAGGTTGTCCATCTTGTGTGCTGATTGTTGCCGCTACCAATCAAAGATTTCATTCAATAATAACTTAAGGCAAGTGCAGCCTAGGCCTAGCTCCTTATTCAAACCTAGCTTGAAACATGGTTGTATAATTTTCATACCAAAATATCCTAGTGTTTTAGCTCTGGCATGATCAGTTAACTCCCCCATGTAGTCTTTCTTGTTTGAGATGGTCGGAATGGGTGACAGGAACAACATTCATGCCTCTGTTTCTTTGATTTCCAGCCAGCGACTCGAGCTGAGCTCAAGCCAAGTTGACTCATTGAGTCCAAGATGGCCCTGGCTCGGCTCGTATACGGATTGCTCCCAAGTTTGACTCTTGTAAAAGGAAGTTACATTTATAAAATGAGATTTGAGGTTTTTGTGTTACGTTTAAGAAGAGGGTTTGAAGCATACTTTGGGTATGATTAACCTTGCTCATATTATAAATTTCTAATCATTCTACTACTCAGCTTAACCAATCATATAGGGTGGTCCAAGTCTTAGATGTTTTGCTTTTAACCTCAAACATGACAAAAATTAAATGCAAACACTGAACAGAGACCTGATAGCAAGATCATTAACAACTAAATGCAAACAATGTAAATTCTTGTGGTTAAAAGAAAGTCAACTCTTGATTAGTTTACGGGTCACTAGTTGTGAATATATTCAAACAGGTCAGATCCAAAGGTTTTGCTAAAAGTTGAACGCTTATACAGGATTGGAACATGAAAGTCTGCCCAGCTTGTATTTTTACGACATACAATCTCTAACTCAAAGGACATTTAGCCTGTGATTGGTGTAATAATATTTATTTGTAATCAATTTAACACTTTAATTATGAATAGTTTATTTTTTTTTGTAAAAAGTGGACCAAAGATTATTTACGGGTCAACCCATCATTACCTGACCAACCAATTTTGGCACGTCGTGCATAACTATTTCTGAAAGTTTTGTAATGGTTGTATTCGTATCTCGTTGAATAAGAATCAACATTTTGAAGACCCTGTTTTTGTTGCTAGAGGCGCTTCGTCTAATCGTTAGTTATTTGCATGTAATTTCCAATCTGCCAAGTAGACTTGTGGGGGCTTGTTAATAATTCTTAGTCAAGAATATTGAAACATGACCTGATGAAGAAGTCATCTCATCCGAATGTGTCTGATTACATGTATTACTGTCTGCCAATATATATATATATATATATATATATATATATAATATATATATTGTGTGTGTGTGTGTGTGTGTGTGTATATAGGGTAAGGATCTAGAGTGAAAAACATTATAAGAGTGAACCATGTGAACTGATCTAGACCATTGATTTTCATCATTCTAAAGTTTTGATTAGTTGCATGATTGTAATCATTGAGATTTGTTTTTTCCTTTAAATTTAGTAAAAAAGGTAATTCTGTAATTACATAATGGGTCAGTTTTTTAAAGCTGGAAACATTAAAAGTTGCCATATATTTCGCTAGTTACTTGCTACTTCAAATTCGCGTATATTATTTAATACACATGTGTACTGTATACTATAAATTGGAATTCTACAGCAAAGCTGCAACCTCGATTTATAATAATACGGGAACTTAAAATTACACACGTGTACTATATGGTAATTCTGTGTACTTTACCAAGTTACGCATGTGTACTATATGGTATCAACTGGAGGTTTGCATCAAAGTTGAATACTCGCTTGTAATAATGCAGAAACTTTAAATTATACGCGTGTGTACTGTATGGTATCAACTAGAGGTTTACAGCAACACTGCATCCACTTATATAACGTCATGCATCATCTTAACAGTATACAAAGGTGTATTAAATAATGCATATACTACAAAAGTGCATCCTGATATGTAATAATGCATAGACTACGCGACTATACACATGTGTACTGAATTGCAACAACTGGACGTTTATAACAAAACTGCATAATCACAAATTAAAACTGCAAATTGCAATTATGTGGATAATTAACGGGAATATATGCCTGTGTATTAACGACTAAATGTATCATTAATCTCATCAATGCAAATCTTGAATGGACAAACACATGAAAACAATTTTAAACTTGAAAACTACATATGTGGATTGAACAACTAGATACGTATATTCATCTTCATACATGATACTAAATCCAGAAGATCAAACCTGGGCGATCCATTGTTGTAACAAAGACGCCATCATTACTCGGTTCATATATATCATTCGTGTTTTCAAACGAATTGGAATTGTTACAACGTGAATCCGTCATATTTGAATGAATTAAAAAATACGAACTTTGATCCGGACAAAGTTGAAAATAAATAATCCCTGTTCAAAATCTTCGAAAACAGTGTATTATCAAAACGAATTCGATCTGATAAAACTAAAAGTGCGTATAATCAACTGGTGATCTGCGAAAAAATTAGAAAGATTGTTAAATCTCTAAAATATAGGGATTTTGTAACTGAATAAATGATTAAAACGAAAATAACTAAATAAAGATAAAACTAAAAGTACGTATAATCATTTTATTTTATATGTTAGCAGGGGTGTTTGGATAAGCCTCACGAGTCACTGACCCTAAAAATTTACATGACTTGCGTATTCATAGACTCAATAGGTTTGAGAAATTTGGTTTCATATTACTACATTAAAGTTACAAAATAACAAATATCTATAAATTTTGAGATTGCTGCAAAACACCTTCACCTAATTTTCAATCACGTTTTAAGCTTTGAAGAAAAAATAAAATAAAATGAGGCTATCTCGAATCTGTTTAGGAAAGCTCAAAAATCATTTTTTGTTTAGGTATATATATATATATTTTTTTTTTGTAAAGGGTTACCCTGGTAAATATTATTTCCAAACAAACCAATAAACACAAGTGAAGGGCAGAGTACCCCCCAGTTCTCAAGTATGACATGCCATACAAGAGTTACTCATCGCAACAAACAAATGCTAACAAGAACCACAAACAAACGACTATACATCGCTAACCAAACAAAAAACACAAAACTACATTAGCCACAATCATCATCCCTCATCAGAAGCCCACGTGGCAAAGCCCAATCCTGCAAGACTCTAATCATGCTTACCGAATTCTTGAACTTCATCGTGTGCAGCTTTAGCCTCACAGTAGATAAGATAACCTCCACAAGCTGATCCGCATTCCTTTTTTTTGCTGGAGAATAGTCTTCTATTCCGCTCCTCCCAAACAAAGTAAGCCGACGCATTAACTACCATCTTAGCTATAATATGGTTCGCCTTAGGAGAATTCGAAATCCGCTCCAAAAAAGCCAAAATGACAACCCAACTATTTGGAACATAATTCATTCCTGCTTTCCCTTTAACCCCATTCCAAACTGCCGTAGCAAATTCACACTCAAAAAATAAATGTTCATGAGAATCAGGCATTAACGTGCATAGCGAGCAACACATCAGATTAACATTTGCATTACCCGAAGCACTCCAATCTTGCGTTTTCAACTTTTTCTGAATGACAAGCCACATTATAAACGAGTGCCTAGGAACCGCCTGCGGAAACCAAACCACCTTAACCCAGCTGACTTCTTCCTGAACAACCCGAATATCATCCCAAGCAATTGACGCGGTAAACTCTGATCGGTCTCTTCGTCTAGATCTCCATTCCACCCTATCATGAGTAGACTGATTAATACTTATATCCTGCAAGTTAAGTAATATAGGGAAGCGAGTGACCCAGGTAATCGGCCACGGCCATTGACCATTGAGATACACATCCGCCAATTTTGTAGACATATTGAATCCTCCATTGGCTATAACTCTTGGCGTAAGAAAAGAGCTAAGCGGGCAAACAACATCCCACTTATCAAACCAAACCAGTGTGTTAGATCCGTTTCCCACCTTGGTCCAAACATGGTCTCGAATCATATGTCTAATCCCAAGTATTTTCCTCCAGCTCCACGTGCTATTGTTCTTGATCGGAACATCCCAAAAGCTTCTATTCCGAATGCGATACGAATGTATCCATTTAACCCATAAGGACTCCCGATGTGTTATTAAGCTCCAAATATGAGCAGCCTTGAGACCACAAAAAACCTCCTCATTCTATCCTCCAGGTCGCCGATGATGCGTTTAGGAAGGATAAACACCGAAGCCCAATACACATGCATAGAAGATAAAACGGACCAAATAAGTTGAACTCTACCCGCAAACGATAAAAATTTATTCTTCCAATCCGTTATCCTCGCATCCATGCTTTCAAATAAGCCTTTTGCAATATTTATAATGTAACCGAGTGGATATTAAGGGAACCCCTAGATACCGAACTGGTAATTTCCCTTCCTCGAACTGCATAATACTAAGAATACGAGTTTTCACAGCATCGCCACATTCTTCATACTAGGAACAAGACCTGACATATTCTTAAACATATTTAAAGCATCCATCACAACTTTAGCAGATCTTGGGTCACCTCTAGCAAACATAAACAAATCATCCGCAAAACAAAGATTAAGAATTCTTTGTTTTTCACATTTATTATGAAACCTGAACCCCAACGACGACGACACCTGCCTCTGAAGGATCAAGGTGAGGACTTCCATAACCAAGGTAACGAGGTACGGAGACATAGGGTCCCCCTGTCTTAATCCCCGTTTACCTTTAAAGTACCCATATAAACTGCCGTTTATTGACATAGAAAATGAAGTAGACGCCATACACGCCATTATCCACTTAACCATCTTCGGATGAAACCCAAATCCCTTCAACGTATCCTCTAGAAACGTCCATTCCACCGTATCATATGCCTTCTGAATATCCACCTTAAAAGCACATCTCGGAGGCCCAATATTACGGTGATAGTTATGCATAAGCTCTTGAGTTAGAAGGATGTTATCAGAAATTTTCCTACCCGGGACAAAAGCTGACTGATTAATACTTACGATCCTGGCCAATCCTTCTTTTATACGGTTAGTGATTATTTTACTAATACACTTATATAACGTGTTGCAACAAGAAATCGGTCTATAATCCGTGATTAATGCAGGAGTAGTTACCTTCGGAATAAGCGATATAACGGTGTGATTAAGCTGTTGAAGGAGATGCCCATTACGGAAAAATTCCTTAATAGCTACACAAACATCATTGCCCACAACACTCCAAGCCTTCTTGAAAAATACCGAAGTATACCCGTCTGGACCAGGAGCTTTATTCCCCGCTATATCAAGTATAGCTCTTTTAACTTCCTCATCCGTGATATCCCTTACCATATCATCAGCCACCTCAGTCGACAGGACGTTGAGAAAAAGGTCCGAGGTCGGTTGCAAGTTTACATTTCCCACAGTTCCGAAAAACAGCGTAAAATGATCCACCATCGCTTGCGGAGCCAAACCTCCTTCGTATAAGTTCCCATTTGCATCTCGAATGGAGTAAATTCTGGTCCTATGGTTCTTCATTTTTACAACATTAGGGTATATTTTTTAGATTAATATAAAAAATTACTATTACTATAATAATATATAAAAAGTAGCTTAACATGCCTATTGGTAAATAAAGTAAATTCAAACTCAAAGCTCTTAGATCATTCACAACTCAACTTGTGGTTCAAATTATTTGCGAGAGGGCTTTTTATATTATGAAAAGTGATTGTTGGGGGTTGGAAGTGGTTGTGAGTAAAGGAAACAAAAAATGTTACTGTTAATCTGTAAATTTGAGAGGATACTGTTCAACCTCTATTATTTTTTAATATATTTTAAAAGTGGTTGTGAATAAAGGAGGGAGAAAAGATAATGATAAAATATAAAAATATTATTTAGTCAATAGGATTGAGATTATATAGTTTTTTTTAGTAAAATTATATAGTAAAAAAAATAAAAGGGTTGTGAATGCTCTTATAAGTTAGTTAAAGACCAGAGCTCTTGCCTTAAAAACTAAATAAATTAGCTAAATTCGAACTTCAAAATGTTAAACAATTATTTAATAAATATATTAACTACAAAAAAGTAATCTTCATTAAAGTACAACCCGGCCGAATTGGGCAAGAGACCAAAGAAATACATTAATTACCTAGTTGCCTCTTTTACATTAAACTAGAGGTGCACAAAAAAATCAGACCTGGTAAAAAAGTCTAGAACCGATTTTTTTAACACCTGAGTATTCTATACGCGAAACTAGAACCTACCCTACCCGTATGGTATAGATAATGTATGCATTTTGATCTCAATACCTAGAACCGAAACCGATCACACCTGATTAATACCTGAAACCGGACAAGAACTGGAACCCAAACCAATTATACCTGACTATACCCAGTACATGATTCTAATATCTTTCTTTAAATGTATGTTAGTGCATTATTTTAATTTTCTTATATTATACAACTCGTATATAATAATAATAAGCAAAAAAACGAGAAAATAGGGTAATAAAAACGCAATGGAGTATTAAAACATGTGAAAATATAGAATTAAAAAACTCGAAAATAGGGTATAAAAACCCGAAAATAGGGTATTTTAATACCCAGTTTCTTAAGAACCGGATCCGAACCCTACCCGGAACCAGGCACATAGGGTGTGGTTTTTTGGTCAAATAACCGGAACCGAACCCGTTATAGCAATAACCGGTTCCAACCCTTAAAAACGAGAAACCGAAACCAATTCCATAACCAAAACCGGTTATTAAAAATACCCAGTTTGTGCACCTCTACACTAAACTAGTATTTTACCCTATGTGTTCCGTCAGTATTACTACCATACTGACACTCGGTATAGTTGTAAAACACGGAAAAAAATAACTTTATTGAATTTAGGGAATATATGATAACTTTCGTATTTTATGTGCAGTATTAATAGAGTACCGACACTCAGTATAGTCTTTAAAGATGAAAAAAATGTGTAATTTTATTAAAGCTCAGAGACTACATACAAACTTTACATAAAGTGTAAGGGTGTAAAAAAGAAAAGTAAAATATAAAAATGAAAAAAAAAGCAAAGTTGTCACATGGAAACATGTGATCGAGCAAGAAGAATGTAAGAGATAATGGGTTACTTCTTAATATATAATATATATATATATATATATATAACTTTTAAGCATGTGGAGAGTTCAAATGAAAAGAAAAATTTTGTTAGAATAAAAAAAATAACATTTAAGCCAATAGAAAATTTTCATTTACTTCATTTAACGTGTGTATTTAATGTTATGAAAAAGGTCATATTGGTAAATCTATAATTGTCATTAATTAACTAATTAATTAAACTTGTAACTAATTTTTTGCATATACTCTTTCAAGATAAAATAATTTATGGTGTATGACAATTTTCGACATGTATAGGATAAATTTTAGTATATGTAGGGTAAATTTACATGTGTGTAGGGTAAATTCCGATAAATGTAAGACATATGTAGGATAAATTTTGAAATATGTAGGATAAAATGTTTTTGCTTTATTAATGAGAGATCACATAATTAATGAGAGAAGTTATAAACTATTTAATGTTTTGCTATTATGTCCTTTTTTCTTTTTCTTCTCACATTAAATTTCTTCTTAAAAGAATCTTCCCATATATATATATATATATATAGAGGGAGAGAGAGAGAGAAAAGTATAATAAGAAAATGAGTTAAATGTCTAGTTGGTCAGTGTGAGGAAATTGTAAAGTTGATGATCCCAAGGGTCTAATAATTACATACTTTCTTCTAGTGATTGCAATTTTTGAACCCGTTTGGTCCATACTACTAACCCCTGTTAAAACACCTAATATGTATGTCACATGAGGGTATTATGGTTGTTTTTACTCTAACAAATAAAAAATAAAAATTATACTTAATTGATGGACCCTATTTAACCATCCCACCATTCAACATTAGGCCAATAAATGAGGACCACCCATGCCTCAATTAACCACTATTCCCGACAAAAAAAAAACGAGTAAACACCTATGTAGCATTTAACCAGCGGTTCTGGCAAGACGATTCCGGCAAAAAAACGAGGTGGTTGTTGAAGGATGTGGCGGTAGTTAACGGGCTGGTTGTTGTTGAAGGATGTGGTGGTGGTGGTTTGACAGGAATGGTTATCACACCCCAATCGATGGCGGAAATTTGAGAGTGAGATGATAACGAGATTGCTCGACACTTCATAACCACTAACTTGTGATGATAATTTAAATAACGATTTTCATTTAATTTAAAAAAATACGAATAAGGCACGTTTCTAGTCCATTCTACTAGATTTCTTCTCAACGCATCATTATCATATTCATGCAATATATATTAAAGAAACAAGTCAACACAAAAGTGTATTGGTGAGCATACAAATTTGGTGTACTAGCATATGTATAAAAAAAATTTAACGAGATCCACATGGCAAAAACGTATACTAAGGCATAAACATAACATGAAATAGCATGCATCACATACGTGTCAACCCAAAGATTCCACTAGCGTAATCTTCTAGTTGAACGACAAGACCATTTGTATGATTATATTACTTAACATAAACCCAGCAGCGGCGGTGTGCTACTCATATAGCGCTATAAATGTTAAGGTAGGCTTGTATGAAGTTAATGACAAAGCATAGTGCAAGAATTGCTTATAGCATACATGTATTCCTAAGCATAAACATATAAAACATGTATATTGGATTCGTTTGTATAATAATGTATTTGCATATGTGTGTGGAGTTTTAATATGGTCATGTACACTTAAGGTTTGCAAAAGCTTCCAAAAACGTGAGCGGTGAGTCTTAAGAGTTTAGGAACGCCGAGGTTATCCTACAAGGATGAATGAGGCGTATAAGTTATGGAGTTCGGAACAAAGTTAGATTAGGGTTTAAAGATTGTATAAAGTATGTATATTGCAAGGAAATACATGTTGTCTAGAAGCACTCATTATGGACACTATTTTGCTTGTGTTTTCATGAGTAGCGATTAACCCATAGTTTGAGGAACTTTGACCAAGATGGAAATGACCCTAATACATAACATTCAACCATGAGTTTACTTGGTGTTATGATTTGGTTCTAGAGTATAATTACAAACACACAAGTAGTTAGTCCAAGTCATATAATGTCATGCATGGAGGTAGGATGAATTCCATCCATTTAACCTCAGTTTATGGATTCACCAAAGCACAAAATCATCAACTTAGTTGATGATTTCGGTTGGTCATGAATTAACGAAAGAATGTACAAATAGTTAATCATCTAAATCATCAAGTAACCAAGTGAAACTCAAATTATACTAGTGCATTCCAATCATGGAAAATGTATGGAGACTTGGTGTCGTTTGGACACTTTGAGTTTAATCGGTAGTAAGGTGGGTGTAAGATTCCATCAAGTTTTAAGCAAGATAAAAAAGAAATAAAAAGATGAAACAAAGCAGAAACTGAAGGCTACTTTAGACCTCAAATGTGGTGAGGTTCCACCTTAGTTTTCCGTGGCAAACTTGTGGAACCTTCCTAGAGGTTTCCAAGTAGTTTGAAAGAAGAAAGATGAAGAAAAGTGAGTTAGAAACTCACTAGAGCACTTGAAACTTTCTACCCACTTTTGGAGTGTTCTTGGAGAATTGGAGGATTAGATAATGATTAGAGGGAGTATAAAGTGTTTAGGTAATGTGGAGAAGGCCTATTTACTGTGGGGTTGTTAGGGTTTGGTTACTAATGGTGTTGGTTGAGAGTTGGTGGTTGAAAAGTGCGAGCAAAGGCTAAAAATCATAGTTTTCTAAGGAAATTCTGCCAGCTCTGACGATCTGGCATGATCATGCCGGTCATGCGCATGGTCATTCGGGTCATGAGCTTGGTCATGTGGGTTATGAATTTTCAATGAGTGGTCAGGAGCACTATCGTACGGATCATGAGCATGGTCATGCACGTCGTAAGTTTTCACTGAGTGATCATGAGCACTATCGTGCGGGTATTGAGCATGGTCATGCGGGTCACGAGCGTGGTCATGCGGGTCATGAATTTTCACTGAGTGGTCATGAGCACTGATGTATTGCAAAAATACATCTATTTATCGTGTATAGTTTGTATACTTTCATATTCCTTTATTTCAATATTTAGGTAGATATAGTTTCTTTTGATAGTTTGTTTGTTTGTAGGTATCGGTTGCTGAAAGTTGAAGAAAACGCTTTAAATCTGCTGGAAAAGAGTTAGCAGTGAGAATCGGGTCGTGTCGTAGCTGAACGGGAATGAAAATTGAGAACTCTGGGAAAAGGTTGCCATCGTGTCACGCGACCGTGTAGAAGACACGCCTTCGCGTAACGCGAAGGCATTAACTATTAATATTTGGAAAAAGAGGCACCATGCTACGCAGAGCCTAATTGGCTCGTCAATTCCAGTCCCAGGGTCGGTTCGCAACCGAAAGTCACAAAGTTTGACTTCTGCTTTGACTTTCGATTCTGACCCGACTTAGATTAGTTTACTACTGATTTACGGTTGCATTATGATCGTAATATAGTATAGCATAACCCTCTGAGGTTATATTACATGATCATAATCATAATCTGAGTTTATGCACAAGTTCTGCTAATATGTCAAACTTTGACAAAAATGCCCTTTTTACACAAAATAAGGTTTTAATCAACAACGGACTTACAAATGAATTACATCATAATATGTTAATATAATTAACATATTAGGATGTTATTATTCTGATCATAAACTGAGTTTTATTATAATATCGTAAATTATGCTTTTAAAAGGACCAAAATGCCCTTCGGTGCATAGTTTGGTCCTAAACCATAAACCATACTTATATATGACATCTTACTGATAATATATCACAAATTAGTTATTTTTCCAAAATGTTTATGATCATAACATCAAAATATATGCAAGTTCCTTTTATACGTCACATAATGATAAATACGCCTTATGAGGCTACTTTCGTTTTAAAACCTCAACGGGCATATAAGTTGATATCTTAATGATATTACATCTTATTTAAAGTATAATAGCATTCATAACTTGTTCATGACTAACCCGGTTACCCGATATCGCTTATATGCGTACGGTTAAGTATATGTAACTAGTTTATGAAAATTAACCAAAATGGGTTTAACCTTATCATTTTAATCTCAAATTCCAGAATGTTAATTGTTTACCCATGTCATACAAGTCTTAGCACTTGATGGGTTTAAACTACATTCTATCCGGTCATCGCTTAATCTAGCGTATCGTACTGTTTTAATTCTTAAAGCTAGCCGGTCTAAGTCTATAACTTAAATAAGACCCGTTAGCATTCTAATTGGTTAGTTTATTCAATCATTCCAGACTAGAATCCTTCCAGTAAATGCTATCTACACTTATCTATTGATTAATGTCACACCCCGAATTTCCAACCAAACACCGGTGGGCCCCGTGCTTTGGTTGTGGCCATTAGTAACTTAAATGAGCTGAGGATATCAAGGATACGGTCGTTAACCCCCAATGTTTAAGTTATCAAACAAACTGATCAAAACGGGATATGCGGATTTACTAGTCATAATCTGGCATTTGATTGATCCCATTTCCGACTAAGCGGTAATAATTTACTGTAACCCAAGCCCATATAGGGGAAATAAGTCAAGAGTATTTACCTGAGCTAGCACTTGATTTAAATGCAAGTTTATATTATCTCAGCCATTTAATCAATTAGATAAGTGAAGATAGCATTTACTTGGAGGCTTTAGTCTGGAATAATGGCATAAGCAAACCAATTAGAATGCTAATGGTCCTATTTAAGTCATAGACTTAGACCGACTTGCTTAAAGGATCAAAACGGTACAATACGCTAGACCAAGCGGTGACCGGATAGAATGTAGTTTAAACCCAACAAGTACTTAAGACTTGTATGTCATGGGTAAACAATTTACATTCTGGAATTTGAGATTAAAATGATAAGGTTAAACCCATTTTGGTTAATTTTTGTAAACTAGTTACATATACTTAACCGAACGCATATAAGCGATATTAGCTAATCGGATGAGTCATGAACAAGTTCTATATGTCATTATACTTTAAATAAGTTGTAATATCAGTAGGATATCAACTTATATGCCCGTTGACGTTTTAAAACGAAACTACGCCTTATAAGGCGTTTTGACCCTTATGCGTTATATAAAAGGAACTTGCATGTATTCTGATGTTATGATCATAAAGATTCTGGAAAAATACTTAATTTGTGATATAGGATCAGTAAGATAGCTCACATAAGTGTGATTTGTGGCTTAAGACCAACTATGCACCGAAAGGGCATTTTGGTCTTTGAAAAGTATCGTTTACGATATTATATTAAAATTAGTTTATTATCAGAATATTAACATCATAATGTGTTAATTACATTAACATATTAGTAGGTAATTCTTTTGCAAGTTCATTGTTAATTAAAACCTTGTTTTATGTAAAAATGGCATTTTAGTCAAAAATGACATTTTAGCGGGACTTGTGCATAAACTCAGATTATGATCAAGTAATATAACCTCAGAGGGTTATGCTACATTGTATTACGATCATAATGTGACTATAAGTCAGAAGTTAACTAATCTAAGTCGGGTCAGAATCAAAAGTCAAAGAAGAAGTCAAACTTTGCGACTTTCGGTTGCGAACCGACTCTAGGATTGAAATTGACGGATCGAACATGTTCCCAAATGTTGTAATAATTATTACCAACTTGTTTAAGTGTCAAAAATATATTTATAACATATATAAACTCAGATTATAATTTTTATAAAATCTGACCCGTTTGACTTTTTAAAACATAAACTTTGACCCGTTAATTGACCTAGTAAACGTGATCCTTAGGAGGTGCCCTTTTAAGGGATTAATACCTTCCTAATTACGATCACTTAGCCATGTTCATTTCGAACAATGGCTGGACCACAATGGTCTTAACCGAAAGTCAAGGCATTTGTCGAAAATGCTTGACTTTTGGCTGTTAAAAGCCTACAAAAAGAAAAGAGCAGAGATAGAACACTTACAAGTGATCCAAGGGAAACTTAGAACTCAAAGGGAAGCTCCTAAATGGTCAGGAACTTCCAAGAGTGTCATAGAGAAGAGAAAGAGTGAATGAGCAAAGAATGAGGTGAACTAGTGGGTTATTATAGTGCAAGAGGGTGTGTGAAGATGAAGCCAGGTCGTAGAGGTGTTGTAGGATCTTCACAAGTGTCTAGCAAGGTGTCAAGAGCTGCAAGAGTGTGGCAATTTGCAGGAGAGGTGGCATCTTGACAAAAATTTGGGGTTTGACACATTTAGTCCCTCAAAAATAGTTTTATGGATTGTCATGAATTGTCCCTTGACTTATAATCCATGACATAATGACACAACTAGTTCATTTTGTTCAATACGATATGTATTGAAGAAGGGTACGAATAACCGAACGTTAACGGGTGTCACACTAGGTGTTTTTACGACTTATAAGTGTTTACTAGCTTAAACGTGAAAGATACGAATACTTATCGTTTCATGGGTTAAATTACCCAAACTAGTAAGGCTAAAGGCTCGGTGAAGAAGCGGAATGCTCAAGGATGGTAAATCAAAAGATAGCGTCTCAACCGAGAGATGTTCGGGTCTAAAGGTGGCTTAGTAAATCAAGTAATATGAAAATAAAGAAGTCTAGGGGCCTTTGGGTCATTTTGTTAAAGTTGAAATAAAGAAAAAAATAGAGGCTTTCAGGCCTCGTCGTAGACTACTGTTAGTTTAAAATTGTTTCAGCAAGTTTAGACCGTAGCCTACGGTCCTAGACCGTAGGTTACGGTTAGTTTTAAAAAAAATGAATTTTGGACATGTTCAAGTGGCTAACTCATTGTGGTATGATCAGAGGGCATGTACACGTGTCGGTATATTACCAAACATGAATTTTACGAGGTGTTACAATTAAACGACTGAGTTAATATAAACTTTGTTTTTGAAGTCAAGTACTAGCTCAGGTAAATATTTTTAACTTATTTTCCATATACGGGTTGGGATACGGTAGTTATTACCGCTTAGTCGGGTATGGGATCAATCGAATTGCCAAATTGTGGCTAGTAAATCTGGATATTCTGTTTTGATCAGTTTTGTTTGATAACTTAAACATTGGGGGTTAACGACCGTGTCCTGGATATCCTCGGCTCATTTAAGTTACTAATGGCCACGACCAAAGCATGGGGTGTAGGCATAAATCTGACAATGCGAATGCTAGAATATATTTTACCCACAAGTTGGGGATAACTCTTTCGTAAGTTTATAGGTGGCGTGTCAGTTAATCATGTCTCGGTTTCTATACTAGGCCCCATATGTATTGATAAACATGTGAATCTGTATAAAAGGTTAAAAGCTTAACTTTCCCAAGTTATAAAAGATTTTTATGTGCCCTGTTCACTTAAATCAATTTTTGAAATGTTTTCAGAATGAGTCAGTTAATTGTATTTACCAGTGAAAGCTGACGTATTTTTAAAAGACTAAGTTGCAGGTACAATACGAAAAAGGCTGGAAGCTGCTTGGTAGTGATATAAGAGGATCTTGAAAATCCTTAGATCTGCCTAAAGTCTGTTGTACATCTTTTGTATATTTTATGATCCGCCTATGGATCCTTAGTTACAAAACGTCTGTATAATAATTTCAAACTTTGGACATTTTTGGTTTGTAATAGTATTTTAAACTCCAAGACTTCCAATGTGTTGTGTTAATTGATTATGATGATATCAACTTACCACACAATATTCCCCACTCGGGCCCATCGAGATTTGGTTGGAAATTCGGGGTGTGACAGGTTGGTATCAGAGCCAACGTTTGAGAGAATTAAACACTAGCCTTTTGTGTTTAATCTCAAACTTACACAATAGAATATTCCTTAGACTTTCGAGTCTAGGCATTGGCCTAGGATTACTCATTTCATTATTAAGTTATTGTTATTGTTTTTGACTTGATTTTAACAGAAAATGCTGCGAAGATTCAGAGGACAAAGTGGAAAAGGAAAAGGTCTAATGAGGGGAGGACCATCAAGGCGCATCCCTTCATAACTTCACAACTCAAGCTCTTATCAAGATACGGGAGATTCATCTCCTTGGCAACCTGCAAGACACTCTATCTCTCATAAATATTCGCCCCCACACTCCCAAAATTCTTACCTTTCACACCACTCCTATCATTCACATCACTCTCACCACTCCCATTCACATTCATACCATGAAGAATTTAACCCAGACTTTAATTTTAACCCACCTCCAGCTGATCAGAATCAGTTAGATCAACCAAATGCTATGGACGAGGACTCTGATCCGGAGATGCCACCATCGGGATCACATGGACACCCCATTGAAATTTCTAGCGGCTCTAACTCTTATGCAGGGTCACCTTACCAAGGTCCTAATGAATGGGACCAATATTGGAGTCAATTTACTTTTATTATCACTCTCCAACACCGCCTCCTACACAGGAAGATATCCAAATGAAATCGGTGGAGCAACCTCAACCACCACCTGAGCCACCAAGGAGGAAACGTGGAGCACGTATGTCTGTGCGTGCTAGATAATGGTCAGGTTTGCTACCACCATTGCCGAAAACCTACCCTACCATTCCTAAGGACCCACAAATGGGTGGATCCTCAAATACTTCACCTGTGGTGGAACCAACACCACCACCTGTGGTGCAACCACCACCGTTGGGTTTTAATAACCATATCCCTACATATCCAGATATGTCTGAATATCCTTTTAACCCGTCTACGCCAATGAACTTAGACTATCAGGCACTATCACATGACCAATATATGCAAGTGATCATGCATAATGCACTTTATCCACCTCCTTTCCCACCTGCTTATCCACCTACTGGATACCCAAGTTATGGGTACCAGTACCCGGTTGTGCCTAAACCACAACCACAACCTCCGCAACCTCTTGAGGCCATTAATGAGGCCTTGGAGCGGATGAAAGAAATGCAACAATAGGCTGAGAAGACAGAGAAGAAGACAAATAAGTTCTTCAAGAAACTTTCCAAGTTAGTCAAAGGAAAGAAGGACGAGTGAAGTTTCTTCTATTTTATGTTTTGTAATTCTTTCTTTAGTCCCTACGTGGACATGTTATTTCTTTTAGTCCCTACAAGAACAATTAGTTTAATTTACTTCGAGTTTTGTTTAAGGCAAGTATTGTAATTTTCTATTGTTATTCTATGAAATAATTTGAATGACAGATATATGTAATCGTTATATCCTCTTCAAGCGATCGTCTTGATTTTAACTCAAAATTTATGATCCGCTATATAATTCCAAAAGATTTTCTTAATGGTTTTGATTAGTCAAATGGCAAAGTCCATATTAATTGGAAAAATATAAAAGATAGTTAATGATGAATAGCCCTTCTATCATGATAGTTAAGGAAGATATCCCTTCTGTCCACAGGTGGTGAACTATGTTCAAACCTCCAAGTCATTAAGGTCAAATGCGACCATGACTATTATTAATCAACCATTAAGATAATTCTATGTTAACATTCAAGCAATGTTAATACTCCTGGCAATATGACTTGAGGAACCACACTAACCGTCTAGGTAATGGACTACGTCCTAACCATATAGCCTATGTGATCAAATTTGATCTTGGCTAATATCATCAATGCAAGGATAATAATTAACATCCATTAGTGATGAAGTGCCTACGGGCTATGATTTAACATCCATTAGTGATGAAGTGCCTATGGGCTATGATTTAACATCCATTAGTGATGAAGTGCCTACGGGCTATGATTTAACATCCATTAGTTATGAAGTGCCTACGTGCTATGATTTAACATCCATTAGTGATGATTTGCCTACGAGCAATACTATATTGTCAATTAAGACAATGACAGTTGTAACAATATGGTTCCCTGCCCAAGGTGGTAAGCTATGCTCAAGCCACATAGTCTATATGATCAATAAGATCATGACAAATATCATTACTACAATGATTATCTATCTTGACATCTTAGGTGATGTTAATTGAGTTGCCTACATGCCATATTATATTGTCAAATATGACAAGGACGGCTGTGACTTTATGATCCACTGTCCAATAATATATGGACTACGTCCAAATTTAGAGAGCCTTTTTAATGGTCCTTTTGAGACCTAGGCCAATTATACCTAAATATCTCAAAGAATATTCATTTAAAATATTAAGCATGACAGTTGTGATTCAATGCACACTGGTTCAAATAGGCAATGGATTTATATATCCAAACTTTACAGCCTATATGGTTATTAATGGCATGTCTAATGTATGTTTAATTTAGTATTTAGTACTAAAACATCAGAAATGGTTAAGTCAGATGAGGCACAAAGTAGTCACCGTGATAATAATACTGACAATGCTGAAAACATAGCCATCAATGCTGATGATTTCCAAGCTCGCATTGATGCAGCTGTTGGAAAGGCCATGGAAAAATTTAAGGAATCAAGCGCTACTCGCTCCAAACCTTTATCTATTCCACCATCTTCAGCTCGAAAGGAGAGCTCCATTCACTCATCAAATGCGATGAGTGAACCAAAGAAACTAGAGTTTCATGATAGGTCTCGTTCTTCCAAAGACCGGATGTACCTATAAATACTTTGTCTCCTGCAAGTCCCGAGACTTAAACGGAGAAAAAGGGGCTATAGAAGCCTTGACATGGCTCAACAAAATGGAAACTATTGTAGATATCAGTGGTTGTGCTGATAAGGATGTGGTGAAGTTTGTATCCCAATCCTTTAAGGGCGATGCCCTAATATGGTGGAAGGCTATGGTCCAGTCAATAGGAAATGTACACCTGTATAACTTGGGATGGTCCAAGTTTGCAGACCTTGTCAAGGAAACTTACTGCCCACCTTATGAGGTGGAGAAGATAGATTCAGATTTTCTGACTCTTACAATGAAGAATCTGGATTGGCAGAAGTATGTTACCGACTTTAATTCCCTATCCAGATTGGTATCTTATTTGAGTAAAGGCATGGTGAAGGTTGCTCAGCCTACTACTTACAGGTCGACTGTTGATCTATCTCTCTCTCTCACCTTAGATTTGGTGAGACAAAAGTTAGTCAGGACTGAGACTGACGGGAAGAGAAAGAGAGAGGATGATAACTCCCAAAGATCAAACAAGAAGAATAAGGGGAGATTTGGGTTTAGAAAGAACCAAGAAAGGTCGGGTGAGAAGCGGACATGCAAAACTTGCAACCGCAGGCACTAGAGACAATGCAATTCTGACCTACAGGCTAAACCCTGTGGTATCAGCAAGAAAAAGGGGCATAAGACCCTAGAATGCATGGATCTTAAGGATGCCATCTGCTATGGCTGTAATGGGAAAGGACACATTAAGACTAACTGTCGTAAGAATCCCAAGAGTAACAATGCAAAGCCTAGAGAGGCTAAGAAAGGAAATGCATGTGCATTTCAGAACAACGTCATAACTTGTACATTGCTCATCAATGACGTATATGCTAGAGTTCTTTTCGATTTGGGTGCGGATAAGTCATTTGTAGACCATAAGTTTAGCAAACTACTAAACTTACCCAAAAGAACACTAGACATAACTTACGAGGTAGAACTTGCTGCCCTTAGAAACAGCATCTTCCATTCTTGATGGATGTTTTATATCCATTAAGAATCATTATATTTCTATCTCTCTTCTGCCAATGAATTTGGCGGGGTTCGATGTAGTCTTAGGCATGGATTGGTTATCTCATAACCAAGCCCGTATTGCCTGTGATAAGAAACTCATCGAATTTAATACCCCATCTGGTGAAATGCTCACCATTCTTGGTGATTCACACTATGGGTTGCCAGGAGAAGTGTCATTGCTTAAGGCATCCAAGTGTCTAGGGAGAGGTTGTGTCATCTACATGGCACAAGTAACTGTTAACGAGCCAAATCCAAAGATTGAAGACCTTTTAATCATTTTTGAATATCCCGATGTCTTCCCTGAAGAATTACCGAGTCTACCTCCGGATAGGCTAGTGGAGTTTAGGATTGACATCCTACCAGGAGTGGCACCTGTTGCAAGAGCTCCATATTGGCTAGCACCGACAGAAATGAAGGAATTAAGAACACAATTAGACGAACTTCTGGAGAAAGGCTTCATACAGCCTAGTTCCTCACCTTGGGGAGCTCCTATCCTTTTCGTTAAGAAAAAGGATGGTTCAATGTGGATGTGCATTGATTACCACGAACTAAACAAAATAACGATCAAGAATCGTTATCCTTTGCCCAGGATCGATGACTTGTTCGATCAACTACTAGGGGCTAGTGACTTCTCTAAAATCGACTTGAGAACGGGATATCATTAACTGAATGTTAGAAGTGAGGATGTTCCCAAGACTGCCTTCAGAACCCATTATGGTCATTATGAATTTCTAGTGATGCCTTATGGGCTCACAAATGCACCTGCAGTATTCATGGATCTCATGAATAGAGTCTGCAAACTGTATCAAGATAAGTTTGTCATTGTCTTCATAAATGACATACTTATCTACTCTCGTAATCAAGTTGATCATGAGATACATCGACAATGCATCCTAGAATTGCTAAGACAAGAGAAACTTTAGGCTAAGTTCTCTAAGTACGAGTTTTGGCTTAGAGAAGTCCAGTTTCTTGGACATGTTGTAAGTGAGCGTGGTATCCAAGTGGATCCCACCAAGATTGAAGCCATAATGAATTGGGGAGTACCCAAAACTCCATCGAAGATTCATAGTTTCTTAGGATTGGCCGGTTATAGGAGGTTCATTGAGAACTTTTCAAGGATAGTCACTCCTTAAACTACCTTGACCCGTAAGAATGTCAAGTTTGACTGGGGTTCAAAACAACAAGAATTTTTGAAATTCTAAAACACAAGTTGAGTAATGCTCCTGTGTTTTTTCTACCTGAGGGTATTGAGGATTTTGTCGTTTATTGTGATGCCTAGCACACTGGCATGGGGTGTGTGCTAATGCAAAGAGACAAAGTGATTTCTTATGCATCATGACAATTAAAGGTGCACGAAAGGAATTACACCACCCATGACTTGGAATTGGGTGCTGTTGTATTTGCACTTAAGTTGTGGAGACATTACTTATATGGCACAAAGTGTATTATATACAATGATCATAAGAGTCTCCAACATCTATTCAATCAAAAGGATTTGAACATGCAATAACGCCGTTGGATGGAAACACTTAATGATTATGATTGCGATTCGCTATCATCCCGGCAAGGAAAATATCGTTGCTGATGCTTTGAGTCGCAAGGAAAGGGTTAAGCCTATTAGGATTAATTCTAAGAGCATTGAGCTCAGAAATAGCTTGAATGAGAAGCTATTAGGTACACAAAAGCAAGCCCTGTTAGAGACTAATATATCTAATGAAGGATTAGGCAGAACTGTTGGATCAGTTAGTGCCTGGAAAGATGGGATCCTTAGATTTAATGGCAGAATTTGGGTTTCCAATATTTGGATGAGGTAGGGATCTAATCCTCCAGGAAGCACATAATTCGAGATACTCACTTGGGTGGTGACAAGATGTATCAAGATTTGAAGAAGAATTATTGGTGGATGAGTTTAAAGAAATCCATAGCCACTTACTAGCTAAGTGTCTTACATGTTCGCAGGTTAAAGCCGTACATCCGTCAGGACTTCTACAACAGCTTGAAATTTCCACTTGGAAATAGGAAATGGTAACAATGGATTTAATTACAAAGTTACCTAAGACCAAACGTGGTAATGACACAATTTGGGTCACTGTGGATAGGTTGACAAAGTCAGCACATTTCTTGCCAATAAGAGAGACTTATAATTTTGACAAATTGGCTAAGTTATATGTGGACGAGATTGTGTCCTTACATGGCGTGCCGGTATCTATTGTATCTGATAGAGACACTAGATATACATCTCACTTTTGGAAAAGTTTCCAACAATCATTAGGCACAAGATTAAACTTTAGTACGACTTACCATCCACAGACTGATGGACAAAGTGAGCGTACTATCCAGACTTTGGAAGACATGCTTAGAGCATTTGTGATTGATTTAGTAAGACGTTGGGATGACCACTTACCCCTAATAGAATTCTCCTATAATAATAGTTATCATACAAGCATCAAGGCTGCTCCTTTTGAAGCCTTGTATGGGAAAAAAATGTAGAACACCTGTATGTTGGGCTGAAGTTGGGGAAGCCCAACTATCTGGACCCGAGATTATCTTAGAGACCACGGATAAGATAAAACAAATCCGTGATCATCTCAAAGCTACCCATGATAGGCAGAAAAGTTATGCAGACAAGAGACGAAAACCTCTAAGTTCCAAGTAGGGGACAAAGTCTTGTTGAAGGTATCACCCTGGAAAGGTGTGATGCGCTTTGGAAAGAAGGGCAAGTTAAGCTCCAGATATATTGAACCATTCAAGGCAATAGAATGTGTCGGTTCTGTAGCTTATAAGCTTAAGCTGCCTGAGGAGCTCAGTGGAATCCATGATGTGTTCCCCATATCTAATCTGAAGAAGTGTCTAACCGATGAGTCGCTAGCAATGTCACATCAAGATGTGTAGTAAAAGCCTGAGGTTCATTGAGAAACCAATTTCGATCGAGGATCAATAGGTTAAAAAGCTCTAAAGAAAGTTTGTACCTATTGTAAAGGTTAAGTGGGATGGCTATCGAGGCCACGAGTATACATGGGAGGTTGAGTCCACTATCCGACAAAAATACCCCCATCTTTTTAGTATAAAATCTCGAGGCCGAGATTTCTTTTAAGGGGGCGAGGATGTAACATCTCATAAAATTCAGATCCAGTTATATACCGACACGTGTACATACCCTCGGATGAAGCCACAAATGAATTAGGTGCCCATCTAGCTCAAACGTGTCCAATTCGCATTTTCTTCATGCGCCGACTCTTGATGCACTTTATGTCCGTCACTGTGCAAACAGGCTAGGTTTATTGAATATTGTTCTACCGAATCGGTACTATCATACGTCCAAACTTCCGTCTGGAACCGCCATCGCCGGGACCCACAACTAGTATCAGAGCTACGGTACCGATTCATTCAATCTAACAGTTGATGAATCACCTACGCTCATGAATTTTGGACGTATTAGGGGTTTTATACGTAAACCATCAAATAATCGTACAATCCACGGACATAATGTAAAATTGAAACCATAGGATTGTTAGAAACTGATTTTCGACCAAATTGCTAAATCATCTTGAAATTCAAAGAAATAAAGATTCTGGATCGAAAAAAGGTAATCAGGTTCATTTGTACGAGAGACTCTATGGCTCGTATGAGTGACAAATTTTCACTCGTACGAAGTGGTGACCAAAAAAATGAGGGGGAATAAAAATTTTCACGTATATGTTAATATTCCATCATTTTAGAAATTCTTGACCATGCAACAGCATCCGGGTGGTTCCAACTGCAGATTATCTAGGAAACACAGAGCATCAAAGATTCATTAGTGATGAGATAAAGTTGATGTCTATTTTTCGTAAAGTGGGGTTGCATAACTGAGTCTTGGAGGAGTTGTTCATCGGATTCAGTAGTTATGGTCACGTTGATGCCTGAGTCTTTGTACAAGCCAGTTGCACACACAACTACTTAGTGGTAAAAAGTATCCAATTTAACTCCACAGGGCAAATGAACTGTTTTCCGGACTAACCGCCAGAAAATAAGGATGCTTTGTGGTTTCAGATGTCACCGGGACTAATGAGGAAGGCTATATACTTTCAATTCATGATTAAGAAGACGATAAAATAAATCTTTTAGACAAAAAATGTGTACCAGTTGCTCACGAAATAGAATATACATTTGGAGTTTCGTGATCAAAGGATGTTCAAAATTTTCAGGTCATGATACAGATTGATGCTTAAGGGTTAAATACCTGATCTTCGATGTGGAATTGGATGCACATACAACTGCTTATCTTTAAGTCTGCAAGGCAAATGAACTGTTTTCAGGACCAACTGCTAGGAAATGAGGATGTTTTGTAGTTTCAGTTGCGCAATTCTAGCGGAGATAACTATACATCTGTTATTGTGACTAAAAAAAGAAGAATTTGTTTCTGATTGCCGAAGAATGTTTCTTAGATTCGATGTGTTACCAGATAATGTGATTCCAATGATGATTTGCTGATTAAGAAGATTAACTATTTGCTGATTAATCATGATTACGGAAATCAGGATTTCAGATTTACACGGATATTTATTGATTTGAAGTTTATCGTTGTGGTAATTCGAAGTTTCTATCAATTACTGGTTGGGTTTTGAAGATAAGAGGATCGAGCATTGGAGGAGTGCGCTAAACCAAACGCGGATGTGGTTAAAGTCGAAACCGAGAAGCTGCATTGATTAATTTCAAGTTGGTGATTATTTGAGAAAATTTGTAGATCAAGCAAATCAGAGGAGGTCTTGAACCGTGCAAACAAATACCTGAAGATTAAATTCTGGAGAAAATTATTTCAGGGGAAATGTTGCTTCAAGTAGATAATACAAACCCGGATCATCAATCAAGGGGGAATTTGTTGACGCGTTCTACGATATCGATAGATACCTGATTGAAGTTGCAGAATATTCAAACACGGCTCTCAGATTTCAAGATCAAGATCAAGCTTCGACAGTGACGTCCAAGGGGGAATTTCTTGATGCACTTTATGTCCGTCACTGTACGAATAGGCTAGAAAGAGTGTGTATTGAATATTGTATAGATTAGATACGAACACACGACCCAAGTGCGAATGAGAACTGGCTCGTACGAGTGACAGTGTGACTCGTACGAGTGGCATTGTGACTTGTAAGAATGACATTCTGACTCGTACGAGTGATAAACAGCTATACTTGTACGAGTGATAAACATCTCACTAGTACGAGTGAGCTTATGTGGTTCGTAAGTGTGACTCGTACGAGTGATAAACAGCTCTACTTGTATGAGTGATAAACATCTCACTAGTACGAGTGAGCTTATGTGGTTCGTAAGAGTGATATCTTGTCATTCGTATGAGAAACCATTCGCATGAGCTGCTCATGTCTATATGTATGTATTGTGTGTTCATTCTTTGTTTAGTTTTGTCACACCCCGACCCGCAGCGGAATAAGAGTCGGGGCATAATTGGGTTATCACCAAAGCTCATGATGTTTACTAAAATGTTTCATATTTATTAAATTCAAATTACAACTCAAATATCCAAATCAAAATCCATACAATTACAATGAAACGAAACTATGTAAACAATCCAACGCTTAAACTGATTTATTCTTCTAGGCCTTCCCATGTGTTTCTTTCTTTAACTGGATCACCTGTATCATGTGTAAAACGGGGGATATTTTGGGTCAACAAAAGTTGGCGAGTGAACCTTGCTAAAACATTGTTATTAATTTCTTGTTGTATTTAATATTGAAAATTTGTGCAATAATCACATGTGAGCAAACATATATATATAACAAAAACACAAACCACATTGGATGAGTAAATGACATGAATGATGATGTATATGAGATCAAGGCTCAATCAAACGGAGCCGATCGAGTGACATGAATGATGATGTATGTGAGATCAAGGCTCAATCAAACGGAGCCGATCGAATGAGGCACCCGATACTCAACCCGTATCCCACGGGGAGCTGATGGGCCTAATGAAATGCATGCACTGAAAATGATAACTTCAATCTAAACATAATTCACACAACAACTGATACATATTTGATACACATTTGATCACGGATATGATAGATGCACAAGTGTTTAAATATAATAAGGGATTAAACGACACATGATACACCCCAAAATGTGATTAAAACGGGGAATTGGTAGAGATTCACTCACATTGGGTGCGTTCTTTGATGACATTGGATGCGCACGAATTTTAGGATTCGATCGACGAGGAAAACTAACCTAAAATAATAACGAAATGATTCGGTAAATTAGTACTTTTAATTCATACTCTTAATGTGATTTTTAGATTTATTTTTGTGAGTTTAAGGAGGTTTTCTAACTTTAAAATCTTATTTTTAAGTATTTTTAAATGATTTTCTGATTAAATAAATTAATAAAAATAAATAATTTTTTTTTGACTTTTTGACCGTTGACCGTTGACCGGTCTAATTGTGTTTAATTATGCGCTGAGTGAGGTTCGAACTCGAGACCTCTCGTTTACGTGCACGCAGCTCTACCAACTGAGCTACATGTCTAACCCGAAATATTCTCTGTTTTAATTATATTTATATACTAATTAATTTTAAACTTATTTGGTTTTATTTAAAAATGGTTTATATTGCCGAACCGATTGCAGGGACCCGGAGTCGAACTCGGGTCCTTCGGTTCGAGTGCGCACAGCCCAACCAGTTAGGCTGTGTGTCAAATCTGTTTAACTTATGGATTATATTATTCTTATAAACATTCAGTGACTTAATCTGATTAAGTTTTAAAAATGTTGGTTTTATTTCTGAAATTCGGTAACGTGTGCGATTCGAACCTGGGACGTGTGTAATATTTGTGCACACAGTGCACCGCTGGACTGTGTGTCTAACCCGTTCGAATATCTGATTTTAATTATACTTATTCTTATTTGTGACTTCATCTTCATCGTTTAAGAACACAGAATAGTGAATTCCGACTGTTCTTGTTTAGTCGTTGACGATTTAAACTTGATTGAAATGAACAGAGAAATTAAATGATATGGTGTACCAGAACAGCGGGTTTGCTTCGGTTTTCCGGCAAGTGTCGTCGGCTCCGATTTGCGATGTCCGGCTGTATGAACTGTTTAGCAGTTTTGATTATTGATTTGAACGATTAAAGTATGAATTAAGAGATAGCAGAGAAGTTTTAGATAGATATACCGGTCGAGGAATGAATACGGTTTTCTGATCAAGGATTTCCGGAGATGTTCCGGCGAAATTGGAAATCTCCGGCGACGAGCTTCTGAGAAATTTCAACTACGAAAAAGTGTGCGGTTCTGAGCGAAAGGATTCCCGGAAGGTTGAGGGGGTATTTATAGGGTAGAACTGGATGAATTTTGTCCGAGTTTGAGTCTTGATTCGCGGTCAAAGTTTCTCCGGCGGTTATGACCGCAATTGGCTGTTAGACGTCGGTTATAACCGATGTCGAAGTCGGTTATAGTGTTTTAGTCAAAAGGAAAATGGCTAAACTCGCGGATTGCCGGATTTTCCGGTGATTGCGAGTTCTGAGCGCGATGATTTCCGGTTTTGAATTTTGAGTTTTATTTTAAGTATTATTTGTTTCAGTATATTCTCAAATAAGGCATGTGGCGGAGCGGTGTGTTGTGTGTTTGAGTTTGGGGGCGACCCGGGTTCGAAACCCGGCGTCCCCATTTTATTTTTCTCACTATTTACGATTATTTATTAAATATGGTTTTTAAATTCTAATATAGTTATTAATTATGTATCGTTTAAAATTAATTTGAGCAATAAATATGCAACGAAAAATTATAACCGGATATTCGATTAATAAACGAAGCGGGTTTTGGAAACCCGTTTTTCGACGGATGTTACAAGTTTTGGAAGTTCCCTAAGGGGAAACGCTGGCAGTTTCTCTCCATGAATTCCGCCAGCCAGACAAGAGTATATCTCGATATGAATGAATGCTTCCGCTGATTCTGTTTCTACTCCCTTTCTATATTGTTCTACCGAATCGGTACTATCATACGCCCAAACTTCCGTCTTGAACCGCTATCGCCAGGACCCACAACTGGTATCAGAGTTATGGTACTGATTCATTCAATCTAACAGTTGATGAATCACCTACGCTCATGAAGTTTGGACGTAAGAGGGGTTTTAGACATGAAACATCAAATAATCGGACAATCCACGGACATTATGTAAAATTGAAGCCATAGGATTGTTAGAAACTAATTTTCGACCAGATCTATGCAAAAATCATCTTGAAATTCAAAGAAACAAAGATTCTGGATCGAAAAAGGTAATCATGCTCGTTTGTACGAGTGAGCATCTATGGCTCGTACGAAGAACCACCCGTACCAAGCACTACTCGTAAGAAGTGTGGCGTGCCGAAAAAAGGCATTTTTTGATCATATCGACGAGACGAGTGCACAGAAAAAATTTAGTGATTACAATTTTTTTCGAGATTTTAACGTCTAATTCGGGCTGTTCGGGGACACCGTCTAGAGCTTCAGAGTATAGATTTGATGATATGGTCACAAAATGTTGAATATATTGGGGGAGTCATTGGTACCTGCACAAAGTGTTGATCAACTGGTGTAGTGACTTCTAATGGGCCTCAACGTTAAATCCGCATTTGATCAAAACTGCAATTTTGGGAAATTTTTTGCAAAAATTGGTTTTTGTCAAAATATGCTCAAGACGTCAGAATTTGCTAAAATGAGGGGGAATAAAAATTTTCACGTATATGTTAATATTCTAGCATTTTTTAAATTCGTGACCATGCAACAATATTCGGGTGGTTCCGAGAGTAGATTATCTGGGAACACAGAGCATCAAAGATTCATTAGTGATGAGATAAAGTTGATGTCTATTTTTTGTAAAGTGGGGTTGCGTTACTGAGTCTTGGAGGAGTTGTTCATCGGATTCAGTAGTTGTGGTCATGTTGATGCTTGAGTCTTTGTACAAGCCGGTTGCACACACGACTACTTAGTGGTACAAAGTATCCAATTTAACTTCGCAGGGCAAATGAACTATTTTCCAGACTAACCGCCAGAAAATAAGGATGCTTTGTGGTTTCAGTTGTCACCGGGACTAACGAGGAAGGCTATATACTTGCAATTCGAAGTTTCTATCAATTGCCGTTGGGTTTTGAAGATCAGAGGATCGAGCATTGGAGGAGTACGCTAAACCAAATGCGGATGTGGTTAAAGTCGAAACCGAGAAGCTGCATTGATTAATTTCAAGTTGGTGATTATTCGATAAAATTTGTAGATTAAGCAAATCAGAGGAGGTCTTGAACCATGTAAACAAAGACCTTAAGATTAATTTATGGAGAAAATTATTTCAGGGGGAATGTTGCTTAAAGTAGATAAGGCAAAACCGGATCATCAATCGAGCGGGAATTTGTTGACGCGTACTATGACATCGAAAGATACCTGATTGAAGTTGTAGAATATTCAAACACGGCTCTCAGATTTCAAGATCAAGATCAAGCTTCGACAGTGACGTCCAAGGGGAATTTGTTGATGCATTTTATGTCTGTCACTGTGCGAACAGGCTAGAAAGAGTGTGTATTGAATATTGTATAGATTAGATACGAACACATGACCCAAGTGCAAACGAGAACTGGCTCGTATGAGTGACAAAGTGACTCATATGAGTGACAATGTGACTCGTACGAGTGAGCTTATGTAGACATCTTGTCACTCGTACGAGCAACCATTCGCACGAGCTGCTCATGTCTATATATAATGTTATATGTTCATTGTTTGCAAGCTTTGGAAGTTCCCTAAGGGGAAACGCTTCCAGGAATTCCGCCAGCCAGACAAGATGTATACTCTTTCCGTATGAATGAATGAATGCTTCCGCTGATTCTGTTCCTACTCCCTTTCTATAATGTTCTACCAAAGCGGTACTATCATACACCCAAGCTTCCGTCTAGAACCACCGTTATCGGGACCAACACAAACCGTAAGCTACAACTCCAAACTGTAAGCTACGGTTCAGCTTTGTTGTCCAAAATCTAAACCTAACCGTCACCTACGATCAAGACCCATAAGTTACGGTCTAGACTTGCTGGGTTCAATTTTTACTAATGGTAAGCTACGGTCTGGCAACCGTAGCTTACGTCGAGGCCCTAAACTCTTTCTTTTTTATTATTTCAACTTTCAACAAATGAGCCGGAGGCCCTTGGACTTCATTATTTTCATATTTCTTACATAATCAAGCCATCTCTCGACCCAAACGACTCCCGGTTGAGGTGATTTCTTTTGATTTAACATCCTTTAGTGTTCCGCATCATCACCGAACCTTAAACCTCACTAATTTAAGTGATGTAACCTGTAAAACCATAAGAACTAGTATTTATCGCATTTTAAGCTTGTAACCACTTAAAACTCGCTAAAGCACATATTATAACACACATTAGTGTCCGGGTATTCACACTCTTCATCAGTATGCCACGTGGTGAACGAGAAAAACTAGTAGTGTCATTGTGTCATTTGTTATAGTCAAGGGAAAATTCATAAAACTATATTCTTTGAGGGACTAAAAGCGTCAATATGCCAAAGTTCTGCCAAGTTGCCATATATCCTGCAATATGCCACCCTCTTGCAGTTCTTGACACCTACCACTTTACTGATCCTACAACACCTCTAACACCTGTCATCATCCTCATTCATCCCCTTGCACTATAGATAGCCCACCAATCTCACTCCATTCCTTGCTCATTTCCTCTTCTTCTCTCTATTACACTCTTGGAAGTTCCTGGTCATCTAGAAGCATCGCTTTGAGTTCTAAACTTTCTCTTGGATCACTTGTAAGTGTTCCATCTCTGCTCTTTTCTTTTTATAGGCTTTTAATAGCCAAAAGTCAAGCATTTTCGATAAACGCTTTGACTTTCGGTTAAAACCATTATGGCCTAGCCATGGTGCGAAATGAACATGGCTAAGTGATCGTAATTAGGTAGGTATTAATCCCTTAAAAGGGCACCTCCTAAGAATCACGTTTATAGGTTAATTAACAAGTTAGAGCTAATGTTTTAGAAAGTTAAACGGGTCATATTATATAAATATTATAATCTGAGTTTATATATAGTATAAATATATTTTGACACTTAAACAAGTTGGTAATACTTACTAGAACATGTGGGAACATGTTCGGCTCATCAATTCCAGTCCTAGGGTCGGTTCGCTACCGAAAGTCACAAAGTTTGATTTCTGCTTTGACTTTCGATTCTGACCCGACTTAGATTAGTTTACTACTGATTTATGGTTGCATTTTGATCGTAATATAGTATAGCATAACCCATGATAGGCAGAAAAGTTATGCAGACAAGAGACGAAAACCTCTAAGTTCCAAGTAGGGGACAAAGTCTTGTTGAAGGTATCACCCTGGAAAGGTGTGATGCGCTTTGGAAAGAAGGGCAAGTTAAGCGCGAGATATATTGAACCATTCAAGGCAATAGAATGTGTCGGTTCTGTAGCTTACAAGCTTAAGCTGCCTGAGGAGCTCAGTGGAATCCATGATGTGTTCCACATATCTAATCTGAAGAAGTGTCTAACCAATGAGTCGTTAGCAATGTCACATCAAGATGTGCAGTAAAAGCCTGAGGTTCATTGAGAAACCAATTTCGATCGAGGATCAATAGGTTAAAAAGCTCTAAAGAAAGTTTGTACCTAATGTAAAGTTAAGTGGGATGGCTATCGAGGCCACGAGTATACATGGGAGGTTGAGTCCACTATCCGACAAAAATACCCCCATCTTTTTGAATAAAATCTCGAGGCCGAGATTTCTTTTAAGGGGCCGAGGATGTAACATCTCATAAAATTCAGATCCAGTTATATACCGACACGTGTACATACCCTCGGATGAAACCACAAATGAATTAGGCGCCCATCTAGCTCAAACGTGTCCAATTCGCATTTTCTTCATGCGCCGGACTCTTGATGCACTTTATGTCCGTCACTGTGCGAACAGGCTAGGTGTATTGAATATTGTAGAGATTAGATATGAACACACGACCCAAGTGCGAACGAGAACTGGCTCGTAAGAGTGACAAAGTGACTCGTACGAGTGACAATGTGAAAAGTACGGGTGATAAACATCTCACTCGTACGAGTGAGCTTATATGGTTCGTACGACTGACATCTTGTCACTCGTACGAGCAACCATTCGCACGAGCTGCTCATGTATATATATATGTGTTGTGTGTTCATTGTATATAAGTTTTGGAAGTTCCCTAAGGGGAAACGCTGGCAGATTCTCTCCACGAATTCCGCCAGCCAGACAAGATGTATACTCTTTCGGTATGAATGAATGAATGCTTCCGCTGATCTGTTTCTACTCCCTTTCTATATCGTTCTACCGAATCGGTACTATCATACGTCCAAACTTCCGTCTGGAACCGCCATCGCCGGGACCCACAACTAGTATCAGAGCTACGGTACCGATTCATTCAATCTAACAGTTGATGAATCACCTACGCTCATGAATTTTGGACGTATTAGGGGTTTTATACGTAAAACATCAAATAATTGTACAATCCACGGACATAATGTTAAATTGAAACCATAGGATTGTTAGAAACTGATTTTCAACCAAATCTGTGCTAAATCATCTTGAAATTCAAAGAAATAAAGATTCTGGATCGAAAAAAGGTAATCAGGCTCATTTGTACGAGAGACTCTATGGCTCGTATGAGTGACAAATTTTCACTCGTACGAAGCACCACTCGTACGAAGTGGTGACCAAAAAATGAGGGGGAATAAAAATTTTCACGTATATGTTAATATTCCATCATTTTAGAAATTCTTGACCATGCAACAGCATCCAGGTGGTTCCAACTGCAGATTATCTAGGAAACACAGAGCATCAAAGATTCATTAGTGATGAGATAAAGTTGATGTCTATTTTTCGTAAAGTGGGGTTGCATAACTGAGTCTTGGAGGAGTTGTTCATCGGATTCAGTAGTTATGGTCAAGTTGATGCCTGAGTCTTTGTACAAGCCAGTTGCACACACAACTACTTAGTGGTAAAAAGTATCCAATTTAACTCCACAGGGCAAATGAACTGTTTTCCGGACTAACCGCCAGAAAATAAGGATGCTTTGTGGTTTCAGATGTCACCGGGACTAATGTGGAAGGCTATATACTTTCAATTCATGACTAAAGAAGACGATATAATAAATCTTTTAGACAAAAAATGTGTACCAGTTGCTCACGAAATAGAATATACATTTGGAGTTTCGTGATCAAAGGATGTTCAAAATTTTCAGGTCATGGTACAAATTGATGCTTAAGGGTTAAATACCTGATCTTCGATGTGGAATTGGATGCACATACAACTGCTTATCTTTAAGTCTGCAAGGCAAATGAACTGTTTTCGGGACCAACTGCTAGGAAATGAGGATGTTTTGTAGTTTCAGTTGCGCAATTCTAGCGGAGATAGCTATACATCTATTTATTGTGACTAAAAAAACAAGAATGTGTTTCTGATTGCCGAAGAATGTTTCTTAGATTCGATGTGTTACCAGATAATGTGATTCCAATGATGATTTGCTGATTAAGAAGATTACCGATTTGCTGATTAATCGTGATTACGGAAATCAGGATTTCAGATTTACACGGATATTTATTGATTTGAAGTTTATCGTTGTGGTAATTCGAAGTTTCTATCAATTACTGGTTGGGTTTTGAAGATAAGAGGATCGAGCATTGGAGGAGTGCGCTAAACCAAACGGGATGTGGTTAAAGTCGAAACCGAGAAGCTGCATTGATTAATTTCAAGTTGGTGATTATTTGAGAAAATTTGTAGATCAAGCAAATCAGAGGAGGTCTTGAACCGTGCAAACAAATACCTAAAGATTTAATTCTGGAGAAAATTATTTCAGGGGAAATGTTGCTTCAAGTAGATAATACAAACCTGGATCATCAATCAAGGGGGAATTTGTTGACGCGTTCTACGATATCGATAGATACCTGATTGAAGTTGCAGAATATTCAAACACGGCTCTCAGATTTCAAGATCAAGATCAAGCTTCGACGGTGACGTCCAACGGGGAATTTCTTGATGCACTTTATGTCCGTCACTGTGCGAATAGGCTAGAAAGAGTGTGTATTGAATATTGTATAGATTAGATACGAACACACGACCCAAGTGCGAACGAGAACTGGCTCGTACGAGTGACAGTGTGACTTGTACGAGTGGCATTGTGACTTATAAGAATGACATTGTGACTCGTAGGAGTGATAAACAGCTCTACTTGTACGAGTGATAAACATCTCACTAGTACGAGTTAGCTTATGTCGTTCGTAAGAGTGATATCTTGTCATTCGTATGAGAAACCATTCGCATGAGTTGCTCATGTCTATATATATGTATTGTGTGTTCATTCTTTGTTTAGTTTTGGAAGTTTCCTAAGGGGAAATGCTGGCAGTTTCTCTCCACGAATTCCGCCAGCCAGACAAGATGTATACTCTTTCGGTATGAATGAATGAATGCTTCCGCTGATTCTGTTTCTACTCCCTTTCTATATTGTTCTACCGAATCGGTACTATCATACGCCCAAACTTCCGTCTTGAACCGCTATCACCAGGACCCACAACTGGTATCAGAGTTATGGTACTGATTCATTCAATCTAACAGTTGATGAATCACCTACGCTCATGGTATGAGGGGGTTTAGACATGAAACATCAAATAATCGGACAATCCACGGACATAATGTAAAATTGAAGCCATAGGATTGTTAGAAATTGATCTTCGACCAGATCTATGCAAAAATCATCTTGAAATTCAAAGAAACAAAGATTCTGGATCGAAAAAGGTAATCATGCTCGTTTGTACGAGTGAGCATCTGTGGCTCGTACGAAGAACCACTCGTACCAAGCACTACTCGTAAGAAGTGTGGCGTGCCTAAAAAAGGCATTTTTTGATCATATCGACGAGACGAGTGCACAGAAAAAATTTGGTGATTACAATTTTTTACGAGATTTTAACGTCTAATTCGGGCTGTTCGGGGACACCGTCTAGAGCTTCAGAGTATAGATTTGATGATATGGTCACAAAATGTTGAAGATATTGGGGGAGTCATTGGTACCTGCACAAAGTGTTGATCATTGGTGTAGTGACTTCTAATGGGCCTCAACGTTAAATCCGCATTTGATCAAAACTGCAATTTTGGGAAATTTTTTGCAAAAATTGGTTTTTGTCAAAAGATGCTCAAGACGTCAGAATTTGCTAAAATGAGGGGGAATAAAAATTTTCACGTATATGTTAATATTCTAGCATTTTTGAAATTCGTGACCATGCAACAATATTCGGGTGGTTCCGAGAGTAGATTATCTGGGAAACACAGAGCATCAAAGATTCATTAGTGATGAGATAAAGTTGATGTCTATTTTTTGTAAAGTGGGGTTGCGTTACTGAGTCTTGGAGGAGTTGTTCATCGGATTCAGTAGTTGTGGTCATGTTGATGCTTGAGTCTTTGTACAAGCCGGTTGCACACACGACTACTTAGTGGTACAAAGTATCCAATTTAACTTCGCAGGGCAAATGAACTATTTTCCAGACTAACCGCCAGAAAATAAGGATGCTTTGTGGTTTCAGTTGTCACCGGGACTAACGAGGAAGGCTATATACTTGCAATTCGAAGTTTCTATCAATTGCCGTTGGGTTTTGAAGATCAGAGGATCGAGCATTGGAGGAGTGCGGTAAACCAAATGCGGATGTGGTTAAAGTCGAAACCGAGAAGCTGCATTGATTAATTTCAAGTTGGTGATTATTCGATAAAATTTGTAGATTAAGCAAATCAGAGGAGGTCTTGAACCATGTAAACAAAGACCTTAAGATTAATTTATGGAGAAAATTATTTCAGGGGGAATGTTGCTTAAAGTAGATAAGGCAAAACCAGATCATCAATCGAGCGGGAATTTGTTGACGCGTTCTATGACATCGAAAGATACCTGATTGAAGTTGTAGAATATTCAAACACGGCTCTCAGATTTCAAGATCAAGATCAAGCTTCGACAGTGATGTCCAACGGGAATTTGTTGATGCATTTTATGTCTGTCACTGTGCGAACAGGCTAGAAAGAGTGTGTATTGAATATTGTATAGATTAGATACGAACACATGACCCAAGTGCAAACGAGAACTGCTCGTATGAGTGACAAGTGACTCATATGAGTGACAATGTGACTCGTACGAGTGATAAACATCTCACTCGTACGAGTGAGCTTATGTAGTTCGTACGAGTGACATCTTGTCACTCGTACGAGCAACCATTCGCACGAGCTGCTCATGTCTATATATAATGTTATATGTTCATTGTTTGCAAGCTTTGGAAGTTCCCTAAGGGGAAACGCTTCCAGGAATTCCGCCAGCCAGACAAGATGTATACTCTTTCCGTATGAATGAATGAATGCTTCCGCTGATTCTGTTCCTACTCCCTTTCTATAACGTTCTACCAAAGCGGTACTATCATACACCCAAGCTTCCGTCTAGAACCGCTGTTACCGGGACCAACACAAACCGTAAGCTACAACTCCAAACTGTAAGCTACGGTTCAGCTTTGTTGTCCAAAATCTAAACCTAACCGTCACCTACGATCAAGACCCATAAGTTACGGTCTAGACTTGCTGGGTTCAATTTTTACTAATGGTAAGCTACGGTCTGGCAACCGTAGCTTACGTCGAGGCCCTAAACTCTTTATTTTTTATTATTTCAACTTTCAACAAATGAGCCGGAGGCCCTTGGACTTCATTATTTTCATATTTCTTACATAATCAAGCCATATCTCGACCCAAACGACTCCCGGTTGAGGTGATATCTTTTGATTTAACATCCTTTAGTGTTCCGCATCATCACCGAACCTTAAACCTCACTAATTTAAGTGATGTAACCTGTAAAACCATAAGAACTCGTATTTATCGCATTTTAAGCTTGTAACCACTTAAAACTCGCTAAAGCACATATTATAACACACATTAGTGTCCGGGTATTCACACTCTTCATCAGTATGCCACGTGGTGAACGAGAAAAACTAGTTGTGTCATTGTGTCATTTGTTATAGTCAAGGGAAAATTCATAAAACTATATTCTTTGAGGGACTAAAAGCGTCAATATGCCAAAGTTCTGCCAAGTTCGCTACCGAAAGTCACAAAGTTTGACTTCTGCTTTGACTTTCGATTCTGACCCGACTTAGATTAGTTTACTACTGATTTATGGTTGCATTATGGTCGTAATATAGTATAGCATAACCCTCTGAGGTTATATTACATGATAATAATCATAATCTGAGTTTATGCACAAGTTCCGCTAATATGTCAAACTTTGACTAAAATGCCCTTTTTACATAAAATAAGGTTTTAACAACGAACTTGAAAATGAGTTACCTACTGATATGTTAATATAATTAACATATTATGATGTTATTATTCTGATCATAAACTGAGTTTTATTATAATATCGTAAATTATGCTTTTAAAAGGACCAAAATGCCCTTCGGTGCATAGTTTGGTCCTAAACTATAAACTACACTTATGTATGACATCTTACTGATAATATATCACAAATTAATTATTTTTCCAAAATGTTTATGATCATAACATCAGAATATATGCAAGTTCCTTTTATACGTCACATAATGATGAATACGCCTTATGAGGCAACTTTCGTTTTAAAACCTCAATGGGCATATAAGTTGATATCTTAATGATATTACAACTTATTTAAGTATAATAGCATATAGAACTTATTCATGACTCACCCGGTTACCCAATATCGCTTATATGCGTACGGTTAAGTATATGTAACTAGTTTACGAAAATTAACCAAAACGGGTTTAACCTTATCATTTTAATCTCAAATTCAAGAATGTTAATTGTTTACCCATGTCATAGAAGTCTTAGCACTTGATGGGTTTAAACTATATTCTATCCGGTCATCGCTCAATCTAGCGTATCGTACTGTTTTAATTCTTATAGCTAGCCGGTCTAAGTCTATGACTTAAATAAGACCCGTTAGCATTCTAATTGATTAGTTTATGCCATCATTCCAGACTAGAATCCTTCCAGTAAATGCTATCTACACTTATCTATTGATTAAACGGTTGAGTTAATATAAACTTTGCTTTTAAAGTCAAGTAGGTAAATACTTTTAACTTATTTTCCCTTTACGGGCTTAGGATACGGTAGATTATTACCGCTTGGTCGGGAATGGGATCAATCGAATTGCTGGATTGTGGCTGGTAAATCCGAATATTCCATTTTGATCAGTTTTGTTTAATAACTTAAACATTGGGGGTTAACGACCGTGTCCTGAATATCCTCGGCTCATTTAAGTTACTAATGTCACACCCTGGTCGTAGCGGAAGCGCAAACGTGTGACTATGAGGTAACCATTGCATCAAATTAAGTAAACAAGTATAAATCAACAACGATGCCATACTGATATAAATTTTCATTCCAACATTTACTGTAAATCCGTCGAAAAACGGGTTTCCAAAACCCGCTTCGTTTATCAGTCAAACATTCAGTTATAAAGTTCGTTGCGTATTTTTGGTTCATATTAATTTTAAACAATACATAATTAATAAATATATTAGAACTTAAAATCTATAATTGAAAATTAATAATAAATAATGATAAAAAAAATAAAAGGAGACGCCGGGTTTCGAACCCGGGTCACCCGGATGAACAAACGCACAACACACCACTCCGCCACACACGATTTTGTGATATACAAGGAAACAAATAACATATATACAAAAACTAGAAAATCAAAATCCGGAAATCAGCGCGCCCAATCCGCAGTCGCCGGAAAAACCGACGATTTCGCAAATCACGACCGTTTTCTTTGACTGAAACGCGTGAACTAAATTCGACATCGGTTATAACCGATGTCTAACCCTCAAATTCAGTCGTAACCGCCGGCAAAACTTTGACCGCGAATTCAAGACCAAATTCAGACCCAATACATCCTGTTCTACCCTATAAATACCCCCCTCAACCTTCCGGGAATCCTTTCGCTCAAGACCGCACACTTTTTCATAGTTGAAGTTCTCAGAAGCTCGTCGCCGGAGATTTCCAATTTCGCCGGAACATCGCCGGAAATCCTTGATCAGAAAACCGTATTCATTCCTCAACCGGTATATCTATCTAAAACTTCTCTGCTATCTCTTAATTCATACTTTAATCGTTCAAATCAATAATCAAAACTGCTCAACAGTTCATACAGCCGGACATCGTAAATCGGAGCCGACGACACTTGCCGGAAAACCGAAGCAAACCCGCTGTTCTAGTACATCATATCATTTAATTTCTCTGTTCATTTCAATCAAGTTTAAATCGTGAACGACCAAATAAGAACAGTCGGAATTCATTGTTCTGTGTTCTTTAACGAAGAAGATGAAGTCGCATATAAGTATAATTAAAATCAGATATTCGAACGGGTTAGACACACAGTCCAGCGGTGGACTGTGTGCACAAACAATGCACACGTCCCGGGTTCGAATCGCACACGTTACCGAATTTCAGAAATAACACCAATCCTTTTTAAACCTATTCAAATCACCTTTCAACATGTATATAAATATAATATAATTCAGTAATTAAACAGGTTAAGCACACAGCCCAACTGGTTGGGCTGTGCGTACTCGAACCGAACGTCTCGAGTTCGACTCCGGGTTACTGAAGTCGATTCGGCCATTTAAAACCATTTTAAATAAAACCAAATAAGTTTAAAACTAATAACTATATAAATATAATTAAAATCAGAAATATTTCGGGTTAGACACGTAGCTCAGTTGGTAGAGCTGCGTGCACGTATACGAGAGGTAGCGAGTTCGAACCTCACTCAGCGCATATAATTAAAACAGTCCGACCGGTCAACAGTCAACAGAGTCAAAAAGTCAACATTTTTTTATTATTTATTTATTTATTTAATCAGAAAATTATTTAAAAATACTTAAAACTAATATTTTTAAAGTTAGAAAATGTCCTTAAACTCACAAAAATAAATCTAAAAATCCTATTAAGGTTATGAATTAAAAGTATTAATCTCAAATAAAATCCACTTATTTACCGAACCATTTCGTTATTATTTTAGGTTAGTTTTTACTCGTCGATCAAATCCTAAAATTCGTGCGCATCCAACGTCATCAAAGAAACGCACCCACTGTGAGTGAATCCTTACAAATTCCCCTTTTTATTCATGTTTTGGGGTGTATCATGTGTCGCTTTAATTATTCCATTTATTTAAACTCGTTCTATTACCATTATATGATCTAAACTCGAGATGTAAATATTGTTTGTTGTGATGCGTGTTTACATTTTGTCAAGTTGCGTGCAAATCATTCATTAGGCCCATCAGTTCCTCGTTGGAGACGGGTTGAGCATCAGGTGCCTCATTGTTCATCATTTGGTGTGTGCTTGTGCATTAATTGAGATTATGTGATTATGTTGTTGGTTGTGATGTGTGTTTATATTTTTGTCAAGTTGTGTGCAAATCATTCGTTAGGCGCATCAGTTCCTCGTGGGAGACGAGTTGAACATCGCGTGCCTCATTCGATCGGCTCCGTTTGATTGAGCCTTGATCTCATTATTCATCATTTGGTGTGTGCTTGTGCATTTATTGATATTATGTGTTTTGTGATTAAATTTACATTTACGTTTATTCATATTTGGTTATGCACAATTTTATTTAAATAACCAACATAACTAATCCTTTCAAATGTTTAAATAAGATTCACTCGCCAACTTTTTTGTTGACCTAAAACCCTATTTTTACACATGATACAGGTGGACAGGTTGAAGCAAGGAACACATAGGAAATTGCCTTAGAAGAAAAATAATGAAGTCATGAAATACGTATTTGAACATGTTGCACTTGTATGTTTATTGTAACTTCTTCTTTAAAGAGAAATAATAAATATGAAACTTTATAGTAAATGTCATGAGCTTTGATGAAAACCCAATCATGCCCCGACTACCATTTCCGCTGCGGGTCGGGGTGTGACAGATTGGTATCAGAGCTTTTGACTATAGGGATATAAGATAGGTTATTAGACCCTTAGAGCCTATACTATAGTTGATTAGATTTTAATTGTTTATGTGGTTACATGCAAACTCATGATATTTATTTGTTTCATATTTATTACACACACAAATGCATGCAAACACTTCCACTATCATATTGTGTGATATTTAATGAGTTATACTTATTGTCAAACATAACATGCTTACATATACATTCATCACGCATATTTCAATGTTCACATATTCAAATCATCCTCATATTTCATTCATTCAAGACTTTGTTGCAATTTTCATTTTTCAATCTCATCAAAGTGAGTTCAATGACGGGCATGTAGTAACTGTAAGGGTACAAGTACCGGTAGTCGGAACGTCCTGTCTAGGTTGGCATTCGTATAAATCCAATATAACGGACCAGTTTGCCTACCTGGGGACTAACGAAGAGAGTACGAAGGACCTATTAGGCAAAAGCATGCCACACCAAACGTTGTTCGAACTAACCCCACTTTGAGGTGTCACCGTGTCCACACCTGGATGCACTCCGAATTTCATACGTTACATTCATATTTCTCGATTTTCTCCGGGTTTTAGTGTACGTTACCAGGCTAACACATGCGAACCATATGAAAGGCCCGGTAATCATGGGGGCCCACATGATTACGAAGGTGAAGTATGGCGGCATGCAAGGCCCAATTACGAGCAAAGCCCAAGACATCCTATGGATGTAGTAAATTTATTATTCTTCATTTATTTTATGAATGTTCATTCCTAAATACGACACATGACCCCTAAAACATCAAACTCATACTCTTGATACGTATTTCTTGTAGATGTCTTCTAGCCTCTCTCGTAGAAAAATGAGATCAGGAAAAACCCGCGAGCGCATGGCTGCCTAAATCGCTCAACAAATGGCTGCCGTAATACCCAACATCGTAATTCAAGTACAACAGGCCCTTACCGCTAATCCCGTCAACCCAATCCACCAAGAAGATCAAAACATTGTCAATCCTCCCCCAAAAGCCAATAAATGCACCTTCAAGCATTTCAAATCCTGCGATCCTCCAAAATACGAAGGTACTGAAGGTGTCACCGCTCTCCTCCATTGGTTCGAGGAGATGGAAAACACTTTTCTCAATTGCGATTGCCCCGATGATCGCAAGGTGCGATATGCTACCGGTCGTTTGTTCGGAGTAGCACTTACATGGTGGAATACAGAGAAGGCCAAGCGAGGTGCTGAAGATGTTATGACTTTGACTTGGGAAGAATTGAAGGAAATCATGACAAAACGGTTCTGTCCAAGAAGCGAAATCAAGAAATTGGAAGATGAGTTCTATTCTTTGAAACAAAAAGAGGGCGACCACACCACATACAACAAGAGATTCCTTGAGTTAAATCAAATGGTCCCCAACTTGTTCACTCCCCTCTACTGTTTGATCGAGCACTACATTCGAGGTCTTCCTTCAAAAATTCAAGACCCTGTAATAAGTACCACACCTGCAACTTTGGAAGCAGCAATGGAGTTAGCTACAGAGCTCACCGAAAACCGCATACGAAATAAAGACTTCACGGAGGAGAAGAAGAAGGATAAAGCATCAACCGAAACCTCCAACCCAACCCAGACCAAATCCCATCCTCAAACCACTCTTAACAGAAAACGAGATGGACAAAATTTCGCTATCACCCAAGGCAATCAACCAGTTTCACAAGCTGTACCCCTCCAAGCTATCCCAATCACTCAAGTAGCACCCAACTCTACTTACCCAAATAAGAAACCCTACATTGGACCTCACCCTCAATGCAACACCTGTTTTTATCACCATCCATCTACCGTACCTTGTCGACTGTGTGCAAATTGTGGGCGTTATGGTCATTGGAGCAAAACTTGTCGTGCCCCTCAAAACCAAGCTTCACCCCTACTCAAAACATGATCCAAACATATCAACAACCCCAATACCCCATGTTTCCATATGTTCGAGCTTGTTTTAATTGTTGCGATCCTACCCACTTTAGAAACACGTGCCCTCGATTGGTTAACATCATAAACGCCCAGGCTCAAGCAAACCCAGTTAACCAAGCAAATCAAACAAACCCAGCTCCACCACTAGCAAGAGGAAGAGCTTACAACATCAACGCCAATCCTGTTGAAGATAATAACGGCCCAAACGAATCACCCAACTAGTTTTCCTCACCAAGAATCAAGACTAAACTCCAATCGTCTAGTTTTAATGTTTTCTTTATGTTATCTCAATCTTTCCGTATCCCAGTTGTAAATTGGGAATTTATGTATCCAAAAATTTTAATGCGAATTGATATTACAGTTTTGTTTTATACTCATTGATTTAACATTCATATCATCATACATCTCGACGTATCTCAATCTCATCATTTAAAGAAGTTGGGTTGTGTCTCACTTTTACATAGACTAACCCCTTCATCATAACAAACGAGAGAGGTACTGTCATCATTCAGTCATGTATCCTTTCAGAATTGAGTCTCAAGCTTTGGTTGTTGTGTTTGTTTATGTTTTAGAGTCACATAGCCTGATCATAATTTACTGATAAAGCCAATGAAAATTTGACAAGAATATGGTGCATACGCCGCTGGTACTTCCTATATATAAGTATTCTTGGCAAAGGATCAAAAGCATTACCAGGAGGTTATGAGAAGTTCCGTGTATGTTTAAATATCGTCATGGTTGAAGTTTTTGTTTTATGATACATACCTTATCATTTCAAACGTATCAATTCCCTCAAAACTCTTATGCATAAAATCATGCCTAGTCAATCAACTCAGTTTATCCATGTTCCGCATTCTTATACTTTAGGCATCAAAAAGCGATTCCTGTAGCAGGGTATTCAACCCTTACTAGGAACGTTACCGCCTCAAATAAGATTTAAACTCTCACCCTCTTCTAATTATGTAATCATCAAAATTAAAACATCCTCCCTTCAAGTCAAATATACCACTACTACTTAAATTTCGGGACGAAATTTCTAAAAGTAGGGGATACTGTAACATCCGTCGAAAAACGGGTTTCCAAAACCCGCTTCGTTTATCAGTCAAACATTCAGTTATAAAGTTCGTTGCGTATTTTTGGTTCATATTAATTTTAAACAATACATAATTAATAAATATATTAGAATTTAAAATCTATAATTGAAAATTAATAATAAATAATGAATAAAAAAATAAAAGGAGACGCCGGGTTTCGAACCCGGGTCACCCGGATGAATAAACGCACAACACACCACTCCGCCACACACGATTTTGTGATATACAAGGAAAAAAATAACATATATACAAAAATTAGAAAATCAAAATCCGGAAATCAGCGCGCCCAATCCGCAGTCGCCAGAAAAACCGACGATTTCGCAAATCACGACCGTTTTCTTTGACTGAAACGCGTGAACTAAATTCGACATCGGTTATAACCGATGTCTAACCCTCAAATTCAGTCGTAACCGCTAGCAAAACTTTGACCGCAAATTCAAGACCAAATTCAGACCCAATACATCCTGTTCTACCCTATAAATACCCCCCTCAACCTTCCGGGAATCCTTTCGCTCAAGACCGCACACTTTTTCATAGTTGAAGTTCTCAGAAGCTCGTCGCCGGAGATTTCCAATTTCGTCGGAACATCGCCGGAAATCCTTGATCAGAAAACCGTATTCATTCCTCAACCGGTATATATATCTAAAACTTCTCTGCTATCTCTTAATTCATACTTTAATCGTTCAAATCAATAATCAAAACTGCTCAACAGTTCATACAGCCGGACATCGTGAATCGGAGCCGACGACACTTGCCGGAAAACCGAAGCAAACCCGCTGTTCTAGTACATCATATCATTTAATTTCTCTGTTCATTTCAATCAAGTTTAAATCGTGAACGACCAAACAAGAACAGTCGGAATTCACTGTTCTGTGTTATTTAACGAAGAAGATGAAGTCGCATATAAGTATAAGTATAATTAAAATCAGATATTCGAACGGGTTAGACACACAGTCCAGCGGTGGACTATGTGCACAAACAATGCGAATCGCACACGTTACCGAATTTCAGAAATAAAACCAATCCTTTTTAAACCTATTCAGATCACCTTTCAACATGTATATAAATATAATATAATTCAGTAATTAAACAGGTTAAGCACACAGCCCAACTGGTTGGGCTGTGCGTACTCGAACCGAACGTCTCGAGTTCGACTCCGGGTCACTGAAGTCGATTCGGCCATTTAAAACCATTTTAAATAAAACCAAATAAGTTTAAAAATAATAAGTATATAAATATAATTAAAATCAGAAATATTTCGGGTTAGACACGTAGCTCAGTTGGTAGAGCTGCGTGCACGTATACGAAAGGTCGCGAGTTCGAACCTCACTCAGCGCATATAATTAAAACAGTCCGACCGGTCATCGGTCAATCGTCAACAGTCAACAGAGTCAAAAAGTCAACATTATTTATTTATTTATTTATTTATTTTTTATTTATTTAATCAGAAAATTATTTAAAAATACTTAAAAATAATATTTTTAAAGTTAGAAAATGTCCTTAAACTCACAAAAATAAATCTAAAAATCCTTTTAAGGTTATGAATTAAAAGTATTAATCTCAAATAAAATCCACTTATTTACCGAACCATTTCGTTATTATTTTAGGTTAGTTTTTCCTCGTCGATCAAATCCTAAAATTCGTGCGCATCCAACGTCATCAAAGAAACGCACCCACTGTGAGTGAATCCTTACAAATTCCCCTTTTTATTCATGTTTTGGGGTGTATCATGTGTCGCTTTAATTATTCCATTTATTTAAACTCGTGCTATTACCATTATATGATCTAAACTCGAGATGTAAATATTGTTTGTTGTGATGCGTGTTTACATTTTGTCAAGTTGCGTGCAAATCATTCATTAGGCCCATCAGTTCCTCATTGGAGACGGGTTGAGCATCAGGTGCCTCATTGTTCATCATTTGGTGTGTGCTTGTGCATTAATTGAGATTATGTGATTATGTTGTTGGTTGTGATGTGTGTTTATATTTTTGTCAAGTTGTGTGCAAATCATTCGTTAGGCCCATCAGTTCCTCGTGGGAGACGAGTTGAACATCGCGTGCCTCATTCGATCAGCTCCGTTTGATTGAGCCTTGATCTCATTATTCATCATTTGGTGTGTGCTTGTGCATTTATTGATATTATGTGTTTTGTGATTAAATTTACATTTACGTTTATTCATATTTGGTTATGCACAATTTTATTTAAATAACCAACATAACTAATCCTTTCAAATGTTTAAATAAGATTCACTCGCCAACTTTTTTGTTGACCTAAAACCCTATTTTTACACATGATACAGGTGGACAGGTTGAAGCAAGGAACACATAGGAAATTGCCTTAGAAGAAAAATAATGAAGTCATGAAATACGTATTTGAACATGTTGCACTTGTATGTTTATTGTAACTTCTTCTTTAAAGAGAAATAATAAATATGAAACTTTATAGTAAATGTCATGAGCTTTGATGAAAACCCAATCATGCCCCGACTACCATTTCCGCTGCGGGTCGGGGTGTGACAGATTGGTATCAGAGCTTTTGACTATAGGGATATAAGATAGGTTATTAGACCCTTAGAGCCTATACTATAGTTGATTAGATTTTAATTGTTTATGTGGTTACATGCAAACTCATGATATTTATTTGTTTCATATTTATTACACACACAAATGCATGCAAACACTTCCACTATCATATTGTGTGATATTTAATGAGTTATACTTATTGTCAAACATAACATGCTTACATATACATTCATCACGCATATTTCAATGTTCACATATTCAAATCATCCTCATATTTCATTCATTCAAGACTTTGTTGCAATTTTCATTTTTCAATCTCATCAAAGTGAGTTCAATGACGGGCATGTAGTAACTGTAAGGGTACAAGTACCGGTAGTCGGAACGTCCTGTCTAGGTTGGCATTCGTATAAATCCAATATAACGGACCAGTTTGCCTACCTGGGGACTAACGAAGAGAGTACGAAGGACCTATTAGGCAAAAGCATGCCACACCAAACGTTGTTCGAACTAACCCCACTTTGAGGTGTCACCGTGTCCACACCTGGATGCACTCCGAATTTCATACGTTACATTCATATTTCTCGATTTTCTCCGGGTTTTAGTGTACGTTACCAGGCTAACACATGCGAACCATATGAAAGGCCCGGTAATCATGGGGCCCACATGATTACGAAGGTGAAGTATGGCGGCATGCAAGGCCCAATTACGAGCAAAGCCCAAGACATCCTATGGATGTAGTAAATTTATTATTCTTCATTTATTTTATGAATGTTCATTCCTAAATACGACACATGACCCCTAAAACATCAAACTCATACTCTTGATACGTATTTCTTGTAGATGTCTTCTAGCCTCTCTCGTAGAAAAATGAGATCAGGAAAAACCCGCGAGCGCATGGCTGCCTAAATCGCTCAACAAATGGCTGCCGTAATACCCAACATCGTAATTCAAGTACAACAGGCCCTTACCGCTAATCCCGTCAACCCAATCCACCAAGAAGATCAAAACATTGTCAATCCTCCCCCAAAAGCCAATAAATGCACCTTCAAGCATTTCAAATCCTGCGATCCTCCAAAATACGAAGGTACTGAAGGTGTCACCGCTCTCCTCCATTGGTTCGAGGAGATGGAAAACACTTTTCTCAATTGCGATTGCCCCGATGATCGCAAGGTGCGATATGCTACCGGTCGTTTGTTCGGAGTAGCACTTACATGGTGGAATACAGAGAAGGCCAAGCGAGGTGCTGAAGATGTTATGACTTTGACTTGGGAAGAATTGAAGGAAATCATGACAAAACGGTTCTGTCCAAGAAGCGAAATCAAGAAATTGGAAGATGAGTTCTATTCTTTGAAACAAAAAGAGGGCGACCACACCACATACAACAAGAGATTCCTTGAGTTAAATCAAATGGTCCCCAACTTGTTCACTCCCCTCTACCGTTTGATCGAGCACTACATTCGAGGTCTTCCTTCAAAAATTCAAGACCCTGTAATAAGTACCACACCTGCAACTTTGGAAGCAGCAATGGAGTTAGCTACAGAGCTCACCGAAAACCGCATACGAAATAAAGACTTCACGGAGGAGAAGAAGAAGGATAAGCATCAACCGAAACCTCCAACCCAACCCAGACCAAATCCCATCCTCAAACCACTCTTAACAGAAAACGAGATGGACAAAATTTCGCTATCACCCAAGGCAATCAACCAGTTTCACAAGCTGTACCCCTCCAAGCTATCCCAATCACTCAAGTAGCACCCAACTCTACTTACCCAAATAAGAAACCCTACATTGGACCTCACCCTCAATGCAACACCTGTTTTTATCACCATCCATCTACCGTACCTTGTCGACTGTGTGCAAATTGTGGGCGTTATGGTCATTGGAGCAAAACTTGTCGTGCCCCTCAAAACCAAGCTTCACCCCTACTCAAAACATGATCCAAACATATCAACAACCCCAATACCCCATGTTTCCATATGTTCGAGCTTGTTTTAATTGTTGCGATCCTACCCACTTTAGAAACACGTGCCCTCGATTGGTTAACATCATAAACGCCCAGGCTCAAGCAAACCCAGTTAACCAAGCAAATCAAACAAACCCAGCTCCACCACTAGCAAGAGGAAGAGCTTACAACATCAACGCCAATCCTGTTGAAGATAATAACGGCCCAAACGAATCACCCAACTAGTTTTCCTCACCAAGAATCAAGACTAAACTCCAATCGTCTAGTTTTAATGTTTTCTTTATGTTATCTCAATCTTTCCGTATCCCAGTTGTAAATTGGGAATTTATGTATCCAAAAATTTTAATGCGAATTGATATTACAGTTTTGTTTTATACTCATTGATTTAACATTCATATCATCATACATCTCGACGTATCTCAATCTCATCATTTAAAGAAGTTGGGTTGTGTCTCACTTTTACATAGACTAACCCCTTCATCATAACAAACGAGAGAGGTACTGTCATCATTCAGTCATGTATCCTTTCAGAATTGAGTCTCAAGCTTTGGTTGTTGTGTTTGTTTATGTTTTAGAGTCACATAGCCTGATCATAATTTACTGATAAAGCCAATGAAAATTTGACAAGAATATGGTGCATACGCCGCTGGTACTTCCTATATATAAGTATTCTTGGCAAAGGATCAAAAGCATTACCAGGAGGTTATGAGAAGTTCCGTGTATGTTTAAATATCGTCATGGTTGAAGTTTTTGTTTTATGATACATACCTTATCATTTCAAACGTATCAATTCCCTCAAAACTCTTATGCATAAAATCATGCCTAGTCAATCAACTCAGTTTATCCATGTTCCGCATTCTTATACTTTAGGCATCAAAAAGCGATTCCTGTAGCAGGGTATTCAACCCTTACTAGGAACGTTACCGCCTCAAATAAGATTTAAACTCTCACCCTCTTCTAATTATGTAATCATCAAAATTAAAACATCCTCCCTTCAAGTCAAATATACCACTACTACTTAAATTTCGGGACGAAATTTCTAAAAGTAGGGGATACTGTAACATCCGTCGAAAAACGGGTTTCCAAAACCCGCTTCGTTTATCAGTCAAACATTCAGTTATAAAGTTCGTTGCGTATTTTTGGTTCATATTAATTTTAAACAATACATAATTAATAAATATATTAGAATTTAAAATCTATAATTGAAAATTAATAATAAATAATGAATAAAAAAATAAAAGGAGACGCCGGGTTTCGAACCCGGGTCACCCGGATGAATAAACGCACAACACACCACTCCGCCACACACGATTTTGTGATATACAAGGAAAAAAATAACATATATACAAAAATTAGAAAATCAAAATCCGGAAATCAGCGCGCCCAATCCGCAGTCGCCAGAAAAACCGACGATTTCGCAAATCACGACCGTTTTCTTTGACTGAAACGCGTGAACTAAATTCGACATCGGTTATAACCGATGTCTAACCCTCAAATTCAGTCGTAACCGCTAGCAAAACTTTGACCGCAAATTCAAGACCAAATTCAGACCCAATACATCCTGTTCTACCCTATAAATACCCCCCTCAACCTTCCGGGAATCCTTTCGCTCAAGACCGCACACTTTTTCATAGTTGAAGTTCTCAGAAGCTCGTCGCCGGAGATTTCCAATTTCGTCGGAACATCGCCGGAAATCCTTGATCAGAAAACCGTATTCATTCCTCAACCGGTATATATATCTAAAACTTCTCTGCTATCTCTTAATTCATACTTTAATCGTTCAAATCAATAATCAAAACTGCTCAACAGTTCATACAGCCGGACATCGTGAATCGGAGCCGACGACACTTGCCGGAAAACCGAAGCAAACCCGCTGTTCTAGTACATCATATCATTTAATTTCTCTGTTCATTTCAATCAAGTTTAAATCGTGAACGACCAAACAAGAACAGTCGGAATTCACTGTTCTGTGTTATTTAACGAAGAAGATGAAGTCGCATATAAGTATAAGTATAATTAAAATCAGATATTCGAACGGGTTAGACACACAGTCCAGCGGTGGACTATGTGCACAAACAATGCGAATCGCACACGTTACCGAATTTCAGAAATAAAACCAATCCTTTTTAAACCTATTCAGATCACCTTTCAACATGTATATAAATATAATATAATTCAGTAATTAAACAGGTTAAGCACACAGCCCAACTGGTTGGGCTGTGCGTACTCGAACCGAACGTCTCGAGTTCGACTCCGGGTCACTGAAGTCGATTCGGCCATTTAAAACCATTTTAAATAAAACCAAATAAGTTTAAAAATAATAAGTATATAAATATAATTAAAATCAGAAATATTTCGGGTTAGACACGTAGCTCAGTTGGTAGAGCTGCGTGCACGTATACGAAAGGTCGCGAGTTCGAACCTCACTCAGCGCATATAATTAAAACAGTCCGACCGGTCATCGGTCAATCGTCAACAGTCAACAGAGTCAAAAAGTCAACATTATTTATTTATTTATTTATTTATTTTTTATTTATTTAATCAGAAAATTATTTAAAAATACTTAAAAATAATATTTTTAAAGTTAGAAAATGTCCTTAAACTCACAAAAATAAATCTAAAAATCCTTTTAAGGTTATGAATTAAAAGTATTAATCTCAAATAAAATCCACTTATTTACCGAACCATTTCGTTATTATTTTAGGTTAGTTTTTCCTCGTCGATCAAATCCTAAAATTCGTGCGCATCCAACGTCATCAAAGAAACGCACCCACTGTGAGTGAATCCTTACAAATTCCCCTTTTTATTCATGTTTTGGGGTGTATCATGTGTCGCTTTAATTATTCCATTTATTTAAACTCGTGCTATTACCATTATATGATCTAAACTCGAGATGTAAATATTGTTTGTTGTGATGCGTGTTTACATTTTGTCAAGTTGCGTGCAAATCATTCATTAGGCCCATCAGTTCCTCATTGGAGACGGGTTGAGCATCAGGTGCCTCATTGTTCATCATTTGGTGTGTGCTTGTGCATTAATTGAGATTATGTGATTATGTTGTTGGTTGTGATGTGTGTTTATATTTTTGTCAAGTTGTGTGCAAATCATTCGTTAGGCCCATCAGTTCCTCGTGGAGACGAGTTGAACATCGCGTGCCTCATTCGATCAGCTCCGTTTGATTGAGCCTTGATCTCATTATTCATCATTTGGTGTGTGCTTGTGCATTTATTGATATTATGTGTTTTGTGATTAAATTTACATTTACGTTTATTCATATTTGGTTATGCACAATTTTATTTAAATAACCAACATAACTAATCCTTTCAAATGTTTAAATAAGATTCACTCGCCAACTTTTTTGTTGACCTAAAACCCTATTTTTACACATGATACAGGTGGACAGGTTGAAGCAAGGAACACATAGGAAATTGCCTTAGAAGAAAAATAATGAAGTCATGAAATACGTATTTGAACATGTTGCACTTGTATGTTTATTGTAACTTCTTCTTTAAAGAGAAATAATAAATATGAAACTTTATAGTAAATGTCATGAGCTTTGATGAAAACCCAATCATGCCCCGACTACCATTTCCGCTGCGGGTCGGGGTGTGACAGATTGGTATCAGAGCTTTTGACTATAGGGATATAAGATAGGTTATTAGACCCTTAGAGCCTATACTATAGTTGATTAGATTTTAATTGTTTATGTGGTTACATGCAAACTCATGATATTTATTTGTTTCATATTTATTACACACACAAATGCATGCAAACACTTCCACTATCATATTGTGTGATATTTAATGAGTTATACTTATTGTCAAACATAACATGCTTACATATACATTCATCACGCATATTTCAATGTTCACATATTCAAATCATCCTCATATTTCATTCATTCAAGACTTTGTTGCAATTTTCATTTTTCAATCTCATCAAAGTGAGTTCAATGACGGGCATGTAGTAACTGTAAGGGTACAAGTACCGGTAGTCGGAACGTCCTGTCTAGGTTGGCATTCGTATAAATCCAATATAACGGACCAGTTTGCCTACCTGGGGACTAACGAAAGAGTACGAAGGACCTATTAGGCAAAAGCATGCCACACCAAACGTTGTTCGAACTAACCCCACTTTGAGGTGTCACCGTGTCCACACCTGGATGCACTCCAAATTTCATACGTTACATTCATATTTCTCGATTTTCTCCGGGTTTTAGTGTACGTTACCAGGCTAACACATGCGAACCATATGAAAGGCCCGGTAATCATGGGGGCCCACATGATTACGAAGGTGAAGTATGGCGGCATGCAAGGCCCAATTACGAGCAAAGCCCAAGACATCCTATGGATGTAGTAAATTTATTATTCTTCATTTATTTTATGAATGTTCATTCCTAAATACGACACATGACCCCTAAAACATCAAACTCATACTCTTGATACGTATTTCTTGTAGATGTCTTCTAGCCTCTCTCGTAGAAAAATGAGATCAGGAAAAACCCGCGAGCGCATGGCTGCCTAAATCGCTCAACAAATGGCTGCCGTAATACCCAACATCGTAATTCAAGTACAACAGGCCCTTACCGCTAATCCCGTCAACCCAATCCACCAAGAAGATCAAAACATTGTCAATCCTCCCCCAAAAGCCAATAAATGCACCTTCAAGCATTTCAAATCCTGCGATCCTCCAAAATACGAAGGTACTGAAGGTGTCACCGCTCTCCTCCATTGGTTCGAGGAGATGGAAAACACTTTTCTCAATTGCGATTGCCCCGATGATCGCAAGGTGCGATATGCTACCGGTCGTTTGTTCGGAGTAGCACTTACATGGTGGAATACAGAGAAGGCCAAGCGAGGTGCTGAAGATGTTATGACTTTGACTTGGGAAGAATTGAAGGAAATCATGACAAAACGGTTCTGTCCAAGAAGCGAAATCAAGAAATTGGAAGATGAGTTCTATTCTTTGAAACAAAAAGAGGGCGACCACACCACATACAACAAGAGATTCCTTGAGTTAAATCAAATGGTCCCCAACTTGTTCACTCCCCTCTACCGTTTGATCGAGCACTACATTCGAGGTCTTCCTTCAAAAATTCAAGACCCTGTAATAAGTACCACACCTGCAACTTTGGAAGCAGCAATGGAGTTAGCTACAGAGCTCACCGAAAACCGCATACGAAATAAAGACTTCACGGAGGAGAAGAAGAAGGATAAAGCATCAACCGAAACCTCCAACCCAACCCAGACCAAATCCCATCCTCAAACCACTCTTAACAGAAAACGAGATGGACAAAATTTCGCTATCACCCAAGGCAATCAACCAGTTTCACAAGCTGTACCCCTCCAAGCTATCCCAATCACTCAAGTAGCACCCAACTCTACTTACCCAAATAAGAAACCCTACATTGGACCTCACCCTCAATGCAACACCTGTTTTTATCACCATCCATCTACCGTACCTTGTCGACTGTGTGCAAATTGTGGGCGTTATGGTCATTGGAGCAAAACTTGTCGTGCCCCTCAAAACCAAGCTTCACCCCTACTCAAAACATGATCCAAACATATCAACAACCCCAATACCCCATGTTTCCATATGTTCGAGCTTGTTTTAATTGTTGCGATCCTACCCACTTTAGAAAACACTGCCCTCGATTGGTTAACATCATAAACGCCCAGGCTCAAGCAAACCCAGTTAACCAAGCAAATCAAACAAACCCAGCTCCACCACTAGCAAGAGGAAGAGCTTACAACATCAACGCCAATCCTGTTGAAGATAATAACGGCCCAAACGAATCACCCAACTAGTTTTCCTCACCAAGAATCAAGACTAAACTCCAATCGTCTAGTTTTAATGTTTTCTTTATGTTATCTCAATCTTTCCGTATCCCAGTTGTAAATTGGGAATTTATGTATCCAAAAATTTTAATGCGAATTGATATTACAGTTTTGTTTTATACTCATTGATTTAACATTCATATCATCATACATCTCGACGTATCTCAATCTCATCATTTAAAGAAGTTGGGTTGTGTCTCACTTTTACATAGACTAACCCCTTCATCATAACAAACGAGAGAGGTACTGTCATCATTCAGTCATGTATCCTTTCAGAATTGAGTCTCAAGCTTTGGTTGTTGTGTTTGTTTATGTTTTAGAGTCACATAGCCTGATCATAATTTACTGATAAAGCCAATGAAAATTTGACAAGAATATGGTGCATACGCCGCTGGTACTTCCTATATATAAGTATTCTTGGCAAAGGATCAAAAGCATTACCAGGAGGTTATGAGAAGTTCCGTGTATGTTTAAATATCGTCATGGTTGAAGTTTTTGTTTTATGATACATACCTTATCATTTCAAACGTATCAATTCCCTCAAAACTCTTATGCATAAAATCATGCCTAGTCAATCAACTCAGTTTATCCATATTTCCGCATTCTTATACTTTAGGCATCAAAAAGCGATTCCTGTAGCAGGGTATTCAACCCTTACTAGGAACGTTACCGCCTCAAATAAGATTTAAACTCTCACCCTCTTCTAATTATGTAATCATCAAAATTAAAACATCCTCCCTTCAAGTCAAATATACCACTACTACTTAAATTTCGGGACGAAATTTCTAAAAGTAGGGGATACTGTAACATCCGTCGAAAAACGGGTTTCCAAAACCCGCTTCGTTTATCAGTCAAACATTCAGTTATAAAGTTCGTTGCGTATTTTTGGTTCATATTAATTTTAAACAATACATAATTAATAAATATATTAGAATTTAAAATCTATAATTGAAAATTAATAATAAATAATGAATAAAAAAATAAAAGGAGACGCCGGGTTTCGAACCCGGGTCACCCGGATGAATAAACGCACAACACACCACTCCGCCACACACGATTTTGTGATATACAAGGAAAAAAATAACATATATACAAAAATTAGAAAATCAAAATCCGGAAATCAGCGCGCCCAATCCGCAGTCGCCAGAAAAACCGACGATTTCGCAAATCACGACCGTTTTCTTTGACTGAAACGCGTGAACTAAATTCGACATCGGTTATAACCGATGTCTAACCCTCAAATTCAGTCGTAACCGCTAGCAAAACTTTGACCGCAAATTCAAGACCAAATTCAGACCCAATACATCCTGTTCTACCCTATAAATACCCCCCTCAACCTTCCGGGAATCCTTTCGCTCAAGACCGCACACTTTTTCATAGTTGAAGTTCTCAGAAGCTCGTCGCCGGAGATTTCCAATTTCGTCGGAACATCGCCGGAAATCCTTGATCAGAAAACCGTATTCATTCCTCAACCGGTATATATATCTAAAACTTCTCTGCTATCTCTTAATTCATACTTTAATCGTTCAAATCAATAATCAAAACTGCTCAACAGTTCATACAGCCGGACATCGTGAATCGGAGCCGACGACACTTGCCGGAAAACCGAAGCAAACCCGCTGTTCTAGTACATCATATCATTTAATTTCTCTGTTCATTTCAATCAAGTTTAAATCGTGAACGACCAAACAAGAACAGTCGGAATTCACTGTTCTGTGTTATTTAACGAAGAAGATGAAGTCGCATATAAGTATAAGTATAATTAAAATCAGATATTCGAACGGGTTAGACACACAGTCCAGCGGTGGACTATGTGCACAAACAATGCGAATCGCACACGTTACCGAATTTCAGAAATAAAACCAATCCTTTTTAAACCTATTCAGATCACCTTTCAACATGTATATAAATATAATATAATTCAGTAATTAAACAGGTTAAGCACACAGCCCAACTGGTTGGGCTGTGCGTACTCGAACCGAACGTCTCGAGTTCGACTCCGGGTCACTGAAGTCGATTCGGCCATTTAAAACCATTTTAAATAAAACCAAATAAGTTTAAAAATAATAAGTATATAAATATAATTAAAATCAGAAATATTTCGGGTTAGACACGTAGCTCAGTTGGTAGAGCTGCGTGCACGTATACGAAAGGTCGCGAGTTCGAACCTCACTCAGCGCATATAATTAAAACAGTCCGACCGGTCATCGGTCAATCGTCAACAGTCAACAGAGTCAAAAAGTCAACATTATTTATTTATTTATTTATTTATTTTTTATTTATTTAATCAGAAAATTATTTAAAAATACTTAAAAATAATATTTTTAAAGTTAGAAAATGTCCTTAAACTCACAAAAATAAATCTAAAAATCCTTTTAAGGTTATGAATTAAAAGTATTAATCTCAAATAAAATCCACTTATTTACCGAACCATTTCGTTATTATTTTAGGTTAGTTTTTCCTCGTCGATCAAATCCTAAAATTCGTGCGCATCCAACGTCATCAAAGAAACGCACCCACTGTGAGTGAATCCTTACAAATTCCCCTTTTTATTCATGTTTTGGGGTGTATCATGTGTCGCTTTAATTATTCCATTTATTTAAACTCGTGCTATTACCATTATATGATCTAAACTCGAGATGTAAATATTGTTTGTTGTGATGCGTGTTTACATTTTGTCAAGTTGCGTGCAAATCATTCATTAGGCCCATCAGTTCCTCGTTGGAGACGGGTTGAGCATCAGGTGCCTCATTGTTCATCATTTGGTGTGTGCTTGTGCATTAATTGAGATTATGTGATTATGTTGTTGGTTGTGATGTGTGTTTATATTTTTGTCAAGTTGTGTGCAAATCATTCGTTAGGCCCATCAGTTCCTCGTGGGAGACGAGTTGAACATCGCGTGCCTCATTCGATCGCTCCGTTTGATTGAGCCTTGATCTCATTATTCATCATTTGGTGTGTGCTTGTGCATTTATTGATATTATGTGTTTTGTGATTAAATTTACATTTACGTTTATTCATATTTGGTTATGCACTATTTTATTTAAATAACCAACATAACTAATCCTTTCAAATGTTTAAATAAGATTCACTCGCCAACTTTTTTGTTGACCAAAACCCTATTTTTACACATGATACAGGTGGACAGGTTGAAGCAAGGAACACATAGGAAATTGCCTTAGAAGAAAAATAATGAAGTCATGAAATAGTATTTGAACATGTTGCACTTGTATGTTTATTGTAACTTCTTCTTTAAAGAGAAATAATAAATATGAAACTTTATAGTAAATGTCATGAGCTTTGATGAAAACCCAATCATGCCCCGACTACCATTTCCGCTGCGGGTCAGGGTGTGACATTTACAACTTACCAAAAGTAAATTTCATAGTTTAACTTGTTTCACATTGTCATCAGAAACATAGTTTGAAATACATTACTTCAAAATATAATATTATTTTCATCGTAAACACATAATGAGGTTTTGACTCGTATATACCCATACGAGGTTGGGATATAAGAGGCAAATCCCCGAAAGGTGGCATTCGTTGTCATGTCATTTCCCATATCCCGAAAGGTATCACCAGCTCAAGTCTTGCGTCCTGAAATACATGTAATTTTAAAAAGTCAACAAAAGTTGGCGAGTTCATGTAGTTAATGTTTTTGTATAGAATGTCATCCTTGTAATCTAGTAATGAAATCTGAGTATATTATTGGCATTCATGGAGTTTAAGGATCTATTAGTGTGTCACGAGCACCCTGACATATGTGCCATAAGTAAGAAACCAAACCGAGACAACTTTGACATCATTGGGATCACAAAAGCACTAAGGTTTACCAGCCAGGAGTGGTGCACCTCAAACTCAATAGATCTATGTCTTTTGCACCTTGGTCACTACGTGATTAATGGTTACTATTGTCATCATCCTACTTACGCACATTTGATCGTGTTATTATCTAAATCCATAGCTAGCATACTGTTTGTTATGACATGTATTTCCCCCCAATAGTTTTAAAACAAAACTTTGAAATAATTGAAAGGAGGGACATGAACTCACAGTTTTGCGTTCCGTAAATCGTACTTATCAAATTCGATGTCCGTACACGTGTGTAACCTACATGTGTATTAACTTCATTAGACACCTAGGTCTCGTTGGACCTCGTACCAGTTGTTCATCTTGAATTCTGGTTGTGTATATATTTATCACATTAAAACAACTTTAATGTTATCATATGTTGGTAGTTCGATTGTTCGATTAATATTTTTGTACATATTTTTCTCAAATATATATATTGTCATTCTTAGATCGTGTCACTAGGCCTAGCCCATGTCATGTATGTCATTGGTCCTATCCCATGTCTTCATATGATTGGGCCTAGCCCATGTAATTTATGTGATTGGGCATAGCCCATGTAATTTATGTTTCTGGGCCTAGCCCATGTCTTTATGTGATTGGGCCTAGCCCATGTAATTTATGTCAGTGGGCCTAGCCCATGTAATTCATGTCATTGGCCCTAGAACATGTAATTTATGTCATTGGGCCTAGCCCATGTCTTTAGGTGATTGGGCCTAGCCCATGTAATTTATGTGTTTGGGCCTAGCCCATGAAATTATATGTTTGGGCCTAGCCCATGTATTTTATGCCTTTGGGCTTAGCCCATGTTATTATTTTCAAGAGCCTAAATGTTTATAAATCTTACACTTATTAATTTTTACTAATTATAGACTTTTAAGTATATATTGGACATACAACAAAATACCGGTAAATCTGTATAGATAAAACAACTATCACGTTAGTAATTTTCAACTTGGTTTTATTTAATTGAGTCTTGAAGGTTTAGGAATTTCAGAATCATAGCTTAGTATGATAACAAACCCACCACAATTAGAAACATATAAAATTATATCCTAGACTGGCGGCAGAAACGCGAACGCACTGTACATGTCAGGACTAGTCGCGGTACAGTCTGACACGACAAAAATGAGAAATTAAGTATTTTCATAATAATTATTATATGGGAACATTAAATGCAAATATTACTTTTCGGAGAAATTATATTAAAACACCAAATTATACGGTCCGCAGAAAAATACAACAATTTTGCAGAGTGTACAGCACTCCGCAAAACGAAACAACAAATGTCTGAAATTCAAAAATAAATATTATTTATCATAAATAATATATAGGGTATTAAAAACAGCACAAAAACTCTTATTTAAACTTTAGGTTTTAAAGCTACACTGATAGTTCAGTAAATACCCGACAACAAAGTCGGTACAGGAACTGAGTCCGAAATAACAAATTTATTAGTCCGGAGAGTTGGATTAATAAATTGGACAATAAAATTTGTACAAAGACAATTTTGTAGATGAAATTTTATAAGAACACAAAATATCAGTATTTAACCCGGTACGAGACCTGAACCGACGAGACCTGAACCGAATCTATCAACCGAACAACAAAACAATTAGCCTAGTGAGCTAGTTTGACATGTTATAACATCATTTTAGCGTGTTGGGTCATTAAAATTTATAAAAACTAACATATACAAACATTCAGTATTTTAAAGTTTATAAAATATAACAAGATTTTTATAAAAAAAATTAAAACCAAACCACCCCTCCCCCCTTTTGCACGGCAATGGTGGGTCCCCCCATCTAGCCACCTTTCTTCTTTGATGTGTTGGAACAAGGAAAACATGATTAGTGTATGGAGAAGTGCAAAACTTAACCAAATCAACACACTTGCACTCCACCACACTTCTCATTTCCAACATAACCAGTAACCTTTCATCTCCTCCATTCTCTCTCTCCAAAATCGGCTAACATCATCCTCCAACATATTCACCTTTTTTTATTAAAACTCAAAGATTACTAGCACATATGGAGGTTCATGGATGATTAAAAGAATTACAAGACTTGAAGACTCACTTGGAGCATTTTCTCAAGACTTGAAGCTCTTGGATCATCATCTTTTCTTCATATTATCACCACTTTCATCTTGTTCATCTAGCTAGTAGTAAGCTTCATATTTTATTATGACATTCTTATATTATGATAAGTACAAGATCATCTTGAAATTTCACACAAACATCATCTAAAAACAATGACAAGAATAAACATATTAATATGATTATTTAACTTATTTGATGATCTTGAAGTTGTCATTTTTGTAGTAGAAGTAATCTTGCATTTTATGGTTGAAAATGAAGATCTAAACACATGCATGTTTAGATCTAACAAGATTTACTAACAAAAATGTTATGAACATGATTTATGCACTTAAAATGGTCATATGCATTATACAAAATATAGATTGTTATTTAAAACTCATGATCTAGAAATTTTGTTGAAAAGTAGTAATAAATTTCCATTTTTGGAAAGATCATGAACATGCACTTACTTTTGGAAGTGATATAAACATGTCTACACACTTAAAAAGATTTCATATACTACATAAAGTATGGGTTTTATATATAATAAATAATCTAAGAGTTTTGTTAAAATGTAATAATAAAGTTTCCATTTTTGGAAAGTTTAGAACCACTACAAGTTCATAACATTTCTTGTTAGAGATTTATGATCTAGAAGGTTAGTCATGGATACTTGATCATTATTTGAGTTGATAATGGTTAAAAACATGTTTATTTAAACATGAGAAAGTCCATAGTTTAAGGGAAACTAAGGAAAAAATTTTATAAAATTTATTATGATTAAAGTATGGTTAAAACTAAAGATTTTGAATGACTAAGAGTTTTAATCATGATTAAACAAAAATTTGGATGAAAAAGTTCAAGATAAAATTTAAGAGTTTTTAAACTAATAATGAATAACTATATATTTTTAGATAATATATATATATATATATATATATATATATATATAATTAATATGATCAAGTATGTATGTGTATTTTGTGTATAAATATTATGTATTTAGATCAAGTAGGAATAAATACAAAAGTACAAAATTTCACAAAATGTACAAGAACTTATATATGACAAGTATTAATATTTGTGTCCAAACATGGACAAAAACTAACAAATCGGACAACAAGACAATTCGGACAAAAACGGACAATTTGGACATATCAAACAAATAAAACGACACGGACGAAGCAAAGGACACAAACGACATGGATGAAATGGATAACGCAAATGAAGCGGATGGCTTAAACGAAATGGTCAAAACAAGCAAACTGTCACACACTATACAAATATATACATATTCGAATTTATAAGAATAACTTATATAAAATATTAGTAGTTTTATAAACTAATTTTTTATAAATTATTACTAGTAAGTATTTAAAACGTGGATTAAGCCCAATTAAATAAACCATATGGGCTAGCCCACTTTTAAAAACTAAATTGGGCTAGAGCCCACTTTTATAAACTGAATTGGGCTAAAGCCCACTTTTATAAACTGAGTTGGGCTAGAGCCTACTTTTATAAACTGAGTTGGGCTAGAGCCCACTTTTATAAACAGAATTGGGCTAAGCCCACTTCTACAAACTATTTTGGGCTAGGCCCACTCTTACATGTTTGACTTGGGCTAGGCCCACTTTTACAAACTTAATTGGGCTCGACCCATTTTAAGTAAATTTATTTGGGCTAGACCCACACATCTAAAAGAAGTTGGGCTAGGCCCACATATATAAAACTATTTGGGCTAGGCCCACACATTTAAATCAAGTTGGGCTAGGCCCACGCATATGAAACCAATTGGGCTAGGCCCACACATACAAGCATATAAGAATTGAATTCTTACACATAACCCTTGGGCTAGGCCCATTCAAATACGAAAGATATGAAATATATATATGGAATATATATATATATACACACAAACAAAGAAAACAAACAAATACAAGTATAATTATGAATCCAAGATGAATACCTGTACGAAAACGATCATAAACCTAAGTGTCTAATGGGATTAGAACACTTGTAGGTTGAGAAAACGAACGAAGAATCAAATAACACATAGAGATTTGCACGGAACACGAATCGGTGAGTTCATGTTTCCCCTTTTTATTTAATCATTTTAAGGTTTTAAACGTTCGGGGAGAATATATGTTTCAAATGGGTATGACAATTTTTAAGGAATGAAAATATTTAGATCACATGTGGATAAGGCTCAAGCATTGGGACCATTAATGGATAACAAGAACCGAGGAACAAGGTGATAAATCTATTGGGTTTGGGTGAGCCCCACTCTATTACGGCAACAATAACAGATCGTAATAGAGTGCTTTTGTGTCTAAAACGAGTGTCCAGACATAATAAATTGTCAAGGTTTGGTTGCCACCATATTCAACATATAGATTAGTGTCCTTGAAAAACACTAATGATCTTGCAAGTTTCATTTGATTACATACCCGATTCAATACTTCAAATATTTTCAAAATTATTTGATGCAAATTAAATACATGAATTCACCAGCTTTTGTTGACGTTTTTCAAAACTAACATGTATTACAGGTAACTGGTGGACAACTTTGGAAACATATGTTCATGTGTTTTGAAGTCAAGCAGTTTGATGTCATCCAGTTTTTGGTTATCATGTTTGTAAAACTTATGCTTTAAATTTTGAACAATGTCGTTGAAATTATACTAAGATTTCGAAACAAGTAGTTAATTGTAAATTTGGTTCAAATAAAATGTATGGATGAATATCTTATTATGTTTTACAATTGTCGTTTACTTGGTTGAATGCAACGTTTGTCGCTCTGGCCACACCTCGCACACGCTTCCGCAACAACGAAAATCAGGGTGTGACACTATATACTTTTATAAAATCACTTAGTAATTCTAATACATTTTAACTTTCCGGATTTTGATATCGTTAATATATATATACGTTAAGTGTCTAAAATACATCATTTTTAGACGTATCGTCGTTGCCGTTATATATATATTCGCGTCGAAAATCGCCCAACGTCGTAGTAACTCTTCATGTTGGCGATTTGTTCGTTGGTCATCGACGCGATGGTGTATCTGTAAATTCACTCACCTTCCACATTACTCCATTCATCCGATTATTGTTTCAAACATATTGTAAACGTGTATGTGCTTTATGTCGTTTACACTTGGTAATTCTTCAGATGTTTAAGGTATTTGTATAAGTTGGGTATTTTGTGGTGTATACCCTAAACTTCTAGATACATACACATACATACACATGTATTTACACATAAACTTTTGGTGACAAAATATGTATATATATGTTTTTTTATTCCCACAAGTATATATATATATGTATGTAATAAATACATTTGTTAAACTCTTAGAAGGTTAGGGTTTAACCCTTGTCATTACAACTTCCTTAATGACGGTTTAGGTCATTAATCGCGTTTAGTCCCGTTAATCACCCCGTTAATTATTCTTTAAATGCGATTAGATTTTTAGAAAATTTCACCATAGTTTCCCCTAAACTATAGCGTTTTCCACGTTTCAAAAACGTATTTAAATAATGTTGAAACCCATAATCAAGATTAATCATCAACTCAAGATTACATACATACATCCTCATTTCCAGATCCTTGTAAATATATATTTTCACTAATTTACTTAAAAACAATGTGATCTTTATATATTTATTAGAACCTTTAAGAAACCATTTTGTTATATCTTCAAATCAATATTTCCACTTCATACCACTTTGTTTACTACACTTCTTAAGATGATTATAACTTAAATCATGGTGTTTATTCCTTATAAAAATCACACATATGTAGTAAATCATTTTTAAGTTGTAGTAATCTTCATGGATCATGAGGTTGATGATCTTGTTTAGATTTAAACCTCACCATGTTTAAATCATCATTTATATTTTTATTCATACAAGATCATCCACTTTAAACCTCTTACTTTAACATAATCAATAGAATCATGCTAACTAGTTAACACTAATGCACATAATCAACAGATAATAAACTATATATAGTAGATTATAATTATGATATTAGGGTTTTTAAGTTGTATTTTTCTTTACTTTCAATATGATCAATAAGTACTTTCATAAACTAGACATCATAAGAAGCTTAAATATGATGAACGATTATCTTACAAAGTTGTACAAGATCAAATGAGATTAAGAAGAAGATGGAGCTCCAAAGAAAGCCCTAATGACCCTCCATCCTTGCAAGCACCTTGGGTGATATTGTAATGGCTTTAAAGTGTATAAAATGGAGTGTTTAATGGTGGAAATGGGGTGGCTTGTGGTTGTGGTGTGTAGCCGTGGGAGAGGGAGGAGTTGGGAGGGTTTCTTATGTTTTTTTTTTGTAAAATGATTATGTGGAGACATGATGAAGATTTATGTAAATCTTCAAGTCACCATCACATCTTTCCCCCATGCTTAATTCTTTATTTTTTTCAACCAAAATCAAGTGGGTGGAGCCCACTTGAATCCGCCAACACTAGGGGACTAAGTGTAACTTGTTTTTATAACATGTGGTAATTTGATTGATATTTAGGTGGTTAAACTAAGTATGAGGATTAGGGGTTGATCTTGTATCATTAATTAGGGTTTAGGGTGTTAATCAATATTAATTAGTCCCCTTGACTGATTGGTATTAGTTTTGGATGACAAAAACACCACTAGTTCGCTCATCGGTACGATATCAGTTAGTATACGAACTTTATTATTTCGTACCGGAAGCTTTGGTTTTCGACTACCATAAGTGTCATGACGTTTATTTAGGGCACTTCCGATCTAGAAATATGATTAACTAGTTCGCTAGTCGAGTATATGTTGAGTTTGGATGGCTGAAAAGCTTTCCGTCTAATTATTCGCTCGATATCGCCACTTATATATTTTGTCGTCGAACATTTCCGGAAGTTGTGTTTCCGTGACCTCAAGATAGTTGAAAGGACTTCAAGTCCCAAATGAAGCTTAACTAGCTCTCTAGATTAATGTATGAGGCTATCAACCATTAAAATCTTTGTGGGCTCGACAATCGGTCGCTTTCCGGTCAAGTTGTGCACTTCTTGTCGTACGACCGGAAACGATGTCTTTTATGTATTCTACCATTCTTATATTTTTTTAAGGTGTAGTATTGTTCTATTATAATTCTGGAATCCGGAAAATACCGAATTAATGTTGCGGACAAACTGAAATTGTCACGTTTTTGGTCGAAACGGACAATTGTTTAATTTAGGCGTTGTACCGGAAAGTTATGTGTTTTTGAAAAATGTGTTCCCACATTAGTGTTTTCATGTATATATGGACTCATTTATGGCATTAGCATGCCGTTATTCATCGTTTTGTTTCGTTTTAGCGGTTTTGCTGTCATGAATAATGCAACCGCGAATAGTGCGCCCAACACTTTCTACCAACACTTTTAGGGCATTGTTTAATTTGTTTCACGTCGTAATGGAAACCAGTATTTGTTATGATCTGATTTACTTGTCCTAATACTTGTGATATGACGTACGATTCAGTTACGAAATCAAATTACGATAAAATGCATGAGATTATGTACTAAACATAGTGATTAGATTGTATGGGATTACCAGTTATTTTCCATTTGTCACCTGGCCACGACCAAAGCACGGGGTGTAGGCATACACCTGATAGATTTGAATGCTAAAATATATTTTACCCACAAGTTGGGGATAACTCCTTCATAAGTTTATAAGTGGCGTGTCAGTTAATCATGTCTCGGTTTCTATGCTGGGCCCCATATGTACTGACAAACATGTGAATCTGTATACAAGGTTAAAAGCTTAACTTTCCCAAGTTATAAAAGATTTTTATGTTCCCTGTGCACTTAAATCAATTTTTTAAATGTTTTCAAAACGAGTCAGTTAATTGTATTTACCAGTGAAAGATGACGTATTTTAATAGACTAAGTTGCAGGTACAATACAAAATAGGCTGGAAGCTGCTTGGTAGTGATATAAGATGATCTTGTAAATCCTTAGATTTGCCTAAGGTCTGTTGTACGTCTTTTGTATATTTTACGATCCGTCTGTGGATCCTTAGTACAAACCGTATGTATAATAATTTCGAACTTTGGACATTTTTGGTTTGTAATAGTATTTTAAACCCCAAGATTTCCGCTGTGCTGTGTTAATTGACTATGATGATATCAACTTATGTCACGATATTCCCCACTCGGGCCCACCGAGATTGGATTGGAAATTCGGGGTGTGACAACTCGGTTATTATTTTGATGTATATGCATGCTCAAAAGTGTTTGAATATTGTTTATTACTTCGTGTGAGTCTTGGTGGATGTCTTTCACATAATAGGTTCATGCTAGATTATGATATTATTTTGTTATCTTTAGGGTTATTGGCCAATACACCTTAGAAGCAGTAACCGGTAATTAAATAAGTTTAGGTGTTCTACTAATCTCAATATATGTGAGGTGAACGGTTATTGTTGGGTCTAAGTCATTAAATTGCTAGGTAGGAGCTTCGTGAGGAGTCTGAACTAGTTTACCTTTTGACCGTGGTCTAACAAGTCTAATCAAGAACTCGAGTCTATCCTAGGTTTATAGCCTGTGAGGGAGTAAATCGAACTAGGGTACTTTCATAAACCAGTTAGATTGCCTGTGAGGGAGTCTAGACCAACCGATGTTCGTACAGCCTCTTCCTGAGACTGATGGGGGTCTTGTTCGGTATTTCGACAGGTTTAGTATAGAAGCTCCCAATTCCATAATAACTAATATCCTAATAATACCAGTACTGTTGCAAACTAGGATTCCAATCTAGGTAGTTGTTTCCACCATCTGAGTAAAACCTGAGTTTAGTTCATGCTTAGTTAACTTAGTTAAGCTCGTGGGTTCGAAATCTAGACTTACCTAGCTTTACTAGAGTTGATCGGTTCACTTGCCGATTAGTAGTTTAGTCGAGTTTAGAAATTCTAGAGTATTACTTAGTGTCTAGATTAGGTTAATTAGTTCGTTTTTATTAAGCTACTTTTAGCAAATCAAGCACTATCATGCGGGTTATGAGTATGATCATGCTTCCCAACAGAATTTTCCCAAATTTATAGTTTGACCCCTAGAGTTTGATAATTCCATTTTTTATGCTAGGAACTCATAATTAAGCATGTTTTCATGTATTTAGTGCGTATGAGCTTGTGTATAAGTATGGTGATAGAGTAAAAATGTGTATAATTGAATATCTAATGATTGTATATGATTCGGTTTCCACATAAGCATGTAATTGGTGGTGTATAACGTATAAAACAAGAATGATTGCAATATTTATATGTATAAAAATGCATTTCCATTATGATCGTAGTCTCGGATTACAATTGGTTGAAAGGAATACGAATTACAAATTTCCAAAAATAGAATGCGAATACAAGACTTTCTAAAAATAGAAATAAGAAAATACGAGGCGTTACAATGGTGGCGGTGGTGGTTTGACTTGATATGGTGGTTTGATGGGAATGGTGGTAGTGGCGGTTTAACCGGGTGCGATGGTGGTTGTTTGATAGGAATGGTGGAGGTGGGTTGTTGTTTACGACGGTGAGTTGTTGTGTTATAGGAATGGTGAGTTTTTGAGTGGTGGTGGTGGTGGGTTGTTGTTTACAGTTGTGAAAGTGGTTGTGGAACCGATGGCTTGAAGGAGGTAGTGGGGTGGGGATGGTGGATGATGAAGGGATGTGGGCTTGGGTGAAGAAGATGAGTAGATGGTGGGCCCATCTTTTTTATATAATTTATTTTTTATAAGAGTGAATATTAAAATAACCATAATACCCTCATGTGACATGCACATGAGGTGTTTTAACTGAAATATTTAACATGGGTTAGTGGTAAGGACCAAGTGAGTTCAAAAATTGCAATCACTAGGATCACATATGTAATTATTGAACCCTTGAGACCAACTGTGCAATTTTTGCACCACATGGACCAACCAGACATTTAACTCTAAGAAAACCCTTATGAGTTCAAAAAACTCAAGAAACTCAATCTCCACCATCCATCTAGAAATCATAGGGTTGAGATTGCATGTTACATAATCTAGAAATATATTACAGACCGACAAAAGTACGTGTAACAGCTTTTTGCTTTTTTTCACTTTTTTGTCTAACACACTGGCATGTAACAGGCTTGTTTGTTACACTATTTTTTCTAAAAACATGTAACATGTTTTTTAAGTTCGAGAGTGTTAAACTTCATAAAACCTTCAAAAAGTGTTGTTGAAAACAAAAAAAGTGTAACATGTGATGTTACATCTATGTAAACGGTGAAAGAGGTGTAATATATTAACTTCCTCCCTTCTAAAAAAAGTTGTTACATGTCAGAATTCTGAAAAAGTTTGTAACAGGTGACAACATGTGTTCCATTCACTGAGTTTCTAGAACTCAAAGGGATTTTCCTTTAAAATTTTGAAAACTCAATCTCCAACATCCATCTAGAAATCCTATGGATATGATTGCATGTTACATAAAGTCACTTTTCAGAACATGTTACAAAGTGATAGAAGTACGTGTAACAACTTTTTGCTTTTTCACTTTTCTGTCTAACACACTAACATATAACAAGTCTGTCTGTTATGCTATTTTTCTTCTATAAAAACATGTAACATGTTTTTTACATGCACTACACATTGAAAACTCGTAAATTTAAGTTTGAAAATGTTACATTTCGTAAAATTTGCTGCTAAAAAAGTGTAACATGTGATGTTACATCTACATAAATGGGCGAAAGAGATGTAACATATCAACTTTCTCTCTTCTGACAAAGCTGTTACATGTTAGAATTCTAAAAAGGTTTCAACACGTGGCAACATATCGTCCATCTAAAGACTTTCTTGAGTTTTCTGAACTCTCATGGGTTTTCACTCTATACTTGCCCTCTCTCTCTTTCTCTCTCTCTCTCTCTATATATATATATATATATATATGTATGTATGTATAGGTCCAGATTCTTATAAAAATGGTGAAGTTTGTGAGAAGTGTGAGAAATATTATGGAGACGACACATGGCATTATTTAATTTTATGAACTAAGGGTAATAAGGTAATTAATTTAACAAACCAATTTAATTATAAAATAGACTATAGCCGTTTGATGAGTTATTTTAGGAGATGTTTTTATTTTTTTAGGTATCAATAACTGATCATGGTGTATTAACATCTTCAATTTCTTAACGTTTGGAATTCTTTTTCTCTATATGAGTATAACAATAAAATACTCATATTAAAGATAAAAATATTTGTTATTATGGCGTATTTTTTTTTTAAAAAGTTACATATAAAAAGCTATTGAAGATTGAAAAAGACAAGAGAAACTTTCATGTGCATTGAGGTTGATGACAATATTTTTTAACAAAAAGACACTATTACGTCTAATATAGCTAAATTATTCAAAAAAAATACTAAAACCATAATTTACATCTTAAGCCATTTTAATCTCAACCATTAACCATAAGATCTAAGGGTTTAAAACAGTTCTTACATTTTGCACAAAAATCCCCTTTTTACAATAACCTCACCATATATATATATATGAAGTTGATCAAGAGAAAACTACATATATATGAGAAAACTAAAAAACTAACCAAAAAAGGCTAAAAAAACATGCCAATTTCAATTTTTTTTAATAAAAATTCGCTACTTATTATGTAAAAAAACTTGTACTGCACATGTACATTATATGTATATGCTGCACATGATCATTATATGCTTAAAGTTAGCATTTGAGTTTAGTTTAGCTTTTATGGTTAGGTTTTTTGGAGGTTTAGGATTAGGATTAGTTTTTCGGGTGTGGGGGCAAAGGGGAAGGGGGTTTAGGTTTTTGAGGGGTGCGGGTGGGGGGTTTAGGCTTTTGGTGGGAGGGTGGATTTAGGTTTTTGGGGGTGGTGAGTTTAGGCTTTTGGGGGTGTCAGTGGGGGGTGGGTTAGGTGGTTTAGGCTTTTCCGTATTATTGCATATGTGCAGTACAATTTTTTTTTGAAAAAAAAGTGTTTTTTGTATATTATTATTAGCGATTTTTAATAAAAAAATTCAAAAAAAACGAAAGCGCGCCTCCGGGCACCCTGTAGCCCGTTCCAACGGACACGGCCACTCGGATGCTACAACAAAATACAACGATAGTAAATAAAATAAACAAAAAAACGGAAAAAAAGGGTTGCAACACGATGACTTCCTAGGGGGTCACCCATCCTAATACTACTCTCGCCCAAGCATATTTTTTTTCTAAAACAATATTTTACTATTTGTCATGATTTAACTTCCATCCCAAGAAAATACTGACCCTATGACGCTTACAATAGTTTTTATAGCTTTTTACATGTTTACTATCTATCTATCTTGATGTAAACTCCAATGTTTTTAAGCAAAATTCAAATCGATTATTGCGCTTATCGTAGTTTTTATTATAATTGTTTAGAAAGAGTAAGAAATATATGTAACTTTTTTAGAGAATTATATATTTTTTATTCGATGTTAGATTTTCAGTTTACGTTGTATGTAATAGGCCACTTCGCACTTGTACGAGATGTACAACTCATACGAAGTGGCAATGCCTGTAACACCCTGACCGTGTAAAACAACAAACCGCGGCGGAAACGTCGGGGAGTCATGTCACAGAACTATTGTTTCACAACTCATGAAATTTAAAATTATGTTTGATTAAGTAAATTGTTACGTCGTCTTGGGATAAACAGAAACAACACATAAATAAATTGTCTTTTATGTTTTAAGTCACTAAGGCTCGCGTCCATTCTTACGTGAAGCATGCATCATATTATCAAGTATTGATTCCTGAAACATATGTGAAAAGAGAGTCAGCATAAAAAATGCCGACGAGTACATAGGTTTTGTGAGTATGTCAAATTCGTGGCCTTGTATACGTATTGCAACACCTCTTCCGACTTCAAGAGTCGTTAAGTGAAAACCTCGTATCAAAAGTGTTTGATATTGCAATACAATTAACCAACTAAAACAAGTTGGTTAAAGTTGTGAAAACCTTGTAGCCATGAATCTTGACAAAAACATTTCTTTTGTAAAAACCTTGTAATAGATTGATTCAAAAGAAAATTTCGTATGGTTTATATCTTTAAGTGAAAACCATTGCGTGACATTGTTCAAAACAATTTGTCCGTGTTATAAACCATTTGTCCGTGTTATAGATCAATCGTCCGTGTCATAAACCAATTGTCCATGTCATAAACAAATCGTTCGTGTTTTTAATTATGAAAACTTTTGATCCTACTTTAATGAACACATTCAAATCTTTGTTGACTATACCGCCAAAGGGTATCTTTAATAGACCACCAAAGGGTCTCTTTAACTAGACTAACAAATCAACAATTGATTTGTTAATCAGAAATAGTTTTTGTCATTACCAAAACTTCCACCAAATCCAGTGAACTGTCCGATAATGGGATTGTCAGTCCTATGGTACCAAAACCTACTACTGGTGGCTCGTTCAAAGCTAATGAATGTCATTCGTGTTATTGATAACGCATCAACAAGTTGTTCACATTATTGAAATTGTATTGTTTTATATATAACCATAGACATTTTTTTCAAAAACTTGAAAATGATTTAGCACATATGAGTCACCACAAAACATTTGCAAAACGTAAAAGAGGGAACTATGTACTCACTTTGAAAATCATTTTGTACATATAAACCATGTATATTGTTTTGAAATCTTGAAAATAATTATAGGCACATATGAATCACCCCAAAACATTAAAAAATGTAAAAGAGGGGGGCTATGTACTCACTTTGAAATCATTTTACATATATAAACCATGTTTATTGTTTTGAAATCTTGAAAATAATTATTGGCACATATGAATCACCCACAAAACATTTTTGAAATTGTAAAAGAGGGGAACTATGTACTCACTTTGAAAATCATTTTGTATATATAAACCATGTATATTATTTTGAAATCTTGAAAGTAATTATAGGCACATATGAATCACCCCAAAACATTTAGAAAATGTAAAAGAGGGGAACTATGTACTCACTTTGAAAATCATTTTGTATATATAAACCATGTATATTGTTTTGAAATCTTGAAAATAATTATAGGCACATATGAGTCACCCCAAAACATTTAGAAAAGGTAAAAGAGGGGAATTATGTACTCATTTTGAAAATCATTTTGTATATATAAACCATGTATATTGTTTTGAAATCTTGAAAATAATTATAGGCACATATGAGTCACCCCAAAACATTTAGAAAATATAAAAGAGGGGGACTATGTACTCACTTTGAAAATCATTTTGTATATATAAACCATGTATATTGTTTTGAAATCATGAAAATAATTATAGGCACATATAAATCACCCCAAAACATTTAGAAAATGTAAAAGAGGGGAACTATTACTCACTTTGAAAATCATTTTGTATATATAAACCACGTATATTGTTTTGAAATCTTGAAAATAATTACAGGCACATATGAGTCACCCTAAAACATTTAGAAAATGTAAAAGAGGGGAACTATGTACTCACTTTGAAAATCATTTTGTATATATAAACCATGTATATTGTTTTGAAATCTTGAAAATAATTATTGGCACATATGAATCACCCCAAAACATTTAGAAAATGTAAAAGAGGGGAACTATGTACTCACTTGGGATTGCGAAAGTGTTCTCGATCAACGAAATAAACAAAGCTCAAACATGTCCTACTGTGTCAGATAAATATGTTTGCGTGTCGGGACTACAAACGGGAGATCAGATAGAATGAAGTCTTATAAACCAAACGAGTGTTGGAACTCATGTGATATGGTTTAACAAACTTAACATTCTGATTTGGAAAGGATTCTAAGTGCTTTTGACCCATTAGGACTCGTTATGGTAGTTTATGCTACTTTAACGGGTTATTAGCGTAAACGTGTGATCGGATGGTTAAACATGTCCTACGATAAGTCTTAAATTCCCAAGCATGTTTGAAAATGTTAAAACATCAGTTTATATGTCAAAAATTTGGTTACATGGGTTTAAAATGGATTTATGCGCAAAAGGGCATTTTGGTCATCATTTTTTTAGAACATAGAAGTAACTTATCATAACACTAACCAAACGATGTGACCATAACTTATAACCTCAGTAGGTTATTCCCTATGTAACTATGGTCACAAATATGTGTTTGGTAGGATCCTAAGATGTACCAAACGGGTCGGATTCGAAAGTCAAAGCGGTGGTCAAGACCGCTCGACTTACGACCCTAAATAAGCACTAAACTAGAAGTGACGAGTTAGACATGTCAAAATATGTCTAACTAAGTTTATAAAACTGATTTGGTATCAAAACTTGGTGTTTTGATACCCGAAAATAGTTTCGTCGTAAAATGCACATCATGTGCATTTTTTACCGAAACTTTAACTCGTCACTTAGACTAGTAAACGTGGTAATCAGAAAGTGAAATCGCTAGGGATTATAACCTTCGTGATTACAATCATGTTCCAAAGTTCAATTGAACTTTGACTTGATTAAATATGGTCGAAACCAAAAGTCAATCAAGTTGCCAAACTGTTCGACTTTTAGCTTAAACTCGCTAAAAAATTAAAGAACTAGGAGGAGTACTTACTCGTGTCGAAGAATACTTTCGGAACTCAAGATAGGAGGCTTCCAAAGGGTGGAAACAAGCTCCAAGAAGGATAGAAAGAAGAACTTCACACTTTGCTTTGAAGTGTTTTGAAGTGGTGTGAAAAAAATGGAAGAATCATGGGGTATTTATAGTATTTTACGATTAAGGATGTGATGACAAGTGTCCTCAAGTGTGAATTAGTGTCCTAGCATGTGTCAACACCATATTAAGTGTGGCAAAGTGAGTGCTAGGTGTCAAAAATTAGAGATAGGTGGCAAACTTGGTGAAGAAGCAAAAATATTTATTATTTTTTTGACATTTTTGGCCCTTGGACTTGTATTTTAACTTGTTTGTCATTTTTAGCCCTTTTAACCTAATATTTATGTTATATAAAGGTGTTAAGACATGTGTAACTTGGATTATGCCCGAAAATCTCGTGGTAGTCGGTTCGTTCCGTTGTACGGTTATGCGTTTCGCAAAAATGCGTAAAACGCTTTAACGAACACGAAAATGATCGAAATTGTGCAACGATTGACATTTTTTACATTCTCATCAATAAAATACAATATTCTTTTGAGTACAAAAATATTTGGAAATAAAACACACGGTTTCATTGAACACGAAATTGTTTGTAATTGTGCAATGATTGAAAAGGCATAAATGTCACAAGGCCAACTCGCACGAAATGTTTATCTTTATAAATAGTCGAGTGGTGGTGTTGAGTCTTAACTATTTTGTTGATTGTCAAGGTGAAACCCTGTTCAGTTTGTCTCAGATTTGTGACACTTTGATCAATATAAATGAAACTGAGCATTTAAACAGTAAACAATAATGTTTCTATGCCATATCTTATGGCTAATGTACACACTTATAATTTCATGCTCTTAGTGACCTCCTTCGGTGCAGATGTAGATGATGCAATTAAGCATACACCTGGTCCCTACGATTTCGAGGTAGAGATATTATACATTTACACTTGACACAAAGGGTGAAGAAAAGACACCTTGGCAGGTTGGTTAAGGCACTCACATGCCAGGGAGCTTTAGTTCGAAACTCTCACTATGCTGGTTTTTTTCCTTATGGTGGGTACATATTTTTTTTTTAAAACAATATTTTACTATTTTGTCATGATTTAACTTCCATCTGAAGCAAATACTGGCCCTATGACGCTTACAATAGTTTTTATAGCTTTTTACATGTTTACTATCTATCTATCTTGATGTAAACTCCAATGTTTATAAGTAAAATTCAAATCGATTATTGCGCTTATCGTAGTTTTTATTGTAATTGTTTAGAAAGAGTAAGAAATATATGTAACTTTTTAAGAGAATTAAATATTTTTTTATTCGATGATAGATTTTCAGTTTACGGTGTATGTAATAGGCCACTTTGCACTCGTACGAGGTGTGCAACTCGTACGAAGTGGCAAGACCAACTCGCACGAAACGTTTATGTTTATAAATAGTCGAGTTGTGGTCTTGAGTCTTTAGCTATTTTGTTGACTGTGAAGGCGAAACCCTGTTTAGTTTGTCTAAGATATGTGACACTTTGATCAATATAAATGAAACTAAACATTTAAACAGTAAACAATAATATTTCTATGCCATATCTTATGGCTAATGTACACACTTATAATTTCATGCTCTTAATGACCTCCTTCGGTGCAGATGTAGATGATGCAATTAAGCATACACCTAGTCCATACGATTTTGAGGTCAAGATATTATACATTTACACTTGACACAAAGGGTGAAAAAAAGACATCTTGGCAGGTTGGTTAAGGCACTCACATGCCAAGGAGCTTTAGTTCAAGACTCTCACTATGCTAGTTTTTTTACTTATGGTGGGTACATATTTTTTTCTAAAACAATATTTTACTATTTTGTCATGATTTAACTTCCATCCGAAGCAAATACTGGCCCTTTGACGCTTACAATAGTTTTTAAAGCTTTTTACCTTTTTACTATCTATCTTCTTGATGTAAATTCCAATGTTTATAAGTAAAATTCAAATCGATTATTGCACTTATCGTAGTTTTGATTGTAATTGTTTAGAAAGAGTAAGAAATATATGTAACTATTTAAGAGAATTATATATATTTTTTATTCGATGTTAGATTTCCAGTTTACGTTGTATGTAATAGGCCACTTCACACTCGTACGAAGTGTGCAACTCGTACGAAGTGTGCAACTCGTACGAAGTGGCAAGGCCAACTCGCACGAAATGTGTATGTTTATAAATAGTCGAGTTGTGGTCTTGAGTCTTTAGCTATTTTGTTGACTGTCAAGGCGAAACCCTGTTCAGTTTGTCTAAGGTTTGTGACACTTTGATCAATATAAATGAAACTAAACATTTAAACAGTAAACAATAATGTTTCTATGCCATATCTTATGGCTAATGTACACACTTATAATTTCATGCTCTTAATGACCTCTTTCGGTGCAGATGTAGATGATGCAATTAAGCATACACCTGGTCCATACGATTTCAAGGTCGAGATTTTATACATTTACACTTGACACAAAGGGTGAAGAAAAGACACCTTGGTAGGTTGGTTAAGGCACTCACATGCCAGGGAGCTTTAGTTCGAGACTCTCACTATGCTGGTTTTTTCCCTTTTGGTGGGTTCATATTTTTTTTCTAAAACAATATTTTACTATTTTCTCATGATTTAACTTCCATCCGAAGCAAATACTGGCCCTATGACGCTTACAATAGTTTTTATAGCTTTTTACCTGTTTACTGTCTATCTATCTTGATGTAAACTCCAATGTTTATAAGAAATTCAAATCGATTATTGCGCTTATCGTAGTTTTTATTGTAATTGTTTAGAAATAGTAAGAGATATATGTAACTTTTTAAGAGAATTATATATTTTTTTATTCGATGTTAAATTTTCAGTTTACGTTTTATGTAATAGGCCACTTTGCATTCGTACGAGGTGTGCAACTCGTACGAAGTGGCAAGGCCAACTTGCAAGAAACGTTTATGTTTATAAATAGTCGAGTTGTGGTCTTGAGTCTTTAGCTATTTTGTTGACTGTCAAGGCGAAACCCTGTTCAGTTTGTCTATGATTTGTGACACTTTGATCAATATAAATGAAACTAAACATTTAAACAATAAACAATAATGTTTCTATGCCATATCTTATGGCTAATGTACACACTTATAATTTCATGCTCTTATTGACCTCCTTCGGTGCAGATGTAGATGATGCAATTAAGCATACACCTGGTCCATATGATTTCGAGGTCGAGATATTATACATTTACACTTGACAAAAAGGGTGAAGAAAAGACACCTTGGCAGGTTGGTTAAGGCACTCACATGCCAGGGAGCTTTAATTCGAGACTCTCACAATGCTGGTTTTTTTCCTTATGGTGGGTACATATTTTTTTTTCTAAAACAATATTTTACTATTTTGTCATGATTTAACTTCCATTCGAAGCAAATACTGGCCCTATGACGCTTACAATAGTTTTTATAGCTTTTTACCTGTTTACTATCTATCTATCTTGATGTAAACTCCAGTGTTTATAAGTAAAATTCAAATCGATTATTGCGCTTATCGTAGTTTTTATTGTTATTGTTTAGAAAGACTAAGAAATATCTGTAACTTTTTACGAGAATTATATATTTTCTTATTTGTGTTATTTTTTCAGTTTACGTTGTACTTCGCACTCGTACGAGGTGTGCAACTCGTATGAAGTGGCAAGGCCAACTCGCACGAAACGTTTATGTTTATAAATAGTCGAGTTGTGGTCTTGAGTCTTTAAACAGTAAACAATAATGTTTCTATGCCATATATTATGGCTAATGTACACAATTATAATTTCATGCTCCTAATGACCTCCTTCGGTGCAGATGTAGATGATGCAATTAAGCATACCCCTGGTCCATACGATTTCGAGGTCGAGATATGATACATTTACACTTGACACAAAGGGTGAACAAAAGACACCTTGCAGGTTGGTTAAGGCACTCACATGCCTAGGAGCTTTAGTTCGAGACTCTCACTATGCTGGTTTTTTTCCTTATGGTGGGTACATATTTTTTTTATAAAACAATATTTTAGCTTTTTACCTGTTTACTATGTATCTATCTTGATGTAAACTCCAATGTTTATAAGTAAAATTCAAATCGATTATTGCGCTTATCGTAGTTTTTATTGTAATTGTTTAGAAAGAGTAAGAAATATATTTAACTTTTTAAGAGAAATATATATATTTTTATTCGATGTTAAATTTCCAGTTTACGTTGTATGTAATAGGCCACTTCGCACTCGTACGAAGTGTGCAACTCGTACGAAGTGGCAAGGCCAACTCGCACGAAATGTGTATGTTTATAAATAGTCGAGTTGTGGTCTTGAGTCTTTAGCTATTTTGTTGACTGTCAAGGCGAAACCCTGTTCAGTTTGTCTAAGATTTGTGACACTTTGATCAATATAAATGAAACTAAACATTTAAACAGTAAATAATAATGTTTCTATGCCATATCTTATGGCTAATGTACACAATTATAATTTCATGCTCTTAATGACCTCCTTCGGTGCAGATGTAGATGATGCAATTAAGCATACACCTGGTCCATACGATTTTGAGGTCGAGATGTTATACATTTACACTTGACACAAAGGGTCAAATACAAAAAGATAATCACTATTGACTAAACACAACGTGCATGCTATATGCACACACAAAAAGATATATGGTGTGTAGAAGAGAAAATACAATAAGTGAAGAAACATGCTAGCCGTATAACATAATCATCTCATATATTGCAGTTAACAAAAATGCTATCCGTATAAATAATCAACTCGTATAACATAATAACATTTTAAAAAGATAAGTGGGTCTCAAAATGCGACGTGTAGGTGTAATGGTAGTAGCTAGTTGAAATGGGTTTAGGTCAAAGAGGGTCTTTTTTGCTGCAGGTCAAAATGGGTCGGCTGGATTTGTCCTTTTTTTCCCAAAACGGTTACTGTCGGGTTAGTACTGGTTGGATTGGGTTATCCATTTGCTGTCTAAGTTTTCTATTAAAAATGTAGGAGCTTTTGTGTATTAAAATTTAAGATACATTTAAGATACAATTTGTATGACATTTGAACAGTTTGCTTTCTTTGCTATTTTTTATTTTATTTCTATTTCACCTATTTGGTGTGTTGTAACCGATCAAAATGGGTTCAGGTCACAACGGGTTCTTTTTTAATCTAGGTAAAGACGAGTCGCTTTGGTTGATCAAAAGTCCTTTTGTCCAAAACGGGTAAGTTCGGGTTGGATTTGATTATGTATTAAAAATGCATTATGTAACATTCAACCCATTTTTTTCTTTTCTAACTGATATTTTTTTACCTATTTTAACCATTAGAGATAATATATGTAAACTTTAATCCACTAATTGTGCTGCAGGATTTGTCTTAAGGGAGGAGGTTGTACTCGCTGGAATGGGGAGTACTATTCTTGCGCATATTCTTAATCCCTAAAGGTATTGGTTGTGTGTTGCTACTAAGAGCATTATAAGATTTGGGATTTGGAGAGCAAGACCATTGTCGTTGATCTTAAGTATTCTTGTCTATAAAGTTATATATGAATTACATTATTGTTGTATATATGGGCTTAACAAGAACTACAATTTTGTTTTTTAGTATTTTTTTATATGATTTGGATTAAAGGTTTTGTTGGAATCGGTATGCCCAAGACACATATTAAATTGATGTGGCTAGTACGTTATAATCCAAGTCGGGTCATACCCAATAACAAGCTAGACAAACACCTATAATATTTATTTGTGATATGATCAAACAAATAAATATTAACACTTTGAATATTTAGAAATTGGTTTTCTAAATAATTGCACTTGAGGAACTAATAAATTATATGGATAATTTATTTTGAGAGAATATTTTATATTGTTATTTAGTGGGTTAAATAAAATTCTAAATAGTTGTGATATGTTGCATAAGTCTTACAACATGTAATGTTATGAATTTATAAAAGTTATAAAAATAAATGTAAGACTTATTTTAAAAATGAAATTGATAAATCTTGGTTAAAAAGGCCTTTGTGGTCGTCCACTTTGGGCTTCCCAAGGTGGATTTTCCCCCAATGAAACTTCATGCAACAATCACATAATCCAACACAAGATCCTACAAGATTTGGTGAATTCTCTTATATATTTTTCATACACATTTTCAAGTGTAAGAACACCCCCTTTAGTGCTCTCAAAATTTCGGTCATAAGGAGGTTTCAAGAGGTGTTCATAAGTGTTTAAAATCCTAGCTAATCCCTAAGGTGTTTGTTGGAAGCTTGGGGTATGCAAGCTTGAGGTCTTCATCTTTGAAGATTTCATTCAAGAAGCATCATTCTTTTCATCTACTTGTTATTGAAATGTAGTATTCTTGAAACATCCTATGGTTGTGTTTTGATAGCATGCATGTTCATATATGGATCCGGGTTTTGTTTTTTTAACATACAAAGTGAGTTTTGTATCAACAAAATAACATGTTTAAATAAATATTCAGCTGCGTTTTTATTTTATATGGATAAAATATCTTTGATAAACATGTTCAAAAACCCAACAGTGGTATCAGAGCCGCTTATATGAATGAATGCTTCATAGGATTTAAAATTTCGGGTTTTTGGTTTTGGTTAAAACCCATGACCGAAATTTTAAACATGGTTTTCCCTTGTTTTTCAAGACACTTTTACTAACATGCATAAAGGTATCTTGAAAAATTATGTCATATGGATGATTTGTTTGTTTGGACAAAAACCCATCTTTTCGGTTTTTCTCTTGGCCGAAAATTTGGATGTAAAAGGGGACCATTTTTGCTCATGAATTTTATATATATGTGGATATATATTTTGGTGTTTATAACCTAGCCATGACCTTGTGTTTAAATATATTGAATGATTGTGTTGTGATTTATTTGATTATTTCAATGGGGTTGTAATAATTAATGTCTTTGTTCTTCCATTTGAAAAATATGTAATTTATTTATTTTCATTTGCTATGTAAATAAATAGATTAGGTGCATTTTATTTTACTAGAAAAATGTATTAGGATACTTTATTGTAAAAGAAGATGTACACAAAAATGCGGTTTTGGTTTTGGCCAATTTTGGGCGTAAAGAACTTGATGGTTCTTAACGGGATTTTAGCCCAATAATCAAAACACATTTTTGAAGCCCAAAGGAGTTTGGATCTGAATTTAAAGTTCATTTGGAAGCCCAAAGAAAGTGGAGAAATCACAACACAAAAGGAAGACTTGAAGCATTTGGATGCGGGTTCAAGTGGGAGTTCAACGACACCTTTTTGGTGTCAATATTCACCCTTTAGGAAAGACCTTTTGGCTCACTTGTTTCGGCTAACAAGTGTTGTCAAAAATAGTTGGCTATGGTTATGCACCTATTGTTTTGTGTGTTATGCTTGTATGATTATTTATTTATGGTTGTTTAGATGATATTTGGATATGCATGCTTAACAACTTATAATCCATAACAAGCTTAAAAATTGGTTCTTTAAAATCATTTAAGTGATAATAAAATGGTTTTATTATAAATTAATGATTTTATAACAAAATGAGTTTTATTAAAAGAACCTTGAAAATTGGTTTTCACTATGGTACCAAGAATTTGAATGCATGCAAATGTATGGTACATAAAGTTTTCTAAAACTAGAATTTTTGAAAACATAAAATCCCTTTTATAAAACAAGTCAAACACCATCCTTTTATAAAACACTCGAATCACTTGGGAATTTTTGTGCGATAAAGGTCACCTAACCACATTTGAAGGAACTTGTGAACTGGAGGTAGGCTTACAATATTTGTGGGTAAAGGTCACCTAACCACTTGTATGTGTAAACTTACATGTGTGTGTAAGTAGGACGATTTGATTTGGAAACCATGTGCTTAGGGTCACCGAAGCATGGCGTACAAAGGTGTTGATGGGATTAAACATGCCAACTAAACATTAAGATGTTTAACCGATCCCATTTGGCTAGAAATTGCAAAGGGTTGCAATTGTCAAACCTTGACTACCTTGCTAATTTAAATAAGGGGATAAAGGTCACCTAACCAATATTTAAATGTAACGTTGGATTCTAGATTTTAATTATTAATTGTCTATGAGACACAAAAGGGTATTAATAATTAAAATTTAATAATATCGAAAATACTAAAATTAAACTTTGTTAAAATTTTGTAGATGGCCGCTAACAATGCAAACATAATTACCCAAACCGTCCGTAACCTATCACTAAGAACCATCCTTGAAAAGGATCGTCTCAACCATAACAACTTCATGGATTGGTATCGAAACTTGAGATTCGTTTTCAAGCAAGAAAAGATATCTTATGTGTTGGACGATCCTATTCCCGATGAACCTAACGTGGAAGATGAGGAGGCCTATAACGATTGGGTTAAGTATACCGAGGACTCCATGCAAGCCTCTTGCCTCATGTTGGAACTATGATTCCCGAGATTCAAAAGGATTTTGAACATCATGGGGCATACGACATGATGACCCAATTGAAGGAAATGTTCCTTCAACAAGCAAGGGTAGAACGCTTCAAAACGGTTCGGGCGCTTCATGCATGTCGTATGGAGGAAACCCAATCGGTCTCATCTTATGTCCTAAAGATGAAAAGCCACATTGATCGCCTCGAAAGGCTTAGTTGTCCCGTCTCTAAAGAGTTGGCTACGGATTTGATCCTCAACTCTTTAACAAAGAAGTTTGAGACTTTTGTCATGAATTATAACATGAACGGATGGGACAAGAGCATTGGTGAGCTTCATGCAATGCTCAAAACTGCCGAGACGGGCATGGGTAAAGAGGCTCTACCCGTTCTAACGATCAATGAGGGAGGCAACAAGAAGAGGCCCTACCCCGACTCCAAGACAAGTTTTGCCAAAAGGAAGGGTCACGTCAAAGGGAAACGAAAAGGAAAGGTTAAAGCGGAACCCATGAAACCAAAGGAAAAGAAGCAAAAGGTTGCTTCGACTGACCCTTGCTTTGATTGTGGAGAGATAGGACATTGGAAAAGAAATTGTCCAACCTATCTCAAGGAGTTGAAAAACAAGAGGGATGCGGGCAAACCTTAGGTACAATCTTTATGATACATATTGACCTTAATGTTATTTCTTCAAACACATGAGTATTGGATACCGGGTGTGGAACTCATATTTGCAATTTGTTGCAGGGGTTCAAAAGAAATAAACATTACAAGAAGGGAGACATTAGTCTCTTCATGGGCAATGGAGCAAAGGTTCAAGTTGAAGCCCGAGGAGTCTATGTTTTGAAACTTCCAAGTGGTTTGGAAATCATCTCAAAACTATTTTGTATGCTCCTAGTTTGACTAGGAATATTATTTCAGTTTCCCTCTTCCACAATATGGTTTTAATTGAAGTTTGTAAACGGTGACATTTATGTTTTGATAAATGACATGTTTTACTTTAAAGCTATGCCTTCAAATTGTATTTATGAATTGGTTCATGATAATACATTTGATAGTTCAATGTACCAAGCAACCACCAAGAAACTCAAATTAGATTTGAGTAATTCCTATCTTTGGCATTGTCGCCTTGGACATATAAACAAAAATCGCATGCAAACACTTCGAAAGAATGGTCTTTTGGAAACAAATGGAGATGATTCATTTGATGTATGTGAATCTTGTTTACAAGGCAAAATGACTAAGGCACCCTTCAGTGGCACCTTTGAAAGGGCAAAAGACTTATTAGGTATCATACATTTGGATGTATGTGGTCCTTTTAAGCCAATGACTAGGAATTGTGAAAGATACTTCATTAGTTTTACCGACGACTATAGTCGTTATGGTTATGTGTACTTGATAAGACACAAAGATGAAGCATTTGAAATGTTCAAAGATTTCAAAAGTGAAGTAGAAAATCAACTCAAAAAAACAATCAAAGTCCTTCGTACCGATAGAGGAGGTGAATACCTTAGTGATGCTTTTCAAGATCATCTTAGGAGTTGTGGGATTATCTCACAACTTACTCCACCTGGAACACCACAACATAATGGTGTGTCTGAAAGGAGGAATCGAACTCTATTGGATATGGTTCGATCTATGATGGCTAGAAGCACTTGCCTCTATCATTTTGGGGTTACACTTTGCTCTCCGCGGCCCGTATACTGAATATGGCCCCAACCAAGAAAGTGGAAAAGACACCTTTTGAAATATGGCATGGAAAGGCTCCATCATTATCATATTTGAAGGTATGGGGTTGTGAAGCTTATGTGAAGCAATACACCCCAAACAAATTGGAAGTAAGATCCACTAAGTGTATCTTTGTAGAATATCCTAAAGATGTATAGGATATTACTTTTACGATCCAACAGAGCAAAAGGTATTTGTTGCTCGAAAGGGTAAGTTCTTGGAGGCTAAGTTCCTTATGGAAGGAACTAGTAGTAGAACAGTGGAACTTGATGAGGATCAAGAACCACAAGCCGATACACGTTTGGTTGATACTAGCACTCACAAGGTGTTGAAGAGGATCAAATGGTTGATCAATACACACAAAACGTTCGCAGATCTGGTAGAATTAGTCATCCACCCAAAAGATATGGATTTTTCATGGATGGATGCTACGTGGTAGATTCAGATGAACCAACCACATACCATAATGCAATGTCACAATCCGATTGTGACAAGTGGCTTGAAGCAATGAACATCGAGATGCAATCCATGTATGACAACCAAGTATGGGAATTGGTTATACCACCTCTTAACTCCAAAGTAGTTGGAAGTAAGTGGGTTTTCAAGAAGAAAACTGATATGCATGGTAACTAGACTTGTAGAAAAGGTTTCACTCAAACTCAAGGGGTTGATTATGATGAGACCTTCTCGCCCGTGGCGATGCTAAAGTCAATTAGGATATTTTTGTCATAGCTGCATATTACGATTATGAGATTTGGCAAATGGATGTCAAAACGGCTTTCCTCAATGGATATCTTAATGAAGATGTCTATATGGTTCAGCCTGAAGGTTTTGTCGATCCAAAACATCCTAACAAAGTATGCAAGTTAAAGAAATCAAAATATGGATTGAAACAAGCATCTAGAAGTTGGAATCATCATTTTGATGAAAAATTAGGAATTTTGGATTTATCAAGAACGCCGATGAAGCTTGTGTGTATAAGAAGGCTAGTGGGAGCATCATCACTTTCCTTGTACTGTATGTCGATGACATTCTACTATTTGGAAATGATATTCCAACCATGGAAGGTGTTAAAACCTGGCTTGGAAGTTGTTTTTCCATTAAGGATCTTGGTGAAGCCGCCTATATTTTGGGAATAAAGATCTATAGAGATAGATCAAGGCGCTTGATAGGTTTGAACCAAAGTGCATACATTGACAAAGTCTTGAAAAGGTTCAAGATGGAGAACTCTAAGAAAGGTTTGGTACCTATTCAAAAGGGAACGATATTGAATGCGTCTCAATGTCCAAGCTCAAAGGATGAGCAAGAGAGGATGAAAGGAGTCCCATATGCGTCTGCTATAGGATCCATCATGTATGCAATGATATGCAATAGACCGGACGTGTCATGTGCCTTAAGCATGACAAGTAGATACCAGCAAAATCCAGGTAACAGTCATTGGATGGCTGTTAAAAGCATATTGAAATACCTTATAAGGACTAAGGATATGTTTCTAATATATGGATCTGGTGAAGAGGAACTCGTTGTAAAGGGTTACACGGATGCAAGTTTCCAAACTGATCGAGATGATTCTCGATCACAATCTGGGTATGACTTCATTTTGAATGGAGCTGCAGTCTCTTGGAAGAGCTCGAAGCAGGATGTTGTAGCATTGTCCACTACAGAATCAGAATACATCGCCGCTTCATTGGCAGCACAAGAAGCTGCATGGTTGAAGAAATTCATCACTGACCTAGGGTTAGTCCCTACCATTCAGGATCCCCTAGAAATCTTTTGTGATAACGAGGGTGCAATTGCACAAATTAAGGAACCTCGTGCACATCAAAAGACTAGGCACATTGAGCGGAGATTCAACTACATAAGGGATGAAGTTAAAAAAGGAAAGATATGTATTCGCAAAGTTCACACCGATCAAAACATTGTGGATCCACTCACGAAGCTCCTTGAACGGCCAAAGCATGAGAGTCATACTTGTGCCTTAGGACTTCGATATTCTAGTGATTGGAATTGATCTACTTTGTATTTGGATATTGGAACAATTGTTATTTTGACTCATTTTAATGATTATGGCATTTTGAGTTATGTTCCATTTTAGCATGTTTAAATCCATGAATAAGTTAATTATTCTAAATGTCTGTAGTCGATCATATTTGTGGGATCAAATATGAAGGTAAGACTATTATGAACTCGGATTGGTGGATATTCATTAGGTATGAATATAGAGCAAAGTGTTGCAACCAAAGTTCAGAGATATTTGTGGGATACAAATATTGGACGGACCCGCTCTCAAATGTTACTACATGGAATCTTTTGTGATTGATCATAAGTAAATTTGAGTAAAGGAGAATACCATAGTATCCTCTGACCTAAGATACATATTGGGTCTTGATATTCACCAAATATTATACCTTGACCTAGTTCTTCGCTCCCGTAACATGGCAGTACATAAGGCTATGCTCAAGTGTGGTACAAGGTGATTGTGAGAGACGTATGTAGTCAAGATGGGATTTGTTCCTCTTATTCGTTGAGAGTAAGATGTCTAAGGCATGCTAAAGTTAAATCAATAGAGAATGATCACTCTATGTCTCTGGATTTGACATGACATCTGTAACGAAAGGATAAATGATCGTTTCACCTAAATCATGTTCAAGTAAGGGACTTGAAGGGGATGATGTTATTCAATGGCACTTCGTCATACATATTAGGGTAGTAAACCGTTGTTAGGCGGTATTTGCTACTTGCATCAATCTTCTATGTATCTTGTGCAAGTGGGAGATTGTTGGAATCGGTATGCCCAAGACACATATTAAATTGATGTGGCTAGTACGTTATGATCCAAGTCGGGTCATACCCAATAACAAGCTAGACAAACACCTATAATATTTATTTGTGATATGATCAAACAAGTAAATATTAACACTTTGAATGTTTAGAAATTGGTTTTCTAAATAATTACACTTGAGGAACTAATAAATTATATGGATAATTTATTTTGAGAGAATATTTTATATTGTTATTTAGTGGGTTAAATAACATTCTAAATAGTTGTGATATGTTGCATAAGTCTTACAACATGTAATGTTATGAATTTATAAAAGTTATAAAAATAAATGTAAGACTTATTTTAAAAATGAAATTGATAAATCTTGGTTAAAAAAGGCCTTTGTGGTCGTCCACTTTGGGCTTCCCAAGGTGGATTTTCCCCCAATGAAACTTCATGCAACAATCACATAATCCAACACAAGATCCTACAAGATTTGGTGAATTCTCTTATATATTTTTCATACACATTTTCAAGTGTAAGAACACCCCCTTTAGTGCTCTCAAAATTTCGGCCATAAGGAGGTTCCAAGAGGTGTTCATAAGTGTTCAAAATCCTAGCTAATCCCTAAGGTGTTTGTTGGAAGCTTGGGGTATGCAAGCTTGAGGTCTTCATCTTTGAAGATTTCATTCAAGAAGCATCATTCTTTTCATCTACTTGTTATTGAAATGTAGTATTCTTGAAACATCCTATGGTTGTGTTTTGATAGCATGCATGTTCATATATGGATCCGGGTTTTGTTTTTTTAACATACAAAATGAGTTTTGTATCAACAAAATAACATGTTTAAATAAATATTCAGCTGCGTTTTTATTTTATATGGATAAAATATCTTTGATAAACATGTTCAAAAACCCAACAGGTTTTACATTTGTTTTTGAAATATTTGGGCGTAATAGATCATCCAGAATAATGAATTTGAGCTTCTAAAAATTATATTTTTGTTAAACCTTTATTAATAATTTTTAGCATAAAACATGTGGCTCGAGGCAATAAACAAGTTCGTTTGTAAAGTTGGGTACGATTCAGTTGAGTTTTGGAATGGGACTCACCCGAAAACGAAGCGTAATCTTTGATTTTTCAAATAAAATAAAGTCCAACAATTGGTTATTGGGTTGGGTGGATCAAATTGTTAGATGTCATTATCAGTTGATGTATCTGAAAGTTCCTGATCCGGTGGGTTTAGATGGAAGTTTGGATAACATAGACATAGTTTGGTAGAAATCTCGTAAGATTAATCAAAAGTAGAATGCTTCCATTTATACCGAAAGAGCATACATCATTGATAGGCTGGAGAGAGCATCAGGCAATCTCTACAGCCAAAACTCCAAAAAAAAACTTAACAACTATGAACATATGATCTCCTGTTTATAGACATGGGCTTTGGAGAGGATCACGATGAATCCTTCGAGCTGATTGATTTTGGAAGGAATTAAGCTAGTTCGTAAGAATGAGAGTCTTTCGGAAGATGAAAGCTGATTGGTGCGAATGAATGACTGGCTCGTGTGGATGAAGCACATTTTTTCAAACTGGTCAGGCTCATTCGTGCGGATGAATGACTCCTGCGCACGAATGTGTCTCGTCCGTTCGAACGCTATTGTTCACATTTTTCGACCTAAAATCTTTATTTCTTCGAATTTGATGATGAGTCTTCTACAGATATGAACGAAAATCAATTCTGAATGTAATGATGTCTCCAATTTCAAATTCCATCCATGAATTGACCATCAATTTGATGTTTTTGGTCTAAAAACCAATAAATCATGAGCGTAGCTGATTCAATCATCTCTTGGATTGATTGAATTGGTACCATAGCTTTGATACCAATTGAGAGTTCCGGATCTGGTGGGTTTAGACAGAAATTTGGATAAGATAGAGCTAGTTCGGTAGAAATCTTGTAAAACCGAAAGAGCATACATCGTTGACATACTGGAGAGAGCATCAGGCAATCTCTCCAGCCAAAACTCTAAAACTTAATAACTATGAACATATGATCTCCTATTTATAGACACGAGCTTGGAGAGGATGACAAGTTTGGAACGAATGACTCATCCATACGAATGACTTGTCCTCTCCAAAGTATCATATGTTCAAATCTCTCACTCAACAATACAATATTCAACACATGCTTTATCTAGCTTATTTGCACAGTGACGGGCATACATAATATGCACTAATAGTATCTTATTGGCATTATCATTTGGGGAATAAGGATTAATACTGAAAGCCATGGTATTTGGGGCTTTGCGGAATATGTATTACTATGGATTATGTAAGAATTTATGTTTTCGGCAACCATCTTTATTTTCACTTCCCAAAGCTAAAACTTTTGAAATTGCTATAGTTTATATAAGCATTTATGTTTTAGGCAACCGTCTATATTTTCACTCCCTAGAGCCAAAGGCTAAAACTTTTAAAATTATTACAGTTTACATAAGAATTTATATTTTAGGCAACCATCTTTATTTTCACTCCCCAAAGGTTTAAACTTTTGAAAAAGTTAGACCAAAAGAGCATCAAAATGTTCAGTAATGATGCGTGACCACATTTCATACATCACAGTTGCGTGCGCCTGATGCGAGATAGCTGACGTGAGCGAGGGTGTGTATGATTTTCAGATATATTTTAAGTACTTTTCACTCGTTTATTCAATATTTAAATTTATAAAAACAAGATATGCAACTATCACTCTCTACAACACGCTAGGGAAGTGTACCCATCGTTGGCGTAGTATAGTGATGGTAAGATACCGAGGTCGTCCAAGGACATAAGAGCTTTTAATACCGGAATATAGTCGACGTCTAATCTAATCAAATTTTTAAGAAAGGTTTTTGATAACTAAAGTAATAAAATAAATAAACAGACAAGATGGAATCATTTGGTTTCGACTCATTATTTACGTATCCTTTGATGATTTCCACACTTTTGGTTTTTAAGAGATATCTTAGTTAAAGTGGCATGTCCTTCTTTTGGAGGCAACGCTACCCTCAGCCATATTGGCCTGAGTCAGTAGGGATACAGTCCCGCAAGGCCGGAATATTGAAAGATAATTAAGTAAGTTATTAATGCATAATGTGGCATGTCCTTCTTCTGGAGGCAACGCTACCCTCAGCCATATTGGTCTAAGTAAGCAGGGATACAGTCCCGCGAGACCGGGTTAAAGTTTTAATAGTAGTTTATTTTTAAGGGGTTCAAGGCGTCCTTACTTCCCCCGATTTGATGTTATCTACCTCAAGGGAAGTTCTAATAAGCTTGAACCAAGTCCTCGGGGGATTTATACATTGAACGAGGCAAGAACTTTACCCATACCTGTCATACCCTGAAGATTTTCGATGTAGCGGGAGCGTGTCGCGAGGTGTGGCCAGAGCGGCAATCGTTGCATTCAACCAAGTAAACGAAAATTGTATTACATTACAAAACATTCATCCATACTTTTTATTTAACCATAATTCACATATAAACTTTTGTCTTTAAAACAAACCACAAGTTAACAACATTATTTAAAATTTAGACATAAGTTTATAAAATAACAACAAAGATTGGATGAAACATAACATCTTGACTTCACAACAAACGAGCAAGATTTTTCCCCGAAGGCCATGCACTAGTTTCCTGTAATACATGTTAGTTTTGAAAACAATGTCAATAGAAGCTGGTGAATTCATGTTATAAATTTTTGTATCAAATGAATTATCAAAAACATTTGAAATAAACTTGTTTAATATAGCTTAATGAAACTTGTAAGATCATTACTGTGTTGCAAGGACACTAATCTGTATGCCGATTAAGATGGCAACCAAACCTTGACAATTTATTATGTGTCTGAGACACTCGTTTTAGACACAAAAACACTCTAATACGGTTTGTTATTATTGTCTTAATAGAGTGAGGCTCGCCCAAACCCAATAGATCTATCCCCTTGTTCCTCGATACTTGTCTTTCATTAATGACCCCAATGCTTGAGCCTTATTCACATGTGATCTAAATATTTTCATTTTCCCAGCTATATTAATTGTAACATGTATACATCCCCGCACGTTTAAAACCATAAAAACGTTAAAATAAAATGGGAAACATGAACTCACTGATTTGCGTTCCGTACAAATCTCTATTCGATTCCTGATACTTCGTTCGTTTTTCGACCTACAAGTGTTCTAGTCTATTAGACACTTAGGCTTTCGTTTTGTTTTTCGTATAAGTATTTTATCTTGAATTTCGTACTTGTAGTTGTTGGTTTATCTTTGTTGATATATATATATAATATGTTAGATTGATTAAATGGACCTAGTCCATAATTTAATTGTAAATAACTCAATCTAATAATTCATTACATATGGGCCTAGCCTAAATTTGCTTACTTTGTGTGGGCCTAGCCCAATTCGTTTCATGTATGTGGGCCTAGCCCAACCTAATTTTGTTTATTTAGTAGGATAAGCCCAATTGATTTATAAAAGTGGGTTATAGCCCAAAGTTAGTTTTATAAAATGGATTAGCCTAATTTATTATTTTTTTATATAAGTGGGCTTGGCCCAAAGTTATCTTTTATTTAAATGGGTCTAGTCCATGTAAACTTTTATAAAAGTAGGCTTAGCCAAAGTTTATTTTTATAAAAGTGGGCCTTAGCCCAAAGTTTGATTTTATACAAGTGGGCCTTAGCCAAAGTTAATTTTTATGAAAGTGGGCTAGTTCATATATTTTTATAAAAATAGTTTTTATTTTCCCAGCTATATTAATTGTAACATGTATACATCCCCGCACGTTTAAAACCATAAAAACGTTAAAACAAAAGGGGAAACATGAACTCACTGATTTGCATTCCGTACAAATCTCTTTTCGATTCCTGATACTTCGTTCATTTTTCGACCTACAAGTGTTCTAGTCTATTAGACACTTAGCTTTCGTTTTGTTTTTCGTACCAGTATTTATCTTGAATTTCGTACTTGTATTTGTTGGTTTTCTTTGTTGATATACATATATACATACATATATATATATATGTGTGTGTGTGTGTGTGTTAGATTGTTTAAATGGACCTAGTCCATAATTTAATTGCAAATAACTCAATCTAATAATTCATTATATATGGGCCTAGCCCAAAAGCTTTTGTAAGCATGAGCCTAGCCCAAATTTGCTTACTTTGTGCGGGCCTAGCCCAATTTGTTTCATGTATGTGGACCTAGCCCAACCTAATTTTGTTTATTTAGTAGGTTAAGCCCAATTGGTTTATAAAAGTGGGTTTTAGCCCAAAGTTAGTTTTTATAAAATGGATTAGCCTAGTTTATTAATTTCTTTTATAAAAGTGGGTTTGGCCCAAAGTTATCTTTTATTTAAATGGGTCTAGCCCATGTAAACTTTTATAAAAGTGGGCTTAGCCAAAGTTAATTTTTATAAAAGTGGGGTCTTAGCCCAAAGTTTGATTTTTATACAAGTGGGCCTTAGCCTAAAGTTAATTTTTATGAAAGTGGGCTAGTCCATATATTTTTATAAAAATAGTTTTAGCCCAATATAGTTTTTATAAAAATGGGCTTAGCATAATAATTGTTTAGTTGGGCTTATCCAAAATAATATTTACTAGTATTTGTTATAACTTATAAAAATTTATTTATAAAAACTATAAGTTATAAATATTTAAATATTCTAGTAAATATAAAGTGTATCGGTTTATTTGTTGGTTTTGACCGTTAGGTTCGCGTCGACTATTTTATTCGTTTCATCTTTGTCGTTTGTTTCGTTTATACCGTATATTTTATTTTGTCCGAATTGTCCAAGTTTGTCCGAATTGTCCGATATATATTATTTTGTCAAAAGTTGAACACTTAAACATATTTTTATACAAAAAAATATATACACATATTTGGTGATTTCAAAATATATATTTTATCAAAAATATATATTTATCTCCTTTTTAGTTTAAGAAAAAATTATGTAATTATATTCTTAACTTTTTCACCAAACCTTTAGTTAAACATGATTAAAGTTCCTAATCACTTTTAACCATTAATTCTTTAGTTTAATCATATCTTAATCAAGATTAATTTTTAATTTTTATAAAAAATTGCCATAGTTTCCTTTAAAAATATAAGTTTTTCCCATGTTTTTGTAAACATGTTTTAAGTAATTAAACTAACTCAAATCATCATCAAGCACAAATATTATATAAATGTATTAACATAATGTCATGAACTTGTTATAATTTTTAATCTTTCTTAATATAGAAACTTTATTATAACTTTTATACAAAATTTCTAAATCATAGTTTTTATTTAATGATCTAATACATGTATGATCATATTAAAATATGATATTATGTTCATGACATATTTTGTTAATGAATCTTGCTAATCTAAACATGCATGTGTTTAGATCACCTTTTTATTCATAATTTTGCAAGATTCAAGTTTACTAGTTTATAACAACTTCAAGATCATCAAAATTTATCAAGAAATCACATGATTATGTTAGTGATGTTAGATTTATCAGTGTTTTTCAAGTGGGTTTTTATATAATTTTTATGATGATCTTGTGAAATTTTATAAAATAAAAAGTATAACATAAGGTTTAAGATCTTACTACTAGCACAAGGCTTGGGATGATCTAAGAGTTGAAGAAAATGGATTGATCAAGATTTCCAAGCTTCCAAAGTGAGCTCTTAATCTTTGCAAACACTTTCGATCTTCATGCAAGCTTGATTTCTTTGTGTTTGGTTTTTAAAAAGTTAAAGATGAAGATGATGATGTTGGCCGATTTTTGGAAGGAGAATGGAAGAAGAAGTGTTGAGTTTTTGGTGTAATGAAAGAAAAATGAATGTGGTTTTAGTTTTGATTTATGGTCATGATCTTACATCTCATAATACACCAACTAAATCCACAATTTGCCAACACACAACCAAGACTTAGTGGCATGGGGGAAAACACCCCATGTAGCCGTGAGTGGGGGGGGGGGGTGGTTTATATATTTTTTTTAAATAAAATGTAATTTTTATAAACTTTTATAAATTTAATAATTTTATATATAAGTTTTTATAAAAACTAATGCCCCAACACTTTAAAGTGATGTTACAATATGCCAAAATAATTTACTAGTCTTGTTGTTTTGTTGTTCGGTTGATAAAGTTAGTTCGGGTCTTGTACCAGGTGAAATACTGATATATAGTGTTACTTATAAAATTTTATGTTCATATTAATTCTAGTACAATTTTTATTATCCTGTTAATTAATCTAGCTCTTCAGACTAGTAATTTTGTCATTTTGAGTTCGGTTCTGGTATGTTGTCAGGTTTTTACTGAACAAACCGTTTAGCTTTAAACAAGATTTAGATATGGGTTTTATACTATTTCTAACACCCATTGTTATTCTTTAGCTAAAAATATATTTTTTGGCTTTTCCGACAATTGCTGAATTTTGCTGCAGAATGCTGAATTTTGCTGCAGACTTGGACAATTTAGTGTTTTAAATAATATTTTTATGGTATAATAGTGCAGAAATATTTTATGTCTTAATTCTATTATATCAGACTGTACCATAACTAGTTCTGATATTTAATACATGATCGCGTCGTTGTCATTCGTCTAGGATATGGTTTTATATATCCGTGATCATGACGAATCGATTATCATATCAAACTATGATTTGGTTAAATTCCTAGACTTTTAAGACTTAAATTCAAAAATTAAGTCATGTTATACAATAAATAGACAATGTACTAATTGTTCAAGTTGTACAGAATTACCAGAATTTTGCCAATTGTCACAATACCATCTAACGCCCTTCCAGTCAGTTAATGCGCTTTATATATACCGTAAAGACAGAATGAATGAATCAATGAAACATGAAGGATGATAGAAAAAAGTTCAATTTCAATATAAAAATAGTATTAAAGTCATTAATAATACATACCCAATTAAAAAGCTAACCAAAGCTAGAAAATCAAAAGTGATACATAAATAACTTGTCTTCACCAAGATGTAAGAGATTAGCCAAGCATAGCCTTTGTTTGACAAAAACTCTTACGATCAATCTTGGATCCCGAGATTACTACGCACACTTTAAGATGGATGATGGATGAATGTGGTGAATGATGGTGGTACTGTGGTGGTGGAGTGGTGGTAGGTGTGAGAGAAGTACTACACACACTATAGCTGGAAACATATTATTCACACGGCCCCGTGCCCGTAGGGCACGACCCCATGTCTTCCTTCTGCTCTGTCTTCATTTAATACGTATGTCAGATTAGTCTGCTACACGGCCACGTGTGTCAAAGGCACGGCCCTGTGGCCATTATACTTGATGTACTATCCCAGATACGCAAATCTGGAAGTTGACCACGGGCCGGGTCTCTTGTGTGCTTTTGTTTGTCTTATTCTGATATGGAATCTTGAAAGAGCACGGCCTCGTGCCAGACTTCTGATTCGTTGTTCTTAGTCTTGGGGTGAAGCTCGGAGGGCTGGTATAGTGTGTTATCTTCCCGTCTTCTATACTTTTGTTGGATTTTGTCGTTAATTTGTTCCTTTTGTACATTTAAGCTCTTTTTATCCTGAAAATAAAAAGTATAAAAAGAAACGCACTTTTTCCAACATTAATATTAAAAAAGGGTTGATTTTATACCGTATTTGATACAATTTATATGTTGCATCTGACGCATATCAAATACCCCCACACTTGAATATTTGCTTGTACTCAAGCAAAACTCTTTAATGTTTGCTTACACACCTAAATGAAATTGGTAGAGAAAAAGTTTTTGGGTCTTTTTTGTAGAGTGTCGGGAATCCAAGTTCTTTGATTCTTGTTTTTATATTATTTACAATCCTATTCAACATGATTTATTTAAAACACTTTTTAAAAAATTAATATTTTTGGGCATAACATGCCTTTATAAAATTTATTTAACTATATACAAATTCACACACCTCACAAGTGATCACTCAACACTCGGCCAAAAATGTATAAGTGAAATGATCCATATCGATATGGAACTTACTCCTACCATACGCTTGACAAGTAATGAAACCAAACTAGAGAGAAAACAAGTGCTCCATTGACAAAACGATTTCCTAACGCATAATTACTGGTTTCCGAAACAAAGATATTATCATTTTTATAAATATCAATCACATGAAATCATAGTTATCATAATAGCCAGCATTTACAACAGCTTCATCATCAGGCTTACCAGCAGCTGTTTCCTCTTCCCCTACACCACATGAAGGAGGTTGGAAACCGTCAAAAGTCAGAATTGCTAATTCCCAAAATCAAATTGATGACGTTGGTACTGGAGGTGGAAATTTCAATCAATTTACATACACATTGGTTTATCTGGGATAAGTTCACTTCGGTATGCGCATATAATGTATATATGTGTGCTCGCTCGGGGACAAAAGTGAAAGTGCACTAATTTTAAGGTTATTTTACTAATTTTGTGAAAATAACGTTAAAAGAGGGGGGTAGTTAATCATGCATCATGCGGTGGCGTTGGTAACCGAAAGACAAGTGTTATGTGCCTTATGTCTTAGCCTTGATGCAAAACTACTATCAAGCCGGGGGTCTCACTAGAAGCAGTCACTCTATTCCTACGGGGTAGAGGACCGTCTACATCTTATCCTCCTCAGATCCTACGTTAGCTTTGATATTGGTGGGATTTACTGAGTATGATGATGATGATTGGTTTATTTGGGTCAAATGGTTTAAGCTAAGTAAGCTTAAAAAAGAAATTAGGTCACCACTAGGTTGAAGGTCATTAGATAGATACTTAACTAGCCGACAGGTTTGGAACTTTATACTAATCGTGAGATCCGAACCGTCCACTTAACCTTATTATTATTTTTAATTTTTGGAATATGCAGTTATATATAACGTATCTCAATCATTAGGCACTTGTTTGATGAAATTAACACATAACAAAATAAAATTAAAAGTGGTTCAAACCACCAAACCGAACTGTTTAGGCCAGTTTGTTTTGCCATTTTCTTTAACGTAGTCAGCAGCTTGGCCTAGATGTCTTGTCAAAACCGACCATTACACTCCTACGGCGCTACCCAAGCTCATACAAGGTGCAAGGTATTAAATAATATTTTTACATATTATGACAGTTTCTATTATTGCATACCCACAATTTAGATGATACAACCTCTATAAGCGATTTAATATATATATATATATATATAATATATTATATATATATAGGAAAGTTTATTTGAGAAAAAATTTAATATGAGAAGAAAAAGAAGAAAGGACATAATGGTAAAACATTAATAGTTTATAACTCCTCTCATTAATTATGTTATTTCTCATTAATAAAACAAAAACATTTTATACTACACATTTCAAAATTTATCCTACATATATCTTACATCTACCGGAATTTACCCAACACACATGTAAATTTACCCCACACATTTCAAAATTTATCCTACACATACTAAAATTTATGTCGAAAATTGTCCTACATCATAAATTATTTTATCTTAAAAGAGTATATGAAAAAAATGAGTTACAGATTTAATTAATTAACTAATTAATGAAATTATAGATTTACCTATATGCCCTTTTTTCATAATATTAAATACACGTATTAAATGAAGTAAATAGAGAATTTCTATTTGTTTAAAAGTTATTCTTTTGATACTTACAAATTTTTTTTTCTCATTTGAACTCTCCACAATATATCCAAATGAGAAGAAAAAAATTGTAAGTATCAAAAGAATAACTTTTAAACAAATAGAAATTTTTCCATTTACTTTATTTAATACGTGTATTTAATATTATGAAAAAGAGCATATAGGTAAATCTATAATTTCATTAATTAGCTAATTAATTAAATCTGTAACTCATTTTTTTCATATACTCTTTCAAGATAAAATAATTTATGGTGTAGGACAATTTTCGACATGTGTAGGATAAATTTAGTATGTGTAGGATAAATTTACATGTGTGTTGGGTAAATTCCGGTAAATGTAAGACATATGTAGGATAAATTTTAAAATGTGTAAGATAAAATGTTTTTGCTTTATTAATGAGAAATAACATAATTAATGAGATGAGTTATAAACTATTTAATGTTTTACCATTATGTCATTTCTTCTTTTTCTTCTCACACTAAATTTCTTCTCAAATGAACATTCCCCTATATATATATATACATATATATATATATATAAGAGGGTTATCTTGAGAACGTTAAATATTACGAGAACCGTGAGAACGAATGAGAAAACCAATCAAAATCATTTTTTTAATACAATCATCATTTTAATTAAAATACAACATCAAAAAAGTAATTCCAGCATCAAATAATTCATTTTTCCTCTCAAAATCACTCTTATTAGATTTTTTTTTACACGTGTAAATATAACTAATTTATACATGTGTAAATGGCAAACTTACATAAGTGTAAATTTTCTTTATTTCCGAATTCACGTAAATTTAAATGTGTAAATTAAATTTCTAGAATTGTATTCGAATAATAATGACAAGTGTAAAAATAAATTTTGAATTTCACTTGTTTTTATCAAGTTCTATTGGTTTTTTCATTCGTTCTCACGGCTCGCGCGATATATATATATATATATATATATATATATATATATATAGAGTTTATAGTAAGAAAATATTAAAGTTTGAAGAAGATTTAAAGGGAAAGATATTTGGAGGTAACACGTGTCCCTTTTTATTTTGGTAGTTTAAGGATATAAGTGTAATTTAATTAGTAAAATCTAATTATGGAATGAATATATGTAACCGATTTTTGGCAGTTATTGTAGGAATTTTTGAATTTGAATGCATACATCTTATAAAGAAATAACACCCTAACTCATAAAAACACCATGCATGTATATTGAAGGCATACATCTTATAAAAAACATAAATATAACAGAAACAACATCCTAACTCATAAAAACACCACATCATGTATATTGAAGGCACACATCTTATAAAGAATACCCTAACATTAAATATAACAGAAATAACACCCTAATAAATCAAGGACCTTTGTCCTCACATTAAATATAAAAGGAATAGCACCCTAACTCATAAAAACACCACAACATGTATATTGAAGGCATACATCTTACGAAGAACAGAAATATAACAGAAATAACACCCTACAATTAAAACACCATTGTATGAACATAGAAAAAACACCATGGACTAAAACATCCAAACGAGACGTAATTTTTTTCCCTCTACATAAGTATATCAATATGCTACTCATATTAAAGATAAAAAAACACTCGTTATTATGGTGTAATTTAAAAAAAAAAAGAGTTACGTATAAAAACTTATTGACGTTTAAAAAAAGAAGGGGATGGGGGAACTTGCATGTGCATTAATGTTAGTTTCTTAATTTAAAAATATTAAATTTACCTTTATACCAATAATCCAGAAAATTAATTATTTTAATAGTCAACATTATTTACAAGATTGCCATTAATATCTCAACCATTAGATTAAATATCTAATGGTTTAGATTCTTTTTTATTCTTCTCACACTTTTATATTTTCTTACAATAACCTCACCCTATATATATATATATATATATATATATATATTATATAGAGTTATTGTAAAAAGGGGGTTTTGTGTGAGAAGTGTAAGAAGTGATATGGTGAGGACATGTGTCACTAATTAAAATTAATACTTGAGGGTATTATTGTAATTGCATAAATTATTCAAATATGGTAATAAATATTTGGAGAGAGAAAATCCTTGATTTAAGGGATTGATAACCGTCCATAACATCATTCTTACTGTATTACAAGGTTTTTTGCATCATTCACAAATATCAAAGCATGTTAATAACATGGTGTTTTAAATAAATTCATAGCTCAATTCATGGTGTTTTTAGAACATGCATTCCAAAAGCTGCTCTTGAAGCTGCTCTTGGTATGGCGTTTCCATCATTGACACGGTGTTTTAAATAAATTCTTAGTTCAATGCATGGTGTATTTAGATTAACATGGTGTTTTAAATAAATTCATAGTTAGTGTTTTTAGAACATGCGTTCCAGAAGCTGCTTCTGGTATGGTGTTTTCCATCATTTACAAACATCAAAACAGTGTTCTAAATTAATTCGTAGTTCAACCCATGGTGTTTTTAAGACATGCGTTCCAGATCTTAAAACACCATGTCTTGAATCACAAATATAATGTTCCTGCTGTTTAAAACACCACGCTTGAATCTTATTACAATTCTTTCAGATGTTAAAACACCATAAGTCGAATAGCAATACAATTAAACACCATGTCTTGAATCACCATACAATGTTTCCGGATATTAAACACCATGAATCACCATACAATGTTTCCGGGTATTAAACACCAGGCCTTGAATCTTAAAATATTTCTTCCAGATTTCAAATAAGGAACACTTGCGTGAACACATGGTGTTTTGTACCAAGCACAATCAAGCAAGAAACAAGTAGGTCATGGTTAGAAAGAAATGGTGGATGTTCATAGAAGGAGGTTTAGGTTTTTTTTTCGGTGGCTGGAGATAATGATGATTAATGCGGAGTAGGGTGAACACAAGCTCAGCTGCAAGCTCAGAAGACCAAATATGTGTACGACATGTCACTTCCTAACACCTCTGCTACACCCACTACAGCCCATCAATACCCCCAGCATGCTAATGTAGTCTTCAATCTACAAAACCCTTCACCAACTCAAAATGTCCCATCTACACCCTCTACAGAAAACCTAGCCTTTCTGACCAAGTGAGAATGAAGAAAAATTGGCCCTTGCTGCTTCTATGCTTAACAGCTTGAATGCTTTCTTAGTAGGTGATCTTTTGCCTCCATCCGTTCTAGCAACTGAAATCAATCAAGTGGTCGAAGAAAATATAGAAGAACTGGATGCATCCTGGAACTTGGCAATGGCGACATTTCGAGCTGAAAAGTTTCAGAAAAGATATGGTCGTCGTCCTATGTCGAATCTTCGCACTGAATCATTGAGAAACCAACTAAGATATTATAGATGTCATGAGCCGGGAGACTTTGCAAGGGATTGAAAGAATCGGTGGGGTATGAGGCTACAAAGGCAGCTACTGCTCTAAACACCGAGATATCCATGCTTCTTGTTACGCCTGCTCAAACTTTAACTTCAACAAGTTAAGGAGACACTGGAGCAGGAAAAGCTTTGATGGCTCAAGAGCAATGCAGTCTCATTTGGGTAGATGCTGCAGCACAGGTGGAACAACTTAAGATCCTTTAAGTTGCAGATGTCAGTCAATGATGCTTAATGGCGCAAACTGAGGAACCAAAATCACTATCTGAAATGTAAACTCTCTTTTATGTTTCGAACATTGTAGAAATAAAATTGCACAGATGAGAGCACACATGTTATGATGTCTCGAGCAATCTATTTAATCTCACTTTGATGTTTCCGCCATCGGTTGGGGTGTGACAGATTGGTATCAGAGCCATAACTATAGGGAATTAGGTAGAATTTCCATGTTCGACCTAGTCTATAGTTTAAGTGACCAACTTCGACCATTCTTGATTCATGCTTAAAATTTTTAATTCTTCCTACTTTGCTTCTTTCTATTCCTTTGTCTTAATACATACAATATGTCTTTCCTAAGACATTTACACAATATACACACTTGAAGACTTGAAGACACTCGTATTACAAATGAAACGACTTCACCAAAATAGGGGTGAAACCCGCACATTGGTGTTCACTATCAATCCGCTTATTCGATTTTACACGAAATTACGCCATCAAGTTAGGAGTGATATCTATACCTTGATGGAAAATTTCCATTTCATACTCAAGTGGATCCTTACCAACAAGTCGGAATTCGCTCCTCGTTGGGTAAGTACCAATCACACTTAGGGTACGATTTTGTCAAGTTAGGGGTGAAACCAACACCTTGTCAGTTAGTCCCATTCCTCGATTTTCAATCTCGCCAAAGTTTCGATTTTTCGATCAATTAGAGACGTGTAGTAATTGGAAGGGTAAAATGCCGCTAATCGCTTCTTGACGAGAGCATTTTACCTATAGGCCAAAGTACGTTTCTCTAATTTGTAAGGATCTTCAATTCACTTTGGAATAATCGACGTTTCTCAACCCGAAACACTCCAATGTTTTACTAAGTCTATCTTATATGTTATCTCAATTTCTATGTGTTTTTATACTTATTACCTCATTCATTTCGAACCCGATACACGATTCGCACGCCTTCCGCAATAAAAAAACAATAATAATTCCCGTAAACCAACTAAATTTATACTCCTCATGCAAACATACGTGTTTATACTTTTAAATACTTGTTATACTTATGTCATCTATGTGAACTCATACGTGTTATGTGATACTTATATGCTCAAACGTGACTTTTATAACCCCATTATGATCAAGCCTCATCCTTTCTTCTATTGTCAATTCCCTAGATGTCTTTTTCGCAAAACTCAAGCATGAGGTTGAAGTCGAAGTCCAGCTCCAACTCAATGTCCAAGAAGGATTGCATGAAATTCATGCCTAAGCAAATGGCAAAGATCATCCCGGACATCGTCAGCAAGATCAACCCCCACCAAACACCGACACACCCCATGCCTCTGTTGACTCTGAGGTAGAAGCACCTAAGTCGGTGATTACCTTCAAGCAGTTCTGTTCATGCAACCCCTTACCCTTTACTGGCGAAGAGGACGCCACTAAGCTGTTGCAATGGTTTGACGCCGTTGAAGTAACGTCCCTTCAGAGTGGTTGTCCTGACCACCTGCGTACCATTAACTCAACGGGTGTCCCCTCCGATCAAGATCCCTTGATTGGTGGACCTCCGAGCGTAACGCTCGTGGAAATGAAATCGCCCACGCCCTCCGATGGGCCGATCTCAGACAACTCACGAAGAAGGAGTTTTTCCCCCACACGAGCGTCAAAGGCTTGAAAACGAGTTCTAGAACCTAAAGTAGGTGGGGAACCATAACGCTGGCCTCACGGCCCGTTTCAAGCAGCTCAGTGCGATTTACACTAGCCAAGCCGACACTACCGAGAAGGCTGTTGTGATATACATACGCTACCTCCCCCTCACCTCATGAACCTTGTTGACAGTGCTTCCCCCAAGACGCTCGAGGATACCTACCGCTTAGCTGCCAAGCTTAATAACAACCACGTTCTCCATGAAGCCTCCACCAAGGCTCCATCGAAGAACACACACCAAGCTACCACTGATGCCAACCCTGAGCCTACATCAATTAAACCTCCCACCATAAACAATAAAGGCAAGAAGCGGAAGGCTTCAAGCCAGAATTGCGCAATAGTCACTCCGCCAAACCCCCAGCCAATCTAACGAGTTACACCAACCAACCCTGATTTCACCAGAAAGCTATACACTGGGCCACATCCCAAGTGTAACACCTACCCTTAACACCACCCCTTTAACACTCCCTGCCGTCTGTGCTTTAGTTGCAATAGGTTTGGACACTTTGTCCCGCAGTGTCGAAGTGTTCCATGGACCCACCAAACAAGCCCGAGCCATCGCAGCACCCCAAAACCCTGCTACAAACCAAACCCAACAACCAGCAACCGCAGTTCGTGCTTGTTACAAATGCGGAGATCCCAACCACTTCGCGAACACTTGCCCTCAACGAAACAACAAAAACAATCAGCAGCAGCACCAGCAACCTCGTGGTCGAGCACTTGTCATCACTACAGCTCAGGCTCAGAATGCCACAATGTCATCACTGGTACGTATTTCACACCCTGACCTGCAGCGGAAATGGTAGTCGCGGCATGATTGGGTTTTCATCAAAGCTCATGACATTTACTATAAAGTTTCATATTTATTATTTCCAATTTAAAAGGATAATTTACAACAACAAAGTATACATACAAGCACAATATGTTTTAAACACAGCCTTCATGACTTCTTCAATTTTCTTCTAAGGCAATTTCCTATGTGTTCCTTGCTTCAACCTTTCCACCTGTATCATGTGTAAAAATAGGGTTTTGGGTCAACAAAAGTTGGCGAGTGAGTCTTATTTAAACATTTGAACAAATTAGTTATATTGGTTATTTAAATAAAAATGTGCATAAACCAAATATGAGCAAACGCATATGTAAATCTAACCACAAACCACATCTTATCAATCAATGCACACACAAACATGACAAATGATGAACAATGAGATCAACGCTCAATCAAACGGAGCCGATCTAATGAGCCACCTGATGCTCAACCCGTCGCTAACGAGGAATTGATGGGCCTAATGAATGAATTGCACGCAACTGACAAAATGTAAGCACACAATACAACAGGTAATATTTACATCACACGTTAGATCATATAATGGTAATAGCACAAGTGTTTGAATAAACGAAATAAATAAGACGACACATGATACACCCCAATACATGAATAAAAAGGGGAAGTTGTAAGGAATCACTCACAGTGGGTGCGTTTTCTTAATTGATGAAGAGTGCGCACGAATTAAGGATTTAACCGACGAAGAAGTCTAACCTAAATAATAACGCAATAATTCGATAAATATATAAAAATTAATATTTTGATTTAATACTTTTTGTTAGATTTTTAGGTTATTTTTTGTGATATTTATTGGAGTTTTTAAGCCTAAGAAATCGTGTTTTGAAGTGTTTTAAATTGATTTTTGATTAAATATATATATATATACAAAAATAGTATAAAAATGAAATAAAATAATAAAAAAACCTTGTCAGACCAGATAGCAGGTCTGACCGGTTCGTTGACTTGTTTGACCGCGTGTGGTGAGACTCGAACTTGTGGCCTCCCGTACGTGTGCAGACAACTACTCTTCCAACTGAGCTACGTGTCTAACCCGAAATGATTCTGATTTTAATTACTCTTATACACTTATTAGATTATTCAGAAATTGTTTAATTTAAAAAGATTTTTAAATGAACGAACTGGTGAGCAGTATCCTACTCGAACCCGTGACCTCGGTGGTGTTTTGCACCTGGCCCAACCAATTGGGCTGGGTATCTAACCCGAAATACAAGTGATTTTTATTAAATTTCTACACTTACAGAATCTTAATATATGTAAGTATTTAAAAAGAGTTGGTATAATATATGAAATCAGAACCGTGTGCGTGATGCGAACCCGGGTAACCTCGATTGCAATGCACACAGTCCACCACTGGACTGCGTGTCTAACCCGGTTTAATCTATGCTTTTAATTATTCTTATGAACTATTACAACTTCATCTTCTTCATGATTAATACCCAAACATAACCCGACTGATTAACTCAATCTTTTTCTGTATTTGATGATAAATTACTTCAATTAACAAAACACATAAAATGGAAGAATTTAAGGGAAGTTGGTACCGAAATGAAGATGGATTGATCTTTCTCCGGCGACAACTTCAAAGTTTCGGCGAAGAGTGGTTTTTAGCATAGAGAACTTCTGAGTGTTTTAGGGATATGTTTTGAGAGTGAGCGAGTTTATCTGGGATACAAGAATCCCTATTTATAGACGAATGCTAGCTTGAGTTTTGGTTTCGGTTTTCAAAAGATTTTGGTCAAAAATTTGAAATGTCACCATGATTACATAACCGAATTAGCTATGATTGAGTATTAACACCTGTTTGGAAAAGAGTTTCTTCAATTAAATTCGCAATTGAAACTGAAATTGATGTTGAATTGGGAGTTACAGCCGTTTTACAGGCGGGTGTCGAACTCATATTCAAATATTGTTTTGGTTGAAATAGTATTCGGTTTGAGATTATAACAGATGTATTTGTGTGGTGTGGTGGTGTGTGGTGTGTGGTGTGTTTTGTTTGGGTGGAGATCCGGGTTCGAAACCCGCGGTCTACACCTTTTGATTTGATTTTTTTATTTATTTATTTTATTATTATTATTTTTTATAAACAATATTATTTTAACTTTCTTATCTTATTTATTATTAAATACTAATAACACTTTAAAAAGTTTTTAAACTTTTAACAGAAATACGTAACGAACTTCATTCCTATTTAAATTACAAAACAGAGCGGGTTTTAGAACCTGTTTTATGACAAATGTTACAGTATCCCCTACTTTTAGGAATTTCGTCCCGAAATTGAAGTAGTAGATGTAGTTGGAAAGAGATGCTGGTATTTTTCACGCATTGAGCCTTCGCGTTCCCAAGTAAACTCAGGTCCTTGTTTTGACCCCCAATGTATTTTGACTAAAACTTGAATATCTTTTAATCAGGAAGGGAAGGTGTGATGTTTGGATTTGATGATTACATAACCAGAGGAGTGTGATGTTTTAAATTTTGATTGAGGCGGTAACGTTCCTAGTAAGGATTGAATACCCCGTTACAAGAATCGCTTTTTGATGCCTAAGGTGAGAAACGTTGATACACGGAGTTGATTGACTGAGTATGTTCTCATGTATAAGAGTTTTGAGAGAATTGATGCGTTGAAAGATAAAGTTATATCACAAGACAAAAAATTCAACCATGACGATAATTAAACCTACACGGAACTTCTCATAACCACCTGACAATGCTTTTGATCCTTTGACAAGAATACTTATATATAGGAAGTACCAGCGGCGTATCCACCATATTCTTGTCAAATTTTCATTGGCTTTGTCAGTAAGTTATGATTAGTTCTATGTGACTCTAAAATATACAAAACATAAACAAACACAACAGCCAAAGCTTGAGTCTCAAATCTGAAAGAATACATGACTGAATGTCGACGGTACCTCTCTCGTTTTTAGGATGAAGGGGTCAGTCTATGAAAAAGTGAGACACGACCCAACATATTTGAATGATGAGACGAGGTGAGTCGTGTTGTATGATGACATGAAAGTTTAAAGTAACGAGTAGAGACATGTAGTAAAACAATGATATCAATTAGCATTAAAATTCTTGGATACATAAATTCACAAATTGAAACAGGGATATACAAAGATTGAGATTTATAGAAAACATTAAAAACTCAACGATTGAAGCGGAGTCTTGGTTCTGGTGATGGAAGGCTAGTTGTGTTGCTCATTTGCACCGTTATTGACATCAACTGGATTAGCGTTGATGTTGTAAGTTCTTCCTCTTGCTGGTGGGGGTGCTGGGTTTGCTTGATTAACTGGGTTCACTTGAGCTTGGGCGTTAATGATGTTAACCAATCTAGGGCACGTGTTTCTAAAATGAGTAGGGTCACCACAATAAAGCAAGCTCGAACATATGGAACTATGGGGTATTGGGGTTGTTGATAGGGTAGGATCATGTTTTGGGTGGGGGTGAAGCTTGGTTTTGAGGGGTACATCAAGTTTTACTTAGATGACCATAACGCCCACAATTAGCACACAATTGACAGGGCATGGTAGGTTCATGGTGATAAAAGTAGGTGTTGCATTGAGGGTGAGGTCCAATGTAAGGTTTCTTATTTGGGTAAGCAGAGTTGGGTGCTACTTGAGTGATTGGGATAGCTTGGAGTGGTACTTTTTGTGAAGCTGGTTGATTGCCTTGAGTGATAGCGAAATTTTGCCCGTCTCGCTTTCTCTTGGTAGTGGGTTGGGAAGAGGATTCAGTCTAGGTTGAGTTTGAGGTTTCGGTTGGTGTTTTATCTTTCTTCTTCTCATCTTTGAAGTCCCCATTTCTAATATGGTTTTCAGTGAGCTCTGTAGCTAGCTCCATTGTTGCTTCCAAAGTCGCAGGTGTAGTACTCATCACAGGGTCCTGAATGTTTGAAGGTAGACCCCGAATGTAGTGCTCGATCAAACGACAGAGAGGGGTGAAACAATTTGGAACCATTTGATTCAATTCGAGGAACCTCTTGTTATAGGTTTTGTGATCTCCCTCTTTTTTTGCTTCAAGGAATAGAAATCATCCTCTAGTTTCTTAATTTCACTTCTTGGACAGAAACGTCTAGTCATTAGCTCTCTCAATTCTTCCCAAGTTAGGGCTACAGCGGCTTCGACGCCTCGTCTGCCCTTCTCAGCATTCCACCACGCGAGGGCTACTCCATACAAGCGTCTAGTAGCATAGCGTACTTTGCGGTCGTTGGGACAATCAGAGTTGAGAAAGGTACTCTCCATCTCTTTGAACCATTGTAGAAGAGCAGTGACTCCCTCAGTACCTTCGTACTTTGGAGGGTCACATGAATTGAAGTGCTTGTAGTGCACTTGGTGGTATTTGGGGGAGGGTTGGCAACGTTTTGACCTTCTTGGTTGATTGGTTGATGGGATTTGCGGCAAGGGCTTGTTGGACTTGAAATACGATGTTGGGAATTACAGCGGCCATTTGTTAGCGATTTGGGCAGCCATGCGCTCGCGGGATTTTACTGATCTCCTACCTCTACAAGAGTGACTAGAAGACATCTACAAGGATTTTGTATCGAGAGTATGAGTTTGACACATAGGTGTCATGTGTCATATAAAATGAACATCCATAAAACAAATGAAGAAAATAAATTTGCTACATCCATAGGATGTCTTGGGCTTTGCTCATGTTTGGGCCCCCATATGTCCCCATACTTGGCCTTGGTAGTCATGTGGGCCCCCATGACTACTGGGCTCTGATAGGGTTCATATTAGTGTTGGCCTGTTTAACACTCACGCCACCCGAATGAAATCGTAAAACATGATCGCATAATATAAGGTCGGAGGGTGTCCAGGTGTAGGCACGGTGAGAACTCAAAGTGGGGTTAGTTCACACAACGTTTGGTGTGGCATGCTTTGGCCTAATAGGTCCTTCGTACTCTCATCGTTAGTCCCCAGGTAGGAAAACTAGTTCGTTATATTGGATTTATACGAATGGCAACCTAGACAGGACGTTTCGACTACCGGTACTTGTACCCTTCCCGTTACTACATGCCCGTCATAGAACTCACTTTGATGAGATTGAAAACGAAAACATCACACAAATCTTGAATAAAGAAAATATGAGAATGATTTGAATATGTGAAAATTTTGATGTGCGTGATGAATGTATATGTAAGCATGTTATTTTTGACAATATGCATAACTCATTAAGTATCACACAAAATGATAGTGGAAGTGTTTTCATGCATTTGTGTGTGTAACAAATATGAAACAAAAAAACATCATGAGTTTGCATGTAACCATATAAGCAATTAAAATCTAATCGACTATAGTATAGGCTCTAAGGGTCTAATAACCTATCCTATATCCCTATAGTCAAAAGCTCTGATACCAATCTGTCACACCCTGACCCGCAGCAGAAATGGTAGTCGGGGCATGATTGGGTTTTCATCAAAGCTCATGACATTTACTATAAAGTTTCATATTTATTATTTCCAATTTAAAAGGATAATTTACAACAACCACGTATACATACAAGCACAATATGTTTTAAACACAATATTCATGACTTCTTTATTTTTCTTCTAAGGCAATTTCCTATGTGTTCCTTGCTTCAACCTGTCCACCTGTATCATGTGTAAAAATAGGGTTTTGGGTCAACAAAAGTTGGCGAGTGAATCTTATTTAAACGCTTGAGAGAATTAGTTATATTGGTTATTTAAATAAAAATGTGCATAAACCAAATATGAGCAAACGCATATGTAAATCTAACCACAAACCAGATCTTATCAATCAATGCACACACAAACATGACAAATGATGAACAATGAGATCAAGGCTCAATCAAACGGAGCCGATCTAATGAGGCACCTGATGCTCAACCCGTCTCCAACGAGGAACTGATGGGCCTAATGAATGAATTGCACGCAACTGACAAAATGTAAGCACATAATACAACAAGTAATATTTACATCACACGTTAGATCATATAATGGTAATAGCACACGTGTTTGAATAAACGAAATAAATAAGACGACACATGATGCACCCCTAAACATGAATAAAAAGGAGAATTTGTAAGGATTCACTCATAGTGGGTGCGTTTTCTTGATTGATGAATAGTGCGCACGAATTGAGGATTTAACCGACGAAGAAGTGTAACCTAAATAATAACGCAATAATTCGATAACTATATAAAAATTAATATTTTGATTTAATACTTTTTTTTAGATTTTTAGGTTATTTTTTGTGATATTTATTGGAGTTTTTAAGCCTAAGAAATCGTGTTTTGAAGTGTTTTAAATTGATTTTTGATTAAATATATATATACAAAAATAGTATAAAAAATGAACTAAAATAGTAAAAAAAAACCTTGTCAGACCTGACAGCAGGTCTGACCGGTTCATTGACCCGTTTGACCGCGTGTGGTGAGACTCGAACTTGTGACCTCCCGTACGTGTGCACACAGCTCTTCCAACTGAGCTACGTGTCTAACCCGAAAGGATTCTAATTTAATAACTCATATACACTTATTAGATTATTTAGAAATTGTTTAATTTAAAAAGATTTTTAAATGAACGAACCGGTGAGAAGTATCCTACTCGAACCCGTGACCTGGGTGGTGTTTTGCACCCGGCCCAACCAACTGGGCTGGGTGACTAACCGAAATATAAGTGATTTTTATTATATATATATACACTTACAGAATCTTAATATATGTAAGTATTTAAAAGGGTTGGTATAATATATGAAATCGGAACCCTGTGCGTGATTCGAACCCGGGTAACCTCGATTGCAATGCACACAGTCCACCACTGGACTGTGTGTCTAAACCGGTTTAATCTACGCTTTTAATTATTCTTATGAACTATTACAACTTCATCTTCTTCATGATTAATACCCAAAAACATAACCCGACTGATTAACTGAATCTTTTTCTGTATTTGATGATAAATTACTTCAATTAGCAAAACACATAACGAAAGAATTTAAGGGAAGTTGGTATCAAAATGAAGATGGATTGATCTTTCTCCGACGATACTTCTGGCGACAACTTCAAAGTTCCGGCGAAGAGTGGTTTTTAGCATAGAGAACTTCTGAGTGTTCTAGGGATATGTTTTGAGAGAGAGCGAGTTTATCAGAGATAAAAGAATCCCTATTTATAGATGAATGCTAGCTTGAGTTTTGGTTTCAGTTTTCAAAAGATTTTGGTCAAAAATTTTAAATGTCACCATGATTACATAACCGAATTTGCAATGATTGAGTATTAACACCTGTTTGGAAACAGTTTCTTCAATTTAATTCACAATTGAAACTTAAATTGATGTTGAATTGGGAGTTACAGCCGTTTTCAGGCGGGTGTTGAACTCAGATTCAAATATTGTTTTGGTTGAAATAGTATTCGGTTTGAGATTATAACAGATGTATGTGTGTGGTGTGGTGGTGTGTGGTGTGTTATGTTTTGGGTGGAGACCAGTGTTCGAAACCCGCGGTCTACACCTTTTGATTTGATTTTTATTATTTATGTATTATATTATTATTATTTTTTATAAACAATATTATTTTAACTTTCTTATCTTATTTATTATTAAATACTAATAACAATTTAATAAGTTTTTTAAACTTTCAACAGAAATTCGTAACGAACTTCATTCCTATTAAAATTACAAAACTGAGCGGGTTTTAGAACCTGTTTTATGAAAAATGTTACACGTATCTCGTTAACAAGGTTTACGCTTTGTGTCTATTTGATACTGGTGCGGATAAAAGTTTTGTATCCGTCGAATTCGAACCATTGCTAAAGTGTAGACGTTCTAAGTTGCCCAAATCATTCGTAATCGAAGTCGCCAATGGAAACTCTGTCACTGTCGATTCCGTCCTTTCTGAACGTTCCTTGAATCTTAAAGATCATACATTTTCCATTGACCTCATACCCATATACATGGGTAGCTTCGATATCATAGTAGGCATGGATTGACTTAGGCAGGTTCATGCTGAAGTTGTTTGTTTTGAAAAGTTCATCCGTCTTCCTCTTCCCAGTGGTGACTCTTTACACGTCTATGGCGAGAAACTTTCTAAAAGTCTCAAGCTTATGTCACGTATTCAAGCGAACCAATACTTACGTAATGAATACTTTGCCTTTCTTGCCCACATTATGGAAAAGAAGGACAAGGGTCCAAGCGTGAGTGATGTTCCATTGTTTGCGATTTCCCTGACGTCTTTCCAAAGGATCTTTCTGGTCCTCCTCCTCCTCATTCTTTGGACTTCCGTATCGATATCGATCTCATTCCTGGTGCAACTCCTGTTAGGAAATCCCTTATCGTCTAGCACCCTAGGAAATGCAAGAGCTATCTAGGAAACTTCAAAAACTTCTTGATAAAGGTTACATACACCCTAGTACTTCTCCTTTGGGACGCTCCTGTTTTGTTCGTCAAGAAGAAAGATGGATCCTTTCGGATGTGCCTTGACTATTGTGAGCTCAACAAGCTTACAGAAAAAAACTGATATCCTCTTCCTCGCATCGACGATCTTTTCGATCAACTTCAAGGCACAACTTGTTTCTCAAAAATCGATCTCTGTTCTGGTTATCGTCAACTTCGAGTCCTCGAAGAAGATATACCCAAAACCGCATTCTGTACACGTTATGGGATTACGAGTTTGTGGTCATGCCTTTTGGATTAACCAACGCACCTGCAGTGTTCAAGGATTTGACGAATCACGTGTGCAAGCCTTACCTCGACCGCTTCGTGATTGACTTCATCGACGATAGTCTCAACTATTCCCAAACACAAGAAGAGCACGAGCGACACTTGCGTCTTATCCTCGAACTTCTACGTGGTGAACGACTATACTCCAAATTCTCCAAGTGTGAATTTTTGGCTAAAAGAAGTTCAATTTCTTGGACACGTTGTGAACGAGAAAGGCATACACGTGGATCCTGCCAAAATCGGAGCTGTCAAGAATTGGATTGCACCAAAGTCTCCGTCGGAAATTCGTTCGTTCCTTGGATTAGCAGGTTACTATCGTCATTTCATTTTGAACTTTTCCAAGATTGCCGTTTCTCTCACTTCCTTGACTCAAAAGGATAAACCGTTTGTTTGGGGTTCCGAACAAAAAGAGTCTTTCCAAATGCTCAAGGACATGCTTTGCCATGCTCCTATCCTAGCCCTTTCCGATGGTAATGACGATTTCGTCGTGTATTGTGACGCTTCACACCAAGGTCTTGGTTGTATCTTTCATGCAACGAGACAAGGTTATCACTTAAGGATTGAGGCAACTCAAAATTCATGAGAAAAACTATACTACGCACGACCTTGAACTCGGAGCAGTTATTTTTGCATTGAAGATTTGGCGACACTACCTTTATGGTACTAAGTGTACGGTCGTCACCGACCATAAGAGCCTTCAACACATCTTCAATCAAAAGGAACTCAACATGCGTCAACGTCGTTGGGTAGAACTGTTAAACTTCTACAACTGCGATATCCGCTACCACCCTAGCAAGGCAAATGTTGTAGCGATGCACTTAGTCGAAAAACTCATGTTAAGAGTATCCGTTGCTACCAAACTTTGGGAAAACTTCATGAGCTAATTTGCGAGGCGCAATACTCAACCATTAATGAGGGTAACCTCGACAATGAGTTGAAGTGTGGTGTCGAAAATTAACTCGTATCAAAACCCGTTGGCATTCTTTACTATCTCGATCGTGTCTGGATTCCGAACCGTGACAACCTTCTGACTTCTTGATGCCAGAAGCTCACAAATCCTGATATTCTATTCATTCCGGCGTTGATAAGATGTACCAAGACCTTCGTATATCCTACTGGTGGCTTGGTATGAAGAAAGATATCGCCTCCTACGTTTTGAAATGCCTTACTTGTTCCAAGGTAAAGGCCGACATCAACGTCCCTCTTGCTTACTTGAACAACCCGAAATCCCTGTCTGGAAATGGGAAAGCATAGCTATGGATTTCATTACTAAACTCTCTCGTACTTCGTTAGGTCATGATAGTATTTGGGTAATCATTGACCGTTTGACCAAATCCGCTCACTTCCTTCCCATACATGAAGAGTACAAAGTCGAGAAATTGGCTCGTCTCTACACGGATGGAATCATTTGTCGTCATGGTATTCCCATTGACATCACCTCGGACCGTGATGGTCGTTTCACCTCTCGTCTTTGGCAAACATTTCAAAAAGCTCTTGGTACTCACCTCAATCTTGGCACTGCTTTCCACCCTTAGTCTGACGGTCAAACCGAGCATACTATCCAAACTCTAGAGGATATGCTTCGTTCTTGCGTAATCAATTTTGGTGGCAACTGGGATATGCACTTGCCTTTGATCGAATTCTCGTACAATAACAGTTATCACACGAGTATTCAAATAGCACCTTTTGAATTCAATGTTGGTGACTTTGTACTTCTCAATGTATCCCCTTAGAAGAGTGTAGTTCGTTTTGGTAAGAAGGGAAAATCCGCTCCTCACTATGTAGGTCCTTTCAAGATTCTCGAAAGGATTGGCAAGGTAGCGTATCGACTGGACCTACCTCAAGAGCTCAACAATGTCCATCCTACATTTCACGTCTCGAACTTGAAGAAATGTCTAGCTGAAGAAGGACTCCAAGTCCCACTCGAAGACCTTCAAATCAACGAGACACTACACTTCGTGGAGAAACCCGTGGAGATCATGGATCGAGGCACAAGCAATTAAGGCGTAATCGAATTCCTATCGTGAAGGTTCAATGGGAAGGAAAACGTGGCGCTGAGTTTACTTGGAAACTCGAAAGCGATATGAAGACGAAGTATCCACATCTGTTCGTTACACCTTCCTAAATTTCGGGACGGAATTTCCTAAAGGAGGAGAGACTGTAACGCCTCATCTTTTCACAACTTTCCTTTTTTAGAAAGATTGTATAGTATTCTATTTTCGGAAACTCGTTTCCTTTTTAATCATATTTCGTTTCAAACCATTGTAAATCCGAGACTTTGATCATAACTTTTATATGAAATACACATCGTTTATGCATTGTTTATTGTTGAAACCACTGTTGACAACCACTGCTGAGCCAAGCTCTGTTGTACACTAAACTAATACACAACCACTGTTGACAACCACTACTGAGCCAACCACTGCTGTACACTAAACTAATAGACAACCACTGCTGGTCTTCAGTAGAGGTTTGCCTTGGCAGACCTTGTACACTTAAACTTCAGCAGAGTTTAGACTCGTTTAATCCTTACAATACTTCTTTTATTATTACAACACAAAACTTATTTTTACATACGTTTCCATGTTCCCTTTGCATATTAAATCTATTTTACATATTGGTCATTTATTAAATATACACCTTATAATGTTCAAAAATAAAATATATATATATACGGGCTGGACAGATTCCTATCGCAGCTTTGGGCCAGGTTAGTTGTCTTGTTTCAGAGTTAATGACCCACTAATCTTATTCAGGCCCAAATCATCAAAACCCTAATCCATTCCCTGTATAATGATCACTTCTCCATTCTTTATCCCACTTTTGCAACCCTCTAACACTCTCAAAACCTACTCAAACTCAGTTGAATATTTTAGCAACATCTCAGAAAACTTCCATCAACTAAAAGTGAGTTTTAACTCACTTCTCCTACTATTTCTTCCTTGTTTCTTCTTCTAAAACACTTGGATAACTTCTAAGAAGGTTTTCACAAGTTTGCTTGGGCAAACTAAGGTGAAACCTCACCATTTTTGAGGTCCAAAGTGCCATAAACTTTCTGCTTGATTTTATCTTCTTATAACTTCATTAGTTTCATGTTTTCTTCACATTTTCTTCCTCTAAAATGGTTGTAACGCCTACCATAGGTTTTCCATGGAAAACCAAGGTGGAACAGTACCATTTTAAGGCTAAACTTTCTGTTTGGAAGATGAACTTACAAACTTTATTTAAACTTGTTTTCTCTAAACAAACTTGTGCTACTCATGCCTCTAATCAAACCCATGGTTAGTGAGCTAGCTAGGGGTTGTTTCATACAAATTAGGTGGTGTAAAATACCTCTAAACTTTCTGTTTTGCAAAGGGTTTTAACCCACATGTGTTGGAACCATCCAAGCTTGACAAAGCTTGTGTTTTGGTAAAGGTGTGATTACATGGAATCCTTGGCTATTCTACTTTCAATCCACCACCACACTTGATGATTTTTATGTGTAACCACTAGTTAGTAAAGTATTTCTTTTTATTCCATTCATGACCATCCGAATTATCCTTGCGACAATTTGTGCATTGGTAAATCTTACGAAAGAGGTTATAGGACGATTATCCTCCTACCTCCATGCATGACATCTATGAAATCTATTTCTTATATAAAATATATATGAGAATAAGAATTAAACATAAACGAACTTTTGACAATAATCATATGGTTACTTGTCCTAACATTAGGTTATATTATCTAGGACTTAACCTACTCCTTATGATTCTAATAGGCATGACCCATGAAATCACAACCACCCTACGGGGTTTATAGTGTCAAAACGAATGTTAACATCTAGATAAATACTTTTATGAATATATACTTTTGCATAGCTTAAAATCCTAATCGAATCCTCTATTATCATTCCAATACTTACACACCTATGTTTCCTCGTATAGGATAACTCGGTATTCCGTTCTCCGACCAAATAAACCCTTCACGGATTCTATAAAGGAAGCTTTGCAAAAGTGTGAGTACCCTTTTTACGCTTTACACTTTTTGGTTGCAACATGTTAACCTATCAAAATTTCACGCAATCACACTTATACTTTTATGCAATCAAACAAACAATCCTAAACATGTTTAGACTTTGTGATCTTTGGAAATTTTGGTTTTGGTTCCATGAATTTTGATGATAATAATTTCTAAAGCCATTGTTATAAACATTTCGACTACTAACATTCTGGTATCGAGTTTGATATTGACCTTGACTTCTGAAATTATTTGATTGACCATTAAAGTTATTCATTCTTGGTGAACTAGTTCTAGGTCTATCGTATCTGCTTGATGTAGATGCAGGCTGAAACCTTTGTTGATTTCTTTGAAAACGAGGAACTTGGTGAGATCCTTTTTCAGCCTTATCTACACCAACAGCAACACTCTGTTGCGTTGTCGCAGATATCTTTGGTGAGTTAGCAACCTTCTTCTCACCATCACCAAATTTTTCTGGTGATTTTTCTCTCTGTCTCTCACTCACCTGTGCTTCACTCTTTTTGTTAGGACAGCAGCTAGCTACATGTCCCTTTTTGTGACATTTGAAACACAATTTTCTAGCCGAAGACTTCTTAATTGAAGTCTCTGGTTTAGATTCATCAGGCGATGATGAAGATGATGATGATGCCTTCGAAGGATCTTATTTAGTTTGCTTAATTTTTTATTTTTCTTTGTTTTTATTTTTAACAAATGCACATTTGACTCTTTTGTAATAATAGCGACCTCTTCATTCATATCACTCCCTTGAACAAAATCAACTTTTATAATAAAAACTTGCTTTTGATTCTTAGGGTGTGTATTCTTTGTTTTCAAAACGGTATCTCTGTTATTATCCTTCTTGGCATTCTCAGAACCATCAACATTACCTGATGTGGAACTACCAGGCGTAGTTGACACAAAGTCTGTAAGCTCTTCTTCATCTAGCAAGAAAGAATAGTCATGACCAAGAGGTGGTGGAACTTCATTCAAACCTTTGAATCCCACACATGTCTTGTCATTACTCTTCTTTAGGCCATTCATCATGTGTTTCATAACAAAAGATGAATCTCTGAATTGATTTAATTTCTTTTCAAGTTCACAAATTTTAAGTTGTGCTTCAGACAACTCTTTGCATTTTTCAAGAATTTCTTGTGTTTTCTCACTCATCGTATCATGAGCTAAGTCAATAATTTGAAGCTTTTCATTAAGCTTACAGGTTAGAATATTGATTTCTTCTTCATAACCTTTAATTTTCTTCAAATATAATGACTCATTTTGTTTTACGAAAAGGTTTGATTCTTTTAGGTTTGAGAGCTCATTGAACAGACTTTGGTTTTGTTTTGTGAACGTGTCAACTTCACTTTGCAGTTCACGACATTTTAAACAAACAGAACTACCAGAGTTAGAATGTATCTCTCCTGTTGATTTGCTTAGATCAGCCATGAAAGCAGCAAAATCAGCAGCCATCTTCTTCTCTGCAGCGTTCTGTTCTCCATCAGCTTTTTCAGCTACCGTCTCTCGCTCTACCTCAGCATCAGCCTTCACTTCCTCATTATCAATTGGGCTATCTCAGCCATGAACGCTTATGAGGCATTGTCATCACCCTCTAGATGAACACTCCAATCATAAGAACCTCTCTAGCAGTAGAGATCAGGGCCTTTGATCCAGTGTTAAATGACGCATTCCTGTTGCTTGAACCATGATTAGGAGAATCTTGAAAGGATGAGTTAGAACGAGATTTAGTTTTTGGTCGTTGACATTCTCTAGCAAAATGTCTGTAGTTTTGACTATTATAACACTTCACTTTAGACTTGTCAAAACCTACGTTCTTTCCAACGAACTTCTTGCCCGTTCTGTTCATGAACCTCTTTACTCTTCTAGAGATCATGGCCATCTGCCATTGTAGATCCATCTCCTCTAGATCATCAGGGTCAATCTGATCATAATCTTCATCAAACATAGCAGGATCAGATATTCTTCCCTGAATGTAGTTATCGTAGGAAGCAACGAAAGAAGCAAGCAGTGCCAGATGATGTTCAACACTTATGACACTCTGAGGCATAGACCTAGTACTGCTGTTATTATTACTTGACTGTTGTCTCTTAGCCCCTGACTAGTCTCCTGAAGCAGCTACAAAGCATACTTCACCATCAGAATTTGTCACGATCTGCTCATTTTCACATGATAGAAACGCAGTTGCAGTATCACTTGAAGCATTGATGGAAGATGAAGGTGTAAGCCCTTTATAAATCCCTGGATCTTGAACCTGATCATATCCAGTCTCCTTCTTCTTCATATTGAGCTCATAAGCTCTTCATTTCCCAACAACCTCTTCCAAGTCTTTCGTTTCATAATCAGCTTCACCCTTTATCATCAAAGTATAAATATCCCACTTTGCAGGTAAAGCATCCATCAACTTATCGTTTATCTCCACATTCGTGTATCCCCTATGTCATAATTATCCATTTCTGACATCAGATGATAATATCTCGTGATAATATCTTCAAGGGATTCATTCCTCATGCCTTTAAACACAACAAACTATTTCTTCAGCAGATCAACCTTGTTCTTCCTCACACCAGGATTGCCCTCATACCTCTTCTCTAGGGCATCCTACATCTCCTTCGACATAGTATAATGCTTGAATGTATGTTTGATGTCATCAGGTAATGACATCTTTATAGCAGCTAAGCCTTTCTTCTCAGACTCATACATCCTTTTCTCAGCTTCTGACATGTTCACATAAGCAGTGACACGTTGTCTGCCCTCAAAGTCATGCGTTGGGTTAGCGTATCCATCTTACATACAGATCCACATCCGTGTGTCCTGGTATTAAATGAACGACTGAAACCTATCCCTCCAAGTAAGATAATTTTCTACTTTTAGCATTTTGGAGGTTTGTTAGTCGTGCCAGCCTCGTGCTCCATTCTTAACAGTTCATTTGGATTAGACATATTCGGCATTTTTACCGAACCGGCTCGTTAAAAACGTTAAAACTTGTCCGAAATGAGTGGTCACCAAATTATACTGTTAGACTCGTCTCGACGATACGATTCTAATGATGTATATTGTCCGATTATGATTTTAGGAATCTTCGTGCCTTTTTTGTCCTAAAAATCACACGAGTCTAACTGTGGAACTGGTTTGTCAAGATTGTCTATGGATCAAATTCTATGTCCAAAAACGTTTAACTCCGGTTACGTCAGCTGATTAACTTTCTACCTTTTTGTATAGAACTTGGAATAGTGCCGAATCCGAAACAATAACTCGGATAGCCAATCCGAGATTGAAACCTGGAATAGTAATCCAAATTGCTAATCCGAGATGGTGATTCGGAATAGTGATCCGAGATGGAATCCGGAATGTACTGTTCTGATCCAAAATGGAATCCAGAATAGACTATTCGGATCCGAGATGGAATTCGGAATAGACTATTCTCATCCGAGATGGAATCCGGAATACACTGCTGATCCGAAATTGAATCCGAGATGGAATCCGAGATAAGCTTTTCTAATCCGAAATGCAACTCTAATGATCCGAATTGCACTTTTCTGATCCGAAATTCAAGTTTGATTATCCGAATTGCAAGTCTGATGATCCGAAATGCAGGTTTCTGATCCGAAATTCAAGTCCTCAATCCGAAATGCTTTGTTGTTAATCCGACATCGCTGCAAAACCCTAGAACAGCAGCTGAAACCCTAAAACAGCCGTCAAAACTTCAAACCAACCTCCAAAAACGTCCAAAAACCCAACTTTTTCTACTGTTACGATTATGAACCGAGCAAAATCAAGAGTCGAATGCTCTGATACCAATTGTAGGTCCCATAATCCGTATGGATCATCACAGAATCGTCTATCTAATCTAGAGTGCGAAATCCCCTAGATCAGATTTCACAGAAACCGAACAAGAACACGAATAGTACTTTCAAACTGTCTTCTATTGATTATCCAACACAATGGTTTACAATCAGTTCAAGACTCTCTCTCTCTCTCTCTCAACTCTCTCTGAAGCAATTCTCTGAGCAACTGATCAAGCAACTAAACCAGCAACCTTAACCCTAACGACAACCTCCCTTTATATAGAGACAGGTTATGCAACTGGGCTAGGGTTTCCCTACATGGACTGCTATTGGGTCTAAGCCCAATTCGCCTACCATGTGCTAAATGATGTCTAGTTTAGCCCAATTACTTCTAATTAACTATTACAAAACTAAACCCGCTAACCGTTTATCATTTTACTAATTACAAGCTATCCAAAGACCCAATCTAAGTTGTTGTCACAAATATGCACCAACAGTGCCACAGTCACTAATGATAGCTCGTGGTGTACCAAATCGTGTGAATAAATTTTTGAGGGATCTCACCACCACCTGGGCATCATTCTTAGGTAAAGCTTGAGCTTCAACCCACTTAGAGACGTAATCGATTGCCACGAGGATGTACCTATTCCCAATAGAGATGGGGAAAGGTCCCTTGAAGTCGATGCCCCACACCTCAAAGATTTCATGAAGTTGGATTAGATTTTGGGGCATCTCATCCTTGGATGAGATATTGCCGGTATGTTAGCATCCATCGCATATCCTAACAAACTCTAGAGCATCCTTAACTACCGAAGGCCAATAGAAACCACAATCAAAGACTTTTTGGGCAGTAACGTGTGGACCGTGGTGACCTCCCGTTAGTCCCTCATGAACGTGCCTAAGGATCTCTAACCCCTCTTCTCTGGTAACGCATCTTCTAAGGATTCGATCTCCTCCCATCCTAAGGTGGTACGGATAATCCCAAATGTATCTCCTCGCATCCCGAAAGAACTTTTTTTCTCTGTTGGATGGTCATACCCTTTACTAAGGCTCCATACATTAGATAGTTCGCCAAGTCAGAAAACCATGGCAAACCCACTTTCTCGACCGCTATAGAATCTATGGATTCGTGAGGGAACTTATCTCCTATCGCCTCCTCAGAAATTTCCTCTCTGTTGGGATCCTCTAAGCTTGACAAATGATCAGCAGCTACATTCTCCGCTCCTTTCTTATCCCTAATCTTGATGTCGAACTCGGAATGAAGAAGAATCCACCGAATGAGACAGGGTTTGGCGTCTTTCTTTTGGAAGAGAAAACGCAACGCGGGGTGATTGGTGAAGATAATGGTCTTGGAAAGCATGAGGTATGAGCGGAACTTATCAAACACGAACACTACAGCTAAGAGTTCATTTTCCATGGTGGTATAGTTCTACTGAGCATCATTTAGAGTTTTGCTCGCGTAGTATATTGGGTGAAAGTGCTTCTCGATTCTTTGGCCCAATACCGCACCGACGGCATAGTCACTTGCATCGCATATGAGCTCAAAGGGCAAGCTCTAGTCGGCGAAACAAGGATGGGGGCACTAACTGGCTTTTCCTTCAAAAAGTCGAAGGCTTTGAGGCATTCCTCATCAAAGAAAAAAGGTATGTCTTCTTCAAGGAGTCAGGTCATAGGGCAAGTGATCTTTGAAAAATCCTTAATGAAACGCCTACAGAAGCCCGAATGACCAACGAAACTACGAACGCACTTCACACTCATGGATGGTGGAAACCTACAAATCATGTCTATCTTAGCCCCATCCATTTCAATCCCCTCTCTTAAGATTTTGTGTCCTAACACTATCCCCTCCATCACCAAAACGTGACACTTCTCCCAGTTTAGCATCAAGTTGGTCTCTATACACCTTTTTAACATCCTATCAAGATTGAGAATACACTGATTGAAAGTGGCCCCGTAAACTAAGAAGTCATCCATGAAAACTTCTATAGAAGTCTCAAGCATGTCTTGGAATATAGCAACCATGCATCACTTGAAGATAGTTGGAGCGTTACACAACCCGAATCGCATGCGTCGTACACATAGGTGTCGTAAGGGCATGTAAATGTCGTTTTATCTTGATCCTCTGGTGCGATGGGGATCTGAAAATAACCCGAAAATCCATCGATAAAACAGTAGAACTGTTGGCCCGCTAGACACTCCAACATTTGGTCAATGAAAGGTAGTGGGAAGTGATCTTTCCAGGTGGCGTCATTCAACTTTCGGTAGTCAATGCACACACGCCATCCGGTAACGGTACAAGACGGGATAGGTTCATTCTTCTCATTCATGATCACCGTCATCACACCCTTCTTCGGGACAACTTAGGTCGGACTAACCCACGGGTGAATCGGACATGGGGTAGATCACCCCGGCATCTAACAACTTGAGGACCTCTTTCTTTACGACCTCTTGCATATTAGGATTTAGTCGCCTTTGAGGTTGCACCGCCGGCTTATATTCATCTTCCATGAGTATCCGGTGGGTACAATAGGAGGGGCTTATGCCCTTGATATCCAAAAGTCTCCATGCAATGACCTCTTTGTTCACTCTCAACACCTCTAACAACCTAGATTTCTCCTCCTCTGCCAATTTAGATGAAATAATGACGGGTAAGTTTGACCCCTCACCTAGAAAAGCATACTCTAAATGGGATGGAAAGACCTAAAGCTCTAAAGGGGCAGGTGTGTCAATGGGAACTCTCTTGCTCTCATCCCTAACCTCACTCAATTCTAATACTTCGGGGACCCGGTCAACCCCTAAAATGATAGGAACTCTCTCATCAGCTTCCACATCAAGGATGACAAAGTCTATAGGGAAAACAAACTTATCAACCTTAACTAAAAGATTTTCGACTATGCCACGAGGATATTTGACTGACCGATCGGCTAAAGACAAGGACATGCGAGTGGGTGACAACTCTCCTAGGTCCAGTTTCTCGTAAATTAAGTAAGGCATGAGGTTGTGTGAGTCCCAAACAGATTCGAATCACAGTGGTTGATTGTTATCACCCAGACAACTATAGATTAGTTGTTTGAATGTGTAAAAGTTAAGAAAAACCAAACAATGAAGTTGAAGAATCTTGAATGGATCAAACAACTAGTGTTGTGTATGAAATCCCAATAAGATATAATCAATAACAGCACCTGGATATTCGGACGTAAGTACAATAACAAGAATCACAACACAAGAGAATCACCAAAATCTTTCCAAGAAACTTGGACAATATATTCATAGAAGAACACATTTATACAACCTGACTATCCAGCGTATTTAACAAATACGTTGGGTTGCTAAATACACCGCTACTATATAAGTTTCATACAATTGCACTTTTGACCCTTCAAGATTATCTAACCATTACAAACCAGCTCAAACTATAGATAATCAAGTACCAACGGTCTCAAAATGTTCTAACAATATCCCCCTAGACCGTTGCGTGCTTGAGTTTCTTCAATCTTGTTTCGGAGCTTCAGGGTCTACGGCTGGTCCTTGATCTTTATCTTGCGCAGCTTGATCGGTAGGTTGGTCAGTTGTTTCTTTGACTGTTTCTTCAGAGCTTCGATTAACAAAAGCTTAACTTGAGGTTGTTGAAACTCTGTAGTGGCTTCATATATGGATGAAACCGGAGTTTGAGAGTGAGATGCAGATTGAGATGGTGAGGGAGCTTTCTGTTGGGATGATGACTTGTGCTTCCTTTTTCTTTTTCTTGCCTCCTCTTTTTCTTTCTGCTTCTCGATTTTGAGTACAATCTCCATCATTTCTATCTTTCTTTCTTTAGCCCGCTCCACAGCCCTTTGAAATAACATTTCTTCTTCTCTATACTCATTTTCGGCTCCATCGTGGATTTTGTGACCATAGAGAATGTTAAGATCGGAAAGACAGAACATGAAAACATCCATCGGGTCTAGAATGCGAATATCTTCATTAGAGACCAATCGGATCACTGCTTCTCCCGTCTTCCCGTCGTAGAACCACTTCTTGAAATTGTAAGCATGATGGGCTACTCTGGTGGGATTTTGACTTTTGTTTTAACCTTAGCAGGATCGATGACCCATGTAACCATTCCCTTTCCGGTGATAGGATCTTTTGTGGTCTTTGACACTCTTTTTCGTGGTTGTTGTGGCTTGAAAACTGTGAAACCCCGATTGCACTCTCAGAATAAGTCTTTCAAAGTCAGCTTAGATGCTACTGTTGGTTGGGTTTATCAAGTCTAGCCTGCCCAGTTCCTGAATATCCCATCTTGGAAGGCTTTTCATATCAACTCTGGTCTTGAAGTGCTGAATGACTCCAACTCGTCTCTTCACAATGAACATGCCTTTCAGATTACAGTACTTCCAGCTTATAATTCTATCGGTAACTTCAGGTTTTTCAACAGTGACCACCTGATAGAAGTCTGGAAGTTTTTCTCTTTCTTTCCGGAACCACTCTGGATGCATTAGAGTTACTGAGTCACCATCCTCAGTTTCATAAACAATATCTTCCTCCAAACCCCATTCAACAAATCGAGCTGGCATCTCATCCTGTCCACCTCCTCTTCTTCACTTTCGTCATCCTCAGTGACGTTTACTGCAGATTCTAAGCGCTTTTTCTTCTTTTCAGTGTCTTCAGCCCTTTGTCTTTCTTCTTCAGCCTTGAACTTCTCATAGTCAAAAATGTCTGTGGATGAGGACATCGGTTGTATGTCTACTTTGGTGCAAAGTTCTCTAATCATACGATACATCTTTTCCATCCCATCCTGCTGAAATCTCACGAATCTCGTTTGTTCTTTGACATATGCATGGAGTTCTTTGTTTTTCTTTCATTGTTCCCTCAGCTTTTCGCGAATAACATTCGTGTTGCTTACCTGAAGTTTCAACAGACAGATCTCCTGAGCTGGGCCTTTCCCAATGTCTTTCGCCAGCTTATCGTACAGATCCTGAAATGGACGTGGTGTTTGAGGAGCTTGTTGCGGCATCTGCCTTGGTTGTGCTTCTGTCGACGGTCCTTCCCCTGTTTTCTTACGCTCCTGCGGGGGAGATAGACTTGGGGCTTCTGGATCAACAACCAATTGATCAATAAACACGTCTAACTGCTCTTGCTCGGTAGTGACCGTTACCGGCGTTTCAGATTCTGTCATATGACGCCTCTTTCTTCTAGGTTCTCTTTTCTCTCTTTCTTCGGCCTCGTGAATTGCACGGAGATTCTCAATATGCTCGCGATGTTCTCTGGTGCCTCCGGCCCTGAAGCTGCTTTCCATCAACCGTTCTTGAGAAGCGGTATCTTTCCGTTTCTTTGATGAGTCCCCTTCCGTCATAAGTTGCTTTCCTTTATTCTTTCTAACTAGCTGCTTGGTTTTCTCTTCTTCCTCTTCCACTTCTCATCAACATCTCCTTGTCTCTTTCTCTTAACACGTTCTCTGTATTTCTCATAGGCTGCTTTCACAATAGGATATCTTTCTTCCCTATACATCCACTGATGCAGCAACACCCATTCTTCAGTTTTTAGCTCTGTAATCTGACGACCTGTCGGCAACTGAAACTTGTATAGGTCGCTGTCATGAGGGAGATTTGGGTGTTGGTCGTTGATAAGGAGCTGCACAAACCGCAGGTACATGGCCCATGTGGAGGAATTGGTGTTATCAACCATGCAGTAAAAGGTGAGACCCGAGATATTGAATGGTTGTTTTGTGTAGAGGTTGAGCATAGCAGCCGACCATTCTAAATTCAGGCCATCATATCCTCCCTTTCTGTGTGCCAAGCTCATAGCAAATACATGAAGAATGAATCTCAGTCCTTTGTAAGCCCCTTTCTTTTGATCTCGTTCTTCTCTCTGAAATCACCAACATACCTCATCCCTTTAAAACCATCGAGGATGTCATCCTTCTTAACTCTGAGCGGATCACTGTGCTTGTCTACAAGACTAAGGACTCTACGTACATTCTCCTCTGTTACTACGATCTTCTTGTTCCTCACTGTAGCCGTGATTCTATTAACTTCGTTTACTGTTAACACCTTGGCGGTTTTCCAAAACTCTTCAATGTGGATGTTGTAGATGATCGGATCGGCTTGAACAGCATAGCTGATCCTACTTGAGTTTATCCACTCCGCTACATCTTCAAAATCACTTGGAGGTGGAACTAACTTGCACGGCTGATTGTGCTTTCGTGTTTTATCCCAGATGATTTCTTTCACCATTTCTGAAATCGAAAACGAGTTAAGTTAGATTCATATACATATATATATAATATATATATATAGTTAAGTTAGATTCATATACATACATATATATATATATATATATGTATATATATATATATATAGGTATAAGTATAAGTATATAAATTTATAATAATAAAGAATATACATTAATTTATATAAAACATATTTGAATTATAAATAAAATAGACAAGAAAACAAAACAGAATTTTATAAAACCGCTGATATTTACGCTAGACCAAATTAACTATTTTCGTCAGACACGAAACTGTACACAAGAGACTTAGAGATAATTACACCGCATTAGGATTATTTACGCTGCACAGGAGTCGCGGATTTAAATTTGAACTCGAGAATATACCCAGCGAAGATGATTATCTACACTGGGTCACCGGCGTAATTGTCAATTACGTCGGTTGCTTGAACTCACATTCAAGACTTATATCCGCTGACATAAGGGTCTGAGATAACTACGCCTCATTCAAATTTTCTACACTGCATTCAAAATAAATACGCTGGCTTCAAGATTTTCTTGATAAACCCATAAAAACCAGATGAAGACCAGATTCAATAGTTCATGTAAGACTCAGACGTATTGAAATTGATGCATTCACAAACTCAATCAACTAACATTCAACATTTTAAAAGCTGGAATCATACCGATTCGATTTCAACAGACTTTGATCAGATGTGTTTGATTTAAATGAGTGGGTGTTCGGATGAAACAGAAGAAGAAGTTTGAAAAATACTTGCAAAAAGAAGAGACTGAAGTATATATACATGTTTGCCTTCCAGCGTATTTATTAAATACGCTAGAATAATAATTACGCCCTGTAGATTTGATTTGAGGTATCTTCATGGTTAAGAATTTTTAGAAAACAATTACGCTCGAAAATTTTAAATTTTCTTGAAAAATGCGCCCCTTTTTGCTTAAAAATAGTGCAAGAATTTAAAAATAAACTTAGGAAAAATGAAAAATTGCAATTTGGATCTTGAAAGTTGTTTTTGGGACCCGGAAGCCTCCTTTTTCACACAAAGCTTGAGCTTAAAAATTCGGATCCTGTGACCTACCTGCAAAAGATCATACTAGTAACACTTCGTTCGTTTGAGATAAAATATTAGATATTTTAAATAATCAAGGCACAAGAGAAATTGTCAGTATGTTTGTCCTTTTAAATCCATGCACCTATCTTTCAACATGCGATTGGAGAGGCTTTTTTCATGTTGCGGTAATATTGACAAGAAATTCGATGTTCCCCCACTCATGCTGAAACAATCAGAATGTTGTGCCCGTGAGTCCCACATCAGGACATACCCCCGTGATCAAGGTATGCGAAAAGATTCCTCATAGCAGGTGAGTATATTGACTTCATTCGTATTTGAAATTTCAATGTTAGATAGTTGGTGTTCAGGTCAGTACTTTCGTACAGCAAAGAGACCAAAGTCTAACGAGGGCTATGACAGATACCAAATACGGTACGATTTAAGTACTTGAATGATTCTCAAATGAGAGCTTCATTTGTGTAGGGTTTTGGCCGCATTGGCTCTTTTGTAAAGATATCATAATTGTGTCTAGGTCAGCATATATATGGATGCAGCAGAAGAGCAACTATGATATCCCTGAATGATTAGTCGATATAAAGACCCAAAATCTCGGACTTTGGCAATCTATCAACACAAGATTTAAGACCATTAAGCCATACGCCGCAACGTGTTACCCGCAAGTTGCACAACATTGTGGGTATTCCAGAATTCTTGTGTGTTCATTAGAATTTGCTTCCTTTTCACAGTTTACTTCAAGGTATTACTGAATCTACTGACACGTCGTTGCTTGAGGCCTCAATCTTCTTCTGTTTTAGAATCAAAATAAAGTGTTAGCAGCTTTTCTATCATTTCTCATGCAGGTGTCAAATAAAGGATTCTGTCTCAACAATATTTTCTGGAAAACTTCTCCCCTTAAAATTTTATTTTCGATAATCCATTGCTTGAAAAGAAATTTTAATCTTGCAGAAAATCTTTTTGTTGGGCACATTTTATGAGATTATTATTTATTATGAAAACCATTTTTTTAATATCACTTCCACTCAAGGAAGTTTACCATCTCCAACCCAGTTACCAACTGATTGAAGCGTGTTTTATCAAAGGCTTTACTGAATATATCGTCTTTCTGTTGCATCATATTCACCGGCACCACTTGAATATATCCTTTCTCATACGCATCTTTGATCGCATGAATGCGAATTTCGATGTGTTTGGTTCTTGAGTGGTGGATAGGGTTCTTCACAATTCCAAGACACGCTTCATTGTTGATGAATATAGGAGTCTTCATAACGTTGATTCTATAATCCAACAACTAATTTTGTATCCAGAGAACTTGAGAACAGCAACTGTAAGCTGCCGTGTATTCAGCTTGAGCAGTCGATGTGGAGACTGTCGTCTGCTTTTTGCTTTGCCACAAAATGAGACGATTTCCTAAAATTGACATCCTCCAGAGACGGACTTTCTGTCAACTTTACAACTTGCATGATCACTGTCAGAGTAGGCAATTAAATCAAAATTACTATCTTTAGGATACCACAAACCAAGCTTGGGAGTTCCTTTCAGATAGCGGAAGATTCTTTTGACAGCAGCTTCATGAGATTCTTTTGGATCCGTCTGAAATCGCTCACAGAGACAGACAGCCCACATAATGTCAGGCCTACTTGTGGTCAGATACATTAACGAGCCTATCATAGAACGATAGAAGGATTTATTCACGAGTTTTCCTTGAAGATCCGAAGTAAGTTCCGTCTGAGCAGCAAAGGGAGTACTGGCAGATTTGCAGTCATTCATGTTGTACATGGAGAGAATATCTCTAATATACTTAGCCTGATGAATGAGTATGACGTCTTCTCTCTGTTTCACTTCTAATCCCAAGAAAAACGTAAGTTCTCCCATCATGCTCATTTCGAATTTTTCCTTCATCACTTGCTCGAACTCCCTGCAAAGAGCTTCATCAGTCGACCCAAAGATGATATCGTCTACGTAGATCTGCACCAGCATCACATCATCTCCGATCCGCTTTGTAAAAAGAGTCATATCAATTTTCCATCTTGAGTACCCACATTCCAGAAGATATGTTGACAAAGTCTCGTACCATGCTCAAGGAGCTTGGTGAAGACCATGGAGAGCTTTGTCAAGCTTATAGTATTTCGCGGGAAAGTGAGGATCTTCAAAACCTGGAGGTTGACAGACATAGACTTCTTCTTTCATTTTCCCATACCGAAAGGCACTCTTTACATCCATCTGAAACACCTTAAAGTTTTTGAATGAAGCATAGGCTAAGAAGATTCTGGTAGCTTCTAAGCGTGCAACCGGTGCAAAGACTTCCTCATATTCAATCCCCTCCTCTTGCTGAAAACCTTGAACCACTAATCTTGCCTTATTTTTTATAACTACACCACGGTCGTCCATCTTGTTTCGAAACACCCACTTGGTACCAATTGGATACTTACCATCTGGTAAATCAATGAGTTCCCAGACTTTAAGTTTCTGAAATTGGGCTAATTCTTCTTGCATTGCTTGTACCCAGTTGGAGTCTTGAATTGCTTCTTCGATATTTGGGACAGACTGCGAGAGAAAAGCTGCATATAGTCCTGTGTTGATGGTATGTGTTTGTCCGTGTGTTCGAACTCCATCTTCAACAGAACCGATGACATTTTCAATTGGATGGTTTCGATTGGTCTTGTACCCTACGTTGGTGTGAGTTTCCACTTGTTGAGGCAGATTGGTGAAGTGTTCATTGACGTAGATAATTGGAGTTTCCCCTTCTTTAGGAGGTTCATCCACAGCCTGCTGTGAAGAAGAGTCATCATGTGCGGATGCAATCTCAGCAGATGTCTCACCATTTACTTCAATAACAGGAAGAGTAGGAGAGGCAGAGGAAGGGGTGAAACGGGTTGTAAAAGGAGTGAAACCAATGTCTGAAGGATCAAAATGGCTCAAATGGAGTGGATTTTGCAGGTTCGGATTCAGTGACGGGTTCAGCAATGTCGAAAGTGTTGAATACAATGTCTACGTCATAAAACCAATTTGGAGCGCTTCCAGTGTTAGTATAGTTTCCTTCTTGAAAATCCACGTAATATGATTCAATCACCATCTTCGTCCGTTTGTTGTAGACTCGATACGCCTTTTGAGAGGATGAATAGCCCATGAAGAAGCATACATCACCTACCGCTTCAAACTTGATGAGATTATCTTCAGTGTTGAGAAGTGTGCATGAGCATCCGAACGGTCTGAAGAAATCTATCAAAGGCTTCCTTTTGAAAAGTAGTTCATAAGTTGTCTTTCCGTGAGGTTTGACAATAAGAACACGATTCAAAACGTAGCATGCTGTGTTGACCGCTTCAGCCCAGAAGATTATAGGAAGCTTGGAGTCGACAAGCATAGTTCTAGCAGCTTTGATCAGAGTTCTATTTTTTCGTTCCGCAACACCATTTTGCCGAGGAGTTCTGGCAGCACTGTATTGAAGACGAATTCCTTTCTCTTCGCAGAAGGAGACAAACGTATGATTCTTGAATTCTGTACCGTTTTCGCTTCTTACGGATGTAACATCCGTCAAAAAACGGGTTTCCAAAACCCGCTTCGTTTATTAACCGAATAGTCAGTCATAATTTTCGTCGCGTATATATTGTTTATTTTAATTTTAAATGATACATAATTAATAAACATTATTAAAATTTCAAAACATAATTAATAAATAATAAAAATAAGAGAATAAAAAAAATAATTGAGGCTGCCGGGTTTCGAACCCGGGTCAGCCGGTCCAACAATCAAACACTTCACCGCTCCGCCACTTGACTTCTTTGTTAGAATACTGAAACAAATGATATTTAAATGGAAACTCGAAATCAAAATCCGGACTTCAGCGCGGCAGAACTCGCAATCACCGGAAAATCCGGCAATCCGCGAGTTTAGCCATTTCCTTTTGACTATAACGTTATAACCGACTTCGACATCGGTTATAACCGACGTCTACAGTCAATTCCAGTCGTAACCGCCCAAGAAACCTTGACCACGAATCAAGACAAAATTCCGACCCAATACATCCTGTTCTACCCTATAAATACCCCCCTCAACCTTCCGGGAATCCTTACGTTCAAGACCACACACTTTTTCGTAGTTGAAGTGCTCAAAAACTCGTCGGCGGAGATTTTCAATTTCGCCGGAATTGGTCACCGGAAAACCGAACCCATTTCACTTCTTTGCCTTACTCTAAAATAAGACTTCTAGAGCTCAGACAGAAAGCACCGCACTCACCTCAAACTTCTGGTAGAGCCTCTGTTGCAAGTTGAACTTCGCCGGAATTTTCTGCAAGTCGCCGGAATCCTCAGTTACTCGCCGGAATCATCACCGGAGGATTTCAATTCGACTCTGATCGGTATAATCTTTAGATCCATGTCCTTTTATCATTTAATTTACTAAAGTATACTAGATTTCTGATTTAGCAGTCGAGTTATGATTCTGGGTATTAATTCAGTCGAAGAAGATGAAGATTTAAACAGTTTATATGTACAATTAAAACCGGAATAATAACCGGGTTAGACACACAGTCCAGTGGTGGACTGTGTGCAAAAACAATAAGCAAGGTCTCGGGTTCGACTCTGTTCTTGTTTCGATTCGTCACAATATTCAAACCTTTTTATAAAACCCAAATATGAAACTTGACAGTAAGTATATAAGTATAATAAAAATCAATAAAACTAACAGATTAGACACACAGCCCAACTGGTTGGGCTGTGTGCACACGAACCGTAGGTCGCGGGTTCGAGTCCAGACTCTCACACCGGTTCGATTGGTTTAAAAACCTTTTTAATTAAATAAAATTCTGAATAATCCAAACAGTATATAAATATAATTAATATCAGAAATATTTCGGGTTAGACACGTAGCTCAGTTGATAGAGCTGCGTGCACGCGTACGGGAGGTCACGAGTTCGAACCTCACTCAGCGCATAATTAAACACAGTCCAACCGGTCAACGGTCAATGGTCAACGGTCAAAAAGTCAAAAATTTTATTTTCTTTATATTTATTTATTTTATTTAAAAATCAATTAAAAACACTTAAAAATAATATTTTTGAAGTTAGAAAATTTCCTTAAACTCACAAAAATAAATCTAGAAATCCCATTAAGAACAATAATTAAAAATATTAATCTCAACTAAAGTTTATTTATTTATCGAATTATTAAATTATTATTTAGGTTAGTTTCTCTCGTGGTTAAATCCAAATTCGTGCGCATTCATCATCAATCCAAGAAACGCAACCACTGTGAGTGAATTCTTACAAGTTCCCCTTTTTTATTCATGTTTTGGGTGTCTCATGTGTCGCTTAAATTAATTCGCTTATTCAAACTCGTGCTATACCATTATATGATCTAAACTTAGAATGTAAATATTGTTTGTTGTGATGTATTACATATTGTCAAGTTGTGTGCAAATTATTCATTAGGCCCATCAGTTCCTCATGGGAGACGAGTTGAACAACGCGTGCCTCAAAAACATTCATTAGGCCCATCAGTTCGTTGAACAACCCGTGCCTCAAAATCATTCATTAGGCCCATCAGTTCCTCGTGGGAGACGAGTTGAACAACGCGTGCCTCAAAAACAAATATTTGGTGTGTGCGTGTGTATTAATTAATATTATGTGATTTGTGATTTAATTTACATTTACGTTTACTCATATGTGGTTATGCACTTTATTTTATAATCGATACAATAAACACGTTTAAATGTTTTCATAGGATTCACTCGCCAACTTTTTGTTGACCCAAAAACCATTTTTACACATGATACAGGTGGACAGGTTGAAGCAAGGAACACATAGGAAATTGCCTTAGAAGAAAAATAATGAAGTCTTGAAAAATGTATAGAACATGTTGTACTAGTATGATTGATTGTAATGATTCTCCTTTAAAAAGAAATAATAAATATGAAACATTATAATAAATGTCATGAGCTTTGATGAAAACCCAATCATGCCCCGATCACCATTTCCGCTGCGGGTCGGGGTGTGACAGATTGGTATCAGAGCTTTTGACTATAGGGATATAGGATAGGTTATTAGACCCTTAGAGCCTATACTATAGTTGATTAGATTTTAATTGTTTATGTGGTTACATGCAAACTCATGATGTTTATTTGTTTCGTATTTATTACACACACAAATGCATGCAAACACTTCCACTACCATATTATGGGATATTTAATGAGTTATACTTATTGTCAAACATAACAAGCTTACATATACATTCATCAAGCCTATTTCAATGTTCACATATTCAAGTTATCCTCATATTCCTTTATTCAAGATTTTGTCGCATTTTTCGTTTTTCAATCTCCTCAAAGTGAGTTCTACGACGGGCATGTAGTAACTGTAAGGGTACAAGTACCGGTAGTCGGAATATCCTGTCTAGGTTGGCATTCGTATAAATCCAATATAACGGACCAGTTTGCCTACCTGGGGACTAACGATGAGAGACGAAGGACCTATTAGGCCAAAGCATGCCACACCAAACGTCGTTCGAACTAACCCCACTTTGAGGTGTCACCATGTCCACACCTGGATGCACTCCGAATATCATACGTTACATACATATTTCTCGATTTTCTCCGGGTTTTAGTGTACGTTACCAGGCTAACACATGCGAACCATATGAAAGACCCGGTAATCATGGGGGCCCACATGATTACGAAGGTGAAGTATGGCGAGCAAAGCCCAAGACATCCTATGGATGTAGTAAATTTATTATTCATCATTTATTTTATGAATGTTCATTCCTAAGTACGACACATGACCCCTAAAAACTCATACTCTTGATACGTATTCCTTGTAGATGTCTTCTAGTCTCGCTCGTAGAAAAATGAGATCAGGAAAATCCCACGAGCATATGGCTGCCCAAATCGCTCAACAAATGGCTGCCGTAATACCCAACATCGTAGTTCAAGTTCAACAAGCCCTTACCGCTAATCCCGTCAACCCAATCAATCAAGAAGATCAAAACGTTGTCAATCCTCCCCCCAAAGCCACTAAATGCACCTTCAAGCATTTCAAATCCTGCGATTCTCCAAAATACGAAGGGACTGAAGGTGTCACCGCTCTCCTCCACTGGTTCGAGGAGATGGAAAACACTTTTCTCAATTGCGACTGCCCCGATGATCGCAAGGTGCGATATGCTACCGGTCGTGTGTTTGGAGTAGCACTTACATGGTGGAATACAGAGAAGGCCAAGCGAGGTACCGAGAATGCTATGACTATGACTTGGGAAGAGTTGAAGGAAATCATGACAAGACGTTTCTGTCCAAGAAGCGAAATCAAGAAATTGGAAGATGAGTTCTATTCTTTGAAACAAAAGGAGGGCGACCACACCACATACAACAAGAGATTCCTTGAGTTAAATCAAATGGTCCCCAACTTGTTCACTCCCCTCTACCGTTTGATCGAGCACTACATTCGAGGTCTTCCTTCAAAAATTCAAGACTCTGTAATAAGTACAACACCTGCAACTTTGGAAGCAGCAATGGAGTTAGCTACAGAGCTCACCGAAAACCGCATATGTAATAAAGACTTCATGGAGGAGAAGAAGAAGGATAAAACATCAACCGAAACCTCAAACTCCACCCGAACCGAATCCTCTTCACAACCCATTTCTAAGAGAAAACGAGATGGGCAAATTTTCGCTGTCACCCAACACAATCAACCATCTTCACAAGCCATACCCCTCCAAGCTATCCCAATCACTCAAGTAGCACCCAACTCAACTTACCCAAATAAGAAACCTTACTTTGGACCTCACCCTCAATGCAACACCTGTTTTTATCACCATCCATCTACCTTACCTTGTCGACTATGTGCGAATTGTGGACGCTATGGTCATTTGAGCAAGGTTTGCCGCACCTCTCAAAACCAAACCTCACCCCTACTCAAAACATGATCCAAACATATCAACAACCCCAATACCCCATGTTTCCATATGTTCGAGCTTGTTTTAATTGTGGCGACCCTACCCACTTTAGATACACGTGCCCTTGATTGGTTAACATCATAAACGCCCAAGCTCAAGCAAACCCAGTTAACCAAGCAAATCAAGAAAACCTAACCACTAGGCCACCAGCAAGAGGAAGAGCTTACAACATCAACGCCAATCCTGTTGAAGATAATAACGGCCCAAACGAACCACCCAACTAGTTTTCTTCACCAAAAATCAAGATTCAACTCCAACCGCTTAGTTTTTATGTTTTCTTTATGTTATCTCCATCTTCACGTATCTCAATTATAAATTGGAAATTTATCCAAGAATCTTAATGCGAATTACCATTTCAGTTTTGTTTTATACTCATTGATTTAACATTCATATCATCATACATCTCGACGTATCTCAATCTCATCATTTAAAGAAGTTGGGTTGTGTCTCACTTTTACCTAGACTAACCCCTTCATCATAACAAACGAGAGAGGTACTGTCATCATTCAATCATGTATACCTTCAGATTTGAGACTCAAGTTTTGGTTGTTGTGTTTGTTTATGTTTTAGAGTCACATAGAACTAATCATAATTTACTGATAAAGCCAATGAAAATTTGACAAGAATATGGTGGATACGCCGCTGGTACTTCCTGTATATAAGTATTATTGCCAAAGGATCAGAGGCATTGTCAGGCGGTTATGAGAAGTTCCATGTAGGATTTAGTAATGTCATGGTTGAAGTTTGTTATACTCACTGATTTAGCATTCATATCATCATACATCTCAACATATCTCAATCTCATCATTCAAAGAAGTTGGGTTGTGTCTCACTTCTACATAGACTAACCTCTTCATCATAACAAACGAGAGAGGTACTGTCATTATTCAAACATGTATACTTTCAGAATTAAGACTCAAGCTTTGGTTGTTGTGTTTGTTTATGTTCTAGAGTCACATAGAACTAATCATAACTTACTGATAAAGCCAATGAAAATTTGACAAGAATATGGTGGATACGCTGCTGGTACTTCCTATATATAAGTATTCTTGCCAAAGGATCAGAGGCATTGTCAGGCGGTTATGAGAGGTTCCATGTAGGTTTTAGTGGTAGAAGTTTTGTTTTAGGATATAACCTTATCTTTCCAAACGTATCGATTCTCTCAAAACTCTTGTACATGAGATCATATCTAGTCAATCAACTCTGTTTATCAATATTCCTTATCTTAGGCATCAAAAAGCGATTCCTGTAGCAGGGTATTCAACCCTTACTGGGAATGTTACCGCCTCAAATAAAATTTAAACTCTCACCCCCTTCTAACTATGAATTTGTCAAAACCACCCTCCCTACAAGTCAAATATACCACTATTACTTAAATTTCGGGACGAAATTTCTAAAAGTAGGGGATACTGTAACATCCGTCAAAAAACGGGTTTCCAAAACCCGCTTCGTTTATTAACCGAATAGTCAGTCATAATTTTCGTCGCGTATATATTGTTTATTTTAATTTTAAACGATACATAATTAATAAACATTATTAAAATTTTAAAACATAATTAATAAATAATAAAAATAAGGGAATAAAAAAATAATTGAGACTGCCGGGTTTCGAACCCGGGTCAGCCGGTCCAACAATCAAAGACTTCACCGCTCCGCCACTTGACTTCTTTGTTAGAATACTGAAACAAATGATATTTAAATGGAAACTCGAAATCAAAATCCGGACTTCAGCGCGGCAGAACTCGCAATCACCGGAAAATCCGGCAATCCGCGAGTTTAGCCATTTTCCTTTTGACTATAACGTTACAACCGACTTCGACATCGGTTATAACCGACGTTTACAGTCAATTCCAGTCGTAACCGCCGGAGAAACCTTAACCGCGAATCAAGACAAAATTCCGACCCAATACATCCTGTTCTACCCTATAAATACCCCCCTCAACCTTTCGGGAATCCTTTCGTTCAAGACCGCACGCTTTTTCGTAGTTGAAGTGCTCAGAAACTCGTCGGCGGAGATTTTCAATTTCGCCGGAATTGGTCACCGGAAAACCGAACCCATTTCACTTCTTTGCCTTACTCTAAAATAAGACTTCTAGAGCTCAGACAGAAAGCATTGCACTCACCTCAAACTTCTGGTAGAGCCTCTGTTGCAAGTTGAACTTCGCCGGAATTCTCTGCAAGTCGCCGGAATCCTCAGTTACTCGCCGGAATCATCTCCGGAGGATTTCAATTCGACTCTGATCGGTATAATCTTTTGATCCATGTCCTTTTATCATTTAATTTACTAAAGTATACTAGATTTCTGATTTTGCAGTCGAGTTATGATTCTGGGTATTAATTCAGTCGAAGAAGATGAAGATTTAAACAGTTTATATGTACAATTAAAACCGGAATAATAACCGGGTTAGACACACAGTCCAGTGGTGGACTGTGTGCAAAAACAATAAGCAAGGTCTCGGGTTCGACTCTGTTCTTGTTTCGATTCGTCACAATATTCAAACCTTTTTATAAAACCCAAATATGAAACTTGACAGTAAGTATATAAGTAAAATAAAAATCAATAAAACTAACAGATTAGACACACAGCCCAACTGGTTGGGCTGTGTGCACACGAACCGTAGGTTGCGGGTTCGAGTCCAGACTGTCACACCGGTTCGATTGTTTTAAAAACCTTTTTAATTAAATAAAATTCTGAATAATCCAAACAGTATATAAAATAATTAATATCAGAAATATTTCGGGTTAGACACGTAGCTCAGTTGGTAGAGCTGCGTGCACGCGTACGGGAGGTCACGAGTTCGAACCTCACTCAGCGCATAAATTAAACACAGTCCAACCGGTCAACGGTCAATGGTCAACGGTCAACGGTCAAAAAGTCAAAATTTTTATTTTCTTTATATTTATTTATTTTATTTAAAAATCAATTAAATACACTTAAAAATAATATTTTTGAAGTTAGAAAATTTCCTTAAACTCACAAAAATAAATCTAACAATCCCATTAAGAACACTAATTAAAATATTAATCTCAAATAAAAGTTTATTTATTTATCGAATTATTATGTTATTATTTAGGTTAGTTTCTATCGTGGTTAAATCCAAATTCGTGCGCATTCATCATCAATCCAAGAAACGCAACCACTGTGAGTGAATTCTTACAAATTCCCCTTTTTTATTCATGTTTTGGGGTGTGTCATGTGTCGCTTAAATTAATTCGCTTATTCAAACTCGTGCTATACCATTATATGATCTAAACTTAGAATGTAAATATTGTTTGTTGTGATGTATTACATATTGTCAAGTTGTGTGCAAATTATTCATTAGGCCCATCAGTTCCTCTGGGAGAGAGTTGAACAACGCGTGCCTCAAAAACATTCATTAGGCCCATCAGTTCGTTGAACAACGCGTGCCTCAAAATCATTCATTAGGTCCATCAGTTCCTCGTGGGAGACGAGTTGAACAACGCGTGCCTCAAAAACAAACATTTGGTGTGTGCGTGTGTATTAATTAATATTATGTGATTTGTGATTTAATTTACATTTACGTTTACTCATATGTGGTTATGCACTTTATTTTATAATCGATACAATAAACACGTTTAATGTTTTCATAGGATTCACTCGCCAACTTTTTGTTGACCCAAAAACCATTTTTACACATGATACAGGTGGACAGGTTGAAGCAAGGAACACATAGGAAATTGCCTTAGAAGAAAAATAATGAAGTCTTGAAAAATGTATAGAACATGTTGTACTAGTATGATTGATTGTAATGATTCTCCTTTAAAAAGAAATAATAAATATGAAACATTATAATAAATGTCATGAGCTTTGATGAAAACCCAATCATGCCCCGATCACCATTTCCGCTGCGGGTCGGGGTGTGACAACAGATTTCACCTTCAGCTTGATTACGTTTTCAATCATAGGGATGAAGCTTTTCAGTACGGAAGCTGTCTCACTCTTAGCTTCGAGGAAATACACCCATGAGAACCTTGAAAAATCATCTGTAATTACCAAACAATAAGATCTTTTAGCTAAACTTTTAACGCTTATAGGCCCGGAAAGATCCATGTGAAGTAATTGCAGTGGGGCGGAAATCGTATTCACTGCTTTGGACTTATGAGGTTTCTTATGCTGCTTTCCTTAGGCACATGCGATGCATTTTTCAGAAAAAGGAAAATCTTTCATAGGTAAACCTCTTACTAGATTTAATTTAGAAAGCTTATTCATGTTTTTAAAGTTCACATGCCCCAAACGCCTGTGCCACAGCAGTGATTCCGATTCAGATGCTTTTGAAATGAGACATGTCATTTGCTCATTTGATTTGGCATTTTTCATATTCAGCACGTAGGTATTTTTTGGCGGGGAGCTCTAACCATGATCATTTCTGCAGGGACGGAGTATTCGGGTTTGAGGAATAAGCACTCCGTGTCATTGAACAGCACCGCAATTCCTTTGTCACAGAATTGTGAAACACTCATGAGATTGTAACACAATTCTGGAACATAGTTCACATTCTCCAAAGTAAGTGCTTCCGACACGAGGTCACCCATTCCGACGATCTTCCCTCCCTTTTCGTCTCCAGCAAAGGACACAAAATCACCATCGATAACTCGAAAGTTTGTAAGCAGATCCTTTAACCCGGTCATATGCCTGGAGCAGCCGCTGTCAACATTCCAGATATATTCCATGAGCATCCGAAGCCATTTCTGAATCTTATTCTGTTATACAACAACAACAACAACAAAAAATGTACAGATTAGCTAGCTTTTGGAACCCAGACTTGCTTTATATTAGTTCTATCATGATTTTGAGCAAGAGAATTTTCTTTTCTTTTCCAAAAACAAGTTGAGTCAACTATGCATTATACTGATTTCTTTAGATTGTCAAATTGATCAGTAAAACTTTTAACGAGATCTTGACTAGGTTTAGAAAATTTCTTGCTTTTGCAATGTTTCGCAGTATGTCCTAAATGACCACAGCGAAAGCATTGTTTGCAGTTCGATCTTTTCTTCCTGGGTGCTGAGTGCGAAGATGATGTATGTGAAAGAATCTGGAGCATCTTGAGGAATTTGATGAAGTAACATGGCTTGAATCTTTGGCTTTCTTCAGTTTCTTGTCAGGATGATGTTTATCTTCAATGTCGTCTTCACTATGCTCACTGTCTAATGATGAGGTTGATTCTTGACTTTCATTTGACCTTTCTCCATCACTCTCTGAAGTTGTTGTGCTTGAATCTTCAGTGAAATCTTTATCGGTCTCTGATGTACCTGCAACTGATGGAACAAACTCTGGAATTTCCTCTGTAAGGAATTTTCCAAACCTGTTTTTCTTTAATTTTGGTACAAATACAGGAGATTCAAGCATAACATTTTCATCATTAAGAACAGAGTTTAAGTCATGACCCTCAACCTCAGCATGCCCTTGGTTGTCAGTCTTAAGTGTAGGCACACGGCCATTACAGTCATCCCGAATATTCAATTTTGGCATAAAGCAGTTACAGTCATCCATCCTAGATAAACTATTACAGTTATCTTGAATAGAAATTTTGTTCGTCTTATCGCAATTCCAGGCGAACCAGTTAACTGTTGAATAACTGTCGCCTGAAAAACCTATTCCTATTTTCGACCCTTCATAATCATCTTCCCCATCGCACACATCTTCCTTACTCTTGCACAGATCTGCATTGCTTTCAGAAAAGTTAGTGTTGTTTTCGGATTTATAAAAGATACTTTGATCCAAAAGATCATTTTTATCGATCAAGTCATTTTTAGGATGAGGAGATGGCATAGGGACATAATTTTTGCTGTGCGGAGGAGGAAATAATTTTCTTTCGTTTCCGAATTTATCCTTATATCCAATTCCATCCTTTATGAATGTCGGTCATTGGCAGTTTACAATATCAACCAGTGCTTTTTGACTCATTTTCCATTTATCAATAATGATTTGCAATTTGTTATTTTCGTTTTGAGATTTTTCTAGTTTTCGGTCAAATCATTTATGATAAAATCCTTTCTGAAAACAAATTCTTTTAAAGTCTGCATTTCAGCTATGGTTGAATTCAACTTTCGCTGAGATGTAGCCTCATTTTCTTTTAATTCTTGATTAATTTTCAAAACTTTTTCTTTTTCTTTAATTATATCACGGTTGAGTGATTTTTAATGTGCCACGACGTTCAAACATGGTTTGGAGCATAGCTTTGCTTTAAATTCATAAGGAATGTTGTTTACCAAATCCGTATCCTCAGCTTCTAACTTCATGGCAGTGGTAGAGGTTCCAACCGCTTCATTCTTGCTGCTACTTATGGCTTCTTGAACTGCATGCTTCGACTCATTCATTTTAGCTTTATGTTGTCCCTTCTCTGAGGTTTGAGCAGCAGGATTGATGATGCTTTTCAGACCAGTATCATCTTTTGGAATCTTGGCGGTTTGCTTTTCAACACAATTCGAAGCAAACGTGACAGAGACAGTGGAGATGTTTGCCATGAGGGCTTGTTGGCTTCTCCTTTTGCCTCAGCTATTTCCTCTGACCAATCGTAATCTTCCACCACTAAAGCCTTATGATTATTGTCAGCAGCATTATCATTCCCTTCAATAGCAATCAGCCTTCTTGTCTGGTTGATTTCGGCATTCTCGTTATTTAGCAACGGACACTCTCTTTTGAAATGGCCCAAGTTTTTGCAATTGTAGCATCTTAGCTTGGACTTGTCAAATTCAGCTTTTCCAAGTGCTAGCCTTTTTCCGGTTTTATCTTGGAATTTCTTCAAACGAAGAGAGATCATTGCCATCTGCCACTTCAGATCCATCTCCTCCATGTCGTCAGGATCTATTTGATACATGTCCTCAGCTGTGAGGAAATCTCTCTTCAACTCTCCCGACATGAGAGCCTCATAGCTGCTTAAGAAGGTATTAAATAGAGCGACATGTTCTGTGGATATTTTAAGTGCTTGATTGTCGCTGGCCACGGTAGTCTTCTCGGAGGATGACGAGGCCTTCACAGAGCTTGCGGAAACATTCGGATAAGATTCGACAGCACTTCGAGAATTTAATCCACATGAGGTGATAGGAGCAAGAAATGCCATATTCTTGGAGACCGAGGTTGCAGCAGCTTGCTGAGTAATCTTTTGAGAATACCCAGTTTGGTTCATCTCTCTCTTGACAATGTCCATTTCGAAGGCTTTTAAAGTGTTAATCAATTCCGAGAGTGTGACAGGAGTTGTGCTGGTTAGGAAAGTTCTCTTAGTCATCATGCATTGAAGGCTCCATTCTTTGGGAAGAGAATCTAGCAGCTTCTTGATTGATGCATAATTTGCAACATGGTTTCCCACTTTCTTCATCTTGGTCAGCACCCCCAGAAATCGACTTATGTGGCGGATAAGCTTTCCCCACGAATACTTCCAAACATATTATACTTTTTCTGCACTATGTCTCGTTTGTTGTCCATGAGCTCCTCATTACCTTCATAATGATCGATTAGAGCCAAGCATAGTTCATGTGCGGAGGTGTACTCTTCAAACAGGTTGTTATCATCCTTCGACAGAGCCATAGTAAGAGCAGCGTGAGCCCCCGGTCACGTTGAATGAGAGTCCTATCTTCATCTATGAACGTTGATGGATCTTCATTGATTGTACGAGTGTCATCACGAATTATCAGAGGAACATGCGGACCCACAGTGACCGACATCCATTGAGTATAGACGGTATACTCAAAGAAGGCTTTGATCCTATTTTTCCAACTGCTGAAATCTTCTGACCCTTTCAACTTTGGTGGCCTTATAGTAGTTCCATTTTCTAGCTCAGCTTGGGCAATCGGATTGAGTTGATTTAGAGACATAATGGATGACCGGTGATTAAATACGCTGGAGAGGGATAAATCATGCGACAATTTCGCTGCAAAGAAGATAATTACGCTGGAGATGAATTAAATACGCTGCACAAGTGATCAAATACGCTGATGATGATGGCGACTTTATCCTGCAAAAAAGCTAAATCCGCTGGATATTCAAAAAACAAGCAAAGGTTTAGTTAATTTCGCTGATCACCGTGATAAATTTGCTGAGGATTTGTATCACTGACTTCGAATTCGCCTTCGATTAATTTCGCTGGCACCATTACGCTCAAACTTAACAAATTCGCTGGCTTCAACCCAGCGTAATTGTTAAATACGCGACATTCAAGATTAAATACGCTACCATCAAAAATATCTACGCTATCTTCAAAAATATATACGCCCAGAAGGGTTTTAGTATGAACAAAACCCTCTAATCACCCAAAAACAACTCAAAATTCATGTTTCTTTGTAGCTAAATGACCAAAAAGTTTACCAAACCACTGATTAACAACAACCCAAAGATTAAACGCACCAGATCAAGCCATTTTAAGCCCAAAAGTTTGAAAAACCATAAAACTTTGAAAACTTTTGTAAAACCTTCAAAACCTAAAAATCTTAACAAAAACTCAAACAATCAAGAGTACAAAGGCTCTGATCCCAAATTGTGAGTCCCAAAACCGATTTGGATCACAGTGGTTGATTGTTATCACCCAAACAACTATAGATTAGTTGTTTGAATGTGTAAAAGTTAAGAAAAACCAAACAATGAAGATGAAAAATCTTGACTGGATCAAACAACTAGTGTTGTATATGAAATCCCAATAAGATATAATCAATAACAACACCTGGATATTCGGATGTAAGCACAATAACAAGAATCACAACACAAGAGAATCACCAAAATATGTCCAAGAAACTTGGACAATACATTCATTGAAGAACACAATTATACAACCTGACTACCCAGCGTTTTTAACAAATATGCTGGGTTGCTAAATACGCCGCTACCATATAAGTTTCATACAATTGCACTTTTGACCCTTCAAGATTATCTAACTTTTACAAACCAGCTCAAACTATAGATAATCAAGTACCAACGGTCTCAAAATGTTCAAACAGGTTGATATTAGCACCTAGATCGGCTAACGTTCTACACTTAGTGTCACTCCCGAAGAGACATGCAATGGTGAAAAGGCCCAGATCCGTCAATTTTTCTGGGACCTTATTCAAGACGACGGTAGAACACCCCCCATTAAAAAGGGTGTTGGAAAGCTCTCCTATCCTATCTTTTCATTTAAGAATGTCCTTTAAGAATTTTGCATATTTTGGCATGGATTGAAGGGCTTCGATAAATTGAAGATTGATTTTCAAATGCTTGAACATGTTGAGAAATTTCCCGTATTCCTTAGCATATTTCTGATGCTTAAGGCGGATGGGGTATGGGACACATGAAGATCTATGATCGGTAACGGCCTAACCTCTTCGGGTCGCTTTTCTACGCTCCTCTCGACTTAAGGCTCCTCGTTGTGTGCGGTAATTGTTGGGTCTAGCCTAGTCTGCACTTTACAGGGAGTCCCCATCTCGATTTCCTCATCCACTGGCTCCTCTTCTTCTTCCTCCACTACCTCGTGCCTAACTACCTCTCCTAAGGTTCTACCACTATGGGTTAAAATAGCTTTCAGTTGGCTAGACGGGTTTGGTTGGGTATTGCGTGAGAATTTACCGGAAGGTCGATCTTGCAACTAATGAGCAACGTCCCCGACTTGCCTCTGAAGATCTAAAAATTTAGAATCATTGTTCTTTAGGAGTGTGTCATGTTCCTCTAAGGTTCTTTGGGTGGTTTCATCCTTAACAAGAAATTGAGATAACATGGATTTAGTCTCATCTAGACCACTACCCAAGTCTTGGTTGTCTGATCCTTGACTATTTGATCCTCAACTAGGATATTGCCTATTTGAACCCCTTGAACTAAACTGACCCTGGTTATTTGAGCCCCCACTATAGAATTGACCCTGCCCCCTATTTTGAGTTTGACCTGTTTGGAAAACAGGGAGTTACCAGAAGAACGGAGCGTTTTGTTGTTACTACGCTAATTCAAGCTAAAGTTGGAGTTATTTTATTATTAAAAGGGTTCATTGGACCTCGTTTTTTACCTGTGATGAAATCAACTTGCTCCTTTTGAGCGTTGGTAACTAAATGGTATTGTGACCTCCCATACAAACCTCACACCTATCTACCTTGGCCTTCAACTCTTGGTTCTCTTTGCTAAGCTCTCTCTAAAAACTATCTAGAGCAATGGCTACCATTGTTTCCAATCTAACTTGGTGTGCTCCTCGAGCGGTTGAAGAAGTACTAGACACAGGAATTGAAGTCCTAGTGGTAGCTCGATGATTAGTATCGGAATGAGTAAAGCTCTCAAACAGCTCATTGCATTCGGCCACTGATTTATTACCCATAAGGTGGCCTCCTACTGAAGTGTCAAACTAGAATCGGGTTTCGGGAGTGAGACCGTTGTAGAATTTCTCTAAAAGTGCCCAATCAGATAGGCCGTGTTGAGAGCAACGGGAGAGTAAGGTTTGGAATCTTTCCTAGGCTAGGTGGTAGGGCTCCTCAGGCTCCATCCGGGATGAATGGATCTGATCACGAAGGCGAGATGCTCCAGCATGTTAAGTTGGACGTTTCTATCCTTTTATAATTTTTTGTAACAATGTTTGTTTATGGTTTGTATACAAAGAGACAACTTATTCAATTTGTGTTGCTTCTTGTCGCAGTAAATTGTGTTTGTTGTATTGTGGACTCGTCGACTTTGTCTTTGCCCCATGGCCGAGGTTTTTTGACATGTTTGCTATGTCTACGCGTGTTGTTTTTTTGTGTAAGGCTCATAACCGTTGGACACGTTTGTCATGGTGTATCGCCTTGCTATTGGGTTATGCTTTGATAACCTTTTTGGTGTTTGAATAATTGGAAACAAGTCATTCATTACCATACTTTTTTCATCTGAAATATAAGCATAATACAAATAGAAGGAACTGTTTTTTCCTTGTTAGCATTTCAAAATGAGCACTTAGGCTCCATACTTTTTCCATGTCCATTCGTCCTCGTTTCTTGGTGTGATGTTTTTACACATAGTAGTTCCAAAGTTGCATCAAGTTCCATGAGCTGGGAACTTCTTTACCCTGAAGTGTCTTGATGTGCTAAAAGTAGTTTAATAAAAAAAACTAAATTAACCTAATCTAGACACTAAGTAATACTCTAGACTGTCTAAACTCGACAAAACTACTAACCGACAAGTGAACCAATAGACTCTGTAAAGCTAAGCAAGTCCGGATATCGAACCCACGAGACTCTATTTAATTACGCTAATTAGACTTTATCTAGACCTAGACTGATACAGACACAGACAAGACACTTAATGTTTTTATGTTTAGCTGGGGTTTCAAAAAATGCAAAATTGCAGTTAAATTAAATCTTAATTAACTAAGGCGTACTAAATGCGATTTGGAACTAAGGTTGAACCATTGATGATAAAGGACTACCTAGTTGGAATCCCACTAGCTATCGAATTGCTTTCTATCGGAGACTAATGTGATACGAAACCAGGATCTTCAAGTGCTAAATCCTAAGAGAAACCGAACAGGTCCCCCAACCCTTATCGGGAAGACACCTATGCAACTCTAAAGGATAGTTATGACTACCTGGTAACTAGACTTCCTTACGGTTATCTAACTTCCTAGAAAAGTGCCCTAAAGTAACAAAGTACCTCACGATGGAAAGTCTAAGGTGACTAAGGAACTCGATTTGATTTAATAGACAAAATAATGGCAAGGCAACTAAAACCGGCTCTGTACAAAACCTAATCCTAGCAATTTACCAATCTAGACCAATTAATAACCTAGCACTTTACAATGACTAGCATTAGTAGAATATCAAAACCGAATTAAATCTTGAATATTGTTTCTATGGTTTATTGGCCAATTTACCAAAAGATTACCCAAACTTGCAAGGACTCGGTAATAAACACAAATCCATTATATGAAAGACATTCATCAGAATTCATGTGAAACAAATAAACAATCAATAATCAAGTAAAGATATGCAAACACACCAAATCAAAGAACCAAAGTTTTTTCTTTTCAAAGAAAATCCATGATCAACATTAGAAACCAATAAAAATCTAAACTTTAGCAAGTTTTCATTTCAACCTAACTAGTTTAAGGAATTTAGCCAAAAAACATGGTTGTGAAAATCAAAACAAAGATCTTAAACAAAGAATTCATTGACAAAAGTAGGAAAGCAAAAAACAAAGTAAACCGGGAAGTCAAAACCCGTTAAATCTCCAATTCCTCGACTTCCAGCTCCTACCGAATGATTCTCGTGCTTCCTAAGCTTCAAAACCTTGCTAAAATCGCTACTGAGTTCATTCAAGATTACCCAAATTCGTAACTAGGTTAACTTGCATGATAATGATCTATTTATATGTTTTAGCAACAACCCAGCAACAACTAAAACACTGCCGTGATTAATACCCCTGTCGCGCTACACGACGGGCATCCCATATAAGCTTCGCGTGACGCAGCGCGTCTCTTTCCTCAAAACAATTTGTAATTGCTTAGCGTTGCGTAGCCCTATCTCTTTCACGTTTGCATGACGCGATGGGGTACTTTTTCCAGATTTTCTCGATTTTCATTCCCGTTCAGCTACGTCACGACCCAATTCCTGCTGTTAACTCTTTTTCACCACAACAATCACCACAAACACCTACATCACCCCAAAATATCATACCACAATCACCACAACATGTTACACCACCACAACCTTAATCAACACCAAAACGACCAACACCTACTATACAACAACGTTCAACGCTAGATCACTAAATGAATGGCTCCTGAAGATTTCGGAGAAATTCCATTTACTGAAGGATTTAATGCTTGTAAATTTGATACTGATTTGTTTAATGATAGAAAAATTGATGAGCTAGAAAGGAAGATCAAAGATCACGAAAACAAGATCAAACAACTCGAGACAGAAAACATGATTTTAGTGTCAATGCTCACAAGCGTAACTGCTGAGTATGAAAGATTACACAGAGTTGTTAAAGATTTGGAGGTTGAGAAGATGGCTAATGCTAAGAAGTTTGATATGCTATTTAAAGTGTTAGAGAAAAGATTCAATATCAACTTCAGTGCTGAATATGATGATATTGAAATAGAAGAAGCAAAGGCCAAAGCCATTGAAAGAGCTAAGAAAGTAGAAGTTGAGGCTGCAGCTATGGTGAAAAGGAAAGAACAAGATTGATGAGGTACCTGTGATTGTTCCATCTGGGCCAGAAGCTGAATTTGTGCTAGAAAAAGAAACTGAAATACTAGTGAATGTTGAAACGGTTGTTGAGAATGTGATAGAAGCTGAAATAGAGACAGAAGTTGAAGCAGGGCCATTAGTAAATTATGTATTGATCGGTGATAGTGTTGATGTCCCTTGAAACTTCTCCAAAACATCAAGAATACTTGGATAAAAATAAAAGGGATGGAGAGATAGATGCTGAAATTGATGGGTTTGACGAGAATGCAGATGATGATGAAGATATTGGTGATAAGAATGATAAGAAAGATGACGATGACAAAGGTGATGATGAAAACACCGAAGGTAGTATAGGAGTGAAAGTGGTGGATGCTAAGATAAATGAATCTTTTGAGTATGATCATATCTGTTAGATAATGTGAATGAAGAGAATGAGTCTCAGAGATAGGGGAAGCAGAATGATCCTATACACGATGCACCAATATTGGATGTTCCTATAGAAATCCTCATAGTTGCACCTATATCGGTTGTTCCTGAATTACCAAAACCTCGAGTCTTCTATTTAGAACATGGCATGGAAGAAGGTGAGTTCGTACACAACTACACCAAAGAAGAGATAGCCAAAATGCTGGGTGTTGAAGAAGATAAGTTTGAGTTTGATTTTGAAGAGGAATTAAACAATATCAGCGCATCCGAGCCTAACAAATATCAGTACAAGTATGTTGCAGATGCTGACAATTATGATAGAGTCGTTGTTGAAGATGCAGATGATGATGATGATGATGATGTTGAGTCTATGAAGTATTCTGGAGATGGTACGGATAATTTTCCAACTTTTCAAGAAATGTTTCTGAATCCTCGAATGATTTGTTAAACGCAGAATAGAAGAGACTATGAAAGAGGGGAGTGTACCTAAACGATTATTGAGAGAAGAAATTGCTGAAGCTAGGATGTCATGGTTTAGGGAGTTGCCTAAAGAACAAAAATTTTGAAGACCATTGGCTTTCTTTACACGTGATCAGGATAAGTCGTTGAGGGATATTCTCAGCTGGGGATGGATTGAAGAGTTGAATGTATATGCTATCAAGAGAGAGTTTGGTGTGCAGCACTTTCGATATCTTAGTGATGTTAAAACATTACCCTACTTGGATTTGGAAGAGTTAGTTCAGACGAAGATGATAAATTTCCAAATGAAATTTCATGATCAACGATTATGGAAGCTGATCAAGTATGAAGCTGCTCACGGATTTAGTCATCGTAAACCGCATATTCTGAAGAAAAGGATAAAGATTGATCCAGTAACGAAGGAGAAAGACGTTACTTTGATTGTTAAACGTCCACAAATTATTAAGAACATGCCTTTATTAAAGATTGAACAAGATTTTCATGCATACTTCAAGTGGTGGCAATATGATATTGAAACGTGTGAAGCAGTGATTATGCTAAAGGATGAAAGCATTTGGAGAATGATTCGAATACTAGACCCGATGCGGCTAGTTAACTACTCAGAGAAAGATGTGGAATGTTTATTCTTCAATAAATATGTTATGAATCAAAGGAAAAGACTCAAGCGATGCAATACCAGGGTGTAATAAACGTTTGTTATGCACATGGTATTTATTCTGGTAAAATGTGGAAATTGAAATGGAGAGAGCTGGAACGTAAAGAATTTATGAGACCGATACGAAATGAAGAACGAATCGAAGAAATGTCAAAGGAAGCTCGTCTTAGAAGGTTTCAGTTTATCAAGTGGGTTCTGCTACTAATAAAAAATCGATTCCATCTGAAGAACGTAGGAAGCCAAGGAAGCATTTCTTTGGGCGTTAAAGTTTTTAAAGTTATGAAGATTTTGGAGACTGACCAAGACTGTGACAATATCAAAGGGGGAGTTTGTTGATATAGAATGTCTATAGCCTACGTCTTAGGGTCATCTCGAGTCATTGTAATAGGGCTATGATTGTTAGATTTACATTTCTGATGTTTTGCGTGGCAAGGCCAACTCGTACGAAGTAACAAGGCCGACTCGTACGAAGTGACAATGTCTATATAAGATAAATAGGGGAATTGTGTCTTGAGTCTGTAACAGTTTTTGTAGAGTGTACGGCGAAACCCTACACAATTTGTTTTAGGATTATACATGTTTACCACATTAATGAAACAATAAACTTTAACCATATTAGGGGAATTGTGTCTTGAGTCTGTAACAGTTTTTGTAAAGTGTACGGCAAAGCCCTTTACAGTTTGTTTTAGGATTGTACATGTTTACCACATTAATGAAACAATAAACTTTAACCATATTGTCGCTTGTTATAAAATGGATTTTGCACGTTTTATGACTAGTTAATCAGATTAGGTCCTGTGTTTATTTGGATAAAACGATCCTACAATCCACTCCTCTATCCCTTCTTCTATAGGTTTCTTTTTGGTATTGCTCTCTGAGACTTATGACACTACCTCGTTGGAGGATTTTATCCAGGCAAGCCCTTTGGGGGTTTGGAACACAAGAGCCCCGTGAGGGGTTGATGCTTGTTCTTTAAGGTCTCCAATGCCAGGCCTTCCCAATATGGCGTTTTACTTAGAAGACGACCTGATCACAATGAACATCAGCTCTATGGTTCTTGTCTTATCACCCACACCCGTTGTGAACGGGAGCTTGAGTTTTCCAGGGGATGTGAGACACTATTGTTGAACCCTAGGAGGGGCATGGAATCTTCTTCTAGTTTGTCCCTTACATCTCCATCGAATCTTAAGAAGCAATGCTTGTATATTACTTCTACCCCGCTCCACCGTCAATGTGTATTCGTGCCACCTTATGCCCCACTATTTTTGCTGAAATATTGAGGGGGAGCTTTTGAATCTCATGATCCTTCAGGTGGGGCATAATTATGGGTGCCTTCATGCAATCTAGGGACCACAGTACTTTAGCCTTGACACTCCGGGAGAGGTCGTATTCATCCCTTCTTCTAATCATGTCTACAAAACATCTCTCAGGCTCTCCTGCTTTGGTATATTTTCCCTTTTTGTCCCCCTTCCTTTATCTCTCTAACCAAGTAGGACAATTTCCTTGTTTTGACTGCTAATTCGATTTCTTTTTTCAAGTACACACAGTCATCCATTTTATGCCCATAGCCTTTGTGGAATTCACAATACTCATTTGGATAAGATTTCGGTCCTGGCTTTAGGGGAGGGGGTTTTGGGAAGGAGTTTTTGACCCTTTCAGTTGCTAATATTTCACTGAGAGTCTTGGTCAAAGGGGAGAAGCTGTCACAGTAAGGAGTCGGTCCTCTCCCCCTGGGTTTGTAGGGGGAAGGGTCGTGGCCTATCATGTTGCATCTTATCATATGAGGGCTTTTTAGAATAAAAATTACATTTTTCCTGTTGTCGGGAGTAATGTTGGTCCTCTTGGGACCAGCGTCCAACTCCTTGGCTTTACTGCTAGTATATTTTCCTCTGATGAAGGCCCTGACCTTGTCCATGAAGGGATCGAACGTTTCTGGGAATTATTCCCCCAACGTCTCGCATAGTTAAGTATGCTTTAACCCATTGATAAAGCTACTGATTTTTCATTACCTCGGGGCCCCCTTTATATTCATACTTTCCTTGATGAACCTTTCCATGTACTGGTCCACCCGTTCACCGTCTCGCTGGCAGATGTGCATGATCTCGTTAAGGTTCTTAACTACTTCCTTCTGCTGGTTGAAGTTCCTAAGGAACTTCTCGCATAAGTCTTCATAACTGTCTATACTTCTCGCTGGAAGGCTGTCGAACCAAAGACGGGCTCCTTTAGTCAGTGTTTGCAATAACATGTGGCACCAGGTAGGCATGGACCACCGGCCAACCTGCCCGGCTCCTTTGAAAGCATAGAGGCGGTCCTCAGGATCCTTAGTTCCGTCGTATCTATCCAGGTTACGAGGCGGTTTTAGCTTAGGAGGCAGCGTGCATCCGCTATTCGTCTTGTAAACTTAGAGACCTCTGCTAGGTCCCTGGGGAAGTAAGGTTTGTCCAGCATGTCGCTGCACTTGTTGTTTTCATCCTTCTGACCTTCCTTTTCCTTACCACTTCCCTTCTCTTCCATCAAAGGGTCTGGGTTGGTATTCCTATCGTTGGAAGAGACATTACCCTCGTTTTGGGGTGTTTCGAAATTAAGCCTGGAATGCAGGCTCTCTAACCTTTTCATATTTTCCAGGTCGTTGAGTTGCTTTCGTAAGTCTTTTTTGTTCTTTGACGCGAATTTTAGGGTGATGTCACTCTTGTTAAGTGGTTTCGTGTTGTTAATGGTTTCAAACTCATCGTTGGTGTCTTTGATAGTAACTTGTTTTTTCGACGTCTGTACTCTGTGTTATCTTCGAAATCTAAGAGCCGGTGGGAGGTGGAGTTGTCATTTTGTGGGTTGTTTCTTAGAAGAATACCCTTCCAAACGCTAGTGTTTATTCTAGGATATCTCTGATGACAGAGGTCCCACGGATGGCGCCAATGTCGAATCCCTAAACTCCAACTGATGGTGAAGGTGACTCCTCGATGTCTAGATTGATTCCCTTCTTAGGCTGCAAAATTATAAACCATTAGCCTCGTCACGGAGGGCCCGAGGGGTCCGTGACCAAGCTCCGGCGTGAGAGTAAGTAAGCTTACCGGAAACATGAAGTCGTTCCGACGAACAGGGATCGCCAGAATATCCCGGTGTGGATCTTAGATCTTGAGTATTTAATATGATTCGGAGAATGTCCGAAGTTACGGTGATTGTGTGAGTAAATGCTTGAGGTATTGAATGCATACCTTAAATGATCGCTCGTATGGCTTATAAAGAAGAACCAGCTTATCACCTCGAGGTGATCCCTGTGTGATCTAGAGGTAACCCTAGGCACAAGTGAGGTTTCTGATCACTCGGAACACGTGTCCTTCTCTTGCGGGTGGGATCTTTCTCTCATTTAATGAGAGCCGCACCAACCTCGTACTCTGTCGGCCTCTTCGTCCTTTCTTAATTGCAGGCATTTAATGCCTATGGTTTCCGGAGAAGACAACCCCAATTGGCGGGCTCTTTATCCTTTTCCCACGTGACGGGCCTTATTTAAAGTACAAGTATGGGGCCTTTGGAAAGCCAGTTAATTGGCCCAAAACGAGGAGCCCACTCTGGGACCCCTCGTTGATAGTAGTGATAGATGCAAAATATTTGAAGTGGGTGATCTAACTAATATTTTGTTTTTATATATATAATCGTGTGTCAACCACTTATTTTAACAATCAATGTACTGTAAACACAAAAAACGATTTTGACTGGATTTTTTTAACATTATTCATTTCACCATATATAACAATTACTTCTTTTAGTAATCCATATATCAACTAAAGATTATAATCTTTAGGTCCTAGTATCTTAAAACTATTATAAATTATTTTATTTTCAACACTTTAAAAAAATCATAGTTGTTTATGTAATGCATATTAAAAAAACGTTCTTGTAATGAAAAATGTCTTTTGATATGTATTTTAAAATATGAAAATTGTTATTATATAATTTAATAAACTATACATAAACAATAATAAAAGCAAATTGTTAAAATCGTCTATGAGGTCTGGGCACATTTTCCTGTTTTATTCAAAACAACTTTTTTATACCATATTGCTCTTTATTTATGGGCTAATTTATCATTTTCATCAAAACGTCTAACTTTTTTACCAAAATCATCCATGAGGTTTGAGATTTTTTTTATCATTTTGATCCGAATATGTGCAAGAAAAAATAACCCAAATTAGACGCTTGAATGAAAATGTTAAAAAAAAATCCCAAAAATGAAGAGCAATATAGTAAAAAATAAATTGTTTTAGATGAAACTAACAAACATACCTAAACCTCAAAGACGAGTTTAACAATTTACTCAAATAATAAATAAAAGAACTAATATAATATAAATTTTATACAGATGAATCAATCAATATAAACAATAAAAAACTAATTTCAGTTACACGTTGCAACCTAACCAACCTATTAATTAATTTGAATGAAAATAAAAGGTAGTGTAGTAACTTTTCTCGGAAACAGTATATGTAAAATAATTGAAAAATAAAATAAAATAAAGTATAAGTAGTGATGTGGAGGTAATAATAGTTCATTTATTATCTGCATTCATTCATCATTTATTACCTTTTCTTTTAGCGTGGTAGGGGCGCTCTCGATGAGTGATGTTGGGAAGGGGTTTGCTGATCGGGTATAACACCGCCACCTCTTGTTTGAGAGGGTGATTGAATGGGATTCGGGTTATACTCACCGATGTGAGAAGAGAAGAGAGAGTTGGTTAATGGTGGGCCATACCCTCTTTCAACCAATCATAATTTTTTTTTGTTTTTTAAAAAAATGTTTACCACTCTCTATGTGTTTAAAGTGCACCCCTAGTGTTTGAGTGCAAATTGGGGTGTGGAGTGGTGAGTTGACATGGCATGATATTATTGGTTAAAAAATTTGTTTACCACTCCCCATTTGGGGAGTGCCCCTTCCACCCTTAATTGCATCGTCTTTTTAACTGGTTTTGAAAGTTAAAGCCGTTTGTCGGAAAATCTTCTATAGACGCAACTTTTCATCTATTCTTCACCTAGTGTTTTCTTAGGGGTATCTAATTATTTGCTTAGCGGTATGAGACATAAAACGGCAAAAAGGGGGAAACATTGCACTTCGGAGATAAAGTTGAGGGGTAGCACGGGCAACCCCTCACATAACCACAGATCCGCCCCTGGACACCACCGCCACCGGAAGTTATTCTAATTTATCAATTTGACACCCCTGTCGCTGCTTGGTGGTTAAAAAGGAATTTACTCTAAATGATTTTCGGTTATTATAGGAATAGTGATTTCTTCCATTGTGATGGCAGTGGTGTGTGACAACTGGCACTTTTCTGGTAACTTCCGTACATCTAATAACCATTTATATTGTTCAATTATATTGCATGGTTACATGTCATACATTTAGAAATATTGTAAAATACATTTTAAATGTGCATATCATACATTTTATTCGTTGCATTGCGAAACAGTTCAGGCAGTGCACAAAACAACTAAGTAGACTTGTCGGTTAGACTAGCTGTGTCAACACACTTCCGGTACTCAGCAAAACGATAGATTTAGTACCTAGAATTGATCCAACATCAAAATTATACCAAACCCCAAGTGGGAAAATAAGGGTATATGTTAACACCTTCCGAAAGGCATACTAGCACCAAACATGTCCGATTCTGGCTATAAATAACAAAATTCAGCATTTTGTATTTTATACTAAAATACAATGTCTAGAAATGATGTTAAACAACAAAATCTACTTGAAAGACATTGGAATATCATCTAAACACGTAAGCACATTATACCATACATATCACACAAGTTGATCTTTTAAAGATCCGTTAATGAAGCTAGCACCAAACAAGTATCCGAACTACAAACTAGGCATGATATATAAACTAAATGGTATTGTTTGGGCAATGTGTAGCTAGTGTAGAACATTATACATGATCAATCATCAAGTGAACATCAAGAACATAATATATGACATTTATACTAAGTAACCTACACTTAAAACACTTCATCAAATTTTTAGCAAACAAGACCCCCCTCCCCATAATGTGATTGTCCCTAAAGGGACCCACCTCCACTCTCCATGTTGACTTGTGTGTTGTTGAGTCAAAGATGCCATTTGAATTAAACCATGTGCTTTTAAGGAGACAAAAGGTGAGTTGATGTTAAGCACTAGGAAGATCCTACCAAACTCTATATTTCCACATCTCTCACCATCAAAAACACACACTAAACCTCTTTTCTCCCTTTAATTTTCAGCCAAGAACACCAACAATCATCCTCCATTTTCAAGTGTTTCAAGCTAGATCATGTGTACTTCCATGGATGAATGCCTCTCCAAGTTGAAGAAGTTGATTTCAACCACTTTGAAGCCTTCATCCATCATCATCTTCATCATCTTTTCTTCTCTTTTTCACCTTGTTCTTCCCTAGCCACTATTGCTAGTAGTAAGTCATCTAACACTTGATTTAAGCTTCATGTTACATATTGTTTATAAAATACAAGACCACCATCTTGAAGCTCACTTTAAAAGACTTGGTAAACATAAAAGAACTCTAAAAATACAAGTTGTTTACTTGGTTGTTTAAGTTGATTTTATGTTAGACCATTTAAGATGGTTGTTATGGACTAGTGATCTTGTTAATATTATGATAAAAGTATAGATCTAACATAAAAATGTTAGATTTAGCAAGATGCACCAACTTGATGTTATGAACTTCAAAATAATATAAACATGATTTTTAGAAGTTGTGACAAGTAAATACATGTAAAGATCTTACTAGTAAATCTTATTCTTGAAAAAGTATACCTTTAAAGTTTAACATGAACTAGCAAATATGTTGAAGAACACAAGTAATGTATAGATCTACGTGTTAATGTTATTACAAGTTCATAAGATTTATTGTTGGAATTTTTGTATGAAAAAGTCTTGTTGAAACTTGTTGAATGATGATAAATTTTGGATATAAAAACACATGTCTTAAACATGGGAAAAGTCCATATTACAAGGGGAACTATAGCAAAAAATTTTGTAAAATCCTAACACTTAGAAAAAATATTTTTTAAGACTTTTTACTAAGATAAATGTTTAAAGAGGTTAGACATAATTTCCCCCATTTTTATACAAAATATAAGTTAAGAAAATAGAATTTTCTTAAAGTTAAAAATGGATAAATATATATAACTAGGACCAATTATATATATTGAGTGGTCACCCCAAAATTTTGTGATTATTGGTATTATGTGTATTTAGTGTACATGTAGGACATCATAATTCACTAAATACTCACAAAGAGTACAAATACAAAATACACTTCAAATACATTGGAAAATATTCAAGTATAATAATACACATGATTACCCATAAATGGGTGCATGGACAAGAATACAAAATATATATATATTTATATATATGTAAGTCCCGAATAATCCGGATCTAATAAGGATATCAAACAATCACCAAGGATGGGCGGAATCCAAACTTGATAATATTCAAGAAAACCGAAAACCAAGAAGATCGAGATGAATAAGAATAACACGCAAATCACTTTAAACTTGCATATGATTCTATTACTATCACATAGTAAAACCGTCTAATACAAGTTCTTCCACCTCTCTATCTCTCTCTCTAGGAATTCTCTATGATAGAGGCACTCTCTAAAAGCTTAATCCTAGAAATAACATAATGTTCTTTATATACCTAGGGTAAGTCCATGCCCCTCATGGGCATCCTTTGGGCTTGCCTAGCCCACATGGCCTATGGCATGCCCAAATGACCTATAAAGGTCCAAACCTAATACAGACTAACCCAAATAAACCCCAGTTCGCAACCATAGTCCGTTACGTATATTTGATGCGTCAGTTTCATACTTCTAGGACCTAACAATCTCCCCCTAGACTGATGCATCAAATTGTCTTCATAGCATGAATTCAGCAACGTCTTCAATGGAGTCTATGGTTGTTGCTATGCTAAAGAAGTTGCGAAAGTTAGTCTCACACTTCTAGGACCTCACACTTTAACGAACTCCCAACATTGGGTCTCTTTCTTCTTCTCTTGCGGTTAGCTTCATATCAAAATCTCGATCAACATCTGCTTGAAATATCTTGTCAAAAAGAATGCGAGAGGAGGATTCTCAGTAGCTTTCAAGCAGGTTCATAGGTACTTCTTCAAACGTACTGTCATTGTCAGACGATGACTTGTATCCGGTTCTTCTGACTTAGGTACATCTGGTTGTTGTGATGCTTTATGCTTTGTCAGCAACTAATAGCATCTCAATTTTTAGCAACCCCTGTTTATTGATCTAAATCAAGTTCTACAAAATTCTCAGAAATTTATGAGCAAATATTTCTATGCAACAGGGAGAGTGCCAAATGAACACTTGGTACATCCAAGTACTTATCTCGGATCAAAATTCAAATTTCTTCATCTTTCGATGATCAGTCAAATCTTAAAAAACGGTTAAAGATTTTTAATACAACAAATAAAACACTCTATTTTTGGATTTTTGAATTTTCTATAATATTTTTTTTAATTTCTAGATAAAATAATATAAACAGATTCGCAAATAAACTAACTCAATAGCTACAATTAACTATACAATTGCAATGGGGTCAAAATTGTTCTCAGGCTGACCAAAGAATACTTTTCAGTGAGAACTTATTCAAACCGGTCTATGCGATTGTCGATATGTTTGTCCTCTTAAACCTAACGCTCAACTTTCAATTTTTTTAACTTCGTGATACACTTAAGGTAACATTATACTATAATACCCGTGTGTCTCATACCATGACATACCCCCGCAATCAACGTAAGCCTAACGATTCATCGTAGAAGGTGAGTATACTGGGTTCATCCTTTATCTTTTACAACGTCAAACTATTGGTGAACAGGTCAGTACATTCGTACAGCAGAGTGACCAATAAATGTCTGACGAGGGTTAGGAAAATGCCTTATTGGTACGAATTTTGCTTCTTGCAAGCACATGGAATTCACTCAATTGAGTTTATCTTTCGTTAAGGTTTTTGGTCTCTTTTTTGCTCTTTTAAGATATCCTTACTGTGCCTAGGTCTGCATATTGAAGAAGCACCGGTTGAACCTAGAGATATCCGGGGATATATAAGTCACAACCAGGGTGTTTCTGCATAAAGGGTTAACCTCTCACTTCACTTTTTGGGTTGCAAGCTCGCTCCAGCTGATCTGCAAAACTAGCAACGACGTTAGTCTCGCCACGGGGAAAAGGGTGGTTTTCTCCGTGACCACACTCCGGCGTGAGAATAAGTATCTTGGATGGTAAGTGAGTAATTGCTGGTGTAAGCAACATCTTATGTGTGTGGTATGTAGTGTAGTAAGTATATCAGTGTATAAGCATATATTTTTACCTGGAGATCCGATACTTATTTATAGCTGAGAAAGGTATGTTTAGGAGAAATACTGGTGGGCCTTAGGCCTGGCCCACACAGCCAGAGCCATCCTTTTTGTCCCTCGGCAGAAGACATTAAATGCTCCCGCAGGAGAATTAATGTTCACTGTCGGGAGGTATGCTTTGTCAGATGTTGAGTGGTGTTACGGGTAAAGGCAGCCACTTTTGGTGTCAGGCCGGTTGCCAGCCGAAAATGGAGAAGGTGGAACAGTCACTGGCAGAGATGTGGTTGATGTATGGTCTGACACTTGCCTCACTGGTCATGGGCACTGTCACACGCAACCTGCCGAGTAACCTTTGGTCACAGTTATGCCATTCCGTACCCTAAGGTATGGTCAACATCTCTTAGTGCTTACCCCTTCTGCAAGGCTGTCAAGGTTTTTCCCGTCAGTGCAGGGTGTTAGGGGTACATCCTTTTGTCCCAAGACTATGAGGTGCTTCTCATGTGTGTCTTGTCTTTGCGAGGATTTGGGATTCGCAGCTCAGAGGAATGTTGTTGTGCGCAGGGTCTAGTTTCCTGCACGTGTGAGTCTAACTTGCCGTTGTGGCGAGTACACAAGGTTCATTGTGTGACTTTATTGTATTGGTCTAATTCACCGTTGCGCTAAGTGCGCAAGGCTCATCGTGTGACCTATAAAAGCTGGTCTAATTCACCGTTGCGCTGAGTGCGCAAGGCTCATTGTGTGACCTATAAAAGCTTGTCTAATTCACCGTTGCGCTGAGTGCGCAAGGCTCATTGTGTGACCTATAAAAGCTTGTCTAATCCACTATGGCGCTGAGTACGCAAGGCTCATTGTGTGACCTATTGAATCCAAGGAAAGCGGACCATTGCACGTTGCGCGCAAGGTTATCCTGGTATAAATTTGGTCAAGGGTATGGTCATTTAGGACCATACCTCCTCACATATAATCTTGATGCAACAGAAGGACAGTTTGATATCGCGGATGAAACAACAATATAAAGACCCAAAACCTCAGACGTTATCTATCTATCAACGCAAGATTTAAGACCATAAAATCATACGCCAGTGGTATATTACCCACATGATACATAGTTTGTTATATTTGTATAACTTAGTATCTTTTTACCACTTTGAGCATCAAGCCTATCGACATATCACAGTAGATCCTAGTCTTTTAGCTATAGCACCTTACATTTGTTGGTCAAACCCTTTATCACGAACATTCATTTCATTTCCCATTTTAAGTAATAAATCTTTTTGGATTTTTCTATTTTTTCAAATGTTTTTGTATTTTTCTGGTTTTCTCCCCCTTAACATTGCATATGTACAGATATGTCCATCTTCCCCCCTAAATTTGTGCGCACAAATTTACCTAATAATGAAAACGTATGTACAAAGTTATAAACGAAAGAAAATGAAAATGTTTTTGTTGTTTTTACTTAACCGTTCCGTCATCAGATTAAAGACTAATCAATGTTAAAATCAAAGCATGAAATTTAAAATGTACCTTTTTGCTCATCTTATCTTACCTCATCTCCTCCAAAGGAAACATATCTCTGTAAAAAGAAAATTGAAGTTTTTGCAACAGTGAACAACCGCTATCAACATTTTAGAGATTGTCAACAGCTCCTCCTTGGTTGTCCTTGAAAAATAAGGAGATTAGTAAGAAAATGGTACCCAGACCATCGTGGTCCTGGGTATTCCTGAAGCATCAAAATAAAACAGTTCTTTTAAACACAAGTCTCCTTTTGTTTCGACGATTGGTGATGTTGCTGCTTTGCATTCGGGTTTCCAAATTTGTTTGGGCTTAACAAACGTGTTTGTTGCCTTCGGTCGAGCAACTTTAGCTGGTTAAGGTTTATTAGATATATAAATAGATTTTTGTTCCTAAACAGCTTTGCATTTGTTTTAGCAACATTCCAATCCCCATCAGATGATTTAACCTTGGGATTCACATTCTTTGTTGCCTTAGGGGATGACACCTTCATTAGCTTGGAATGATTTGTATCCTTTGGTGTAACCTTCTGATTTTGAGCATAAGACACAAAATGGGGGACAATGTGTGCAGTTCCGAGCAATGCGACCTGGAACGCCGCAATTGAAGCATGTTTGTCTCTTCGCGTATAAGGCATTCTGATCAGCTTAATTTGCTTTTGCAGGCCCTGAAGGATGAACTGATCCTTTCTGTGCTTGTTTTTGTTGCACATTTCTTACAGACGAGGATGAATTTGGATGTTTATATTTGTCGTTTGCAGGGGCCTTCTGCGGTAGAGATTTCTTTTGATTCTTCTTGTGTTGTTTAGACTACATGTCTTGTTTAGAAATTTCACCTACCTTCCTAAAAGCTTTGTTAGCACGATCAAATGCATATTTTTCACATTTGCCATTATGAGCCGGCTTAACAAAAGCCTTTTTCACATTACTATCCTTTTGAGGGCTATTGCTGCCCGTTGAGGACCTTGGAGAGCATGACTGTCCTTTACGTTTGGACTTCTGCTTTCTGCGTCTCCGATTTGCTTGTTTCGGCTCTTGTTGCATGATCTGAACCTTTACATCACTAACAGAATGTTGGATTTTTCGGTTTGCGCACTTGTAGCCTTTGTCACGTCAGTCTTTACTTCATCAGCTTTGATAGAATAGGAGGGTCCTGGTTTATCGGATGAAAGACTGGACAATTCTGCTGAATCATTAACACAAGACGGTTCATCATCTTCTTTGTCCTATCTTCAAATGACACCTTTTCTGCACGTAAAGTGGAAGCATTAGTATTGTTTATACATTTTTGCTTCATTTACCATTAACAGGTTTAACAAAATTCCGTGTGTCAGATGCACAATCACTAGGTTTGCCATACACCATATGTTGTGCAAGTGAAGCTGAGCGATATCCTTCTTTTGTGCTTCAACCTTTTCAGTAAGCAACTTGTTGCTTTGTCTAAGGCAGATGCACTTAGCCATTACACTGTTGTAATCATTTGCCATTTTAGAGTTGAGTGCTCTGATTGTGCAACCTTATTCTGCAATGTTCAGTACACAAATAGTTGACGTGTCAATGAGCGATTTGGTTTGTTAGTCTAGTTTGGGCTTGGGGTGCTGGCTATTGACGCAGCTTGTTAGGCTTGAGGTTTCTGTTGGCCATTTTATTGGATAGGATTCTATTGATTGTGGAGCATTCACATCAGATGATGCAAGACCCATAGGTTAAGGTGAGAGATCTGAGCAGTGTTGGGATCAGTAGCAAGTGGCAAATTTAGCAACGTCCTTATGACAATTGGCATAGACGACGATGTTTTTTCATGAGTTGACAATATTCATTGACTTAAGGAGATCACATCTCTCGTCCATGTCATATTACGTGGCAAACCATATAGAAAGGTATTGTTGATCCTACATATGTCACGTTTAATTCGATCTTCTCGATTTAGAAAGCAGCTGGGTAAACCTATGATCAAGTCTTCTACGGTTTCACACCTCAATGTAACGAGATTATCGAGTTTTGTCCCAAATTCAACTCACGTTGAGAATCAATCTATTGAAGTTCATTGTTGAAACAAGTTATGTAAACACCGATAGCTCGTCAAAACACAAGACTACGTGTCAAACAAAACCTATGTAACCGCTAATTTAAGCACATCACAAGCGTATACAAACCCACTTCCTGTACAACTGCACCTTAAAAAATTTGTATACTTAAAAATAACTTTTTTTTTCAAAAACCAACAAACCCCCTTCTTTTAATGAATAAAAAAACTATTACTATAATTATTTATATTAATTTTTTTAATTAGAAACCTATAAATAATATTTAATATTATTATAAAATAATTAATAAGTAGGTAATGATTGCCTAGTGATTGATAAGTATTATAATTAATCTTAAATAACTACAGGGAATACCAAACGTCACAATCAGTTACGTTTCTTTTCTTTCCCCGACGGCAGAAGCTGTCGCAAAAAAGTTCCCTTTATCTTCTCCTTCCCTTATTCGCGACACCCAAGGTATCAGAAAAAGAATCTTCTTCTTCTTCGTTTAGACTGTCACTTGTGATGAATAAAGTATCGAGATAAAAACTGTTGTGTACATTAGGTTCAATCGCCTAAGAGGGTGATTAAAAGATGGATGATGATGACCGGAGGTTGTTGCAGGTGGTTATGTACGGTTGTATGGCGGATATCGGTGCGGCGGAGGAACGATGGTGACTGGTGATCGGAGTGGCGGTGGTCGTGGAGGTTGTCGAGGTAGGTGGTGATGACGTTCACGATGGTTGCAGGTTGACGTTGGGATGTTGAATGGCAGTGGTGATCGGAGATGGTGAGCGGGGGTGATGATGGTGGTTGCGGAGGTTGTAGGTGTATGATGGTCGAGGTGAACGACGAACAGGATTGTTATTATGGAGTGCAACGATGAACGATGAGGCAACGGTGGGTGAACGGTGAAGAAGGTGCACGGAAGTTGCAGGTTGGTCAGAGATGATGATGATCAATTCGGAATTCGACGAAGATGATGAAAGTGGAGACTGAGCTATGGTGATGATCAACGGTGAGAAGCAACGATGGAGATTCGAAAAGTGATGACGATGACAAACCGGTGGGCGATGTCAGCTGAGATGGTGATGATGAAACGTTAATGGTGATAATTGTGGTCGCCGAAGTTGTTGATTGTTATGCTGATGAAGATGTAAGGAGGTTGATCGGAATGCTTTTCGGATGAAAATTCGAACACGGTTTCGAATGATGAGGGCTGATGATGATATGATGATCATGTTATCAATTTTATGTTTAAACATAATGGAAAACATAAAGAAATACTTGTGACAGCAGACATTTCAGCAGAGAATCCAGTCAGAGACGCAGCCATGGGGTTCGACATATTTGTCAGTATGATCTGGTTCCTCCTTAGGGTGTAAGATTATGATGGTAAGAACCGAACTAGGGTGGAGTTTGGTTTAGGTTATGGAGAGAGAGGTGGGTGGCGGCTTTGGTAATAGTGATGTTATTGTAAGAGTCTAACCCTAAACCTCTCTAATCATCTCCTTATATATACACCCAGAAGGAAACCCTAATTAGTTAATAAGGGTAATATTATCCATCAACAATTACCAACTAATATATAATAGGATTAATATATTTTGATCTAATATAATATAAATGGTTATAACGGCTACATGATTAAATATTATAAATAATATTTAATCTTACATTCTCCCATTTAGCCGAGTAATTATATATCATGAATATTAGAATAAGCCTGATCAGGAGTTAAAACTTCATTTTAGCTTTAAACCAAGAAGCGTAGCAGAGAAATACAGTCGTTGAATCATTATTCGACTCAGGACCCCCATTAGTCATACTACAGCCTCAATTTAAAACCCAACAGTTATGATCAAAATATGTAAATAAGCCCTTTAGCGTTTGAGTTGTATTTATATTTGTCTATATGTCATTATACCGGCAGAACATATGTTAGAGACATACAAAATCAAACTGAAGAAATTTCATTAATTAAAACATAAGTAAGTACAATATGCTATTAAATAAGGTCTTTAGTAAGTCCAATATTCGAAACATGTTCTTCGAAAACTTTAGGTGGGAGACCTTTAGTCATCGGATCCGCAAGCATATTCTTAGTACTAATATACTCAATACAAAGATTATTTTCCTCAACTCGTTCACGTACGAACAAGTATTTTGTATCGAGGTATAAACCAGCTCTAGTCGAACTGTTACTGTTCGAAAAACTAACGGCAGCTGAGATATCACAGTAAAGCTTCAATGGTCTAGAAATTGAATTAACGATTTTGAGTCCAGTGATCAGATTTCTAAGCAACATTCCATGACAGGTTGAGTTATAAACAACAATGTATTTTGCCATCATTGTGGAAGTTGAAGTTAACTGTTGTTTAGGACTCTTCCATGAGATAGGTCCGCCTGCTAACATAAAGATATAGCCCGAAGTGGATTTCTTGTCATCTTTGCACTTGGCAAAGTCAGAATCAGAATAGCCTACCACTTTTAAATGATCACTTCTTCTATAAGTCAGTTTATAGTCTTTCGTCCCTTGCAGATATCTAAGTACTTTCTTAGCTGCTTTCCAGTGATCTAGACCAGGACTAGTCTGATAACGGCCTAGCATTCCAGCAATATAAGCGATATCTGGGCGAGTACAGACTTGAGCATATATGAGGCTCCCGACTACTGGCGCGTAAGGTATCTGGCTCATCTGCTCCTTTTCAACCTCTGTTGTCGGACATTGGAATGAACCAAAAACATCTCCCTTAACTACTGGAGCGACTCAGGGTTTGTACTATTTCATGTTATAACGCATAAGGACACGATATATGTAAGCCTTTTGAGACAATTCTAAGATCCCATTGTGTCTGTCTCGGTGAATTTCGATGCCAATGACGTAAGAAGCATCTCCGAGATCCTTCATGTCGAAGTTATGCGAGAGTAAGCGCTTCGACTCATGCAACATGTCTAAACTATTACTTGCCAATAGAATATCATCTACATAAAGGACAAGTATAGTAAAGTTGCTTTCACTCATCTTGAGTTAGGTGCATTGATCCACTTGATTCTTTATAAAACCTTGCCTCTTCATGACTTCATCAAACTTAAGGTACCATTGACGTGATGCTTGTTTTAACCCGTAAATGGATTTCTTCAACTTACAGACTAGATGCTCATGACCTTCAGGTTTAAAGCCTTCAGATTGTTTCATGTAAACATCTTCGTCTAAGTCTTCGTTAAGGAAAGCGGTTTTAACGTCCATCTGATGCAGCTCTAAATCAAAATGAGCTACTAGGGCCATAACGATCCTTAATGAATCTTTACGAGAGACAGGTGAAAACGTCTCTTGATAGTCAATTCCCTCTTTCTAAGTGTAGCCCTTTGCAACCATCTCACTTTATAGCGTTCAACGTTCCCCTTCGGATCTAGTTTTGTTTTGAATACCCATTTACATCCTACGGGTTTGACACCGTTGGGTAACTCTACCAAATCCGAAACGTCATTTTTCTTCATGGATTCAAGCTCATCATTCATTGCTTTATTCCATTCAGAAGACTGATCACTGCTAATGGCTTCATTATAAGAGATAGGATCATTGAGCTTTCCGGCATCCATTTCAGTCAGGTAGGTAACATAATTATCCCAATTAGTAGGCCTTTTGGTGCCTGGATGATCTCCTGAGTTGATTATCGGGTTCAGCGGTGTCTTGGTTCTGAGCGTTTGATGTGCCTCCGTTATGAGGTATAATGGGTTCTGGTTGTGGAGGTAAATTTGGATTTGGTGCAGTAGCTTCAGGTGCAGTTGTTGCATTGGGTATAAGAGGAGTAAACGAAGTAATGGTAAGCGATGAATTCCCCCCCCCCCGCGCGCGTCTTTGTACTTCTTGCAATTCTTCGTAAGGGTTGGTACTGCTCCCACTGACCTTAAAATCCTCTAGGAACGCGGCACGCTTGGTTTCAACAATACGGGTGACATGGGAATGACAATAGAAACGATAACCCTTTGAGTGATCAGGATACCCAATAAAGAAGCAGGTAACTGTTGATGGGTCAAGTTTCTTTAAGAAAGGATTGTAAAGTTTCGCGTCAGCAATGCAGCCCCATACTTTCATATATTTAAGACTCGGTTTCCTTCCTGTCCAAAGTTCAAAAGGATTTTTAGGGACAGACTTAGAAGGAACTCTATTGAGTATATGAACAACTGCTTTTAACGCTTCAGTCCAGAGGAATAATGGTAAATTAGTGATGGCTAACATACTGCGCACCATGTTCATAAGGGTACGATTTCTTCGTTCAGCGACACCATTCTGCTGAGGTGTACCTGGCATGGTGTATTGGTTTATAATCCCCTGGCACTTACAAAACTCATAAAATGGAGCAGGAGCTTGACCCACATCAGTATGTCTTCCATAATATTCACCGCCTCTATCTGATCTCACAACTTTAATTTTACGATCTAGTTGTTTTTCAACTTCAGTTTTATAATCTTTAAAAGTTGTAGGAGGATTCAGATTTTTCCTTAATGAGATACATGTACATGTAACGAGAATAATCATCAATGAAAGTGATAAATGAAGTATGTCCAGTTATGCCAGCGATTTGGTAAGGACCACTAATGTCAGTATGAATGAGTTCTAATAAATTAGAGCTCCTAGTGGCACCTTTCTTATTCGCTAATGTCATTTTACCTTTAAGACATTTGACACATGTTCCAAAATCAGTAAAATCGAGAGGAGGTAAGACTTCATCCTTTACGAGTCGATTTAATCGTTCTCTTGAGATGTGGCCTAAACGTTGATGCCACAACATGGATGAAGTCTCTAAGTCTCGATTTTGTTTCATCTTTGTGAGTGATTCATTAATATTATATGACAACAAAGATTTGGAAAAGTCATCATCTAGTTCTAATCTATAGAGACCACCATCCAGAATGCCGGTACCATAAACCACAGAATCATAGAGAATAGAGAGTGTGCGATGACCATGAGTAATATCAAAACCATCTATGTCTAACTTTGGTCCTGATACAAAGTTCCGAGTTACCTCAGGAACATATAAGGTATCATAAAGTTTAATGCATAAACCAGTTTTCATAAACAATTGTAAAGTTCCAATGGCCCTCATTTCTAATTCTCTATCATCCCCCACTTTAAGTGTTCTTTGGTTTTTTTCCAGCCTCTGGATTGTAAGGAATCCCTGAGTAGAGTTAGTGACATGAGTCATAGCACCAGAATCAAACCACCAAGAATTAGCAGGAACATTTAAATTATAGGACTCAAGTAACATGAAAAAATCATTACCTTTCTTAGCCAGCCACTCCTTAAAGTCAGGGCATTCCTTTTGCTTATGTCCTGTCTTTTTACAGAACTTGCAGTAGGGTTTGCCTAAAGAGTTCTTAGAGCTGGAAGGCGCACTTGTACTATGATTGGGCTTTTGGACTTTAGAAACATCCCTCCTTGGATAAGTGTTCTTCCTCTTCTTAGAGCTGGAGGTAGTAAAGTGTGCAACATCAGTAGTCCGATCCATCTTCATACGCTCCTCCTCATGCACCCACATGGCGATCAGCTCACTCATCGACCATTTTTCTTTCTAAGTGTTGTAGTTGATCTTGAATGCTTCATAGGATGAAGGAAGCGAAGTCATGATGAACTGAATAAGAAAACCATCACTAATTGCCATGTCTAATCCCTTGAGCTTATGGGCCATGTCATTCATCATCATGATGTGTTCACGGATGCCGCTCCTCCCATCATACTTAGTAGTCACCAGCTTGAGGATAAGAGTACTAGCGAGTGCTTTAGATCTTCCTTTGAACTGCTCCTCCACAGAAGCCAAGTAGCTTTTAGCATCTTCAGAATCAGGAATGGCTCCTCGAATTGCATTGCTTATGGACTGCTTCATGAAAATGAGAGACATGCGGTTACACCTTGTCCATTTTTCATGAGCCAGCTGCTCAGCAGCGGTACTCTGAGGAGTAAGGTATTCAGGCTTACTCTCTCTTAGAGCGTAGTCGAAATCCAGTAAAGCAAGAGTAAGCATGAGAGAGTATTTCTATGTAGCAAAGTTATCACAGTCAATGGTGGAATCCCGCAATTGGGCGCTGATAGTGGAAATAATATGAGAAAATTATGATACTAAGAAAAGAAGTCTTAATGTGATCTAAGGGCAAGTTATTCTAAGGTAGACATATGTAATGACCATTTTAATTATGAAGTTGTGATATTGTCTATTACTAACATCAAAATAATATACTTAGTTAAAAGTTCTACTTAAATGAAGACAAATCAGCTTTGGTCTGAAGTGTAATCACCTAAGTATGTGTGCAAAGTAATTGTGACAAATCAGCTTTGGCCAAAAATGAGACAATCCCTTTAATACTCACTTGTCAAGTATGCTAGACATGAACTAATTAGATTAGCTTTGGCCAGAAATAAAACATTCACATTTATAATGCGTAATTAACATAACCTTTCGTAAAACTTGAACAATAAATAGATGTATCAAATCACCTTTGGGTAGAAGTGTTACATCAGAAGCTCATTCAAGTTAAGCTATTTGGTTTTGTAAAAGGTTATTTGATTATGTTTAATTAAGTATTTACAAAACCATTTATTTAATGGCAAACCCCCTGTTAGCACGAGGTTCGGGGCAAAGCCCCAAGCTGAAATTTAGTTCACAATAATAGCCTAATTTAGTAATTAAAATCTCGGACTTCGGATGAAACTCGAATTAGTCCGAGACAGACATCTCGGATGAGTTTCAGATTAATCTGAGATGGGCATTTCGGATGAGTTCCGGATTAGTCCGAGATGGGCATCTCGGATGAGACTCGTGTTAGTCCGAAATGGTCATCTCGGATAAGACTCATGTTAGTCCGAGTTAGTCATCTCGGATGAGACTCCTGTTAGTCTGAGTTGGTCATCTCGGATAAGACTCATGTTAGTCTGAGTTAGTCATCTCGAATGAGACTCCTGTTAGTCCGAGTTAGTCATCTCGGATGAGGCTCTGATTAGTCCGAAATTTATCCTGCAAGATTTCAAAATCTCTAATAATGTCAGTTAGTTGTGATAAGTTTTGAAATTCGAAAATTAAGGTATTATGGGATTAGTGTTCCTATTTTAATGCTGATCTAAATATATCACAATATTTCGAAATAATATATGTTTTCCTTATAACAGATTTCGAAAATTTGTTAAATAAAAATAGATCAAAACTGGGAAAACACTTAATAATCCGCATTTAACTCCAAAATATAGGACTTTTTCGAATTTCATAAGAACAAGTGATGAACCCTAAAACATAAATTTAGTTATGGAATCCGAAATCTGGGATTTTTGAGTTCATTATAATGATTTCGGAACAGTAACATTACCCATTTGATTTCGGAACAGTGATTAACCATTAAAACATCATATTCGAATTTTTAATCCACAAGTCATGTGATTTCAGAACAATAATCATGTTCAAAATTTATGTTTTCCAGATTTTAATCCCAGAATAATGGGTACATAACAGAACTGATTTATCAACATATGCTCTGATACCACATGTTGATCAGTTCTGTTTAAACATAAAGAAATACCTGTGATGGCAGACAGGCCAGCGGAGAATCCAGCCAGAGACGCAGCCATGTGGTTCGACATATTTGTCAGTATCATCTGGTTCCTCCTTAGGGTGGAGTTCGGTTTAGGTTATGGAGAGAGAGGTGGATGGCGGCTTTGGTAATAGTGATGTTATTGTAAGAGTCTAACCCTAAACCTCTCTAATCATCTCCTTATATATACACCCAGAAGGAAACCCTAATTAGTTAATAAGGGTAATATGGTCCATCAACAATTACCAACTAATATATAATAGGATTAATATATTTTGATCTAATATAATATAAATGATTATAATGACTACATGATTAAATATTATGAATAATATTTAATCTTACAGATCGGATGTGTTTCGAATGATAAGCAGTGTTTCGGATCAAAAGTATACTTTTTCGGATGAAAAGCAACTGGTAGATGAGATGGGATTCGGATGAGGTTGACGTTATCCGAAACTGGTTAGAGTTGAAGATGGTGATGATGATATATGATTTCGAATATTATGATGAAGGTGGAATGATGTTATGATATTTCGGATGAGAAAGTGTTTCGGATGAGAAAGTGTTGTGGTTCGGATAAGAAGATGGGGTATTTTGGATGGATATGATGGATGGATATGGTTTTAGATGGAGTTGATGATGATGATGTTTCAAGATTTGGATGGAATGGTTATGGGCACGGATTGAATTGATGATGATGATGATGTTTCAAGATGATAATGTCTGATGAAGATGATATGTATCCGAAATGGAATTCGGATAAATGAAAGATGAATTTCGGATGTTATGTATTGTTAAATTTCGAATATTGTGAATTGATTTCTTATGATGATGTGATGACATTGTTGATGACGATGTGTGATGATTTTTTTTAATAAAACAAATCAACTTTTAACCTATTTAACACCTTTTCAAAAGATTAAAACAGCAAAACATAATGATTTTTCAAAAATTCTAGTGAACACGATGACACAAAGAACGCGAAGAACAACAACCCAAAAATTCCGGAAAACTTGAATGTTTGATATCAAACCAAGCCTAGAAACAGGTTCTGAAAGCTCTGATACCAATTGTAAGTCCCGAATAATCCGGATCTAACAATGATATCAAACAATCACCAAAGATGGACAGAATCCAAACTTGATGATATTCAACAAAACCAAAACACAAGAAGATCGAGATGAATAAGAATAACACGCGAATCAATTCAAACTTGCATATGATTCTATTATCAAACAGCAAAATCGTTGATACAAGTTCTTCCACCTCTCGATCTCTCTCTCTAGGAATTCTCTATGATGGAGGCACTCCCTAAAGGTTTAACCCTAGAAATGACATAATGTTCTTTATATACCTATGGTAAGTCCATGCCTCTCATGGGCTTCCCTTGGGCTTGCCTGGCCCATATGGCATATGTCCAAATGACCTATAAAGGTCCAAACCTAATAAAAACTAACCCAAGTAAACCCCAGTTCGCAACCATAGTCCGTTCCGTATATATGATGCGTAAGTCTCACACTTCTAGGACCTAACAATATATATCCTTATCAAAACTTATGAACTTGGACATTGGACAAATACATGGATAAGTATATATGTTAAGAGCAAAAAATATATATTTACAAGAATTAGTGAAAATTATACAAAATCGGACAAACGATAATATATATATATATATATATATATATATATATAAAATAAAGTATGATGAAATGAATATATATTCCAAACAAGTCTTAAAAATATATTATTTTTAAGAAATATAATTTTCTAAAAACATAAAAATCATAGAAAATGATTTTTGACACTAAATACAAATTACATGGGGATTATGCCTAAATACATGTATACTTGCCTAAGTATACTATTGGTGAAAACACAAGTATATTTATAGTAAAATAATATTAAAAATATTATTTAACAAAAGGTATACACACACTTTGGTCAAAGGTACACCAAGACAGGAATACGTAAGTAGTATAACCATACATATACAAGAACAAGTTAAAAAAATATTATTTTTAACATCCATCGATCTTGGATTATATATATATATAGACAAACACATTATATATGATCAAAGATCACATTAAACAAGATTATATATTTAAAGGATATAGATTATATTCGCTAACTTCATCATCGGAACAAACGTGTGAAACCCGACTATGAGAGGGCGCGGCCCTATACATGTCGGAGACACGTCCATATTACTCGTGCGACGCTCGAAGTCACAAGAGGGCTAGGCCCGTTTATATAACTCACCAATATACAAGATATATATTTTGTGAAATATATATTAACAACTAGAAATTATTAATCTAAAACACAATTCAACAAACAATAATTCCTTACAACTTAATACAAATCCTAATACATATTCAAGATGGAAGACGTGTCCATAGTTAACATAAGCCTAAGTGGCTAACGTATTTAGGATACTTGTAGGTTGTGTCACAAAAAAATTATTCTCAGGGTCTGCAATAAGATCAAAAAATAAGAAATTATATAAAGAATTATGTACAAAAAATGTGAAAACATCTTCTAGCGTCGAGGGAATTGCACGTATAGAGATTCAAAAAAGAATTTTTACACGCTTTTTAGTTTTCAGGGGAGATACATGTGCAAGTGGTATGATAAGCTAGGAAATGGAACAACATAGATCATGTGCGAATAGGGTTGTACTTAAGCACCATTAATCATCATTAGACCAAGGAACGGAAGGGGGTAGATCTATCGGGTTTTGACGAGCGCCACTCTTGGTCCATGGGACCCATACGAAAGAGTGCGTTTGTGTCCCAGTCGAGGGTAATTGACACAAAAATCGTCAAGGGTTGGATTGCTTCCAATGTCATCAAACATATTAATGTCCTAACTATACATTAATGATCAACAATTAGTGGACCATGCGAATGAACAAGACAAGAAATCAAGAACCAAAACTCGATGCCACTTTTGAGGGATTTGTCTATTATACACTGCCTCCTTGCGGTGATATATGGCCAAAACCTTAATCCATGAACTTTCATTTTGTTAAATGATGTCTTGTTAGACTTGTAATCTTTTGAAAACGATGTAAACTATACTTCTACATTGTGTGGTATTTTAAACTATCTATGACATTTAGTATTCGTGTTATTTATTTCATTTAGTATGTTTACTTCGTATGCAATGAGAATCAATCGCGATCACACCCCATGCTTCCGCCTATGAGCGGGTGGACAGGTGGTTATGGAGAGAGAGAGAGAGATGGGTGATGGTAGTGGTGTATGGTGGTGGTGCACCGATGCTTGATAAGGAAATAATTGTCATACCATAAACCTCCACAACTCCGAATCTGGTGTGTGTTTTATATTATGTATTTTAGACACTGGTGTTTGTTTTATATTGTGTATTTAAAGAAACTAGAGTGTTTACATCGAATCAGACACTGGTGTATCTTTTGTTGTGTATTTAGACACTAGTGTGTTTTATGTGTAAGAGGCGTTTTTAATTGTGAGAACTGATATAACACAATATGAAGAACCCAGAAACTGATTAAACACAACGTCAAGAAAATAATTAATGTGTTTTATGTTTAGAAATGTGTGAAGGGTGTTTTTAGTTATGAAAGTTGCTATAACCCAATGTGAAGAACCAGAAACTGATAAAACATAACGTTGAGAAATGATGAAATGTGAATATGAATTAGCGTCATCATGTTATAAAAGATAACTGTCAATTTTGAAATTAAAGAAGATATGCAGTTTCGTTAAAAAAACTCGTTAATTTGTATAGGATATTAATTCTTTCATAATTAAAATAATTATTCAATTATCATTATGTCTTTTTAATAAAATAATTAAATGTCGTATGTCAAAAGGAGATTATTTTCTACACTTTGTAGAAAAAAGCAGGCTTTGTAGCGAACTCCTACCTATATATATATATATATATATATATATATATACACACACACACACTAGATTATCATGTAGGATTGCTTTCTAGGCTTGAGAAAGTTATTTATATTAAAACTTTTATGATTAACAACTTAATTAAAATCATACAATAAGTATGACCTAATACATGTGTTGGAAACTTATAAAATTATTAGATGTTATTAAAATAAAATTTGGAAACTTTTAATTTGGAAAGTTTAAATATGTGCAATTTAATATTTGAATTAATAAGTAAATTAGGAAAGTATATCAACATATAAATTTTATTTATTGTTTATCTAATGATTAGAAAAAAAACAAAGTTTTCGAATAAACATAAAAAAGGATTAATTACAATTAACAAAAAAATAGAAAAAGTGTATTTGGTAGTAAAAGCGGGACGTCAAAAAGTTGAGAAATAGATGGTTACAATGCTATAAAGGCACAATAAATAACAATCCCAAATATTAAATAAAAAGAAAAAACTTAATAGTAGTTTTTTTATATACACAACGCTAACATGGTGTAAATTACAAAAGTTTAAACTTACAGAAGGACAGTTCTAGGTTCACAAGTGTGAATTCTTAACCATCACTTTTACTATATCATTTTTTTTATCAAGATAAAAATTAAATAAAACAAGTTTTAAGTTTATAACTCGCCATTAATTCACCTCCTCACCATTTTCATCATTTTTCCATTCACCTTAATAATAAAACATAAAAATCACCAATAACTACATAAAATAATATAACATACTAATATTTATTTATGTTTTGGGATTACTTATCAGATAAGCTAGTCAGCTTATTCCATTTTGATACAACAATAACTTGTAACTGGTCGTGTTTGATTACACAATTTAGATGCGTACGAGATAGAGCTGATGTTGTTGACACAAGTAAACATATATGTCGTGTTTAACTTGAACAAATCACTTGTTAACCTGTTAACATGACACAATTGACCCTTATGCTTTTTGAACTTATATAGTAATGACATAAATGAAAATAAAAGAAAGAATGAAAACATTTCTTGAGAACAGGGCAAACATGAACCACTCCATCTTCCATTTGAAAATAATGTTGTAAGCAATTAAATCTTAAAGTATCAAGAAAGTCAACATGGACTAACAGTAGTTAGAGAAAAGATGAGATGTAAACTAACATTGAAATTGTCTCAAGGGTATACTAAAAAGGATTTAGAGTTACATTTTGGAGTGATATGGTCAGATATAACTTCTTTCTCCAATGGTGAAAATCGGGAATACTTTCTCTAAACACAAAGCTTTGTCGCATTTCAAGATAAACTTATAAAACTTTGTAAAACTCTACTTCATCAACAGCTGATGCCTCTCAAAAAGAGAAAGTTTTGAAGCACATAAGTCAAAAATTATATAATCAAATAAAAATATAGGTCTTCCATAAAAATGTATATTAGTGTAAATAAATTACAAAATAGATGGGTTAAAAATTATTTACTATCACTGAATATTAGAAAAGTCAAGTACCAAATTCAACTGACAATGAGACTTTCTTAATTATCCTAGTTATTCAAATTTTAAATATTGTCAAAGATTTACTTTGAATTAAATTAGTAAAACTAATTACTTAAATGATGTTTATTTTTATTTTAAGAAACATATTAATTAAACACATCCATAATTTTCCCGCCAAAAATACACTAAGAAGCTCTAATTTATTGACATGTAGCCCTAACTTATTTTCATTTATTATATATAATACATAATAGATTAATAGATAATTAATATATATATATATAGGTATTCTTCACGAAACATTGTGCCGATTTTCTGGACATGAGCATCGCATCCACTACTAGGAAATTGGCACAATGTTTTGTATCAAAGGCTACAGAAAAGGAATCGATCTTATGGCATCGAAAGATGGGACATATCCATTTACGAAAGATGAATTATCTGGTTCACAAGCAATCTGGTGGAGGGTGTTAATCTTAAAAGCACTTGAATGACGATTGTCTTAGCTGTAAAAGGGAAGTAGAAAACTTCTGAATTCTATTAAACTGCCACTTGAGAGGCTTCATATGGATCTGTTCGGGCCAGTAAACATTTGCAGTATATCTGGTGATCTGTATTGCCTTGTTGTAACAGATGACTACTCGAGATTCTCATGGGTTCTATTTCTAGAGAGTAAAGACGAGACGTTTGAAAATCTGATGATTCTTTCAGAAAGCTTGAAAATCTGTGTCATTTGCCAATCAGAAGAATACGTAGTGATAATGGTACGGAGTTCAAGAATAATAGAATGCTCGAATTCTGTAATGATAAAGGTATTCTTCACGAATTCAGTGCCCCCTATACTCCGCAACAAAATGGAGTAGTTGAACGTAAGAATCGTACTCTCATCGAAACAACACGTACGATGCTCGCCGATTCAAAGTTACCAATAAGTTTTTGGAACAAAGCAGTTGCCTCTGCTTGTTATACGCTAAACAAAGTTTTAACAGTCAAGGCTCATAAGAAAACATGCTTTGAGCTAAACCAACGAAAACCAAATTTGGAGTTTTTGGAGTGATTTGGATCTCCGTGTACGGTCAACGACGAGGATGGTAAATTCGGGGCTAAATCCCTGGAGGGATTGTTCATGGGATACGCTAGTCCTCAGAAATGAGTATATTTGCCTAGCTTAAACCGGGTTATTCTAGCTCAACATGTCGACTGCAAGAGATACACATCTCCTACTCAAAAGCCTGGTGATTCTTGGTTATTTAACTATGAGAGTTAATGGAAATCATTTGATCTGCCAGGTGAACCTACTGATGAAGAAATTGTGTTGTTATATCAATAACATCAACCGTCTAAACAAGAACAAGTTCCTAGACCAATGGTGGTTTCTCAATCACATGTTGGCATAAATGATTCTGAAGCAGGTCCGAGCAATACTCAACAAGAAACTCGTTGTCGAACCAGATGAGAACAACCAGCACCCACTTTCGACCAATCGGATGATTCTGATTCTGATTCTGATGTAGAGCCAACATATGATAATGGTGGATCCATTTCCGATGAAGGCTCAGAGCAGATCACAAGTTTACTCAATCAATCTACGGGTCCAAGCAATCAGAATGAAGCATCCGTGAGTAATCCGATTGCTAAACAGAATATCACGAACTGGAGAATGAAGTGAGTGTCTCAAATGAAGTAATGCCAAGGACGATGTCTTATCACCCAATCACAGAACATAATTGAAGAGTGGCATGCTGGAGTAAAAATGAGAAATCAGATCAATAAAGATCTAAGTTGTTTTATACAAAATTTGCAGTTACTCAAGAAACTTGCTTATATAGTTGTTTTATTTCATAGGTTGAGCCCAAAACGTACAAAGAAGCGCTTACCAAAGAAAGCTGGGTAAACACGATGTGGGAAGAGCTGCAACAGTTCGAGAAACTTGGAGTCCGTAAGCTTGTCGACCTACCTAATAATCACAAGTCTATTAGTACAAAATGGGTCTTCAAGTGCAAACGTGATGATAGAGGGGTTATTGTACGCAATAAAGCTCGAATAGTAGTCAAATATTTTCATTAGCAAGAGGGCATTAATTATACCGAGGTCTATGCTCCTGTCGCTCGACTAGAAGCTATTCGCATTTTCCTCGCCTTTGCGTCATGGAAAGGCTTCAAAGTGTACCAACTTGATATTAAGTCCGCTTTCCTTTACGGAAAACTGAAAGAGGAGGTGTATGTTGGCCAACCACCGGGGTTCGTTGATCCAGTGCATAAAGAAAAGGTTTACTTACTAGATAAAGCCTTGTACGGGTTGCATCAGGCCCCGAGAGCCTGGTATGAGACACTTTCTCAGCACCTTTTGAGCAATGGTTTTATCAGAAGCACTGTTGATAGCAGAGCTTCATGAGGGAAGTGAAAGGACTCTTGCTGGTTGTACAAATCTATGTGGATGACATCATCTTTGGGCCGACGAATGATGCACTATGCAAAGAATTCGAAGAGGTCATGAAGAAGAAATTTGAAATGAGTTCAATGGGAGAAATGAAGTTCTTCTTGGGACTTTAGGTTGATCCGTTGCCTGATGGTATCTTTATTCATCAGACAAAGTACGTCCACAATGTTTTGGAGAAATTCAATATGTCGGGAACGTCACCATTATTTACCCGGTTGGCACTCAACCATGGCATTAGCACATATTAACACGGAGTGAAGATTGATGAGACCTTATAGAGATCGACGATTGGATCATTAATGTACTCACAACATCAAGGTCAGATTCTATGTATCCGACATGCCTTTGTGCCCGATATAAATCAAATCCACAAGTGTCACACATGATGATCATCAAGCGGATTCTCGGATATCTAAAGGGTTGCCCAAGCACCAGCTTATGGTATCCGCGCAACGACAACTTTGACCTTGCTGGATATTCTGATTCTGATTTGGATGCTGCAAATTAAACGCTAAATCTACTACAACAGGATGCTAGTTCTTTGGCACGCGATCAGTAACGTGGCAATGCAAGAAGCAAACCACGGCCCTCTCTCCACTTGCAAAGCAGAATACGTTTCAGCTTCCAATTGTTGTTCCCAAATCTTGTGGATACAACAACAGATGGGAGACTTTAGATTGTAGTTTCTTGATACGCCAATATATATAGATAAAAAGGCTACCATTGATATAAATAATAGACCAGTTCAACACACCAAAACTAAACACATAGAAATTCGACACCACTTTATCCGTGATTGCTACGAGAAAAAGTTGGTTCGAATAGAAAAGATCCACTCTGATGAACAGAAGGCATATTTTTATACTACACCATTTAATAAAGCTAGATTTAAATATATTTGAAACTTAATTGTATGAAAAATCTAACATCGGATGGGGAAATAGAGATTGAATACGAATCGGATGACGAGTTTACGTGATCCTCATCAGTTTAGTCATGTTTGTAGTTTTAAAATTTCTTTCTTTAAAAACAAAAATTTAAAAATATGTTTTTGATTTTAGGGGGAGAAATGTTGTGGAAAATACAAAAGCATATAAAATTTAAAAATGTACAAAAAAATAAAAAAGACAAAAAGATTTTCGTATAAAAAGAGGAAATGACTGTACATAGTGAACTATCACAGTATGCTAAAGAAATGTAGTGTCAGAAGGTTTAAACAGATCTCACTGATGATGTGCCAGTAGGCTTCACACATTTAGTAGATTGTTTCTGAGATATAAACATAAAAAACAACTTCTTAACATCTCTCGGATATATGGTCTTACTACCGAAATTTAGTTTGAGAAATTGTCGGATTATGAGATACTAGGTCTTTATAGATAATTGATATATTGGGTATTATACAAGTTCTTCTGATTTTGCGTCAGCAGTGGCTTAGAACTTGTAGAATACTTTTGCTTTTAAGCCCAAAAACTGCACCAAAATTGAAAGTATCGAAAGATCTAACAATTGCAGTCAAAAGATTCTAAATTAGAACACCACTTTTAAGTCGAGCCTTCATCTCTTTGTCTGTATGGTGGTACTAACCTGAGCTCTCAAGGTCTTGCACAACACAGATATAGATATCAATTAAATATATTCACCTGTAAGATGAAATCCAGGGAATCTTGATACGGGAGTATATTATGAGGTTGGAACACTATTAAGTCAAGTTCCAAAGACATCTAATTAACATATCTCGAAACAACTGAGAAATGTGTAGAGGTTTAAGTGGATCAGTATACTAGCAATCTAAGTGAATCTCTTTAGTACTTAAAGTTTTATCAAAGATCAACGGTACTAGTGATATGTCTCAAAAACTGATATGATCCTCTAACACAAACTCACAAAAAAATGTCTATAAATATGTTTGTACAAGTTTGCATTTCATTTCAGAAAAACCCAAAAAACAATTTCAGTGTGTTTTAGCATAAACTTTAGAAAGATCAAAAAAGATTTTATTTCTATCTTAGTTTCAACTACCGATGGTGGAAAGCGGGTCTTCAAAATCCAAAGCTGGTTGTTGAGAAAATATGGAGGACAATGTGTTGGGAGTTATCTGAAATGAAAAAATGTTTTGAAAAGATTAAAAGTTCATTAATTTGAAACTTAACATTTGCCTAAAAACACTAGTTTGTTCATAATGTGTTCAACCAAGATCATTAACTTGGACTTGGTAGACAAATCAGTTAACCAAGGTCATTAAATTGGACTTGATCAACTGAGTGGGTCGCTAAAACTGATAAAATGTTCGAAAAAATGGAAATTTTGAAAACTTGTAAGCCACTTCGCACGAACTGGATACACTTCGCACAAAGTGAATGAAGTGAAAACATTGAACTATAAATAGATCTAGTTCGCACGAAGCAGTCATTTCACTATTAACATTTCCATGTGCGATCTGAGTGTTTTTGCACAAAATAGGTCGTTATACTACCAATATTTACATTGGGGAGGTTTATTAGCACACCTCTTACAATGGTGAAGGTAATAGACTCGATTTGGACCATAATTTTGGACAATTCGGACATACAGAACTTAAAACTTAGAACTAGCAAAAAATAACCGGCCAGAATTAAAATTGGACATATATTTGTGTAAATCAGCATTGTTAGTATCTAATAGAACCATCAATTTCATCATAATCGTTCAAATTTGATATACTTGGTAAAATTAGTGCTTCGAACAGAGTGGAAGTCACTTCGTACGAAGTGAATAAGTGAATCATCCACTTCGCACGATGTGGAAATGTTAAAATCTTTGAAAACCTACTTTGCATGAAGTGAACTAGTATTGTTGGTCAAAATGTTATACCACTTCATACGAAGTAGATAATATCCAATTCGCACGAATTACACTTCGCACTAAAAGTTTGGTAATTTTGTCAAAATTTTCTCAGTGTTGTTGTTATGTTTCGCATGAAAAGAAAACGTTGTTTGATCCGATACGTAACACGTGTTGTGTCTTGACGATACGATACCGGAAATGGCTCCTTTCAAGAGTATTTTGGAGTTTATGGGATGATTACCGATAAAGAAGGCATTGACACATCAGCACATAGTTTACCGGTCATATATCGAACGTTTTTGGAATTCTGTCAAGTTTGTTCCTGAACCACGAGGGATACATTCAGTGGTGAAAATCGGTAAAGAGGAGTTCGAGGTCAAGATTACTTAAGAATTGATTCGAGAGTTTTGGATCTTAAAGATAAAGACGGTGATCCCATGGTTTATCAAGAAAGAATGGTGAAAGGGTGTTTTTACCGAATGGGTTACATGGGATACGTGAATGCCCCGAATTTCAACAAAGCAAATCTTGGCAGACCATACAAATTCTTCGCAAATTCTGTGATACACGCGTTAAGTCACAGAAAAGGAGGCTTTGATGTGATTCTAGATAATCAGATGTGTATGATCGCAGCATTGACACTAAAGCTACCGTACAACTTCACCAAATTAATCTTCGATCAGATGGTGTTAAACATTACGACAGAAAAGTTTCTTCAGTGTACGAGGTTCTTACAAATGATGCTGGATCACTTGTTTTTGAACTTAGAGAAGAAATATGATGATGAGTGACACTTAATCATATGGATAGTCAAACGTTGATCAGGCTGAATCAATACTTGAAGCAGGATACTGAGCAAGTAGTGAAGAAATTCTTTGGATTGATAAAAGACTAGATATATGTTGCACCGCCAAGGATCAAGTGGAGGAAAGGTATGAGCAATTCTGAGAATGGCGAGGAGGAAAAATTATCTGGGTATATTCCACGAAGAAGTAGCTGGTATGAGAATGAGGAAAAGATCAACTCCAAAGGCAAAGCCTACTCAAGCCCGAAAGCGTGCAACTACTCAAACTATGCTTGTTGACAAACAATCTGAAGAAGAGATACAATTGAATGAGTCTGTGAATGAACCTGTTGGTGAGAATGTGAACATGCATGAAGAAGTATTCTCTTCAACGTCTGATAACGAAGGAGGTGAGGTGAATGTTGTTAAGCTAGCTACTGATATAGAAAAACAAGCGTTCGAAGGTGATAATGAAGAAAGCTCAGATTAAAGTGTTGATCTAGAGAAAGCAGCTGAGATAGAAAGAGCTGAATTGAGAAAACAACAGCGTAAACGAAAGGAGGTTTGAGATGATGATGTTACTTATGTTCCCATTGATCAGAAGAAACAACTGAAAGGCCGACAAAGAAGCTAAACATGTTAAGAGAAAGCTTTCAAATATTCATAAGAAGTTAACAGGGTCTCCTGCAGCAAAGAAAGCACGTTGAAAGTATAAAAGGGCCAGGAAGAAACTTGAGGTAGTAGTCACTAAGGAAACGTTGAATAAGTACAACCACCATCACCACCACAACAACCACCTAAATCACCACAAAGACAAGTTACACCACCGCATCCATCATACCTATTCATGTTACACCAACACAGCCTAAACAACAACACCACCTATTCAACAACATTCACCACTTCAATCTGCTCCAAGAAGATCGTTAAATGAATGTTTTCCTGATGATTTCGGATATATTCCATTCACTAATGGATTTGATGCAGATCTGTTTACTGATAACAAGGTTGATGATTTAGAGGCAAAGATCAAAGTGCACGAGAACATAATCAAATAGCTTGAAGCAGAGAATATGCAGTACAAGTGTTACTGCTGAAAGGCTGCACAGAGTTGTCAAAGATCTTGAAGTTGAGAAGTCTGTTAACGCAAAGAAGTTTGATATGTTGTTCAAGGTATTAGACAAAAGATTTAGTATCAACTTCAATATAGAATACAATGAGATAAAGATTGATGAAACTAAGGCCAGAGCTGATGAACGAGCAAAGAAAGTAGAAGCTGAGGCTGAAGCTATAGGAAAGGGAAAGAACAAGGTTGATAATATTCCGGTTATAGTTTCCACTGAGCTTGAAGTTGAAGTAGAACCATTACTGAATTGTGTGCTAGTTGGTGCACCCGTTGATGTTTCTGGGGTCTCTGCAAAAGAAAAGTATTTTGAATGAAAGAAGATGAAGTAGAGATATATGAAGAAATAGATGGATATAATGAGGATGATGATGCAGATGTTGGTGGGGTTGATGATAAGAAGGATGACAATGATAAAGGAGATGATGACAACACACAAGGTGGAACTGGTTTGTTGATAGAATCTGCAAAGATGGACGAATCATTTGATTATGATGCCTACTTGAATGATACAGCGAATCAAGAGATGATTCACAAAGACAGGGGGAGCAGAGGATTCGGTAAACAATTAGGAGAAATCAGGAATCATCACTGCTGCACCTATATCGGTTGTTCCTAATTTGCCAAAGCCTCGAGTTTTCTATATTGAGCATGGTATAGAGGAAGGTGAGTTTGTGCATAATTATATGAAAGAGAAGATTGCAAAAATGCTGGGAGTTGATGAAGACAAATTCGAGTTTGATTCCGAAGAGGAACTTAACAACATCAGTGCATCTAAACCAAAAGATTATGCATATAAATATGTTGTTGATGTTGATAGTTATGATAGGGTTGTCGTGGAGGATGATTCTGACGATGAAACCGTCAAATATTCAGGAGAGAACACGGATGACTTCCCAACCTTTCAAGAGACGTTTGTTGAAGCGTCTGAAGTGTTGTTAAAGCGTAGAGTTTAGGAGACTGTGAGTGAAGAAAATGTTCCGAAACGTTTATCTAAAGAAGAAATAGCTGGAGCTAAGAAGTCACGGTTCAAAGAACTGCCCAAAGAACGTAAATTCCGAAGACCATTGGCTTTCTTTACAAGAGATCAGGATAAATTGTTTGGTAATATTATAAGCTGGGGTTGGATTGAAGAGTTGAATGTGTATGCTATCAAGAGGGAGTTTGGTGTCCAATACTTGAGATTTCTCTGTGATATCTAGACTTTACCCTCGTGGGATGTGGAAGAGTTAAGTCAGACGAAAATGATAAACTTCTAGATGAAGTTCAACGCAACATTTATGAAAGCTGATCAAATATGAAGCTACTCCCGGATACAATTACTGGAAACCGCACATACCAAAGAAGAAGATAAAGATTGATCCGAGTGACAAAAGAAAAGGATGTCACATTGATATAAAGATGCCACGGCAATGAAGAACATGCCATTGAAGAAAATTGAGCAAGACTTTTATGAACTCTTCAAGTGGTATGATGTGGAAACGGGTTAAAACAGTAATTGTGTTGAAAAAATTAAGTTTGTGGAGGGCAATACGTATACTAGACCCGATGTGGCTAGTGAATTGTTCAGAGAAAGATATAGAGTGCTAATTCTTCAACGAGATATGTTACGAAGCATGGGAAAGACTCAAGCGATGCAATACCAAAGAGTGATCAATGTATATTATGTTCATGGTATTAATTCTGGAAAAATGTGGGGATCAAAATGGAGATAGCTAGAACGAGTTAAATTTATGAAGCAGATAAGGAACGAAGAGCGAATAAAAAAATGTCAAGGGAAGCTCATCTCAGAAGGTTTCAATTTATGAAGTGGGCTCCACCGACTAATCAAACGCCTATTCCTAGTGAAGAACGTCGGAAGCCTTGGAAGAATTTCTTCGGTAGATAAAGTTTAAAGTTAGTAAGATTTTGAAGGCTGACCAAGACTGCAGCAATATTCAAGGGGGAGTTTGTTGATGCAGAATGTATATAGCCTATGTCTTAGGGTCATGTCGAGTCAAAAGTAATAGGACATTAATGTTAGATTTAATTTTTATGTTTTGTATTGGCCACTTCGCATGAAGTGTTATTCACTTCGTACAAAGTGCGCTTCGCACGAAGTGGCAGCCCAACTCGTGCGAAGCTGTCATGCTATAAATAGTGAGTTGTGGTATGAAGTTAGTAACAATTTGAAGAGTGGTACGGCGAAGCCCTGCCTAGTTTGTTTCAGGATTGTACACATTATTGACATTAATGAAACAATAAACTTTAAATAGTAATCTTGATATTGTCGCTTGTTATAAAATGAACTCCGCACTTTATGACTAGTTAATTAGATTAGGTCCTGTGCTTATTGGATAAGAAGATCCTACAAAATCTTCTCTGAATCCTCCGACAGTGTCCCCGAACAGCCCGTATTTGTCGTGAACATCTCGAAAAAAATTTCTATCACTATTGGGTACATTCGCGCGGATGTCACCTTCGTGTGAACGAGATGATTTTTGGAATGAAATAGGTACGTTCGTGCGGATGAGCACCTTCGTGCGAATGTAGATACCTCTGTGCAGACGTAGTTCCTTCGTGCGGACGTAGTACCTTCGTTCGAACGTTGCTGATTCAATTTTTCAATCTAAAATCTTTATTTCTTAGAATTCCATGATGATTCTTTCATAGACATGGTTAAAATTCAATTCTAAACTTTCCTATGGTTTCAATTTTAATTCTTGTCCATGGATTGTCCGTTTATTTGATTATTTAGGTCTAAAAACCCTCAAAAGTCTATAATTCATGAGCGTAGGTGAATCAATCAACTGTTAGATCGATTAAATCGCTACCGTAGCTCTGATACCAATTGTAAGTCCAGGATCTCATAGATCGGCCTTACGGGTCGACAGGGAGGGTTGTCCCCTACCCCCTGGGATGGAGACGGAAGTTTGGATGGGATATCACTAATTCGGTATAAAGTTATCATGAAGAAGTAGAAGCGGAAACTTTGCATTCATATCAAAAGAGCTTACATTGTTTACAAGCTGGAGAAAGCATTTCCCCTTTGAGATCTCCTAAACTTATCAACTAACGTACACACGACACTACTTATACTTGAGGTTTGGGATGGATGTAATAGTCGGTACGGGGGTAGTTACCTTCGCACGACGGTGCTACCTCCACACGAAGGTGCTACCTTCGCACGAGGTGCTACCTCTTGACGAATGTGCTACCTTCGCACGAAGGTTGCTACCTTCGCACGAAGGTGCTACCTTCGTACGAAGTTACATTCGTACAAGATTACATCCGTATGAACCTCTCTTGACCTATCCAAAGTCATGTTTTCATATCTCAACTATACAATATTTAATACACGCTTTATCTAGCCTATTTTCAACGTGGCGAACATACATAATATGCACTAACATGAATCATTGTAGATCAGATTTAACACATAACCTAACATAATCATGTTGTTATACAAAACCATAATCTCTATACATGCTTGTAAAGACTCATACTTGCACAATTTTCACAATTAACATCAATTAACATCGTAATTAACATATGTACATGATAATCTCATCATTTTATAAGCCTAGGTTGTTAGAGTGATCTAGGGTTTGCATGAACTTCAAGAAAAACATAATATCAAACATGAAAAAGCAATAAGACTTACCTTTAGAGCCAAACTAATGCCAAATCTTGAAGCTTGGAATCATAATTGGATTATGTGTGTGTGTGTTGGTGTGAAGCCATAACCAAAAAGGGAGAGGGACAGAGATGTCGACGTTTTTTTATGGGTGGGGATTAGGGTTTGAGTTTTTTTATTTTTTTAAACATTCCTTAACTTCAAATATTTAGGTAAACCCCCTTGTTAATTATTGAAAACCCTCTTTTACCTTTCATCACTTAAAAGTCTAACATACTAACATTCTACTTATTATTATTATTATTATTATTATTATTATTATTATTATTTTATAAAACTTTAGAAGGCTTGTCTAGTGTACAAACACTTAATGTTTAAAATTAACATGTATATACTAATTTAATTAAATAATTCACGTAACTTGCATGTAACATACAAATTTCACTCAAATGCATATTACATCACGTTATATAATATTAATTTATCCATTCGCATTTATAATCCATTTTAGTCACCAACTTTCGAGGGTTAACTTATGTGTGAGCTATGAATGAATATATATTAATTAACCATGGTTAGGTTAAGGTGTTAACCTGAAAAGTGGGGTGTCACATCATCCCCAAGTTTAAATAAATTCCTCCTGAAATTGGTAAGCAATCGTTGATGTAAAAGTAAAAATGTTTGGGGATTTTCCTGGTTGTCACATCATCTCCAAGTTGGAAGGAATTTTGTCCTGAAATTCACAAGTAGGTTCAGCATTAGGCGTGGTGTTTTTGAACAGTTAGGGATACTTGCACATCATTAGATCCTCGTGCTCCCATGTGAACTCCGGTCCACGTTTCGAATCAACTAACTCTTACAATAGGAATCTTGTTGTGTTTAAGAGTTTTTACTTCTCTATCCATAATTTCAACTAGTTCCTCGAGAAAACTCAATTTGTCATCGATATTTCAGCTCCTCGATTGGGACCACAGGTGTCTCATCAGATAAACACTTCTTTAGATTGGAGACGTAGAAAACGTTGTGTACTCCACTGAGTTCTTCAGCTAGATCAAGTCCATAGGCCACCGTACCGATTCTTTCCACAATTTTGAACGATTCCATGTAGCGTGGATTAACTTGCCCTGTTTCCCATCATGGACAATACCTTTCCAAGGTAAGACCTTCAATAGAACCTTGTCACTCACTTGGAATTCCAACGGTTTTCTGTGTTTATCAGCATAACTTTTCTGACGGTCACGAACTGTCGCCATACACTTTCTTATCTGAACAATCTTCTCAGAGGTTTCAAGCACGAGTTTAGGACCTGTGATTTGGCTATCTCCACTTCAGCCCAACAGAGAGGCGAACGACATTTCCGTCCGTACAACGCTTCGAACAGTGCTGGCTGAATGCTAAAATGGTAACTATTATTGTATTCCAGCAGGGTAGGTGTCTCTCCCAACTGTTATCAAAGTCGATAATACATGCCCGAAGCGTGTCTTCAAGATTCTGGGTGGTACATTCACTTTGACCATCAGTTTGGAGATGGTACGTGGTGCACATATCTAAGCGCGAGCCTTTAGATTTCTACATTGATTGCCAAAGGTATGCAAAACGGGGGTCACGATCGGAGATGATGGAAATTGACACTCCGTGTCGAGTGACTTCTTCCTTCATATAAATACTAGCAAGTTTATCATACATGTCTGTTTCTTTGATTACAAGGAAGTGAACCGATACATACATTCAAATCCTATCCATACAAACCTACGTGCATATTCGTTCTTAATCATGCTCATCTATAGCCTCCCTCTACTAGTACAAAATTAAATAAATTAACTTTTAGGTGCATACATATTATTTTATCCCCATACATACTAATCTACAAGTTTTCATGCTCATCTGCACTCCAGGCAACTCTTGTATGAGTGTAGGATGCATTTCAAAGCTTAAAAACGAGTCCCATGCTCACCCATACCTTACACAACTAATTAGTAAGTTTGGGGTGCATTATGGAAGTTTAGTAGAGCTTGGGAATGGGTCTATGGGGTCCGGGATCGAAGAAAACGAAGAAATGGGGTCTACTGGCGTCTACAGGCCCGTAAACAGTGAAGTGGCGCGTCGACGATGCTAGTCTGCTGGCGCGACGCCCAGTTTTCATTCGTATGCTCGTTTAGCCCCTTCTTGCATCCCGAGAGCCTCAAAATGATAAATAACATTGTTCCAAGCCCCTAAATCATTCAAACACTTAACCCCATGTTTCCACAACCAAATCCTATACTTTTATCTTACTTTCTTGATTTAGACCCGTTTGATGTTACCGAGTTGTTTTCGACATAGTTAACTACTTTTTACCCACTACAACAATACTTACCTTAGTACTATCTTTACCTAAACATTCTTACATGACTCCCATACCATAACATCCAAAATCCACATCAGACACGTTGAATTTCTACGTTTGACATGTTTGAATTAGTTTTCATTCATAACTAATCCACATATTACTGAATACGACTTTACTTACTTTGTTCTATCGCTACTTACCCATACTTTCATGATTCTCCTCCTTCTTGTAATAAAAACTTATTACACAATAATAAATTTAGTTCAGGAATCACTTACCTTAAACGTCCGTACTCGTGCTTGCTTCCTTATCTCCTCTTGACCCGTTAGCCTTTTGTGCTTGAGCCCATGCTAATGTGGTTGCCATCCTTTCATGCCATCATGTTTATAACATTGTTAGTATGTATGCTCATTCATATCAACATCCATTTCAACTCTTAGTTACATTGACTTTCATTAATATTTCATAAACATGCATAAGACATGAATTAGCAACCACTTTGTTCAACATCCACGAAACCCAATTTCATCAGCATACTCTACACATATCTCATGATCTCTCTAATCTTACATTTGTGTTAACATGCCTAACCATGCTATTTATACATTGTTGACTCTCAGATGTCAATCCTTCTAGCAAATAACTTCCAACTTATGAACACACACTTATCTTGATACGGTAGACCATTGTAATAACGTCATACGCATTTCATATTCATGTTGTGTGGCACATACAACTACACGATCATTTGATTTCATACGCGATATACACAAAATCATTCTACACATACTAGTGCTTTCATGATTCTATATTTGACAACGACATACCAAGTTAACCAATTTAACATAATCATAACATCATCCTTTACTAGTAAGTCCAAAAGCTATACATTTAGTACACATTTCTTTCTAAATCACCATTAAGAAAATTATCTTACACATGATGTGCACCACCCATTGAAACATAGAGAACAAGCTCCTATAGCATACTTCTTACTCAAATCAATTCACCAAACTAAATAACCACATAAAATCCATCCAAAGCACAGTTCTCATGCTAACGTATCATTAATAACTTCATTGTTACATTCTATACATATTCATTCACCCATGCACGTTTTCACATAATATTGTCACTTAGACATTTCATTAAACACTTGGCGTCACTATCTAAGCATAATGTACAAGTATTTCATGCCTATCTTCCTACTTCTTTCTTTCATACATCAAATATAATCAAAAAATTAACAATTTTATATCACATTCAATCCACCTACAAGTATCCATTGCATACAACATGACACATAAAGATTGAACAAGGATTGGACATGTATGATACGCTCATGTCACCATCTTTACCACTTCTAGTGGGTTTCACCTTCAAACATCAATTACTTAAAATCATTCCTAACACAAGTTCTATTTGGTGATTCTAACGCATACTCATCCCTAATTTCATACTTATTCATGGATTAGTCATAAACCCACTCCTTGCAAAAATCACCAAATTAAAAATTACAACTTACCACATGATTGTTAGAGCTAGATGGTAAGTAATCTTCATTCGTGCAAGGTTTATCATTTAGTTTAACCTTGATTCAAGGCTGATTTTGCATTCTTGTTTGAAGAGGATTTCTCCTCCTTCTCCATCTATATACACGACACACACATACACTACATACACCAAATTTTGAACTTTCTATTTAATCCAAACTTCATCTCAAATCTCTAAGTTTAGCCCCTCATGTTTGTCACTTGATCACAATTGTCCCAACTTTCATCCCTTACTTGTTTAACTAAGTAAGTAACTAGGTTAAAGAGACTAGTTAGTGTCTTTATTTCATGTTATATCAAATGGAAACACATTAGCGAATATAAATGTCACACACCCAAATTACCATCTACGGGGTTTTATTTCGGGGCGTGTGACATACCAAGATCTTGCCACTAATCACGTTAAACTAATAGTAAAATATTAACACAAATGTCAAGTCCAACATAAATAGTGTATTTCAAATTAACCATTTTCAAACAAAGTATGTGTTCATCTGAAGCATAAGCAACTGATCAATCAATCAAAACATATTGTTTCGAAAACATAAGCGTAATAGTAAATGTTTCATCAAGCAACACGAGCCATGACATCTCTAGCTCCTCGGACTGCAAGTTCCAAACCAATGGTGTATCTAACGACCTACAAGCATGCAGAAAAGTGTATCAGCATAAAGCTGGCGAGTTCAAAGTTTTGTTCAACGTAAATGGTGTAAGTGTTTAGCTTAAAAACATGTCAAGAACAATAAACTCGGTACCGATATGACTGTCATGTTTGTTGTGCCCTCATCAATGTTTATCAGCATTGATCAAAAGTGTTTAAGGTCCTTAGTTCATGCCCGGCTCCCATCACGGTGTGAGGTTTGTCAAACCTAGTAGTGGTATCAACTAATACCTTGTTGCCTCCCAGGAAACTAGCTCGGTAGTAAGTAGGGACTTTCGTGATAGAGTTTGAGTTTATTAACTAACATCGAATTTAGTGTCACAGCAACCACAACAGCGGAATGGTACGGGGCACGATAATTGCTAAACTCTTATTACAGCTATTTAAATGTTGAAGTATTTAAAGCATCAATATTAAACTGTCACACATAACATAGAATTCAAATATTAATACTAAGTTACAAAATCAAATAAATAAAAACAACATATCATAGCCGGTTTATTACTAAGGCTACATGTCTTCAACTCAATATATGCCCACCCTTGTATACATGTATCTCGCGTAAAAGAGTTTTGGGTCAAAATATACATGTTGGTGAATAGATTCTTTTTTTATTTAAAAACGTTTTTGTTTATTATTTTTAGAAAACCTTATTTTATAACATGCATTATCAAATGTGAAACTAGGTCTTTCAATATAACAAGAATCCAACACATATCTTATAAGCAACACAAGCATAACAATATTAGTAACCACAGACACATAGAGATTCAAACCCGGAAAGGCAAATTTGCAAAACAATGATGGCGATACCGAGTTCGACCCATGGCCATGGGGACCGGTCAGCTAGGTGGATCCACGCGAAACCTGTGACACAAAGAGAGTAACACATAGATGCACGTATAGGGAAACAATAGAAATTAGCAACAAGTGACACAGAAACACATCGAATAGCATGTTATCAATTTAAATAATAAATTTGAAATCAAGCACGAGATACACCCCAAAAAGAGTTAATGGCAAAAAAGGGGGGAAATAATCGAATCTACTCACTGGTTGCGAAAAACGATCCACGAGAATTTCCGCACGAGTATACAAGGTAAATCGAACGATCAAAACAACCTAAAATGGATATAACAAATATTCTAAATTAAAAGGAATGATAATATGGGACAAGTGATTCGGGTTTTTGATTTGGGACTTTTGTATAATCTAGTTTATAAATCATAATCCTAAAATAAGATTGTATTAATAGTTAAGACTCAATAATAGTTATGATTACTACGATAGGGGATGGATTATGAGAAAACTAGTTTAAATGAAAAAACCATAACTAAAAAAGCCTAAAACATATAAAAAAAATTTGAATTTTTTTAATAAAATTCATTATATATAATATATAAAAAACTCTTTTTCGAAAAAAAAGTTGTACTGCACATGTACATTAATATGAAAAGTCTTAAACCACCTAACCCACCCCCCGACACCCCAAAACCTAAACCCCCCCTCACCACCCCCACCCCGCTCCAAAAAAACCTAAAACTAAACCCTAAACGTAAACCCTCTAAAAACCTAAACCCCCCACCCGAACCTCTCAAAAACCTAAAACCCCCACCCGCACCCCACAAAAACGTAAATTTCATTATTCAATATGTGATTGAGATTGAATTTTAATAAACATGTGTTATATATTGTTTGTCTTTTGTAAAAGGTATAAATTATTGAGAAACTGATTATTTAGTAATTTGGACAAAAGGTTATTAATTATTGACAACAAACATGTCATATAAGTGTTTTAATTGCTTTTGACTCTAATTTCAAATCATCAAATTTTTTTATTGTTTTTTGTCTATATCTTTTTAAAATGTAAAAAAAAACATTTTCTTTAAAACAATTTTAAACAAAGTATGAAACAAATTGAAAACATAAACCAATTTTTAACATCCTAAGCTTCTCTATTTTTTTCTACTTTTGATGGTTAATGTTGGCGTAAATGGTTACGTTTTACGTTCGACCAAAACAAACCGCCCTTTTTATCTTAGTATTTCTCTTATTACACTTTTTATGTTTAATGTTTTTACGTTTGATGTTTTACGTCGGTGTTGTTTTTTACATTTGATGTTTTACGTTGACGGGAAAGGTGTCTCCCTTCTAAAAACTGACCTTAACCGTAAATTCTTTTACGCAACAAAATAAAAAATAAAAACATACGTAAAGAAATTTTTACGCATTACGTTTTTACATACGTTTCAAAAATAGATTTAAGCGTGACGTTAAGAGGAGCTCGAACAGCGATTAGAGACGTAAAAAACATTTTTTACACACGTTTTCACACATTTTTTTCCGCAAGTTGTCGAATATAAAACATATTTTTCGCACTGGCCAACGGATGGTGTCGGAAGGTTTTTTAATGCACATTGTCGAATGTTTTTTTAACGCACTTTGTCGAATGTTCTTTTACGCGCGTTGTCTTTGTCGAGCGTAAATGTCTATATTTATTTTTTTACATAGTGGTGTATTGCGTAAAGACGTTTTTTACGCACGTTGTCATACATTTTTTACGCACCTTGATTTACTTGCACAAATAAAATATCGACAAAACCCCCGCTTGTCGAAAGGTTTTTTTAAAGCACGTCGTCGAATGTTTTTTTACGGTGTCGAATGTTTCTTTAAGTACACTGTCGAATGTTTCTTTATGCGCATTGTGTTTGACTAATGTACACAAGAATATTTTTACATATGCAAACATTTTCGGCAAAAAACTCACATTTGAAATCGACAACACCACCACCGCTGTCGTCACCATCGCCGTGCCACCACCATCTCCGTCACATAAAAACCGTCACCGCCACCGTCTACATCACCCCGATCAGTCATCTTGCCGGGATCTGTTCCCCGATCCGCCACCATCACCGGCGACCCCACCCCTTTCCGTCTTCCATGGTGGTTTCGCCGCCTTCTAACACAACAACCACCTCGATCGAGTTAACTTCTAGGCATTTTCTTTTGGATCTCGATTTGCTTTTTGTAGATATTGAATATGATGAATCAAACATTTTTTGGATCTTTATTTGATTTTTGTAAATATAAAATGAGAGAAAAAAATATATGATAAAAGAGAGAAAAATAAAATAATGTGATATCAAATAAAAATTATATTTCTCTTTGATTTAATTTAAATTAAATATAGTTGATATATTAAAATTTTAATGTATAATAGTAATTCTTATAGTTCATACAACTGTTAGTGATTTCTTCTTTAATCGAATCCTATATATATAAGTCTTAACTTTAAATAATTAAGAGTAGGCTACCTATAATTTCATTATTCAATTTACTAACATTAAATCACTACACGATTCGTTGACTCATTGATTGTGCTTGCGTTAATAGGCTTTACGAATTACTGTACAAATGTTAAGCTTTTGAAAATATATACCACCAAAATTCTATATGTTCATCTTTTTCATACTCATGATTGTTTAAAAACAATTCTGACAAAAGTGATTTTTGGACTTAGAAGGCACCAAAAAAAAAGTAAAATAAAATATTGTTTTTACTAGATCAAATAAAATAGTACCAGTTGTAGCTTAAAATTTATAAATTAATTAATTAAATATGAAAATTAAGCTTAGTGACAAAAGTTTTAAAATTTCAAAATAGCAAAACAATTCTAATGACTTTCTAGTCAAAGTATAGATATTTACAATTCGGGTATGTTTGGCATGGAGCTTTTAGAAGCTTTTAGGAGCTTTAAGCTTAATCTTTTCAGAAAAAGTTCCAACTTAATAAAAAGTCTTGTTTGGTTGAAGGAGCTAGAAGCTTTTAGGTTAAGAGCTTGAAACTTTTGGTTAAACCTCCTACTAGTAGCGTTTAGAAGGAGCTACATGCTTTTAGGGAAAAATGACTATTTTAAACTCTAAAAATAATGAACTTTCTAACGTACCAACTTTTTAATGCATTTTGATCATTTTATACATTTTATTAAAAGTCACAGCCACTCTGCCAAACACTAAATATATCTAAAAAGCTAGAACTCCAGCTATCAGCTTCCAGCCTCCAGCCACCAGCTTCTAGCCTCCACCCACCAGCTTCCAGCTACCAACAACAGCTACTTTTGCCAAAGATACCCTTTATAGATTTAAAATATAAATATGAAGTTATGCAACCATGTCAAATTAAATAAAAAAAGAGATATGAAATTAGATCATGGTTGCTTTAGGCCCACAAACGGACACAAACTAAAGAAAATGAGATTAAAGAACTTTTATCACCTTCTCCGATCACTAGATCCGACGACTAACACATTGAGTTTCGCAAATACGGTCTTGGTGGTGGCGTCTATGAGTTGTAAACCACGCAAGGAATAGAAACCCCGCAAGTTAACATTAGACGGTAGACCAGCATAAGCGGTTGGAAGTTGGCGGTTGTTCGAACAGTTCCAACTTATGGGCGGCGTAGTCGGTCATGGCGGGTGCTGAGAAATTCCTGAAGACCGGCGGTTAACCAGCAGGTTTGCAGTGCCGGTGGTGCTTTATAATCGTATAAGTGTGGGCGTTTATGTGAGCGAATATGTGAACTTCGCGAGACCTTATTGTTCATGAACCAATATATCATAATTAACATTTACTAAATCATAGTGTCAGTTGACGAAATCATCAATTTTAATTAATTCTTGCCATTAAGGAAAATGATACGGAAAGCTGACGGTTTCATGGGCAACGCAGGTGAAGGAGGCGAATATGCCTTTCTGTTCAAGATTATCAATGCTTTTTAATTCACATTTTCAACTCTAAATTTAAAATCAATTATATCACAATAAGTTTTCTTTACTTTATTTATGAGTCCTTAATTATTTATAACCAAACCAACTTATAATTATTAAATATTCATTTGTAAGTTTTGAAGATGAATAACCGACATATCAAATTAATTGACTATTATTATTTTTTCCTTTTTATTATTCACTTATTTATTTATCATTTATCATTGTGTAGAAAATACTATCCAATGTCCTAAAATAAAATGTACGATTACATCCAATAATCATTTAGTCGATTTAACAACAAATATTAAATTTGTTTAATACTGACATGTTTTTTATTTGGTTTTATAAATGTAAAGTAATAAATAATTAAATTTTTACATTTTTATTTAATTCGTTTAGAATCTGGTTTTACAATCTGAGTTGGGTTTCAGAGATCCGTGTTTGACGGATGTTACAGTCTCCCCTACTTTGTGAATTTCATGCCGAAATTAGGAAGAAACTGCTCGTATAGGGTTAAATGTAGGGTTTTCAATAGGCGTAACGATATCGTCACGATTTAGTAATAGTGTTAGGAACTGAAATCTTAAGATTAGGTTGTTCTTTAGGTAGTCAGGAATCAGCTGTTAAACATAAAATCCAACATTGTTGAAAATACACTCCAACTAGGATATATCAAGAGTAATGTCTAGATCAGATTGAGGTGGTAGCGTTCCTAATAAGGTTTGCCACTCAATTTATGCGGTCATGACAATCGTGAAGCCAAAATTGACGTATCGATGATTAATTGTAGCTAATGAGAAAATCATGTCCTAAAGATGGCTTGTATCACGATAGAGTTTCCAACTAAGTCATCGAGTATACTCGTGATGCAAAACTGCAATCCGTGTCACAACTTTGTTTAATACTGATATGTTTTAGATTTGGTTTATAAATGTAAAATAATAAATAATTAAATTTTTACATTTTTATTTAATTCGTTTAGAATCTGGTTTTACAATCTGAGTCGGGTTTCGGATAGTCGTGTTTGATGGATGTTAGATTTAGACTACAACATTTAAAAGTATTTCTCCAAGTAATATTAGTTTGTTCCCCCATGACACATGCTTATGAAAGAGTATTGAACTCACCTTAGTTTGCTCGGTAAGTGTTAACGTGCTTCTACGCGTTAAGTAAATGTTAGGTCCATAACACGCGGCTTAATGCACAATATATGTAAGTATGTATACGAGTAGGGTTTGCATGCCATAATTATCCAAACAACCCAATGCTTATCTGATCAAGTTAACATGTTTATCATACAGTAACACACATTGAATTTCTCTAGTTGGTGACATTAATGTCTTTTGTGAAACACGGACATCACATATACATATACATAGCTCGAAATAATTAAGCATATATATATATATATATATATATATATATATATTCCAACTTGGACCATTAAACTCGGACCCTTCTATACTGTACATGTAAACTCAGCTTAGTTGCTCGGTAATTGTTAACGTGCTTCTACACGTTAAGTAAATGTTAGGTCGTTACACGCGACCTAATTCACAATATATGTAAGTATGTATACGAGTAGGGTTTGCAATGCCCTAATTATCCAAACAATCCAGTGTTTATGTGATCAAGTTAACATGTTTATCATATAGTAACACACAGTGAATTTCTTTAGTTGGTGACATTAATGTGCTTTTGAGAAACACAGACATCACATATACATATACATACCTCGAAACAATTAAGCTCATATATATTCCAACTTGGACCATTAAACTCAGCCCTTATATACAGTACATGATAACTCGAACACATGTATCCAATACATTATGTTTTTGTATAAACAAATTCGGATAACTTGGTGCTTGTATAGTCTGAATTTGTTTTAGTTCTCTTGTCAGTACTTATGTGGTAGAACTTATGATGGTAGAGTTTATTTGGTAAAGTTTGTAAAGGTAGTACCTATTAGGTAGAGTTTGTAAAGATAGTACTTATTAGGTAAAGTTTATAAAGGTAGTACTTATTAGGTAGAGTTTGTAAAGGTAGTACTTCTTAGGTAGAGTTTGCATGTCCGTATTTGTTGATGTAACAAATTCGGACTGGTATGTTAAACTCGGATCCTTACAAAACATGCATAAATTCGGACACAAGTTTTTATAACAAATTCGGACTTCACTGAATCATACAAATTCGAACTTGTTACATATATGTTAACCCTGGACTTTGTGACTTCACAAATGTCACACCCCGACCCGCAGCGGATAAGGTGATCGGGGCATGATTGGGTTATCATCAAAGCTCATGACATTTATTAAATGTTTCATATTCATTAATACAAATTAAATGAAAGTTTACAATGATTGCTACAACATGATCTAACTAACAATCTAACTCCTTTGTTCTCTTCTAAGGCATATCCTATGCTATCCTTGCTTCAACCTGTTCACCTGTATCATGTGTAAAAAGGTTTTTGGATCAACATAATGTTGGCGAGTGAATCCTATGGAAAACATTTGAACAATTTATTTAAATTGATTATGAAATATGTGCACAACCAAACATGAATAAAATTAGATGTAACTTGATCAACAATCATAAGATGTTAAATGAAACACTCATGAATAATAATGGAAACAATTAAAGGCACGCGATGCTCAACTCGTCTCTCACGAGGAACTGAGGGGCCTGATGAATGAATTGCATAAACATGATAATATGAATAACACAACTACAAACAATATGAAATCAATGAAAAACACACATAAACAATAATGAATTTGAATTGAAGCACGCGATGTTCTACTCGTTTCCCACGAGGAACTGATGGCTTAATGTATGAGTTTCATGTAATTTGACTAACGGAAATATAAATAAATCACAACAATCAATCAATCTAAGTTTATGTCATGATGTGGTACGGCACAAGTTTAAATAAATAAATTAATAAATTCATAACACATGACACACCCAAAACGTGTAATTTAAAAGGGGGAATTGTAAGATTCACTCACAGTGGGTGCGTTCGGTTGATGATGATGAATGCACGCGAAATGGTTTTAACCACGAGTGAGATTTAACCTAGATAAATCGCATTATGGTTTGGTGAGTAAACGGATTTTATTAAACTATTTTAGTAGGATTGTTGGGTGTATTTTTGTGAGTTTGAAACTATTTTCTAATCTTAAAAATGTTATTTTTAAGTATTTATAATTGATTTTTAATTAAAATAATTAAATAAAATAAATAAAAAAAAATTATTATTTTTCTGACCGTTGACCGGCCGGTTGACCGTTGACCTGACCGTTGACCGGTTCGTTGACAGTTTATTGTGCGCTGAGTGAGGCTCGAACCCGAGACCTCTCGTACGCGTGCACGCAGCTCTACCAACTGAGCTACGTGTCTAACCCGTTATATATCCGATTTTAATTATATATATACACTAATTAGATTAAACCGAAAATCATTTTTATCTTAAAAACAATTTAATCGAAACGGTCATGCACACCCACAGGTCTCGAACCCGGGACCTGTGGTTCAATCCAACACACAGTCCACCGCTGGACTGTGTGTTCAACATGTTATAGTATTCGGTTTTTATTATACTTAAATACAAAATAGATATTTCCTTTTCTGCCTTATTTAAAAGAAAAGATAATTGTCCGAGTCGGTGCTGAGGACCGGACTCGAACTCGTGACCTGTGATATAAACAAACACACAGTCCACCGCTGGACTGTGTGTCTAACTTGGTTATTGTTTCGGTTATTAATATACTTAACATATATCTTAGGCGATCCGGTTCAGTAAACAAAAAAAATGGATTTTATTAAGGCAGCGTGTGTGAGACGGGATTCGAACTCGAGACGTTTTGCGTTTTATATGTGCACACAGTCCACCGCTGGACTGTGTGTCTAACCCGATTAATTTCTTGATTTATATTATACTTATATGATAACGAAAGAGCGTCGTCTTCTTCGCTGAAAAATAACCAGAATCGGCGTTCGACTAGTTCAAGATTTTAAATCAGTTTCTTAGCGTTTTAGGTTAATTTCTGGTAATATGGAAGTAAAAAGAAAGGAAGATAAGCGTGAGGTATACCGACTCGTTTTCCTCTGTTTTCCGGCAGAACTCCGGCGACAGAAAAACAACTCCGGCGTCTGGTGCCTTGCAGCAGAAAGTCTCCGGAAAGCTTGGAAATAGTAAGGGTGACTTCGGTATAAACTTAGGAGGTTCAGTGAGGTTCAAAAATTAAAACTCGGTTTTCCGGCGAAAAACAGGAAGGTTCCGGCGAGTGGAAATACGCCGAGAAAAGGTGTGATTTTTGTGCGAAAGTGTTTGTAGACGGTTGTGGTTGAATTTATAGGGAAAGATGAAATGTATTTGGTCTGATTTCGGACTGGGTTCGTCAATTCAAGTTTTCCGGCGGTTTTGAATTTGGTCGCGGACTTCAAACATCGGTTATAACCGATATGTGATTAAAGGTTTACGTTATAACGTAAATCGGTGTTAAAGCTCGCGAATATTCCGGGATTCCGACGACTGAAACGATTGGGCGCCGGTTTTGAATTCGTAAAGTCACTATATCAATTAAATGATTCTATTATTCATCAAACATGACTAGCGGCGCAGTGGTTTGTGTGTGAGGTGTTAAGTCACTTAGTGACTCGGTACAGACCCGGGTTCGAAACCCGGCATATGTATTTAATTTTTATTTTGCGATTTTTGACAGTTTTTCAAAAACTAAATATATATTCGCGTATAATAATTGATTACGGATCGTTTAAAAATGTTTTGGACATTTAATTCGAAACGAAAATTTTGACTGACTGTTCGGTTGATAAACGGAGCGGGTTTGGTAAATCCGTTTTTGACGGATGTTACAGTATCCCCTGCTTTTTAGAAATTTCGTCCCGAAATTTAAATAATGATATATTTTGACTAAAAAGAATGATGACGTTTTGTTTGACAGTTGTATGCTTAGAAAAATAAAAGTTTAAGTTTTCGTTCGAGGCGGTAACGTTCCTTGTAAGGGTTATGTACCCTATTCAGGAATCGCTTTTTGTTGCCTACTGTATGAATATTGATAAGCAGAAATGATTTTGCTAAAATGATATCATGCATATGTGTTAAGATGCGTTTGGGAAAAATATGGTTATATCCTAAGGCAAAACTTCTAACACTACAATCTACATGGAACATAAATAAAAACACAACAGCTGATATCCAAACATGAATGAACATATCAGCAAATATTTGAACATGAATAAACATAACAACAAATATTCGAACATAAATGAACACATCAACAAATATTTGGACATGAATAAACACAACAGCAAAGATTCGAACATGAATAGACACATCAGCGAATATTTGAACATGAATAAACACAACAGCAAATATTTGAATCCACATTCTGATAACATATATGTTTGAATGACGGAAGTTCCTCTCTCGTTTGTTATGATGGAGAGGTTAATTTATGTAGAAATGAAACACAATCCAATCTCTTTAAATAATATGATGATGTAAATGTAACACAAATTCCAACCAAGGCAATAATAAATCCTACATGGAACTTCTCATAACCGCCTGATAATGCCTCTGATCCTTTGGCAAGAATACTTATATATAGGAAGTACCAGCGGCGTATCCACCATATTCTTGCCAAATTTTCATTAGTTTCATCCACAAGTTATGATTGGTTACCAAGAAACTAATAAATCCTACATAGAACTCCTCATAACCATCCGTTAATGCCTCTGATCCTTTGACAAGAATACTTATATATAGGAAGTACCAGCGGCGTATCCACCATATTCTTGTCAAATTTTCATTGGTTTTAACAGTGAATTATGATTAGTCCTATAACTCTACAATCAATACAACAAACATAAATTACTGAAATGAAACATATCTGTGCGATCAAGGCTCAATCGAACGGAGCCGATCGTATTGCATGTACTGAAAATGAAATTGTGTGCTCAAGGCTCAATCAAACGGAGCCGAACATATTGAATGTACTGAAATTGAAATTGTGTGCTCAAGGCTCAATCAAACGGAGCCGAACATATTGAATGTACTGAAATTGAAATTGTGTGCTCAAGGCTCAATCAAACGGAGCCGAACATATTGCATGTACTGAATATGAATAACTTAACCACACAAACAGCCTATGCATGGAACCTCTCATAATCGCCTGATAATGCCTCCGATCATTTGACAAGAATACTTATATATAGTAGAAGTACCATCGGCGTATCCACCATATCCTTGTCAAATTTTCGTTGACTTTATCCGAAAGTTATGGTTAGTTCGATGCGACTCTACTACAAACACCACAACCACAAGATACTGATAATGAAATTGTATGTGCGCTCAAGGCTCAATCAAACGGAGCCGAACGTATTGCATGAACTTGAAATGTAAATTGAACTGTGCACTCAAGGCTCAATCAAACGGAGCCGAGCGTATTGCATGAACTTGAAATGTAAATTGAACTGTGCACTCAAGGCTCAATCAAACGGAGCCGAGCGTATTGCATGAACTTGAAATGTAAATTGAACTGTGCACTCAAGGCTCAATCAAACGGAGCCGAGTGTATTGCATGTACTTGAAATGTAAATTGAACTGTGCACTCAAGGCTCAATCAAACGGAGCCGAGTGTATTGCATGTACTTGAAATGTAATATTACGTAACCGATCAAGGCTCAACAAACGGAGCCGATCGTGCGGGCACGCCAAGATCAACCACATAATAAAATGGGGATCCAACTCAACCTCGATGGATGGGGAGCCACGGCCTCGGCAAAATCGTATACTGAAAACAATATATAATATATAATATCCAATGATTTCTCTAACAGTCTACACATGTGATAAAGAAAGACTAAACAATAGGAGTTGAATCTGGATCCTCGGCGAACAGGACTAGCTGAGTATCTTCGTTTGGGCCGTCATTATCTTCGACAGGGTTGGCGTTGATATTGAAGACTCTTTCTCTTGCTGGCGGCATAGTGGTTGGGTTTTCTTGGTTTACTTGGTTAACTGGGTTTGATTGGGCTTGAGTGTTGATAACGTTAACCAATTGAGGGCATGTGTTTCTAAGGTGGGTAGGGTCGCCACAATTGAAGCAAGCTCGAGCATATGGGAACATGGGGTGTTGAGGTTGGTGAAAAGTTTGGGCCATGTTTGGAGTAGGGGAAAAGGTTTGGTCTTGAAAGGTGCGACAACCATTGCTCAAATGACCATAACGTCCACAAGTTGTACATAGCCGGCAAGGTAAAGTAAGGGAATGATGATAAAAACAGTGGTTGCATTGAGGGTGAGGTCCAAGATATGGTTTCTTATTTGGGTAAGCTGAATTGGGTGCCACTTGGGTGATTGGGACAGCTCGGATGGGTATAGCGTGAAAAACGGGTTGATTTCGTTGGGTAGCAGCGAAAAGTCGCCCGACTCTTTTTCTCTTAGGGTTGGGTTGAGAAGGGGATTCGGGTTGAGAAGGGGATTCGGAGGTTTCAGTTGATTCTTTATCCTTCTTCTTCTCTTCCTCGAAGTCTTTGTTTCGGATTCGGTTCTCGGTGAGCTCTATTGCTAGCTCCATTGCTGCTTCCAAAGTTGCAGGCTTGGTACTTATCACGGGGTCTTGAATCTTTGACGGAAGACCACGAATGTAGTGCTCGATCAAACGGTAGAGGGGAGTAAACATGTTGGGAACCATTTGATGTAATTCGAGGAACCTTTTGTTGTAGGTGGTGTGGTCTCCTTCCACTTGCTTCAATGAGTAAAATTCATCTTCTAGCTTCTTGATTTCGCTCCTTGGACAAAATCGTCTGGTCATGATTTCCTTCAATTCGTTCCAAGTTAGGGACATAGCATCTTCAACACCTCGTTTTGCCTTCTCTGTGTTCCACCAAGTAAGTGCTATCCCATATAATCGACCGGTAGCATAACGCACTTTGCGATCATCAGGGCAATCGCAATTTAGAAAAGTATTCTCCATTTCTTCAAACCAATGGAGGAGTGCGGTGACACCTTCAGTCCCTTTATATTTCGGAGGGTCGCATGATTTGAAATGCTTGTAGGTGCATTTAGTGGTGTTTGGGGAAGAGTTGAAAATGTTTTGGTTTGCTTGGTTGACAGGATTATTGGTAAGTGCTTGTTGAACTTGGATTACAATATTGGGTATTACAGCAGCCATTTGTTGAGCGATTAAGGTAGCCATGCGTTCGCGGGCTTTTCTTGCTCTCGTCTTCCTACGGGCGAGGTTAGAAGACATCTACATTGAATACATGACAAGGGTATGAGTTGGATGCTTTTGAGATCGTGGGTCGCATTCAAGAATGAATATTCATAAAATAATTATACAAAAATACTACATCCATAGGATGTCTTTGGCTTTGCTCGCTGTTAGGCCCGTCGTGCCGCCATACTTTACCTTATGTAATCATGTGGGCCCCCATGAATTACCGGTTTTTCATATGGTTCGCACGGTTTCTGCCTGGTTGCGTACACAAAACCCGGTGAAAATCGAGAAATATGTATACAACGTGTGATGTTCGGAATGTGTCCAGGTGTAGACACGGTGACACCTCAAAGTAGGGTTAGTTCGAACGACGTTTGGTGTGGCATGCTTTGGCCTAATAGGTCCTTCGTACTCTCATCGTTGGTCCCCAGGTAGGCAAACTGGTCCGTTATATTGGATTTATACGAATGCCAGCCTAGACAGGACGTTCCGACTACCGGTACTTGTACCCTTCCAGTTACTACATGCCCGTCGCAGAACTTACTTTGATGAGAATTGAAAATTGCATAAAATCTTTGGATAATGAGAATATGAAATTAAATTGAACACATGAACATCGATATATGTATAATGAATATGTATATATGTATAATGAACATGTATACGAGCATGTATGTTTGACTGAAATGTAAACAAATATGAAACAAATAAATATCATAAGTTTGTATGTAACCACCTAATCAATTTAAAATTTAGGCAGACTATAGTATAGGCTCTAAGGGTCTAATAACCTATCCTATATCCCTATAGTCATGGCTCTGATACCAATCTGTCACACCCCGACCCGCAGCGGATAAGGTGATCGGGGCATGATTGGGTTATCATCAAAGCTCATGACATTTATTAAATGTTTCATATTCATTAATACAAATTAAATGAAAGTTTACAATGATTGCTACAACATGATCTAACTAACAATCTAACTCCTTTGTTCTCTTCTAAGGCATATCCTATGCTATCCTTGCTTCAACCTGTTCACCTGTATCATGTGTAAAAAGGTTTTTGGATCAACATAATGTTGGCGAGTGAATCCTATGGAAAACATTTGAACAATTTATTTAAATTGATTATGAAATATGTGCACAACCAAACATGAATAAAATTAGATGTAACTTGATCAACAATCATAAGATGTTAAATGAAACACTCATGAATAATAATGGAAACAATTAAAGGCACGCGATGCTCAACTCGTCTCTCACGAGGAACTGAGGGGCCTGATGAATGAATTGCATAAACATGATAATATGAATAACACAACTACAAACAATATGAAATCAATGAAAAACAACATAAACAATAATGAATTTGAATTGAAGCACGCGATGTTCTACTCGTTTCCCACGAGGAACTGATGGCTTAATGTATGAGTTTCATGTAATTTGACTAACGGAAATATAAATAAATCACAACAATCAATCAATCTAAGTTTATGTCATGATGTGGTACGGCACAAGTTTAAATAAATAAATTAATAAATTCATAACACATGACACACCCCAAAACGTGTAATTTAAAAGGGGGAATTGTAAGATTCACTCACAGTGGGTGCGTTCGGTTGATGATGATGAATGCACGCGAAATGGTTTTAACCACGAGTGAGATTTAACCTAGATAAATCGCATTATGGTTTGGTGAGTAAACGGATTTTATTAAACTATTTTAGTAGGATTGTTGGGTGTATTTTTGTGAGTTTGAAACTATTTTCTAATCTTAAAAATGTTATTTTTAAGTATTTATAATTGATTTTTAATTAAAATAATTAAATAAAATAAATAAAAAAAAATTATTATTTTTCTGACCGTTGACCGGCCGGTTGACCGTTGACCTGACCGTTGACCGGTTCGTTGACAGTTTATTGTGCGCTGAGTGAGGCTCGAACCCGAGACCTCTCGTACGCGTGCACGCAGCTCTACCAACTGAGCTACGTGTCTAACCCGTTATATATCCGATTTTAATTATATATATACACTAATTAGATTAAACCGAAAATCATTTTTATCTTAAAAACAATTTAATCGAAACGGTCATGCACACCCACAGGTCTCGAACCCGGGACCTGTGGTTCAATCCAACACACAGTCCACCGCTGGACTGTGTGTTCAACATGTTATAGTATTCGGTTTTTATTATACTTAAATACAAAATAGATATTTCCTTTTCTGCCTTATTTAAAAGAAAAGATAATTGTCCGAGTCGGTGCTGAGGACCGGACTCGAACTCGTGACCTGTGATATAAACAAACACACAGTCCACCGCTGGACTGTGTGTCTAACTTGGTTATTGTTTCGGTTATTAATATACTTAACATATATCTTAGGCGATCCGGTTCAGTAAACAAAAAAAATGGATTTTATTAAGGCAGCGTGTGTGAGACGGGATTCGAACTCGAGACGTTTTGCGTTTTATATGTGCACACAGTCCACCGCTGGACTGTGTGTCTAACCCGATTAATTTCTTGATTTATATTATACTTATATGATAACGAAAGAGCGTCGTCTTCTTCGCTGAAAAATAACCAGAATCGGCGTTCGACTAGTTCAAGATTTTAAATCAGTTTCTTAGCGTTTTAGGTTAATTTCTGGTAATATGGAAGTAAAAAGAAAGGAAGATAAGCGTGAGGTATACCGACTCGTTTTCCTCTGTTTTCCGGCAGAACTCCGGCGACAGAAAAACAACTCCGGCGTCTGGTGCCTTGCAGCAGAAAGTCTCCGGAAAGCTTGGAAATAGTAAGGGTGACTTCGGTATAAACTTAGGAGGTTCAGTGAGGTTCAAAAATTAAAACTCGGTTTTCCGGCGAAAAACAGGAAGGTTCCGGCGAGTGGAAATACGCCGAGAAAAGGTGTGATTTTTGTGCGAAAGTGTTTGTAGACGGTTGTGGTTGAATTTATAGGGAAAGATGAAATGTATTTGGTCTGATTTCGGACTGGGTTCGTCAATTCAAGTTTTCCGGCGGTTTTGAATTTGGTCGCGGACTTCAAACATCGGTTATAACCGATATGTGATTAAAGGTTTACGTTATAACGTAAATCGGTGTTAAAGCTCGCGAATATTCCGGGATTCCGACGACTGAAACGATTGGGCGCCGGTTTTGAATTCGTAAAGTCACTATATCAATTAAATGATTCTATTATTCATCAAACATGACTAGCGGCGCAGTGGTTTGTGTGTGAGGTGTTAAGTCACTTAGTGACTCGGTACAGACCCGGGTTCGAAACCCGGCATATGTATTTAATTTTTATTTTGCGATTTTTGACAGTTTTTCAAAAACTAAATATATATTCGCGTATAATAATTGATTACGGATCGTTTAAAAATGTTTTGGACATTTAATTCGAAACGAAAATTTTGACTGACTGTTCGGTTGATAAACGGAGCGGGTTTGGTAAATCCGTTTTTGACGGATGTTACAACAAAGTCGGACCTAACAATTATTTCAAATTAACAATGCAAAAACCATAGGTTTCAATGTAACAGTTCTATTACCAAACCCTAATCTCAAAAATCAACAGTGTTACGAACCAAAACAACAATTTAGCATTACTAACATGTCAACAGCATCACTAACATCAAGCAACCATTACACATCCATTCAAGCTAACAACAATTACATATTCATCAGGCATGATCAACTAACTACAAATTGTTTGGATATCTAGGGTTTGCATGAAATCAAGAGAATAAAGCATCAACATATAACATGAACATTTACCTTAGATTCAATCAAGTGTTTGCTCTTGATGGAATGAAAGATTAGAGAATAGGTGATTGTGTATGTGTGATTTATGTAGCCAAAATGATTAGAGAATGCAATTGTCATATGATTGAGATTATGGGGAATGCTTAGGGTTATAGTAGTTTATTCGAGTATCAATATTAACTCTAAACACCCTAACTATATCATTAATACACAAGACACATAACATCATGCAGGTCATAGTTAAAACACATAATTCACGTAATTGGCATACAACATGTAAGTTTCATATAAACCGTCCGTTTATAATTATTGTTCGAGTTAGTCACCAACGTTCGAGAATTAACTTGTGTGTGTGTTCTGGTAATTCCCCGAATTACCAACGTAGACCTATTTAACTAACCATAGTTAATTGCAGTGCTATGAATGTATATCTAAATTAATTGTGGTTAGGTTAAGGTACTAACTGGTTGTCACACCATCCTCAAGTTGAAAGAAATTTCGTCCCAAAATTTGATAAGTAGTTACAGAAGAGTGAAAGGATAAGTTAAGATGACTGTGGATTTTCCTCTTGTACCACCTCATCCCTAAGTTGAAAGGAAATTTTGTCCCGAAATTCGCTAGTCGTATCAGTGTTAGGTTCAACAGTTTTGAATAAGTGAGGGTACTTGAGCATCATCTGATCCTCGCGTTCCCACGTGAACTCCGGTCCATGCTTCGAGTTCCAGCGAACCCTCATGATAGGTATTCGACTGTATTTACGGACCTTGACTTCCCAGTCCATAATTTCTACAAGTTCCTCGATAAATTGTAACTTGTCATCGATTTTTAGTTCTTCGAAAGGAACCACAAGTGTTTCATCAGACAAACACTTCTTTAAGTTAGAGATGTGAAAGACGTTGTGTACATTACCAAGTTCATCAGGCAACTCAAGTCGATAAGCCACCTTACCGATTCTTTCCAAAATCTTGAATGGCCCAACATAACATGGATTGAGCTTGCCTCGTTTCCCAAAACGAACTACACCCTTCCACGGTGAGACTTTCAATAAAACACGATCGCCCACAGTGAATTCTAAGGGTTTCCTAATCTTGTCGGTGTAGCTTTTCTGGTGATCACGAGCTGCTGCCATACGATTTCTGATTTGAACAATCTTCTCATAAATTTCTAGTACGAGTTCTGGACCCTTGATTTGGTTGTCACCAACTTCAGCCCAACAAAGAGGAGATCGGCATTTCCGTCCGTACAATGCTTTGAACGGAGCTGCCTGATCTAGATTGGTAACTATTGTTGTAGGAAAACTCTACCAAAGGCAGATGCCTTTCCCAACCATTACCAAAATCGATAATCCATGCTCGCAGCATGTCTTCAAGCGTCTGGATGGTTCGTTCACTTTAACCATCCGTTTGAGGATGATAACCTGTGCTCATGTCTAGACGTGAGCCGAATGATTTGTGCATAGCTTGCCACAAATCAGACGTGAAACGTGGGTCACGGTCAGAGATGATGAAGGTCGGCACCCTGTGCCTAGAAACTATATCTTTAAGTAGATGATAGCCAGTCATGAAAACTTGTCGATTTCCTTTATTGCAAGGAAGTGTGCGGATTTGGTTAGACTGTCAACGATCACCTAAATGGTATCATTTTCGTTTTGGGTTTTAGGCAAACCGGTGATGAAATCCATGGAAATCTGTTCCCATTTCCACCTAGGCAGTTCTCGTTGCTGAAGCAAACCAGACGGTTTTTGGTATTCCACATTAACTTTTGCATAAGTCAAGCATTAGCTCACATATGTCGCTATGTTAGCTTTCATGTTCGGCCACCAGTACAAGATTGTTAGATCCTGATACATCTTTTCAGAACCCGGATGAATGGAGTATTGAGACTTGTGTGCTTCGTCTAACACAAGCTCTCGCAGATTTCCATAGAATGGAACCCATATGCTCCATGAAATAGCAAATACGTCAGACTTGGTTACGGGTTGCCCCTCCATGCCACGCATGGATTCAGCTTGAAGGTTCTCATTCTTTAATGCTTCGGTTTAGGCAAAACGGATCTGGTCGGGAAGGTTAGAATGAATAGTAAGCTGTAAAGCTTGAACACGTTTAGTTTGGTTTCCTTCTGACTAAGGGCGTCAGCTACCACATTAGCTTTGCCTGGATGATACTTAATTGCACAATCGTAATCGTTCAAGAGTTCAACCCAACGACGCTATCGCATGCTCAACACTTTCTGGTCGAAAATGTGTTGAAGGCTCTTATTATCGGTATAAGTAGTGCATTTAGTACCGTACAAGTAATGCCTCCAGAGTTTGAGTGCAAAGACTACGGCTCCCAATTCCAAATCGTGAGTCGTGTAGTTCCTTCTCGTGAGTTTTCAACTGTCGGGAAGCATAGGCTATCATCTTCTCGTGTTGCATCAAAACACAACCGAGACCTTTAATAGAGGTGTCACAGTACACGACGAAGTTGTTTGTACCCTCGGGTAAGGACAATATCGGAGCGCTGCAGAGTTCCGTTTCAAAAGCTGAAAGGCACTCTCTTGGGTCGCTCCCCACGAGTAGGTAGCACCTTTCTGAGTTAAAGCGGTAAGAGGTTGAGCGATTTTCAAAAATCCCTTGATAAATCTAAGATAATATCCTGCGAAACCAAGAAATTTCCGCACCTCCGTAGGGGTCTTAGTGCCGCCCAATTCTTGATAGATTTGATTTTTGCTGGGTCAACATGTATTCCTGATGCGTTGACCACGTGACCAAGGAAGTGTCTTCTTGAAGATTTCACAAGAAAATTTTGTGTAGAGCTGCTCCTTCCTTAGAAGTCCCAATATAAGACGCAATTGTTGCTCATGTTCCTCCTTGCTCTTAGAATAGATCAAGATGCCATCGATAAACACAATGACGAAGTTGTCAAGATACGGCTTGCACACTCAGTTCATGAGATCCATGAAGACCGCTGGTGCGTTGGTTAACCCGAATGGCATAACCAAAAACTCATAGTGGTCGTACCGTGTTCAGAAGGCTGTCTTGGGAACATCTTCCTCTCGGACTCTGATCTGATGATAGCCTGATCTTAGATCGATTTTCGTGTAGAAACTTGACCCTTGCAGCTGGTCAAACATGTCGTTAATATGAGAAAGAGAATAATGATTCTTGACTGTCACCTTGTTGAGTTCTAAATAGTCAATACACATGCAGAAAGACTCGTCTTTCTTCTTTACGAATAGGACTGGGGCTCCCCATGGCGAAGAACTAGGCCAGGTAAAATCTCTATCCAACAGTTCTTGAAGTTGATTGGACAGTTCTTGCAATTCTCCCGGTGCAAGACGGTAAGGAGTACGAGCGATCGGAGCTGCTCCAGGGGTAAGATCGATTTGGAATTCCACCTGTGGATGTGGAGGTAGTCTTAGAAGTTCCTCGGGAAAAACATCAGAAAAAGTCACGAATGACTGGAATGTGTTTGATCTTCTTCTCCTCGAGTTAATTGCCGGTAACTAGGGCTAGAATAGCCGGATGGCCCATTCGTATGCACTTCTGGGCCTTCATAGCTGAAATGATGCCAACCATAACACCTCCGGTGACCTTGAACAGATAGAAAATCTCCACCAAGGAGAGGGATACGAATGATTTTATCTTTATAGAGAATTCCAGCTCGGTGTTTGGTCAACTAGTCCATACCGATGACTACATCAAAGCTATCAAGGGTAAAAGGAAGGAGGTCAATGTCAAACACTTGACCTAAAAGGTCGAGTTGCACCCTACATGAACATGGGATGCTTCAATCGATTGACCATCAGCCAATTCTACAGTATGCTTGGTTTCGAGAGGTGTTGAGGTCGTTCCTAACAGTCTACTGAATTTCAAGGACATGTAACTCTAATCGGCACCAGAATCGAATAAAATAGAAGCAAAAAAATTGTTTACAAAAAACGTACCGGTCACTATGTTGTTATCATTCCTAGCGTCACCGCGCCAATTGTGGATGCTCTCCACGAGCACCATTTCCACCATTGTGATTATTGTTGTTATTGTGATTCCCGGTGTTGTTTTTATTCCCAATGTTTTTGGCGTTCTGCTTTAGCTGCGGGCAATCCTTTTTGAAGTTACCCTCACTTCCACACTGAAAGCAACCCTTTTGATTACCTTGTTGCTGTTGTGGTTGTTGCCTCTGTTGCTATTGTTGTTGCTGCGGCTGTTGTTGTTGCTGCTGCTGCTTTGGAAACGGAGCTCTATAACCTTTCGCCATGGCCCACCTTCTCACATCTCTGACATGTTATAGTGCACTTCACGTAATGATGGTAGTTACACTTGTTATACTTCGATTGTCTGCCAATGTAGAGCCCTAGTTCTGATTAGTAGCAAAAGACTAGTTGAATTGCGGTAAGGAAAAGAATGTACGAAGCACGAATGTGAGTTCAAATACATGAATAAAGAACAAGAATCATCTTGTTGTAGGTGTCGCACCAGCTTGCTGAGCGGCTAAAGCCTCTGCCACTCGCGTATTGATAAGATCCGTCAACTCTGCTTGAGTCATGACAATGTTGCCACGTCCACCGTGCATATTAATTCCATATTTAGTACAAGTAGATAAGAAAAGTGGAAAGAGTAAAGATAAAGATCAAGTAGGAGTCCATCATCGTTATGGCTCCTATGGGTAGTTGTGTCCCCGATTATGCCTGATAACGGGTTAGAATCCTTTCCGCATGATAGGTCTCACAAGGACTTACATGCATCCCAAATTAATATTACGTGTGCACCTGTAATGATAATTCGATTTGCATGTTTACCCAGTTCCTTCTAACTTATGTCAAAAGATCCTTAGATTTGAGTGTCAAAAGTGGGTGTTAACAAACCAATAAAGATCATAAGAGGTCTAGAGATAATTTCATACTAATGATCTATCATAGCATAAATAGATAACACATGTAATCGTGCTATAATGTTGTGTGTAACAATATGCAATGCATATGTATATGCTAAATGTATAGCGTATACGATAATACTAACGAACCTTGCAATCTTGAGCGTAGTGTCATGGTCGCTTTTGGAACTGATTCGGTTATACTCTGGTTTTACAAAAGCTTTTTTTAAAACCTGTCACACCCCCCAAATTACCACTTGCGGGGTTTTACCGTGGGGCGTGTGACGTACCAGGATCCAGCGACTAATCACGTTAAACTAATAGTAAAATATTAACACAAATGTCAAGTCCAACATAAATAGTGTATTTCAAATTAAACATTTTCAAAACAAAGTATGTGTTCATCTGAAGCATAAGCAACTGATCAATCAATCAAAAACATATTGTTTCGAAAACATAAGCATAATAGTAAATGTTTCATCAAGCAACACGAGCCATGACATCTCTAGCTCCTCAGACTGCAAGTTCCAAACCAATGATGTATCTAACGACCTGCAAGCATGCAGAAAAGTGTATCAGTATAAAGCTGGCGAGTTCAAAGTTTTGTTCAACGCAAATTGTGTAAGTGTTTAGCTTAAAAACATGTCAAGAACAATAAACTCGGTACCGATATGACTGTCATGTTTGTTGTGCCCTCATCAATGTTTATCAGCATTGATAAAAAATGTTTAAGGTCCTTAGTTCACGCCCGGCTCCCAGCATGGTGTGAGGTTTGTCAAGCCTAATAGCGTTATCAACTAATACCCCGTTTCCTTCCAGGCAACTAGCTCGGTAGTAAGTAGGGACTTTCATGATAGAGTTTATTAACTAACATCGAATTTAGACTACAACATTTAAAAGTATTCCTCCCAGGAATATTAGTTTGTCCCCCGGGGACACATGCTTGTGAAAGAGTAATGAACTCACCTTAGTTTGCTCGGTAAGTGTTAACGTGCTTCTACGCGTAAAGTAAATGTTAGGTCCGTTACACGCGGCTTAATGCACAATAAATGTAAGTATGTATACGAGTAGGGTTTGCATGCCCTAATTATCCAAACAACCCAATGCTTATGTGATCAAGTTAACATGTTTATCATACAGTAACACACATTGAATTTCTCTCGTTGGTGACATTAATGTGCTTTTGAGAAACACGGACATCACATATACATATACATAGCTCGAAATAATTAAGCATATATATATATATATATATATATATATATATATATATATATTCCAACTTGGACCATTAAACTCGGACCCTTCTATACTGTACATGTAAACTCGAACACATGTATCCAATACATTATGTCTTTGTATAAATAAATTTGGATAGCTTGGTGCTTGGTTTGTCCGTATTTGTTTTAGTAATCTTGTCAGGACTTATGTGGTAGAACTTATGATAGTAAAGTTTATTTGGTAGAGTTTGTAATGGTAGTACTTATTAGGTAGAGTTTGTAAAGGTAGTACTTATTAGGTAGAGTTTGTAAAGGTAGTACTTATTAGGTAGAGTTTGTATGTCCGTATTTGTTGATGTACCAAATTCGGACTGGTATGTTAAACTCGGATCCTTACAAAACATGTATAAATTCGGACACAAGTTTTTATAACAATTTTGAACTTCACTGAATCACACAAATTCGGACTTGTTACATATATGTTAACCCCGGACTTTGTGACTTCACAAAGTCGGACTAACAATTAATTTCAAATTAACAATGCAAAAACCATAGTTTTCAATGTAACAGTTCTACGACCAAACCCTAATCTCAAAAAGTAACAGTGTTACGAACCAAAACAACAGTTTAGCATTTCTGACATGTCAACAGCATCACTAACATCAAGCAACCATTACACATCCATTCATGCTAACAACAATTACATATTCATCAGGCATGATCAACTAACTACAGATTGTTTGGATATATAGGGTTCGCATGAAATCAAGAGAACAAAGCATCAACATATAACATGAACACTTACCTTAGATTCAATCTAGTGTTTTGTTCTTGATGGAACGAAAGATCAGAGAATAGATGATTGTGTGTGTGTTATTTGTGTAGCCAAAATGATTAGAGAATGCAACTGCCATATGATTGAGATTATGGGGAATGTTTAGGGTACAGTAGTTTACTAAAGTTTCAATATTAACTCTAAACAACCCTAACTATATCATTATTACACAAGGCACATAACAACATGCAGTTCATAGTTAAACACATAGTTCACATAATTGACATGCAACATGTAAGTTTCATATAAACCGTCCGTTTATAATTATTGTTCGAGTTAGTCACCAACGTTCGAGAATTAACTTTTGTGTGTGTTCCGGTAATTCCCCGAGTTACCAACGTAGACTCATTTAACTAACCCTAGTTAATGCAGTGCTATGAATGTATATCTAAATTAACTGTAGTTAGGTTATGGTATTAACCTGAAATTGCGGGTTTTCACAATAAACATTCGAGTTTTGGTGCGTTACATTCCATCGATTAATCATTCATACGTGATTCTTGCTATCAATTACCTTGGGGATTTTAACCCTTGAATTGAGACAAACAAAAAACATGCATAAGACATACGAGTTACGAAGTAATTAACGAAGAACGAATGGTGACCAGAGAGCCCTAGATTCCGGCGATTGTTAGTTGATTCTGGTGAAGGCAAAGAGAAAATTGAGGGTGATTGTTGAGTGGTAAGGGTCCACAATGTTGTTTAGGGATTTTGTTATATGCTAGTTGTGACCGACAAACATTAATTGGAATGTTTTAGATTTTAGAGTAAGTATTCTCTTTTTAATTGGATTGATTCGATGAAATATGGGTTGAATGATAAACGAACAATTTATGGAATGACTGAAAAAATGATAATCGAGATCAAACGGGTCAAACGTGTGAAGATCTCGATGATGTGGGAGTTGCCGAAAAATTCAAAAATTGTCGAATTTGGACGATCGGAGGAAATGGTGAAGGCCTGGGCAGGTATTTGATTTTAAACAATTACCAAAATTTGACAATTCAGTCCCTGAGTTTTTGTATGAATTTGTTTTAAAAGAAATAAAATTTTTCATTCTCACAAAACAACATTTAAGAATTGTCATAATGGCCCCTATGATCAAATATAACTAATTACAAAAATAGATCCTCTAGTTATTAAAGGACATTTTCGTCATTTTATTAACACTTACCAAAAAAATTAACATGGTTTAGCCTTAGTACTCAACTTGTGACAAATTAAAACGTTAATACTTGATTTTGCAACAAAAAACTATTAGTACCCGACATTGAAATTTGGCAGAAACCATAAGGACCAACAATGTATTTTTTATCCCTATGTTATAGGCTAATTATCATGTTTACGTAAATATATACCCCTGGAATCATTTACGGCACATTGTTGATACAGTTTTGTGTCTGTCGCTTGTTCTTAATTACAGTTGTAATTGTACGGTCTTTGCTCAAGTGTATGTATAGGTTTGGTCGTGTCGAATAGATCGAGATATCTTTCTATCTTGATCTAGTATGACACCTTAGCTTGTCTGTGTTAATCAGTTGCATGTGTGCATACTGATAAGTCTTGTAAACGTCAAGTCTACACACGATTTCCATGAATGAGAATTATGTGCGAGTCATAGATTTCCTACGAAACACAGGGTTTCGTACGAAACACTGGGTTTCGTACGAAACACTGACTCGTACCAAATTCTGGAGATGTGTTTCTTCTGAAATATTGTGTTTAGTACGTCTAGATTCGTGGTTCGTACAAAACATCTAGGCATACACTATATAAGCAGACATGCACCTCTCAGTGAGGGTCAGCTAGTTGGTCAGACCAGAGAGCTTGTTACCCTTTGAGTTGGTTATCTCTGAAGGCGAAGACACAAGAACACAGGAAGTTTGTTTGAGTCATACGAGCATTGTGTGTATATGTTTGTACTTGTTCTCAATCATTAATCAAGATAGTGAATCTTTGGTTACCCCGTGTTCTTTACTTTGCTTTGGTTGCATGCACACTTGGATTCCGCACTTGTGTGTGTGTGTCATATGAAACTGGTTTAACACCATCCGCAGGTGGACCTACAAGTGGTATCAGAGCTTTGGCTCTTTCCTTGTTCAAAACCAGGCTTAGTTGTGTCTGAGCTAGTTTGAAGATTTCTGAAGTGCTCTTGAGCCTCAGCAGAAAACATAAGTTTTGGATAGTTAACTAACTTAAAACTTGGTTAAAAGCTGCTGCATATAGAAAATTTTATGGTAAAATTTTTCTGAAGAACACCCTTGAAGAAGAAATCTGCAAAAATTTGAATCTGATTAGTTTTGGTAGGGTTGAGATTTTCTGACTTGGATCTGGACTTGGACTATGGACTGTTAAAATTATGTGTTTTAACTATAAGTGGGTAAGACAACAGGTATTTTCGAAAAAGCAGGTCTAAACAAGAAAGGAAATTTTCTCACCAAACCATTTCTGAAAAGATTCCTCTGAAAAACGCTGAACAAAACATTTGGTACAACTGAGTTATTTCGTGCGAATCATCTTGACCCGCACGAAACAACTATTTTGCATGAAACATCTCTGTTTCGCACGAAATAGATGTCTCACACGAAACAGTATTATTTGTTTTTCGTGTTTTTTCAAAGCTTTATGATTTTAAGAATTTGTCATATTTTCTTGTTTTAATGAAAATTTAAAGGTTTTAAAGTTTCAAAATTATAATTACCATTTAAAAATTCACAGATCTGAAAAATTATTGTGGGATTGGAGTTGTTCAAGCTCAAATCAGGAGTCTTCGCAAAGCTCCACAATATCATGGGTATAATCTTTGATGCCTCAACATACAGCAATGATCTCAACAAATCAATGGGCGTGTGTTGCGAATCAGAATCAAAGCATCCAAACTCTATTAATGAGCGAAAGTGAAACAGGGAGTAATAACCGACCGCCGAAGTTAAATCACATGAACGATTATCCTGCATGGAAAAGTCATTTTCATACATATGTTCTCGGTCAAAACACGGAATTGTGGACGTGTTTCACTACCCCCTACAATAAAGCACTTGAAGAAGCTGGATCAAATCCAACCACATTAGCTAATCTAGTCGAAAGTGACAAGAAAGCTTACGATCTAGAGAAAAAGGCATTTTCTATCCTAACACAAGCTCTGCATAAAGACATTTATCATCAGTTTTGTATTGTACTACAACAAAAAATTTGTGGGACACTTTGGAAGCAAGAGATGAAGGTAACGCTGCTACCAGGAAGATTCGGCATGATCTGCTCAAGAAAGAGTTTGAAGGTTTTATGTTCATGGAGAACGAAACCTTGAATGATATGACCACTCGGTTTTATCATCTTCTCAGCAAGATGTACTCGTATAAAGTGTTAGCAACACCACAAGAGATTGTGATGCGATTTGCTGATGCTTCACCACCAAAATGGGGTCAATTTATTGATCTATTAAAACATACAGGTGTTTTGGACTCAATAACTATTTATGAATTTGTGCCGAAACTGGAGAACAAGAATGAAGAAGAACTCCGGAAGGCACAACGAGTCTTTGCTCCATAAAACCCTGAAATGTATTTTGGAGGTATAAATACAGGTACAAGCTCAAGTCAGCAACCAAACCTGCAAACCGCGTTTGTGTCAAACGTGAACCCTTTCCTACCCCAACCAGTTCAATCAAGTCAGTCTACAGGTTCGAGTAATCAGACCTATGGACAAGCTTTTGATCCGAAAGCCTTCCTTCCACAGCCAAGGGATTTAGTGCATAAAGCTCCACAGCAAGCTACTCAACAAGCTTTCTATGGAAGCAACAGTCAATCTGCAAATTCCAACACTGTCAAACTTGACACGTCAAATCTCTCCAAAATCAACGTAGAAGTTGCACAGGAACATGCAGAACTTCTAAATACCATGGTCAGTGCTTATTGTGGTTTAGTTGCAGGTCAAATAGGGAAAATCAATTTGACGAACAAAGACTATGAACAAATTGACCGAGATGAAATGGAGCTGATGGACATCAAGTGGGCTTTTGCAAGCGCTACGAGAAGAGCGAAGGATTATATGAGAAGAACGGGGAAAACCAGTTTGGAAAGCAAGAAGCATACAAAATACGGCTTTGACAAAACCACCGTTACTTGCTTCAACTGCGGAGAAAGAGGTCACTTCAAGCGGGAATGCATAAGACCTAGCAAGGAAGGAAATCACAACCCCTTTCATAATCAGTCTCAACCATCCAACACGGCACAGTGCAACAATGAAAGAAGAATTGTAGCTGTTGGCAACTCTAACAACACCAATCAATCAGGACCGTCAAACACGAACAGAGCTTTGGTAGTTCAGTCTGATGAAGGATGCGATTGGTCGGTACAGTTGGGAACTGAGAACAATGAAAGAACTACATGCTATGCGAAGATCGTGGATTAAATCAAGCATGATGACAGCATCAACACTCCAAATAATGATGATACATCTGGGGATGCTGGTAGTTCTGATGAAGAATGTTCAAGTTCAGATGGTTATGAATCTGATTCTGATGTGAAGAAAGAAAGTGATGCTGAGGTTGAAAAATTGCTGAGTGAAGTTGAGTTGTTAAAGAGTGAAAAGGTAGGTATGACGAAGAATGTAGAAGATGCGGTAAAAGAGACAGAGACACTCTCTACAGATGGTTCAACTTTTCCTCATCACACTGCCTTTATGGCAAATGTTGAAGGTTCTTCAAAACAGGTAAATTCTGACCCTCATACTGTTTTCAATGACTGTGTTGAATTGAAAATAAAGTATGAAACCGTCAACAGTCATAATCAGAATTTAGTTATTGAACTATCAAAATGCAAAGAAGCTAATTTGGCGCGAACTAGAAATGAAAAAGAATTCAAATCTGTTGTCACACCCCACCCGCAGTGGAATAAAAGTCGGGGCATGATTAGGTTATCACCAAAGCTCATGATATTTACTAACAAGTTTCATATTTATTAAATTCAAATTAAATTCAAATATCCAACACAAAATTTCATACAAACACAAATAATAAACCAAATGATTGTTCCAACGAAATAACTTGATTATTCTTCTAAGGCCATCCTAGGTGTTTCTTCCCTCAACTTGATCACCTGGTATCATGCGTAAAACAGAAGAAATTTGGGTCAACAAAAGTTGGCGAGTGAACCTTGATAAAACATTTAAGTAAATGAATTTATTGTTGTTTAAATAAAATTGTGCATAAATCACATGAACAAATGTATATATGTAACAAATCACAAACCACATTGAATGAACATATGACATAATGGATGATGTATGTGCATTCAAGGCTCAATCAAACGGAGCCGATCTAATGAGGCACCTGATGCTCAACCCGTATCCCACGAGGAACTGATGGGCCTAATGAAATGATAAAATGTATCCACATAATAACCACATAACAAACAATACACATTTGATCACGAAATGATATTAGCAAAGTGTTAAATAAAATAAAGAAATGGTATGACACATGATACACCCCAAAACGTGATTAAAACAGGGAATTTGTAGAGATTCACTCACACTGGGTGCGTATTCTTGGTTGAAGATGAGAGCGCACGAGTTGGGAATTTAACCGGTCAAAGAGTACTAACCTAAAATAATAACGCGCTAAATTGATAAAAAAAGTAATTAAATGTTTAGGATAAAAACTTTTGTTTTAGAAATTTTAGGTTATTTTTGGTGGGTTTTTATTGATATTTTTAAACCCCTGAATTATATAATATATATATATATATATATATACATGTATATACTTTTAGTTGATTTATTCTTCATTTTAAATAAATCATAAAGTAAAATATATATAGAGTAATAATAAATAATAAAAAAAATGTTGTCAGTCTGACAAGGGCGCTTGTTAGACCGGTTCGACCAAATTGCAGGCGCGCGTGTGGTGAGACTCGAACCCGTGACCTCCCGTACGTGTGCACGCAGCTCTTCCAACTGAGCTTCGTGTCTAACCTGAAAGAAACCTGATTTTAATTATATTAATACACTTATTAAGTTCATTCTTTTTTTAGTCAGATTTAAAAAGAGAAGAAAATGGTCCGATCAGTGTGGGTCAAAGGACTCGAACCGGTGACCTTTGAGATGTTATGCACCCAGCCCAACCAACTGGGCTGGGTGTCTATCCCAACAAATCTCGTGATTTAAATCTCGTGATTTGAATAATCTTATACACTAACTGTGTTGTGCTGCAGTGATCAAAATTAAAACGGTTTGAAAGTGAACGGGCCGGTGGTGTGCACGAATTCGAACGTGTGACCAGCAGGTATGTTTGCACATAGTCCACCACTGGACTGTGTGTCTAACTTGGTTGAATCTAATGATTTAAATATATAAAACACGAGTTTTGTTCCGTCTTCTTCATTTTGAATTTTCTTTTATATCCAGAATCATACCCGTTCCTGAATTCAATCTGATGTGCTCCCATAAAGCCATCTATTCAATAATCAATATCATAGAACACAAAAATAAAGAGATTGAGGGTTTACCGATTAAACCGAGTCGACGGTGACTTGAAAAAGACTTCAAGGATAGCACACCTTGAGCGTGTAGTGTAGTGGTGTTTGTTGCGTATGGGTAACCGGAGGAACCCGAGTTCGATTCCCGGTTGCACCTTTTCTTTAATTAGTTTTATTAAACCTTTTTAATTATCTATTAATATTTAATATTTAATTGATCTTATTTTTAAACCTTGATTATCATTATTATTATTATTATTATTATTACAAATGTATTATTGTAAAAACAAAATAATAAAATGCACTTTGATTGATACATTGGGGCGGGTTTTCGAAACCCGATTTGTACAAATGTTACAGTATCCCCTACTTTTAGAAATTTCGTCTCGAAATATAAGTAGTAGTTGCAACCGGAAAAAGATGCGGGTACTTTTTGCGCATTGAGTCTTCACGTTCCCATGTAAACTCAGGTCCTCGTCTTCACTCCCAACGCACCCTGACGATTGGTATATGACTTCGCCTCAAGCGCTTCTCACCGAAATCCATGACTTCTACTGGTCTTTCAACGAAGTGCATTGATTCATCAACTTGAATGTCTTCTAGAGGGATATGGAGGTTTTCGTCAGCGAGGCACTTTTTCAAGTTTGATACGTGGAACGTGGGGTGAATTCTGTTAAGTTCTTCTGGTAGGTCAAGCTTATATGCTATAGGACCTACTCTTTCGAGTCTTGAAAGGTCCTACGTAGCGTGGTGCTAGCTTGCCCTTCTGGCCAAAACGTACCACTCCCTTCCACGGTGATACTTTCAAAAGTACTCGATCACCAACGCCAAACTCCAAGGGCTTTTGTCGTTTGTCAGCATAACTCTTTTGACGACTTTGAGCCGCTAGAAGATTGTTTCGAATTTGAATGATTTTGTCGGTTGTTTCTTGAATCAATTCAGTACCGGTGATTTCTTCACCAATTTCGTGCCAACATACTGGAGATCGGCATTACGACCATATAAAGCTTCAAAAGGAGCCATGCCAATACTTGAATGGTAGCTATTGTTGTACGAAAACTCGACTAACGGTAGATGAGTGTCCTAATTCCCTTTGAAGTCTATGACACATGCTCGAAGCATGTCTTCGAGGGTTTGGATGGTGCGCTCGGATTGACCATCAGTCTGAGGGTGAAAGGCGGTACTAAGGTCTAAACGTGTACCCAAAGCAATTTGTACGGCTCGCCATGTGCGTGAAGTGAAACGACCATCACGATCTGAAATGATGCTTAAAGGTACACCATGACGGCTTACGATTTCGCTGATGTAGATACGAGCTAACTTCTCATTCTTGATGTCCTCGCGAATCGGAATGAAGTGAGCTGATTTCATGAGACGATCAATGATCACACATATAGTGTCATACCCACTTGAGAGCGAGGTAGCCCGGTAATGAAGTCCATGGTTATGTTTTCCCACTTCCATACAGGTATTTCGGGTTAGACCAGAAGTCCTGAAGGTCTTTGATGTTCAGCTTTTACTTTGGAGCATGTAAGGCACTTGGAAACAAAAACAGCGACATCCTTCTTCATGCCCTGCCACCAGTAGGTGTATCATAGGTCTTGATACATCTTATCGGCTCCTGGATGTACAGAGTAGGTGTATCATAGGTCTTGATACATCGTGTTTTGTGTGCCTCATTCATGAGGAAATCACGAAGGTTGTCACGATTAGGAATCCAAATACGGTTTAAATAGTACAGAATACCATCGGATTTGGTTTCGAATTTGAGTTCAACTCCACATGACAACTCACTGCGTACGTCATTTTCTGTTACGGATGTATGTTGGCCTGCCCGTATTCGATCTTTGATATCGGTTACAATTTGTGAACATAGGATATGAATGGAATTCACATAACCCTTTCGACTAAGTGCATCAGCCACCACGTTTGCCTTGCCAGGATAATATCGAATCTCACAATCATAAACATTGAGAAGTTCGACCCGTCGTCGTTGCCTTATGTTCAACTCCTTTTGATTGAAAATATGTTGGAGACTCTTGTGGTCAGTGTATATTTCACACTTGGTACCATAGAGATAGTGCCTCCATATCTTTAGAGCGAACACGACTACTCCAAGTTCTAGATCGTGGGTGGCGTAATTCTTCTCGTGTACTTTGAGTTGCCTAGAGGCATAGGCTATCACCTTCCCTCTTTGCATCAGAACACAGCCTAACCCTTGCCCCGACGCATCGCAATAAACCACAAAGTCTTCGCAACCCTCAGGGAGTGTAAGGATAGAGGCGTTACAAAGCTTTTGTTTTAAAGTTTGGAAGGCCTCCTCTTGCTTAGGTCCCCAAATGAAGGGTTTTCCCTTGTGAGTCAAGGCCGTGAGCGGAACGGCGATACGGGAGAAATTGGCAATGAAGCGTCGGTAATAACCAGCCAAGCCAAGAAATGACCTAACTTCAGTAGGGGTACGTGGCGCTTGCCATTCTTGTACTGTCTTGATTTTCGAAGGATCGACATGAATCCCTTTGTCTTGACGACATGTCCAAGGAATTGTACCTCTCTTAACCAGAATTCGCATTTTGAGAACTTAGCATAAAGCTTTTCAGTCCTTAAGAGTGTAAGAATGAGTCGAAGATGCCGCTCATGATCGGATTTTGATTTGGAGTAGATAAGGATATCGTCGATGAAGACTATGACAAAACGGTCAAGATAGGGTTTGCATACCCTATTCATTAAATCCATGAAGACAGCGGGGGCGTTAGTTAAACCGACTGGCATAACCATGAACTCATAATGACCATAACGAGTTCGAAAGGCAGTTTTTAGAATATCTTCTTCGCGCACCCTAAGCTGATGATAACCAGAACGAAGGTCGATTTTGGAAAAACAGGTGGCACCTTGAAGTTGGTCTAGCAGATCATCAATACGAAGCAAAGGGTAGCGATTCTTAACAGTCAACTTGTTGAGTTCTCTATAATCAATGCACATGCGAAACGTTCCATCTTTCTTCTTCACAAATAGAACAGATGCACCCCAAGGCGACGAGCTAGGGCGTATGAATCCTTTGTCAGTCAGCTCTTGCAGCTAACTAGCTAGATCTTGAATTTCCGATGGAGCTAACCTATAAAGAGACTTTGAGACTGGTGTAGCACCAGGCATAAGATCGATACGAAATTCGACTTCTCGCACAGGAGCGTCGGGAAATACCTGAGGAAATTCTTTCACGATCGGAATATCTTCGAGCTTCCTTTCTTTGCCTTCCTTCTTGACGATGTGAGCTAGAAATGCGACGTAATTCTTGCGAAGGTAACTTCGAGCTTGAAGGCAGGACATTTATTTGAGCCCTTTCGAAGGAGTTTCTCCAAAGATACGTAGGGTCTGACCATTGGCGAGAGGAATGCGAATGAACTTTTCATGGCACACCACTTCGGCGTGATGTTGGCTGAGCCAGTCCATACCGATGATAACATCGAAACTTCCCAAATTCATGGGAATGAGGTCAATCAAGAAGTCTTGATCATTTAAGGTAAAAGTGCAATCACGTATGATAGAATTTAATGAAATGGGTTTCCCGTCAGCAACTTCCACCGTCAAAGATTCAACGAGACTATCACTAGGTAGGTCAAGAAGGGATTCGAATTCTAAGGATACAAAACTCTTATCCGCGCCAGTATCGAATAATATAGATGCATAACTACCATTTATGAGAAACGTACCGTTGACCACATTGTTGTCTGCCCTCGCTTAGTTGGCGTTGATATTGAAAGCCCTTCCTCTAGCAGGTGGAGGAGCTTGGTTAGCTTGGTTCACTGGGTTTGCTTGGGCTTGGGCGTTGATGATGTTTACTAGGCGTGGGCAAGCATTCCTGAAGTGATTTGGGTCGCCACAATTAAAACAAGCTCTTACGGGTTGCATCATGGGGTAGTAAGGTTGGGTTGTGGGTTGTGCAGGTGGTAGAAGTAAGGGTTGTTGGGCTTGGTCCACCATTTGGTTTTGGGTTTGGGTTGGAGGCTGATTGCGGTTTGATCGCTGAAGGGTACGACAGGTTTGGGTAGTGTGACCTGCACGGCCACAACTTGTGCAATGTTGGCAAGGGTTCTCAGGAGGGTGATGGTATTGGCAACGGTTACACTTTGGGTGTGGGCTAGTGTATGGCCTTCTGAATGGCGCGGCTGGAGGGGTAACTTGGGTGATTGGAGCAGCAGTAATGGGAGGGTTGGTTTGGGTGACAGCAAAGTTCCTGCCATTTCGCTTCTTCTTACCAGCAAACTTTGAAGAGGAACCAGATGGGGTTAGAATTGGGGTTTCCACAGTCATTCTCTTCTTTTCATCTTTAAATTCGCCATTACGAATGCGATTTTCTGTAAGTTCCGTTGCTAATTCCATTGCGGCTTCGAGTGTTGCAGGAGAAGTGCTTAAAACTGAATCTTGGATTTTCGAGGGGAGACCTCGAATATAGTGCTCGATTAAGCGGTATAATGGGGTGAACAGATTGGGAACCATCTGGTTCAATTCAAGAAACCTCTTGTTGTAGGAGGTGTGATCTCCTTCCTTTGCTTTATAGAATAGAATTCATTTTCAAGCTTTTTGATCTCGCTCCTAGGGCAGAAGCGTCTTGTCATTATTTCTCTCAATTCTCCCCATGATAAGGCCATGGCATCTTCCACACCTTGCTTACCTTTCTCTGTGTTCCACCAGGTAAGGGCCACCCAAACAAACGTCCATTAGCGTAATGTACCTTGCGATCCTCAGGACAGTCGCAATTGAGAAAAGTGTTTTCCATCTCCTCAAACCAATGGAGGAGAGCGGTGACACCTTCAGTCCCTTCATATTTTGGGGGATCGCAGGACTTGAAGTGTTTGTAGGTGCATTTAGTGGTTTTGAGAGGAGGGTTGGCGACGTCTTGGTCTTCTTGTGTTGGGGGGTTGATGGGATTAGCGGTGAGAGCTTGTTGAACTTGTAACACGATGTTAGGAAGCATTGCGGCCATTTGTTGAGCAATTTGCGTGGCCAAGCGTTCGCTCGACTTTCCTGACCTTCTACCTCCTCGTAATTGCCTAGCAGACATCTACAGGAATATATGTTGGGAGATTGTGAGTTTGAGAATTTTCTAGGTGTCATGTGTCGTAAAAAGGTATGAAAACATCATTTACAAAATTATTGAAAGTAACTTAACTACATCCATTGGACGTCTTGGGCTTGCTCATGTTTTGGGCCTCCAAATGTCTCCTATACCATAGCCTGTATAGTCATGTGGACCCCCATGACTATTGGGCTTGGTAGGGTTCACATTGGTGTCGGCTGGTTAACACTCGCATCACCCGAATGAAAATCGTAAAACATGATTGGGAGATGTGAGGTCGGAGGGTGTCTAGGTGTAGACACAATGGCAACTCAAAGTGGGGTCAGTTCACACGACGTTTGGTATAGCATGCTTTGGCCTAATAGGTCCTTCGTACTCTCGTCGTTAGTCCCCAGGTAGGCAAACTGGTCCTTTATTTGGGATTTATACGAATGCCAAGCCTAGACAGGACGTTCCGACTACCGGTACTCGTACCCTTCCAGTTACTACATGCCCGTCATGAAAACTCACTTTGATGTGATTTGAAAATTATGAAAACATTGCAAAAATCTTTGAAAAGAAATCATGGAAATTGTGAAATCGTGTAGTGTGTGCTTTCATAGATATGATATATTATGAGGATATGAACTATGATGAGCATGCAGTTTAACATGTACTTGTGAAAGTGCTTGCATAATATGGTGTGTGAAACATGAAACATATAAACATCATGAATTTTGCATGTAACACATAAACAATCAAAAATCTAATCAACTATAGTATAGGCTCTAAGGGTCTAATAACCTATCCTATATCCCTATAGTCACAAGCTCTGATACCAATCTGTCACACCCGACCCGCAGCGGAATAAAAGTCGGGGCATGATTGGGTTATCACCAAAGCTCATGATATTTACTAACAAGTTTCATATTTATTAAATTCAAAATAAATTCAAATATCCAACACAAAATTTCATACAAACACAAATAATAAACCAAATGATTGTTCCAACGAAATAACTTGATTATTCTTCTAAGGCCATCCTAGGTGTTTCTTTCCTCAACTTGATCACCTGTATCATGCGTAAAACGGAAGAAATTTGGGTCAACAAAAGTTGGCGAGTGAACCTTGATAAAACATTTAAGTAAATGAATTTATTGTTGTTTAAATAAAATTGTGCATAAATCACATGAACAAATGTATATATGTAACAAATCACAAACCACATTGAATGAACATATGACATAATTGATGATGTATGTGAAATCAAGGCTCAATCAAATGGAGCCGATCTAATGAGGCACCTGATGCTCAACCCGTATCCCACGAGGAACTGATGGGCCTAATGAAATGATTGCACTGAAATGATAAAATGTATCCACATAATAACCACATAACAAACAATACACATTTGATCACGAAATGATATTAGCACAAGTGTTAAATAAAATAAAGAAATGGTACGACACATGATACACCCCAAAACGTGATTAAAACGGGGAATTTGTAGAGATTCACTCACACTGGGTGCGTATTCTTGGTTGAAGATGAGAGCGCACGAGTTGGGAATTTAACCGATCAAAGAGTACTAACCTAAAATAATAACGTGTTAAATCGATAAAAAAAGTAATTAAATGTTTAGGATAAAAACTTTTGTTTTAGAAATTTTAGGTTATTTTTGGTGGGTTTTTATTGATATTTTTAAACCCCTGAATTTATATATATATATATACATGTATATACTTTTAGTTGATTTATTCTTCATTTTAAATAAATCATAAAGTAAAATATATATAGAGTAATAATAAATAATAAAAAAATGTTGTCAGTCTGATAAGGGCGCTTGTCAGACCGGTTAGACCGAATTGCAGGCGCGCGTGTGGTGAGACTCGAACCCGTGACCTCCCGTACGTGTGCACGCAGCTCTTCCAACTGAGCTACGTGTCTAACCTGAAAGAAACCTGATTTTAATTATATTAATACACTTATTAAGTTCATTCTTTTTCTTAGTCAGATTTAAAAAGAGAAGAAAATGGTCCGATCAGTGTGGGTCAAAGGACTCGAACCGGTGACCTTTGCGATGTTATGCACCCAGCCCGACCAACTGGGCTGGGTGTCTAACCAAACAAATCTCGTGATTTAAATAATCTTGTACACTAACTGTGTTGTGCTGCAGTGATCAAAATTAAAATGGTTTGAAAGTGAACGGGCCGGTGGTGTGCACGGATTCAAACGTGTGATCAGCGGGTATTTGCACACAGTCCACCACTGCACTGTGTGTCTAACCTGGTTGAATCTAATGATTTAAATATATAAAACACGAGTTTTGTTTCGTCTTCTTCATTTTGAATTTTCTTTTATATCCAGAATCATACCCGTTCCTGAATTCAATCTGATGTGCTCCCATAAAGCCATCTATTCAATAATCAATATCATAGAACACAAAAATAAAGAGATTGAGGGTTTACCGATTAAACCGAGTCGACGGTGACTTGGTTCCGACAACCGGATGTGTTCCGACGAGATGATTCGAGCGACCACTGACGAAACAGAGATGACAGCTATCCCGATCGAAATTTGCCAAAAATAGCCATGAGGCCAGTTGTTGGAGATTTAAAAAAGGAATGGAAAGGCGCGTGCGATGATTCCGGCTAGTTGCAGGTTCTACTCAAAGTGAATATAAAAAGAAAAAGACTTAAAGGATAGCACACCTTGAGCGTCTAGTGTAGTGGTGTTTGTTGCGTATGTGTAACCGGAGGAACCCGGGTTCGATTCCCGGTTCCACCTTTTCTTTAATTAGTTTTATTAAACCTTTTTAATTATCTATTAATATTTAATATTTAATTGATCTTATTTTTAAACCTTGATTATTATTATTATTATATATGTATTAATGTAAAAACAAAATAATAAAATGCACTTTGATTGATACATTGGGGCGGGTTTTCAAACCCGATTTGTACAAATGTTACAGTATCCCCTACTTTTAGAAATTTCGTCTCGAAATTTAAGTAGTAGTTGCAACCGGAAAAAGATGCGGGTACTTTTTGCGCATTGAGTCTTCACGTTCCCACGTAAACTCGGGTCCTCGTCTTGACTCCCAAAGCACCCTGACGATGTCCCATGCGGGGTTTTATAGGAGATTCATAAAGGGTTTCAGCGATATCACAAAACCATTGTGTAATTTGTTATTAAAATATAAAACCTTTTAATTTGATAAAAAAAATTATGAAAATGCTTTTAACATTTTGAAGAAGAAACTGGTTGAAGCCCCAATCTTGCAATCACCAAATTGGTCATTACCATTCGAAATTATGTGTGATGCAATTGATTACACGGTTGGGGCTGTGTTGGGTCAATCTTGATCTAGTATGACATCTTAGCTTGTCTGTGTTAATCAGTTGCATGTGTGCATACTGATGAACGTCAAGTCTACACAAGTTCTCCAAGAATGAGAATTCTGTGCGAGTCAAGCATTTCGTACGAAACACATGGTTTCATACGATACAAAGAGTATTTCGTACGAAACAAGCATTTCGTACGAAACAGCTGCCACGCACCAATTCTGGAGTTGTGTTTCGTGTGAAATAGTGTGTTCCGTAATTCTAGAATAGTGTTTCGTACGAAATCTAGACTGACACTATATAAGCAGACATGCACCTCTCAGTCAAGGTTATTGACCAGACTGAAAGAACGAGCTAGCAAACTGATCTTTTGGTGAGATCTCTAAGTTAGCATTTCTGGTGTAGACGAAGACACAAGAACACAACAAGTTTGTTTGAGTCATACGAGCATTGTGTGTATATCTTTGTACTTATTCTCAATCATTAATCAAGATAGTGAATCTTTGGTAACCCCATGTTCTTTACTTTGCTTTGGTTGCATTCACACTTGGATTCCGCACTTGTGTGTGTGTTATATGAACAAGGAACTGGTTTAACACCATCCGCAGGTGGACCTACAAGTGTATCAGAGCTTTGGCTCTTTCCTTCTTCAAAACCGGGCTTAGTAGTGTTTGAGCTAGTTTGAAGATTTCTGAAGTGTTCTTGAGCCTCCAGCAGAAAACTTAAGTTTTGGATAGATAACTAACTTAAAACTTGGTTAAAATCTGTTGCATACAGAAAATTTTATGGTAAAATTTTTCTGAAGAACACCCTTGAAGAAGAAATCTGCAAAAATTTTGAATCTGATTAGTTTTGGTAGGGTTGACATTTTCTGAATTGGATCTGGACTTGGACTGTTGACTGATTAAAAATCTGTGTTTTAACTAAAAGTGGGTAAGACAACAGGTAATTTCAAAGAAGCAGGTCTACACAAGAAAGGAAATTTCTCACCAAACCATTTCTGAAAAGATTCATCTGAAAAACGCTGAACAAAACATTTGGTGCGACTGAAGATTAGTGCGATTCATCTGATCCGCACGAAACATCTGTTCTGCACGAATCATCTGATTCGCACGAAACATCTAATCAGTACTTAACAACTATTCGTGCGAAACAGTTGTCTCGCACGAGACTGTTTTTGATTGTTTTTCGTGTTTTTCAAAGCTTTGTGATTTTAAGAATTTGTCATATTTTCAAATCTGAAAATTTTAAAAGGTAATTATAATTTTGAAACTTTAAACCTTTAAATTTTTCATAAATCAAGAAAATACAAAATGAGTACAAATCCTTGGGATTGGGAGTGTACTACAAGTCAGGAAACTACCTCATGGGCCAAATCGATGATACCTCCAAACGTTTACTGCTGGTCAATGGGCTTTTGTTACAAATCAAAACCAAAGCGTTCAAAACCTCCTTCTTAGCGTAAGTGAAACTGGGAGCAACAACCGTCCACCAAAACTAAATCACATGAACGATTATTCTTCATGGAACAATCGTTTTCATACATATATTCTTGGTCAGAATACAGAATTGTGCACATGTTTTGTTTCTCCATACAGAGAATCTCTCGAAGACATCGTATCAAATTCTGCATCATTAGCTAAATTAGAGGAGAATGATAAAAGGGCCTATGATCTTGAAAAGAAGGCCTTTGCAATTCTTACACAAGCACTTCACAGAGACATTTATCATCAATTCTTGCATTGTACATCTACGAAGAGTTTGTGGGACGCTTTAAAAATAAGAGGAGAAGGAAACGCAGCAACAAGGAAAGTTAGACATGATCTTTTAAAGAAGGAATTTGAAGGATTTCATTTTATGGAAAATGAAACATTAAATGATATGACAACTCGTTTCTATCATTTGACGAGTGAGATGCACTCATACAAGGTTCTTGTGTCACAACAGGAGATTGTTACACGTTCTGCTGATGCCTTACCACCTAAGTGGAATCAATTTATAGAATTGTTAAAACATACAGATGTGATGGATGCGATCAGCATTTACGAATTTCTTCAGAAACTTGAAAATAAAGATGAAGAAGAAATTCGCAAAGCTAAACGATTTCCGGTTCAGCAAAATCCAGAAATGTATTTTGGTGGCATTAAACCGAGTACAGGTGCCGTTCAACAACCAATACTTCAAACAGCATTCGTGTCAAATACAATTCCTTTTTGGGACTGTCCAGTGAAATCTGATCAGTCCGTTGGTACAAGTGCTCAAACTTATGAACGAACTTTTGATCCAAAGGCTTTTCTTCCTCAACCTCAAGTTGCCACACCTCAAAGTCAACAACAAGCTTTCTATGGTACAAATTCTCAACCTTCAACTTCAAACACCGTCAGACTAGATACATCAAACCTTTCCAAGGTAAGTGTGGAAGTTGCACGGGAACATATGGAGCTTCTGAACACATTGGTGAGTTCTTACTGTGGATTAGCAGCTGGTAAAAATTGGTAATGTCAACTTAACCAGTGAAGACTATGCACAAATTGATAAGGAAGAGACGGGGTTAATTGATATCAATGGGCGTTCGCAAGTGCAGTCTGTAGAGCAAAAGATTTTATAGAGAGAACCGGAAGAACTGATTTAGAAAGTAACAAGGATACTCCATATGGTTTTGACAAAAGAAAGGTTACATTTTTCAACTGTAAGGAAAAAGGGCATTTTAAAAGAGAATGCACGAAACCTCAACAACAAGGGAATCAATATCCTTTTACCAGAAATCAAGCTGCCAACAACGAAAGAGCAATGGTTCCCGCAAACAATTCCAACCGAGCTTTAGTGGTTCAAGCTGACGAACACTGTGATTGGTCAATTCAATTGGGAAACATTGGTGGAGGAGGAACTGCATTATATGCTGAAGTTGCAAAGAACATTAACGGTGAAGAATCTTCCAGAAATGACAACAGTTCAGGGGAAAGCAGCAGTTCAAAGCAGAATCGACTTCTAGTAGAGAACAATCTGAAGATGAGGTAGTCACGGAGACTAAATAAATTCATTCAGTGAAGAAGATTCAGAACATGAAACTAAAGAACCATCTGATGAATTTTCCAAGCATCTCTCATCAATTGGATCTTCAACACTTCGTGCAGCTTTATGACACGCTTGGATTGTCAATCCAGTCAGGTAAGTCCCGATAAACCTACTGTGTCTAAATGTTCTAGTTGTTTATTGTTAAAAGGAAAATACTTAGAACATGAAGGTAAATTTGATCACATGAAGAAACATCATCAGAGCTTGATTGTGGATCTAACAAAATACACCAAGGCAAACGCAGCTCTTAAGAAAAAGGATAAAGAATTCAAAACAACAATTGAAACTTTAAAGAAAGATGTTTCTGAATTGTCAAAGAATGTTTCAAGAAAACAAACAGCCATTAACAATTACAGTAACATGCTTGAAGAAGCAAAAAAGGAGCTAGCATGTGCAAAATGTGAACATTACGCAATCAAACTCAAGTTGGACAGTTATTCCAACTCAAGATATGTTTTGGATCACATCATCGAAAGTCAAAAGAAGAAAGGTGATGTAAAATGTATATGTTATCAGGCTTGTCCTCCGGTTAGGCACACACCAAATGCCCCATGATGAAGATATGCCACATTTTGAACCCACTGTTTCATTAGACCTAGATGAGTTTAAACCTGGTCTAGGGTTCACAAAAGGCACATCTTCAAGTCAAAGCCAACCGGATGACGTCAATGACTCAAAATCTAAGGATAATCAAAATTCTCTCATTATTGAGGATTATGATAGTTCGGATGACGAGTCAGCTGAGGATAAACCTAAACAGTCAAACACGGTAACAAAAGAGGAAAATATACCTCTCGAAAATCATATTCTATGTGATCCTTCAACGAAACCGTGTATGACTGCCAATGTCAAGAATGTTAAAGCTCATGTTGAAAACTGTGAAAACATGAATTTGCTCTATAAGTTGATTGGTTCTGACAAAGTTTACTCAAACCAAGATTTTCCCATAAAAAATGTCACTCAATCCTTGTGATAAAGTTTTTGAAGATTCTACTAGTAAGTTTTTGGGAAATACGAGCACAAAAGTTGTAATAACTAAGCGTGCCCCTACCCTAAAAGCTGAAAATAGAAATAAAAACAGAAATCAAAAGAGGAAATCTCAAAACAATCAACGGAAGCAAAATCATGCTAATCAAGGAAAAGAAAAGCGCAAACCAAAGCAAAACAAGAAGAAAATCCCAAAGGTGAACTTCGTGAAATCCACAGGGACTGATAAAATTGAATCTTTTGTAAACAAATCCAACACGGATTTTGTTAAACAAAGAGCAAAACAATCAGAACAACCACACACAACACACACATTGTTGTGATGAAGAACCAAGTACCTCAAGATCACGAAGTTCATCATCAAGATGTCAATCTCATCATACTCCGAGGTTTGTTGAGCGGAGATCATGTTTTGAGTGTGGTAAGTATGGACACATCATCAAAAATTGTCCATATCTTACAAAAGGAAAAGCAAAGGTTGCTGCACCCCATGGTAAATGTTACCATACAAAATCTGTTTCATCAAAACAGGACCCTCGTCTTGTTAAACAAAGAAAAATAAAACAGAGAAAGAAACAACAGAAGATGGTTGAAAAGGTTTTGAAACCAAAGGTTGTCCAAATAAAATCAGATGTTAAAGTTTACAAACAACAACAGATTTGGAAACCAAAATCCGAAATTGTTTCAGGGGAGCACAATCCATTCCGAATGATCAGAAAAACAAGGTATCAATTGCCGATGATGTCGGACGACCCAAGTCAGCAATAACTCGGGTCCCCACCTCCAACTAATCTTTGATGAGTGTGCAGGATGTTCCAGGAGTAACTATTGATAATTTTAGGACTGTTGATAGGGAGCATCCAGGCACAAGATAGGTAACATACGGCTCCAAAATACTGTTATATTCAGGATTTGTTGCCTTTGTTGGAGAGAAGAATGAAAGGATAACATTGAAAACTTCGACAAGATGAAAACAACTAAAAATTTGTTTGTTTAAGGCTTGTATCAGATCCACAGGATAGATTCAATAGAAATGTATGCACCTGCAGCACAATCGAAGATTATCAAAGAATCATGTCTTATATCTTCCAAAAGAAAGAAAAAGCTTACAAGATGATCGTGCAATATACATTTCTCCAATGGTGTGATTGAAGAAAATGTGTTTGTTTGAACAAATCAACTGGGTGTGCAGATGCCTTAGCATGGTTTGAACAACCGCACACTACTTCTCAAGGAGAAAAACAAAGACCTTTGCTCTCCAGACCAAACACATTGATACAAAATATCACCTCACACGTGATTGTTTCTATATGAAACGTATCAATGTTGTTGACTCACGCCAATTACCAACATGCCAGCTTTTCACTTCCAAATCTCAATAAACCATTCTTATTAACTTAATTTTTGGTAAATGGCATCAAGGTAAAACATGAGTTAATCCACATCGAAAATTCGTTTTTCTAAATATTTTTCTTCAAAGACAATGCAAAAAGGTATATTTAACTGTCTAAATCTACTTTTTGCATTGTAGGGGGAGTATATTTCCAGAAAAATATTAAAACATGAGAAAAACAAAAATGAGTTTCCTGGCGAGAAAAAGAGAAAATGATAGCAAATTAGTGGTCTGTCAAAACCTCTTTGAACTTAAAATAAAAAATGATAAGTAGCTCTATATTCAATGTATCGGTAGGCTCACAATCATTTTAAATTGTGCACAGGGCGATATAAACATAATCGACTGAAGACCAGGTGGGAACCATTCATTGGCATATGGTCTTGGTACCGAAATTTCGTTTGATAGAGTGCCGAGGTTCTGAGATATACGGTCTTTATGCTATCTGGGTATCATGGTTGAATCTTTTGCTGAAAAATAACGGTGACGCAAGTCTAGAACTTCCATGATATCATACATATGTGTACATATTGCATACGACCATCAAATAAGTGATAAAATATCACATCCCCAAACTAAGTGATAAAATATCACAGCTTCTTGCAGCAGCTAAGTTCGTCTCTTTGTCGGTGCGATGTTACTAACCTGTTCACGGACTTACTCCTGTGCCTTGCATGCATATGAAAATCAAGTTCCTCATCAATAAGTGATTAAATCACAAAGGGCTTGCTTTCAAGCAAAATAAGTGAGTATCTCACATCATTCATATACGTCAAAACAGATGATAAAGCAGTATGCTCACCGGTAAGATTTTCTCTCGTGCATATCTTGATACGGGAATGTGTCGTGAAGTGGATAAACACCGGTCGGTAAGTATAAATCATACATTAATCGTATCCCCTAACCACGATTACATCTGATAAGTTGAGTTTATGTGGATAACAATACTCATATAGGATACTTATCTTAATTCTATCTAATCAAACAAGAAGTGTGTTTGGACATAACCGTATACTAATATGATTCTCTTACCCTCGAAATTCGCAAAAAGAATGTCTGTAACTATTTATTTGATGTTTTCTGTCCTTACCTTTAAAATTTTTTGCAAAAAGCCAAAAAGATTTTGCTTCTAGTTTATTTTTGATTAACCGATGTTGGAACTCAAGTCTATCCTTTCTTAAATCCTGATTATAAGCCGGAAAACAACTGCATCTTCATAAATGGTCGAAGTTGACAAGCTTTAAAGTTTAACAATTTAAAAATTAAGCAATCTAAAAAACTTTTAAAGCATTGTCTGTTGGTAGTTGAATAAGAATTAGTCTCATATGTGTCTTTTGCTAATTTTGATTAAAACCAATCCTTTATGAAATTTTCAAGTGAAATTTCTCTAAGGTTGTTTACATCCCTACAGTTGTTCTCATTATGCGTTTAGCCTTGTTGGGTGTGTAGATAAAATATCCAAGCAAGCTAAATACAAAGAGAACAAGTTTGTAGAAAACAAGTTACGGGAGAGAAGACACAACATGAATACAAGCTGTGAATCAAGAAGATCAATTTTCATAGATGACCACTTTTCAACACCACAAGATACATTCAAGAGGGAGTTTGCTGATGCACTTCCTAAGTATGATATGAGAAGACCAAAGACCGAAGACCAAGCAACATCCAAGGGGGAGTTTGTTGATACAGTTTTATGTCTGTCGCTTGTTCTTTATTATAGTTGTAATTGTACTGTCTTTGCTCAAGTGTCTGTATAGGTTTGGTCATGTCGAATAGATCGAGATATCCTTCAATCTTGATCTAGTATGACATCTTAGCTTGTCTGTGTTAATCAGTTGCATGTGTGCATACTGATGAATCTTGGAAACGTCAAGTCTACACAAGTTCTCCAAGAATGAGAATTATGTGCGAGTCAAGCATTTCGTACGAAACACAGGGTTTCGTACGAAACAAAGAGTATTTGGTACGAAACAAGCATTTCGTACGAAACAGCTGCCACGCACCAATTCTGGAATTATGTTTCGTGTGAAATAGTGTGTTCTGTATGTCTAGAATAGTGTTTCGTACGAAATCTAGACTGACACTATATAAGCAGACATGCACCTCTTAGTCAAGGTTACTGACCAGACAGAAAGAATGAGCTAGCAAACTGATCTTTTGGTGAGATCTCTAAGTTAGCATTTCTGGTGTAGACGAAGACACAAGAACACAGCAAGTTTGTTTGAGTCATACGAGCATTGTGTGCATATGTTTGTACTTGTTCTCAATCATTAATCAGGATAGTGAATCTTTGGTTACCCCGTGTTCTTTACTTCGCTTTGATTGCATGCACACTTGGATTCTGCACTTGTGTGTGTGTCATATGAACAAGGAACTGGTTTAACACCATCCGCAGCGTCGCCGTCAAAGAAGGCCACCCAAACCACCGCCCAACTTTCTTTCTCTCTACCACATGTGTATAATATTAATTAATTAATTAATTAGAAAATTTTCGATGAATGTTATTAATTAATTAATTTGAATAAGTATACATACTTTGAAATTTGCTTGAATTATGTATTTTATTCGAAGATTGCAACATAAAGTAATTTGTAATGTATTGGAGTATGTATTATTTATCGTAATGAACTCTTACTAAGAATTATTTGCTTCGCCTCAAGCGCTTCTCACCGAAATCCATGACTTCTACTGGTCTTTCAACGAAGTGCATTGATTCATCAACTTGAATGTCTTCTAGAGGGATATGGAGGTTTTCGTCAGCGAGGCACTTTTTCAAGTTTGATACGTGGAACGTGGGGTGAATTCTGTTAAGTTCTTATGGTAGGTCAAGCTTATATGCTACAGGACCTACTCTTCGAGTATCTTGAAAGGTCCTACGTAGCGTGGTGCTAGCTTGCCCTTCTGGCCAAAACGTACCACTCCCTTCCACGGTGATACTTTCAAAAGTACTTGATCACCAACGCCAAACTCCAAGGGCTTTTGTCGTTTGTCAGCATAACTCTTTTGACTACTTTGAGCCGCTAGAAGATTGTTTCAAATTTGAATGATTTTGTCGGTTGTTTCTTGAATCAATTCAGGTCAGGTGATTTCTTCACCAATTTCGTGCCAACATACTGGAGATCGGCATTACGACCATATAAAGCTTCGAAAGGAGCCATGCCAATACTTGAATGGTAGCTATTGTTGTACTAAAACTCGACTAACAGTAGATGAGCGTCCCAATTCCCTTTGAAGTCTATGACACATGCTCGAAGCATGTCTTCGAGGGTTTGGATGGTGCGCTCGGATTGACCATCAGTCTGAGGATGAAAGGCGGTACTGAGGTCTAAACGTGTACCCAAAGCAGTTTGTACGGCTCGCCATGTGCGTGAAGTGAAACGACCATCACGATCTGAAATGATGCTTAAAGGTACACCATGACGGCTTACGCTTTCGCTGATGTAGATACGAGCTAACTTCTCATTCTTGAAGTCCTCGCGAATCGGAATGAAGTGAGCTGATTTCATGAGACGATCAATGATCACACATATAGTGTCATACCCACTGGAAGTGTGAGGTAGCCCAGTAATGAAGTCCATGGTTATGTTTTCCCACTTCCATACAGGTATTTCGGGTTGGACCAGAAGTCCTGAAGGTCTTTGATGTTCAGCTTTTACTTTGGAGCATGTAAGGCACTTGGAAACAAAAACAGCGACATCCTTCTTCATGCCCGGCCACCAGTAGGTGTATCATAGGTCTTGATACATCTTATCGGCTCCTGGATGTACAGAGTATCGTGTTTTGTGTGCCTCATTCATGAGGAAATCACGAAGGTTGTCGCGATCAGGAATCCAAATACAGTTTAAATAGTACAGAATACCATCGGATTTGGTTTCGAATTTGAGTTCAGCTCCACATTACAACTCACTGCGTACGTCATTTTCCGTTACGGATGTATGTTGACTTGCCCGTATTCGATCTTTGATATCGGTTACAATTTGCGAACATAGGATATGAATGGAATTTGCATAACCCTTTCGACTAAGTGCATCAGCCACCATGTTTGCCTTGCCAGGATGATATCGAATCTCACAATCATAATCATTGAGAAGTTCAACCCATCGTCGTTGCCTCATGTTCAACTCCTTTTGATTGAAAATATGTTGGAGACTCTTGTGGTCAGTGTATATTTCACACTTGGTACCATAGAGATAGTACCTCCATATCTTTAGAGCGAACACGACTACTCCAAGTTCTAGATCATGGGTGGCGTAATTCTTCTCGTGTACTTTGAGTTGTCTAGAGGCGTATGCTATCACCTTTCCTCTTTGCATCAGAACACAGCCTAACCCTTGCCCCGACGCATCGCAATAAACCACAAAGTCTTCGCAACCCTCAGGGAGTGTAAGGATAGGAGCGTCACAAAGCTTTTGCTTTAAAGTTTGGAAGGCCTCCTCTTGCTTAGGTCCCCAAATGAAGGGTTTTCCCTTGTGAGTCAAGGCCGTGAGCGGAGCGGCGATACGGGAGAAATTGGCAATGAAGCGTCGGTAATAACCAGCCAAGCCAAGAAATGATCTAACTTCGGTAGGGGTACGTGGCGCTTGCCATTCTTTACTGTCTTGATTTTCGAAGGATCGACATGAATCCTTTTGTCTTGACGACATGTCCAAGGAATTGTACCTCTCTTAACCAGAATTCGCATTTTGAGAACTTAGCATAAAGCTTTTTAGTCCTTAAGTGTAAGAATGAGTCGAAGATGCCGCTCATGATCGGATTTTGATTTGGAGTAGATAAGGATATCGTCGATGAAGACTATGACAAAACGGTCAAGATAGGGTTTGCATACCCTATTCATTAAATCCATGAAGACAGCGGGGGCGTTAGTTAAACCGAAAGGCATAACCATGAACTCATAATGACCATAACGAGTTCGAAAGGCAGTTTTTAGAATATCTTCTTCGCGCACCCTAAGCTGATGATAACCAGAACGAAGTTCGATTTTGGAAAAACAGGTGGCACCTTGAAGTTGGTCTAGCAGATCATCAATACGAGGCAAAGGGTAGCGATTCTTAACAGTCAACTTGTTGAGTTCTCTATAATCAATGCACATGCGAAACGTTCCATCTTTCTTCTTCACAAATAGAACAGATGCACCCCAAGGCGACGAGCTAGGGCGTATGAATCCTTTGTCAGTCAGCTCTTGCAGCTAACTGGCTAGATCTTGCATTTCCGATGGAGCTAACCTATAAGGAGACTTTGCGACTGGTGTAGCACCAGGCATAAGATCGATACGAAATTCGACTTCTCGCACAGGAGGATCCTGAAACGTCATCGGGAAATACCTGAGGAAATTCTTTCACGATCGGAATATCTTCGAGCTTCCTTTCTTTGCCTTCCTTCTTGACAATGTGAGCTAGAAATGCGACGTAATTCTTGTGAAGGTAACTTCGAGCTTGAAGGCAGGACATTAATTTGAGCCCTTTCGAAGGAGTTTGTCCAAAGATACGTAGGGTCTGACCATTAACGAGAGGAATGCGAATGAACTTTTCATGGCACACCACTTCGGCGTGATGTTGGCTGAGCCAGTCCATACCGATGATAACATCGAAACTTCCCAAATTCATGGGAATGAGGTCAATCAAGAAGTCATGATCATTTTAAGGTAAGAGTGCAATCACGTATGATAGAATTTAATGAAATGGGTTCCCGTTCAGCAACTTCCACCGTCAAAGATTCAACGAGACTATCACTAGGTAGGTCGAGAAGGGATTCGAATTCTAAGGATACAAAACTCTTATCCGCGCCAGTATCGAATAATATAGATGCATAACTACCATTTACGAGAAACGTACCGTTGACCACATTGTTGTCTGCCCTTGCTTGGTTGGCGTTGATATTGAAAGCCCTTCCTCTAGCAGGTGGAGGAGTTTGGTTAGCTTGGTTCACCGGGTTTGCTTGGGCTTGGGCGTTGATGATGTTTACTAGGCGTGGGCAAGCATTCCTGAATTGATTTGGGTCGCCACAATTAAAACAAGCTCTTACGGGTTGCATCATGGGGTAGTAAGGTTGGGTTGTGGATTGTGCAGGTGGTAGAAGTAAGGGTTGTTGGGCTTGGCCCACCATTTGGTTTTGGGTTTGGGTTGGAGGCTGATTGCGGTTTGATCGCTAAAGGGTACGGCAGGTTTGGGTAGTGTGACCTGCACAGCCACAACTTGTGCAATGTTGGCAAGGGTTCTCAGGAGGGTGATGGTATTGGCAACGGTTACACTTTGGGTGTGGGCCAGTGTATGGCCTTCTGAATGGCGCGGCTGGAGGGGCAACTTGGGTGTGCAGCAGTAATGGGAGGGTTGGTTTGGGTGACAGCAAAGTTCCTGCCATTTCGCTTCCTCTTACCAGCAAACTTTGAAGAGGAACCAGATGGGGTTGGAATTGGGGTTTCCACAGTCGTTCTCTTCTTTTCATCTTTAAAATCGCCATTACGAATGCGATTTTCTGTAAGTTCCGTTGCTAATTCCATTGCGGCTTCGAGTGTTGCAGGAGAAGTGCTTAAAACTGAATCTTGGATTTTCGAGGGGAGGCCTCGAATATAGTGCTCGATTAAGCGGTATAATGGGGTGAACAGATGGGGAACCATCTGGTTCAATTCAAGAAACCTCTTGTTGTAGGAGGTGTGATCTCCTTCCTTTGCATTAGAGAATAGAATTCATCTTCAAGCTTTTTGATCTCGCTCCTAGGGCAGAAGCGTCTTGTCATTATTTCTATCAATTCTCCCCATGATAAGGCCATGGCATCTTCCACACCTTGCTTACCTTTCTCTGTGTTCCACCAGGTAAGGGCGACCCCAAACAAACGTCCACTAGCGTAATGTACCTTGCGATCCTCAGGACAGTCGCAATTGAGAAAAGTGTTTTCCATCTCCTCAAACCAATGGAGGAGAGCGGTGACACCTTCAGTCCCTTCATATTTTGGGGGATCGCAGGACTTGAAGTGTTTGTAGGTGCATTTAGTGGTTTTGAGAGGAGGGTTGGCGACGTCTTGGTCTTCTTGTGTTGGGGGGTTGATGGGATTAGCGGTGAGAGCTTGTTGAACTTGTAACACGATGTTAGGAAGCACTGCGGCCATTGTTGAGCAATTTGCATGGCCAAGCGTTCGCTCGACTTTCCTGACCTTCTACCTCCTCGTAATTGCCTAGCAGACATCTACAGGAATATATGTTGGGAGATTGTGAGTTTGAGAATTTTTTAGGTGTCATGTGTCGTAAAAAGGTATGAAAACAACATTTATAAATAATTGAAAGTAACTTAACTACATCCATTGGATGTCTTGGGCTTGCTCATGTTTTGGGCCTCCAAATGTCTCCTATACCATAGCCTGTATAGTCATGTAGACCCCCATGACTATTAGGCTTGGTAGGGTTCACATTGGTGTCGGCTGGTTAACACTCGCATCACCCGAATGAAAATCGTAAAACATGATTGGGAGATGTGAGGTCGGAGGGTGTCTAGGTGTAGACACAATGGCAACTCAAAGTGGGGTCAGTTCACACGACGTTTGGTATAGCATGCTTTGGCCTAATAGGTCCTTCGTACTCTCGTCGTTAGTCCCCAGGTAGGCAAACTGGTCCTTTATTTTGGATTTATACGAATGCCAAGCCTAGACAGGACGTTCCGACTACCGGTACTCGTACCCTTCCAGTTACTACATGCCCGTCATGAAAACTCACTTTGATGTAATTTGAAAATTATGAAAACATTGCAAAAATCTTTGAAAAGAAATCATGGAAATTGTGAAATCGTGTAATGTGTGCTTTCATAGATATGATATATTATGAGGATATGAACTATGATGAGCATGCAATTTAACATGTACTTGTGAGAGTGCTTGCATAATATGGTGTGTGAAACATGAAACATATAAACATCATGAATTTTGCATGTAACACATAAACAATCAAAAATCTAATCAACTATAGTATAGGCACTAAGGGTCTAATAACCTATCCTATATCCCTATAGTCACAAGCTCTGATACCAATCTGTCACACCCCGACCCGCAGCGGAATAAAAGTCGGGGCATGATTGGGTTATCACCAAAGCTCATGATATTTACTAACAAGTTTCATGTTTATTAAATTCAAATTAAATTCAAATATCCAACACAAAATTTCATATAAACACAAATAATAAACCAAATGATTGTTCCAACGAAATAACTTGATTATTCTTCTAAGGCCATCCTAGGTGTTTCTTTCCTCAACTTGATCACCTGTATCATGCGTAAAACAGAAGAAATTTGGGTCAACAAAAGTTGGCAAGTGAATCTTGATAAAACATTTAAGTAAATGAATTTATTGTTGTTTAAATAAAATTGTACATAAATTACATGAACAAATGTATATATGTAACAAATCACAAACCACATTGAATGAACATATGACATAATGGATGATGTATGTGAAATCAATGCTCCATCAAACGGAGCCGATCTAATGAGGCACCTGATGCTCAACCCGTATCCCACGAGGAACTGATGGGCCTAATGAAATGATTGCACTGAAATGATAAAATGTATCCACATAATAACCACATAACAAACAATACATATTTGATCACGAAATGATATTAGCACAAGTGTTAAATAAAATAAAGAAATGGTACGTCACATGATACACCCCAAAACGTGATTAAAACGGGGAATTTGTAGAGATTCACTCACACTGGGTGCGTATTCTTGGTTGAAGATGAGAGCGCACGAGTTGGGAATTTAACCGGTCAAAGGGTACTAACCTAAAATAATAACGCGTTAAATAGATAAATAAAGTAATTAAATGTTTAGGATAAAAACTTTTGTTTTAGAAATTTTAGGTTATTTTTGGTGGGTTTTTATTGATATTTTTAAACCCCTGAATTTATATATATATATATATATATATATATATATATATATATATAATATATTATATATTATTAATTATTTATTACATATTACTTTTAATGATTATTTTTAAAAATCATAAAGTAAAATATATATAGAGTAATAATAAATAATAAAAAAAATGTTGTCAGTCTGACAAGGGCGCTTGTTAGACCGGTTCGACCAAATTGCAGGCGCACGTGTGGTGAGACTCGAACCCGTGACCTCCCGTACGTGTGCACGCAGCTCTTCCAACTGAGCTACGTGTCTAACCTAAAAGAAACCTGATTTTAATTATATTAATACACTTATTAAGTTCATTCTTTTTCTTAGTCAGATTTAAAAAGAGAATAAAATGGTCCGATCAGTGTGGGTCAAAGGACTCGAACCGGTGACCTTTGAGATGTTATGCACCCAGCCCGACCAACTGGGCTGGGTGTCTAACCCAACAAATCTCATGATTTAAATCTCGTGATTTAAATAATCTTATACACTAACTGTGTTGTGCTACAGTGATCAAAATTAACACGGTTTGAAAGTGAACGGCCGGTGGTGTGCACGGATTCGAACGTGTGACCAGCGGGTATGTTTGCACACAGTCCACCACTGGACTGTGTGTCTAACCTGGTTGAATCTAATGATTTAAATATATAAAACACGAGTTTTGTTTCATCTTCTTCATTTTGAATTTTCTTTTATACCCAGAATCATACCCGTTCCTGAATTCAATCTGATGTGCTCCCACAAAGCCATCTATTCAATAATCAATATCATAGAACACAAAAATAAAGAGATTGAGGGTTTACCGATTAAACCGAGTCGACGGTGACTTGGTTCCGACAACCGGATGTGTTCCGACGAGATGATTCCAGCGACCACTGACGAAACAGAGATGACAGCTATCCCGATCGAAATTTGCCAAAAATAGCCATGAGGCCAGTTGTCGGAGATTTCAAAAAGGAATGGAAAGGCGCGTGCGACGATTCCGGCTAGTTGCAGGTTCTACTCAAAGTGAATATAAAAAGAAAAAGACTTCAAGGACAGCACAACTTGAGCGTGTAGTGTAGTGGTGTTTGTTGCGTATGTGTAACCGGAGGAACCCGGGTTCGATTCCCGGTTCCACCTTTTCTTTAATTAGTTTTATTAAACCTTTTTAATTATCTATTAATATTTAATATTTAATTGATCTTATTTTTAAACCTTGATTATTATTATTATTATTATTATTATTATTATTATTATTATTATATATGTATTATTGTAAAAACAAAATAATAAAATGCACTTTGATTGATACATTGGGGCGGGTTTTCAAAACCCGATTTGTACAAATGTTACAGTATCCCCTACTTTTAGAAATTTCGTCTCAAATTTAAGTAGTAGTTGCAACCGGAAAAAGATGCGGGTACTTTTTGCGCATTGAGTCTTCACGTTCCCACGTAAACTCGGGTCCTCGTCTTGACTCCCAACACACCTGACGATGTCCCATGCGGGGTTTTATAGGAGATTCATAAAGGGTTTCAGCGATATCACAAAACCATTGAGTAATTTGTTATTAAAATATAAAACCTTTTAATTTGATAAAAAAATTGTGAAAATGCTTTTAACATTTTGAAGAAGAAACTGGTTGAAGCCCCAATCTTGCAATCACCAAATTGGTCATTACCATTCGAAATTATGTGTGATGCAATTGATTACACGGTTGGGGCTGTGTTGGGTCAATGGGTGGACAAAAAGCTGTTTGTCATATACTATGCAAGTTAGACTCTTTCGGATGCACAATTAAATTATACAACAATCGAAAAGGTGGTACTTGCGGCGGTGTATGCATTGGATAAATTTCAGGCTTACATATGGGGTAGTAAAGTGATTATAAATTCTAACTATAGTGTTGTCAGGTGCCTCATGAAAAAGAAGGATGCTAAACTGTTGATACAGTTTTGTGTCTGTCGCTTGTTCTTTATTACAGTTGTAATCGTACGGTCTTTGCTCAAGTGTCTGTATAGGTTTGGTCGTGTCGAATAGATCGAGATATCCTTCAATCTTGATCTAGTATGACATCTTAGCTTGTATGTGTTAATCAATTGCATGTGTGCATACTGATGAATCTTGGAACGTCAAGTCTACACAAGTTCTCCAAGAATGAGAATTCTGTGCGAGTCAAGCATTTCGTACGAAACACATGGTTTCATACGATACAAAGAGTATTTCGTACGAAACAAGCATTTCGTACGAAACAGCTGCCACGCACCAATTCTGGAGTTGTGTTTCGTGTGAAATAGTGTGTTCCGTAATTCTAGAATAGTGTTTCGTACAAAATCTAGACTGACACTATATAAGCAGACATGCACCTCTCAGTCAAGGTTATTGACCAGACTGAAAGAACGAGCTAGCAAACTGATCTTTTGGTGAGATCTCTAAGTTAGCATTTCTGGTGTAGACGAAGACACAAGAACACAGCAAGTTTGTTTGAGTCATACGAGCATTGTGTGTATATGTTTGTACTTATTCTCAATCATTAATCAAGATAGTGAATCTTTGGTTACCCCATGTTCTTTACTTTTCTTTGGTTGCAGCACACTTGGATTCCGCACTTGTATGTGTGTCATATGAACAAGGAACTGGTTTAACACCATCCGCAGGTGGACCTACAAGTGGTATCAGAGCTTTGGCTCTTTCCTTGTCCAAAACCGGGCTTAGTTGTGTCTGAGCTTGTTTGAAGATTTCTGAAGTGTTCTTGAGCCTCCAGCAGAAAACTTAAGTTTTGGATAGATAACTAACTCAAAACTTGGTTAAAATCTGTTGCATACTGAAAATTTTATGGTAAAATTTTTCTGAAGAACACCCTTGAAGAAGAAATCTGCAAAAATTTTGAATCTGATTAGTTTTGGTAGGGTTGACATTTTCTGAATTGGATCTGGACTTAGACTGTTGACTGATTAAAAATATGTGTTTTAACTAAAAGTGGGTAAGACAACAGGTAATTTCGAAAAAGCAGGTCTACACAAGAAAGGAAATTTCTCACCAAACCATTTCTGAAAAGATTCATCTAAAAAACGCTGAACAAAACATTTGGTGCGACTGAAGATTAGTGCGATTCATCTGATCCGCACGAAACATCTGTTCTGCACGAATCATCTGATTCGCACGAAACATCTAATCAGTACTTAACAACTATTTCGTGCGAAACAGTTGTCTCGCACGAGACTGTTTTTTATTGTTTTTCGTGTTTTTCAAAGCTTTGTGATTTTAAGAATTTGTCATATTTTCAAATCTGAAAATTTTAAAAGGTAATTATAATTTTGAAACTTTAAACCTTTAAATTTTTCATAAATCAAGAAAATACAAAATGAGTACAAATCCTTGGGATTGGGAGTGTACTACAAGTCAGGAAACTACCTCATGGGCCAAATCGATGATACCTCCAAACGTTTACTGCTGGTCAATGGGCTTTTGTTACAAATCAAAACCAAAGCGTTCAAAACCTCCTTCTTAGCGTAAGTGAAACTGGGAGCAACAACCGTCCACCAAAACTAAATCACATGAACGATTATTCTTCATGGAACAATCGTTTTCATACATATATTCTTGGTCAGAATACAGAATTGTGCACATGTTTTGTTTCTCCATACAGAGAATCTCTCGAAGACATCGTATCAAATTCTGCATCATTAGCTAAATTAGAGGAGAATGATAAAAGGGCCTATGATCTTGAAAAGAAGGCCTTTGCAATTCTTACACAAGCACTTCACAGAGACATTTATCATCAATTCTTGCATTGTACATCTACGAAGAGTTTGTGGGACGCTTTAAAAATAAGAGGAGAAGGAAACGCAGCAACAAGGAAAGTTAGACATGATCTTTTAAAGAAGGAATTTGAAGGATTTCATTTTATGGAAAATGAAACATTAAATGATATGACAACTCGTTTCTATCATTTGACGAGTGAGATGCACTCATACAAGGTTCTTGTGTCACAACAGGAGATTGTTACACGTTCTGCTGATGCCTTACCACCTAAGTGGAATCAATTTATAGAATTGTTAAAACATACAGATGTGATGGATGCGATCAGCATTTACGAATTTATTCAGAAACTTGAAAATAAAGATGAAGAAGAAATTCGCAAAGCTAAACGATTTCCGGTTCAGCAAAATCCAGAAATGTATTTTGGTGGCATTAAACCGAGTACAGGTGCCGTTCAACAACCAATACTTCAAACAGCATTCGTGTCAAATACAATTCCTTTTTGGGACTGTCCAGTGAAATCTGATCAGTCCGTTGGTACAAGTGCTCAAACTTATGAACGAACTTTTGATCCAAAGGCTTTTCTTCCTCAACCTCAAGTTGCCACACCTCAAAGTCAACAACAAGCTTTCTATGGTACAAATTCTCAACCTTCAACTTCAAACACCGTCAGACTAGATACATCAAACCTTTCCAAGGTAAGTGTGGAAGTTGCACGGGAACATATGGAGCTTCTGAACACATTGGTGAGTTCTTACTGTGGATTAGCAGCTGGTAAAAATTGGTAATGTCAACTTAACCAGTGAAGACTATGCACAAATTGATAAGGAAGAGACGGGGTTAATTGATATCAATGGGCGTTCGCAAGTGCAGTCTGTAGAGCAAAAGATTTTATAGAGAGAACCGGAAGAACTGATTTAGAAAGTAACAAGGATACTCCATATGGTTTTGACAAAAGAAAGGTTACATTTTTCAACTGTAAGGAAAAAGGGCATTTTAAAAGAGAATGCACGAAACCTCAACAACAAGGGAATCAATATCCTTTTACCAGAAATCAAGCTGCCAACAACGAAAGAGCAATGGTTCCCGCAAACAATTCCAACCGAGCTTTAGTGGTTCAAGCTGACGAACACTGTGATTGGTCAATTCAATTGGGAAACATTGGTGGAGGAGGAACTGCATTATATGCTGAAGTTGCAAAGAACATTAACGGTGAAGAATCTTCCAGAAATGACAACAGTTCAGGGGAAAGCAGCAGTTCAAAGCAGAATCGACTTCTAGTAGAGAACAATCTGAAGATGAGGTAGTCACGGAGACTAAATAAATTCATTCAGTGAAGAAGATTCAGAACATGAAACTAAAGAACCATCTGATGAATTTTCCAAGCATCTCTCATCAATTGGATCTTCAACACTTCGTGCAGCTTTATGACACGCTTGGATTGTCAATCCAGTCAGGTAAGTCCCGATAAACCTACTGTGTCTAAATGTTCTAGTTGTTTATTGTTAAAAGGAAAATACTTAGAACATGAAGGTAAATTTGATCACATGAAGAAACATCATCAGAGCTTGATTGTGGATCTAACAAAATGCACCAAGGCAAACGCAGCTCTTAAGAAAAAGGATAAAGAATTCAAAACAACAATTGAAACTTTAAAGAAAGATGTTTCTGATTGTCAAAGAATGTTTCAAGAAAACAAACAGCCATTAACAATTACAGTAACATGCTTGAAGAAGCAAAAAAGGAGCTAGCATGTGCAAAATGTGAACATTACGCAATCAAACTCAAGTTGGACAGTTATTCCAACTCAAGATATGTTTTGGATCACATCATCGAAAGTCAAAAGAAGAAAGGTGATGTAAAATGTATAGGTTATCAGGCTTGTCCTCCGGTTAGGCACACACCAAATGCCCCGTGATGAAGATATGCCACATTTTGAACCCACTGTTTCATTAGACCTAGATGAGTTTAAACCTGGTCTAGGGTTCACAAAAGGCACATCTTCAAGTCAAAGCCAACCGGATGACGTCAATGACTCAAAATCTAAGGATAATCAAAATTCTCTCATTATTGAGGATTATGATAGTTCGGATGACGAGTCAGCTGAGGATAAACCTAAACAGTCAAACACGGTAACAAAAGAGGAAAATATACCTCTCGAAAATCATATTCTATGTGATCCTTCAACGAAACCGTGTATGACTGCCAATTTTAAGAATGTTAAAGCTCATGTTGAAAACTGTGAAAACATGAATTTGCTCTATAAGTTGATTGGTTCTGACAAAGTTTACTCAAACCAAGATTTTCCCATAAAAAATGTCACTCAATCCTTGATTGATAAAGTTTTTGAAGATTCTACTAGTAAGTTTTTGGGAAATACGAGCACAAAAGTTGTAATAACTAAGCGTGCCCCTACCCTAAAAGCTGAAAATAGAAATAAAAACAGAAATCAAAAGAGGAAATCTCAAAACAATCAACGGAAGCAAAATCATGCTAATCAAGGAAAAGAAAAGCGCAAACCAAAGCAAAACAAGAAGAAAATCCCAAAGGTGAACTTCATGAAATCCACAGGGACTGATAAAATTGAATCTTTTGTAAACAAATCCAACACGGATTTTGTTAAACAAAGAGCAAAACAATCAGAACAACCACACACAACACACATTGTTGTGATGAAGAACCAAATACCTCAAAATCACGAAGTTCATCATCAAGATGTCAATCTCATCATACTCCGAGGTTTGTTGAGCGGAGATCATGTTTTGAGTGTGGTAAGTATGGACACATCATCAAAAATTGTCCATATCTTACAAAAGGAAAAGCAAAGGTTGCTGCACCCCATGGTAAATGTTACCATACAAAATCTGTTTCATCAAAACAGGACCCTCGTCTTGTTAAACAAAGAAAAATAAAACAGAGAAAGAAACAACAGAAGATGGTTGAAAAGGTTTTGAAACCAAAGGTTGTCCAAATAAAATCAGATGTTAAAGTTTACAAACAACAACAGATTTGGAAACCAAAATCCGAAATTGTTTCAGGGGAGCACAATCCATTCCGAATGATCAGAAAAACAAGGTATCAATTGCCGATGATGTCGGACGACCCAAGTCAGCAATAACTCGGGTCCCCACCTCCAACTAATCTTTGATGAGTGTGCAGGATGTTCCAGGAGTAACTATTGATAATTTTAGGACTGTTGATAGGGAGCATCCAGGCACAAGATAGGTAACATACGGCTCCAAAATACTGTTATATTCAGGATTTGTTGCCTTTGTTGGAGAGAAGAATGAAAGGATAACATTGAAAACTTCGACAAGATGAAAACAACTAAAAATTTGTTTGTTTAAGGCTTGTATCAGATCCACAGGATAGATTCAATAGAAATGTATGCACCTGCAGCACAATCGAAGATTATCAAAGAATCATGTCTTATTCCCAAAAGAAAGAAAAAGCTTACAAGATGATCGTGCAATATACATTTCTCCAAGGGTGTGATTGAAGAAAATGTGTTTGTTTGAACAAATCAACTGGGTGTGCAGATGCCTTAGCATGGTTTGAACAACCGCACACTACTTCTCAAGGAGAAAAACAAAGACCTTTGCTCTCCAGACCAAACACATTGATACAAAATATCACCTCACACGTGATTGTTTCTATATGAAACGTATCAATGTTGTTGACTCAGCCAATTACCAACATGCCAGCTTTTCACTTCCAAATCTCAATAAACCATTCTTATTAACTTAATTTTTGGTAAATGGCATCAAGGTAAAACATGAGTTAATCCACATCGAAAATTCGTTTTTCTAAATATTTTTCTTCAAAGACAATGCAAAAAGGTATATTTAACTGTCTAAATCTACTTTTTGCATTGTAGGGGGAGTATATTTCCAGAAAAATATTAAAACATGAGAAAAACAAAAATGAGTTTCCTGGCGAGAAAAAGAGAAAATGATAGCAAATTAGTGGTCTGTCAAAACCTCTTTGAACTTAAAATAAAAAATGATAAGTAGCTCTATATTCAATGTATCGGTAGGCTCACAATCATTTTAAAGTGTGCACAGGGCGATATAAACATAATCGACTGAAGACCAGGTGGGAACCATTCATTGGCATATGGTCTTGGTACCGAAATTTCGTTTGATAGAGTGCCGAGGTTCTGAGATATACGGTCTTTATGCTATCTGGGTATCATGGTTGAATCTTTTGCTGAAAAATAACGGTGAAGTCTAGAACTTCCATGATATCATACATACGTGTACATATTGCATACGACCATCAAATAAGTGATAAAAATATCACATCCCCAAACTAAGTGATAAAATATCACAGCTTCTTGCAGCAGCTAAGTTCGTCTCTTTGTCGGTGCGATGTTACTAACCTGTTCACGGACTTACTCCTGTGCCTTGCATGCATATGAAAATCAAGTTCCTCATCAATAAGTGATTAAATCACAAAGGGCTTGCTTTCAAGCAAAATAAGTGAGTATCTCACATCATTCATATACGTCAAAACAGATGATAAAGCAGTATGCTCACCGGTAAGATTTTCTCTCGTGCATATCTTGATACGGGAATGTGTCGTGAAGTGGATAAACACCGGTCGGTAAGTATAAATCATACATTAATCGTATCCCCTAACCACGATTACATCTGATAAGTTGAGTTTATGTGGATAACAATACTCATATAGGATACTTATCTTAATTCTATCTAATCAAACAAGAAGTGTGTTTGGACATAACCGTATACTAATATGATTCTCTTACCCTCGAAATTCGCAAAAAGAATGTCTGTAACTATTTATTTGATGTTTTCCGTCCTTACCTTTAAAATTTTTGCAAAAAGCCAAAAAGATTTTGCTTCTAGTTTATTTTTGATTAACCGATGTTGGAACTCAAGTCTATCCTTTCTTAAATCCTGATTATAAGCCGGAAAACAACTGCATCTTCATAAATGGTCGAAGTTGACAAGCTTTAAAGTTTAACAATTTAAAAATTAAGCAATCTTAAAAACTTTTAAAGCATTGTCTGTTGGTAGTTGAATAAGAATTAGTCTCATATGTGTCTTTTGCTAATTTTGATTAAAACCAATCCTTTATGAAATTTTCAAGTGAAATTTCTCTAAGGTTGTTTACATCCCTACAGTTGTTCTCATTATGCGTTTAGCCTTGTTGTGTGTGTAGATAAAATATCCAAGCAAGCTAAATACAAAGAGAACAAGTTTGAAGAAAACAAGTTACGGGAGAGAAGACACAACATGAATACAAGCTGTGAATCAAGAAGATCAATTTTCATAGATGACCACTTTTCAACACCACAAGATACATTCAAGAGGGAGTTTGCTGATGCACTTCCTAAGTATGATATGAGAAGACCAAAGACCGAAGACCAAGCAACATCCAAGGGGGAGTTTGTTGATACAGTTTTATGTCTGTCGCTTGTTCTTTATTGTAGTTGTAATTTACTGTCTTTGCTCAAGTGTCTGTATAGGTTTGGTCATGTCGAATAGATCGAGATATCCTTCAATTTTGATCTAGTATGACATCTTAGCTTGTCTGTGTTAATCAGTTGCATGTGTGCATACTGATGAATCTTGGAAATGTCAAGTCTACACAAGTTCTCCAAGAATGAGAATTATGTGCGAGTCAAGCATTTCATACGAAACACAGGGTTTCGTACGAAACAAAGAGTATTTCGTACGAAACAAGCATTTCGTACGAAACAGCTGCCACGCACCAATTCTGGAGTTGTGTTTCGTGTGAAATAGTGTGTTCCGTATGTCTAGAATAGTGTTTCGTATGAAATCTAGACTGACACTATATAAGCAGACATGCACCTCTTAGTCAAGGTTACTGACCAGACTGAAAGAACGAGCTAGCAAACTGATCTTTTGGTGAGATCTCTAAGTTAGCATTTCTGGTGTAGACGAAGACACAAGAATACAGCAAGTTTGTTTGAGTCATACGAGCATTGTGTGCATATGTTTGTACTTGTTCTCAATCATTAATCAGGATAGTGAATCTTTGGTTACCCCGTGTTCTTTACTTCGCTTTGATTGCATGCACACTTGGATTCTGCACTTGTGTGTGTGTCATATGAACAAGGAACTGGTTTAACACCATCCGCAGCGTCGCCGTCAAAGAAGGCCACCCAAACCACCGCCCAACTTTCTTTCTCTCTACCGCATGTGTATAATATTAATTAATTAATTAATTAATTAGAAAATTTTCGATGAATGTTATTAATTAATTAATTTGAATAAGTATACATACTTTGAAATTTGCTTGAATTATGTATTTTATTCAAAGATTGCAACATAAAGTAATTTGTAATGTATTGGAGTATGTATTATTTATCGTAATGAACTCTTACTAAGAATTATTTGCTTCGCCTCAAGCGCTTCTCACCGAAATCCATGACTTCTACTGGTCTTTCAACGAAGTGCATTGATTCATCAACTTGAATGTCTTCTAGAGGGATATGGAGGTTTTCGTCAGCGAGGCACTTTTTCAAGTTTGATACGTGAAACGTGGGGTGAATTCTGTTAAGTTCTTCTGGTAGGTCAAGCTTATATGCTACAGGACCTACTCTTTCGAGTATCTTGAAAGGACCTACGTAGCGTGATGCTAGCTTGCCCTTCTGGCCAAAACGTACCACTCCCTTCCACGGTGATACTTTCAAAAGTACTCGATCACCAACGCCAAACTCCAAGGGCTTTTGTCGTTTGTCAGCATAACTCTTTTGACGACTTTGAGCCGCTAGAAGATTGTTTCAAATTTGAATGATTTTGTCGGTTGTTTCTTGAATCAATTCAGGTCCGATGATTTCTTCACCAATTTCGTGCCAACATACTGGAGATCGGCATTACGACCATATAAAGCTTCGAAAGGAGCCATGCCAATACTTGAATGGTAGCTATTGTTGTACGAAAACTCGACTAACGGTAGATGAGCGTCCCAATTCCCTTTGAAGTCTATGACACATGCTCGAAGCATGTCTTCGAGGGTTTGGATGGTGCGCTCGGATTGACCATCAGTCTGAGGGTGAAAGGCGGTACTGAGGTCTAAACTTGTACCCAAAGCAGTTTGTACGGCTCGCCATGTGCGTGAAGTGAAACGACCATCACGATCTGAAATGATGCTTAAAGGTACACCATGACGGCTTACGATTTCGCTGATGTAGATACGAGCTAACTTCTCATTCTTGAAGTCCTCGCGAATAGAATGAAGTGAGCTGATTTCATGAGACGATCAATGATCACACATATAGTGTCATACCCACTGGAAGTGCGAGGTAGCCCAGTAATGAAGTCCATGGTTATGTTTTCCCACTTCCATACAGGTATTTCGGGTTGGACCAGAATTCCTGAAGGTCTTTGATGTTCAGCTTTTACTTTAGAGCATGTAAGGCACTTGGAAACAAAAACAGCGACATCCTTCTTCATGCCCGGCCACCAGTAGGTGTATCATAGGTCTTGATACATCTTATCGGCTCCTGGATGTACAGAGTATCGTGTTTTGTGTGCCTCATTCATGAGGAAATCATGAAGGTTGTCGCGATCAGGAATCCAAATACGGTTTAAATAGTACAGAATACCATCGGATTTGGTTTCGAATTTGAGTTCAGCTCCACATGACAACTCACTGCGTACGTCATTTTCCGTTACGGATGTATGTTGGCCTGCCCGTATTCGATCTTTGATATCGGTTACAATTTGCGAACATAGGATATGAATGGAATTCGCATAACCCTTTCGACTAAGTGCATCAGCCACCACGTTTGCCTTGCCAGGATGATATCAAATCTCACAATCATAATCATTGAGAAGTTCGACCCGTCGTCGTTGCCTCATGTTCAACTCCTTTTGATTGAAAATATGTTGGAGACTCTTGTGGTCAGTGTATATTTCACACTTGGTACCATAGAGATAGTGCCTCCATATCTTTAGAGCGAACACGACTGCTCCAAGTTCTAGATCATGGGTGGCGTAATTCTTCTCGTGTACTTTGAGTTGCCAAGAGGCTTAGGCTATCACCTTTCCTCTTTGCATCAGAACACAGCCTAACCCTTGCCCCGACGCATCGCAATAAACCACAAAGTCTTCGCAACCCTCAGGGAGTGTAAGGATAGGGGCGTTACATAGCTTTTGCTTTAAAGTTTGGAAGGCCTCCTCTTGCTTAGGTCTCCAAATGAAGGGTTTTCCCTTGTGAGTCAAGGCCATGAGCGGAACGGCGACACGGGAGAAATTGGCAATGAAGCGTCGGTAATAACTAGCCAAGCCAAGAAATGACCTAACTTCGGTAGGGGTACGTAGCGCTTGCCATTCTTGTACTGTCTTGATTTTCAAAGGATCGACATGAATCCCTTTGTCTTGACGACATGTCCAAGGAATTGTACCTCTCTTAACCAGAATTTGCATTTTGAGAACTTAGCATAAAGCTTTTCAGTCCTTAAGAGTGTAAGAATGAGTCGAAGATGCCCCTCATGATCGGATTTTGATTTGGAGTAGATAAGGATATCGTCGATGAAGACTATGACAAAACGGTCAAGATAGGGTTTGCATACCCTATTCGTTAAATCCATGAAGACAGCGGGGGCGTTAGTTAAACCGAAGGGCATAACCATAAACTCATAATGACCATAACGAGTTCGAAAGGCAGTTTTTAGAATATCTTCTTCGCGCACCCTAAGCTGATGATAACCAGAACGAAGGTCGATTTTGGAAAAACAGGTGGCACCTTGAAGTTGGTCTAGCAGATCATCAATATGAGGCAAAGGGTAGCGATTTTAACAGTCAACTTGTTGAGTTCTCTATAATCAATGCACATGCGAAACGTTCCATCTTTCTTCTTCACAAATAGAACAGATGCACCCCAAGGCGACGAGCTAGGGCGTATGAATCCTTTGTCAGTCAGCGCTTGCAGCTAACTGGCTAGATCTTGCATTTCCGATGGAGCTAACCTATAAGGAGACTTTGCGACTGGTGTAGCACCAGGCATAAGATCGATACGAAATTCGACTTCTCGCACAGGAGGAAGTCCTGAAACGTCGTCGGGAAATACCTGAGGAAATTCTTTCACGATCGGAATATCTTCGAGCTTCCTTTCTTTGCCTTCCTTCTTGACGATGTGAGCTAGAAATGCGACGTAATTCTTGCGAAGGTAACTTCGAGCTTGAAGAGGGACATTAATTTGAGCCCTTTCGAAGGAGTTTCTCCAAAGATACGTAGGGTCTGACCATTGGCGAGAGGAATGCGAATGAACTTTTCATGGCACACCACTTCGGCGTGATGTTGGCTGAGCCAGTCCATACCAATGATAACATCGAAACTTCCCAAATTCATGGGAATGAAGTCATGATCATTTAAGGTAAGAGTGCAATCACGTATGATAGAATTTAATGAAATGGCTTTCCCGTCAGCAACTTCCACCGTCAAAGATTCAACGAGACTATCACTAGGTAGGTCGAAAAGGGATTCGAATTCTAAGGATACAAAACTCTTATCCGTGCCAGTATCGAATAATATAGATGCATAACTACCATTTACGAGAAACGTACAGTTGACCACATTGTTGTCTGCCCTTGCTTGGTTGGCGTTGATATTGAAAGCCCTTCCTCTAGTAGGTGGAGGAGGTGGTTAGCTTGGTTCACCGGGTTTGCTTGGGCTTGGGCGTTGATGATGTTTACTAGGCGTGGGCAAGCATTCCTGATGTGATTTGGGTTGCCACAATTGAAACAAGCTCTTACGGGTTGCATCATGGGGTAGTAAGGTTGGGTTGTGGGTTGTGCAGGTGGTAGAAGTAAGGGTTGTTGGGCTTGGCCCACCATTTGGTTTTGGGTTTGGGTTGGAGGCTGATTGCGGTTTGATCGCTGAAGGGTACGGCAGGTTTGGGTAGTGTGACCTGCACGGCCACAACTTGTGCAATGTTGGCAAGGGTTCTCAGGAGGGTGATAGTATTGGCAACGATTACACTTTGGGTGTGGGCCAGTGTATGGCTTTCTGAATGGCGCGGCTGGAGGGCAACTTGGGTGATTGGAGCAGCAGTAATGGGAGGGTTGGTTTGGGTGACAGCAAAGTTCCTGCCATTTCGCTTCCTCTTACCAGCAAACTTTGAAGAGGAACCAGATGGGGTTGGAATTGGGGTTTCCACAGTCGTTCTCTTCTTTTCATCTTTAAAATCGCCACTACGAATGCGATTTTCTGTAAGTTCCGTTGCTAATTCCATTGCGGCTTCGAGTGTTGCAGGAGAAGTGCTTAAAACTGAATCTTGGATTTTCGAGGGGAGGCCTCGAATATAGTGCTCGATTAAGCGGTATAATGGGGTGAACAGATTGGGAACCATCTGGTTCAATTCAAGAAACCTCTTGTTGTAGGAGGTGTGATCTCCTTCCTTTTTCTTTAGAGAATAGAATTCATCTTCAAGCTTTTTGATCTCGCTCCTAGGGCAGAAGCGTGTTGTCATTATTTCTCTCAATTCTCCCCATGATAGGCCATGGCATCTTCCACACCTCGCTTACCTTTCTCTGTGTTCCACCAGGTAAGGGCCACCCCAAACAAACGTCCAGTAGCGTAACGTACCTTGCGATCCTCAGGACAGTCGCAATTGAGAAAAGTGTTTTCCATCTCCTCAAACCAATGGAGGAGAGCGGTGACACCTTCAGTCCCATCATATTTTGGGGGATCGCAGGACTTGAAGTGTTTGTAGGTGCATTTAGTGGTTTTGAGAGGAGGGTTGGCGACGTCTTGGTCTTCTTGTGTTGGGGGGTTGATGGGATTCGCGGTGAGAGCTTGTTAAACTTGTAACACGATGTCAGGAAGCACTGCGGCCATTTGTTGAGCAATTTGCGTGGCCAAGCGTTCGCTCAACTTTCCTGACCTTCTACCTCCTCATAATTGCCTAGCAGACATCTACAGGAATATATGTTAGGAGATTGTGAGTTTGAGAATTTTCTAGGTGTCATGTGTCGTAAAAAGGTATGAAAACAATATTTATAAATAATTGAAAGTAACTTAACTACATCCATTGGATGTCTTGGGCTTGCTCATGTTTTGGGCCTCCAAATGTCTCCTATACCATAGCCTGTATAGTCATGTGGGCCCCCATGACTATTGGGCTTGGTAGGGTTCACATTGGTGTCGGCTGGTTAACACTCGCATCACCCAAATGAAAATCATAAAACATGATTGCGAGATGTAAGGTCGGAGGGTGTCTAGGTGTAGACACAATGGCAACTCAAAATGGGGTCAGTTCACATGATGTTTGGTATAGCATGCTTTGGCCTAATAGGTCCTTCGTACTCTTGTCGTTAGTCCCCAGGTAGGCAAATTGGTCCTTTATTTTGGATTTATACGAATGCCAAGCCTAGACAGGACGTTCCGACTACCGGTACTCGTACCCTTCTAGTTACTACATGCCCGTCATGAAAACTCACTTTGATGTAATTTGAAAATTATGAAAACATTGCAAAAATCTTTGAAAAGAAATCATGGAAATTGTGAAATCGTGTAGTGTGTGCTTTCATAGATATGATATATTATGAGGATATGAACTATGATGAGCATTGCAATTTAACATGTACCTGTGAGAGTGCTTGCATAATATGGTGTGTGAAACATGAAACATATAAACATCATGAATTTTGCATGTAACACATAAACAATCAAAAATCTAATCAACTATAGTATAGGCTCTAAGGGTCTAATAAGCTATCCTATATCTCTATAGTCACAAGCTCTGACACCAATCTGTCACACCCCGACCCGCAGCGAAATAAAAGTCGGGGCATGATTGGGTTATCACCAAAGCTCATGATATTTACTAATAAGTTTCATATTTATTAAATTCAAATTAAATTCAAATATCCAACACAAAATTTCATACAAACACAAATAATAAACCAAATGATTGTTCCAACGAAATAACTTGATTATTCTTCTAAGGCCATCCTAGGTGTTTCTTTCCTCAACTTGATCACCTGTATCATACGTAAAACAGAAGAAATTTTGGTCAACAAAAGTTGGCGAGTGACCTTGATGAAACATTTAAGTAAATGAATTTATTGTTGTTTAAATAAAATTGTGCATAAATCACATGAACAAATGTATATATGTAACAAATCACAAACCACATTGAATGAACATATGGCATAATGGATGATGTGTGTGAAATCAAGGCTCAATCAAACGGAACCGATTTAATGAGGCACCTGATGCTCAACCCGTATCCCACGAGGAACTGATGGGCCTAATGAAATGATTGCACTGAAATGATAAAATGTATCCACATAATACACATTTGATCACGAAATGATATTAGCACAAGTGTTAAATAAAATAAAGAAATGGTACGACACATGATACACCCCAAAACGTGATTAAAACGGGGAATTTGTAGAGATTCACTCACATTGGGTGCGTATTCTTGGTTGAAGATGAGAGCGCACGAGTTGGGAATTTAACCGTAATAACGCGTTAAATCGATACATAAAGTAATTAAATGTTTAGGATAAAAACTTTTGTTTTAGAAATTTTAGGTTATTTTTGGTGGGTTTTTATTGATATTTTTGAACCCCTGAATTTATATATATATATGTATATACTTTTAATTGATTTATTCTTCATTCTAAATAAATCATAAAGTAAAATATATATAGAGTAATAATAAATAATAAAAAAAATGTTGTCAGTCTGACAAGGGCGCTTGTCAGACCGGTTCGACCGAATTGCAGGCACGCGTGTGGTGAGACTCGAACCCGTGACCTCACGTACGTGTGCACGCAGCTCTTCCAACTGAGCTACGTGTCTAACCCGAAAGAAACCTGATTTTAATTATATTAATACACTTATTAAGTTCATTCTTTTTTTAGTCAGATTTAAAAAGAGAAGAAAATGGTCCGATCAGTGTGTGTCAAAGGACTCGAACCGGTGACCTTTGAGATGTTATGCACCCAGCCCGACGAACTGGCTGGGTGTCTAACCCAACAAATCTCGTGATTTAAATAATCTTATACACTAACTGTGTTGTGCTGCAGTAATCAAAATTAAAACGCTTTGAAAGTTAACGGGCCGGTGGTGTGCACAGATTCGAACGTGTGACCAGCGGGTACGTTTGCACACAGTCCCCCACTGGACTGTGTGTCTAACCTGGTTAAATCTAATGATTTAAATATATAAAACACGAGTTTTGTTTCCTCTTCTTCATTTTGAGTTTTCTTTTATACCCAGAATCATACATGTTCCTGAATTCAATCTGATGTACTTCCACAAAGCCATCTATTCAATAATCAATATCATAGAACACGAAAATAAAAAGATTGTGGGTTTACCAATTAAACCGAGTTGACGGTGACTTGGTTACGACAACCGGATGTGTTCCGACGAGATGATTCCGGCGACCACTGACGAAACAGAGGGAACTATAGAGTAGAGGAACGAAATGCGATTATGAACGATTTGAAGGAGGGGTTGCATTCGGTATTTAAAGAGTGATGTTTGGGTTCATTTTTAGGAAAACGGATTGGGTGATTGCCAATCATCACAGAGATGACAGCTGTCCCGATTGAAATTTGCCAAAAATAGCCATGAGGCAAGTTGTCGGAGATTTCATAAAGGAATGGAAAGCGCGTGGCGATGATTCCGGCTAGTTGCAGGTTCTACTCAAAGTGAATATAAAAAGAAAAAGACTTCAAGGATAGCACACCTTGAGCGTGTAGTGTAGTGGTGTTTGTTGCGTGTGTGTAACCGGAGGAACCCGGGTTCGATTTTCGGTTCCACCTTTTCTTTAATTAGTTTTATTAAACCTTTTTAATTATCTTTTAATATTAATTGATGTTATTTTTAAACCTTGATTATTATTATTATTATTATATGTATTATTGTAAAAACAAAATAATAAAATGCACTTTGATTTATACATTGGGGCGGGTTTTCGAAACCCGATTTGTACAAATGTTACATCTGTAATAGAAACACTTAAGAAAAGTGTTTCTGAATTGAAAAAAACAGTTTTGAATAAACAGACAGGAATTAATTACTACATTAATCTCCTAGAAGAAACAAAGAAAGAGTTAGCCATCGCCAAATGCGAATATGATTCGATCAAACGCAAATTGGAAAGTTATTCTAACCCCTAATATGTGCTTGATCATATCGTTGAAGTTCAAAAACTAAAGGGAGATGCTCAATGCATAGGGTATAAGTCGTGTCCACCCCAAATAAAACACAACTATACCAAAATGCCTGATGAAGAGGAGATGCCTCGTTTTGAACCCTCTGTACCTTTAAATCATGAGGAATTCGCAGCAGGGTTAGGGTTCAAACTAGGCAATTCCTCTCAAGAACCAAGCAAGCCAGAAAGTTCATCATCTGATGAGGAAGAGGATGATACATCAGATGATGAATCAAGAAATGATGAACAGAATCAGCCTCTTGATGAGAGGAAAAGAGTAGAATCTTCTACTGCTCCTAGTACTCAATCTGTTGAGAATCAAGAGACCGTTCCTAAGAAATCTGTGAAGACAAGTGTGTCTACACAAGAAGTAGATAATGTGTTGTACACTTTGGTTGGAGATAAGAAAATCTATTCAAACAAAGATTTTCCAATTAAAAATGTAAATCCAATCTCTATAGATCAGGTTTTTGAAAAGTCAACAACCAAACCTTTAGAGAAGAAAAAGTCCACCAAAACACAATCCGCTTCAAAAGAAAAACAATGGAAGCGAGTTGAAAAGCCTACAGTTTCTCAACCAAAGGTTGAAGCAACAGGCTCTCGTTACTAGAAAAAGGCTAAATCTGTTAAATTTGTGAGTTCTAAAGGTACCGATAAAGTCGAAACTTTTCAAAGAAAATCTAATGTTGATTTTGTAAAGAAAGTTAAGATTTTGAAAAGAAATAGTCAAAACAATTATACCTAACACACGGATGGATGTAATGAAAATGAACCCAGTACCTCAGGATCCACAAGTTCAACATCAAGCCGAGAAACACGATCTCCTAGTTTTGTTGAAAGGAGAACATGTTTCAAATGTAGAGAATTTGGCCACATTATAAAGGATTGTCAAAATCCAGCCAAATCAAGATGTATAGAGAAAGCCCCTCATGAACCAACTTGCAAACGTAAATCCGTTTCTCCAACTCAAGATAAAAGAATCATTAAGGATCAAAAAAGAGAAACAAAAACGTAAACAAGTAAAAGTAATTGAGAAAGCTTTAAAATCGGATTCTTCGAAACTGGATCAAAGATCTTCAAAGTCAACAAAACCAGACACTGTTAAAACTATAAATAATAGTAAACCTGGTAATAAACAAGGATCTTGGAAACAGAAGACCGGTAATGGTTCAAAAGGAGGTTCTCAGTTTGTTAATCATTAAGAAATTGAGATTACTTTTCTTGATGATAAGGGACGACCCAAGACCACTAAGGCTTGGGTCCCCATCTCAAACTAATCTTTTTTGTGTAATGTGCAGAGTGTTCCAGGAGGAACTGTAAACAGTCATTGGATTGTTGACAGTGGAGCATCAAGGCACATGACGAGCGACTTGCGGCTCCTATATGATGTGAAAAGCATAAGGGGTGGTTATATTGCTTTTGCTGGTGACAAAGGTGGATACATCACTGGAGAAGGAATGGTCTCCAATGGTGTTGTGAGCTTCGACAAGATCGATTATGTGCGGCAAATTGATCACAATCTTCTTAGCGTTTCTCAAATCTGCGACAAGAAGTTCACGGTACATTTTGATGATGCCGGATGTTATGTGTTGAAGCCTGGATTCAAGATCCCCAAGGAATGAATTCTCCTGTTGGCTCCAAGAATTAATGATTTATATATTCTTGATATGAGCCAAGCTATTACAACATCTGCACAAGTCACATGTTTTGTCTCTAAAGCCACCGAGAAGGAATCAATCTCTTGGCACAGACGTAGTGACACATTCACCTGAGAAAAATGAACTATTTGGTGAAGAACAATATAGTGAATGGTGTACCAGTGAAGAATTTTCATCTTCAAGACGTTTGTTATCATGCTAGAAAGGGAAGCAAGCAAGAAAGTCCCATCCCGTGAAGAAGATCAACATTGTGAATATGCCACTGGAACGTCTTCATATGGACCTCTTTGGACCTATGAAACACAAGACAACCTTTGGTGACTATTCCAGATTCTCATGGGTAAACATGTTGGCCACAAGAGTGAAGTTCCTACTATCCTCAAGAATCTCCTGACTCTGTTAGAAAATCTGTATAATCTGAAGGTAAGGAGAATCAGAAGTGACAATGGCACGGAATTCAAGAATCAAGTTATGGACGAGTACTGTTCCTCATAGGGTATTCTGCATGAGTACAGTTCTCGCTACACTCCACAACAAAATGGCGTCGCTGAGAGGAAGAATAGAACTCTTATTGAAACTGCGAGAACCATGTTAGTAGAATCAGAACTTCCTGTTCAATTTTGGGGAGAAGCTGTTGCTACTGCATGCTACACAATGAATAGAGTTCTAACGGTGAAGAGACATGGGAAGACATGCTTTGAGCTGTTACATAAAAGGAAACCGGATATTTCTTTCTTAGAACCTTTTGGAGCTCCATGCACTATGATCGACCCACATGGAAAGTTTGGTCCCAAGGCTACCGAAGGTTTCTTTCTTGGATATGCTACTCCAAATTTCCAGGTGTGGAATTTGTCTTCTAAGAAGATTGAAGAATGGGATGAAGTCAAGGTTCAGAGATATACAGAAGCGGTTAGAGCTCCGGGTGCTCCTTGGATGTTTGACTATGATGGGCTGTTTGACTCCTTTAATCTGCCAACTTTTGATGATGCAACAGCTGCTGCTCAAATGCTTTTGGAAAGTGATACAGCAGTGGACTCGTCATTGGTTTCGACCAATTATTGTTAACCCTCAAGTGTCGACTTCGGTTAACAATCTTGTTCAAAACGAGGAATTCGAAGACGCTGCGGATTATAATGTTTCATCAAAAGACGATGAGTTTCACGATGCAAATGAAGCTGCCTCTGGTGCGGTTCCTGGTTTTTCGGATAATACGTCAAATATTTAACCTCAAGGAATGACTGAAGGTCAGGTATCTACAATGTCATCAAATCCAGCTCTCGATTTAACTGTTGATCTGAATATCAACAATTTGGGTATAAATTCTCAAGTTCCTGATGTGCCAGAAACTTGTATTCATAATATCCATCCTCAGCAGAATATTATTGGAGATGTCCAGAGTGGTGTGCAGACTCGTTATCAGCTACGAAACAACCAGAATGCTGGATTGTATTCGGAAATCAGGGAATCTGGTGGTCTGAATGATTGGTCTTTTGCCTGCTATGTGTACCAAGTAGAACCAAAATCTTGGAAGGAGGCAATGAAAGAAGACTCATGGGTTGAAGCCATGCAGGAAGAACTTCAGCAGTTTAAGAAGTTACGCGAATTGGTTGACAGGCCTGACAACTACAAGAAGATTGGTATACAATGGGTGTACAAATGCAAGAAGGATGACCGGGGTGTTGTTGTTGTGAGAAACAAAGCGCGATTGGTTGTTCAAGGTTTTAATCAGGTCGAAGGGATCGATTACAATGAAGTTTATGCACCGGTTGCACGACTTAAGGCCATAAGAATCTTTTTGGCTTATGCGTCCTTCAAGAAGTTCACCGTTTATCAGATGGATGTAAAGAGTGCATTTCTTCATGGTGTGGTGAAGAGGAAGTATATGTTGAGCAACCGCCATGTTTTGAAGATCCTCTCCATCCTGACAAGGTTTGGCTTCTCAACAAGGCGTTATATGGTCTTCATCAAGCTCCGAGGGCTTGGTATGAAACGTTGTCTACCTATCTGTTGAAGAATGGTTTTTGACGAGGCCTGATTGACTGTACTCTCTTCATCAAGGAACGGGACGAAGATTTGCTGCTGGTACAGGTTTATGTTGATGATATTATATTTGGGTCTACTAACACTCAAATTTGAAAGAATTCGAACAGGTTATGCAGGAGAAGTTCGAGATGAGCGCAATGAGAGAAATCACTTTCTTTTTAGGTTTGCAGGTTCAGCAATCAAAGAAAGGGATTTTTTATCCATCAAACCAAGTACTTCGGAGATATTCTCAAGCGATTTCAGTTGGACGACTCAAAGCCTTTGGGAACTCCATTAGCTCAAAATCATGGGATTACTCCAGACGGAATGGGTGATGTAGAACCATCTCTCTATCGTGCTATGATCGGATCTCTCATGTATCTTACTGCTTCAAGACCCGATATAATGTACCCAACGTGCCTTCTGGCGCGCTATCAGTCTAGTCCGAAGGTTTCTCACTTGATGGCTGTAAAAAGGATCCTTCGTTATCTAAAGGGACGCCCTGACACTGGTCTATGGTACCCTAAGGATGATAACTTTGATCTGACAGCATTCAATGATTCTGATCATGGCGGCTATAAAATCAATGCAAAATCAACAACAGCGGGATGTCAGTTTTTGGGAAATCGCCTAGTCACGTGGCAATGCAAAAGGCAGACTTGTGTAGCTACATCAACATGTAAGGCTGAGTATATTTCAGCTTCTAGTAGCTGCTCTCAAATTCTATGGATTCAACAGCAAATGCGCCACACTAATCACCCACGTGCGGACCTTTCTACCAAAGCCTTTGATAAATCATGTTTTGATTATCTACTTTTGGTCAATGGCATCAAGGTGAAGCCCGAGTAACTCCACCATGGCTAACTATTTTGTAAATACTTTTCTAAAAATCTAAAACTACAAAAAGATTTTCAGTTTTATATTTTAGGTGGAATAAATTTCAAGAAAATACAAAAATATGTCCTTTATTTACCTTCTTTATTTAAGGGAGAGAAAAATTCAGAAAAATACAAAAACATTAGAAAAATCAAAAATGAGTTTCTTGGATAAGTTGAAGATGATGAAATTCACCGGTAAATATGTCAGAAATGGTTAAAAGCATAGAAAGAAGATTGATAAGTAGCTTTGCTAATGATGTATCGGTAGGCTCACAATCAGACTAAAATGTGCAGGTTGATATAAACTTAACAAACAGAACGCCAGGTGGGAACCATTCATTGGCATATGGTCTTGGTACCGAAATTTTGTTTGATAGAGTGTTGAGGTTCTGAGATATACGGTCTTTATGCTTGCTTATCATCTGGGTATCATGGTTGAATCCTTTGCCAAAAAATAGCGGTGGCGCAAGTCTAGAACTTCCATGATATCTTACATACGTGTACATACTGCATACGACCATCAATAAGTGATAAAAATATCACATCCCCAAAATAAGTGTTAAAATATCACAGCTTTATGCGGGAGCTAAGTTCGTCTCTTTGTCGGTATGATGGTACTAACCTGTTCATGGACTTACTCCTGTGCCCTGCATGCATATGAAAATCAAGTTCCTCATCAATAAGTGATTAAATCACAAAGGGCTTGTTTTCAATCAAAATAAGTGAGTATCTCACATCATTCATATACGTCAAAACAGATGATAAAGCAGTATACTCACCGGTAAGATTTTCTCTCGTGCATATCTTGATACGGGAATGTGTCGTGATGTGGTTGAACACCGGCTAGTAAGTATAAATCCATACCTTAATCATATCTCCTAATCATGATTACATCTGATAAGTCTGAGCTTACGTGGACAACAATACCGATAATCATAGTTGAATACTTATCTGTTTAATTTTGAAAACCTAATACCGTTTTTGACAAAGACTAAAATGCTGGTATGATTCCTTTACCTTGAAACTCGAAAAAGATTGTAGTTTATCTGTATATTTTGATTTTATGTCTAGTTTACTTAGTTGCTTATGTAGTTACTTTTTGAAAGTTAGCCAAAGTTGATACTCGAGAGTTTTTACCAAGATACGCCAGAAAACCATTTGTTTGACATCACAACTTCATAAAGTAATATCTTGCAACAAGTAATCCATCAAAGAAATCCAAGATCTGAAATTCGTTTGAGTGTGTGTATCTCATACGAATGAACCTAGTCATTTGATTTGACTTAGTCACTTGTTTTTCTCAAATCTGCTGCTGGAATTCATACGAGTGTGTGTATCTCGTTCAGGGAATACAATCATACGAAGAAATTATGGTAAGTCTTTCGTGTGTATTCCCTGAGAAAGTTGTGTTCTAATTATATTTGTCTATTGAGTACAGATTGATACAAAAGAACATGAAAAAAGACCAGCAACGAAGAAATCTGACAAGTCAGAAAAGGAAACAAGAAAGATTTGAAGTTTCTTAGAAGTTCGAATACCTGATGCTCTAATCATTGGATAGCAGATCTGTCAGTGGATAGCAGATCTTCAGGGGGAGTTTGTTGATACTCCAACCATTCATGTGAAGACCAACATATGAAGACCACAGACCGAAGACCGAAGACCAAGCAACATCCAAGGGGGAGTTTGTTGATACAGTTTTGTTTCTGTCGCTTGTTCTTAATTACAGTTGTAATTGTACGGTCTTTGCTCAAGTGTCTATATAGGTTTGGTCGTGTCGAATAGATCGAGATATCCTTCTATCTTAATCTAGTATGACATCTTAGCTTGTCTGTGTTAATCAGTTGCATGTGTGCATACTGATAAGTCTTGTAAACGTCAAGTCTACACATGTTTTCCAGGAATGAGAATTCTGTGCGAGTCGTAGATTTTGTACGGAACACAGGGTTTCGTACGAAACAAAGAGTATTTCATACGAAACAAGCATTTCGTACGAAACACTGACTCGTACCAAATTCTGGAGATTTGTTTCTTGTGAAATATTGTGTTTAGTATGTCTAGATTCGTGGTTCGTACGAAACATCTAGGCAGACACTATATAAGCAGACATGCACCTCTCAATGAGGGTCAGCTAGTTGGTCAGACCAGAGAGCTTGTTACCCTTTGAGTTGGTTATCTCTGAAGACGAAGACACAAGAACACAGCAAGTTTGTTTGAGTCATACGAGCATTGTGTGTATATGTTTGTACTTGTTCTCAATCATTAATCAAGATAGTGAATCTTTGGTTACCCCGTGTTCTTTACTTTGCTTTGGTTGCATGCACACTTGGATTCCACACTTGTGTGTGTGTCATATGAACAAGGAACTAGTTTAACATCATCCGCAGGTGGACCTACACACATCTGGTCGTGTTTAAATCATCAATATGTTGTTAACCGAAAATCCTTGCATGTAACTTGCTTTCTGCATTTTGTGGCCCCAATATTACCGTGTTAACTATAATGTGCCCTTAGATTCATCTGAGGCACAATCACTATTGTTTTATTAGTCATGTAAACCGTACGTATTGATTAAGGTTTACCTGATTTTGATACATATGTCACAGTTTTCAACTTGCAGATCATATATAATTTAACAAATATATAACCTGCAACTTTAAACTTCATTTAAGTGTATTTTAATCTTGAACTAGAAATCCTGTTTATAAAAAGGATAATTGCATATTTCCTCTTATAAATCTTTTTAATTGCGTATTTACCCGATCCCAAATTTAAATTGTATATTTCCCTTTACAAAATGAAAAGTATTGCAAATTTACCCATTTGGATTTATTTTCTTATAAATAAATTATATAATATGACTATTTACCCTTAGAAGAAGTAAAACTTTAAAAATTGCATATTTACCTAGTTTTAATAGTTTTTATATTTCTTTCTTAAAAAATATGTTTTTTTGTTTCTTTCTTAGAAAATATGTTTGATTTTTAATCAAATAAATGAATCCCAAAGTCATTTTTGCTAATCAATTAGTAGGTGAAATATAATTCAAAATCATCTTTTGGAAAACTAATATAGTGTTCTAAACAAAAAAAAATTATCTTATATTCAGTTTGAAGTACAAAAGTACAAATCAATTGGTTAAAAAACTTAAATCGCAGTAGCAAAGCAAATTGATGAATCCCACCTCAAAACACCACTAAGGTCTTTAGTGATACAATTAAATATTCAGCTTTTGTTATCAAGAAAAACACCATATTGGACAAACCTCTCGAGAATATTGTTGCAGACTTGCAATTGGCCACGGTTGTCAATTATGTCGGTTCTTGCAGAGTTTGTGCCACCGGGGTTACAAGAAAAACCGAAATCTCTGAATGAAAATAACACCTATAGTCGGCACTGCAAGTGGCCGAACCACATGTAATCGCAACCTAAACAGTAGTCTAGTAATCTTCAAAATCGCCGACTGAGAAGGAGGCCAAGAGAAGAGAATGAACGCTGTCGAGAGAGAATGAACGGTCAGCAATTTCGATCTTTCCCTCATGCATTTTCTTGTGTATGTTTGACAGTGTTATATTTTGAAAATGGTGATTTTGTCATTTTGAGATAAAATAAGTAAGGGGAAATTGGCAATTTTAACTTTGTGTTGGGTAAATATATAATTAAGATGATTTTCAAGGAAAATATGCAATTATCCCTTTTAAAAATTGTGTTGACATCATGAATTCTATACATGTATTTTTTATTTAGTTTCTTAAAAAACTAATAATAATAAATTATATTTAAATTTCACTTGTCGAATCAAGTGTAATCACAATAAGTTATTTTAGCTCCTTTTCACTTAAAACCCTTCAATTTTAAATATGGACCTATTATGAGTAGAACTTAATAAAAAGAACACTAACACTATCCAAAAGTGTATGAAATATTATATAAAATATGCATATTTTAGAGGGATAAATCGTAAGTTTAATTAATTGATTAAGTGTGTGCTCTGGTAAACTTAATAAAAGGTTTTAAGAACTTGTTGGGATTTGCCTATGTGCGTCGGTGATATGAAGATTTTTTAACGGGTGACATATCATTAGCATATATAAGTCAAAAATATTTTCAAGGTGTCAAAGGTTTTGTGAATCCTTTTATAACCTTGATTTCATTCTCTTTTTGTTACTTTAAGGGTCATTGGTTATTTATTGTAGCTGACTTTTGGGGTAACAATGCATAGTGTCCCGGAGGTTTCGGTTGTTGACTCGTCTGTGTTTCACTCTAGCGAGCCGTAACTTCCCGTCAAACAGTTCCCTGAGCATTCGGTTTCAGGCCTACAGGGGTGACTCCAACATACTAAGATTAAGATTAGGGCATGGTGCTCAAGCTATTAGATTTTCTAGGAACAATTTTTTTCATTTAACTATGAACACCATTAGGTCATGAGTGCTTAATGTATTAGATAACTAATAATGAATTATTACATCATATATACTAATAATGATACTTGTAAATTACATACCTTTATGGCTTTATGTGAGTGGTAAGAATCTCATTTCAGAAACTATTTAGAGTGTTGTTATATAATTTATTCTTTTAAGGTTATGATTTATTTTAGGTTTTATTCGGGATCTCATTTTGTACGAGAAAATTGTCATTTTTGTATTTGTGATTTGACCAACTTTGCGACTTTTATCTAAAAACTTTTTTTCTCATATCTAGGTCCTTGTTTTAAAATCTTGCCAGTGTCATCCACTTGATTAACATCATCCATTCTTTAACCTTAAGTGACGGGTATTTACATCTTTTTATCCCATGTTTAAAAGGAAAAGAAAGATATTAAAATCATCGAACAACCCACACACCCACCCACCTTCTCTCCCTCTCTTAAAGAGATGATCACCACCCCTTCGCTGAGTAGGAGAAAGGGCCCTGCTTATAAAAGCCAGGGGATGCTCTCCTTGCATCAAAACAGGCCCAATACCCAATCCAGAAGCATCAGTTTCCAATACAAAAGGTTTAGAAAAATCAGGTAGGGCTAAAACAGGAGGTGTACATAGAGCTTCTTTCAACTTACAGAATGCTGTAGTAGCTTCATCATTCCATTTGAACCCATCCTTCCTTAAAAGATTTGTAAGAGGCTTTGCTAGAATGCCATAGGATCTTATAAACCTTCTGTAATAACCAGATAATCCAAAGAAACGCCTTAACTGTTTGATTGTGGTAGGAACAGGCCATCCTCTTATAGCCTCAATTTTCTTTGGGTCAGTAGCCACCCCCTCTTTAGTGATAATATGGCCTAAGTATTCCACTGAAAACCCACAAAAAGAACACTTTGACATCTTTGTATACAACTGATTTTCTTTTAATACCTCCAATACTTCCCTCAAATGGATTAGGTGTTGTTCCATGTTTCTACTGTACACTAAGATATCATCAAAAAAGACTAGAACTGATTTCCTAAGGAAGGGTTTGAAGGTGTGGTTCATAAGAGACTGGAAAGTGGCAGGGGCATTTGTCAACCCAAAAGGCATAACTAAAAACTCAAAATGCCCCTCATGTGTTCTAAAAGCTGTCTTATGGACATCATTAGGAAACATTCTGATCTGGTGGTAACCAGATCTCAAGTCCAGCTTTGAAAAGATTGCAGCCCCCCCTAACTCATCTAACAAATCCTCTATCAAAGGAATAGGATAGCTATTTTTGATTGTTGCATCATTTAACTTCCTGTAGTCAATACACATCCTCCATGTATTATCTTTCTTCTTAACTAATACCACAGGACCAGCAAAAGGACTTGAACTACCCCTAATAACCCCGGTATCCAAAAGTTCCTTTGTCATCTTTTCTATCACATCTTTTTGAGCTAATTGATATCTATAGGACTTTTGGTTAATAGTGACAGATTTATCCTTAAGGATAATCTTATGATCAAAAGCCCTTTGAGGGGGTAAAGTTGTGGGAGTTTCAAAAACTACCTCATATTCTTGTAATAAAGAATCTAATTGATCAACACGTACAGTATTAGAAACCATAGTTGTACGCTGGAACTGATCAATATCATCCACCTTTAAACTGTACAAATGACTCTACACTAACTGCCCCTTGTCTTATAACAAATGCTGCATTACTTCCATTGAACAAAGAGATAATTTGTTATTGTGACTACCCTTTAACTGATAAGTCTTGTTTCCAATCCTAAACTGCATAGTCAAGTCTTTGAAGTTCCACACAATGTCACCTAATGGCAAAAGCCATTGTATGCCCAATACCATATCATAAGAAGCCAATGGAATAACCAACACGTCTGCTTTAAACCATAACCCTTGCATCTGCCACTCAAAATTCCTACAAATCGTTTGACAAATCAAGGGAACACCATTTGCTACCCCTATTTTCAAAGAACTTATATTTTCTAAATGACAATTCAATTTAAGAGCCAACTTCTCATCAAGGAAATTATGGGTAGATCCTGAATCTGTTAGGATGTGCAGGGTTTTGGTACCAATGTTGCCTACAACTTGCATAGTTGAAAAGAAGGCACACCTGTGAGTGCATGAATAGAAATAAGAGGATCATCAGTTGTAGTGTCAATAATAGGTTCTTCGATTATTAAATTTGTATCCTCATCCCCCTCATCATTAATTTCAAGAATGTATAATTGCTTGTTAGGACACTTGTGAGTAGAAGAAAACTTTTCTGGACACCAAAAACATTCTCCCCTCAACCTTTTGGCTTCCATTTCTTTGGTAGGTAGATTGAGTTTATTCTTATTGGTGTATAGTCTTTGATTGATAGGTGGAGATGGTAATAAAGGTAAATGGTTAGTGTTCACAGGTGGCTTAAAAGTAGTACTAGAAGGGTTGGGTCTATAAGTGGACACAGGAATAGGATTAGGATAATATTTCCCAGAATGGTTAGAATATTGTTTGGTTTTGGGAAAGTAATTCTTGTTAGCCATGTCCTGTTTTTTAGAGAATTTATAAGCTTCCTTCATGTTCTTTGGTTCAAACATTCTTACTGGGCCTGCTATTTCAGGTTTCAACCCATTCAAGAATATGCTCACAGCATATTCCTCACAATACTAACCCTCAGTAAATTTTCATCATATCTATCACAATATTCTTCCAATTCCCCTGTTTGTACAGTCGAAGTTAAGATACCCATAGCATCATTATATTGGTTTGTAGAAAACCTTTCTAAGATATTCCCAGAATACTCAGCCCATGTAACTTCTGTTATGGGTTTGGTTAGTTGTTTAACAAAGGATGAATGCCACTTCATAGCCTTACCATCAAGATTGATTGCAGCATACCTCACCTTGAAAGTTTCTGGAGTCTCACCGACATCAAAAAAGTGTTCACATTTACAGATCCAGTCCTCTACTTCTTTTCCATCGAATTTAGGGAATTCAATCTTCCCCAGTCTATACAATCTGTCTGCTCTAGCATGAGTGTTAAGAGTGTTATCCAAATGATTGTTTGGATTACCATCTGAATTGTTCAGATTAATTTGATTTCGAGAAAGTTTTTCAAGGATTTGCCTCATTTCATAGAAAGATTTGTCCGTTTTTTCCATGAAAGCATCAAATTTCAACAACGAGGTGGTGTGATCTTTAATCGTCTTCTCAAGATCAGATTGGCTCCTTGTAGTGGTCATAGTCGTTTCCAATTTACTAATCACAACAACTGATTCGTACACTGTCAAGCAGGACAATAACAGATATATGAATTGATTCACGAACAATCAATTCAAGAATAGGAAAGGAAATTGGTCGAACGAAGATCAAATTCAAGATATGAACAGAATTGTAGAGAAATTGACCGAACAAATGATCAATTTCAACTGAATTGAATCGAATCAGAACAGAACTTCCGAGAATCGGTGGCTCTGATACCAATTGATGTGTGGTGATCAGGAAAAGAGAGGAAGAAGAGAAAGAAGAAGAACAACAGAATTCGGTTTAATCATCGCTGCTGTTTATTTCATTCCTAACTGTATTTAACAACCAATACAACCAACTAACAACTAACTATTACTTCAACAAACCCTCTACTTACTGGACATTACAAGACTAACCCTGTTCTTAATGCTATTTACAGATTTACCCCTTCAATTTTTCAGCACGTATCATCGCTTCCCCCTTTTTTAAGAATTCTGTCCCAAAATTCCAAACTCAAACCCAGGGAACCTGAGCATCATTTCATCCAAATCCTCCCAAGATGCTTCCGTAAGTGGTAAATTCTTCCACTTGATCAGAACCTCCACACTCATCCGATTCCTTCTTTTCCGAGTCCTCCGGTCTACAACTGCTTCAGGAAAAAACTGGAATCTTGGTTGCGAAGGAATAGGAATTACAATGCTATGAGAACCTTTAGCTGACTTCAACAAGGAAACGTGGAAAGTAGGATGTACTGAACAATCATTTGGCAAGTCGAGACGGTAAGCCACCTTCCCTATACGTTCCACAATCAAGAAGGCCCAAAATACTTAGGGCTGCGCTTATTCTGTTTCGAATGTCTCAAAGAATTCTGGCCAAATGGGTGCAACTTCAGGTACACATATTCTCCTACTTTAAACTCCCTTTCAGTATGTTTTTTTATCAGCTAATTGCTTCATTCTGTTTTGTGCACTATGCAAAGATTTCTTTAATTCCTGTAGAACTAGTTCCCTGTCATAAAATAACTGATCCACAGTTTCTAAGGAACAGTCTTTAGGTATGTAAGGCACAAATAAGGGTGGAGGGTATCCGTATAGAGCTTGGAAAGGTGTCATTTGTAAAGATGAGTGAAAATTAGTGTTGTACCACCACTCAGTTAAGGGTAACCACTTTAACCAATTCTTACTTGAGCTAAGGGTCATACACCTTAAATAAGATTCAATGCATCTGTTCACAACTTCTGTCTGGCCATCAGATTGTGGGTGATATGCTGTAGATAATGCCAAATCAATGCCTTGCAACTTAGTAAATTCCTTCCAAAAACTGCTGAGGAACACAGGATCTCTGTCAGAAACAATAGTCTGTGGTCACCCATGTAACTTGAAAATATGATCTAAAAACAATTGAGCTATAGTTTCAGCTGAATAGGGGTGCCCCAGAGGAATGAAATGGCCATATTTAGTCAATCTATCAACCACTACCAAGATCGTATCTTTCCCTTGAATCCTTGGAAACCCTCCAACAAAATCCATAGATATATCAGAGAAAATATATTTAGGAATAGGGAGTGGTTGTAGTAAACCTGGATATGCTACATTTTCACTCTTAACCCTTTGACATATATCACATTTTCTAATAGTCTGTCTTACTTGTTTATGCATACCCCGCCATTTAAACATACTTGAAATCCTTTGAATAGTAGCATGAACCCCTAGTGGCCTCCCATTGGTGAACTGTGACATAGGTCAATAATTTCCTGCTGTAGAGTCTCAGATTTACCCACAACACCTATCATTCTTTGTAAGAATGGTCCCATTCCACTTGTACTTAGGAACTAATTCTCCTTTTAACAATTTTTGCAACTTCTGTTGAACAGAAATATCTTGTTGCCAAGATAATTTGATTTTATCCATGAGTGAAGTATTTAAGTGACAAATTGATATAGTACGAAGGGCAGGACTCTGCACCCTAGATAATGCATCAGCAACCTTATTTTCAACCCCTTTTTTATACACTATCTCATAATTGAACCCCATCAGTTTAGATAACCAAACATGTTGCAATGGGGTATTGAGTTTTTGTTCCATCAAATACAACAAACTCTTCTGATCTGTTCTGATAACAAAATGATTAGCTATAAGATAGTGATGCCAATGTTTGACTGCAAACAAAATTGCTAAAAGTTCCTTCTCATAAACAGAAAGAGCTTGCTGTTTAGGAGAAAAGGCCCTGCTTATAAAAGCCAGGGGATGCTCTCTTTGCATCAAAACAGCCCCAATACCCAATCCAGAAGCATCAGTTTCTAATACAAAAGGTTTAGAAAAATCAGGTAGGGCTAAAACAGGAGGTGTACATAGAGCTTCTTTCAACTTACAGAATGCTGTAGTAGCTTCATCATTCCATTTGAACCCATCCTTCCTTAAAAGATTTGTAAGAGGCTTTGCTAGAACGCCATAGGATCTTATAAACCTTCTGTAATAACCAGATAATCCCAAGAAACCCCTTAACTGTTTGATTGTGGTAGGAACAGGCCATCCTCTTATAGCCTCAATTTTCTTTGGGTCAGTAGCCACCCCCTCTTTAGTGATAATATGGCCTAAGTATTCCACTGAAAACCCACAAAAAGAACACTTTGACATCTTTGCATACAACTGATTTTCTTTTAATACCTCCAATACTTCCCTCAAATGGATTAGGTGTTGTTCCATGTTTCTACTGTACACTAAGATATCATCAAAAAAGACTAGAACTGATTTCCTAAGGAAGGGTTTGAAGGTGTGGTTCATAAGAGACTGGAAAGTGGCAGGGGCATTTGTCAACCCAAAAGGCATAACTAAAAACTCAAAATGCCCCTCATGTGTTCTAAAAGCTGTCTTATGGACATCATTAGGAAACATTCTGATCTGGTGGTAACCAGATCTCAAGTCCAGCTTTGAAAAGATTGCAGCCCCCCCTAACTCATCTAACAAATCCTCTATCAAAGGAATAGGATAGCTATTTTTGATTGTTGCATCATTTAACTTCCTGTAGTCAATACACATCCTCCATGTATTATCTTTCTTCTTAACTAATACCACAGGAGCAGCAAAAGGACTTGAACTACCCCTAATAACCCCGGTATCCAAAAGTTCCTTTGTCATCTTTTCTATCACATCTTTTTGAGCTAATTGATATCTATAGGACTTTTGGTTAATAGTGACAGATTCATCCTTAAGGATAATCTTATGATCAAAAGCCCTTTGAGGGGGTAAAGTTGTGGGAGTT